>OZ007589.1:193350002-195850002 GCA_963931845.1 Maratus michaelseni
CGTAATTATATAAATACGTAGCACCTTATAGTTGTCGTCGTCTGGTCCATCCGTCTGTCCGTAACGGCGCAAAAACTACTCAACCGAATGGTTTGAAATATAATATATATAATTGCTGCAGAATTTTATCGAGTCATTTCAAATTTTATGAAAATCGAATCAAAACTTAAAAATATATTATAAAAGTTTTCTTCATTTTATTAACATACGTAATTAATTCAATGATATCCCATGATAGGTAATGATTGTAGATTGCCATGGTGATTACGTCATATTTCAGATGGATTCATATTATTTACGTATTACTGAATTTAAAAACGGAATTTGTATACTAAATATTGTTTCAACATTGTAAATTGTTACATTTTTATGTTGTATAAGCAATGATATAATCTATCGTCAGTTTTTTGGATAGAAGTTTCCAGAGAAATAGATATTAAATGGAAAAAGAGTTTAAATATGGGTTTCAAGTTCTGAAATTTTCAAAGCTAGGCTTAAATTTCCCATTGGAATTTTCAGTAAATGTCAACAAAAGATAAATGTTGCCAACTTAAAATGCACTTATTTTATTAAGGAAATTAATGTTATCATATTAACAGACGACATAATTCATTTTTTCACTGAAATAATAACAATGATTTTTTTACATTGTCTTGTATTGGATATTTGCGCATAGTAATAATTTTAATGTAACAGAATTGTAATTAATTGTTTGTAAAAGTGTATTGAAACTTAATTTCATAAAATAAAATTAATATCTAAAATATGAACATCTGCACATAAAATAAATTTTGTACATCAATTTGTTTATTAAGAATTTATTTGCATCCAGTATTAATTATTTATTGTAAAGTATTTTGATAACATCTCAAAACTGGCATAGTTAAATTTTAATAGGAAAGAAAAGAAAAAGTAAAATATTTAAATATTTGCATAATATAATTTTAGAAACGTACTTATTCAAAGTAATTTATAAATATATTTAACAAATTCTATCAAAAGTTATCAAATTCTATAAAAAAATATTTCATGTTACAAGTTTTCATATTTATTTAGAAGAAAAAAAATTACAAACGTTTGCAAAAAAAAAAAAAAAAAAAAACAGTTCTCAATCTCGAAATGAAATATTTAAAAGGCTCTCTAGCAAAATATTTGCGTTGTTAAAAGTTAAGTGGGACAAAAAACAAAATGCCAAAATATTGCATGCTTGGCTTTTCCACTTAAAGAACACAAAGAAAAACCAGAGAGAAAAACATACCCAGAAGTTTGTTGTTAAAAATATGTGTCTATTGCATGTATACTATTTGCATATTTTTTGGTATTTATTTATTTATTCGCGTTCCAGTTATTAATTCTTCATTTTAAAATAGTTTGGTTATATCTCAAAACATTTATTTATTTATTTATTAATCTATGATTGTTTATAATGTCATTTTTAATATGATAATTCTTTGCACTACCCATTTACCCTCGTTTATGTGTTTGAAAATAAAATAATGTTTGTGTAAATGGATGGTGCAAAGAATTATTATTATTATTATTATTCTAATAGTTGAATTTTCATAAAAAATAATTCAACAGCGGAATGCTTTAATATGAATATAACTGTACAAACAGCGATTTTTTCTTCTTTTTTTTTAAGTACTTCATAAATTGTACATTTTATAAATACCAACGAAAGCTGTAAAAATTTATCGGATTCTTGAAACATCTTTAGCAAAGAAAGGAATTTTTAAACTTAAAACTGTGTATCTACTGCATCTGCATGTATACTTAAGACCAAAATCAAATCAACTCCTTTTTCTTATTTTCGGGAAAACTCTTTTTTTTTTTATTAGGGCTCCTTTTAAAAATGTAACTATATATCACCTTGTTTAATAAAATTTGACTTCATGAAATTAATGTCACGATTGTTTTAGGTTTAATGAACATAATTTTACAAACATTTGTTTATTAAAAATCCTTTATAAATTAAAACAAACGCTGTAAAAATTCATCATGTTAGAAATTTTTCATATTTATAGCAAATAAAAGAAAAATATTCGTGACAATAATGGGGAAAAAAAAAATGTGTTCTTAATCCCAAACTGACTACTTTCTAACACATTTTGTAATTTTTTTTATTTTTTTTTTGTAAATGCATAAAATTGGCAGTGGTTCTTAGAAACTTTGTAATCGAACTGTTTTTTTTTTTTTTTTCACTTTTTTCTAAAGACACAAGATTTTTCAGGAAAAATCGGTTAAATTTGGCGTCTTGTACCGAATTTCCGACAAAACAGTTCGGGAAAGGAAAAAAACTGATGTCGTGAGACAATAATGGCTTGTAACTAAAGATGGTCATTTATCGAAAACTGAAAAAAAAAAGAAAAAACCTTCGATTACCAATCATTATTCATGCCTGCAAGTGTCGTGGTTTTGCATTTAAAAATGAGTCAGAAAATATGTCAGACAGTTTCGAGTTGTTGAGCGGGGGGAAATATTTTTTCGAGAACCACCTGAACAAAGAAACATTCGCGAAAATAATGAAAAGCAAACTACATGGGCGTACAGGTTTAAATCTCTAATGGCATATTTAGAATGGTTTGAAGAAGCAAAAATATTTGTACAGTTAACAGTTAAGCGGAAAAGAAAACAAAATACCAGATTATTGAGTGTCGCTTTTTTATTGCGCATTGTTTTTTCAAATACGAGAGAAAAATGTATTCTATAAACCAAACCCGCTACTTTCTGATACAGTCGCCAAACCGTTTAACCGTTTTTGTTTCTAAAAGTACAAAACGTACTGATGTTCTTATTTAAGATTTAAAGAATCGAACAGCGGCTTTCATTTTCCTATAAAAGTAACGAATCTTTAAGAAAGTTCCATCAAATTTGACGATTTTTATCGATTTCCCGAATATGATAATGGCATGGTGTAGGAATCAATCGGTAGAAATGGATTATAATTCAACATAATTCAATTAAGATTCACGATATAAATAAAGGCTGCTCTCAAATCCAGAAGAGCTACATTCTGACATATTTCTAAATTCATTTTTGTTCGGAAATGCTCGAAATTGGCAGCTGTTCTTATTCAGAAACTGTGGAATAGAAAGACGCTTCCTTCTTTCTGGCATAGGCCGAAGATCTTTCAGAAAATACTCTCAAAGTTGGCGTTTTGAACCGAACTCCAGACTCAGCAGCTGAAGAAAAGGGAAAAACAGTTCATCACGTGACACGAATCGCTTAAAACTCGATAAGTAATTTATTTATCAAAAAATGGAAAACTCATTTCCCTTCCAAATCACTTCAACAGTCAGGTTTGCCAATTTTATGCCTTTGCGTTTAAAAACGAGTCAGAAAATGTGTTAGAAAGTTTCGCGTTGTTGAGCAGGTCATTTGAGAACTACTTTAATAAAAAATTGAAATGCTATTCGATTCGTAGACACTTGCGTGTTAATATCTGAATTTTTCAGTTAAATATAAATAGGACTGAAAATGATTGCGTGAATATCTCGAATGATTGCAGAGCGGAGAAAAAGTAAAGAAAAAATTGCATGCTTAAAACTATACGTCTATTGCATGTGTATTTAAGGTCATCAATTAAATGATTTCATTTTCTTGGTTTTTTTACAAACCTTATTTTTAAAACTATGTATCAAATGCACGTGTACTTAAGAGACTTAATCAAATTAATGTTTCTTTTCTTATTTTTCTGCAAAGCTTATTTTTAATTACAAGTCTAAAACTCCTTATCAAAATGCAACTACATGATCTTGTTTAGTTAGAACTTGGCTTCATTAAATCAATGTTACTTAAGATTGTTTCCTGTTTTCCTCTCCCATTACAGAGAGAGTGGACCTGTTAGAAAGAGCATGGCGTGTTTTTCTCGTTCGCCATGTTCTACTAGATGGACCGTGTAATAAAAGCAATTTGCTTAATGATCGCTTATTAGGTGTTTAAAAGCATGAATATGAATGCTCATTCTAATCAGGATTCACTGTTTAATGACCAGTTTCTCTGTATTCTAGACAGGGGTAGTAATTAGGTGGTAACTGATTAGAGGGAACAACTGGAAATAAATTAAGGCTTTTGACGGTCTCGTTTACGTACAAGCATAAAAAATAAAATAAAAGTAAAAATAAATATAAATAAATCAAGATTCTAAATACAGAAGTAAGCAAGATTACTGTAAACAAAATAATATAGTTTAGTGTACTAATCACAGCTCCATTAGTTGAAAGAATATTGACATTGAAAAAGAGTATTGAATTTTTTAAAGTACTCTTTATAGCTAAGAGGAAGTCAGTTGTCGTTTGTGTATAACAGATATATACTTTATACTGTTTTTTTATATATATATCATACACAATCGATTATTAAAACGTAATGTTAGATTCGAAGAAATGCAATAAAGAAAAAAAATTTTAATACATGTTTCATATACTATGTATTTATATTTCATTTTTAAACGGTGAAAGTTTTACAAATTGTTTTAACACAGTCCGAATGATATTTAATGTAGCATAACAATTGTGATTTCATCTATAGCAACCATAAAAATGAAATCTTTGCAATGATATTTTTAAATAGTTCCAGTGATAGATTGCAGCAATTATTACCCGTTGGTTTTGAAGTACGACAAAAGAGTGGTAACATGTGTATAAGAAATGAGGGTTTTCTAATTTTAATGTTAATTGCAAAAAATCTTATTTGAAATTATATATATATATATAGATAGATTATTTACATTACATGTCTTCTGAGAAAAATAAATCGATTTCAAAGAATATTAATTGTACTTTTTAACATGCCTTCTTTTTAATCTGTCACTATAACCCATTTTATCCAACCCCATGGGGTAAAATGGGCAATGCCAATGCCTAATGTTAGCTTAAATTATTACATAAAGTAGATATAACAGTTGTTATTCTTATTTAAAAGATTATATCATTACATATTTATGAAATTATTTGTTTTTTACATTTAGCATATATTCACTTATTAAATTTATGATAAACACGAGTGTTTAAGAGTGATTTTGGCAGAATTTTAATTATTCGAGAAAATTCCACTTTCATCGTTTTCAGGAAATGAATAAAAATTATCCATTTCTGATTTTTTGACAAAAGTTTGTTTATGATTAATTCATTATCAATATTTTCAATTATCTCACCGTGACCAATGAATTTGGAAATAGATTTTTCCTCCCCCAAAAGAATATCATTAAAACCTAGTTTCCTACTGCAATGTTATTTATGGGTTTGACAGTTTTTGACGATGAATGCTTATATAGATATCTGATGTACTCGCGCTTCTATTCCTATTTGAAGGACTCGGATATAAAACACGGTAACTGACATTTTGTAATTTTTCTGATTTTCATGTAAAATTATTTAACAGCATTCTGACATTCTTTTAAAAGTACAAGTTTTATTTATTACTCAATAAATGTCATCATAATCAAAAATAAATTTTAGATAGTGTAATGAATCTTTTTTATATTAAATATTTATTTTCATATATATTTTTCTTTTATTAAAATAAAATAAAATCTATTAAACAAAAAGTGTTGCCCATATGTCGGCCACTTCACTGTTTTTTTGTATATAAATCTTAACGTAGAATTTTTAAAAAACGATACAACATTTTTAACAGTGATATATGCTAAAACATACGTTTCTTATTATGTTTCAGCAATTATTTTTAAAAAACACGGTAATAGTTTTTTTTAGACAAAGTTAAATTCAAAAAGGGCAAGTTCTCCAATAGTCGGCCACTTTAACTCTAATGTTCGGCCATCACTGCACCAATAGTCGGCCACTTCAGAATTTTGTTTTACCTGAAAAACGACTCTAACAAATTTGACTAAATTTTGCATTCTACCATTTTCGGTTATAAGAAGATGATTGAGCTATCTCACATGTTCGAGAAAATTAAATTAGTGGGTCATTTAGGGTCACTGCGGGTAAAGCTAATTTTATTTTATCTGCTAAATGGCTTTAACGATTTTGACTAAGTTTTGTATCCTACATTTTTGGGATACAATAAGACCTTTGGACTGGATCACATGATCGAGAAAATTTCATTAGTGGGTCATATGGGGGTCACTATGGGTCAAATAAATTTTATCTAAAAAATGGCTCTAACGATTTTGACTAAATTTTGTATCCTACCGCTTTGGGGTACGAAAAGACCATTGGGCTGGGTCACAAGTTTGAGAAAATTCGATTAGTGGGTCATTTTAGGGTCACTAAGGGTCAAACTAATTTGATCTAAAAACGACTAAAACGATTTTGACTAAATTTTGTATCCTACTGATTTGGTGTACAAAAAGACTATTGGGCTGGGTCACACGTTAAGGGTCACATGTTAAGGTCCAAGGTAATTTTATCTTATCTAATAAATGTCTTTAACGATTTTGACTAAGTTTTGTGTCCCACCTTTTTGGGATACAAGAAGACCATTTGGCTGGGTCACATGTTTGAGAAAATTCGATTAGTGGGCCATTTGGGGTGGGTCAAACAAATTGCATTTAAAAACGGTTTAAGCGATTTTGACTAAATTTTGTATGCTACAGTCGACTGCAAAAAGCAAAAAAAATAAGTAAATAAACGCTGGTACCCCTTCTGGTCGCGCTCAAATTGAAGTTAGATTAAAGCGGGTTTTGAATCGAATTATGCATTTTGAATCCCGCAGTGGAAAAGCGAAGGGAGGGGCGGTCCCGACTGCCGCATTCCAATCTAGTTGTTTTAACACTTTTCAACAGAATTGAAAAGCAAATAATGGGGGTACCAACTGCCGCATCTAATCGAGTTGCTTTTAACACTTTTCAACATAGTTGAAAAGCAAATATGCATATATTCGTGCATCAGCGAAGGGGCGGTCCCAACTGCCGCATCACGGCATTCCGATCTAGTTGTTTTAACACTTTTATGCATTTTGAACATGAAATATATTTAGTATGTAGTTTATTAGTATACGAGTTCATTTTGAATCCCGCAGTGGAAAAGCGTAGGGAGTGGCGGTTCCAACTGCCGCATTCCAATCTAGTTGTTTTAACACTTTTCAACAGAATTGAAAATCAAATAATGGGGGTACCAACAACCGCATCTAATCGAGTTTAAGAAAAAGCTACTGTGTACAAGCATTTGCGACTTAAAAGTAACCCCGATATCGAATATCAGTTTTCTATCCCTATTAATTCTAAATAAATCATAATTTAGAATGATAAACAACAATTACTGATAATTTCAATTTTTTTAATTTCGAATTTTATAGAAACCATTCTTTGCGAGAGTTTACATCTTAAAAGAAACCCCCATGCAAAATTTGAAATTTTAAACCCAACAGTATCACAGAAATTGCGATTTTAGAAAATTTTTAGTTTCTTTTAAATTTCGAATTTTTTAGAAACTGTTTGGGTACGATCAGACCACTTACGTATGGAAAAGGTTATCCATGTCTCATTTCAAGTTTCTATTCTAAAATTTATAGAAAAAAACCTAATTCAGAACATTTTCCTCTCATTTCAGCATTCTAAATTTCCAAATTTTTAGAAACCTTTCTTAGCCGGTCGCTTATGTCTTAAAATTAACCACCATGCCAAATTTTAAGTTTCCAGCACCAAAACTATCACAGATTTTGAAACTTTAGAATGCTTGCTTGGTGAAATTTCCCTTTGAAATCCCTTTGAAATTTCGTTTATTTATTTATTTTTATTTATTTATTTATTTATTTTTTTATAAACTATTTTGTACCAGCGTTTACATATTAAAAATGACAGAATTGGCAAATTTTAAATTTCTATCCCTAGTAATTCCATATAAATCGTAATTTAGAATGTTTTTAGAATGTTCACAGTTTTTTTTTCATTTTCTAAAATTCCCCCCCTTTTTAAGTGCCTTGATCCAGAATTTACGTCTTAAAAGTAACAGACATGTTAAATTTCAAGTTTACATTCCTAACAATTCTACATAAATTAGATACTATAGAACTACTATAGAACTTTTTCCACTCATTTCACACTTTTAAATTTCGAATTTTTTAGAAAACAACAACCATGTCAAATTTCAAGTTATTAGCTCCTTCAATATCACAAAAAGGGCAAGTTTGGAATGTTTTTTGTTCATCCATCTACTTGCGAAAAGTGGCTCTGAAGTAAAATATAGTCTATGTCGGAAGCAGAGACTGCCACCTTTACTTTTGAAATTCTTTCGGTAGTTCCAGTAGTTTCCCCTTACAAACAAACAAGCACGTAAAAAAAGATTTTTTTTATATATAATATTATTATAGATGTAGAGATAAAGTTATATCTACCAAACAATTAAAAATAAACTTAAAAAAGTATAATAAGTTATGTATTCAGAATTCAGCTTCTGGTGGCCGACTATTGGACACGTAAGCAAAATTAATACCTGACGGAGAAACCTTTTTTATGCAGTGAATAATCTCCACGTGCAGCGAATGATCGAAATAAGAACATGTTAAAAACCAGACCCCAATTACCAATAAGTACTTCAAGTGCCGCAGCTGAAGAACATAGTGAACAAAACCAGAAACTGTCGAAACCAATTAAGTGAAAAACTCTGCAGACCTCCCTACTTCAAAACTACAGCTGTTATCACGTGCGTGTGAACTGAACTTAAAGACATTCCCTTCAGAATCTAAAATGAATCCGAGCAGTTAAAACGCTCTTGTACATATGTGTTGTAAATATATATCTCAAATATAATGTAAAATTGGAGCATCTAAAAGCAGTCTCCAAAAACGCGATTTAAATGTAAATATCTAGAAAAGAATTATAATATTATACTCAAAATGGATCTACTTCTTATTTCGTGCATCTCTACTTACTAATAATAATAGTTCTTATTACTTCCATATAGCGAATACTTCAATCAGTCGATAAGATAAATATCAGTGCAAACACTTTGGATTACTGTGGAAATATTCAGCGCATAAGGAAAATCTCAGGTAAGCTGAACTATCCTTCTTTACCATTATTAAAAGACGAAAACGTATACTAAAATATAGAAGACCAATTTAACAATTCGAAAAAGGAGAAAATTTATTACGCTACCGACGGTTCCCCTAACAAAGATTATGAAAGACTGATTCTGAAAAAAGAATATTATCCCAGTATCAAAAACGATAATTTAACAAATTTCTAAAATATAATAATAAATAAAAGAACGCTAAAGAAAAAAAAGAAAAAAATGAATGCGATAAAAGAAAATACTCAATTTATTGAAAAACTCAATTCTACAAATTATAGTACATGGAAGTTCAAGATGCAGATGTTCCTGATTAAAGAGGAACTCGACGATATTATAGTACAAGATCCACCGGATCCACCCGACCCCGCATGGCACAAAAGAGACCGCAAGACTAGAGCTTTAATTAACTTAAGCATTGATGATTCTCAAATCGTAAATGTAAAAAACTTAGAAACTGCCAAATTAACATGGGAAGCTCTGAAAAATATACATGAGAGAAGCAATTTATCTAGTAAGCTTTACCTGTTACGAAAATTATACAGTACTAAATTAGCGGAGGGCGGAAACATGATCTCACATATCACTAATATCTTGCAAATTATAGATAAACTTAATGCCATTGGAGAAAATATTAGCGATTCACATATTTCCGCGCTATTTCTGTGTTCTCTTCCCCCCAGTTACAATACTTTGATAACTGCGTTGGAGGCGAGACCAGAAAATGAGCTCACCCCTGATTTTTTCAAAAACAAATTAACGGATGAACATAATCGTAGACATGAAATGTCAGAACAATCACATAGCGGATATAACAACAGTGAGAGAGCATTTAAAACAAATAGGAGATATACACACACTGAAAATAGAAGAGAACAAAAATATTGCAACAACTGCAAAATGTGAAAATCATTCGACTTACGAATGCTGGCACTACAAGAGCAGAAACACGGTACAATCCGGAAATCCTCGTAACAATCAATTCAAAAGTAAAAAGAATTTCTCATCTTCATTATGTTATGAAAAAAACGAAACTCGTAGAGAAAATAAAATTCCAAACGAAAGAAAATACGCAAATGATCAGACGCAAAATAAAGCATTAATCACTCAAAAAGTAGGCAAAAATAACTGGATTCTCGATTCAGGATCTACCTCGCACATTTGTAATGATAAAAGCCTATTTAGTAAATTTATTGATTATAATAAAACTTCAGTAACGATCGCGAATGGTAATAAACTGACAGCGTTAGGTTCAGGAGAAGTTTTTATAAAAACATTAACCCCCGAAGGAAAAGAAAAACTAACGAAATTACGCGAAGTGCTTTATGTCCCAGACTTAGAGTCGAACCTAATTTCGGTTAGTAAAGCCGCTAAAAACGGGTGTAAACTAATCTTCGACGATAATAAATGCGATTTGATCTTTGATGAAGAAATATTATATTAGGGCGAAAAATGAGAAAAACTTATACATTATTGAGGAAATAGACTATGTGGAAGAACCACAAAATTATATAAACATAACGTATAACTGTGACAGCAAACAATGCATAGATCTCTGGCATCGCAGACTAGGTCACAGAGATTATGACGCGATTAAATCAATGATAACAAATCAACTTGCGGACGGAATAAAGATAGGAAAATGTAAACATCAAAATAAAACATGCGTAACTTGTATCGAAACTAAATTAACTAACATGCCGTATCCTAAATCAGCAACAAATCGAGCTACTAATATTGCGGATTTGATCCACAGTGACGTGTGTGGACCTCTAGATACACCGACCTTAGGCGGAAAAATATATTTTATGACTCTTATTGATGATTATTCCCGATATACTACGATATATTTATTATCTAAAAAGAGCGAAGTTGCTGAAAAGATAAAAGAGTACGTAACGATGATATACAATCAGTTCGGTAAAAAACCTAAGGAAATTAGATCGGATAACGGTCGTGAGTATGTAAATCAAGAGATCGATGAATACTTAAAACAGAACGGAATTTTACACCAATTGACTGTCCCGCATAATCCGAGCCAGAATGGAGTTGCGGAGAGAAAAAATAAAAGTTTATTAGATATGACTAGAAGCATGCTATCACAAGCAAAATTAAGAAACATTTTTGGGGTGAAACCATAAACACCGCAACATACTTACAAAACCGACTCCCAACCAAAGCAAACAACAACAGAACACCTTACGAATTATGGAAAGGAATTAAACCGAATTTAAAACACTTAAGAACATTCGGTTGTAAAGCGCTATTTTACGTCGATAAAGTAAATAGAGGAAAACTCGATAACAGGGCTCAAACCGGAACGTTTGTAGGTTATGATACACGATCGACTGGTTATAGAATTCACACACAAAGAAAACAAATTATAATAGCGAGAACGGTGAAATTTCTTGAGAATGAAAATGTACACTCAGATAACATTGAGGAGATACAAATCACCACAAAAACATCCGATGACAATACACAATTACCGGATAGACATGAAAATCACTTAGAAATAAAACTTGACAGTGAAGAGACACCATCCGTGCCCAAACAGCAACCAATTGAACCAAGAAGGTCTAATAGGACAAATAGAGGCGTTCCTCCTGACAGATATGTTTGTCTCATAAATAGTTCATCTGAAAACATTCCCGAAAATTGGGAAGATATCGAAAAAATGGAAAATACTAATGATAAACAAAATTGGATAAAAGCAACACAAAATGAAATCCAATGCCTAAGAAAAAATAACACTTGGACTTTAACAGATCCACCACCCGGAACAAAAATTATCGGCTCAAAATGGACTTTTAAACTAAAAAAGGACAATTTAGGAAATGTTCAAAGCTATAAAGCGCGTCTAGTAGCACAAGGATATAGTCAAAGATTCGGGATTGACTATGATCAAACTTTCGCACCTGTAGTTTCGCACGCTACAATACGTGCATTTCTCATCTCTGCATTGCACAAAAATTTGAACGTGAAACATGTTGACATAACCACAGCATTTTTGCACGGTGAATTAACTGAAACTGTTTATATGAGTCAACCAGACGGGTATATTAAACCCGGCGATGAAAGAAAAGTTTGTAAACTTCAAAAAGCCATCTACGGTCTTAAGCAAGCCGCAAAGGCCTGGTACACTAAAATATCGGAAACACTCAAAAACAATAATTTCTTACAGAGCAAAAATGATCCATGTCTGTACTTTAAATCAAATCAAGAAAATCCGATATACATCATCATTTATGTAGATGATATCCTGATAGCAGGAAAGGACAGTGACATCGAAGAAACAATAAACCAACTTAAGAAAGAATATGAACTGAAAAACTTAGGAGAAGTGAATAATTACCTAGGCATAAACATTAATAAAATCAATGATACATATTACCTAAATCAAAACAATAAAATACAGGAACTAGTGAAAAAACTGAATTTAAACGACATGAAACCTCATTACACACCCATGATTGCAGGATTCAACAGACTTGAGGACGATGATAATCTTTTACCTAATAACACGAAATATCGACAAGCCACAGGCACATTACTTTACATATCAACAATCACGCGTCCTGACATATCCGCAGCAGTCAACATATTATGTCGTAGAAATGAAACACCACGCCAAAAGGACTGGACAGCAGAGAAAAGAATCATTTCATACCTTAAAACTACAGAAAATTTGAATTTAACTCTTAACGCAAACAGCAAGCCCATCCTAACAGCATACGCCGATGCAGACTGGGCAGGTGACTTGAAAACACGTAAATCAACATCAGGAAATCTATTCATGCTAGGAAAATCACCGATTTACTGGATTACAAAAAGGCAAAATTGTATTGCACTTTCGTCAGCCGAAGCTGAATACGTTTCAGCTAGCAACGCAGCACAAGAATTAAGTTGGATAACAAACTTGCTTAGCGATCTCAACATTCCACAAAAATTACCCATCACGATTTTTGAGGATAATATGTCCTGTATAAAAATGACTGAAAACGATACTAAGCGATCCAAACACATCGACATACGTTTCCACAACATAAAACTTATGAAAGAAGAAGGAAAAATCGATTTACAATACTGCCCCAGTGAAGAAATGATAGCCGACACTCTCACGAAACCCACTCCCAAACCTGTGTACGAGAAACACCGTAAGAAACTGAACCTTCAACCATTCCCCACACAGGAGATTACGGGGGAGTGACGGAGAAACCTTTTTTATGCAGTGAATAATCTCCACGTGCAGCGAATGATCGAAATAAGAACATGTTAAAAACCAGACCCCAATTACCAATAAGTACTTCAAGTGCCGCAGCTGAAAAACATAGTGAACAAAACCAGAAACTGTCGAAACCAATTAAGTGAAAAACTCTGCAGACCTCCCTACTTCAAAACTACAGCTGTTATCACGCGCGTGTGAACTGAACTTAAAGACATTCCCTTCAGAATCTAAAATGAATCCGAACAGTTAAAACGCTCTTGTACATATGTGTTGTAAATATATATCTCAAATATAATGTAAAATTGGAGCATCTAAAAGCAGTCTCCAAAAACGCGATTTAAATGTAAATATCTAGAAAAGAATTATAATATTATACTCAAAATGGATCTACTTCTTATTTCGTGCATCTCTACTTACTAATAATAATAGTTCTTATTACTTCCATATAGCGAATACTTCAATCAGTCGATAAGATAAATATCAGTGCAAACACTTTGGATTACTGTGGAAATATTCAGCGCATAAGGAAAATCTCAGGTAAGCTGAACTATCCTTCTTTACCATTATTAAAAGACGAAAACGTATACTAAAATATAGAAGACCAATTTAACAATTCGAAAAAGGAGAAAATTTATTACGCTACCGACGGTTCCCCTAACAATACCCAATGGTCGGCCACATTAAAATTAATTAAAAGCAACAAATTTATTTACTTTTTATACTCACAAACATTAGTTTAATTACCCTGCTAATACTCTAGCCTTATAAATTTAGAAAAAAAATAAAAAATAAATTAATACTTGCTTTTAAAAAAAATTGCCATCAGTTAACAAAAAAATAGGGAAAATGGTGATTTGACCTCTATCTTGAAAAACAAGAACGAAAAATCATGCGTCAAGCATAGATTATATAGCACTTTCCAACGCTTCCAAAATAATTTTACAAATCATACCGTTTAATAAGCTAAAAGCTAACATCTAAGTAAACAATTTAGAAAACGCACAACATATTTAAAAACATAATTTCAGGAATTTCCAACATATACAATATTCGGAAAAATATCCGAATACTTTTATTCAGCCCTGTATAGGATCTATAGATTTGTATATATACTACATAGGATGATAATTTTAGTTCAGTTAGGAAACGCGTAGCACAGTTTAAAATTCTCCGTCTGGAGTTTGTCAATAAACAGAAATGTGTTCGCGAACTTTTGTGCTGCCCTGTATAGGATCTACAGAATTTATACACACCACGTAATAGACAAAAAGCAAGTTAAAATTAAAATCGCGTTCAATAACTTAAAACGCACTTCCAGGAATTATTGTTAACAGACAGTAGAGAATTCTTTTGCGTGTCCCTGTAAATGAACGATGACTGCTATACACACAATATTCCGTAGTAAGTATCTTGTAATGCACCTTAGTGATCTATATAAATTTCAATGCGTTTAAAATAGTGAAACATTATTTAAATAAACCGCAGACGATTTTTCTCCATAGACGTAATGCAACGGGATTATTTTTACTGTCCCTGTAAACTAACTATAAGTGCTATGCACACCCTGTTCCATATTAAGCTTCTTCTAATGCACCTTAGTAATATATATAAATTACAATGCGTTTAAAATAGTGAAACATTATTTAAATAAACCGCAAATGATTTTTCCCCATAGACCGCAATGTAACGGAATTCTTTTGAGTGTCCCTGTAAAAAAACTATAAGTGCTACACACTTCCGTTGAAATAGGGAACATGCTATAGATAACGACAATAACATATAAAAATTGCAGAGCAATCCGAGCATATTTACGGGAGCTAGAGCACGGACAGACGGCAGACGGCAGACGACCAGACAAACCGAAGTCATAAGCACTTTTCAACTAGGTTGGAAAGTGCTAAAAAAATGGCTGATTACAAATTCAATAAAAATACCCGCAATTCTTTGGTGATGGTTTGTGACTTATGAAAGATGGCTGCATATAACCAAATTGTAATATTTCATTTAGAACCAAAAATAAGCTATGCGTAAGGCATTTTATCTCAATGTGGCCGACTATTGGTACATTTACCCTACTTAACCGAAAGTTTTTTATAAATCATCTATTTTAGAGAAAGCAATCATAATAGTTTTGGTTGTACGTTTTATTTTCCCTAAAAAACAAAAATTCAACATTGAATTTGAATATCTTGACTGGAAACTCCCATTTTGCTTGTTACCTTGTTTAATAACCGAGCTCCTCAATTGTTTACTTAATTTTATGCTTTTTGGTCTTTTAGATAATCTTGTTTTTCTTTTCTTTTCTTTTTTTTTTTCTTTTTTTTTTTTTTTTTTTCTATTAACAGTTCTATTACATTTGGTTCAATCAAGATTTCACCAGTTTTTGCATGCATTCGTTTTCTTTTTCTTTTGCAATTTTCTATAGCTTTTTAAGTTAGTGATAATTATACTGGTGAAAGAATGCACGATATTGCTTTTTAATATTTATAACAATATTATAGAAATATAGATTTTCAACTGTCAATGGAATAATAGAACAATGTAATTAGCAGAATCGAATACTTAGTTGCGTACCAACTGAACTTCCATGATAAATGTAAGCGACTTGCGATGTAAATTGGGAGCCGTGGGAAATAAAAAAAATGAAAATGAAAATAAAAATATAAAATATAATAAAGAAATATAAGTTTAACAATAAAGAACTAAAAAATTTCCATTAGATCTAAGATGACAGACGAAACAACGAAACTTACCAAAAGTCAAACCCATCTAAATAAAAAAAAAAAAAAAAAAACTTTTTACAGAGACCATACATTTAGTTTCAAAGTTACAAAATAATAAAATTTGGGAAAACTAAAAGCCACTAAGCAGACTATTTTTTTTTTTTTTAAATAAATGCGTACAAAAGGCAAGAGAGAAAAGTTTAATTTAAGAGAGAAGAAGACTCAATCTTCATCATCAATTAATAAAGCCTATTTAGGATGTGTACGGTTATTGGGGTCGGAGACCTCATAGTCTGGCAATTCTGCGATAATATCGTTAGGGATGTTGTCAATAGTTTTATCAATTGTTTTGGAAAGTTGACATATGCGTTTTTTTTTTTTTTTTTTTTTTTTTTTTTTAAGAGGTGGTGCAGAGATCTTTGCGAATAGTAGCGTTTCTGAGGTAAACGGTGACCATTGCTGATTATTCGAAGATTTGTATTGTGCGCTCTGTAGAGAAAATTCATATTGGTGTTATTAGCAAAGCCTCAGATTGGACGAGCATAAGTGAGGATAGAGCGAATGCATGCATTATATATAATAACTTTATTTTTAATAGAAAGAGTATTAGTTTTGAGGAGAGGTTGAAGGTGATTTAGAGATGCCAGCGATTTTGCTTCTAATATTTGAAAAATGTTTATTCCAGGTAAAGACTTCTATCAAGTGTAACCCCCAGGTATTTAGTATCATTATTCCAGGGAAAAGTAATATTACTGATATTAATACGGTTAGGATAAGTGCATTTCTTTAAAAAGTAGATAGCAGCAGTTTTTTTGTTCATTAAGTCTAACGCGCCATTGAGTACACCAGTTTATGAAGTCATCAATGTGTTTTTGGAGAATTTTGTAGAGAGATATCATCTTGGTCTGTTTTTGCAATTTCATTGTTTTGTAACGAGTTATCACAAATATAATCTCTTCCTTGAAATGTCGAAATAGATCCTATATGCTCTGGATAGTTCCAGATTTTGGTGAGCTATTTTAATATTTTGTATGAAATATTGGTATTTAAAAAAATGAAAAATATTATGCGAAATAGAAGTTTAAAAGATTTCCAAAAACATATGCTCAAGCATGACAAGTTAGACTGATTTCGGGATTTTGAGTATTGCTGTTAAAAAAAAAAAAAAACAAAAAAAAAAACATGCATTATAAGCAGTAAAAAGTGTTATTAGGTAAACAAAATAGTAAAATAAAAATAATCAAAGTTAATTAATTGTAAAGTCATGACAGTTTAAGGAAAAAAAAATATACCCAGTTCCCCTCACATATACTTACCCATTTTACCCCCACCAGGCCCTATGAATTACAACTGTGAAACTTTTACTTTTGAAACTGGTGGGAATGCTAAAACTACAAAATTATATAGTAATCCTTTATAATCAAAGCTATATCGCATGTATAATAAAATAAAAAACAGTACTGTTATTTTCATCCTGAATTATAAAATCTAAAACTTTTATATATGGATGGAAGAAAATATTTCGTGACTGAAGTAATGTTTATTCAAAAACGTGCTTTCGTGTGAAAGAAGGTGAATGATTTATGAACCAATTTAGAATTTGTTCTTTGAAAGAAAAATGGAGGAGGGCGGGGAGGAAATTGCAATAAAAAATGTTTCAAAAACGGAAGCCAATGTTTTCTGGTTGTAAAATTTTATATAATTGCAAGTATTTCATCAGTAATTTTTTCCGTAGCATTCAAAGCACTTTTCTTAGTAAATAATAATTTTATAATTTTACTGGGCTTAGTTGTATTATGATTACTTTTGGCGTCTTTTATTACATTGAGGTGCTAACCATATAGCAGCATCTCGAAGTATTATCTGTCTACTTTTGCAATCTATATATATATGTTACGGTTAATATGATTAATACGGTCATTATTAATAATAACCGGTTATTATTAACAATGACCGGATTAATCATATTGACTCTAACATATATATAATCATTAAATAACAACACAGAAACATCATACAACAATTAGGGGAAAAATATTAAATATGAAAAATGAACACGTACCTGTTTGAATAATATCCATAATTATGTAGAGAAAAAAGTAAATAAATATATAAAGAGAATTTAAAATAACGAGAATATATAACAGATTGGAGGGAAAATAAAAATAAAATAAAAACCTGAAAGATGGAACTGAAAACTGTTATGAAATGTATCCATATATTATCAAATAAAGAAAAAAGTGAATTTTTGAAATAGATGAATGTATAAACATAGTTGTGGGTAACGATGACGTCATATTGACGGGGAAATGACCTGGCCAATCAATTACGCTTTTTCTGCAATTTTTTTTTTCTTCTGAACATCACGCAATTTCACCAAAATCGTCGACTTTTACATCGTCAAATAGAGGAAAAATGTTCTTTCGAATGTAATTTGTTTGAAAACTGTATCGCAATTTACTAATAATTTATGGTTTTTAAAATAACTTTCAAGCATGAATATTTTTAAATCTGCGTGCAACACAATTAGGGAAGATTTGCACTTAAAATAATGTAAATAATTCAGCATTTGTTTGTTTCAATGTAATATTCCATAACTAAATTGCCAAACGAAATTAAAGCTTCACAAATGAATAAATAAACAGATAAAACATGAATTTAACAGATATTTAATCGACACTGAAAGAATCACACTGAAAGAATCACACTGAAAGACACTGAAACACTGAAAGGATCAGAATCAGAAAGATTGCTATAAATAATAAAAATGTTTACCAATTGATTGCTCGCATGCGGCTAATACGAAAATGCTTTTTGGAGCAGTCAGTGGGCAATCTAATAAAATATACTAAATGTAAAATGTCTAAATAAAAGTCTTAAAGACGGACATTACACCATTGAATAGTATATTAAAGTATAAATAGCAAAAAATTGTGCTTGTTCTTGCTGAAAATTTCCCAGATCATTTTGCAGGTGTATAAGAAATCCCCGTTTGTTTAATTAATAATCATACAAGGTTCTACATAGGCATGACCAAAAGAAGGTTTTTTGAACGATTAAAAGAGCACATAAGTGATATTAAATACAGGGGATTAACCACTGCCCTTTCGCATGCTTCCAATAAGGATGTTAAAATTGATTGCAGTAAAGTTAAAATTATCTCTAAATGTAACAACCCATTTAAAGCCATAGTTAGAGAACCCACTGAAATTAAATTAAGAAATAGTGAAACTTGTAATGATAATTTTTCATTTAACATACCAAATATCTGGATTAATCTTTTGAAAATGAATTACCCCCCCTCCCCCGCTTCGTTTTTCACTGAATGGTTGGTTTAGTTTACATTTTTAATCGATAGCTGGTTTGTGTCTTTGGTCTCTCCGATGATGGCTGTGAAGTTACAGGCTGAAACTGTTGGATAAATTTAACTAAGTTTTTAGTTGTATTGTACACTGTTTTTGGCAAGAACAAGTACAATTTTGTGCTGCTTATATTTTAATGTAAAATATCTATTAGATTTATCAATTAAAAACGATTTTCATCGACGCTGTATGCACCGGACAGTATATCACTCATCTTTAACTCGGGTTGGATTACCCGGTTTTCTTAATAAAAATTGGGATGATACTCCACATCTTACAAAGATTTAAAATGTTCACTATCTATATTTTAAACTTATCTTTATTTATTGCCTAGAATTTGAATTTAAATATTTTCCTTTATTCATCAAAAAGATTAAAAAAACTTTTCAGAAGGCTTGTTTGCAAACATAGTCTAAATAATATTTTAAAATTAAGCCCCTAATGAAAGTAGAATTGACAAATATCATTAAAATAAATAAATAATGTAGAACACAAACATTGCAAATGCTTCGAACATTATTTTTAACATAAACCTTTCACAGATAGTTTCGTGTGAACAAAAGCACACAAATAACGAAAATACACATAGATGAAAGCCATTACGAGAATTCATTAGGGAGCAATCAATACATGTGTAACGTTCTCGTTGATGCCGCCCATTTACTTATTTTATTATTTTGAAGTAATGAAAAAGCTTACTCATAGTAGAACAACTTATTTAATGGACAGTTTGAATCAACAATATGCTTATTTTTCTTATTGTTATTGCGCTATATTTACGCTGATTTTCTCTTAAGTCTGTTTTCAAATCCAAAGGGGCTACTTTCAGATACATTTTTTAAATCACTTTTGTTCGGAAAGGCATGCAATTGGCAGCTGTTCTTATTGAGAAACCATGTAATCCAAAGACGTTTTCCAATTTTTGGTAAACGCAGAAGATTTTTCAGAAAATACTGTCAAAATCGGCGTTTTGAACCGAAATCCCGACGCTGCAGCTCCAGAAAAGAGAAAAACGTGTCTTTACGTAACACGAATCGCTTATAACCCGATAAGTAATTTATTTATCAAAAAAATGTAAAACTCATTTCAATTCCAAATCACTTCAATAGTCAACCCTGCCAATTTTATGCCTTTGCGTTTAAAAATGAGTCAGAAAATGTGTCAGAAAGTTTCGCGTTGTTGAGCAGGTCATTTGAGAACAACCTTAACATATTTATCATGTTTTGGGTTTCATCAAACTCTTTTTTTTTCTTCCTGCCCTTGAACAAAATTAAAAGAAACTCTTTTGCACAATAACTATACCATACTACACAGAAAAAAATAAAACCCAATTTGGGTCGAAAGATTCTTAGGTATGTACCCAAATTGGGCCATGCCTGTTTTGGTTACCACTGTGTATCCATTTTGCGCACTGTTAAATACCCATTATTAGTTTTTTTTTCCTGAAAATGGGTACACAGTGGTAACCAAAACAGGCATGACCCAATTTGGGCACATATATGTGCCTAAGAATCTGAGAATCTAACCTAAGAATCTTTCGACCAAAATTGGGTTTTATTTTTTTCTGTGACCACACCATACAATATCATAAAGATTCATCAATTTTTTTTATTAGAAAGAAAAAAAACTGAATTAGCAAGCAATATTAATAAAAACTCAAAATATGACGAAGTAGTTAATAATTTAAACAATGTTTCAACATGGAACATGAAACTGAAGACTTGTTTGTCTTATTCCTTAGAAATATTAAATAAGCTGTCCACTTCCGTTTAATATATGGTTCCCACAGCTTGTTATTATCAACTATTATGTCAAGGAGGATAAGAGATAGCTTCTTCTTGCTATTATATTTTTTACATACTGAAGATAAAAGGCAAAGCCGACTCACTGTAAATGAAAAGAGAAAAAAAATGAACAGAATAACGGAGGGATGAAAACAAGATTCTTGAAGTGCCCCTTCTGACCCATAACCTGACCTTTAGGGTTAGCACTCAGCAGTCCACTTAAAAAGATGGATTAAAAAATGTGAAGCGTAGCAACTGGATTATTTACTGAAAACAGCAAGATCCAAGGCATCAAATCTTATTTAAATCTCTCTCTCTCTCACTTTTTTTTTTCTCATCAGAATGTTCTTTAATCATTTAAAAGTTCGACAGCTATAAGTATTTTGTGAATGATAAAATGTTGATGGACTATTTCGAGTACTTCTTCAAAAAATAATCCTTCTTTGAGATTATTGAACTTTCTGATTCCATTCATAATTCAAGTATAATGAGTACATTTCAAATATAAATTCAAGAATACGTGTCAAAACGTGAGAGATCGATGCGGTGATATTTGCTTTGTTCAAAATGTTGAACCTAAAATTTTTTGAAGGACATTTGAAGTGAGCCAGAATTTACAAGTAAAGTAAGCATGTGCGAAATGTGCATTATAAAAAGTAAAAGTATTAATTTTACGTTATGCTTCCGTCTTTCAATACTCACCTTTCATACTGTATACGTATAATGTAGAAGAAAAAAAAAAAAAAAAAAAAAAACGCACTAACTTGCAAAAATTGTTGAATCGAGAAAACAATTTTACTTTTTTGAGTTTTTTGTTTAAAGTAGGCTTAAGTGTCTCTTGGAAAGATTTTAACGCCTTTGTCATTAGCGAAGAAAACATGGCATAACTATTAAACTCAAATCAGCCAAAACTATATTTTTCTGTTTTTGTTGTGATGAAAGTCAAACGAGAGTGAGTACAAAACTGGGATTTACAATTTATACAATTTAATATTAGGATATAATATAAAGCATGCTTCTTCCCCCCCCTTCCCCCTTCTCTCTCGCTTTCTTTAAAATCAATTAATATGAGGGAGGGGGGGGTGCAATTTTTACAAGAATTAAAGATTAAATGTGACAGCATATTGCAAAACAGTTTAGAGTTAAATACAATTAATAATGACCACCAATTTTGTTTTTAAAGTATCGCTATATTACGCATGTCGAAAGACGAAAGAAAGCACGATTTAACTGAATGCACGATATAAAGAAGGATGTTAAAAATCACGAAATGTGATAACCTACAAGTAAATTTTTTACTTGTTTCTCCAAAACACTAGTTAATTCACATTATAATTTTCTTAATAAAATTAGCGGTAGGAGTTTACTTTTACTGGAATTGATGTATATAAAAATTAACCTAAAAACTGTGTTTATTAAGTAAACTTTATTTTTCTCGGAAGATAAGAATAAACAGTGCTATATCCAAGTGAGTAATATAAACGAGGCACTATATAATGGGAGGTTACTGTACATTTCATATGCTTATATGTTTTAGATGAAGCGAAAACGTTTCCTATAAGTCATTAACATTCCTAGGTTCCTATTTAAAAGAACTGAATGCATTGGACAAAAACTAAACATAACATTCTAGAGTCCACTGTCTCAAATTACGTCATTTCAGGATCTCAATTTGAATAAATGCTTTTAATAGAAGAATCACTGTTGAAAATAAGTGAATTATTTCTGCATGTCAAATGGTATTTATTATAAGTAGTACTCTTAATGTAATATTTGATAAATCGAACAACTTAAAATTTAAAAAAAAGCTTCAGTAAAAGTGAATCATTTGAAAATTTCATTGATCTCCCATTGAAAATGTTGTTTGAATACAAACGGTTGTTAATTCATCAGATTTAAAGTCATTCATCGATTACATTCAATGTACAAAAGACATTCGATTCTTTTTTTCTATTCATTCACTTCTTGATTCATGTCTGTTTTGTCGAGTCTGTTTTATAGTTTTATTCTCCGGTAGCGATACAAAGATTCGGCAATTGAAAACTATGGGAATGCAATGGAAATGCAATCATTCAGCCATTCACGGTTATATTTCGCTATTGCTCGCTCACGTTTTCTTATTGAAAAATTGGTCTATAACTGCACCTCAATCCTCCCCAATTTTCTTAAATTTATTTTCCCGAGGAGAAAAGATTTCTCACAAAGGACAGTTTAATTCAACAGAATCGTCGATAGAATCACGATTTTTCCCAGTATAATTCGTTCTCATATAACACTTTGCCGTCTGCATGTCTCGTAAAAATACTCCTATTCGTAAAATGTTAAATGATTGATTGACACCAGAATTTAGAAACAAATTTATTCGAAAATAAGTAAAATCTTTTCTTTATATACTTGATGAAAGGGAATTTTTCATTCCAAAATTCTGGTGTCAATGTAGCATTTAAGAATTAAAATTAAGTTACTTTACGTATACACACCACTGTGGTGTCGCCGGACGGCAAAGTGTTAAAAACGAAGGTTTTATGAATCTACACTCCGTTTCATAAAGATATGGCCACTATATTTTTTTTTCTTATAAACAAAGAGATAATGACCTTTTAGCATGCATGTGATGTTTACAATAAAAATAAAAAAGTGTTACGAAATAATTATAATGATATTTCATAAAAACATTCCACAATATTAATACATGAAAAAAAAATTCAAACCTACATCAAAAATAGTGTTACATAATGATATGAAAACATAGCAATATTGCTTTAAAATATCACTCAATTTATATGTCCAACATGTTGGCCTGGCGAAATGCTTAAAATGAACATGAAAAAGGCGTGGAATGTGTCTTTTAACGAGAGCAACAAATAAAAATTTGGACGATCTCATGTAGTTATTTTAAATTTTCTGAAGCTGGGTAAATCATATGGTGTGAAAAAGTCACCTAGTCGACTTCACAAACTCGCTGCAAAAAAGAAAGAAAAAAAAAAAAAAACTACATTTCGACAATTGTCCATTTTAAAGCAGATTTTCCTATTTCGTCAGCAACCAAGAACAGAATTCTGGATGTGGATGTGGATTCCCTAATGTAATGAAGTCTAATCTGGAAGATTAATACGGATGGAGTGGTTATTAGATTACAATGAGCTAAGAAATGAACCTGAATATTTTCCCCAAAAGGCAAAGCACAGCAGCAGTTCTTTGATTGTGTAGGCAGTCTTTGGGTGTAATCATGAACGTAGAGTAGATTCTACTCTATGTTCATGGGTGTAATGAAAAAATAACCACAGTACAGTAGAGTCTCGATAATTCGAGGTGGACGGGACCGGGCTTACCTCGAACTATCGAAAACTCGAACTAGCGAAATCATAAAATTTAATTAATAAATAAATGAAGATAAAGCTATGTTTAAATTTCAGTGTATATTTAAATGAAAAATGTACTTACAAATTATTACCACTACGATATGCTTACCGGTTTTAGCTTGGTTTTTGGTCCGTTGGGTTATTAAATGGCGGTATAATTCAGCCTGTAGTATAGGAACTCTATATATCCGTAGGTGGCTTCGGGGTGCGCAGTTGGCATATGACACGTCGAACAACAATAAAAACCAGATACTTGAATTTTGTGGTGCGAAATAATTTTTTCACGTGTTGCGTATATGTTGATCATTATTTGGAAGCTAAACTGATTTTTTTCACTAACTCGGATTTATGGGAAACTCGAACAATCGAGACTCGAATTATCGAGACTCTACTGTATTTCCAAGAGGCCGCATGAACGCAGTGGCATGTCAGAACCTTTTGGCAGAGAACTTACTGGCTTTTTCTGGAAATATAGGAAGGCTTGGATATTTTAACGATATAATTCTCTACTATATACAGCTAAGAGTACCTTTAGGTGTAGTTTGTGGATCTTGCATTTCAAGTAATGGACTCTACGACAATTTTATCTGATTTAAACGTTTAAACCTCACGTAGAACGTTAATTTGAGCAGTTTACACCAATGGAAAACAATATTCAAGTGTTTCTAAATTACGGCTTCTATGATTTGTAAATCAGAGACTATTAACCGCACTGTGCTTTTGCTGTTTTTCACGTTGTTGGTAGGTATAGATTAATTAGTGTTAAATGAAAGTAGTTAGATAATTATAAAAATGCACATTCTTTATAAAATGCACAAATAATAAGTATAGTGCGATATTTTTCATTTTGATTTGAAACAACAGCTAATTTTACCCTTTTTGAAGTAAAATGTATAATTTTGAGCAAATGGCTTTGTTGTGTTTTTAATTTTCAAAACAACAGCGAGGTCATATCATTATGAAACGCAATATAATCTTAGATAAAGTCTTTTATAAGATGTGAATTTTTTGCTATAAAGTAAATGCTAAAGATTTTAGCAATAATTTCGCGTTAGAAAGAAAACTTTACTTGGCAAATTCTAACGTAAAAGTTTAAATTATCACAAATTTTATATAAGGTTTGCATAATTATTTAGGAACTAAAATGAAATGCGTTCACCGGAACTATTACGAAATAAATTAAGGTGAATAATTAATACATGCATATTTGTAAAACATAAATCAATTTTGTTTTCCACTGCTGAATTTCTTTCACACTTCACACATGCAATCACCTAATGTTATTATCATGTCTCAGTTAAGTAGGTAGAAATAAATTAAATTAAAGTAAATTTTTAGTATATCAACATATTGGAAAAAGCAACTACTATCGAGTGTTATTATTATATAATTCTCTTGATCTGTTGAAGCAACTTTCCTAGCTTCCAATTTAGAAAAAAGAATACATTATATAAAAATAAACAAAACACCCTAGAATTCATTGTCTTAAATTACAGCATTCCAGGTTCACAAATGAATCTTTTTAATAGAAGAAGCAAAATTGAAAGCTAATTAAAACTTTCAATATGATATAAGGCATTTAGTATAAATAGGACTTTTAAAGTAATATTTCATAAATCGAATTCCTTTGGAAAATGCTTCAGTGAAAGTGAATCATTCGAAAATTTCATTGATCTTTTCCATTGAAGGGGTTATTTGACAACAAACGGTTAATTCATCAGATTTAAAGTCATTCATCGATTATATTCAATGTACAAAATACACCCAATTCTTTTTTCCATTCATTTATTTCTGAATTCATGAATGAGAATATGTTTTATAATTTTATTTTCTGACACATATGGAAAACTTCAACAAGGGAAAACCCTGTGAATGTAATAGAAATAATACAACTATATTCAAATCAGTCTTTCACGCCTGCATTTCGCCATTGCTCGTCCTCGTTCTTATAGCAAATTTGATTTACATCTATAGCTACATTCCAACTTCCCCCTATTTTCTTAAATTTATGTTCGTGAGGACAGTGAGGAGAAAACATCCCTCACGAAGCGTCATTTAATTCAACCGAGTCTTCAACAGAATCACGATTTTTCTCAATATAATTCGTTCCCCATAAATCCTCATTCGTCCTCAAATACTGATCATCTAGATTTTAAAAGTAAATTTTGAAGTGGAAAACTCACGGCATATACAAAAAAACAAACAAACAAAAAAAAAAAACACAGTAACTTAAAGTTGTTCCCAATTGATCTGCTGAACGACGCAAAACTTTCTGACACAATTTCTGACTCATTTTTAAATGCAAAGGCATAACACTGGCAGACCTGACTTTAGAATCGAAATGAGTTTTCCATTTTTTGATAAATAAATTACTTATCGAGTTATAAGCGATTCATGTCACGTGACAACACGTTTTTCTCCTTTCTGGCGCTGAATCATCGGGAATTCGGTTCAAAACGCCGACTTTGACAGCCATATTTTCTACTCTTATATACTTCAATTAAATCATTGTTCATCGCTAAATTATACTTCGCGATAATTTAACCCCTTAACGGTCATGCCCGTGATAACGGTCTGTGTAGGATACTTTTTAAAAATTCAGATTGCTTGATTCCCAGCAGTTTTTTTTTTTTTTTTTTTTAAACAGTGCAATTGGCTTTATTCTGTCATTATTATATCTGCTTTTAAATAAGGTGAATATCGCTACTTCACAAAAGTGGGGGCAATCAAAGAATCTGAATTTTTAAAAAAGTAGCCTACACTTATCAGCGCGATCGTTAAAGGAGGGGGGGGGGGGGGGTTAAAGAGTTTTTAAAGAGTATTTTGTTTATTTAAGGAGTTCCAAGTACTCGTTGGAAACTTTTTCATTTCTTAGTAGTTTCTAAGTAGTCTAAGAAGTCTGTTATGAACCCTGCATTCAAATAAATCACTGACACACATTTTATGATTTTTCTTTTGGATTAAGATCGAGTAAGTATAACACATACTCGAATAGCATGACTAGAGTTTAAAGCTTGTCACTTGTCATATTTTAAAACGTGATCTTAATTATTTCATGTGAAATTAAGGACATGAGATAACTACAAATGTTTAAAATAATGGATTTAAATTTCAATTATATTTCTATCATAATTACAAAGCAATGACTTTGCATGTCTGAAACAAAATGTTGATTTATATTCAGCTACAACTCTCCCAAAGGCTTCTGAATTGAAGTGACCTTAATACTGTAATCTTATCTAAAACAGCAAGATTATCTATAATGAAAGATTAAGACGTGTTTACAAATAGCAGAACATACTTAGAGGTTACACGTACTTTTAAAAATATGCTTTATCCTGATATCTTTTAAGCTGGTTGCATAACATGATAGAAAAGTTAGTAGCATAATTATATTTGAAACAGTAACATATTTTGATTTCTTTTTTCTAAAAAAGCAGATGCCCTTTTCCAAGAATGGATTTCAGTGCCCTATTACCGCGGCTATTTTTATATATTTATATCCCTATACTATTTTTTTCCCCTGTGCCCTATTACCGGCAGGGCACGTCTACGGGTGCTGCCCCGAACGCACAGTTTTCAAGGGCCCCAAAATTTTCTGGCCTACTTTAAACATTTTAAAATACCTTAATGTGATTAAAATTTAAAATCTGCTTAGGTCATTATATAAAATATACATTAGAGAATAACTTTCAGAAAACTGCTACAATTTATATTTATAAGTGATTTATTATATATATATATATATATATATACAATAAAAATCTGTCAAGAAAATGATATCAAATTTGGCGTTTTGAACTAAATTTCAATACGCGACAGCGCGGGAAAGGAAGAAACAAAACTAATGCCGTGGAGATAATAATAGCTTATAACTCAATATGTGATTCATTTATTGAAAAATGAAGGGAAAAAAATCTGTTCAATTACAAAGCACTTCAATATGCCTACAATTATCATACCTTTACGCTTAAAAACGAGTCCATAAACGTGTCAGAAAGTTTCGCGTTCTTGATCGGAGAAAACGCCTAAAAGTAACATACACATCAGTAAATTGCTTATTGAAAGTTAAAGAATCTCAAGAAAGAATTTTAATAATGTTTATGATTAATAATTGGCCTTTTTAGATATTAATTTTTCAAAATCACAAACCTATCAAAACGCTGATAACACACCAGTTAATTATAAACGAACTTTTCTAAAGGAAAAAAAAAAAAGTCATACAAATAACAGTGAAAAGACTCTTATCTGTCCATACACATTTCATTATGTTTAATAAGTTCATTTTTCTCTATGTGACATCTTATTTAATTAATAAAAACTTTCTTTTTTCGTACCATATCGCACATGAATTCAGGCTAAAACAAAGGTTTAAAACATTAGGGCTCTGCTGCCAGCATATCTAACGCTCTGATGATCTGGGGCACAGCCATATCTGCACCACGCATGCGTTGGACATGTGAAAGATCGATTTTGTAATTATCTCTTGCCCTAGTCCCTCCCTCACTAAAGGAGGGGAATGCACTGGGGAGGGAAGCGAGAGAGATTGTTCCAAATTACTGCAGCAGCTGTGTGGAGAAGGGGGAGGGTGCAGTTGAACAGAGGATAATTCCGCTTCCCAGTGGGGGAAAGGGGGGGACTGCATGGTAATCAATGATTTGGGAAGTGCTCTGTGCATTCGGCCCAATGCTTAATAAAAGTTTCAGCTTAGGGTTTGGCAAATGAAGTGATGTTGTACAATAAGTGAAGCCAACAGGGAAAATTGCGCAAAAACTGGGGAAGAATAATCCCCCCCCCCCCCTTCCAAAATAATCTATTATTTCTCTAAACTCAATAGTGTGAAAAAGTTTTCGTTTTTTCTTATTATTTTTTCCTCTCTCTTTTATACGCATTAACTGGTTTTGTAGAATCGTTTTATGGATGAATCGATTCCGAATCGTTTAAAAGATATCAAATAGATGCCAAAAGGGCAGCGAGAAAAAAGGACGCTTTAAATTGTAAATCATTTGTTCAAAATGTGTCTGCACAAAATCTATATATATATGAAAATGGGTGTAAAAAAGATAATTTTTCTTTTCTGCTTTTTTTTTTCAAATGAGAAAAATCTTTTAAAATTTACTGTAATTTTACAGTCATAATCGACCGTTAAGTTCTGCATTACCTGAAAACAGACGTTTTAAAGTTTAAAGCAAGCAAAAGTTTTTTTAAAACCACTTTGTTAAATTGTTGGAGCATAAATTAAGAGGATATGAACTTCTGACGTTATAAAAGAAAAGAAGAGACACGATAAAACAAATCATCTGGATAAAATCTATATCAAAGTGTGTGTATGATAAGGGCAAACAGTTCTTATCTGTATTTTTTTCACTAAAGAAAATGGGGACCTATCAAACTTTTCTGTAATTTTACAATAATTGATAGTTAACCCTTTGAGGGGCGGTGGTATATATTATATACCACCTAATTTTAATCCGATTCAAACCAGAAACTTTTGATTAAATTTTACTTTTTTAACTTTGACGAGAAAAAGTTGAAAAATTGCTTATTCTTATTTTGAACTAAATTCTTTCCTAAATTCCGGTGGGAATTCAACGTTGCAGGAGCACAAGTGCTTGCCCCTGAAAGGGCTAAGATCAGCATTTCTGTAAAGAGCCTTTCAATTATGTTTTCCTGCAAAACAAAATTTTAACGTGAAGGAAAATTTTCTTTGAACGAGCTAGAAGCTTATCAATAAATTGAATGTTTATACACACACACACACGTATATTTAAAATGAAATATATATATGTATATATATATTGAAATGACATGTGTGAAAATCAAAAGAAGAGATAGTATAAAAACCAAAGAAAAAAAAATACCAAAATCAAACATAATAAAATGAAAATGAAAATATGAAAAAATATATGACTATCTTATGGAATCTTCAGAGGAACATTATAGGGATAATTCATAGTTAAGATATGTTATTTCATAAAATATTGTTAGCATCAAGCCTAAAAATGACAATATTAAGGCTTAATATTGTCCCTTATAACATAAAAACATGTGAAAATAATAATAGATCCATAAAATAGACAGTATTTGATGAAATAACATATCTTAACTACGAATTATTCCTATAATGTTCCTCTGAAGATACCATAAGATAGTCATAGTTTTTCATATTTGCATTTCCATTATATTATGTTTGATTTTTGTAGTATCTTTTCCTTTGGTTTATATATAATTATATATATATATGTCTGTGTGTGTGTGTGTGTGTGTGTGTGTGTGTGTGTTCTGTGTGTGATATGTCGTTCATTTCGACAAAGTGGCGTTTGTACGAAAACAACGGCTACTTTAGAATATTTGCTAAGAAAAAGATAAAATATCATTAAAATATTCATGTTCGTATAAAATGAAATAAAATAATAACCATAAACTATAATCTGAAATTATTTTTTTAATTTGCATGTATTCGCTGTTCTTCACAAAATAAAACTTTAATACAAACTAGAGGCTTTTTAAAACAATTTATTAACTGGAAGGGGCATAAATTAAGTTAACATGAATTTATACCAAAAGAGAAAAAAAAAAGTATTTTTTTACTGTCGTTTGTTATATGTGCTTGCGCAAAATCTATATTAAAATGAGTGTGAAAATGGTGAAGTGCTTCGTTTCTGTATTTTTGTTTTTAATGAGGAAAACCTTGTAAAATATTTCACAATAAACTAAAAATTTACAGCCGTAAACAGCAGTTAAAATTCTGCTTTATCGGAAAAGAGTCATTTTGGCTGCTTTAATTCGCACTTTTTCCGAAAACAAAATATTTAACGCAGCCGAATATATTTTCATTCCATTTTAATAACTCGAGAAAGAAGAAATTAAGCGCACGCGAACTATGCGTTTAATTAAAAAAAAAAAGAAAATACAGGAGAACAATTCTTCCTGTAACCGTAACAATGTTATTCTTCCTAGTTATTATTTTTTAAATACGGAATTTGTATTACTAAGTAACAAACTTTTAACGCAAATAAAACTATTTTTGAAACCGATTTGTTAAATTGGAGAATATAAATTAAGTGGGCGTGAACTGTCTGCTGTTGGTATTTTAAAATACAAAAGCGTTACTACTGCACTTAATATTATATTTAAATTAAGGCAGAATACGATATCCGAATTATTGTGTTCAAGTTAGATGTTATATACGATAGCATATTCTGGTTTATGTAAGAACTATATTATTTTTAAAATATGCATATTACGAAAGAATTGTGAAATAAGTTATGAATATTTAAATAATGTAGAAACATTTATTAACAGTATGAATATACACTATAAACGTAAAAGATGTATTTTTCTAAATCGTTTATAAAATAAAAATTATTTTTGTTGATCGTGTAATTAAATTCAAGTTGATGTCATATATATTTAAAAATTGATATAAGTTTATTACTACATTTTTTTTTCAAGTAAAATATGTTTAAAAATAATTTTTCTAATGATTATTATTTTTTTTAATTAAAAATATAAAAAAGGGGAAAAATGAAAAAAAAATAATTTTTCAACTTACTTATTTAAAATATAAAATATTGCTGTGATATGCTATAAAAATTTTGAAAATTAGTTAAGATTCACTGCTAATCATGAAATCAATTTATTTTAAAAAGTCAAAAATAGACAAACAATAAAAAATAATAGCCCATTAAAAGTTATTTAGAAAATACTGTTATTCAACAATAAATGAAACATGATATGCATATTATGCTTTGTTACACGTTTACACATATGTCATGTTCATGTCTAACGCATATATAAGAGTAATTTTTAAGAGCTTAATAATTTTTTAAATAATTCTTATGCTCGGTAGAAACAGCGTAGAAAAAATGTATATATATATATATATATATATATATATATATATATATATATATATATATATTTTTTTTTTTTTACACCGGTGTTTTTACGGGAAAAATATGAAGCCACGAAAAAATGGTTTTCATATAATAATTTATTTTATTGATAATAACTGAAAATAAACGAATGAAAACTAAAAATTTCCTAGCTTAAATCTGAGACAAGCGACATGTTTCAATAAAATTGAAAACCCCAAGCACCCTACAAATTTCGAAAACAAATTCCGTTGCTAGTAAAAAATTCTAGTCAAAACATAACTCCCCCCCCCCCATACACACAGGCGCACACACGCACACCACTATTGTCCGCTCCCGTGTTTTAAATTTCATAATTAATTTTCAAAACGCACAAAAATTTTTAGGAATTAGCTAAGACAGAATAATAAAAAGCATAGTATATAGACTAGTACTTAATTTAGAAAGATAATAGAAAGCAAGTTTTCTAATGAAACTTAACAAAATTATAATAACTCTGAAAAAAAAAAAAAGAAATACATAAAGTATTTAAGCCTATTTTTAAATCCAAAAGAGCTACTTTCTAACACAAACCAAAAGAGCTACTTTCTGAATTTCTTTTTGTTCGGAAACGCATGAAATTGGCAGTTTTTCTTATTCAAAAACTATGTAATCGAAATACGTTTTGCATTTTTTGGTAAAGGCAGTAGATCTTTCAGAAAATACTGTCAAAGTCAGCGTTTTGAAGCCAATTTCCAACGCGGCAGCAGAAGAAAAGGGAAAAACATGTCGTCACGTAGTACGAATCGCTTATAACTCGATAAGTAATTTATTTATTAAAAAATGGAAAACTCATTTCGATTCCAAATCACTTCAATAGTCAGTCCTGCCTATTTTATGCCTTTGCGTTTAAAAATGAATCAAAAAATGTGTAAGAAAGTTTCGCATTGTTGAACTGGTCATTTGAGAACCACCGTAATGTTCGGATTCTTGAGCATTCAAAAACATGGCCCTTGAGAGGGGGGGGGGGGGATCAATGTAATAGAGAAGCAGTCAAACAATTTTTTACGCCCATTTTCCATAATTATATTTATCGAAGTCTGCAATAATTCTGATTTTCTTATTTTATAAATAAGGCAAGTTTGCATTTGACAAACTTTTTTCCTAATTAAATATATATATATATATATATATATATATATATATATATATATATATATATATATATATATATATTTTTTTTTTTTTTTAATATATATATATATATATATATATATATATGTTGGGATATAATTTTAAATTTTATTTCTTATTATTTTGTAGCATTGCAACATCTATAATGAGGCATCTCATATGGACTTTATTTTAACATGGTGACTAGACTTAGATGAGTAACAGATGCTATGCTCTTGATAGAAATTGTCGGAAAATAACTGTCGTAAACGTGTTCGTAGTGAAAAATAAGCTTGTTTAAATATTTGATTTGGGGTTCGCATAAAAAACTCTTAGCGTGCTTATTAAATATTGTTTTAAAAAGAAGAAAGAAAAGTTGAGGGATTGGGATTATACCAAAAGCACATTCGACAGATAAAATATTTTGGTCGCCAGTGGTGACCAAAATATTAAATTCAGAAAGATGTAAGTGATAGAAATTTACTAGTGATAAACTTACTAGTTATTAGTATGGGTATAGATAGAAAATTTTAGAAATTTACTAGTGATAACCAAAAAAAAAAAAAAAAAAAAGAGAATTTTGTCTTTAAAAAAATATCGAATAAACCGAGTGCATGTTAATTATTTCACATGCTTCTAAAATTTACACAAAAATGTTTATGCTCATATCTAATAACTCAACTTATATAAATTTCTAACAAGATTTAATATATAACATAATCACTGTATCATTTAATCTCTCTTTTTTTTTTTTTTTTTTTTTTTTTTTTTTACGTTATAATCACCCATTAAATAGTTCTTATTCGTTATTTTCATCGTTCATCATATTTATATGACATAACCAGTTATACTGCTGTAATAGATTAAAAAGTAATTTTCTTTCTATCTTTCTCGTTCGTTATATCCTCTTATTATCTTTTCAAAGTCCCGATCTAAACGAATGATTAGTAGAATGATAAGCTTTTCGTAACTTAGAAAAATAAAAAAATGAAAAAGGCAAAATCGTTTGAAAAGTGTTTTATCATAAATGATGACAGTGAGGAAAAGCGACATTCTGGTGAAAGTTCCTTGCCTCGATATTTCGAAGTTTGCTAGTAGTAACCATTAAGGAAAAAAAATGTTGTCTTTTGAAAAACATAAAATAAATCGACCTTTAATTACTTCACATACTTAAAATATACACAAAAATAGTTACGTTCTTATCGAGCATATCAACTTATATAAATGTTCCAGAAAGTTTTATTATATAACAAATCACATGTATCATATAATCACTTAAAAAAAAAAAAAAAAAAAAAAAAAAAAAAAAAAAAAAAAAATCAAATCATCCAATAAGGCTGTCCTTAAATCACCTATTTTCTGACACATTTTATAATTCATTTTTGTATGCAAACGCATGACACTGGCGGATGTTCTTATTCAGAAACTTTGTAAGCGAACTGTTTTTCCATTTTTTCGGTAAAAATGGAAGATCTTTCTGAAAATGATGAAACGTGTTTTAAACAGAATTTCTCGACAAGACAACGCGAGAAAGGAAAAAAAAAAAAAAAAAAAACTGATGCCGTGATTTAAAAATCGCTTATAACTCAAGATTTTATTAATTTTTCGGAAAATAAAAACTGTTCGATTACAAATCACTTCAATAATCGTGCCTGAAAGTGTCATGCTTTCGCGTTGTAAAATGAGTCAGATAGTAGAGTAAGGCTTTGTGTTGTTGAGTCAGGGTTGCCAGTTTGGCCTTTTTTTTAATTCAAAAATTTTTAATTCATGCCGGAAATTCTGAAAGAAAAATGTTTACTGCAAGCAATCACGAAATGTCTGTCACTAAATAAAGAAAAGAATATTATAAGGAATTTCTGGTGTGAATGGCGAAATTTCCGAATTAAAAAAAGAGGCCAAACTGGCAACCCTGTGTTGAACGAGGATTTTTTTTTTTTTTTTTTCGTGATCCGCTTTAAATAATTCTTATTCGGAAATTTTTCATTCATTATATTCTTATAATGATGCTATAATAAAATAAAAAGTATTTTATATGTTTTTTTTTTTTTTTTTTTTGTATCTGAAATAAAAAGAGAGAGACAGCGAGATGCGAAAAATGATGAAAAGTGTTTTATCATAAATGCTTATGACAATGAGAAAAGATCCCCTATTCATCTGTGGTCATAAATATTTGAATATATCTAGAAATTGCCTTTCATGAAAGAGCTGTAGAGATCGCATTGAATGAAATATTATATTTGTTAGCAACAATGGGAGATAGAAAATGAATTGACAAAAGATCAAATAAATGCAAAAGGAAAGAAAAAAGACAGCGGCGCGCGCTGTTAGAAAATAACAATTACTATACAATTTAAACTAAATTATTATTTCATTTTCTGACAAAAAAGTAAAAAAAGTCAGCATTTTATATTTGTTCATTTTTAACCCTTTGAAAGGCGGTGGTATATTAGTTATACTACTTAATTTTAATTCCGAACTACAACCAGAAATGCACCAGAATTTTTTAATAAAGTTTTGTTTTTATAATGTATGTGAAGATTTTACTTATTTTCAAATAAATTTGTTCGTAAATTCTGGTGTCATTCAATCATTTTAGCAACAAAAGTACTTTGTCCCTGAAAGGGTTAAAAGGTATTTACAAATCATTTCTGCCTTTCTAAATACATATTTGTTATAGATAGATGAATTATGTATATACATTTTATAGAGAAAGGATAAAACTTATTTTTTTTTATTATTTTCTTCGTCTATTTTTATACGTGTAATATATATATATATATATATATATATATATATATATATATATATATATATATATATATGTATGTATGTATAAAACATGCTTCAAAGCGTTTTGAAAGTGAAATTTCATTATTTAATTTTGTAGTTTTATTTTAATGATTAAACAAGCTGTTTTAATGTCTGAAAAAGATCTATAATTTCATGATTTTTTTTAAACAAGAAGTGTATTTCGTGTAACAGTAATTTGTGTAGTGTAGAAGATATGATCGTCTTACTAACAGCTTGCGCGTGCATAAAAAAGCCACAGGATTTTCTCCCACTGTTCATAGAATTTAAAAGAAAAAAAAATGGTCGCCTGCTTGGTGACGAATTGATATGGTGCTTAATTTTTTTTTTCAAATGTTTATATTTTAAAACCATCTTTAAAAAAATATTCACTCATATTTAAATATAGATTTAAAAAAAAAAAAAAAAAAAAAAAAAAAGTAATTAAGTTATAAGGTAATAATTAAGTTATAAGGTTTTTTTTTTTTTTTTTTTTTTTTTTTTTACTTTTTTGTAAAAATACTTACATGAAATATTTTTCCTTATTCATATTACGAAGGAAGAGGAAGAGGGTGGGGGGTGGGGGGGAGGTCAGTGAGAATGATGGAATATCTATACGAAAAATAAAGCATAAACTTTAAAAAGCATTTCAATGCTTTATTTTCGCTGACAAACTGGAAAATCGATTTTATTAACATAGTAAATATGAAATCTAGTCATAAAAAAAGATAAATAAATAAAACAAAAAAGCTTATTTAATATATATATATATATATACCGGGTGTCCCAAAAATGACTGATGGATTTTAAAATTCAATAACTAGCAAACGGTGACAGATATTTAAAAAATTCTTGCAGGAGGGTTATGTATGATGTCGGGAGTTTTTTTACTGTGATTCTTGATTTTAGTTCGAATTTTAAACAATAGATGGCGCTGACAGCGGTTGGCGCTCAATCGAGGCCGAAACTGACGTCACTCGGCATTGATGCGAAGAAAGGAGAGTAAGGCTATGGAGTGGGTCTCATTCGCCAGTACAATCTTGCTCTTAGGCCTCGATTCTGATCTCATTCGATATGATTTCAATGGAATGCGTTGTTGCCATGGAAACAACAAATCCTTCGATAGTGGAATACAACGTTTAGATTAGGGCATGAATTTAACAAGCATTATTCGAGTTTGCAGGCAATTTTACATTTATGAGTATTTATGGGAATTTTATCTAACCAATATGAAAATTTAGTTTCGCGAAATGACGGCAATGCAGGTATGTGAGAGCTGCACAGAAATCGAATCCGTCACATCTTCATTCGTTATTTTGCTACGCAATCTGCTAGTGAGTACTTTTAAAAGAGTGTACACTATTTATTGAAAATGGTTTATTTCACCTACTAGTTTTAAAATACGATGAATAAAATATTCTTTAAATCAGGCCATAAAAAGTAATTTAATCCGAGAAAATAAAACAAAATAAATGTAGAATCGCCTGCAACTCGAACACTGCTTGTTAAATTCATGCCCAGTTCTGAAAGCTGTATTCTACTATCGAAGAGTTTGTTGTTTCCATGGCAACAACGCATTACATTGAAATCATATCGTCTGTGTTCAGAATCGGGTCCTAAGAGCAAGATTGTACTGGCGAATGAGACCCACTCCATAGCCTTAATCTCCTTCCTTCACGTCAATGATGAGTGACGTCAGTTTCGGCTTCGAATGAGCACCAACCACTGTCAGCGCCATCTATTGTTTGAAATTCGAACTAAAATCAATAATCGCAGTAAAAAAACTCCCGACATCATACGTAACCCTCCTGCAAGATTTTTTTTAATATCTGCCCCTGTTTGCAAGTTATTGAATTTTAAAATCCATCAGTCATTTGTGGGACACCCGGTATATATATATATATATATATATATATAATTAAAATAAACGACCTTATGTTTTTTGCTTCGGTTACAACGCCTAGAATACACAGTGTGGAAAACGGTTTTACCGTTTATTAATTCAACATTTTCGAATTCAAACAGGAAATTCTGAAACAAGAAATTTTACTTTATGAAGTCACGAAATATCTGCCATAAAGTAACCAAAAGAACATTATTGGGAATTTCTGGTATGAATGCGAAATTTCGGAATTTAAAAAAAGCCAAACTGGTAATGCTTTAAAAAATGCTAAAAAATTGTAACCGATAAACGTGCAACGATGCTGTACAATAATAGGGCGATCGCAGCGACATCTGCTTTAAAAATAGATTTACCTCTAGAAAAAGTAACTGTTTCACTATTGACAACATGAACATAATTTCTGTTAATAAAATCTTCTTGTAAGTGTATATTTCAGATGTAACTGATTTTGAAGTTAGTTTTTTATCATATCAGGGAATTAATATTTTCCACTCTTCTAGCAGAGATTCATCCTTTGGTATGCTAAATAGGGATAGTTTCTAGTTTGCTGTCTTGTATTGAGTACTGCAACAAGGCACAAAAGAGTGCGTATCACGTTTTTTGGCCATGATCAATATCATTCATATTTTCAAAGTTTATGAAAATCACTATCCAAGTCAAAGGAAATAGGTTATAATTTAATTATTTAAAATATTTACTACCAGCTGAAACGTTTTCTCATTTCGATTCTTATACAATGTTTGCGTTGAAAAGAGCTAGCAGATAATGGCGTAGCCAGAGAGGGGGTGGCCAAATGTTCTGGCAACCAGTAATATTATAAAGTTTTCTTCGCCTTCAATATCGCAGAAAATTCTCCGATTAGATAAGGTAAATATATTTTTATAAAATTAGTGGTATCCAAACCATCTGGGCCTCCACCCTTTCTACGCCACTGCTAGAAGATGTCGCTGCGACCCGTTATCTTTTCGGCATCGTTCTACATTTATCGGATTCAATTTTTAGTACTATTTTATAGCCGTTTTCCACACTATGTATTCTAGGCTCTGCTCTTCGGTGACACCAAAATTGTAGAATCAATTTCATTGATGCAGCAATAAGAAATCTGGTATTATCAGCCATCAAAATAAATAAATAAATAAAACAAAAACATTTCTTTTCCTGGAAGAATATTAAATATTACTATTACTCGCTATGTTAAGGCGATTCTCAAAAAAGTATCCCCCCCCCGCTCAACAACGCGAAACTTCCTGGCATATTTTCTGACTCATTTTTAAACATTTGGCACTTGCAGACATGATTATTGAGGTGATTTGCAATCGAACAGTTATAAACCTTTATTGTCACAATTTTTTTCCTGTAACGCTCTGTCACGTCCGGAAATTCTGTTCAAAACGCCAACCTCTACAGCATTTTCTAAAAAAATTTCTACCTTTACCGAAAAAAAAAATTGATTACAAAGTTTCTGAGTAAGAGCATCTATCAATTTCATGCGTTTGCGAACAAAAATGAATTATGAAATGTGTCAGAAAGTAGCCAGTTTGGATTTGAGAACAGCCTTAACAGAAATGTATGCAAGAAAACAAACAAACAAACAAAATGGGAATTTGCAACTGAATTAAGGGTGTTTAAAAAATAATGTAAGCACAATTTATTCGCTAATAACTGGCATATTCTTTTTTTTTTTTCATTTCAGGTTTAACCAGTTTGAAATAATAGTTGAAACCAGACTAATCTTTGAGCAAAGAAAATTTATCTTGAAGTGATATTGGAAGCTCGAAAACGTACAAAAACAGAGACAGCGTCGAAGACAGTTTAAAACAGATCCTTCTGCACCAATCGCTAGAATTACAGATAAGTTTGAGACAGTGAAGACCGCGGTCGTCCACAACCCACAGAAACTGTGATTTTAAAATTCAAGCGTCCATTCCACTTTAAAGCGCCTACATTTGAAAAGTTACATTCCGATAGTAATGCACGCTCTCAATGAATGTGATCTTGACTGAGAGAGTGCAATTGTGTATACATTTTTTGAAACCCCCTGGATATACAAAAATTATACATTTCATTACAGTATAAATGTTCTATCGAGATATTACAACACAACGTAATCTGATGCCTCATACATTTTTTTTTTTTTTTTGCTTCAATGACAACTGAAAATTTATACATATACATACTTGTTTGAATGAAACATAAATACATACATACACAATGTATGTTTAATTGGCCTTATTTTTTGCTTCAATGACACGCAAATTGTCGAATCGATTTCACTAAGAAATTTAATATTTGTAGCCAAAATAATAATAATAATAATAATAATAATAATAATAATAATAATAATAATAATAATAAATAAATAAATAAAAGTATAATAATAAACAAACAAACAAATAAAACGAGAACTTTTATTTTTTTTTCTACAAATATTACATATGCATACAGTTAGTTTTGTTACATAGTATATTTAATTTATATACAAAGTTAATATATTCCATTACAGTATGAATTTTCTATCGAGGCATCATGTAACACAACGTAATCTGGTGCATCATACATCCATTGATTATTATTATTATTGTTATTCATTACAGTGTTCTTACAGGATATTTCATCATTCATCACATTTCTATGACATAACTATGGTGTAATATACATTAAGAAAGTAGTTTCTTTCTTTTATTCGCTATATGGATGCTGTTATCTTTTCAAAGGGTTAGTCGCATTTCTTTTCGTAAAATGCAAAAGAAATGGGGAAAATGATGAAAAGGATTTTATCATAAGTGATTATGACAATAACAAAAGGCTCAACGTTCACGTATCCACGTTCATCATAAATTCGTGGGATATATTTTTATAAATCGAACAGCATAAAAGAGTGGCGTAAAGAGCATTGAATGAAATAGTTTATTTGTTCAGAATCTGTGTTTGTAACAATAGAAATACCAAAAGAACTGATATACGGGAGTAAATAAATGCGAGGGAAAAAAACCATTCTATGTTTTATTTAAAGATATATTTATACAGGGTGTTCCGTTAAAGGGGTCCAATATTAATAGGGGTAATAGAGGAGATCACACGGAGCATAAATCAGTATATAATGCCTGGCCGGATCTCAATAATTTTCAAGTTACAGCAAATAGAATGAAAAATCGGAAATTTGTAAAAAAACCCTCATTGCTAAACTATCGATAATGCTACATAAAAACGAAGCACATATTTAGAAAGAGCAGAAAAAATCCTACGAAATGACATAAGTTGTTTTAGAATATTGAGAATTAATGGCGAGTTACAAGCTCTGAAACAGTGAAAAAATACAAAATCAAATATTTAGCAAAATAGTTAATCGTTAATTCCAAAAATGCAACTCTACCTACATCAAGGAAAATGTTATAAAATTTGGTCCATTCCGAAAGCTTTCGAATAAGCTGACAATAAACCATATCAGTTTAATTGTATGGGAGAAATCAAGCAGTTCCCTAGTTACAACTCTGTACTGTTGCACGCTCGGAAAGAGCGAAACTCCACCCATGACGATTGTAAACACCCCGTTTTAATATCTTTCAATTATACATTTCTGATCAACCTCTATCAATACCCTTTCATTATTCAGTCTGGTCAAGTGAATGACATATTGTGCAGCTCTCGCCTTGTCTTAAAGCAAACTCCGTGACTGCTGCGTTTCCTCCATGAACTTTCAGGATGATGAAGAAGAAGTACTTTTTATGCAAATTTTCTATGTGTATAGGAAGAAAAGTGTAATAAAACAGCAGTCATCAGTGGGCGTTATGTTAAAGGGAGGCTGTTGTAAGTGGGATTGTAGTAAGTTGATGTATAATAATTATGCCGGAATACTCTAACGAAGAATATGCGGACATGCATCTGATGTACGGGCAAGCTCATGGAAATGCATGTCTAGCACAGCGCATGTACCGTGAGCAATTTCCAAGGAGACGTTGCCCAAGTTCAAAACTCTTCATAAAAATCGATAGACGATTACGGGAGACTGGATCGTTTAATACAGCAAGCATTGATGCAGGGAAACCTCGACATGTACGAACACCGGCAATGGAAGAAGATGTACTGAATATTTTTAAAGATAACCCCTTCACGAGTACACGAGCTGCTGCGTCTGAAGTCGGTGTTTCTCACCAAAGTGTGTGGCGTGTTCTGCGTGCAGAAAACATGCACCCCTTTCATGTGCAGCGGGTACAACTGTTATCAGTAACAGATTGTGCTCAGCGGACAGAATTCGTACGCTGGTTGCTTAATGTAACAGAAAATAATCCACAATTTCTGGAAAATATTTTATTTACTGATGAAGCAACATTTACGAGAGAGGGCGTGGTAAACACGCACAATATGCACACATGGTCATATACAAATCCGCACACTGTTTTCCCGTCGAACGCACAACAAAAGTTCAGTGTGAACATATGGGCAGGTGTCCTCGGCGATTATCTCATAGGACCATATTTACTCCCAGATGTACTCAATGGCAGTACGTACTTGGTATTCCTACGGGATATCTTACCGCAGTTACTGCAAAATGTGCCAGCAACATTGCGCCACAATATGTGGTTTATGCACGATGGCGCACCGGCACATTTTTTCATAGGTGTTCGCAATCACCTCAATTCAACATATCCTGGGAAATGGATTGGACGCAGTGGACCTGTTGCTTGGCCTGCACGCTCTCCAGACCTCAATCCGTTAGACTTTTTTGTTTGGGGACACCTTAAATCGCTGGTGTATGAAACGCCTGTAGATACACCGGAGGATTTACTAGCGCGAATCGTTGTCGCTGCAGGAGACATTCCCAACTCCGTCGGAGTTTTTCGGCGTGTTCGCCAATCTTTACGACGTCGCTGTCGGCTGTGCGATTCTGTTAATGGGCGCAACTTCGAACACCTATTATAATAATGTCCGTTCGTCTGCCTTCCGACATTGAACTGTGCAGCGCAGGCCAGAAGACTATGCTTCACATATGTCATAAAGTACGTGGAATGTAATTCTTTATTTGTCATTTTTCTTTTATTTTCAACACTTTTTGGCACAGTATTTTGTAAGTCACAGACTGTGGTGTACTCAAATTGTAAATTACAAAGTTTGTATGAATTAATTTAAAATTTAGTGTCTTTTTTAAATTTATAATTAATAAAATTATTATGCTATTTGTTATTATTATTTCCTATCATAAATTATGATGCACATATACATACAATAATTGTCCATGTAAAACATGTACTGAAACTTCTTGCATAGTTACAAATCGCAATATTTTTAATTATTTCCGAATTTTCACCACCAGTTTAATTTTAAGGAATTTAACTTAAGCTTTATATCAATAAAAGACCACTTTAAAATGTAGACTATTATTGTAAAGTTATTTTGGTTCATTCAACTCTTGAATAATTAAAAATGTTGCATCTCAGAAGAAGCATGATCGAAAATGTATAGTTGAGAGTAATTAAAAAGGCGGTGTTTCCAATCGTGATGGGCGGAGTTTAACCTTTGCTAGTGTCAAAGAAAGCGGAGTTGTAACTAAGAAACTGATTAATTTCTCTCACACAATTAAACCGATATGGTTCATTGTAAGCTTTTTCGAAAGTTTTCGGAATGGACCAAATTTTACTACATTTTCCTTGTTGTAGCTAGAGTTGGCTTTTTGGAATTAACGATTAACTATTTTGATGTATATTGGATTTCGTACTTTTTTCACTGTTTCAGGGCTTGTAACTCGTCAATAAATATTGCTATTTTAATACAATTGATGTCATTTTGTAGGTTTTTTTCTGCTCTTTCTAAATATGTGCTTCGTTTTTATGTAGCATTATCGATAGTTTAGCAATGAGGGTTCTTTTACAATTTTCCGAATTTTCATTCTATTTGCTGTAACTTGAAAACTATTGAGATCCGACCAGGCTTTATATACTGATTTATGCTCCATGTGATCTCCTCTATTACCCCTATTAATATTGGACCCCTTTAACGGAACACCCTGTATATATTTATTTCTATTAAATAGCCTTATTTGTGTTAAAGAATTTAAGGCTGTTACAAAAATATAAAATGCAAAGGCTGATAATTATGTATTGCTATCTAAAGATCTAATATGTAAATGACTGATAATTAATATTAAAAGTATGTAATTTTTACTTTTGAGCAAAATATACAGATAATTTCTTTTACTTTTTCAAACCAAAACCCTGAAGGCTGTTCTTATATCCAAAGGGGCTACTTTTAGACACATTTTGCAATTAACTTTTGTTCAGAAAGGCATGAAATGAGTAGGTCTGGTTATTCAGAAACTTTGTAATCGAAACACGTTTTCCATTTTTTCGTAAAAGCAGAAGATATTTCAGAAAACACTGCCAAAGTCGGCGTTTTGAATCGAATTCCCGGTGCTTCAGCGCCAGAAGGGAGAAAAACGTGTTGTCACGTGACACGAATTGCTTTTAACTCGATAATTAATTTATTTATCAAAAAATGGAAAACTCATTTCGATTCCAAATCGCTTCAATAGACAGGTCTGCCAATTTTATGCCTTTGCGTTAAAAAATGAGTCAGAAATTGTATCAGAAAGTTTTGCATTGTTCAGCAGATCAGGAAAACCACATTAAAATTGAAAATATTTTCTCCATTCGAATGCCAAATTGCAAAACCGATTTCATTGAAGCGATAAATAGAAATCTTGTACTAATCATTAACAAAATTAATTAATTAGTTAAACTAAATTATTTAATTAAAGCGGTTCTCAAAGAAAAAAAAAATACTTTCTTTTTCAACATTGTAAAACTTTCTGACTCGTTAAATTAAAAAAATTATCTTTCTTACTCGTCGCGCTGTCGCATCCGCAATTTCGGTTCAAAACGCCAACTTTGACAGTATATTCTGAAAGATTTTCTGCCTTTACCCCAAAATGAAAAAAAAAAAAAACGGTTCGATTACAAGGCGCGAACAAAATTGTATTAAAAAATGTGTCAAAAAGTAGCCAGCTTGATTTGAGAACAGCCTTACACCAAAAACATTTTACAAAAGAATATTACATAGATATTCAACATTTAATGCACTTAATATCTACACATCACATACGTATATATTTATATAATACATGTATTCTCAATTATAATGTGTATTTCTTATCAAAAAGTGAACATAATCCCAATTTGATGTAATGTACTCGAATATAAACCATTCTTTAAATAGTTATTAGTGGGTACACTGCAAAAAATAATTGTTGATTTTACAGTATAAAACTGGCACCCCAGCTGCCAGTATTATACCGTAAAATTAACAGTATTAAACAGTAAAATAAGCAGTAATACGTTGCCGTGCAAGCAGTAATACGCTACCGCGCAGCGCGGTATATATTATTAACTCACTTTATTTGTATTAAGGAATTTAAGACTGTTACAAAAATGAAATGGCTGCTCATTATGTATAATTATCTAAAGAATATCTAAGGGTAATAATTTTTATGTTAATTGCTGATAATTAACGAGAAAGGTATGTAATTTTTATTTTTTATATAAATATACCCATAATTTCTTTTATATTTTCAAGACAAATTCTTAGAAAATAAATGTTAAAAGAAAAAGGAAAGAAAAAGAAAGAGAAATGAAAGAAAAGAGAGAGATTGCCAGAGTATTTGTGCATAATTAAAAATTGAAACATAAAATTAAAAATATTTCAATAATGGTATTTTTTCTTTTCCTAGCCAAAATTGCAAAAGTATTGCACATTGATGTAATAATTAGAAATCTGCTGTTATTAATCATTAAAATTGATTTAATAATTAAAAATATATTTTTCAAAAGAATATTTCATATTACATTCAGTTAATTTATAACAACATACATACATAAATTTTAATAATATTTCATTTCAATGTACTATACTATTATTCTATATTTTATAATTATTCATTAAATAGCTCTTACTGGATACTTTCATCATTGATCACATTTATTTGAGATAACAGGTCATTCTGTAATAGATTAAAAAGGTGGATTTTCCATCTTTTGTTCGCTATTGTCGATGCTTATCTTTTCAAATGATTGGTCGCATTTATTGAAGTTTTACGTAACCTGCAAAAGATTCAACACTTATCTATACATGATAAATTCGTGGATATATTTCTAGAAATCGAACAGCATAAAAGAGTGTGGCATAAATTTACCATCGGAATGAAATAGTTTATTGGATTTGTTTGCAACAAAAGGGATAGGAAAAAGGAATGATATACGGGAATAAATAAATGCATTAAAAAGGCATAGCATTTTATGTTTAAAAAATATCACTATTTAATAGATTATATTAAATAATTTTATTTGTATTAAATAATTTAAGACTGTTATAGATATAGGAAATGTAATGGCTGACAATTATGTATTAATTATCTAATGAATATGTAAGTGTGATTATTAATATGTAAATGGCTGATAATTAATATGAAATACACGTACATTTATGTTTGAGCAAAATATACTCATGGGATCTTTTGCCTTTTAAAGGTAAAGGCGTAAAATTGGCAAACTATGAAGCAATTGGCGTAAAATTGGCAAACTATGAAGCATTGACGTTTTCCAGTTTCTTTTAAAAAAGTAAATAATATACTTATTGAGTTATAAGTGATTTTTGTCACGTGACGAAGGTTTTTCTCCTTTCCTACACTGCGCCTGCAAATTCATTCGAAATGCCAACTTTGACAGTACTTTCTGAAAGATCTTTTGCCTTTCCCAAAAAATGGAATACGCTATTGATTACATAATTTCTGAATAAAAACACCTACCAATTTCAGGCGTTTCTGAACAAAATTGAATTCAGAAATATGTCAGAAAGTAAGCTTTGGATTTGAAGACAGCCTTAAGCCCTTAAGCGATAGAGAAATTGACTATATGTCAGAGCATCTGTGTATTAGAATATTACATATGCATATAGTTAATTTATTTAACATAGATAAACATAAATTATCTTAATATTTCATTACAACATGCATGTTCTATCAGCAAGTGTATCACAGTATATGATCTGCTGCATCTATTTCATTTTAATATTATTCATTAAAACGTTCTTACTGCATATTTTCCTCATTCATCACATTAATAGGGCATAACCAGTTCTGCTGTAATTGAGCCTAAAAAGTATTTTTTTTTTTTTTTTGGTCTTTTTGGACAGATTATCTTTTTGAAAAATTACTCGCATTTATTCAAACTTTCCGTAACCTGCAAAAAAAGAAAAAGAAAGAAAAAGAAATGCGAAAACTGATGAAAAGGATTTTATCTTTAATCCCAAGCGATTATGAAATTAACAAAAGGCTTAACATCAAACTAAATCACAAATTCGTGGATATATTTCTAGAAATTGAACAACATAAAAGAATGGCGTAAATAAGGTTGAACGAAACAGTTTATTTATCCAGAATCCTTGTTTGTAACAATAGGAATAGCAAAAAGGAATGATATATGAGAACAAATACTTCAAACATTTTATATTCATGAAAAAAGCACAAAGCTGTTGGAAAATACGAATTGCTCTTCAATGTATGCTAGATAGTGAATGCATTTCCAGTTAAATGGAGGGGGTGGGGGGGGGGGGGGGGGTGGGGGAATCCGTTTGTAGAATTTGATATGTAGATTGAAATAAAAAGGATGTAAATTCCCGATACAGAATGACAAGAAAAGAAAAGAGAAAAAAAAATGATTCTTTAAAAAATATTTATGTGTATATTTCTTTATTGTTTGTATTAAAGAGTTTAAAATAGCTATACTGAAACAAGAAATGTAATAACTTATACATAATTATCTAAATAATATGTAGGTGTGATAATTATTATTTGTAAATTATTCATATTTAATATTTAAAGTAGGTAATTTTCATTTTGAGCACATTATCTGCGCTACATCTTTTACCTTTTCTTTCTTTCCAAATTAAAAAAAGACATTAGAGTATTTGTGCACAAATAAAAAATTATAATTGTAATGATAAATCATAAATTTAAAACATTTCAACAGCCTTTTTTTTCTTCCCCCCCCCCCCCATCATTGCCAAAATTAAAAAACAGACTTCATTCTCTTGTTAACTATAAATTTAGAACTAATAACTATTGAAATAAATAAATAAACAAAATCATGATTTGTTCGTTTAGAATATTAAATAACATAGCCAGCTTTTTAATACATATTTTTCATGCACATGCGACATTGATCACACAAAAATTGAAGGAGGGGGTTGATCTGTAAATAAATTTCTCGGATGAGGTTAATATTTCTAATATTCCCCCTTAAGCTCCTCCGAGGAATTGATCATAAATAGTTTCATTGAATTTCTATGTCTTTCCAGTGCAGGTTTGGGTATGGGCTTGGTTAACGCGTCTGCTATCATCTGATCTGTAGGACAATATTTTAATTCTATAATTCCTTCTTCTTTAAGCTGTTTTATGGCATGAAATTTGACGTCAATGTGTTTGGTACGCTTACCAAACTTTTCGTTGTGTATCATCTTTATGCAACTTTGGTTATCTTCATGCATTATTATTGGTTTTTCTTGAGTTAATCCTAAATCTTCCAATAATTTAATTAACCATAAAGTTTCTTGACAAGCGTTTGCTGCAGCTATATATTCTGCTTCAGCAGATGATAAGGCGATACATGTCTGCCTTTTTGTGATCCACTGTATTGGATTGGATTGTCTCCCAACATGTAAATACTGCCAGAAGTTGATTTTCTCGTTTCTGTATCTCCCGCCCAATCTGAGTCGGTATATACTTCTAATTTTGGTTTCTTTTTTGTATTTAAAACTAAATTTAAATTTTTCGTACAGTGTAAATATTTGATTATTCTCTTTACTGCATTCCAGTCCTTGTTTCGCGGTGCTTCATTACGTCTACTAAGGATGTTGACTGGTGCTGATATGTCTGGTCTAGTAACTGTCGCGATGTAAAGAAGTGAGCCTATGGCTTTACGATATTCTGTGTTATTTGGTAACAAATTTTCGTCATCTTTTATTTTATTAAAACCGGGTTCCATTGGTGTACCGTATGGTTTTGCATTTTCAAGATTAAATTCCTTAGCTAATTCTTCAATTTTTGATTTTTGGTTTAGTGTGTAACTGTCCGGTATTTTTTCTATTTCGGTTCCTAAGTATTTCTATATTTGTCCTAAGTTTTTCAATTCATATTCTTCGTTTAGCGTTTTTACGATTTCTTTTATTATTTCCGGTTTACTTGCTATAAAAATATCGTCTACGTAGATTATTACGTATGTGAAATTTTCTTTTTCTTTTCTTATGAATAAGCATGTATCGGCTGTGCTTTGCGTGAAATTAAGTGCTTTTAATGAAGTTTCTATTTTCATGTGCCAGGCTCTTGCTGCCTGTTTGAGACCATATATGGTCTTATTTAGTTTACAAACTTTATAATTAGAGTTTGTTTCCGTGTAACCCTCTGGTTGTTGCATGTAGATTTCCTCTTGTAAGTTTCCATGAAGGAATGCCGCATTTATGTCAATATGGTGTACATCTAGATTTTTGTAAGCGGCTGCGGATAAAAATGCACGAATGGTGGTGTGTTGCACTACTGGTGCAAATGTTTCATCATAATCTTCACCAAATTTTTGGCTAAATCCTTTAGCAACTAATCTTGCTTTATATATGGGTGATTTTCCTGAGCTATCGACTTTTCTTTTAAAGATCCATTTTGATCCTATTATTTTTCTATTTGGTGGTGGTTCTACCAGTTCCCATGTTTTATTTTTCATCAGCTCTTCTATTTCCGCATCTGTGGCTTTGAGCCAATTTTCTTTTTCTCTAGGATTTTTTATTTCGTTGATTTCTTTCCAATTTTTCGGTTCTACTATTTCATCGTTTTTTACTATACAGATATAACTGTCGGATGTATATCTATTAGGTGGAACTCCCCTGTTTGTCCTTTCTGACCTTCTTAATGTAGGAATGTTTTGATCGGGTTCTGCTTGTGTTTGTTCTGTATTGGTTATTTCCGTTTCAATATAATTTTTGTTATCAAACAGGCATTCTGGTTCATTATTTTCTTCATTCAGAATGTGTGTGTTATTCTCTAGGAATTTTACAGTTCTCCCGATTATGATTTCATTATTTTTAGTAAATACTCTGTAACCTTTTGAGTGGTTATCATATCCCATAAATATTCCTACCCTGGCTGTGTTATCTAATTTTCCTCTATGTATCTTATTTATGTATATATAAGCTTTACAGCCAAATACTCGAAGGTAATGTAAGTTTGGTTTTCTCTCGAACCAAATTTCGTACGGAGTTTTATTTGTAGCCTTTGTTGGTAGTCTGTTTTGGAGATGTGTTGCTGTATTTATTGCTTCACCCCAGAATCTGTGTGGTAACCCAGCTTCTGAGAGCATAGCTCGGGTCATTTCTATCAGGCTCTTATTCTTTCTTTCAGCAATCCCGTTCTGGCTCGGGCAGTGTGGAACAGTAAATTGGTGTTTTATACCTCTTTTTCTAAGAAAGTCCTCCGTATTTTTACCGATATATTCGACCCCGTTATCCGATCTGAATGCTTTGGGATATCTCCCGAATTGTGTGTGAACCATTTGTGTATAGTCCTTTATTTTGTCTGAGACCTCATCTTTGTGAGATAGTAAATAAATTACTGTGAATCTTGAGTGGTCGTCAATAAATGTGACGAAGTACCTTTTTCCCCCTAAAGAGGTTGTTCTAATCGGTCCACAGACGTCTGTATGTATCAGGTCGAGTACCTGTGTCGTTTTATGTTCAGATAATTTCGGATATGGTGCATCAGTAGTTTTTGTCTTTATGCATGTTTCGCAGTGTGTAGTATGACTGCAGTTGTTTATTTTTATGCCATTGGCCAAGATGTTTTTCTTCATTTGTTTTATACTTTCGTAATTCCTATGACCTAGGCGTTTGTGCCAAAGTTCTAGACATTCTTTATTTTTGCAGTCGTTTGCTATATTTGTTGTGTTTGGGATATCTTTATCTGAGAGAATTACCCCATATAAATTATTTTTCTTTTTCGCTTAGAGATACGTTTTGCCGTTACAGAATAGCATGCATTTTTCGTCTTCAAATATTAATTTGTAACCGTGTTGAGTTGCTTTACTCACAGAAATTAAGTTTGTTTCCAAATCTGGAACATATAACACGTTTTTTAATTTTATTTTATTTGAGTCCCCGTTAGATGTTTTTGTTGTAATCATAACTTCACCGGATCCGTAGGAATTGAGTGTGTTTCCGTTCGCGATTATTACGGATGTTCGTTCGGTGTTGTTTATTTCAGTAAATATTTCTTTGCTGTTCGCAATATGGAAAGATGCTCCGGAATCAATAATCCAGGTTGGTTTTCCGGGCTTTTCGATTATAAATGCTGCATCTTGATTTTTGTTATGATTTATTTGTACGTTTTTATTTATTTTTTCTTTCGTTTCGTACCTATCATTTTCACTATCACCGATTGTGTTTTCGAAGCAGAGCGACGATGTAAACTTCTTTGGTTTAAATGTTTGTTTTGGTGTAGCTTTTTGTGAATTTCTGTTTTTTAAGTGCCAGCATTCTTTATAGTTATGATTATTTTGCTTACAGTACGTGCAATATTTATTATGATTTTTGTAATCATTATTTACGAACTTTTTCTGTGTTTTAAAGGCTTTTGCCGAATTTTCGGTTGGTTCCGAGTTTTCTACTCGTTTAGTATATTCGTCGACAAGTTTATTTTTTATGTATTCTGGTGTTAATTCATTTTCCGGCCTGGCTTCCAGAGATGTTATTAGTGTATTATAACTAGGCGGAAGTGAGCACAGTAGTAGTGCTGATATGTGCGATTCACTAATGTTTTCTCCAATTGCGGAGAGTTTGTCGATGGTTTCAAGAATGTTTGTTATGTGACGTTGCATATTACCGCTTTCTTGTAATTTGGGTCCATATAATTTTTTGAGTAAGTAAAGTTTGCTCGAAGGATTTTCTCTTTCATGAATGTTTTTTAATGTGTCCCATGTTTGTTTCGACGTGTTTAAATTTCTTATATGGACGATTTGAGAGTCCTCAAGACTTACATTCATTATGGCCCTTGCCTTCTTGTCCTTCTTTTGCCATTCAGGTGTTATTGGGTTTGGCGGTTCTTTTGTTATTAATTCAGATAAATATTCTTTTATTAATAACATTTGGACCTTAAATTTCCATATGGAGTAGTTATTTGGGTTTAATTTTTCAATTATCTGTGTTTCTTTTGAGAAAGCCATTTCTTCGATTGATTTTTCTTTATTGTTTCTTATTAAGTTTTATTCAATTAGTTCTATAAAGATGCTTATATTTATTTTCGTTCTTTCGAACTAGTTCTAAATGATTTCTTTATGCTTTGTAAATGTTTTCAGTTTTTAAGTTTTAAAAATCACACCTTCCTTCTGAGACAATTTTTCAGTCTCATAATCTTTGAAGGAGGTGGTTGATCTGTAAATAAATTTCTCGGATGAGGTTAATATTTCTAATAAAAATCTCATATTTCTTCATTATGTGCACTTCAACCAGGATATGTTACATTAGATCTTATATTAGATATTGTATCTTTTTTTATGTTATACTCATTTATTAAATAGTCCTAACTGGGTTTTTTTTCATCATTTATTAATCATCATACACATTTATATCAATCATCAAACATACATTATATCACGTAACAAGTTATACTGTAATAGATTTAAAGGGGAAAAAAAACAAACAGATTTTCTGTTTTTATTGTTTTCTATGACTGTCTTATTATCTTTTAAAAAAATAAATGGATAAAGACATGACAATATTATTATTTTCGTAGCTTAAAAAAATATGAAAAGCGAAACCAGATGGGAAGTGTTTAATCATAAGTAATTATGACATTAGCAAAAGACTCAATACTCATCTACAATCAAATATTCGTGGAGTATGTTCCAAGACATAAATAATATAATAAAAAGCGGCGTAAACGACATTGATTATAATACTTTATTTGATCAGATCCTTTGTGCAAAACGATAAGAATGCCAAATAAATTAACATTTAAAACAACGACGAAGATGAAAATAGTTTTCGAAACTTCCTCGAATGAGCTAAATTGTCCGTTCCTTATTAATGACTGTTTGAGTCCAGGTCCGAATTTAACGCCCGATATTCTAATACTTCATTTACAGTTCCGTCTAAATAAGGTTGCCATAACAGCAGATATAGAAGGTGCATTTTTGCAAATTGCCCTGGCTCCAGAAGAAAAAGACGCAGTCACATTTCTATGGGTTACGGAAGATTTAGATGCTGAACCCGAAGTTTTAAAGATGACACGTGTAATTTTTGGAGCAAGATCAAACTCATTTTTACTGAATACGACAATTAAACATCATATCAAGAAGTACAAGGATGTTTATCCAGCTGCCTTCAGCATTTTGAACATAGATTGTATATAGATGATCTGATACACAGCTTAGAAGATACAGTTTAGCGTACACCATACACGAACATATAAGGTCATTTTGGGAGAAGCAGGCTTTAATATGAGAAAATGGAAAACAAATGTACGCTCCATTATAAGATCGATTTAAGGAAGAAGTTAACGATGAATCCACGTCATGCAAGGTCCTTGGCTATTGCTGGAATTCTGCAGATGATGTCTTAAGCGTTGATAGGGATAAACCATTAAGAAATAAGGATATGACAGAATTAAAATTTACGAAGAGAAATGTAATAAAAACTATAGGAAGAATTTACGATCCTTTAGTCTTAATATCATCATTTGCAGTTCGAGCTAAAATACTACTGCAAGACACATGGAAGAAAAAACTTTATTGGGATGATGCTTTACCACCAGACTTAGTAAATTTCAAGACTGGTGTGAAGAATTGTTTTACTTGAAACAAATTTCTGAGCTAAGACATCTGTCCTCAATGAAAGGAGTGGAAGAACTTACTGACTGCCAATTTCACGTCTTCGTAGATGCCAGCAAACGAGTTTACGCAGCAGTTGTTTATGTACGTTTTTGCAACTCTGACGGAAATTTTCATTCCAATTTAATGACTTCAAAGACTAGGGTTGCACCAGTTAAAGAAATAAACCTTCCGAGGTTGGAACTTCTTGCTCCACTTATAGGAGCCAGATTGTTGCATCACATTCGACTCCTTTTAAGTATACCGAGAGACGTGAAGACTAGTTTCTGGTCAGATTCCATGATTGTTCTTCACTGGATTAAGAATAATTCTCGAAATTAAAAAATTTTTGTCAAGAACAGAGTGGATGAAACCAAGAAAATATCTGATCCTGGTTGTTGGAATCACTGTTCTGGAAATGAAAATCCTGCTGATACGTTAACACGAGGTGAAAACTTAATCAGTCTAAAGGACCAGGAGCTTTGGTGGTTTGGGCCACCATGGCTAAGGAAGTGCGAAAATAAATGGCCACAATCCAACATTCATACCAACCTCGAAATCATCTTAGAAAATAAGGAATATGAAGTGGTGAATATGCTCGGGACTACGAAACTTGAAGCTCTTTTCGACATCCGGAGATATAGCCAACTTAAACGAATATTACGAATTACTGCATGGATTCAAAGATTCGTTCACAATACAAGAAATCCTCAGAGCAAGAAAAGCGGGCTTTTGGCTACAGAAGGACTTGAATTAACTGAAGAGTACTGTATAAAAATTACTTAAATAGAGCATTTTCCTGAAGAATATTCAGCGTTGACGTAAGGAAAACCAATACCAGCGAACTCAGTTACTCGACCATTTAATCCAATTTTAAATTAAATAAAAATAATCCTGATTGGTGGACGATTACAGCAAACTAATATTTCATATCACGAAGCTCATCCAGTTTTACTACCGAGTATATCTCATTTATCTAACTTTTCCATCAAAGATTGTCATGAAAAACAAAACATGGAGGTGTCTCGGAAACTTTAACAAAACTTAGAGAAAGAACGTGGAGTTTAAGAGTCAGACAAAGAATCAAGAGTTTTATATTTAGATGCAATTTATGTGAAAACTCCGTGTTATACCTGCCACCCAGATTCCTGCACCTATACCTGCCGACAGAATAAATGAAGTTTATCCATTCCAAATTACAGGCCTAGATTATTTAGATCCAGTCCATTGTACATTAAAGTTCAGAATGAGACTAACAAAACCATATTGCTCTTCACATGTGCTGTAACAAAAACAATACACTTAGAATCAACCCTGGACTTGAGCACAAAAACATTCATTCAAGCCTTCCGAAAAATTGTAAGAAGACAAGGAATATGCAGCACTATCCACAGTGATAACGCAAAAACGTTCCATAAGGCAAAACAAGAATTGGATTTACTATGGAAGATTATGAAAAATGAAGAAGTGCAAGATTTGTTTAGTGGATTTTTCATCAAATGGAATTTTATTGTTGAAAGAGCAGCTTGGGGGGGGGGGGGGTTCTGGTAGCGTCTTGTAAGATCGGTTAAAATGTCCCTGAAAAGAAATCTCGGAAAAATACCAGTTTCCTTTGAAGAACTGGAAGTAACTGTGATTGAAGCAGAAGCGATTCTCAATTCTAAACCTCTCACCTACGTTTTCAGCGATTTTCGTGAACCAGAACCCCTCACTCCAGGCCATTTCTTAATTGGCAGAAGATTGCTCACTCTGCCTCAATCAAAGATAACAGTTCCCCAATCCAATGAATACCAAATAATAAAAATGAGAAAATATCAAGAAAATATTTTGACTCAAGTTTGGAAACGGTGGAAATCTAATTATTTATTAGAATTAAAATCAGCTCACCAGCACCAACAGGTTGACCAATCAAGATAACTTAAAGAAAACACCGTCGTTCTCATAAAGGATAACACGCCACGACTCATATGGGGAATGGGTGTTATAATCCAAACTCATCCTGGACGTGATGGTCGGACAAGAGTATGTACTCATGTACAGTAATGTTGCCAAACGGAGCCATCATCAGAAGCCCGGTGCAGCTTCTTTGCCCCCTTGAACTCTCAACCCTTTCGTCTCCAGACGTATTTCGCTCGGCGGAAATTATTGCAAAATGCGAAAGAAAAAACCACCAGATGGTGCTAAACGCGTAGAACATTGCTGACTCTCTTTGTTTTGTGGTTACGTTTGTATATAGTTTGTTTTCGTTCTGTGATCATCATTTATATAAGTGTTATACCCAAATAAATTATCTTATTAGTTAAAGGTGTTTCTACATGATTTGAAACTACATAGACAAGAACCAGAAAATTAGGTGAGATGAAACCTTTTATTAACTTTTTACTGCTTTTATATAACGAAAGTACGGTTCTGTTTCAATACTAAATCAAATGAATACGTGAAAAAGGGCAGATCTATTAAGAATTAACTATATAAGATTACAAATGAATTGGATTTAAAATGGAAGGAATTCCATATTGCAAAAGTATTCATAATAATGCATTTTCTCTTATAAGTTATTAATTACTGGCGCAGCAAAGGAGTGGGGGGAGAATTTCGGGGTTAAAATCCCTCCCAGAGCATTTAAAAATCGATAAGATGCATATAAAACCCTTTATGTTAAAATAAAAATATAATGTGTAAAAACCAAAGTACAGAAAAGAAATTTTACCGTTTAACTGTTTCGAGGCGTCAAAATAGACCTCTATTTCTATGCACCTTTTTTTGAGGGGAAAGTTAGTATTAGCAGCAAAGTAGTAAGTATATGTTACTGCTCTTTTATGAAACCTTTATGCACATAAATGCTAAATTTATTACGGCTATTTGTGCTTTTCATTACGTCGGTTTTTATCTGCCACATATGTGCTAATCACTACCTTATAAAGATGTAACACAAACTGTTCATTTTATGAGTAAAAATGGTTCAAACTCCCGTCCAGATGTGGATCCTGGCTGTGCCAATATACCTAATTTAATTAGTTAAAAAGCATGAAATATCACTTTTAGATAAATGTTAAGACGGGTCTAAAAATAAAATAATTCCCCCCGCACAAGAACGCAAAACTTTCTTACCTATTTTCTGACTAATTTTTAAACGGAGTAGTATGGCATTCGCAGCCATGATTATTGAAGTGATTTGTAATCTAACAGATTTTTTTTTCATTTTTCGATAAAGGAATCATATCTTAAGTTATAACTAATTATTGTCTCACGACAACAGTTTTTCCAACCTTCCCGTGTTATCACGATCGGAAAATTCTGTTCAAAACGCCAACTTTGACAGCATTTTCTGAAAGATTTTTCTGCCTTTACCGAAAAATGGAAAAACATTTTTATTACAAAGTTTCTTAATAAGAGCACTTGATGCCAATTTTATGCATTTGCTAACAAAAATGTATCAGTAAGTAGGCAGTTTGGAGTTGAGAGCAGCCTTAAGTCTAAAAAAAAATTACAAAGATTCAAAGAATGATTCGTGAAAAAAATTCGTAAACGGAAACTTTAAGTAGGATACATAGTTTCTGACCATATGAAAAATAAAATAAAATAAACCCCAGACGTTACTATAATAAACATATAATAAGACATTTACATATAAATAATTATCTCACACCTACGTATTATTCAGATAATCATATATATAAGTCACATTTCATGTTTTAATAACTATTTTAAACTCCTTAATAAAAATAAAATTATTTAAGGCGGTTCTCAAAAAAATATCCTTCTTCACTCAACAACGAGAAACTTTCTGACACATTTTCTGGCTCGTTACGTGTTTGATGCGTGTCTGGGTATGTGGATTTCTTTATACCCTCGAAACAACCCAACGGCTGGATGGATATTAATGAATGAGGTCTCTATCGATTCGTCTTAAGCCGTCCGATGGTTATAGACTAGGTTTTGTTTTCATAAATTCAAAAGGGAGGCCGTAAAATACAAAATGGCGGTAGAGACGAAAAAAAATTTTCACGCACCATATTGAGTGGCATATGATTAAATAGGTCTTTCAAAATAAAGACTTATAGGCTAGGTTTTGTTCTCATAAATTCAAAATGGCGGCCGTAAAATACAAAATGGTGGTAGAGACGAAAATAAAAATTTTACGCATCATATTGAGTGGCATATCATTGGATAGGTCTTTCAAAATGAAGACGATGTTTCCTAGACTATTTTACAGTCAGAAGCTCAGTTTTTAGTTCACTTTTTATGCAGTCGGGTTTTTTGATTTTTTAAATTTAATTCATTCTTGTTAAACGTAAGAGTATATAACACTTGCAGGCATAATTATTGGAGTGATTTCTAATCGAACAGTTTTTTCTTTTTATTTCCAATATATGAATCAAATCTTAAGTTATAAGCGATTGTTGTCTCAAAATGGCAGTTTTCTTTTCCCTTTCTTGCACTGTGTCGTCTGTAAATTCGGTTCAAAAAGCCAACTTTGAGATAATTTACTAAAAGATTTTCTGCCTTTAATAATAATAATAATAATAATAATAATAATAAACAGTTCGATTGCAAAGTTTCTGAGTAAGAACATCTGCAAATTTCATGCGTTTGCGAACAAAAATGAATTAAAAGACGTTTCTTAAAGTAAATAGTTAGGATTTGAGAACAGCCTTAAATAAGTATTTCAGGAAATTATATCTTTCAATGGAGGTCTTTAAAAAAAAAAAAAAAAAAAAAAAAAATCTTCGTAATTGATCCGTATATTTGACCATCTGGATAGTTGGAGTTAGGATAATTGGAGACTAACTGTAATTTTTTTAAAAACCTTTTTGTCTACATACTTGCATGTATTTCATTTCAGTAAATTTATTGAATAATTCATGCCAGTTAAAAATAAATACGATGAATTTTGATTGGTAACCGATATTATTTAATGCACTAAAATATTATAAATCACATTTAAAATTGTTAGTGTAATGTGAAATGTCACGATTAGTTACGATTAATAGTTTACTGCACATATTTGTTATTTTTTGCTCAAGCAGAAATCCATATGAATGATTTTTTTCACTTGAATAATTGGACTAAGACTAAACTATTGCTATTAATATTGTGTAAATTTGTACCAAACTGGCATTTTTGTAATCAATGGTAACTCATTAAAATTAGCTCTTATTTTGATCTGCTTTATTAGTTTGTTTATTAATATAAAATAAAGAAAATAATTCCCACTATAATTTCCGTAAAACTTCTACGACTTAAAGCATTTTTTTTTTTTTTCTTTCTCGTTTCAGAGAAATCGATTGAAGAAAATCGATGAAAAGGCTCGAATTCTTTTAGAAAGCATTAATCACTCTCTAATATCCAACGAGTTTTTTCTTCTCTTAATGCGGCAAGAGATTAATTTTAGCTGAATGCTTTTTCTTGTATGTATTTTTAAAAAGCTCAAAACTCTGCTGCAACGTAAGGTTTCTTTAGTAAGCCTAATTCATCTACCCTTGTCAGAATAATAAAGAAAAATCACATTTTTGCTGAGTATATTAATGATTATTCATAATACAGGATGGTTGACACGATTATACAACTTTGATGTACTTGTTCAACTTAAAATTTATATATATATATATAAAGAAAAGAAAAGAAACACCCCTTTTTTCTTTTTTTTTTTTTGGTTAAATAAATGCATATATTTATAGGGGGGGGGGGGGAAGACTGTATTTAATTAAAGGTGAAATTTAAAGTATTTATGGCACAAATACCTATTTAGTTATTTATATATTTTTTAAGCATTAAAGGGCAACATGTAAAACGTTTTTCTTAAAATTGGTTATTTATTTATGCATATACTAAACTGGTGTTTAACATTGCTTTCAGAATTTTCGATCGATTGATTTGGGATTTTCAGAAAATCTTTATTCAATTAGAAAAAAAAAATGTGCCGAGTGTTTTATTTTTAATTCACTATAATAGTTATTTTTATATCAATGTTTTTCGTCAAAAATAAGCTATTTTATTTATTTCCTCTTTTTTTTTTTTTTTTTTTTTTTTTTTGCTAAAACATCTACTATTTCTTTTTTTAGAATATTTTCTATAAATATAATGTATTCTTAGAATATATTTTTATATGTAGAAAAAAATAGTTTTTATTTTGTACTAGATACAAGTTTAGTGGAGAAAAAAAAAATTCTGCGCACTAATTTAATCTCTGTATGGTGGAAAACGCAGCTACATTTAATGATGCTATTATTTGAAAATATTCATTATTCTTTTTATTTTATATAATTCCATCCATGTCTATTAAATTCCCTTCAATTAAATTACATTAGTGTTTAAATTTTTCTCAAAAAAAATCGTCTTTCCTTTAAATAAGCAATCGAATATTTATTCAATTCGAGTATTCTATTATCAAAATAATATTTAGTTTGATGAAAATAGTATATTTGTACAAGCTGAAAAAAAAAAAAACTTTGGCAATGCTGTATAATTTAAAATTTATCTTAGTAACTTACACTAACATATTTTGATAAAATGTCAGAAATAACTTTTCCGCACTGATGCTGTACTTGTTGGGAAAGTGATTTCACAGGTCACAGATTGTAAATTGCGACCTGATCTTCGACAGATCTTGATGACAAACTGTACAGTTTTTCCATTAAAGAATTTTTTTAAACATGATTATCTATTGAAAAGTTAGTTGGAAATGGTATTAATTTTTCAGCAACGGTTTTAGAAAATACCTTAGGAAATCTAAAAGGATCAGTGTTTCTCTTTCAAATTGTTGAAGGAAAAAAGATCGGATTATATATATATATATATATATATAATATATGGAAACCATACAAATCTGTTGGTTATATCTGTATACAGGTCTTTATACTGTCTAGGTATACCTAGAAACAGCATGTAAAGTTTAAATTTAACAAAAAAATTATTTAAAAGTTATGAAAACTATAGGAAATAAAGATAAAACAGTTTTATATTCTATAACTGAAAAGATTCATCTTTTAACTAATATAATGATTTAAATTAATAGATTATGCGTTAAACTTAGTTTAACTTCAAAATGTTAATTTGCAAAAATCCATGGTTAAAAAATCCAAAAATCCATGATTTCCAAGTTGAAGGTTTGTTATTTAATAAACGAATAAAAATAATTAATCAAATTAAGAAACATTATTTTAACAGAGATGAGATAAAACGATGATCTGATTTGTCAAACCTCTTTATTTATTTAATTATTTTCGGAGGCATATATAGTTTATTAAGCGGTAACAACTATTTCAAGTAAGAAAAAAATAAATTAGTCTTTGGATTATGATTACATTAATTCTTTAAAAAATATATATAAATACTAATGCACTTTAATAAAAAATATTTTTTATTATTTATAGTCAATTATGTAAAAGGAATGAGCTTTATTTATTTATTTATTTATTTTTAAATTGTTATTCTTGAGCTTGATATGCATATATCTCTCTCTCTCTCTCTTGCTTTTATGCCATATTGGTATGCTAAATTTCTAAAAAAAAAAAAAAAACAGTTCATACAATATTTTAACAAAATAAATATGCAGCAATTCTACAAACTATCAAAAGTAACATAAAAGATAAGAATTATTAAATAGTTCATTTTTGATTTTAAAAATGCACTATGAAAATTGCCACAAGCTCTTTTTTTTTCCCCTGATACATGCCCAAAATACTTGACGAAGAAAATTTCCTGAAAGTTTCAAGTCAGTTAGTTGAAATATTTGTAAAAGGAGAAAAAAAATAATAGTTTTGAGAAAAATGTTTATAAGGTTTTACACAAGAGTATTTAGTATTTTTTATAGGAAAATAAACGGTATAACGCATAACGGATATACTTTAAAGTGCTGTTATCCTTTAAAAGTGAGAGGGGGGGGAGAGATGGTAACTACGCGATCGACTTCCAGCTTGGTGAGCTTACGAGACGTCTACTTATATGGTGAACCATTAAATTTGTCTTTATAAGTCCTATTTGTTTAACTAAAGTGGCTTCTAAAAAAATCTTTTGTATTTTTTTTCCAAAAATTTACTTTAAAATTAAAAATAATAACACTAATATATTTTGGGGAAAAATAATTGTTTGGCACATTTTTACATTCAGTTCAAAAAAGTTTTTAAATCCTTATATGTTTGCTTCAGGACCACCAAGCAGCAGTGCCCACCAGTCAGAAATGAGACTACGAATTATTTCCTAGTTCTGAGCTTCCTGGTGATCATATTAATTTTATTTTTATAAAATTTGTTTTATGAAGTTTGTTTAATATAATGATGATTTCCGTTTGAAAATAAATTGGCAATTTGTTTTTCAAAATCCTACAAAAAATTGTCTGCAACTTAACGGGCGTTACACTGGTACTCCCCTTAACAAATTTCTGCATATATTTCGTTCTGTTTCATTTTCATTGTAGTTAATTGTTCAGTCTGTTAACAGTTGGTACCAAAAGACGCTTCAACATCCAACCATTTGCATAATAACTCACGAAATATTCTTAACGCAGCGCATAAAATGCTTTGAAATGAAGCTAGACTTATTTAATTTCCTCTCAACATTTTTGTTATTTTGCTGCGAAATAGCTCTTTCCCTTCTTATCACAGAAATCTCTATTCAAGATTCATGCTGTCTCGCCGGTAATTATTTCAAATCTAATAATTTTAATCACGCATTAGCTTTATTGCCAGGAAAAGATTTCGCAAATTATCTTTTAGCCAGTTCAACATAATGATGCCAATAATAGTTAGGGAAATTGCACGTTTCCTTTACTCCATAATAGAAGTGAAAAAATACAAAATGATTATTCGCGAAAAAAAATAAATAAAAAATAAATAAATAAAAGATGTTGAAGCTTCCTTTCAATGGCCTTTTATTTCTTTGCAAGCAAAATAAAACTCTCTTTCTATCTCTTACTCATTTTTTCCCCTTGCAAAGCTTTCGAGTTTTTTTTTTTTTTTCTATTTCTCTTTTATTTTTTGTTTAATTTTTTTTTTCGTCTGCTTTGGCAGTGTCCATATATTTCGACAGGCGCAGTTTCTTTTTATTATTTATGCTTTGGCATTTCTCCAAATTTTCCTCTGAGCTTTAAAAAAAGAAAAAGAAGAAAAACAGATAAGAAGTTGAAACAAAACGTGAAATTCTACTTACAATCATAAATTTTGTGGTGTTTTTTTTTTTTTTTTCTCCTTCTTTTTTGCATGTCAGTCGCTACGTTTGCAATAGAAAAGGTTTCTTTAATGTCATGCTTAGTTTGTAAGTTTTCTACTTTGTATATAAGACAAAATGTCACTTATTCAAATTATTCGGATTTTGTATTTTTATTCTGAGCACAGAAAGAATTTTCAATCTTTTTTTTTTTTTTTTTTTTTTTTTTTTTTTTAACGTAATGAAAGATGGGAGAATTTATAAAATGAGCTAAAAATACATAAGATAATAGTTTAAAATATGTTTTTTCCTTTTATATACCTTTTTTTCCCCCTGATAGAAACTAGCAAAACAAAAAAGGAACAAATAATAAATGAAAAAACAAAGAAATCTACAACAGCTCAACAGCAGACAAACAATGTGAATGAAAACAAAAGTTACATAATAATATTAAAAAATTATATTATTACTGTTGTTTTTGTCGTTATTATGTAGATATTTATTACTATTGCTTTACTAAACTTTGCATGTAGTAATGAATAGACTTGACCTATTTTGTTTAACAAAGCGGCTGATTTGAAACATTTTAAATAGAACAGAACATTTTAAAAGACAGAATTATATCAATTTTCTTTTTGATCCAAAATACAAAAATACATCATTGTTTTGCTTCAGAACTGTATTCCTTTTATATCAGTTTGTTTGAAACGTTGTAGATTAAGATGTAATTTAATGTAATGTTTGAATAATTCTTCTTTCAAAATTGGCGCAGATACAAAATAATATTGCTTTAGAAAGTATTTTAATCTTGCGGTTCTTTCAATCCGATTCCTTTTATGATAATGATCCAAATCTAAATTTGAAATTATTTTTAGCTTTCAGCCTTAAAAGGTTTCAAATAATAGTAATGACACAATATTCCAGTTCCTTTCGAATTTGCGCATTTACGCTTGCTTGATTGCTGTTTCTGTTTTCTTTCTTTCTTGTTTTCTTTCTTTTTTAAGAACTTCTCTACTCTAATAAATAACTAAAGACATTTTAATTTGGATTATAAACAAGCATGATGCTGTTGCGTTTGCAATATAAAACGCCTTCGGAACGACTGCCCCATATATGACTTTTAATTTTTTACTACTACTATTTTTTAATACTACTTTTCTCCTAATTTTCCCTCAATTATTTATATGAGCGCAATCGTGCAACACTTTCTTATTTACATATATTATAAAATACATCGAAATGTACAATATGCGTAAAAATAAAAGTGTTGCAAAGCTGCACTCATAATAGAATGTTAAAAAATATATTAAAAATTGAGATAAAATTAGGAGAAATAGCGTATTTTTCATGAAAAACTACGAATAATACGAACTTTGAGCTGGTGTAAGTTATATAAATCCGAACAAAATTCAAAAAATATTGTTGAAATCGTACAGATAAATCTTCTAATATTAAAAAGTGAAATAATTAAGTCAGTATAACAAAATCGAATTTTAGTCTTATTTCATGCGCCAAAATCACGGCTTATGGACCCTGATCCTTTTAACTCTAAACTTTGCATATTCGTAAAGTGAACACATTACATTAAACAATAATGGAAATACATTAATCGTTGTTTTAAGTTGTTGTACTTGATACATAATGAAATAAAAAAGTTATATACTATGTTATCAATTGCAGGATTACATTTTAAAACAGCTAAGCGAGGCTATTCCAAAATAAATTGTAATATGTATAGGCCCTATGCTTCAATTTTTCATCGCTACATAATATTCTATTAGTAAAGCTTCATGACAAATGAGTCACGAAGTAACATGAATTCATAAATTTACTGAAACATATCTACCATGTGCAATTTGAAACTCGAATATCACCAGTTTTCAATTTCAACAAATCTTGTTTAAATTTTGAAATAATATAAGAAACTGAAATATGTGCCCTCCATATCTTGTTATTTGATTATCTCCATAGGAATACGAGGTTAACCAACTTAGTTTACTTAGAAATCGATTCCTATTACATGATTTCAGATAAGCTGGGATACATTGCTGGTTTTCTGGTTGCGGATTTGTTATTTGGTCGAGTGTAATAGTTAGCTTACCTTTATCTTCTTTTGTTGAATTATGAGAATGTTTGTTCTGGGAGAAAAATAGCATAAAAAAAAAATCAACTTAAAATTCAATACAAGGAAAGAAAAACGAAAGCAGTAAATCTGGACGTTTTTCCTGATTTTGTATTTTAGCATTAAATGTAGTTATAAATGTAATATTCTAGCATTTGATTAATGCATTACTTTTTTTTCCAACTATCCAATATAAGCATTCTGATAACCGACAGAAGCATTTGAAAGATCCTCTTACAATATATTTATATATTTATTTTTATTTATTTACTTATTTTATGATATTAAACCTAATTTTGTGTTTTTTCTCCTTCCTCTTCTTTTTTTTTTCACATGCATGTAAACATACAGAACTGATATGTATGCCTTTAATACTAAACATTGCATACTAAATGTTTCAGTACTTGATTAATCCCTTACCTTTAATCCCATACCATTTTTTTCATCTATCCGATATAAACATTCAAAAGATCTTCCCACAATATATTTATATGCATGCATTTTAGTTATCGACAATCTTTTTTGTATGTTTGTTTTAGGCAGCTTTCATTACAAAAAGCTACCTATTGCAGTCCCGGGAGCGTAAAAACTTTTCGGGGTGTGACAAGCCAAGTTCGTTTGCTGTCGGTTCCAAGCGATTTATAAAGCGGTATATAAATTTTGAAAGCTAAAATTGGCAGTGAAGAGTGAAGTAGCGTTAATGTGTTCTGATCAGTTAGTGAATTGATCAGATAATCAAAACTCTCTCGTAAGTATCATTACGAGATACTTCACTGCTCGTCGCATTTTGTTAGTGCAGAGCCTTGACAAGGTTCTCCCGGCTTTCCCAGGTGGTTTTGAGATTTTCTCGAAGCATTAACACGCTAGGGCTAGGGCTAGATCTGTACTAGCACGGGTTCTCCGACCGAAATACATTACAATCAATAGTGGTAAAAACTGAAGAATGGAGCGATGAATAAGAAAGTGAAGAAGAGTGAAGGGGAGAAGAGTGAAGAAAGGATGGGTAAAAAGACAGAACAAGAGGCCAACTTGGATCTGTCAATGGCCGACCTCGAAGTCCCCGAGGTTGGCGAAGAAAAGGACCACCGAGTGGTGGCAAGAGGCCTAATCGAAAAGGTTAGAGCCATGCTGATAACTAAGCCCAAATCCGTTCAAAACGAACGGATCGTCGCAGATACACATCTGGGAGAGCTCTATGAACTCTTCATAGACTGGCTCTTGAGTTGAGATGGCTCAAGACTCAAAATGAGCTCCTTGTTGTGAAAGGGTTCAGCGATGAACAGGAGCTCATAAGACTTAGAAACGAACATAAGTCATACGCTGGAGCTACACGGTCTTCGGTGACCTCAGATGAACCGAGAAAGGGTGCGTGCAAAACGGATGGGAAGGACGGACAGAAGGTCGGACCTCAAGGGCGGATCCGTACAGACATTCCGCAACTGAACAGAAAACGTTCTCATTGTCTATCCCTCGGATAAGAACAAGAGCAGCAAGTCAGTGGAAACTTGGCTGACAAAGGCGATCAACCCCAAGAACCTTAAAATTAGGGTTCGGGGGAGAAAACCTGTGTCGGCCGGAGGTGTGGTTGTACGCCTTGAAAATCGGTCTGACGTTCAAGTCCTAGAGGACGCCATTAAGACCAACGAGGCTTTGAGAGAGACTGTTCTCGTTACAGTACCCAAGCTCGAAAACTCCGGGTAATAGCATACGACGTCCCAAACGATGTCGACGGTGTTGGCATCCTCCAAGCTGCTTGTGAACAAGCAGGTCTGGAGCCAGACTCGGTTTCCGTCAAGTTCCCCATAAAAAGAGACGGTACGACCCACTGGGTTCTAGAGACCAGTCCACAAGCCTTCAGGTCCTTTCTTGGGTTGAGAAGGCTGGAAGTTGGTTGGACAAAGGTGAAACTATCAGAACATCTTAGAGTCACACAATGCTTTAAATGTAGCAAATTTGGGCATATCAGCGGATCTTGTAAGAACAAGATAGAGACGTGCTTACACTGTGTGGTAAGAAAAAGCACAATAAGTCATGCAAAACACGGTGCATGAACTGTGTCAGCCAAAATCAATTCTATCCTAAAGAGTCTCAGTGCTCGTCTGAACACTCGTCTCTAGACCCCCAGTGCCCGGCGAAACTCTTGGAACTGTCGTGCCTACGCTAAAACGTCGATTATTGCTAGATTTCGAATTGGTCAACAAAATGTGGGAAAATCTCTTGTGGCGTCAAATGTGTTGAAGACATACATGTGGGACTATGACGTCATGTGCATACAGGAGCCTGATGTTCTTTCGAACGGTAAGGTCGGCCACATACCGAACCCGGTAGTGACGTATTACGCGCCGCCGCAGGCTCGTTCTGCAGTGGTGGTCATAAACCGAGACCTCCATGTGGTGGAATTGGTTGCGACACGAGACATAGTAGTGATCAACTTGACTTTACCGAGAGGAAGATGATTGTAGTTTCGGTGTACATGCCGCCAGAAGACCCACGAGATCCAGTCGACACACACATGGAAATACTGCAGGAGATCATACAAAGGCATGCCGACAACGATATTATGATTATGGGAGATTTTAACGCCAAGAGTTCCATATGGGGGAATCCGCTTGGAAAGTGTGACAGTAGAGGCGAACACATTCTTGAACTGTGTGTTCAGAACGACCTCTCTGTCTTCAATGACTAAGCTAGTGAACCAACGTACCAATCAGCGAGGGGCAACAACTGGATCGACCTCACGATAGGTAAGCTCACGAGGCCGACAATACTTGTTGGATGGGAAGCAGAGTCCAGAGACACAGCCACGGAGCATATGCGAATCGCTACTGTGACTTCCTCAAAAATCCCACCCCCAAGGCCCAAGTACAGGGTTCGGTTCAAGGATCTAAATGTCTTGAAACTCCGAGAAGCCCTGTCCGAAAGGATAGGTGCATGTCTTCGGACTGGCTAGAAGAGAAGCCTGTTGACGAAAGTGTTTCGAGTCTCACGGAGATCGTTCAAGGTCTCCGTCAGAAATACACTCGTTCACGGAAAGAGCGTAAAAAGGCAGAACCGTGGTGGATACCAAGTCTCCTCATAGAAAGAAAGAAAGTTAGTGCCGCGAGGCGGCGCTATCGAAAGTACGAAGGACCCAACCAAAGGAAGGAGTATGTAGGACTTTTCCAAAAAGCAAGAGCACAGTTTAGGAGATCGGTCCGAAGGGCCAAATGGGCATACTAACGGAAAATTCTCGAAGAGATTGAGCCTGGTAAACCCTTTGGCCCACACTTTGACTGGTTAAGGGGAAAATCCTCTGAAAGCCTAAAGCTGAAGATGGTTGGGAAAGGGGATGAGGAGAAAACCACGAGTTTCGAAGCTACCATCGGGAAACTGATGGAATACTACTTTCCGACAGACAGCGAAGACCAGCCATCTCACGAAACAATTCGTGATGAGGCACATCCGTTGGCCGACGACGATCCGGAATTCTCTCAAAAGGAGATTGAGGCTGTGTTTAGAACAGCGAACCGAGGGATAGCACCAGGACACGACGGAGTACGTATGGAAGTCATAGAACTAGTCTATCGGGCAAACAAACCACTACTCACCGGCTTGATGAATTAGTTCTTGAGGGAAGGTGTCTTCCCCACAAGCTGGAAAATTGCGGACCTACTCCCCTTTAACAAGGTAGATAAGGAACGTTCGCACCCCAGCTCCTACCGTCCTATCTGTCTTTGAACAGCCTGGAGTAAAGTGTTGGATAAACTCGTGACTAACCGGCTGGTCTTCCACGCCCAGTCGTGAGGGTTCCTTCACCCGAATCAGTTCGGGTTTACTACAGGTAAAGGCACAGAGCATGCCCTGAATGAAGTACGCAAGACGGTTGAAGACCATCATGCGCGAGACAAAGACACTTGTCTCATCATGCTTGACGTTAAAGGAGCCTTTAACAACTTATGGTGGCCGGCGATCTATGCTTAACTAGAAAAGATGTCTTGCCCGCAAAATCTTTACAGGCTAGTTCGAAGCTTCCTCTCACATCGAAAGGTACTTTATCGAACGCCTTACGTGTCCCTGGAACGCATATACGACAAAGGTTGTCCCCAGGGCTCGAATTCAGGTCCCTTCTTCTGGAATGTGGTTGCAAACTCATTACTTGAGTGGGATTTGGGCGAATACGTGAAAGTAATTGCTTATGCCGACGACTTTGCACTACTGGTCGAAGCGCCAAACGCTCACGTTTGTGCGCAGCGGGCAAATCCTGCCTTAGCACAGATAGCTCGTTGGGCGGAGCTGCATAAACTCGAGTTCAGTGGGGAGAAGACTGTCCTGGTCTATTTCAGCAAAGTGCGCCGATTGGGAAGCTACAAGAGGAACCCTAAAATGGCTCCTCGGCTTCGCTTTCTTGGAAGACTCATTAAAGTCGCACAAAACACCCATTATCTTGGTGTGATGGTGGACGATAAGCTCAATGGAATGGCGCACTGTGCGTATGTCAAACAATCCCTGGCGAACTACGTCAGGGTGACCCACTCCCTCAGTCGAAGGAGCTGGAACCTATGAAGCGATGTGCTGAAACGTCTATATAAGAACGGCATAGAGCGACTGGCGACCTATGGTAGCAGTTTCTGGTGGACGGGGACTGGTCGCATGCAAGACAGCTTGATCTCAGCTGAGTGATTAGCGCTCCTAGCGATTACCAGGTGTTTCCGGACTACGAGTATGGCGGCACTTCAGGTACTAGCCGGGATCCTCCCACTGGATCTGCAGTTCAGTAGTTTCACCTGGGTCGTGTCCTCAGACTGGGGCTAGATGCCAATTTTGGTAGTGTTCATATAAGAGCAGATGAACTACAGGAAAATGTGAAAAGGTGGGCAGTACATCCCGCAAGGGCCCCGTTCATAGACTGGGAGGAAGCACCCCAAAACATCGGGGAACCCTCAGAACAGCGAGGAATATCGATCTATACCGATGGGTCAAAAATTGGAGGAGGTGTAGGATCAATTTTTGACGATAGGGAACTAATTGAAGAGCATGCCTACCACCTCTCGCCCCACGCGACAGTGTACTAGCCGAGCAAGTCGCCATTATCAAAGCGCTTGAGTTGTGCAGAATCCGAAACGAGATATCAATCTTCAGCGACTCACGATCGTCGCTCACGGTATTAGCAAATCCGTATTCAAATGACCTATTATGTGCACGCATCCATGCAGAGAGTGAAGGAATTGAAGTGAAATGGTTCTGGGTTAAGGTTCATGTAGGAATACACGGCAAGGAAACAGCAGATCGCCTTGCGAAAGCAGGTGCTGGTCTAGATGTCATTGACGTTTCTCTAAGTCTGTCGCCCCGATCCATAAGAACTAGGATCCGCCAGGAGGCCATAGCCTTCTGGCAAAGTCGATGGGAGGAGGAGGAAACAGGTAGAAACGTGTTTAACATAAATCCGAAAGTATCGGAAGAACACGCCTGAACAACCCCTCTTATCAACTGGGCGATTACAGGGCATGGACCATTCCCGAAATGTTTCAGCTGCTTCAAAGTCAGACCTCTCAGGCGAGGATGCCCATTTTGCACAGACCCAGATCCCACCACAAGCGAACATCTGCTCGTGGCGTGCATTGGAACGCAACCTCTCAGAGAGAGGTTCTGCCCTAAACTAACAACATCTACCGCCCGGAACTACTTCATGGTTCCGGAGGGGTGGAGGGCCCTCACCGCCTTTCTCAAAGAAATGGAGCCGCATCTAAGATAGGCGCCATTAATGCGCAGTCCCTCTCACGTGAATCTGCTGCGGTGGGTTAAGTTAAGTAGAGTGAAGAGAGGTAGACAGAGGACGAGAAAGAGTGAAGAGTGAAGAGATAAGAGGAAGAGTATGAAGAGAATGAAGATAGGGCTAAAGGAAAAGAATGAAGTAAATGGCAAATGTAAATATTGTAAATATTGATGTGTGTGCTTTTCATTACTAATTGTAAACTGGAAAATTGTCCTAATGAGTTTAACATGTGAAATAAACGCCGCTCTCATGTGGCTATCACACCACCACAATGGATGTAAAAAGTCGAAAATTTCTCGATGTAGCTACTTTAAATTGCAGAACAATTTATGTAAAAGTAGAACAAATAAAGTGCAGTGGCACAAATCCAGGGTGGGGCGAGAGTTCGGCACTCCTTCCTGTGATAATTGAGATTCTCACTTTCCATCTGAGAAAAGCAGAACTGGCATGTTGGGCGAAGCGATGGGCAGCGGCAAGACATACTGGCCCAAGTGTAAGTGCAGCCTCCTGCCTCAACAGGAAAACCCCTGCGATGACCTGTAAAGGTTGAAAGCATTACCTTATAGCTTTACCTATTGCAGTCATTCGGTGGAAAGCAATCCCAAAACGTTTTATTGTATTTTCACCGATCATGGCAAAACCACCCTCCGTTCAAATGTTGATTTACATATATATATATATATATATATGTGTGTGTGTGTGTGTGTGTGTGTGTGTGTGTAGGGTTCTGCTAGACTGAAGATTAAGCTCTGCACATGTCTTTTTTTTATTTCGAATTCCATTTTAATTTCATTTGATATCCAAATTCCAATTTTCTTACATTATATGGCATATTATATCATTATTATAAATATATTTATTTCTAAATTTTCTTTAAAACCTTCAGTATGTTTGGCTGCGTGCCATCACTGAAATGGCGCATTGGTAATCTGATGTTTGCACTTGTTAATTTTTTGTATTAACTTAATTGTATTCTGTATACACTTTATGATTACCTATCTTTAAATAGGAGATTAGGTTAGATTTGATACAAGAACTTGTTTAATGTATTTTGAAATTTAAAGGTATTACAATTATGTATATATATATATATATATATATCTGACCTTTTTCATGCTGTAATTGTTTTATTTATGAACCGATTTGGCTGTGACTGAGTATAGGATAGATCAAGGTCTCGAGCTCGACCGAGTTCGTTGGCCAGCTTCATGCGCCATCTCGTTTCAAAATGGCGGCCAATTAATTATTTTTATTTTTAAAAAAATTTTAAAAATGTATAAAAAAATTATGAATTGAAAAAGTTGTTTCCGTTAACTGTTAGAACGTTGTACAAGGAATCTGGAACATTTTTTGTTTTGGCTATATCTTAAAAAATGGCTGAGATATGGAATTTGAAATTCTAGGGTGGCTGAGATTTTGAAACAATCTGATAATTGTTATGCTGTAACTCTCGTATTTATGAACCGATATGAATGTGACTGATCATGTGTACAGAAAATATCAATGTCTCGACCGAGTTCGTTAGCCAGCTTCATGCGCCATCTCGCTTCAAAATGGCGGCTAGTTAACTTTTGTATCATTATTTTTTTCAATTCAAAAAGGTGTATAAAAAAATTATAAATTAAAAAAGTTGTTTCCGTTAACTGTTAGATTGGGATACAAGGGTTCCGGAACATTTTTTGTTTTGACTTTATCTTAAAAAATGGCTGAGATATGGCAGTTTGAAATTCTAGGATGGCTGACATTTTGAAACAATCTGATTTTTGTTATACTGTAACTATCATGCTGAAATTCGCATTCAAATTCAGTATTAACGAAAACCGCAATTGAAGCTTCTATAATCATGTTCCAAACATTTTAGCTTTGGGTGTTTGAGTAAAAGGAGTAGAATTTTTAAAAACATGGACTGTGAAAGCTACCTTTTCCTCCCGGTACAGGCCGGAAGGACTTTTTGTTTTGTTTTCACATGCATGTAAACATGAAAAACTATGTATTCTGCGCTTTACAGGAATGATGTAGTGGAGGGTATACGGTTGTATACGCCGTATACCTTCTGGATTTTTTTAAGGAACTCTGTATACTCTCTGTTTCTTAAATAAAGTTTATGGCGTTATGCTCTCTAACGTTATAAGCTTATTCCCTCTGCTTATAGCGCGTATACCGTCTGGCTTTATTACGACTACCAATCACCACTAGCTATAAAAGTTTATTATAGTAATGGCCAATAGCGCAATATAAGACTATCGCTATCATTTCCTCTCATTATTTCTTTATTCTGCGAAATTATTCTTATCACAGATCGACTGTTTTAGTATTATGTTAAATAAATTAATTAAATACACAACTTAGGTTTCAAAACGTAACAATAAATACGGTACAACCTTTCTACCGTTAAATCCTTTTGCTTTGTAATTTTTATTAATGAGCTTTCATATGAGAGGAGTTGTTTCCGTATCAATAAAGTATAATCGGAAAATGCACTTTAACTGGAAAGCAATATGATTATTTTTTTCACGCAATTTATGTCTTTGCAGTTTTTAATAGGCTTAAATAGTTTGTCATATTTGTATAATTTTTAAATTGAAATTAAAATTGAAAAACTGGCATTGATATTTTTAAAAGTTTTTTTTTTTTCATTATTATTATATTATTGCTTTTATTTTGACTAGGACTTCTTCATTTTTTACTCTGTTACTGACGAAAAAAGTAGCAATTTAATGCTAGAAATAGCAAGGAAGATGAACTTTCCTTTTCATTCGAAATAGTTTACTTGTTATACTTGAAATATTCTTTGCCAAAGAATAACATCAACAAAAGAGGCAGAACGAAATCCAGGGAGAGGCAAGAATTAGGAACAGATATGCTTACAATCCGCAGCTATGATGTAATTTTTAAAATGGAGAAAATAACTATGAAATAAACTCAACTATTATAACTATTTAATAATAAAATCAACTATTAAAATATTAAATATTGAAAAATAAGTTCTATTAGAACTTTTCTTTCATTAGGGAGAGATGAAACAGTACATTCTTGCTTCCGTCAGGGAGGAAGGGGATCCGGACCCCTGGAAGCCCCATGTAAGATATATTTTTGAACACATAAACATTAAACGAAAAAAAATGAACTAAAATGGACTTCCACCCGTTAGGAGTCAGTGGGATAAGGCAGAAAATTCTTAGTTCCTGGCAAAAAATTCTTAGTTCCTTTTTCTCTTAGTGTTTCATTATTTTAATAAGTCCCTTGGAAATAATAAATTTTACTTCTTTTTTAATCATCAAATAAAACTAAAACTTGGTTAATTAAATTAAAAAACAAAGGGAGGGTCAATAGCCTCTCCTGACATTCCTTGTCAGCATCTACGAAAAATGGTATAATAACAATACCACTTGGTATTTCAAAGAAGACCTGTATACCTTTTATTTAATTATTCTATTCTACATTTACGGCAGTCATGTACCTAATAAAATCTAGGGGGGGGGGGGGCGGGGAGAGAAAAGTACTTCAGAAACTGATAATTCATCTCAAATATACGAAAATATTCCTTTTCGGAAAGACTTATTTCCAGGTCATTAAAACATCCAACCAATAACCGTAATTAGTCGTTTTCTTCGACAAGTAGAAAGGACCGAAATTTAATTTCAAAGAAATGTTTTACGATCGCTAATGCCAAAACTGCTGAAACTTTTAAAGCTTTTCTTTCTAATATACCCAGAAGAGGGGGATGTTGAGGTAGGCGGATAAATAAAGAACTCTTGTAGCACACTTCTCTAAATAAAAGACATTGCCAGTCATCTAATGAAAAGCCAAATAGGAGCAAAATGTCTCAACAACGAGAATACATACTGATTCATTTTTATACGTAAAAACCATAAAATATGCAGGCATTACTATACTGAAGTGCTTTGAAATAGAATGGTATTTTTCGGTGTATTATACATGTATTACATTTTGTGTTACAATGGATTACGTCCCGAGGACGGCCTTATTTTATGACTAATTTGATTCAAGACGCCATCTTTAACATATTTTTTGAAATATCCTTTGCCTTTGTAGGAAAAAGAGAAACGAAATTCGGTTGCTTATTAGTATCGGAATAAGAATACTCTCATTTTTGTGCATCTAAGGGGAGGGGGGGGGGGGGGTTGATTTCATAGGTGTCAAAATATACAGCGTTTAGAATCAAGACCACCTTTAAAAATTGAAAAAAATTATTTTGTCATTGAAATTGAATTTATTTTGTCATTGAATCAATTATTTTGTACTTGAAAAATTCTTCGGGTTATAGACAATAATAGTATTTAATATCAAACACATTGTTGCAATTATTTTGACCTGTACATATTATTTGGAATTATTCTTCAGTACATTTCAACTCATATATACACTGCAAAAAATAATTGTTGATTTTACAGTATAAAACTGGCACCCAGCTGCCAGTATTATACCGTAAAATTAACAGTATTAAACAGTAAAAAAAGCAGTAATACGCTGCCGCGCAAGCAGTAATACGCTACCGCGCACAACAATTATTTTTTGCAGTGTATATATATAATAAAACTTTTATAAATAGAATCAATTTTAAGAAAATTAAATAAAAATGACAAATATTGAGTACCTGAACATGATATGTGGAAAAATCAAAGAATATGGATTATTATTAAATGCAAAAACTTATTTATTGAGGAATAACTAGACAAAAAGAGAAATTTGCATAGTAAAACATACTCTATCATCAACATGTTAGCTTTCAAAAACCACGTTATCCATTAGAAATGCACGTTGTATGTAACCATTTCATTGACAGTTAATATATTAAACTAATTTTTACAAATTTAAATATAATTCATACACACCTATAAATAATTTTTATCATATTTTAAAACAATATCCAATCTTAATAATAATGATATTAATGAAATGAATTTTGAAATTAAAATATTTATAGCAATAAAAAGAGGAGGAAATGAAACGATATTGAATAATAATCGAATATCGAATATTGACAACGATATATTAATTCATTTTTATAGCAGTGCCATCTATGATAAAGAATATATATATATCAAACTACGACAAACATGTTCTGCCAACAAAATCTGACCAAAAGTCTAATTTAACATATATATATATATATATATATATATATATATAACCGTAAAATACAACACAGAAACATCATACAACAAATGGAAAATAAAAATAAAATTGAAAGATGTATACATACCTGTTTGAGTAATATCCAGAAGTAGAAGAAAATAAAATATATGACAAATAAGCAGAATCGTCTGGCCCAAATTACTACAGATACCACAAAAACTGTATGATTTTATCTATGTATAAGGTAAAATTGGCTAAAATAATACATGATTTGGGTTATCGTACATTATAAGACAAGAATATGAATGAAATTAAAAGAAGAAAAAAATTGAATTGCAGAAGACATCCTCGCAAAAATCCCAGAAAAAACAAACTAACTTGAAAACTGTAAACGTTGCCAAAAAGTATTTACAAATTCAGTAGATGAATCAAATATCAGATGAACGAATCATAAATATTCAAGCTCCTTGAGACAAATCATATCATCACAGGAGCCTAAATATCTTGATAAAAAAGGGGGGGCTGGAGCAATGCTACCATCTATTATCAGTACAAAAATGGAAAATAAGATCTATTCGAAGCAGGTGCACAAACCCTACAATTCAAATTATGTACCAATTTTAAGATAATAAATTACGAAAGTTGATGTATATAATGAATGAAAAGTTAAGAGGTATGAGAATGCATTAATTAAATGAATGAATAATAAAATTATGTGTAAAAATATAATAAAAGAATTTTTTTTTTAAATTAATTAATACTATGACAGTGCAGAATAATATTATGCATATATTAAAAAACACAAAATAGATAAGAATAATAATTAATGGGGAAGAAACAATTAAATAAGACAAATTTATCGTTTTGTTAAAGTAAGATGAATGATGAAAGGATTTAGATATGACATTGTCCCACACAAATCAAAAAAGTTAATTAAATGAAATACTGCATAAAGTAGATGATATGAAACAAATTCTGTTAAAAAATAAGAAATGTGCTGAATCAACTAAAGAATAACAAGTAATGTATGGATGCATTATGAATCAAGAACCCACTCTCTCTCTCTCTTTTTTTTTTAAATTAACCATCGCATATAATCCACACAACACCCCTCCATACTCTAACATGTACCCTCCCAGCCGTCCTATTGTATTTTTATTTTATTTTTTCATTTTATTATTATGATTTATTTTATTTTATTTTATATTTTTTACGTAATTGTATATTTTTTGTAATATATAATTATGCAATGAATTATCAGTTTATTTTGTTCAAACAACACCTCCCACCTCTATACTCTAACATATATAAAGAAGATATGTTTAAGAAATTGAAAATGTTTAATTAGGTTTTTAAATGAAACATAGCTTATTGAAAACAAAACTTCTACGAGTTATTCAAGATATTATGACTGAAATATTCTAACACTATACTTATAGAAGAGTACAAATTACAAATGCTTCAGAAACTACTAACTGGCGGCAAATATACGAAAATATTCCTTTTCAAAAAGACTCATTGACTGGTCAATAAAACATCCAACCAATAACCGTAATTAGTCGTTTTCCTCGACAAGTAGACTGGATCCAAAATTTAATTTCCAAGAAATGTTCTACGTTCGCTAATGCCTTTTCCCATTACTGAAACTGCTAAAACTTTTAACGCTTTTCTTTTCTATCAAGACGGGAGGAGGGGCTGAAAGGGGGGGGGGGGTTGCTGAGAAATAAAGAACCCTCGGAGCACTTCTCTAAATAAAAGACATTCCCAGCAAACTAAAGAAAATGAAGGCAGTAATGGAAGGGACCATTTTGGATCGATCAGTCAGTCTTCTTCATCGTTAAGATCTCCTTCCCTTTTCACAAAACTTCTAAAGGAAATTCCCTTGAAACGCAAGAGTCTGGGACATCTTTGAAAAGAATCGGTAAAGACAAAAGCTGTTTTCTTCAGAGTTCTCACTGGAGAATGACTATTGCACTTGAGGAGTTTTTTTCTTTTTTTAAATAAGGTAAAACAAAGAAAAGGGGGGGGGGGAGAAGAAGAAAATGACGGTTGCCATTTTATTGCACCGTCATTGTGGTAAAGCTGGAAGATGTACTCCCAAATAGGTTGAATTGAATAAAATGGAACCATGGTCGTTAGATTTTTTTTTCTTTTTTTTTTAATGTTCTACTCTGTTTTATTTTATTTTATTTTATTTTTTAAGAGAGTCATTTTCGGGGAACAGTTTTTATAGATGTCGGTATTTGTTTGAGGTTTCAAACTTCAGAATAGAGAGGATAGTTCAAAGAAATAGAACGCGCTAACCTTTTCTTTCACTTATTTTGAAGGAAAACTTCAAAATATAAACAATAACTATGTTTTACTAAATGATAAGCATTCATAAAACATTTGAAGTGTAGCTATTCATAAACCGGCGTGTTTGTTTGTTTGTTTGTAATAATCATAGTCATACATTTCAATACATATGGATTTGTTATCATACATGATGATAGATGAAGGATTAGAATTAAAATAAGTAATATTTTTCTCTGGAAATTATGTTTTGTATATCTGAATTCAGTTTAAAGATTAGTGAAAATAAAAACTGTCGAAAATAAACGATTTTTTTTTCTTTTAAATACATTTTATTTTATTTTAACATTGATAATGTTTTAATTCTATTTGAAAGTATAGATGCGAAGGTTAATTAAAAAACTTAATTTTTAATTTTACTTTCTTTTATTAGGGTTTCGTTCATCTTACGAAACCCTATTCATCCCGCTACGTTGTCTGTCCGTCACAGAGCCGGTTCTCAGAAACTATATAACTTACAGACTTGAAATTTTGTGTACTTATAGCCGAATATCTACTATCAACCTTAAAATCATAAAATAAAAAAAAAATCTTATTAATATAGAGAGATAAAAAACCAAAAATCTAACAGCCTTTTCCTATCAAATTTAAACATTTTTCGTAGACCGGTAACTTTTTACTTTATAAAAAACATGACTCATTTTTTTTTTTTTTTTTTTTTTTTTTTTTTTGAAAATGAAATTTATTTGGATTTCTTAAAGAAACGATAAAGTGTTTTGAAAGGAATATTAAACGAAACCCTTTGTGCGATCTTCGATCACGCTTATCCACTCGTTTTTCTTAACATTGATAATGTTTTTACTCCATTTGAAAGTAGAGATGTGAAGGTTGATAAACATTTTATTTTGAATTTTACATTTTAACTTTGATAATGTTTTTACTCTATTTGAAAGGATTGATTAATATTTGATTTTGAATTTTACATTTTTTTATTTGAACATTGATAATGTTTTTACTCAGTTTGAAAGTATTGATGTGAAGGTTGATTAATATTTGATTTTGAATTTTACATTTTTTTTATTTGAACATTGATAATGTTTTAAATTATATTTGAAGGTATTGATGTGAAGGTTGATTAATATTTGATTTTGAATTTTACATCTTTTTATTTGAATATTGATAAGGTTTTTACTCTATTTGAAAGTATTGATGTGAAGGTTGATTAATATTTGATTTCAAATTATACATTTTTTTTTCTTTGAACATTGGTAATGTTTTCGTTTAAAAGTATGAGTTGATTAAAATTTAATTTTGAATTTTACTTTTTTTTTCTTTGAACATTGATAATGTTTTTAGTCTATTTAAAAAAGTAGAGATGTGAAGGTTGATTAAAACTTGGGTTTATTTACGTTTTTTATTTTAACATTGATAATGGTTTTACTCTATTTGAACGTATACAGATGTGAAGGTTGATTTAAATTTGATTTTGAATTATATATATTTTTTTTTTTATTTGAACATCTATAATGTTTTTACTCTATTTGAAAGTAGAGATATGAAGGTTGTGTATGAAAAACAATACATCCAATAAATGATCACTTGGGCCGTGGCAGCACATGTTCACGTTTTTGATAAAATTACTCATTTCTTTGGCAAAATTTTGACAAGTAAAACTGTTTACATGGAATATGATTATTCAAAGTTAAAAGTCCTGTAAGATTTTAAAAACACATTACTGACTGAAATGTTCTAAATAATTGTTACAATAGGATTTATCTGTAATTTCAATTTTCAATACAATCAGAGTTTCCTAGGAAAATAAATTTTTGAAACTCCTTTTCCGATATAATTTTTCTTAGTTTCACTAATTAGTAATTAGATTTTTGGTTGTAAAACTTCGAAAGTTGCAACTAATCTGAAATGCGTGTTTCCATTTTGAGTAGATGCTTAAGAATTGCTTATCAATGAAGTATCAACAAACAATGTCGATAACAATTTCGAGATGTTTCACATTATTAAAATGAGAAAATAGAATCAAAGTTAGTTTAAACAATGCAGTTAAATTTGAAGTAAATGAATGAATGGATACTTAGTATTGATGGATTCAATTTTAAAGGTTATAAAATATCGGAATAACTTGTCATAAAACAGGCATATTTATTTGTTTATAAGCTGTTTATGGAACAGTCATATTTTTTATTTTATTCGAACTTACTCATACGCATATAGATGGGATATTAGAATTACACTTGAAATAAATATAGCTTCAATTAGCGTAATATGAATTCAGTTTGAAGAATACTGAAAATAAGTGAAACAATAACTTGGCATTCGACAAACAACGCACGAAATTCGAATACCATGATTGAAAATAAAATAATTCTTAAGCTCTTAGTATCTAAATTAAATATCCTTTAAGATATTAAAGAAATATATTTAATATGACTGAATGAAACACTCTAATTTTACAAGATTAAAAATTCATATTGCAGTATCTATAGTCAGTAAATTTCATTCTAAAGTTCATGAAACGTTCAACTTTTGAGGATTTTTTTTACGTTCAATCTTTAAGGCTTTTTTACGTTCAATTTTTGCGATTTTTTTTTTAATATTTAATTTTCGTTAGTTTTATAAATTTGTACTATTAGATTTATTGGTAGCTCAACCTTCCAAAAGTTGAAGCGATTCTTAAACGCGTTTTGACTTTTTGTAGAAAGGTTTGTGTAGAATTAATTGTTTATCACAACTATCAACAAATAATGTCAGTGATAATTTTAAGCTGCTTCACATTATTAAAAGAAGAAAGTGGAATTAGCATTAGCTTAAACAATAGGGTTAAAATTTGAAATAAATTCGAGCTTCATTCAGAACTTTTGTTTGGTATTTTTGGATTAAATTTACAGTGTGATAGAGTTCTAATTTAAAGGTAGAATTATGAGAAATTTAAATTACACTGTAATTTATCTTACGTGAAGCGTAGAAAAAACTCTATTTGATAAAGCTTTAACTCTATATAAATTTAATCTACAGATTTAATAAAATATAATATATATATATATATATATGTTTAGTTGATTTTGAGACTTATTAAAGCCTTTGTAGTTATGAATTAAAATCAGCAATCTGAGTGAAACACCAGCGAGGCATCTTCGGAGACTGGCCAATAACTTTTACCTGTCTTGCTTTAGGCAATATTAAGTAAGCCTCTGTTGCGATTATTTGAAATTTAAAACTGAAAGCTTGTGACAACGTTAAATGGCATTGAAAGGTCACTTTTCATATTAAATTCATCTCTGAGAGAGAGAAGAAGATTTTTATTCTTCAGTAGAGAAGAGAAAAAATCATTTTTAATTATTTCTAATGAAAATTGTAAGAGAAACACAAAACTCCATTCTTTCAGTAAAAAGAATATATAGCATTGTTTTCCGGAATATTTTAAAGGTGTCAACGGAAAAACTTGTTAAGATGGAATGTGTGAAGAAGTCCAAAGCAGGTTTCCGTCTTAGAAGGTGTACACTATTCATTATATTATTTTTCCTCGGGCCATTAAAAATTTCTGTTTAAGGCAGAATTCCGTTTGAGAAAAGTTTTATTTTCACAAGGTTTTATTTTAGTACGTCATCTACTGATTTAACCCTTTCGCTCACCTGAACCTCATATTAGACTCTTGACTATAATAATAAAAAGCAGTGTTTTAAAATCGATTTTTGACTAAATTTTATTTTGATTGATATCTCTTAAGGGGGGGGGGGGACACTAGTTTGAATGTCGAAATTAAGGATTTTTTTGTGAGTTTTAATAACAACGTAATCCCCCCCCCCCCCAATATATTAGGTTACATATGTCACATGAAAGTTTTTTAATAATGATAATTTTAATATTTTTTACGTTTAATTTATTTTAATATTTATTGAAGTCTTTTTATAATAATGCATAATCATAGGCATAATTGTTCCAGGATTATTCCATATATTTTTTAGCACATTGCTGTGCAGAAACAATATGACACAATATCATTTCTGTATGCGCTATGCAATTTTTCAAATAGGTCATACTACTTTTATTTTATATATATATATATAACCACACACACACACAAGATTTGCTCGTATTATAATATACAATTTAAGAAAATTCTTCAAGTGGTTCTCGAGTAATCCAAGAGGCCACAGGTAAAAAAAAATGACGTTTTGAAAAAATTGCGTTTAAAGTTTTCTTTAACGACAATTAAGTACAGTGGCATATTTGTCCCTGTAACTTTTGTAATAATTAGAATTTAAAAAAAAAATGCCTTTGTGCTATATTCAAGACAATCAATATAAACAATCAGAAAATAAAAGAATAAATAAATAAGAATTTGACTTTTTGAAAGTTGTAAATTTTTGTCCCTCCCTAAATATTCAGGCCTCATATATTGCGTATAATAATAATGATAATCGTCTTTTTTTTTTCTTTTATTACACAGTTTTGAATGGCATTTTAATTACGCTAATTCAAAGAAAGATTCGTGAAAAAAAATTCGCAAGCGAAAATATTACTATAGATAATATATAAAGATATTACAAAGAGAATGTTTGCACTAACTAGAGCAAATAAAAGAAGCCAAAAAGTCTAGTTTTACAGAAAGTTAATGAGTTGATGCATCGTCAACCAAATCAAACAACCAATTATCGTCGATGTCAACCAAAAGCTGCTTAAATAATTCTTTCAAGACGAGACAACATTAAACCTATGTATTTTGCAATACTGTTAGTATTCCTCATGTTAAGGCTGTTCTCAAATCCAAACTGGTTACTTATAACATATTTTTAATTAATTTTTGTTCGGAAACGCATGAAATTGACAGGTGTTCTTATTCAGAAACTTTGTAACCGAAAGCCATTTTCCATATTTTTGTAAAGGCAGAAGATCTTTCAGAAATTAGTGTCAAAGTCGGCGTTTTGAACCTAATTTCTTATTCCGCAGCATCAGAAAGGAGAAAAACGTGTCGTCACGTGACACGGATCGCTTATAACTCGATAGGTAATTTTATTTATCAAAAAATGGAAAACTCATTTCGATACCAAATCGCTTCAATAGTCAGGCCTGACAATTTTATGCCTTTGCGTTTAAAAATGAGTCAGAAAATGTGTTAGAAAGTTTCGCATTATTGAGCAGGTCATTTGAGAACCACCTTAAAGTTGTACAATTTTATAAACTGCTACAAACACAACAAACGTCGTAAAACGTCGAAAAAACGTCGAATTATTGCTCTCCGAACACATAGAGTGAGGGAAGTAATCGTAATCATAATTTGTGTGTGCGCGTGTGCGTGAACTTGATAACTCCCAAACGATTTCCAATTGAAATCCCATTTGAGGAATATGTTATAGACTACTATCGAAAGAAATGTATATATTTTCGTACAAATTGCCCGACGTGTTAGGTATTTAATCCATTTGAAAACCTTTTTCAAATAATTTTGCAACCGATTCTATGCATACCTAAATTATCCCGACAGAGGATAGTATACTAGTATAGTTTTTCAAAAAAGATTTTTCATGTAAACAAATACTTAAAAATAAATTTATGCTGCAAAAACAAATAAAACAAGTCAAAGGTATTGGTAATATAAATAATTCCTTCTCAAAGAATTCACTTTATCATATCATCATATATTCTAATACGAGCAAATCTTGTGTGTGTGTGTGGTTATGCAAATTTTATCTTAAAAACGGCTCTAACGATTTTGACGAAATTTTCCATCCTAACGTTTTGGGGAACCAGAAAACGATTGGGATAGGTCACATGTTCGAGAAAATTCGATTAGTGGGTCATTTTGGGTCATTTTGGGTCATGGTCAAGCTAATTGTATCTAAAAAACGGTTCAAACGATTTTGATGAAATTTTGTATCCGACCCTTTTTGGGCACGGGAAGACTATTGGGCTGGTCACATGTTCCAGAACTTTCGATTAGTGGGTCATTTCTGGGTCAACGCGGGTCAAATTAATTTTATCTAAAAAACGGCTCTAACGATTTTGATTAAATTTTGTGTCCTACGAGTTTCGAGCACGATAAAATCATTGGGCTAAGTCACATGTCCGAGAAAATTCGATTAGTGGGTCATTTCTGGGTCATTGTGGGTCAAGATTTAAAAAGCGGCTCAATTAACACTAAATTTTGCATACAATGGTTTTCGGGCACGAGAAGACTGTTGGGCTAGGTCACATGTTCGAGAAAATTCAATTAGTGGGTCATTTTGGGTCATGGTCAAGCTAATTGTATCTAAAAAACGGTTCAGACTATTTACACTAAATTTTGCATCCTATGGTTTTCGGGCACGAGAAGACTGTTGGGCTAGGTCACATGTTCGAGAAAATTCAATTAGTGGGTCATTTTGGTCATGGGTTGAACTCAAATTTGAACTGTAATTTACTTTTGACCGAGCATGGCTTGGTCTTTCCTGCTCGTATATTCTAATACGACCAAATCTTGTGTGTGGTTATATATATATATATATATATATATATATATATATATATATATATATATACAAATTTTATCTTAAAAACGGCTCTAACGATTTTGACGAAATTTCATATCCTACCGTTTTGGGGCACCAGAAAACCATCGGGCTAGCTCCCATGTTCGAGAAAATTCGATTAGTGGGTCATGTTAGGTCATTTTGGGTCATGGTCTAGCTAATTGTATCTATAAATCGGTTCAAACTATTTTGACGAAATTTTGTATCCGACCATTTTCGGGCACGAGAAGACTATTGGGCTGTGTCACATGTTCGAGAACTTTCGATTAGTGGGTCATTTTTGAGTCAACGCGGGTCAAATTAATTTTATATAAAAAACGGCTCTAACGATTTTGATTAAATTTTGTGTCCTACGAGTTTCGAGCACGATAAAATCATTGTGCTAGGTCACATGTCCGAGAAAATTCAATTAGTGGGTCATATCTCGGTCATTGTGGGTCAAGATCTAAAAAGCGGCTCAATTTACACTAAATTTTGCATCCAATGGTTTTCGGGCACGAGAAGGCTGTTGGGCTAGGTCACATGTTCGAGAAAATTCAATTAGCGGGTCATTTTGGGTCATGGTCAAGCTAATTGTATCTAAAAAACGGTTCAAACGATTTTGACGAAATTTTGTATCCGACTATTTTCGGGCACGAGAAGACTATTGGGCTGGGTCACATGTTCGAGAACTTTCGATTAGTGGGTCATTTTTGGGTCAAAGCGGGTCAAATTAATTTTATCTAAAAAAGGCTTTAACGATTTTGATTAAATTTTGTATCCTACGAGTTTCGGGCACGCGAAAATCATTGGGCTAGGTCACATGTCCGAGAAAATTCGATTAGTGGGTCATTTCTGGTCATTGTGGGTCAAGATCTAAAAAGCGGCTCAATTTACACTAAATTTTACATCCAATGGTTTTCGAGCATGAGAAGACTATTGGGCTGGGTCACATGTTTGAAAACTTTCGATTAGTGGGTCATTTTTGGGTCAACGCGGGTCAAATTAATTTTATCTAAAAAACGGCTCTAACGATTTTGATTAAATTTTGTATCCTACGAGTTTCGGGCACGCGAAAATCATTGGGCTAGGTCACATGTTCGAGAAAATTCGATTTGCGGGTCATTTCTGGGTCATTGTGGGTCAAGATCTAAAAAGCGGCTCAATTTACACTAAATTTTGTATCCTATGGTTTTCGGGCTCGAGAAGACTGTTGGGCTACGTCACATGTTCGAGAAAATTCAATTAGTGGGTCATTTTGGGTCATGGTCAAGCTAATTGTATCTAAAAAACGGTTCAAACGATTTTGATGAAATTTTGTATCCAACCCTTTTTGGGCACGCGAAAATCATTGGGCTAGGTCACATGTCCGAGAAAATTCGATTAGTGGGTCATTTCTGGGTCATTGTGGGTCAAGATCTAAAAAGCGGATCAATTTACACTAAATTTTGCATCCAATGGTTTTCGAGCATGAGAAGACTATTGGGCTGGGTCACATGTTTGAAAACTTTCGATTAGTGGGCCATTTTTGGGTCAACGCGGGTCAAATTAATTTTATCTAAAAAACGGCTCTAACGATTTTGATTAAATTTTGTATCCTACGAGTTTCGGGCACGCGAAAATCATTATGCTAGGTCACATGTTCGAGAAAATTCGATTAGCGGGTCATTTCTGGGTCATTGTGGGTCAAGATCTAAAAAGCGGCTCAATTTACACTAAATTTTGTATCCTATGGTTTTCGGGCTCGAGAAGACTGTTGGGCTACGTCACATGTTCGAGAAAATTCAATTAGTGGGTCATTTTGGTCATGGGTCATGATATTTGAACTCAAATTTAATTTTGACCGAGCATAGCTCGGTCTTCCCTGCTCGTAGAACATAATTGAGATTTTAAAGCAAATGAATATTCACGTTTATTTGTGGAGAGAAGTGTCTTATTTTACTTAATTTTTAAGTTTAGTGATTGAATGAAATTATGACAACCATAAAAAGGAGTAGATTCATAGATATTATAAACAAGGAAAACAAGTTTTTGTCTCGTTTGAAATGAATAAAAGGGAATAATGAGTAGAGTAAATATATCAAATGTCAGCCTAAAGCTGCTTAAAACTGGAGTTCATTCAACCGTGGCATGAGGCGGTCTTGAATTAATTTATTCTGTGATTCTGCTGTTATTCTTTATATTAATTCTAGAAATTCCATAAACTGCCGCAAAGTTCTACAAACGTCCTGATGCTGTACAAATTTTGTTGTAATAATGATGACTGGAAAAGATAATAGGAGAAAAAGCCCGGAAAACCGCACGCAATACTTGATTTAAAAGTAATAATAATAAAAAAATATATAACAAAACTTACTGTTTGTGACCATATTGAAAGGCTTTCTCTCAAATACCATACTTTTCATAAGTAAATCCTTCCTACAAAAATGGAAAAAAAAAATGTATATAAAAATATTTACATTCTTCAACAGAGGAAAAAATTATTTTTCATATTACCTTTACTGAATATTATAGAGCAATATCAGACTTCATTCTCTCAGTAATAGTGATCTAGCGCATTTTTCTGAAAGAGTTTGCATATAAACAACATAACAGTAGACATCCGACTATCTGACGCACAGAAGCGGGAATATGTCGAAAAATCGAAATCGACTGATTTATCCAGAGGGCATTTATTAGATGTATTTTTTAACTGTACAAACATTAAATTATAATTAAAATTACTACAAACAGGGATGTAGTGGAGGGTATACTGTAGTATTCGCCGTATACCAATACCCTCTTGATTTTTTTAAGAATCTTCATATACCCTCTGTTTATCAGGTAAAGCTTATAGCATATATTCTCTAGCGCATACACTCTGCCTATAGTGTATACTCTATAGGCATCACTATCATAAAGTAAAAGAAATAGTATAAATAATAATTTAAAAAGAAAGTTGTGTAAGTGCGTACTTTTTTTTTTTCGACTTACAGCGCTGACTACAAATAAAGTAAATAGCTGCTATCATAAAGTAAAAGAAATAGTATAAATAATAATTTAAAAAGAAAGTTGTGTAATTACGTATTTTTTATTTATTTGTTGTAAGTAAAAATAAGACAATTTTGGGGGAAAACAAGAAATACAACTTTAAAAAGTTAAGTAACAGTCTTTTATTGCTTAATTTCATTGTTTTAACCATTGTTGTTACTCTCGTATATTCGAAACTGTATCACTGTTGTATTTTTGCAAGCGTGGTTTGGAAAAAATGTATATAATTTCATTCGTTGTGACTCCAGTTGTTGTCGGCATCACTCTCAATTTTTTTCTGCAATATTTTCCGTCTGTGTGGAGAGAGGGGTTTTTCCCAAGAGCCTATCCCTGAAAAGGTACGGCCCTGAAAATGCTTGATTATTCCATCGTTATCGACAATGAATATGTGTGCAAAAGTTGAGGAGAATCGGTTCGACAAAAGAAGGCCAAAAATCGATTGCAAGATTGGATCCAGACAGATAGACAAGAAACGTAAATTAGAAAATTAAATATACTCGTAAAAGCATATGTAATAAAAATGTGGGATAGATGACATAGCAAAGGAGTGCAGGGGTGTTGTGTTGGTCGAATTCCTCCAGATTCCTGAAAATTTTCGATTTTTTTTTTTTAATGATTGCTGTAACAAAATTTTGTCTTTTTGACAAAATTTAGAACATATTGAAATAATTTAATAACATTCTAATCCTTTATTAGTATTTTTACATTTTTACACTTTTGTACAATGGATTATAATATAGAAAATAATAACTTTTTTCCAGAATTTTTTAATACAGCCAAAACACCCTTACATATGCGGCGTTGGGAATTTTAGGGGAGAACTCGACTACAATGGAATTTTAAATTTATTGTTTAAACGTAACATGGATGAATGTAGTAACTGGTGCAATCTCTTACAAAAGTTCAGTTCACCTCTAACACTCTGAAATTTGTTATAGAATACAAACTGATAAACAGACGATAGAGATGAATGAAATTTATAAACAGCTGTTTCTCAAAACTACTTGTTTTTGCGAGTTCGCCCCCTATCCGCAACATCTCATTAGGTCCGCGAAAGTTGGATGATGAAACATCTGAGGGGAGTCGGTTAATTGAGTGTGTCGGATAATCCGGAGTCTGTTGTACTTTGATTAAAGACAAGTTTATGCTGCAAATGCTTAAAAGAAGTAAAAAGTAATGGTGAAATAATAATAATAATAATAATAGCGATAATAATAATAACAATAATGAGTACATAACTATATCAAACAAAAGCTGGCCTTGTTATTTTCTTGAAGAATTGGAGCTCATTGAACCATATTATGAGGTGGTTTTGAATCAACTTATTTTACATGTTACATTGTTGCGGTGTTATGAGGAAGCCATAGACTGTCACAAAATCAACACAACATCGAGTAACTGTACATATGTTGCTGTTGTAACAATAATCATGGCTAGAAAAGGGAATGGAATTCCAAAAACAATGCCCGGAAAGCCACACGCAATACTTAATTAAAATAAATAAATAAAATTCTGCGCTTGTGGTCGCATCAGAAGGCATTCCCTCAAAGGTCACATTTTATACTAAATTCATTTTTCGAAAATGAAAAAAACATGTCTATTCTGCTACAGACAGAATTCCATTTCATATTAATTTTACTGAAAATTATTCAATTTTGTGAAAAGATTTTGCGTGTAAACAAAATACCTTAATTAAAGACAAATTTACGCTGAAAAAGCAACTAAAACGAATAAGCTAAGAAGTGTAGGTTAAAATAACAATAATCATTGACTGTAGAAAATGGGGGGAACTTATGGGACTCAAGCCTTTCCCCATTCAAATAAAGAAATTTTTTTTAGAGTAACATGAACTGTCCAAAAGACCATTGATTTTGGCTTCAATGCTTTATAATTCATCCTTGAAAACACAACTCTGTACGTAAAGAAGCACAATACATATTGAATGTATTTCTAACGTGTAAATTTGCAGATCAGGTGCCCCAAATCTTCAAGTCATATTTTTAGTTTGAACACATTTAATTTAATATTTGAGACACTCAACCAGCAGTTTTCTTTCTATCATATTAGTATTACTATTAGTATTCATTGGTACTTTTGGACTGTGTATTTTCCGTGAAAACTTTTATTACATCAAGGGAGAGGGGTCTGACCACTGAATACAATTCAGTTTCTTAAATTTTCTATCTAAAATCATTAAAACATTGATTTTGTAATATAATAGCATTACAAATTAATTTGAACGATCAGTCATTCTCACAAATATTTAATTATTGATAATCCTAAATGTTAAAATTATTTGAAAATGAGTACTTGAGCCCCTCCTACCATAATTTTTTAATTGGTACGCCACTGATAATGATAATGCTAATGAATAAGTGTACCAAATGCCAGCTAGAAAGTGCTTCTTTCAAGAACTGAAGTTCATTCAACCATGATATGAGACAGTCTTGAACTGTGGTTGTTCTTTATATCAGATCTGGAAATTCCATAAACTGCCGCAAAACCAACACACGTCGTGTCGCTATACAAATCTTGTTGTAATAATGATGGCTAAAAAAGGAAATGGAAAGAGAAGTCCGGAAACCACACGCAGTTCTTGATTCTTCGCCGTGCCGCCCAGAGGAGTTGAGTTGCATGAAAAGGATGCAGCTGTTTTAAATCAGAAATGGGGTATTGAAATGCAGAAATGCGTTTCAAAATAAAAACAAAACTTGCAACAGAAGAAGTATTTGAAACTGCTATTCTAAGCTCTTTTTTTTTGAATGAGTATAAAATTTCAGAAATGTAACCTCAGCAATTTGCTCAAAGAAGAAAAGTAAAAACTCCTTTTATGTGCTATTTCAGAGCGAGGCTAATTTTTTGGTTCTGTTTAGAAGAGAGAAAATTTTTCCATTCTTTGTGTGCATTGATAAAGAGGTTATTCATTTTAACTGTACGAAAGAATTTTTATATAAAAGATGATTTTTGAGATTATGGAATGTTCGTGTTTGTGTAATCCCAGGAAAGATAAGCAATTCTATGAAGCAATCTTTCAAAAAACCTATTTAATTGATATTAATCTTTTTATGGAGTTAGCCTTTTGACTTTTGGCTCTACAAGATATTTTCCTATGCGTAAAATGGCAATATTTTAAAAGAAAATGTTAAAAGATAAGATAATATAGCTTTAGATAAAACTGAAATTTAAACTAACCTTTTTATTCGTTATGCTTCGTGCAATTTTATACTTTTTAGAAATAGGATTTTTAAATCTAAAACGTTATAATTCTGTGTGAAATAATACTTTAGAAAGCATTCAAATAACATCTACACTGTAAAAAAATACAAATGTTTCTTAAGATGGTTCTCAACTGACCTGCTCAACAATCTTAAACTTTCTGACACATTTTCTGACTGCTATTTAAACGCAAAGACAAAAATTTGCAGGCCTGACTATTGAAGCGAATTGGAATCGAAATGAGTTTCCATTTTTTGATAAATAAATTACTTATCGAGTTATAAGCGTCTCTTGTCACGTGACGACACGTTTTTTTTTTTCCTTCCTGGCGCTGAAACATCGAGAATTCGGTTCAAAACGCCGACTTTGACAATGTTTTTTGAAAGATCTTCTTCTGCCTTTAACAAAAAATGTAAAACATGTTTCAATTACAAAGTTTCTGACTAACAACTCCTGCCCATTTCATACGTTTCTGAACAAAAACAAATTAAAAAAATGTGTCTGAAAGTAGTCCCTTTGGATTTGAGAACAGTGTTAATCTATGACAATATAATATAACCACGAACGAAAATATACAAAAACCTCTCCTGCGTTACTTATGATTCCAAACAGCGTTCTTTATCTCCAGAAACCCCCCAGAAACCAATATATTTCCGAGATTTAAAAAAAAAAAAGATTTATAAAAACAAAGTTTCTTTTGCTGCCATTGATTTTTGGAAACGTTCCCGAGTATTTATATATATATATATATATATAATCTAGTTGTATTTTGAACTTAATGATTATATTTCACTCTTTATTTCTCTATTTTATGGGTAAGGTTTCTATCTTTTTTAATATTGTTTTTATTTTTAACTTAATGATTATTTCACAGTTTATTTCTCTATTTTGGTGTGGTTGTCCGAAAATCCTATTCTTTAGCAATGTTATGGCTAATATGATGATGAAACCACACATTTTATTTGTGGTAATTTAGGCATTTGGGACCTGAAGATTCTGTCTAAATTCCACAAATTTCATTTTTTCAATTTTGTAATTTAATTTCTTCTTCTTTTCTTTTCTTTTCTTTTTTTTATTTTTATTATGTACATGGAATATATATTCAGTGTGTTGGGGGAACACTGTTGTTTTCAATTAATTATTATATTCTAATTCATAATTTCATAGTTTTTGTTGGTGTTTCAGTAATGTTTCATTAATGGTTATATATATATACACTGCTCAAAACAATTAAAGGATATTTGAAGTTTTATATAAAATAAAGATATAAACGAAATTTTTTTTGCCGAAAATAGAAGAAGAGAATCACAAATGCAAATTTTTCTGGTTTTCAAACTGTGGAGTATGCAAATTTTGAGTTCGACATCAAAAACGTCGCTTCAGCGGCAGCGAATGAAATTTGACTTTCAACTGGATAAAAGAGAATGAAGACAAGGATGATCGGCATTCAGTGATTGCTTTGTTTCGATGAGTACGATGTCTCAACGAAGTCATTTGACAGATTCAGAAGCTTGTAGAATTGTTGGTAGGTTAGAAGGGGGCCAAACTCAAGCCGAAGTAGCGCAAGCCATTGGAGTGTCACAAAGTGTCATTTCCAGGATCTGGAACCGTTTTTTGGAGAGTGGATGTGCAGGCCGAAGACCAGGGCAAGGTCTAGACGGGCAACAACGCCCAATGAAGATCGGTATTTAGCGTTAACAGCTCGGAGACACCGAAACATGAACGCTACTCTTCTCCAACAACACCTACGCTCGGCTACAGGCACCACGATTTCAACTCAGACTGTCCGAAACCGGCTCCATGCTGTAGGTCTGTATGCTCGCCGACCGATGGTATGTGTTAGATTAACATCAAGGCATCGTCGCAACCGCAGGGAGTGGGCAACCGAGCATGTCAACTGGAGGAGAAATGAATGGAGCAATATTCTGTTTTCTGACGAGTCCCGTTTTTCTGTGCATCCGGATAATAGGCGTATTTTCATCTGGAGGGACCGTGGCAGTAGGAATAATCCTGCGTTCGTGCACGAAAGTGTCAGATTTGGCGGTGGAGGAGTGTTGGTGTATGGTGGCATCTCCATTGACGGGCGCACTGACCTCTACATCATTCGAGATGGAGCTCTGACTGGTCGCCGATATAGGGATGAGATCCTCAGACCTATTGTAGTCCCTTACGCTGCAGCAATCGGAGATAACTTCATTTTAATGGACGATAACTGCAGGCCACATCGTGCAAACCTGGTGGAGGATTTCCTTTTCGAGGAAGGAATCGTTCGAATGGAATGGCCAGCGTGTTCTCCAGACATGAATCCAATCGAGCACGTTTGGGACGCTCTAGGAAGACGAGTTTCTGGCCGCCAACAACCCCCACGAACTCTCCAAGAACTGGAAAGAGCTCTTCTGGAAGAGTGGGGCAGAATACCCCAACTGGTCATTAATAGCCTCATTGAGTCCATGCCTCAAAGGTGTTCAACGTTGCTGGCCGCCCGTGGAAACCATACCCCCTACTGAAAATGATTTTCTTTGAAGAAAACACCTTTTCTTATTCTTTTTTTCTCATATGCACAAATTGTGTTTTTTTCCTTTTGTACACAAATGCGCAATAAAATGCATTTTTTCTGCCAAACATGTGTAATTTATTCTCATATAACCTACTATGTCTGTCGACCATGTATCAATCAGCTAAAAAGTTTCCCAGATACAAAATCCACCTAAAACTGCAATATCCTTTAATTGTTTTGAGCAGTGTATATATAGTGTATTAATCTGTTTTCTTAACCTGTAATATAGAGGTTTTTCGGATGCTCTCAGTTCCCGAGTAAACATTTTCATGTTCAACAAACATGTTTTACAGACAAACATGATAAATTAACAGCATTAATATTAATAATATTTTTATTTACTCTTGCATGTATAGATTCAATTACGCAGCTGAAAAGGTTTAATTAAGAATTAATAGCATCCGAAAAATCCATATTCCGAGGTGAGAAAACTGATTAATAGACAGTAAAAACTACACGGAAACACTTCCGAAAATCAGTGACAGCAAAATAAACTTTTTTTTTTTTTTTTTTTTTTTTTTTTTTTTTTATAAAAGCTTCTTTAAATTTCGAAAATATATTGGTTTCTGAAATTTGTAAAGATAAAGGACGCTTTTCGGAATCGTGGGTACACTGCAAAAAATAATTGTTGATTTTACAGTATAATACTGACACCCTATCTACCAGTATTATACCGTAAAATTAACAGTATTAAACAGTAAAAAAAGCAGTAATACGCTGCGGCAGCGTATTACTGCTTTTTTTACTGTTTAATACTGTTAATTTTACGGTATAATACTGGCAGTTAGGGTGTCAGTATTATACTGTAAAATCAAAAATTATTTTTTGCAGTGTAACTCTGAAAAGGTTATAGTATATTTTTGTTTGTGGTAATATTATATTTTCATAGATTAAGAACCATCTGTCTTTATTTTTACAATAAAGTAGTTTGTATCTTGGGCAGTCTATGTTCCTCAGAACAAGCATCTTACAAAAATCTAGTTTTTTTTTTCTTTCCTTTTCTTTTTTTTTTCTTTTTTTTTTCTTTTTGATTGATTAAGTAAATTACCAGCATAAAATTACCAATTATTGTTTCACATTGTTAACTGACTTAAAGAGTGGGATGTTTGATGAAACTTACAATACGTATACTAAATAATACTTATACTAAATAATACTTTTTAAACAAAAAGCACTTCTGTATAAAGAAGCTGTAAAACTGCTGAACAGCACAGCTGCTCTAAAAAATGAAATAACTGCAGCTTTCATTAAAAAAAAAAAAAAAAAAAAAAAAAAAAAAAGAAGACTGAATTGTTTTTACCAAACGTAAAGCCGCGAAAAATTTAACCCGCAGAAATACTTCTTCAGCGCATTTAGAAATCCACGGTATTTTTCAGCATTCTAGAAAGCAATTTTATCCACGTAAGAAAGACTGTAATAAATAGCAAGGGATTATATTCTTTGCGTGTGGGAAAGCCTGCCAACTACAAAAATAACCTATTTTAACCGCATGCATCGACAAAAGTAAAATCCGTCGCGCAGACGTCACACTTATAAATGATGAGGCATTGCACCTGGCTGAAAAAAAAAAAAAAAAAAAAATCTAGGATGAAATAAATGTCTTCCTTCTTTGTGGTAGAATATTAATGTACCTCACTTGTGTATTTATTGAGAGTTTTATTATGCATTCAAAGCAAGCAGAAAAAAAGATGCCATTATCCCGTTTTACTTTTTGTGTTGATTCATTTAACATCTCTAAAATAAACTCCACTGCATGTTTGTGTTGAATGGGGCTGTTCTCAAATATAATTACACAACTTTTTGCCAGTAACGCAAAAAGTTTTTTTATTTACATAAATGCTTGAATTTATTATTATTATTATTATTATAAATGTTTTTCGACTATTGATGTATTTTTCAGAATTCAGAAAACGGGATCAAAGTTCATATTTTATTTCGCTTTTCAAGCCACGCAAACAACGAAAGATTGATAACGAATTATCAATAATGCTAATTAAAAATGTATCACCTAGTTCAACATGCATATCTTTCATAAAGCAGCCGAATTCAAAAGTCTAGTAATAATCAGCTAGAAATAATCCATAACCTAAGGTGCAACACATTAATTTTTTTTAATTAAAAAAGGAGAGGAGAGAGGGGGGGGGATAACTTTTTTGAAATCTAAATTAAGATATCTAAGTTGTTTTGAAAATGTGAAAATGTGCTATCATCAGGAAGTATCCTCAGAACGTACTATTAAAACCCCTTGAAGGGCAATGAGATATTTTTTTAATATCACTTAATTTTCATCAAGATTTGTACCAGAATTTTTTAACAAAATTTCCTTTTTATATCTTTGATGGGAGGGAAAAAAAAAAACTTCAAAATTGCATTTCCTTATTTTCAAATAAAAATGTTCGAAAATTCTGGTGTGAATTCAGCATTGCAGAAAACCAATTACTTACCCTTGAGAGGGTAAAAAACATAAAATGTAAAATAATGAACGATTTAAAAAACAGTTTAAAAAAAATAAAATCAATCATTAAACAGGAGAAAATTTTCAATCTGCGTTCGGGAAAGCAATGTCCCATTATAAAATAAAATAAAATAAATAAGTACATAAATAAAAATTGTCTATCATTTATACATCAGGAGGAAACATTACAAAAAAAAGGGGGATTAACTTCAAAATTAAGATGTTTTAAAAAAGTTTTCTCCAGCAAGACAATAAAATTAAAGTCGCAGTCAAATTGTCTTTCCGATAACGATCAAATTGGGATAATTCGACTGCGCTTCGTCGGCGAAAGATCAAGGAAGTGATACTGGTCATGCATCACAAATGGCCTGACCAGACAACACAGCAGCAAAAACAAAAACTAATAGTTTCAAGTTCATTCGTAACTGTTTGGCATTCTGTTGGAACAAACAAATTAGCTTAAAAGCAGGGAATGTTTGTTTATTGGGTCAGTTGATCGCTTTTTCGCGTTTCTTGCTTTTCTCGGCTATTTCATTCCCAAGGCCTTATTACAGCTACTTTCTTCTTTATCGTCTATAAAAGTCGCTATATATCTAACAATAGAACGCTTTCATGTTAAATCGGCCGATTTGCTTGGAAATTTTACTGGAATTAATTTTACGTAACAGTAAAAATATAGTTAAAACTTTTGCGGCTGAATTACAAGAGAGTTTTTTTTTTAAATATATTCATATTTTATGTATTTAGAAACATTAGCAATATTATTTCGTTGCGAAATTAATGTTTTTTACGTGCGCCAATGATCATCAATCAAACAATTAACCAGCCATGCATATAAAAAATTGCATGTATATATATTATATATATAGTTCTTATAATTAATTAATATCTATAATCCATTATATATCCATATTTTTTTTATTTAAAAATGTTATCAAAACTTTTCCTAGATATTTTAAGTTATTTCTAATATTATTCTTATACTATTATATTATGTTTAATTATATTTAAATTATAATAATTCAGTAAATTTAATTAAAACTTTGTCCGCATATACTTTGTTATTTTTAATTTGTATTGCTTAAGTAATATAGGGCTGAATCTGTATGTGTATATGTATTTTTCTCTATGTGTGTGTTAATAACTTGTTAAATTTTTAAATAAAAATATTTTGCCATATACTTGGCAGAAAGTAAAGGTAAGTAATGACAATAACGTATCATAATGCATTTCAAATGCATTTTCTTCAAAAAAAATTTTTCGCAGTCTATGCATCTGTAAAATGCTTTGTGCGCTTTAATTTTTGTCCAAAATGCATTTCGCAATATGTCTAAGGGTAGTGATGGGCATAACGATTATTTTGATCATTCGAGCATGTGCAGAAGCATATCTGTCAAACTTAAAAAATATATATATATATTCAATTACTACTACTAAAAAAAAAAAAAAAAAAAAAAAAAAAAAAAAAAGTTTCTGATTTCAATTAGAATTAGATTGGATGCCAGATAAAAATGAAAATTGTGTTTCGTGAATCAAAAACTTTTTTTTTTTTTTTTTCAAAATTTCTGGTAGTAAATGAATAATTAAAAAAAAAAAAAAAAAATGAAGTTTGAGAGATATGCTACTGCACATGCCCGAATGATTCATTCGAATAATTAAAATAATCGTTATGCCTATCACTACCTATGACCTTGGAATCAATCCGTATTTTTGAAATTTCAAATTACAAAATAAAATGTTTTACCTTCTTTTCTCTGTATGCTTTTCTTCAAGGATGTTTCTTTCTTTTAAATTTGACAAAATCTTTCTAAAATGTATCTTAATTTTATATTTTAAGTGTTATAATCTAAGTAAAGCAGACGAGTTGTAAATAAGATTTTAACACTTAAAACAAAACTAATTGTGTATTTTAGAAATATTTTGCCAGATAAAAACGAAAAAGGAAACTTCTTTCAAGAAAAGCCTACAAGAAAAAGAAAGTAAAAATTTTAAAGAAATTTGAAAAATAAAGCTCATAGATTTAATATAGAAAGGGGGGATTTGCGGTTTGACTGATAACAAGCCTTAAGATTCTCAAATTAGCTATAAAGTGTATTAATATGTTAATTTTTAATAAAAAGTAAGGTTACTGGTAGTTTCTTTTACTTTTTAAATAACAGTCAGTGGTATTAAAATACGGAACGCACAATTATTATTATTATTATTATTTATATATTTAAAGCTAAAAGAGCATTTTTTCAGATTTCACATGACATTTACCTCAATGAGCATGCTCCAACTTTTTTTCAAAGCAGGAATAGAAAGGGAAATGCCAGGAGGATTCCCCCCTTCTATAGTTTGAGAGTGAGCTGGAGCGGTTCAAACCCACAGAATGAGAGACCCCCATCCATCATTCTCCCACACTTTCAATGGGAAGAAAAACTTTCTCTTTCTTTGAAATGGCAGCTTTTCCTTCAGATGAATTTTACAAGCAACTATTTTGTTGCCTGGAGCCTGGGCCAATTTTCGTTGTCGAGAAACGTTTCACCCTTCGGACAAAAAAATAAATCAACAATAACAGTTTTTAAAAATACGTTGATGCAGTTTCTGCCAGATTCTAAATGAAATTTTCTTTTTTTGTTTTTTATTTAAATCCGAATTGACCGGATCCGAAGACACTGGGGCGCCTAATCCTAAGTTCGTTTAATCCGAGGACCGTTTAGAATAAACCGACCAGCGTAACAGGCGAAGCTCCGCTAGTTTTAATAAAATAAAAACAATAAAATGAAAAAATGGGGAAAATATTTTGTAAATTAGAAACTTAAGTAAGAAACGTTTAATTTTTTAAAAATCTGTGTAATAGCTTTTAAAAAAAAGGTAATTTTTAGTAAATTGAATTTTCTTTCAAATATTTACTGAATTCGTGATACAGAACACTTCTTTGAAGAATTTCTTGTTGAAATAACATAAACAATAAAAATAATTTTAAGTTCTCCTTAAATAACAAAGAACAAAAATACTTTAATAATTTAAAAAAAAAAAAAAAGATGCATTTATCTCTCTAAGATATTTGAATTAAAAAAAAAAAAAAAAAAAAAAAAAGCAACACAAAAGCATTATTTGAATCTTTCTTTTGTTTAATTTTTACAACTTGCAATTTAATTGGATGCTAATATAGTTTGAGCAAATAGGTTGATAAACAATTGATAAAGATGAAATCGACCCCCACAATTCAGGATTCCTTTTTGAAGAACAAACAAGCAAATAAATAAAAAACAGGAAGAAAATAATTAAATTTTTTCCTTTATCCGTTATCGAAAATATTAATGCAATTTTGTTCAAAGGAGTAAATTAAAAAATTAAATTATCATACTGCATTTTATTATTGAAATATTATAAAAAAAATTAATTATTATATTTATTCTTTATACTTCTTCATTCTTATATTAGCTTCTTAATCTGTATGTAAAAAAAAAAAAAAAAAAAAAAAAAAAAATTTGCTTGTTTATTAAATTTATCTAGCATTTATCTTTCTTTTTTTCCAATGGTGAAATAACTATTACGAAATATGCAGCATTTTTTAAAATTTTGTTTCTGAGTTTTATCTATTTATCTATATATTTTATTAGCATTTGATTTGTTAGGTATCGTAAAAATCTATTTTGAATTACCCAACACTTAAAAAACTTTGTTTATTACTTTTAGCTATCCATATATTGGCATTCAATATTTTAAGTAACATAAAAACTATTTTAAATTATGTAACATTTTATAAAACTTTGTTCATCAGTTTTATCTATATCTAGATATGTATATTATTGGTATTTTATTTCTTTTGTTAATATAACAGCAATTTCCTAATTAGCAGTTGATTTTTTAGATAGTACAACAACAAATATAAATAGCAAGTTATACAATTTTCTTTACTAAGAATTACATGCATTATATATTTTGACATTTAATTTTTCAAATAATATAACAACTATTTCACAACTGACATTTGATGTTTTAGATAATGCAAAAACAAACTTAAATTGCACCTTGCACAATTTTGTTTTCTAATTTTAAATACATCATATATTTTTACATATGATTTTTCATGCGTTACGCTTTGAACGGGTCCTTGCAAAACTTTTTCTTATTAGTCTTTCATGCTTGACATATTTTGGCATTTGATTTTTCAAGTGATATAACTATTTTAATAATTCTTTTACAAAATTTTCTTTGCGAATTTTCATTTGGTTTTCAGATAAGTTAAGGGCTATTCTGTATCGTGTACATCAATCAGTTTTTAAAACTTATTTGTTTGTCAATTTTATGTAAATAATTTTTTGCCATTCGATTTTTGAGGTAACACCACAGTTATTTTCTAATCTGAAATATCTTATAAAACTATCTGTGTCAATTAGTTATGTATAACACGATTATGCATATGGTGTAAGGTAAAGCCAGAAGAGATGACGCGGTCGGAGAGATTGCGCACGTAGAGGTTCGGGGGAAAGGAGTAGAGTGAGCGCGCAGCGACTCCACGTACTTGTACAACAGCAGTAGTGGAGTGTCTATTTGAAAGTGCACGTTGATTGTTTGAGCGTCTAGGATAAAGCATTGTATTTTGTTTTGTTTTCCCAAAGTAAGAGCTGGAATTTTCATAGCTATTCATCAGAATTTTTATAAAATGTCAATAATACAAAATATTTTAAACTTAAACGATTTCTCATAAGCTACTAATCTAGACTAACAATGTGAACATCAACGGTTCGTTTTAGTAGCGGCCATGTTTATATAAAAGGCCCGCGCAATCTCTCCTACCGAAACTGGAGAGTTTGCGCATCTGCTACTTAGGAGAGATGGCGCATTATTTCCATTAGTTTCCATGCTAGGAGAGATTACGCAGGTTATTGGTAAATTTGCACAAAAATTTGAAAAATTAAAATGAACTAATTTTAAGTTAAACGTGTTATCAAGTAACTTAATGTTTTTTTGTAATCTTATCTGGTCTTGCTTTTTCTGATTCTTTAATTTTTTTCCCTTTAATTAAAATTTTTTAATCGTTTATAAAATTATTTCCCTTTTCTGATTCTTTAATCATTAGGTTAAAATATTCACTCCTAATACAATACTATTTATTCACAAAAACCTTACAACACTGTCATTTAAGTGTAATTATTATTGTTAACAATTTAATTGTGATTATTATTAGTAACAATCTCTCCTACCCAAGTGCGCAATCACACCAACCCTGTAAGGACAGATTGCGCAAAATAACTTTCTTGGTTTTATTACAAGTGTTCTATTAAATTACAACATAGCAACAAGATAGCAATGGAAATGCATAAAAAACAAATGGAGTAAAGATTATTCATGGATAGTTTAGCAAAAAAATAATATTTAGATTTTTTATTGTTGTTATTTTGAATTGTGCGTAGGCCCTCCTAGCTTTACCGTCTGTCGATTTTACCTTAACTTTAAATTTATTTTGATATTTTGATTCGCGAAAGACTTCATGTAAAATAGTTTGCAATTTTTTGTTGTATATATGATGTAAAAACTACGCAGCTTTTCTTATAAAACTTTGTTTGTAACATAAAGAAATAATAATAATAATAATAATAATTATTATTATTATTGTGATATTGTTGACTGGGTGAAAACATATTTTTGGTTGAATTCAGGATAAAAAATTGCATCTTGGAAAATCGTTGAATAGGCCTTTGTATATAGTATTTGTAAATATACTGTATACATTTGTATATAGTATTTGTAAATATACTGTATACATTTGTATATAGTATTTGTAAATATACTGTATACATTTGTATATAGTATTTGTAATAAGTATTTGTAAATAGAAAATGCGTTGTTTAGGCAACACCGCAGCGTTCTCCTCCTGCAAAATGTTACGCTGGAACACATTGAAGACAAGAAATAATCTATGGAAAGGTTATTTATTTCTTAGAGATATGAGATACTTGAGAGGTGGCCTCCGCCTTCAGCTCGATTAAGTTGTTCTCAGTACGAGAGTTAGATATGATCTGAACTTTTTCATTAAGTTACAATGCCAACATAAAAATGTTGAACCAAGCCAACGGAGCGGAGTTTTTCACAACCGTTTGGGAGAGCGCAATGCTAATTTCGAACAGTAGACATACCAAAGGATTCCATTATTGGCAGGCTAGCAAAAATAAGTGAAATGGCACGGCAACCTAGTGACCATCTGAAAAATGCATGGGAACTGCGGTTTTGATAGGAGCGAACTGTATATACAATTATTATTAAGTCCGAAAACAGCAGATGGAAATTTAGATGGATATGCATTTGTTATATTCTGAACAAAGGGTAAAGGATAATTGTAATATCTGCTTCCAGATGTAAAAACCACAAAGAGAAGATTGGAAGCTTATAAACTGAATAATAGAGTAAGATATCTTTAACGGTTATGAAATTAACATTATGATGAAAGGAAAACTTTTTTGACAAAAGTATTTAATGCGCATACGCAGTGACGGATCTAAGGGGGGGTTAGCCGGGGCAGCTGCCCCGGGTGCAAGACTTGGAAGGGCGCAAAAATGAGGAATCATAAAAGATTAAGAATAAAAGAAAATCCAAAATTCACATGAAAAAATATTCAATTTTATTTTGTTCAACTGCGGTTTACTTTCGTTGCATGAGGATCAGAAATAAAAAATAAATGAATTTGTATTACATTATATAAAATATCACATTGCCACCAGTATTTAAAAAAAAAAAAAAAAAATATTTATTAAAAATTCAAAGATTTTGTGTCATCTCTTTTACAACATTGTTCTATGTTGTTTTACAGCGTGCGCAGTATTTTATTTGGTTATGTCTAAAAGACATTCGGGTGATTATTACAAGAAAGAGGACTAAAAAAAGAGAATAGGGGGCTTCATAGCTATCATTTAGTATGTTCTCATGGCTAAAGCCGAGCGATATTCATGAAGGTAAGCTAGAGGTCTGCGCGGTCTCGGGCCGATTTTTATTTAGAAAGCTCGTGGCGGGCCTGGCCTGGCCTAGTCTTCACTCTGGGCCGGGCTCGGGCTTTACTTTATTTTGAAAACTCTGGCCAGGCCGGGCTTGGTTTACAATACTTCTGGGCCAGGCCTAGTCTTTACTTCTTCCCGGCCAGACCGGACTTTAGCCTTTCTTAATTCTGCATATTCTGATCCGGTCAAGCCTGGTGTTTACTCTTTCCGGTCTTTTTTTTTTCTGCAAACTCGGTTTGGTTGGGCCAGACTTCGTTTTTCTGGGCTGAACCTAGCCTAAACTTCATTCTTCTTAGAAGTCTGCAAAGGCCGAAATTTCCACGTACGATCTAAGTCGTATGAAGATCATTATTGGCCGAACTTGATCCCTGCAAAAATCAGTAAAATGTGTCCCGAGTCCTGACGCTACAATCAAGGGCGTATTCAGCCCTCCATTAAACGGGGAGACATGGCTCCTTTTTTTGGGTGGAGGGGGTGTCACATATCTTAATAAGTAACTTTTATTATTAAAGGCTGTTGCCATATCCAAAATGGCTACTTTTCCGAAACTTTTAGAAAGTCATTTCCATTCGTAAATACAAAAATATTATATTAATTTTTGAAAAAATATAAAATTTATACATTTTATTCAGTTACCAAGAAATTGAAGAATTTCCCATTTTCTTATAAAGGCAAAGAATCATCCAGAAAATGAGCATTTTAAGCCAATTTTTAAGACTTGGCAGTTACAGAAATGCCGTCATGAGGAAGCAATTGGCTGCTGTGGCCTGAAATTTAGATTAAAACACCTATTTTACGGAGATTTCCCCGAAAGTTTCTTTGCCTTTATCGAAAAATGGAAAATGATATTCAATCATATTTGTTCTGAATAAGTGCACTTGCAATTGTCTTGCATCTGAGATTAAAATTGACTTCATGTATCTTTCAGAAATTACCTAATTTGGATTTGAGTAGAGCTTCAGATAGTCAAAAAAAGATTCTCTTTGTTGGGGGAAAAGTTAAAAGAATTTAATATATATATTTAAAAATATTCTTTAAAAATTTTCTTCGTTCAGGGGGCCATTATGAACCCCATGACCTCTTCCTTGGACCAGCCGTTGGCAACAATCTTTGTAAAAAGTACAGATAATTTTATTCGTAGAATAATGATCATTTGAAACTATTTTCAACCCTTTATGTCCCAAAATATGAATTCATGAAAATTTCATCTTCTAAAGTATTTTTCGGGAATTTTTGAAACCATGTTAGAGGATTTACATAATCATTTAATAAATTTTAGAAGGATTTTGCCAATTAAAATTAATAAAACATACTTTTAACTTTTATACCGGGCCGGGTTCGGGCCGAATTTTTAGATTATATACTGGATCAGGTCGGGCCAATCACTTGTTTTACACGGGCCGGTCCGAACTTTTAGCTTTTAATACTGGGCCGGGCCAATCACTTTTTTTGCATGGCCGGGCCAATATTTTTTTGTACTGATCGGGCCGGGCTCGGGCCTGGAAATTTCGGTCCGTGCAGATCTCTGAGGTAAACAACCAAGTTACTTGTTTTTTTTATACGTGCTACACCATATAATAATTTATATGTATTATTTCTGTTCTAAAAATCTCCTTTTCTATGCGATAACTGATTAGATATGTAAGAAAAGAATAATAAATCGATTTTTTATTAATTTCTTCTAAATTTAGATATTCTTGTAATTAACGGACATTTTTGTCTAAAAAATGAAAACGAAACTGTGTTGAGAATTTAACGTGTTCTGGCCCTTTAAAGGCATTTTATTTATGTAGTTAAAAAGGTTTTCTATCCATGGGAATCAGATTTATGTCTTTATTTATGTATATCAGTTGTTAATAAACCTTTTAAATTTTGATTTCAAAATATCGCGCCTATACTTTTTAAAAAATAATTAAATCTTTCATTAGAAATGTTTATCTAATAAAATATGTTAACTTAAGTTGTGCTTCACAGTCCCTCCACTTGTACGAATTTTGAAGCAAAAAAGTACATTAATTAAATTTAAACAGCGTAGGTTAATATAGCAATAAATTTAAACGTTACTTTTAATCGAGATCGTCATGATTGCTTACATTTCTTGCTATGCTTATATTTTCGCTTCAAATCTCCTGTTTCTTTTTACGTAGAATAACGAATAAAGTTTATAACAGTTCTACTATAATTTTTAAAAAGTTAGTTATTTGAAAAAATGTTTCCTGCTTAAAAAAATTGCTTGCTTCTTTATTTCTAATGTAGTTCAATAACAAATATTTTGAAACTTATTAATGGAACATTTACTCCGCAACCAAGTATAGCTGGCAAAAAACTGACCCTTTTAAGAGGTAATTTTTGGCAGTTAGGCTCATGGTCATCACTCTAACTTTAATCCTAATAATATTATAAATCTGTTTGTGTGCAAATGTTAGGCTGAAGCCAGCGTCAAAATGGAGCATTTAATGATCCTGTATCTTTGCATATAGGATGATTATAACCCTCATGTGAACATAGCCTGGTTTTTGTTTATTTTATTCAAATAGTTTTCTTAATATTTCAAAATTTCGTTATTTTCATTGAGAATAAATGGACATTTTTTGGTAGAGCATTTTAAAATGGTTAAATTTACTTTACCGTTGCTAATACTTTATCGTTGCTAATACTTTATCGTTGCCAAAACTAATTCAAAACCCGTAATAATAATTTTTCTCAACAATTTAGTTTCAATTGAAAAATTTTCATGTGAAAAATGAAAATGAAATAAAAAAATAAAGAATTAAGAAGAAGATTAAATAATATTATTAGAAATAAAACGTACTTTTTTTAGTTTTTGATAAATACAAGGTTTTAATATGCGTAACCATAGGAAACAGGCGAATATGACGTCATTTATAGAAAACAAAGCGGATATGCTTTGATTGGTGAGATAAAATGATCTTGGGTTTTTTTCTTTTTTTTTTTTTTTTTTACCGTCTGCGCACGGCTAAAATAATACTATACCGTATTTTTTATTTAAATTTTAAAAAAGTAAAAAGAAGTTTCAAAAGAAAATGGTTAGCAAATGTCAATAATATGCTCCGCAAAATTAAACATGTCGTAAATGATGTCATGGACAGCGAGAAATAGCGATTTTTCATTCTTAAAACTAAAAGAAATAACTCGATTACCTTAAAAAAAATGACGAATGTTAATAGTTCCATTTTTGTTGATAAAACCTAAAGATTTAATATTATTTCGTTAAAGTAACATAATTTTCTCTATGCCAGCATTGACATTAATGGCCTGGAAAAGAAAATTAACAAGAATTATGTCATTAAAAAGGGATTTCTCTGGGGAAAAAGGAGACGTCATATTTGAAATAAAACGGAAATTTTCCAATATGTTCTAAAATGAGTGTGAATCAATTCCTTACATTAATAATACAAAGATCAATAAGTATAGAAAGTAGATGAGTTTCACGCCATATTTATAACCAAAGATTTAAATGTTTTGTTATCTATACTGATTATTAAGCATGATTATCCGTTATTTCGTTCCGCATGAGTATCCGAGTTTTCTGCTAAAAATCACATCATAATTTTAAGAAAAGGAAAATGAACACGAATCTATTATATTAAAATCTGATCGTGTGTTTGTAGTTCGCAACTACTTCTAGACTATCGAACGCAATGCGATTTACTACCGGTTTAGCGAATACCGGTTATAATTGATCCGAGGATGTCCCACAAACTCTCAGAATTAAAAAAATTAAATTAAATGCCATTTTTTTTAACGACGTTTCTCTAAAAACGGAAAGTAACTTACTCCATATTTGTGTATAAAAAAGGAGAAATAAAACATATCAGTATATTTTTTACACCATTTTCTCATTAAAACTGAAAAACAGAATTTATTTTCACTTTGAATAGACGGTGAAAACAAAATCTTGATTTCAGTAAATTATCCGAAAAATACAAACATATTTTCACATATTCAAACTGCATGAATCAATTTATTCTGGAGAACAAAAAATTGCCTGCCAATATACTTACTGTCATTTAGAAAACAAGATTTGTTTCAACTATATATTAAACCAAGGACGCAGAATTTAATTTAAAGAAAAAGCATATACTATTTCTAATTAATGTTTTTTGAAGGATGGCTGATAAAACTTTTCTCAAAGGCGTTAAAAGTAAAATTGTTTATCAAGTAAAATTGACATTTGTTTTTACCCAATTCGTCTATTTCCACGATTTTATTTGGCCCTCCTTTTTGCATTGGTTGCAATTTCATTTTCGCGATTATTTGGCACAAAATTTCACTTTTTTAAGAATGAGTTATGTCAAGGTCCCTATAATAAAAAATACCGTATTGTCTCCTATGAAATGTGATAAATAGTTAGTTAATTATTAACGTTTTTAATTATCGGGAGTGAAATATTTTGCTTAATGAATGTATTTATTCTTCTTTTAATGTTGCGTGAACGAAGTCACGGGTAACAGCTAGTTCGTTATATAACCGTGAAAGTTGTAACAGAATATTTGGTGCGTGTTTTCAGATTTTTGTATATTTAAAATATTTATTTTGTAGTAGTATTAGTCAAATTTTAGAATTGTTTATGCCGTAATAAATGAGAAAGACCAAAGTATTCGTTTTAGCATTTAAAGATTATTATTAGAAACGCAGGAAATTTTACTAAAGTTTTATAAAAAATATTTTATATCAGAATTTTTATTTAAAACCATTTAACTTGCATATTGAATTTATTTTTGTAAAGCATACATGGTTGGGGCTTATTAAACTTTAGCTCTTGGGTAGGCCTTCTCATATAGTTGAACTTGGGAAACATACATTTAACTTATACTTATTTTATATAGAGTTTCCTGATATGAATCGACGTGTATTTATTTGGTAATGATTTCCATCAATGACCCATTACCGCAATTCTGTTTTAAGACTTTAAAACAAGCCTGCACTGCACCTGTTGACTTGGAGACCTTTTATCAGTGCCTAAGGGTGGGGCGATCGCCACATTGCCGCTCCTTTGAATCCACCATTGTTATACATAGATAAAGTTACTGTTTTTAACTGATATATTTATATTTATAGTACATCGTTTGTATAAATAAGAATATTGTGTATATTTTTGAGAAGTTTTGTAACATATAAAATGAAAAAAGAAACTGCCGTACACAGAGTTTGACAAATCCAAGTGACTTGAATTCAAAAGGCTCACTTTACATAGTCCCCGTTCATTAAAGGAATTAAAAGAAAAATGAAGGGGAAAAAGTATTTTTAATTAAAAGCGATGAATGAGTTGAAATGTTTAAAAGCCTTGGGAGTAGGGGGGGGGGGCGCAAATCTACAAGCTTGCCCCGGCTAAATTTTAGTCTAGATCCGTCTCTGCGCATACGAAGAATTAATTTAGGAAATAATTTAGCCCAAAATATTTTAATATTTAAGACGGGAAAAATATATTTCGAATAAAATAATCCTAAGAATATATGAGCAACGCCATAATAATAATTATTATAATTATTATTATCTGATTTTCCAGATGGCGTACCGAATATTTGCAATTTGTAGCTTTATAAAAACTTATAAATTAATTTTATATATCGCATTTTTGACATTTGATTTTTCCGATGGCATACCAATTATTTTGAACTGCGCAATGCTTTATAGAATTTATAATTTAGGCATGACTTAAACGCCGTGGCTGAATATCTATGAGAGTAATTATTAATACTAAAATAAATAAATAAATATTTGACATTTTGAGCAAGACTTCGTTTTTACTATTATTTTTCGTATCAATAAGCAAAATTTTAATTAGTAATCTCCTCATAATTTAAAACTTTGCTGATACACAGAAACAAATAAATTTATTGCTAAAATGATTAATCTATTTTTACCTCCATCTAGAATGTTTAAATTTTCTCCATCTTTATTCCCCACTACAACAAGCGTATGAAGCAAGGCACTAATGTCATTATCATTATGTCAAAATTAATGAAACATGAATGCAGAACTTACAATTAGCCGCCACTTATGGGTACAAACTGAGCGTTCAAGGTTATCAATTATCGAACACAGTAAAAAAGAAAATTAAGATATATCACTTTTAATGAGTTCGATTTAAATGATTATGATTTATGTACTAAAGTTTTTTGTAAAAATAAACTTTCTTGAAGCATTTATCATAAACTTGCACACGGAACACATGTGATCAATCATCCGCAGTTCTGCGAATTTCAATTCATTAAAACTTTCGGCAAACATTTTTAAAATTTATCATAACATGGTTATATGAACACATTTTAAAGGAAAACAAAATAATTAACATTAAATTTACAATATTATTATTAATAATCTGTTTTTGATTCAATATTTTGATTTACTGAATTATTTTTTTTCAACCATGATTCGTTTCCAATGTTTCATAACCATTCATGAGACATACAAAGTGAAAAGGAGAATACATGAAAGAATGCATTCCGAAATTTAGTAATAGATTTGTTGCCTTTGATTTGTGAAAAGTAGAAATTCTGCAAAATTTAGATTCTTATACTCTAAACACAAGTACATTAAATGATGTCGTCCGACATCAATAGCTCTATAACTCTCAATATGTGATTCATTTATCGAAAAATGAAAAAAACTGTTCGATTACAAATAGCTTCAATAATCATGCCTGCAAGTGTCATGCTTTTGCTTTTTAAAATGAGTCAGAAAATTTGTCGGAAAGTTTTACGTTGTTAAACGAACGAACAACAACAAAACAAAATGTATATACGCTCTCAAATACAAAGCAAATACTCTCTGACACATTTCTGAATTCATTTTTGTTCAGAAACGCATGAAATTAGCAGGTGTTCGTGCCATCAATCGCTTATAACTCGATAAGTAATTCATTTATCAAAAAATGGAAAACACCATTCGATTCCAAATCGCTTTAATAGTCAGCCGTGGAAGTGCCATGTTTTTACGTTTCAAAATGAGTCCAAAATGTGTCAGAAAGTTTTGCGTTATTGAACAGGAGAAAATATTTTTTGAGGTGGTTCTTCAGGAACAACGTAAATCTTTCTGACTCAATTTTAAACGCAAAGGCAGATCTAAATATTGTAGCGATTTGGAATCGAAACACGTTTTCCATTTTTTTATAAACAAATTAATTATCGAATTACAAGCGAATCTTGTCACGTGACTACAAGTTTTTCCCCTGTAACGTCTTGAGAATAACATTCAGGATGACAATAAGTTCTTTTTAACGATTTTTATTCAGCAATCACAAACAAACAACTAACATAAATTTACATAAATTTGGATAAATAATTTACAGGAAAACTTTAAGAAAAGACTAAAATAATCTGCCAGCAGAGTGGGATCTACCCATGTGTTATTATTCATGAGGTTTCCCGAACCTGTACTCAACCTAACTTGTCTAAAGTTAGACGACCGTCTAGCTAGAAAATCATTTCTGACTCAAAATTTCTATTGTCCTATGTACCGGACAATCTTTGCTCTGAGCCAGCAAAAAGAAAAAGAGTGCTAACAGCAACTTCAAAATGTGGAATCCCTATAGAGGCCCCATGTCCAGTGTATTTATACATGGGATCCTTCTAAGAGGTATGAATTAGCTGTAATGGCTCTTGAAGTACTTCAGAATTTACAACATCCTTGCTATCTAAAATACTGTAAAAATCCTGGGAATTCAGTAAGTTACGACTTAAATAACGTCAGTTCAAGAAGATTGAAGTAGAATGAATGGTTATTAGGTAAGCGTGTTAAAGATTTTGTGATTTCGGCTCTCTTAGATTCAGGGAGAGGTTATGGGTTCTTCGGGAACTCCACAACCAATCTTTAATTAGGAAAATAAATGTAATTCTTTTTCACATTCTTTCTTTGGCAGCCGCGTCGGGAATTTGGTTCAAAACGCTGACTTTGACAGTATTTTTCTGAAAAATCTTCTGCCTTTACCAAAAAAAATGGAAAACGTCTTTCTATTACATAGTTTCCGAATAAGAACACCTGCCTGTTTCATGCGTTTACGAACAAAATGAATTCAAAAATTTGTCAGAAAGTGGCTCTTTTGGATTTGAGAACCGCCTTAAGGAAAATTGTAGTGCCTAGGGAACATGCCATGTGTGCCCGTGCGATACTCGGGAAAAATTAAAAAAAACCCACTAAAAATATCATAAATTTCAAGAATTATGACTGAAAAATTGTTAGCAGTATGAGAGAAACCAAATTATATGTTGTTTTTTTTTTTTTTTTTTTTTTATAATTGATTAAAGAAAATTATTCAAGAAGGAACTAATTTATAGTGAAATGACACAAGATTCATTTCTTATACAGGTTTTCTACATTTCACAATGGAAGAATTGAAACAATCAATCATAGATATTTATAAAACAAGTAATAACTTATGAAACGAAACCTTACCAAACAAATAAATTTATTCATAAAATGCTTCTCGTTTCTTATGCACTGTAAAGTCAAAGTGGATATTACAAAGTGGGATATTACATCATCAAAATTTTAATTCCAAGTAGCCATATTACATCATCAAAAGTACATACTGGTAAACTAGGCTCAACTGAGCAATTGTTAAATTGCGATATTGATATTATCAGTATAAAGTCCAAGCACATATTGTAGGATGTTGTGTTCATTTTGCCTGTCTGTTTTACAGTACTGGATTGTCAACAATGTCTTAAAGATGCTTTTCCTTTATTGGAAATTGACAAAAATAGGATAACATATATTGTTTGATTCTTGGACGGTTGATTAAAACTATCCGAAAACCTTATACGAATAAAAATGATTTAACCCCTTCGCGACGAGCGTCCTTTACAGAATTTTTAATCTTTTACCACCGGTTTTTCAAAACAGAAATTTTCGCCTAATTGAATCGCAGAAATGCTACGATTAAATAAGGCGAAGCTTACAATAAAAAGTAACTGGTGGGAATAATCGAGGATTCTGAGCATCTTATGCGGCACGTTACGTGTCGCTCGTCCTCAATGGGTTAATGATTATGCATGATATTAACGAGTTTGAATTTGACAGCAGCCTTAATTGAGAACATGCAAACTATTGGCTATAGGACAAATGATTTAAGATGGATGCAAAAAGTAACCATACGAGTAAAAAGAAACAAAAAAAAATATATAATCTCGTTCATATCAAAACAAAACAATGATTTAGGACGAGATTCTATAAAATATTTTACTCTGTAAGCTATTTTAAGGGAGGAAACGAAGATTGGCTGGTTTAAAGAAGCTCTTTAATGCTATCAACAAACAAATTCTACTTGGAAGAAGTCTTTCTACAAAGCTACAGCTGTCCCTCAATTTATTTTTATTCTACACTGTGTGTAAGCAAATAAATTGGTGAAGAGTAAATTAAATTTCCTAACATCACTTGTCAAAAAGGATTGCCAAACGTTCCTTCTTCATATTGCTTAGTCTTCTTTCATCATCTTGCTTTTTTTTTCATGTTTTTTCTTTTTCTTTTTTTCTGACACTTAGCGTCGAGGCGATGTTTAAATGCTTGGTGAAGTGCCAGGGTTCAAGGTAAATTCATCCTAAGTTCAGTTCCAACATCCTATTAGTGAAACGTGCTTCAGCCAACCCGCCGAACTAACAGGTTTTACATGCCGGAGGTCTTGAAACCTTCTCTGCAACTATTTTGTGATAACGCTGGCATGGATAGAGTTTGTATGATATCTTTCCTTTTGCAGGAATGCAAAACGCAAAAGAAAAAATAAGATAATAATGCAGTCGTGTCCTTTTATTGAAATAGCCATTTTGCGAAGATAAATTACTCTAATAAGGATATTAGATTATCCGGGATCACACTGCCACACTTTTTCTTTCTTTCTTCTTATTTATTAGCAACTAGTTTGAATTAGTAGAACACAAAATAATCCAATCTAAGTTATGCTTTTTTTAAGACAGTCAAACCTCCCAGGTCGGATACTTCCATAAGTTGGACACCTGCTTAAGTTGGACGCTCTTTCTGGTAATGAAATGTATAAATAAGATTAGCATCATGTTCAACCTCTATAAGTTGGACGTTTTCTCCAGGTTTAAAATAAATAAAAAGAAGATAAGAAAAGAAAGAAATTGATGCTGGCACAGTGGCGTATTCATGGTATAGTCAGAAGGGGCCTCTGCGAATGAATAAGACCGACGATTACTTTTCGAAAATAGCAATGCACTGCCCTCACGCTGGTTGCACCTTGGGTGATCACTGTGATAACCAACAACTTGCGCATCAAATCTACCACGAATATGAACTTGTATCTACAAGCGAAATGTATAAATCAGATAACAATTTAAATGTTTATGAAAATACAAAGCCGACAGTAAAAAGCGTTCCAAATAAATATATCGCCTAGAAAATTATAACTTGGACACATAGTAAGATTCAGCGACCAGGAACTAGAAGAAATCAGCAACTAGAAAAAAACAGCAAGTGTGAATTCTGTACCACCCACGTTTAAGGTAGTCCTGCTTAAAAGCATATGCTTATAGCAAAAATATAGAGGTTTTTATCAAACATTTACATTTTAGAAATAAATTTAACAAATAGTGAGTTCAAAGACAACCAAAAATTTGCATATACGCTAAAATTTACCAAATATTCCGATACTATTTTTTATTAGTAGTAACACTTAATAAACAGCGTCCTTTAGTACTTATTATTGTTTCTGTTTTTTATTTAGATTTTCAAGTTAAAATATAAATTCTTTTAACAATAAATGTGTAATTTTATATTTAAAAGTGATGAATCTAATTAATTTCTAAGAAACATTGTAAATTGCGCTTAATTAAGCTAAAACATATATAAGCATCTCTATAAGTCCGACATTGTCTCTAGAACCATAGGTGTCTGACACAGTGAGATTTCACTGCAATAAACTGTAATAACATCATAAAGAGTAAATTGCTTTAACACATTAGATTTGCAACACACTGTAATGCATATTTCAATTCGTGATGTTTGGCTGGTTTCATAAAGAAATGCCGGATCAACAGAGATGGTTACTCTTAAAACGTGTTTGAGGATCAAAATGTTTTTCAAAAGTTAAAAAAAACGGTTTTGTAGTAATTGTGTAGTAATTTCTAAGTAATTGTGTTTGAACTTTAGAATAGGTGCAGAACTTTTATCAACATTTTTATTCAAACATTAAAGACAAAATATTTTAGTGTCATTTGGTTCCTCGATAGGCTTTCTATGTAATTGTGTTTGAACTTTAGAGTAGGTGCAGAACTTTTCTCAAAATTTTGTATTCAAATATTAAAAACAAAATAGTTTAGTCTCATTGGGATCCTCGATAAGCCCAGATTCTGAGTGCATAGCAACCATTCAACCCTGATGTCGCGAGAGTGCTTCAGGCAAAAATGACTAAATTCTTTTTACAATTTTAATAGATTCTATCAAAAATCTGTATTAATATTTTTTTTTATTATTATTAAACTATTGACCAATCGAAATCAAAAATGGTTATAAGCACATCTGACAAAAAATTAGTCATACCTGTGGAGATATCTCTTTAATACAGTGTAACACAACCTCCGGGCCTTCATACTTCATAACCGCTTGCATTCGTAGAGGAATGGAGTCTACAAGGTTCTACAAGTATAAGAACATCCAACGGACGCCACCCGCTCGTGAGTAGCTCACGTAAGGCCATCAAATAGCGAGAATGCTGATGTCAGCATTTTAGTCGCTATTCTAAATAGTCCCCAGGAGGTTAACAATAGGTGATTCTATGGGCCAATCGAGGTGCTGTAGGGTCTGTGAGTGTTTTTCAAAACAATTCCTTTCAGGTTTGTTACCGATTTTCATCGACAAAGCGTTTCACTTGTTTCTGGGTCCTCTGGGTTTGGATCTTTTTCCAACCACCGTTTTAATACCCAGCTTCATGACCAGGGGTACACACATTCCTTGCAGAGTCCTACGTTGTACAGTCCACTTAGATACACGAGCAAATTGGGCGATTTCGCTCCTTCTGTGGCCGTTGACACGTCTGAACATTATACCACCTTTTTGCCACTGTGACACATCCCTTTATTTACCCCCTCTTGACGCATTATTACCCTACTTTAGAACAACTTATCCACTTCACGTTATACTACTATGATCTCAGAGCACAGAGCAGCAGTCCAGACTCGTTTTACCTTGTGTGGCTTCTGCAACACTATCTATATAAGTGTGACCAAACCATCGTGTTTCCACTCAAGGGTGACTCATTTTTTGTGCGGTGTGCGCCTTATATTTAGAAATCGCTACAAGGCAAGGATTTCTCTTAGAACTCAGCTCATACAGTAATAATAGTAAACCTAGAATGCGAAAATAGAACGTATTGAATTCTAAAATTATATTTTCTAAATATTATTTTTTTTAAAGATTTTTTAAACTGTTAACAAAATAACTTAAGGGTGTATTCAAATCCAAACTGCTTATTTTGAGACACATTTTTAAATTCATTTTTGCTCTAAAATGCATCCAAATGGCAGGTTCTCTTATTCAGAAACTTTATAATGTCGTATTGTCTCGATTTTTTGATAAAGACAGAATATATTTCAAAAAATGCTGTCAAAGTGGACATTTTGAACCGAATTTCCCAAAGCGATAGCGCTGGAAACAAAAAAAAGTTATCGTAGTGTGAAAGTAATTGTTTGTAAATCAATTTCTAAATAATTGAACGAAAAATAAAAACATGGGTCCCTTATAAATCTCTTCATAAATCACGCAGCCAAGTTTCATGTATTTATTTTTAAAAATGAGTCTGAAAATGTGTCTCAAAATTTTGAGTTGTTGAGCGTGAAAAATATTTTTTTTTTTAATACCGCCTTACTAGGCATAATAATTTTATAAGCGGATTATCCAAGCTTTTCTTTTTATCTTTCTCAGTGAAACAGTACACATGCCATAAACTGATACTCACTCTTCCATGTTTATATCCCACTTGGTTCCATATGAGGGGGTTTCAAGTGTGCCGTGAAAGGATCTCACGTGTGCTGCGAAAATTTTCAGTCACATTCTATTAAAATTTTACGAAGTAATAAAAGCATATATATATATATTAATGCAGCTTACTTAAACTACACTATTTACTTTGTCATGGCTGTTTCGTTGGTTGCGGCCGTTACTGTCATCTTTTGTACACGCAGGTTAAACAGACTGGTACATCCATTTAAAGTGGAATCCCACCCACTTCAAACATCCATATCTGAGTCAGGATTCGAATTCGGCACCTTTAGTCCAGCAGCCAGCGCCTCACCACTAGACAAGCAGGTAGCCTATTTTGCCATGACATTTAGTGTAACAAAGTAGAATTTCATGTGTTTCAGTTTTTGTATACACATAGTAAGAATATCCCTTTCAGGCAGGGCTGTAGTTGGAAAAAAATATTTGTGGGAACTCAGCTTTTAATCGAGTAGATGTTGATGCTACTGGATTATTGCTAAGCCAAAAGCCAATTAAAAATATTTAGCCAAAAGCCGACTTTTTTTAATTAGCAGTTATAATTATTATATTCAAGTTTTTATAGTATTGTATTTGTATAGCATTCATCTAAAAGCAATATTTAATCAATCTCATAGTAACATTTTCCATTATGAATCAAAATTTAATTGAAATAACAGAAATAAATCCATATAACTTATTGGCACATCTATCCTAGAAGTTTCCATAAAGAACGATAATTAGAGGTGTTTTCTGTGCTCTCTGATTTACGGCAAGCTGTCTCGTTTGATGCTAATCTTCTTCCTGATCGCAACCATGATTTTACATATGATTCAGGACAAAATTTTTTAAGAGAGGTCCTACACAGCTTATGATTATAAGTAAACTGGGTCTTGCAATATGTAGTGAATTTTTCGCATCAGTCATGATGTTATTCATACATCTGAATGCTCTTTCGCATTCAGACATTGAAATGGGTATAGTTTTCACAGTTTGAAAAAAAAGGCTTGTGTTCATACGTAATTTTTTTTTTTACTGTAACAAACCAAATATTTCTGGGAACGGCGTTCCCACCCAACTACAGCACTGCTTTCAGGTAAAGTTAATGCTTTCTGAGGAAAAAAAGCAATACTCTGGAAAGACTATTATTAGAAATATAGTAGAAATATTTGAACTAATGGTTTTTATCATTGTAAATTAAACAAAAAGTTTTTTGATCAAGTTTTACAAATTTTAGATTTATTGTATTACATAATTTTTGAAGAAATTTCAGCTCACTTTACGCTTTTTTTTTGGTATAAAATCAACCAATACTCATATCTGAACATTCGTTCTTGCAAAATAGTTCACAGATATTAAAGCAGATACTCTAAAAGAACGTCAAGCACAGATATATTTCATAGTATTATAATAAAGATAAAAAAAAATTAGTTTTTAAGAATTTATATGTTATTTTAAAAATATTATCTAAACTAATAAAAGAAAGTTTCGCTCTGTGTGTCTGTGTGTGTGTCTGTTGGCGATGGCTAGGAAAATCTGGCCCACCTAGAAGGCTGGAAATTTAGATTTAGGTAGTCCAAACCCTCTCCTGGTGCAACATTACTTCAGAATTTTAATATTTTAATTACTTTCTGAAATATTAATTAAAATGCACAAAGAACTCTCATTAAAAATACGCTTTTATTCTCTTGGGTTGGTTGGTTTACTGGTTGGTTGCATCGATTCTTCACAGAAGTAATTAAATAAACCAGAGTAGCGATGCACAAATAAGGATTTCTAACTAAATAGTGTCAACATGGATTGAAGTTATTAGCGTAGAGGAGCCATGCGAATGTCACGCCACCTGTACATGACAAATTACACATACGTTCCACTGATTGAAATATTTTGCAGGCATATTTTTTTTCATGACAATTAGTCGGGTTTAAGTTTTTTTTTACATGACATTTATTATTATGATGGAGATTGTTAATACAGAAAACTTTATTTAACAGATTCTTTTTTATATTTGCGGGAATTAAGAGGGACAAGTTTCTAATTACATTTAAGCTTCAAGGTGTATTTCTAGAAAGCAGTTACCAGAATTTCCGAATAGTAGTGTAAAAGTAGTAAGCCAAATTTCAAATTAAGTTCCTAGCTTAACCAAATGAATCAATCATTAAAGATGTATTGGTGATCCTCCTAATTAGTTATTTGCTAAAGGCCACCTGAACAACCCCCCCCCCACCCCCCACCCCTCCCGGACCGTCCTTCAAGGGTTTTTCTCTAACTCTGCTCCGTTTCCATATCTCAGCAACTATCTTTCCGATTTCAACGCAAGTGATTTCAAACATTATAATTAATTTAATAGTCACCATTTATAACATTAAACTAAATTTATGAGTAGCGGTTACCACTATTTACGAATAACAGTTTAAGCCGAATTTGTAATTAAATTCAAAGCTTAAGGAAACGAACGAATTTTGAAAGATGCATAGTGGTCCTCCTAATTAGTTATTTGCTGAAGGCCACTTGAACACTCCCCCCCCCGCCCCACCCCTCCCGGCCCGTCCTTCAAGGTTTTTTCTCTAACTATGCTCCGTTTCCATATCTCAGCAACTATCTTTTGATTTCAATACAAATGATTCCAAACATTATAATTAACTTAATTGTCACTCTTTATAACATTAAACTAAAATTATGAGTAGCGGTTACCACTATTTACGAATAATAGTTTAAGCCAAATTTGCAATTAAGTTCAAAGCTTAAGCAAACGAACGATTTTTGAAAGATGCATAGTGGTCCTCCTAATTAGTCACTTGCTGAAGGACACTTGAACAACCCCTTCCCCCCGGCACTCCTTTCAAGGTTTTTTTCTCTAACTATGCTCCGTTTTCATATCTCAGCAACTATCTTTCCGATTTCAACACAAGTGATTCCAAACATTATAATTAACTTAAATGTCACTCTTTATAACATTAAACTAAATTTATGAGTAACGGTTACCACTATTTCCGAATAATTGGGTAAGCCAAATTTGTAATTAAGTTCCTAGCTTAAGCAAACGAACGAATTTCGAAAGATGCATAGTGCTCCTCTTAATTAGTCATTTCCTGAAGGGTACTTGAACAACCCTCCCCCCCGGCCCCTCATTCAAGGTTTTTCTCTAACTATGCCCCGTTTCTATATATCAGCAACTATCTTTCCGACTTCAACGCAAGTGATTCCAAACATTATATTTAACTTAACAGTCACCCTTTATAACATTAAATTATATTTATGAGTAGCGGTTACCACTATTTACAAATAAGAGTTTAAGCCAACTTTGTAATTAAGTTCCTAGCTTAACAAAACGAACGAATATTTATGCATGCATAGTGGGCCTCCTAATTAGTCATTTTCTGAAGGACACTCGAACATCTCCTCCCTTCGGCACCTCACTCAAGGTTATTTTCTCGAACTGTGCCTTATTGCAATAACTGGGCTAATAATGTTCCAATCTTCTCGAAACCAGCTCAATTTTGTAGTGCGCCTACTATACAGTAACGTAGGCAGCGGGGACCTGTCTCAGAAGTTCGTTCGGAAAGAGGTTTGTTTAGAACAGAATGCTCCCCTGGCGGTGGTAGGGGGAAATAAAAGATTTTCTAGAGCGTACGAGCATGCCTGGTTACGGTTCCGAAGCCATCGTAGACCGTGGCCAGAGTACCGTTTTTTAAGAGATTTAAGTTTATTACAAGGGCTCGGGCAACGCCGAGCGGGTCAGCTAGTTTATAATAAAACGTGTTTTAATTAACAGTGTATGTTTGTGTATAAATAAATTAAAAGCTGTACATGCCTTTCATTTTTTTAAAAATCATCATAATTTAAATATGCCGCCAAAGTATCAATCAGGGGCGTTAACAGAAATTGCAAAGCCCGGTTCAAATATGGGATGCTCCTCCCCCACCCCACCCCACCCCCGCTCCTACAGATTACATTACATAAATAGGCCCTATGATTAAACCATTACAAAAGCATTTGAAAGAAAGCGAAAGCATGAAATTCTAATTATAAAAAAATGCCACCTTTTCACCATAAATTAATCGTTATCTTTCCCAGGAGATGGAAATGGGAAGTACTTTTTAAAAAGAAGAAAATAACTGAATCCATTTAAGGAAAAGCGAGGGAGAATAGATAAAGGATTAAAAAACTGTCACTTCATTTGAATATTTGCAGTTTGGGTGCGGTCCTCTTTTGACATAATGACGGACACGCCCCACCAAACGTTGAGAAAAAGGCAAAACAGTAACACTAAAAACATTCTTTGCAAAATTATAAAGCAAAATCCAAGAAAATATTCGAATTACATTTAATGATATTCAGTTAGTTTCCTGAGAGAGAGAAGGGGGGGGGGAGGGTATATAGTTGCAACTGCAACAATAAAATGGACGATAAAAATTACTTTTCCTAGATCTTCAGATATCGCACTATTTAAAATATATCGCAAAGCATATAAGCTCCTGACATGGGGCGCAAGGGAGGGTCATTGCCTCTGCCTGGTTTTTGAAATTTAATTAACTAAATTTTCATGTATCTGATTATTTAAAAAAATAGTAAAATTCATTCTTTACGGGTAGGTTAAACACCAAGAGAAAGAGGAATTAAGAATTTTTCGTCTAACAAAGATGTTTCATTTCTCTTTTTCCTAAAATGCTGGTAGAAACTTTTTTTATTATTATTATTTAATATTTCTTTTGTTAAATTTCTGTTTTGCGTTTTATGTTAATAAATTAAAAAAATTGTCTCTGACAAAAAAATCTTAGTTTAGCTAATTTCATGTTTATATTCTTAATTTTAAAAACGTGCCCAAAGTTGCGGACCTCAACTACATCTGTTCAAAATCTTGTCCCTCCCTCGATTTTATTCTGCCGATGCTCATATCGCAAAGAGAAACAACTCGAAAAAAGTGATTTTGAGGATCATCACAACTTCGAAGCTTTTGTCCAAACTATCATAATTTACATTCAGAATTTTTATTGTGAATTTGGTGTAGAATATGTAGATAAAAAAATTTCTGTTTGTCGAATTCATAAGCGCTCTTTATTCCATGGTATAGGTGTATTTATGCATGCATGTTTTGTGGTATTGTAGTATATTTTTATTGTGATATGGTTGGCCCATTGTTTATGTGTTATGCTGCACTGCTGCAGGACTTGTTTATTTGGCAAAAATTTTGGAATTTTACTTACAAGGTTCTTATAATTTAAAGGTTTATTTTTTAAAAAAGGGATAAGTATACATATATAAATTAATATAAGTTAAAATGCACTTAAATTTCTGTATTTTCAATAATTCTTTCATTTTTTATAGGTATTTCAAAAATTTTGCTTTATCTTAATTTAAATGTTCATTAAACATAATCTATCAATTCTTACTTCGAATAATTTACAAAGAATTAAATTTATGGAATTGTTCTTTTGCGAATTAATAATTATATATATATATATATATATATATATATATATCCCTATTATGATTTTATGCTTTCTACACTCTAGATTTTGTCTATGAAGATTAGTACATTTTTTTTAACAAGAAACTTTGATTTATTTTTCATGTTTTTTATTTTTTCATTCTCCTTTGAGGATTAAGGCCCGTTCCAAATTGTTACCCATGTGGGGTCTTTATTCCATTGTGTATGCGAGCAAAATTTTTGTTAAAATTGGTATACCCAAATTTACTTTTACAAACCTGTATGTGTGCCAGAGGTGGCTCCAACCATAGGCGGACTATTCCAAATATGTGCGGAGCAGGGGGGTTTACCAAAAATAAACTCCCCTCCCTAAATACGCCCTGTCGCGAAATGACCAAAGTCCTAACTGCGGTCCTTTTTTTTGTTATTGCAACAAGTTTAAAGGGAGACATTTTTTTACGATGCCGAAGTCTTGCATCATTTGTGCTTCTTCTGTGTCTTTACACGAAAACCATTTTTACATTTTTCTTTCATTTTGCATATGTATCTTTGTAACTTTTATATTGTGATTTTTATATATCAGTTGTGTAATTGTAACTGTGTATTTTCAATATATTGCAATATTTGTGTTTACATTTCAATTATGGCCATAATATAAAGTGCAAAAAGTATAAGTTGTGCAAAGCGTGAACTTCAGAATAAATGCTTTTTTTTTTTTTCTTTCACTAAATAATCATTCATTACTTCTGTTAATTAAATGAGAAATCACGTGATTATATTTTCAGAAAATTCAGCTGTAATCGACAGTGTGGTAGCGTGAGACGTTGTATATATAATTAATAAATTCCATTTATCGTTTGAAACGAAAAAACTTTATTTTAAATTAACACATTAAAAAAAACAAAAGTAAAAATGAAAAATTATGATAAGCATCCATGCTGTAAATTTACATGGTCAGCCAAATTCCGATTCTGACGTCCGCTCAAAGTGGAACCTCACTCTCCAGTATTCCAAATCCAACTGATTCCACATTCAACTCCTTCCACTTTCAACTGCCGTCAGCAATTTCACTTCCCAGGGGCTTTCCTTGCATTCCAGGAATTTCCCAGAAAACATTGCATGTCGTAGGGGCCCAGTTCTTTATATCCACAAGAACAATACTTTACAATTCTTATCTACTCATTCAGATAACATACCATTCAATACAAAGCATGTATTGCAGTTTGGCTTATCTCAAAGTGACAATGATATTTCACCATTCAATAGAATTATTTCTCACAAGAGATCAATCTATCAGATTATTTTCATTCCAGAGAGATTATCCCTTTTCAATAAGTAAGGGATTAGTTGATTCCTGTCAACTCATCACAACACCTCCCCCTAAGGAAAAATTTCTAGAAGAAATTTGGCATATACACTAATAGAATAAGCTCCTTCAATCAATTTCTAAAGAGGTCAACAAAACACAAAGGAATTTTGAATAACACATGAAAAATCCCTATAGAATACAAACACATTCCCATACTCAGTATTTGATAGACCCCACTGTCAACAGGATTTACTATAATCCCATACCCACAATACCTAAGTATAATTCCAGGAATAATTTATACAATTGATGCCCTAAGAAACAATTTTGAAATACTTCACATACATATAATACCAAATACAGATTACACTTTACATGATTCTAACAAAAAAAATAATAATAATAATAATAAAAAAGAAAGAATAAATCCATATATAACACAATGCCTAACACAATTTTCCCAAAAAAACAATTGCTTAAAAGCTTAATTTCGGACACTTCTACAAACAAAAGAAAACATACTAAATTATGCAATTATTAAATTAATGAAGTTTTACTATTACGAAAATATTAAGCATTAAATGATAAATAAACACAATACAGATATTACAATAATGAGTACTCCCAAATTTAGAATAAACTTAATTTAGAGAATTCTCCCGAAAGCCAATATCTAAATTACTTCTATCAGAAAATCTTTTCGACAATAAATTTCGCTTTACAACTTCATAATCATAATTTTTCTTTTCAAAATCTTGTTTGATTTTAATAAATCTTTCTTTATGATCCATTTTAAAAGCAGAATGCTCCACTCTTTTTAACTTTGAATTCTTTGAATTTTCATATCCACTTTCTTGGCATTTAGCCCCACAATTTACTCTATTATTATATTTCATCCCAGAGTTAATTTTTCTGGCAACAGTCATAGGTGAACTCAATTTCTTACTAATTCTATTTCTAACATGTATGAATCCCATACTACCAACAAAATACCTGGGTGTATTTACATCATGCTCAGAATTCTTTTCACGAAATTGACCTCTCTTACATGACCTTTTAACCATATCCATTTGAGACGCATCATCTTTTATATCGATCAATTTAGACCCTTTTTCCAAATTCCTATCAGTCACGTCTCCCGATGAATTTATCTCTATCTCATTAACAGACTTATTATCCCTTTCACAGATTTCATTTACAACCATTTTTCTAACAAATTTTTGCTCATGATCGCTAGACAATCTGAAGGTTCCCTGCCCATTTAATTCTCTCTGATTTTCCACCTGTTTACACACTGAATTTTTCTTATAAATATTTCCTAACTTTAATAATTCATAAAGAGCTGGTGTTATAAGGGGCGGAGAATTTAGTTTTCTCACAACTGCAACCACCACATTTTTTTCAACATACTCTTTTTCACCTTCCATCAAAGCAACCGGCACTGACACCAAATCCGCTTTTTGTCTATTTCCGAGGGCCGGTATAAGAAAGACATTTCCCACTTTCTTAGCACTCCACGGAATGTCATTAGCATCAAAAACCGCAATTTGCGCACCTGTGTCCTTAATCGCTTTTACTTTCTTACCATTCACGCATAAATCAACCATAGGCAACTCGGTTTCCACACCTTCCCTATTATTTTCACTTTTCCCATCACTAGTAATGATCCAAGCTATGCTTTTATCCTCATAATTAGTTTTACCTTTTAACAATTCCGGACAATTTGGACGGATGTGGCCCACTGCCAAACAATTATAACATTGGACTTGTCTTTGCTTTTCAAAAGCATTGTCCTTCTTAAATTGATCAAATTTCCCACACTCTTTCGTATTCTCAAATTCCGATTTTGGTTTAATTTCCTTTCTACTTTTAGAGTTAAAGCTGTCTTTTTGCTTATCCTGAAAAGATTTATTTTCCTACAGTTTTCTATCCGACCTGTTAAATTCTCTTCTTATACTCTCAAATTTATCTGATTTTTCCGCGAGTTTAGAAGCAATCTTTATTTCCTCCCAATCATCAATAAATTTTTCTTTTATCTCAAAAGGGACACGTTTTTTCAATTGTTCCGTGAGCATTAGTTCTTTTAAGGATTCAAAATCTCTCACTTCTAATGACTCTAACCAATTATCCAGATAACCCCTTAACTCATAAATCAGATCTACCCATAATTCACCAGATTTTCTTTGATGAGTTTCAAATTTCTGTTTTAAGGCGCCTGTACTTAGCCTAAACCTATCTAACAAAACTTTCTTTATATGCAGAAAATCATCACATTTGTCTGCTGGTTGTTTTACTATAATTTCGGCAATATCAGAAGGTAATAAAGGAATTAATTGACTAACCAAATCTTCCTGAGAAACTTTAGCTTTCTCGGCTTGCCTTTCAAAAATCATAAAGAAAAGAGTTATATCAATTAATTTAGAATCAAAGCGCGGAACCAAATCCTTTAAATTTACCTTAGGAGTTCTATGAAAATCTACATTTGATTCATTAGATGAAACACTAACAATATCCGCAGAATTTTGAATACGCAATTTTTCTAATTCAAATTGCTGTTGTTTCTCAAGTTTATCTAATTCAAGTTGTTTTTCAAGTTTATCTAACTCAAATTTCCTAAGTTTATCTTTTTTCCCTTGCGCAATCCTATCTAACTCAATTTGCCTCTCTCTTTCTTTACGATCTTTTTCAATTTGTCTCTCTTTTTCTTTACGATCTAATTCGGTTTGTTTTTCCTGTTCTTTCCGCTCTGCCTCCTGTTCAAGAATATATTGCAATCGAAGTTTCGCGTAACTTTCTTTATAATCTTCAGCACTAACAATGGCCTCAATTATAGCTTGATTTTTACACGTTTTTGACACACTGGTCTCAAATTCCTCTGCTAATAATAGCAAGACGTTTTTATTATATTTTACTAAATAGTCTGCCATATTTTCCCCCAAAATATAATAAATTTCAAAATAACAGATATATTCAATTTACAATAATACAATAAATACAGAAATAGAATTTTCTTCACTATACGTATAATAATGTATTCAAAACCGACACAATTTCAATATAGCAAATTCTCATGCAACAGTGACGTCTTTCAAACTGAGTATATCCCCCAAAATAAATTTTATACCCAACAGTACAGTATAACATCAATTTATTTTGAAACATTAATCATAGTCATCCACAGTATACCCATAAAATTAAGCTATAACTTTATTACTGTAATAAATAAAATGTATATAAACAAAACTCTTATTTCCAAAAGTTTTATACAAAATTATGATTAAAAATACCCTGATTAATAATCTCAATTAATCAATAACAATTTACTATACCCCAAGTAAATTTTAACATATACATAAGTATATAATTTTCTTAACCCAATATTATACCAAACAGATACCAGAAAATCAACAAACATAAAAATTCTAACTAAAATTTAAATACCAAATTAATAGCTTCCCTAGAATTCTTAAAATTTTCATAGAGTTTTGTTCCCTAAAATTAAAATTTATACACAAAATTTAATTTAAAACAGACCTCTATAAAAGATATCATAAAAGAGCTTACCTCCAGATGCAGATATTTCCTCCACACTGATACCAGGCTTCCAAGCACTTTTAAAGATGACACACACAGATGTTTGAAGATTTGATGACACTAGTTTCGCTGATGAGGCACTAATTTCACCTCAGATCCGTATGTAGACAACTCAGATGGTACGCCGCATATCTTCATTCCACTGGATATATTAAGAAGCACAAACACGTATCACCAAATCTATAGTTGACTGTCCATACACTACACAGCTTTTGTCGATAAAGTTCTTTTACCAGTTCTCTGCTTGCTAGAACTCCGAGAAAAAACCACGACTCCAATTAGACTTCACGAATCCACAACTCTGCTTGTCCGTTTTCCACTGGCTCATCATCTGTTTAATCAGGTTAACATAGATCCGTAATCTAATTTATTCTAGATTACATATCCCATTTGCTGCCACCAATTAATTATATATACTATTGCTGTGGTAGCGTGAGACGTTGTATATATAATTAATAAATTCCATTTATCGTTTGAAACGAAAAAACTTTATTTTAAATTAACACATTAAAAAAAACAAAAGTAAAAATGAAAAATTATGATAAGCATCCATGCTGTAAATTTACATGGTCAGCCAAATTCCGATTCTGACGTCCGCTCAAAGTGGAACCTCACTCTCCAGTATTCCAAATCCAACTGATTCCACATTCAACTCCTTCCACTTTCAACTGCCGTCAGCAATTTCACTTCCCAGGGGCTTTCCTTGCATTCCAGGAATCTCCCAGAAAACATTGCATGTCGTAGGGGCCCAGTTCTTTATATCCACAAGAACAATACTTTACCATTCTTATCTACTCATTCAGATAACATACCATTCAATACAAAGCATGTATTGCAGCTTGGCTTATCTCAAAGTGACAATGATATTTCACCATTCAATAGAATTCTTTCTCACAAGAGATCAATCTATCAGATTATTTTCATTCCAGAGAGATTATCCCTTTTCAATAAGTAAGGGATTAGTTGATTCCTGTCAACTCATCACAACAGTATGAAGTCACTCTTATGAAGAACTTTTTTCATGACTTTTTAAAAATAAGAGACCAGTGACTATTTCATGCAGATGTACCAATATTATGAGTAAAATGAATAAGCATGCTATTTTCAACAAGTGATAAAATGTATAAGCAGCCAGCAATGAAAATATTAATGTTGATAAAGAAGCTGTTGAAAGACTTTGAAAAATATTTCAATGCAATTTGTAATTTTTGTTTATTTTAATGCAAGCGTACAGTTAATTAGAAGAAACCCTTTTAAAAGCACAAGTTTTTATTTTTCACTGCAGATGGAAAAAGTAAGGGAAGAAAAATACAAGTCGTAAGGGTGGTCCCCATAGCACATGTTAACAGTATCACGGACAGAAGAGAAATGACCACATTTCCATGTTTTCATTAACGCCAAAATTTTCTTGATTATCGTTTGGCAAGACTCAAAAGTTGTACAGAAAAAGTCGTTAATGTATTTCCAATGGAGCCTTTGAAATTTGGCGAAAGGCATAGTTAACACACACGGCGACTTAGCGCCCTACATTTTTGTGGTAAATGAATCAGAGATATAAGTCATGTTTAGTCTTTTAGAAAGAACATTTGATAATATCGTTTATATTACGGCCTGGGAACTCAAATGCAATAAGCAGATAATTAGCATTGAATGCGATAACAAGATCATTTTATTTTCCGGCATGGTTTCAACGGCGACAGCTGTAATTATAAATTCACTATTGAAAGAGAAACAGTTCACGAACATAATGAAAAATATTACAATTATTATTATTGTTAAACTTTAGAAGTAGCATGTTTCGATTCATAGTCATTTTTATTCTATTTAGTTAAATAGAATAAAAATTATCAAAATTTTAAAAGTAATTGATAATATTTAACAGAAAAAGTTAAGTTCACGATTTTTTTTTGAAAAGAATTTTTAACAAATGGAAACCAAAATATTTGACAAAAACAGATGTCAACCTGCCTGAAGCATTTCTGTACATGAAACATAAACAATGGTCCAGCCATGTAACACAAAAAACAAAACAACATACTGAAATACTACATACAAGATATATATATACACACCAGTTCCCGGGCAACGGGGTATCCATGAATTGACATAAGATACAAATTTATTTTCGAGGGCGTAAATTATAAAGATGAGAATTATTAAAAATATTCCTCTTGTTGATAGAATAGTTTTGATTATTCTGATAACTAAAGTCAAATAAATGATTATTTCGACGTGGTGCGAGAAGTAATCTGTCAATGTGAACTCTCAAAATAGAATTATTAAGGTGTGCATTGAATTGCTTGATTGAAAAAAGAGACAGGTGAGTGTTTTTTACAACAACAAATATACCTGTATACTTTGGTTTCAATTTGTCTACTGACTTTAAGTAAACAATATCTTTCTCAGTAATTGGTCTTAACTTAACTTTTTGTTGATGATATCGGTTCCTTTTAAGTTGTGTAAATTTTATGTTGTCATAAACTTTTTTGTAGATACCACTTAAATTATGTAGAAGTTTGTATATATCAACATTTTAGTCTAGAAAAGGTTGGTTAGCATTAAAATCATAAGTGTCAAAAATTAAAGATAGTTGACGACCAAAATGTAAGAGATTTGGAGAAAAAGAAGTGGATGAATGTCTTGAACCGTTATATAAATTTTTGTGAATGACAATGGCATTTTCAAAGGTATGTCCTTCCTGCATTAAGGTGTTAATTGAATACTTAATTGATGTGTTAATGCGTTCAGAAATAGCGTTGGAGGCCGGGTGTGAAATGGATGAATGATTTACTTTTATACCTAACATGTTATTGAAAATATCATAAACATATGATCTTAACTGGGGTCCAAGATCTGACAATATGGATGCAGGTCTGCCAAAGGTAGTCATGTAAGAGAATAAACATTTTACAATTTTAGGAGCAGAGGTGTTGTAAAGAGGATATAATTCAATGTGTCGAGAAAAATGGTCAGTGATAGTTAAAATAGTTTGTCCATTTCGAAAAGAACCTACAAGATCAATTTAAATGGTATTTCCTGGTTGTTTAGGTGTATAAGTTGGTTGGAGTGGTGCGTTTGGAATTCTATGATGTTTGGCTTGAAGACACTTTACACATGACGACACAAAATTTAACGTATCCTTGTGCATGCCTTTCCAACAGTAACGGGCAGAAAGAAAGTTATCTGTTTTACATAAACCAAAATGAGATAAATGTGAAATTCTTATAATGCTTTAGGTTTAAGAGAGTTAGGAACCATGATAAGGTTACTAGCAATATTGTTCCTTTTTATCCTGAGAACCTTAGAATCTGGATGAATGAAGTAAGATGGAAATTTTTTTTAAGAACCGGAATTTAAAGTTTCATTATAAATAGGAGCTAAATGTGGATCTTTCATTTGTTCCTGAACGAATGTTTCATTGGAAATTTCCAGTAAAGGGTCTTTATTTTTTGAACTACTAATAAGTAAACAATTAATTACTTCTTGATTGTCCGAATCATCAACATCATTCTCAACTATGGGTAAGGCCTGAGCATTTTCAGAAATAAGCTGAGGGTTACAATTTAGAGTATCGATATTACTTTCATTGAAATTACATCTAGATAAATAATCGGCCAGAACATTAGATATATCAGGAATATGCTGAAAAGTGTAAGTATATTTAGATAATTGCATAAGCCAACGAGTAGTCATATCAGCAGGGTTAGTAGTTTTTTATACTTTTCAAAAGGTTTGCTGTCTGGCAAAATAACAAAAATGATGATTATAGATGTAGTAATTAAATGCGTTCACAGATTTAACTATAGCCATTAATTCCAACTTTAGAGCAGGGTATTTTTTTTCTGAAGGTTTAACAGATTTTCAAAAATAGGAAATAGGGAATTATACGTTATATTTCTGCAGAAGTACATCAGAGATTGCAATTCCAGATGCATCCGCATTGACATAGAAAGTCTTGTTCCAATCAGGGAGTCTTACCATGGGGGGTTGGAAAAAATCTTTTGAATTTCATTAAATACATCTTGGTGGAGATCAGTACATTTGAAAGTAGAATTAGGTTTTGACAAATCAATAAGAGGTTGAATTCATTTGGAAAAAGAAGGGATAAAACTTTTATAGAAGGTGGCTAATCCGACAAAACTTTTAACTTGCTTTTTTGTTATGTAGGGAAGGATTTTATTTTCATGATGTTGGCTTTTATCGGTGAAATTGTATGATTTTCTATGTGAAAACCCAAATAATCTATAGCGGAATTATGAAATGAGCACTTAGATGGAGATAAGGTCATGTTATATTTTGCCAAAATTTAAAGTATTTTTTGTAACTTTTCTAACGTTTCCTGAAATGAGTTTGAACCAAAGATAAGATCGTCCTGATACGCATATATACCGTCTAATTGCATTTATTTAAAAGCGTATCCACGAGGGCCTGAAAATAAACACTGGCATTTTTAGTCCAAAACATAGTCTCCGGAATTTGAATGAACCATACATACTTGTAAAAGTTACCTTATCTTGGTATTCTGGTGGTGAGTCAATTTGATGGTATGCCTGTTGAAAATCAAGGGATGTAAAGAATTTAAATTTTGAAAGATTTGCTATAATAGTTTATATTTTAGGGAGTGGGTATGAAGAACTTTGAATGACTCTATTAAGCATACGTAAATCTAAGGCAAGTCTGAATTTTTGATTTCCTGACCCATCAGGTTTTTTTAACCAAAAGCATGGGGCAAGCCCATTCGGAGCAACTGCGTTCAATTATACCAGCTTCCACTAACTTATTAATTTGGCTCAAAGCTTCTTGTTGTAAAGCCTGAGGATGGGGAAGGGTAAAGTCTTAATTGGGAAGTCATTCGTGAATTTAATGTTTGGTTTGAACTTGTCAGTGTGTCCCAATGTTTTCATGGACTTTGAGAAAACAGATTAATTATCTAACAATAACTTTTTTAGCTTTTCCGACTCTTGTTTTGAAAGATGGCTTACTTTAAAATCATTATGGGACAAAAATTCTGCTTTTCTTTGCTTTAAGATTTCTTCACTAGGTTGAATAAAGTTTACAAATAATTTAGACTCTTCTTTAAGTTCCTTTTCAATGTTTTGTAAGTCATTAGGATTTTCAATTATTTCTTCTATCTGTGTGACAAAGCCTATATTTGTATGTTTGTTAAGATGAACATTTTTTGTTGAAATGTTTTTCACATAACTATTAAACTCATGTAAATTTTGTTTATCTACCTGTACAATAGCATCAAAGACAAGAATGTTTTTAGAAAGAACATTGTTTTGAAACATATAAGGTGTGTCAACAATCATGTCCTTGGATTTTACTGTGATGCATTTAGTTTCGTTTGGTGCTAAGATTAATTCAGTTTTAAGCAATACATTTTCTGATATTTGTTGATTAAGGGCAATATTGTGACATTCCAGAGATTTGTCCTTTGCATCAATACAAGTAAGGGAAATTTTTAAGTCGTTTAATTGCATAATCTTGTTGGACAAATCTTAGGTTATGTTATACTTTTGTAAAAAGTCCAAACCTAAGATTCCATCAAAATTATACGATTCGGGTATGTAACGGTATGTGTATGTACGATTCGGGTATGTTCATAAAAACAATGTTGGAAAAATTTCTGATTAATTTTGAAAGAAAAACGAATGCATGCAGTAAAATCTAATTCGGAGTTAACTGTAGTTAACGTAACATTTGATCCTAAACGTTTATATTTTATAATATGTTTAATCTGTTGAAATAATTGAAGTACTGCTTCCTGTATCTATCAAAATGCATCTTTCTTGCCAATGGTGGCCTTTACAAGAGGAAGTGTCCGTTAACATTGAAAGTGTATTCTTGAAAAAATTGTCAGTTTGAGAGGCGCAGTTGTTAGCAATTATAATTTTTGAGTTTGTTTGGGAAGAAGTAGAATTTACGAGTCTTTTTGAAGAAAGTTTAGGGAGGATATGATCAGAAATATGCAATATGTGTTTATTTTCAGCTGACGTGCAATTTACTTCCAGAGACACACAATCGCCGGCCATAGTGTATCTCTTTAATAGTTTAAATCACTGGTATTGGTGTGATTATTGTTTTTGTGATATCTACCTTGTTGTTGGGGGTGCCTGGTGTTGGCACGTTGCCACTTGAAACAATTCTTTGCAATATGACCATAGCGAAAACAAAGCTGTCAACGTTCTGTTTGATTTCTGAATTTTGGTTGTCTATGAGATGATTAAGACGACTACCAAGTCTTAAAATTTAGACGAAAATTTTGTTTGTTATGAAATCTTTTTTGCTGACATGTGGTGATTCATCTTTTTTTGAGCTGGCAGTGCAAAATTCAAATTGTTTATCCTTTCGGATAATTCTGCAATTTGTGATTGTAACGCATCACTAGCATTACAAGAAGCATTGGCAGATAAGACATTATCTTGAATAAAATCACGAATAAAATCGTGAAGAGTCTGGGCTCTATCAATGGCTTTATTATATAATTTAATGCATTCCTCTTGAAGTTTAATTTTAATAGTCGAAGGTAAACTTCACATATTTAATATGATCCAATGCTTCTTTATCTAAAATCTGGAGGTACACCTTGGCTGCCAAAACATTAAGGCGGTGCGCAAAATTCTTAATACTGTAATGTGGTAATAATGTTAAGTTATTTAAGTCGTTTAATGTTGCCACAGTGGAATTTTGAGAAAAAAATTTGTAACATTAATTTAGATCAATTCAAAATCCTCTGCATTATATAAAACGGGATTTTCTAGCAAGTATTTTAGCGCGGGTCCTTTAAATTTAGATTTTAAAAAGATAATTGTTTCTTCCCGCGATAGATTTTTAACCTTTTCGTATGCCAGAATTTGGTTAAAAAAGTGGTCGATTAAAGTGGGGTGTCCTTCAAAATCATCGACTTTGAAGCCGAAACTTCTAGCGACAGCCATAACTAGTTGATTTTTAAATCAGGACTCTCAAAAATATATAAAACACAAACTAGAAAATATAAATGCAATAAAATAATAATGATGTCCATGCATAAAGAAAATAGTGCCTGAAAACTTACTTGGTTGGCAAATTAGGAAATTAAAAATCTTTAAATCGTTTAACACAGGCACAAATAAGAGAAAAATATTTACCTTTTCATTCAAAATAAAAACAAAACAAATGTGCACATTATGCAATTTTTTAAAAAGTAATTTAAAAGTAATAAATGCATCCAAACTATATAAAAAAAATGTGCATCTTTTCAAAAGTGATACCCAAAATAATTACACGGAGAACTCAGCTTTCAAACTTTAAAATTGTCAAATACAAAATGCAAGCATTTTCAAAATACATTAAAAAAAATACATTTCGAAGTTTAGAAAAATATTGTGTACGTTAGATTGCAATTGCACTAATCTAAGCAAATGCAGAGTGCTTTTGCACAACTGATTAAATTCTTTGAAATTATAAATTTCCAAAGTAAAAAAGCAAAAATTGTAAAGAAAATAAACAAGTTTATGAGAGAACAAGTTTATGTAGTAAACAAAGAATAGTTATAGATGAAATTTAAAAATGCTTATGGAAACATGAAAATTAACATGGATATAAAACATTCTATAATGTAAAATTATGATAGGAAATTATGATTGGCAACAACAAACGAATTTCTTAAATTAAGGATCAATAAATTCCTTTTCTGAAAATTTATAATGTTCACACAGAAAAAGAAAAAAAATCTTTCATCCGGAGCACTCGTATTAATCTTAATTTATTTCACAGTAAGGTTCAACATTTTCAGAGCAATCGATTTATGAGTTAAAACTGCAATATTTCAATATCTATAGCACTTCCAGAATTTGACGAAGAAAAAAAAAAAAAAAAAAAAAAAAAAAAAAATTGTTGATTTTACAGTATAATACTGGCAAGCTGTAAACCTTTTATATATTTTAGTTTAGTTTGGAGAGTAAAAATTGTTAGCAACAATTCCCCTCGGAAAAAATTGAAAAAAAAAAAATATCTGTGGAGAATCTTTAGTCCGGGAAATAAACACGACAGTCTGAAATCTGGAGAAATGTGTTTTGAAAATATATAACATTCATAAAATACTTTAGCTTTATCAGAATAAAATTCAAAATACAAATGTATCTACATTTATTTTCCACACTGCCCAACTCTGGACAAGGTTGTGTTTTTAAAGTGGAGAATTTAAACATGAAATAAGCTAAGCAAAGAATTTTTTCTCGGAGCATTACCGTGCAAGGTAATTTTTAAATATATTAGCATAAAAAAGCAATGCAGAAATTTAAACAAGTAAGAAATATTAAAATTCAAAAGCAAGTTTCTACAAGTTTTTCTTCCTTCTTAAATTCATCCAGTTCATCTTTTTTTTTTCTTGCAGCGGGCCCCTAACCCCTTCTTCTATTTAAGATCATTTTAAACACACACACAAAAAAAAAAAAAGAAAAACATAATTACAAATAGTCACAAAAAGCCTTTAATTAATTTTTCTGAAAATTTTAATTATTTTAAATCCGTTCGAATGAATAAATTATATATATAAACATATATATTTTAAAATCAACAGAGAAAAGCAAAATTTGATTAAATTTGAAAATACAGGGAGAGGCAATGGCTCTTCCCTGCTTTCCACTCGCCCGAATTGATACTTCGAAAAATTAAATGTATGGTGTTACATTTTCCTTTTAAGTTCTATACAATGTAATTTATGTTACATTATATCTACATCCGATCTACCAAAACTGAAGAGAAAAAAGGCAAAATATGAAACAAACTAATAGATGGGTGCATGATGTAAGTTCATTTCCACAGCAATCTCATTAATTTTCTATACGTAGGAGATAACGAATGAATGATTGTGAAACTGTCTTTCTCAAATTTCCGACATTTGGCATCGAAGCGAGCATTTAAAACTTGTTTTGCAAACACCTGCTCGGTATAAATTACTTTTATGACGGTTGTCTTGCGAGAGTAGCTTTTTGACTCTATTAATTTGGAAGGCCATGCGTGTCACTATCATGTCGAAACGACAAGGTGGTATTCTGACGCTGCTATACCATGCAATTAAATACTCGTGTAGAATACAAGCTGCAATATTAACAGATTCGTAGACCTGATAAAGTAAAAATCATTAAAAATTGATATATCTTGTTCAACTCTTCGAACACGATAAATCTATTATATCAATGTTACCCAAGTATCAGGAGGCCTACCTTCACTCGAGACTATTCACAAAGCAAATAGGGGTTTCGCTATCAGAAATTATTATAGAGATCTATTTCACAGATTATTACTTTAACATTTGATTGAAAGAAGGGGAAAAAAAAAAAAAAAAAAAAAAAAAAAAACCCTAGAACAAGAAATATGTAAGAGAGTAATAATTTTGTCACATGTTATGTTTAATTCAGTTTCAATATCTTCGGTGTAATCATTGTTAGAAATTTGTGGTTTTCAATCGCATTTACAATCAATCAATGAAACTCGTCAATAATCAAGAAAAGTACACATTTTCCATAGAGAGTAGAAATAATCTGGCGAATAAACAACAAAATGTGTTAAGATTAGTTGGCATACAAGGTTGAATGCAGATTTCTGTTCTGACTAAGATCATAACAGATTCAGGGCTTAACTTTTCAGAGAAAAAACTTGTATATATTTTTTCACGACAGTGCTTTTACTCATCCATATTTATGATATGACTATGTATGATATTATAACCTTTCTTCGCACTGGAGAAAATTTTATAAAAAAGCCCAAAACAGATAACGTGTACAAGAAATGGCTGAAACAAAAGTAAAATAATGCACATGCATAAGATTCGATTAGACAGAAATACAGGGCCTCATTCAAGTAAGTAAACAAATCTTTAAAGGTCGTCTGTGTTTGCGCGGATGTTTTTTTATTCTTCAAACGCGTTTCCAATTGTTATTATTATTATTATTATTTTATATTATTTTATTTTATTTTATTTTATTTTATATTATTTTTATTTTTATTTTTATTTATTTTTTATTATTTTTATTCTTTTGCTATGTGATACATTTATTATCTGCAATTAAGAGTCGCCCAAGCTAATTCAAATACATTACCAATACTGGCTGAAATTTTTTTTGAAAAATGACTACCCCGTTACAACAGTTTAAAAGTAGATTTACAAGCATTTGTGAATAACGGTTATAAAATAGTAGGAGATATCTAAGATTTCATAATGTATGCGTGATGCATGAATTTTTCTTCTTGTCATTTATTTTATATTAATATTATTAAATGTATCCTGTCAACCAATGTCTCAAAAGGAAAAAAAAAACGTTCAAAAGATGTCTTGATACATAAAAAGGGGAAAAAAATATTTTAGTTTTCAAAATCTTCTCTTTTTTTTTTTTTAAATCAGTAAATGCCGGGAACTTGTACAATATTAATACTGGAAGCATCTTGCAAAACGTCCAAAAGTCTTATCTTCTTTTTGAAAGCTATCTTTTAAAGAAGTTTTTTTTTCTCTCTCTATAAGGGTAAAGAAGTAAAAAAAGAATAATAAAACTGCTTTCGATCTCAAGAACTTTTTTTTTAACGTTAGCATCTAATCTGACTTTTTTTTAATAAAAATATCGGAGACAGAAGCTGCATAATTAATCACTGTAGCACTGCTGAAAGTGATTAGCATACATTATAGATTGAATTTATTTTTTTTATTTATATTTTTTTTCTTGTTGTTTGGCTTCTTTTTCAAGGAGGGATCAAATTTTGATGGGCTGTGTTATTCGCAAGAAGTGCTCTCGATTCATGACAAAAATTATGTGTTCTTTAAGATAAATTAGTTTTGAATAGGGGTAGGATGAACAAGAAAATAAATTATATTATTTTCTTATTTATTTCTTATTATTTTGTATTCTATCGATAGTGAAGTGCAATGTATTATTGAAAACTGATCAGAAAACACATAAGAAACTGATACTGGACTTTTTCTGACTCTTATTAGGAATCTACATCGTGTTGTTTTGGGCAAATAAAGTCGCATCACATTAGTGTTCAGTCTACACAATATGTGTTTTGGCAAAAAAAGTTGCATCAAATCAGTGTTCAGTCTACACGATGTGTTCAGCCTACATCGTGTTGATTTGCTGTTGTTTTCCACTGTTTCAGCTGTTGAAACAACTGTTGTTTTCAGTTGTTTTCAACCTACATCGTGTTGTTGTGGCAAATAAAGTTGCATCACACCAGTGTTCAATCTAACACGATGTGTGTTTTGGCAAATAAAGTTGCATCACATATAGTGTTCAGTCTAACGATGTGTGTTTTGGCAAATAAAATTGCATCACAACCAGTATTCAGTCTACACGATGGGTTCAGTCAACATTTCGTTGTTTTGCTCTAGATTCATGACAGAAATTATGTGTTCTTTAAGATAAATTAGTTTTGAATAGCGGTAGGATAAACAAGAAGATAGATTATGGTTTATTACTATTATTATTTTGTATTCTATCGATAGTAAATTGCATTATTAATTACTGGTCAGGAAACAAAAATAGAAATTGAGGGTGAATATTTCCGGACGCTAGAGATCTATATCGTGTTGTTTTGGCAAACAAAAGAAGAAAAATGACTAAAAAGGACACGTTATTTTTCCTCTTTCGATTCTGTAATGATAGCAAGAACATTAATGTCAAAGTTGTTCCAAGATCAAAGTCTATTTTCAAATCCCAATCTGCTACCTTTTCTACAATAAATAAATAAATAAATAAAATTGTAACATATGCGTAAAGTATTTCAAATATATTACTTCAGACTCCAAAAAAATGAATTTTCATACATATAAATAATCTATTTTTCAGAAAATGTAGTAAAAGTTGATATCACAGAGAAAAAAAAACTGTAACCAAAATAATATATATATATATATATATATGTATCACAATTAAAAAAAATATATATTTTAGGTTTTTGACGCCAGTAAGAGTGTTTGTATGGAAAAATAAAAAAGATTGCATAAAGAGCTTACATAAAACCGCAATTTTCAAGTAAATACAGTAAAAAAAAAAAAAAAAAAATGTAGGACCTTTCCTAGGAAATAATGAGCAACTGGTTGCCGAAAAACAATTTTCTTGGAAAATTCTGATTATCTATACTGAAATATTCTTGATCAAAGTTCAAAGTTGCAACAACAGTATGTCAATTTCTAGAAATTTCTTATATTTTCGAAAAGCGTTCCATGAAAATTTTGTGAAACAATCTGCCCATTTTTCCTCAGAATTTCAAAAATACATTTGATTTATACATAAGTAAACAACTTTTAGAGAGCTTCTTTGACTAAAATAAACCCATTAACTCGTACTTATAAATGCTTTGTGAAAAATTAAAAATATTATTCAAATTACTTTTTTAATTGTTTCTGAAATCTTATAGATAGAGAGAAAAAATATACAAACCTTCTTATAACTGATCAAAAGCTAATTCCTAAATCGTTGGTTCTAAATACTATTCAGTTCAACTTCAATTGCAAAGATGTTTCAACTGTTGTTTTCTATCGCACATTAAAAGGCATTTTCGTCAAAATAGTTATTTTATTTTTAAAGTTAAGTAAACAAAAATTTTACACGTTCCCATTATAAGTTAAAAAAAAAAAAAAAAAACATTCTCCATGATCTCGAGGAAAAAAATATTAGTTCCATTTCCTCTTAGAGTTTAATTATTTTAAGGCTGTTCTAAAATCCAAACTGGCAACTTCCTGTCACATTTTTAAATTCATTTTTGTCCGCAAATGCATGAAATTAGCAAATGTTCTTATTCAGGAACTTTGTAATCGAACTGTTTTTTTCTTCGTTTTTTTGGCAAAAGTAGACAATTTTTCAGAAAATGCTGTGAAAGTTGACGTTTTGAACCGAATTTCTGGGCGCGACAGCGCGGGAAAGGATAAGAATTGATTTCGTGAGACAATGATCGCTTATAACTCAAAATGTGATACATTTACCGAAAAATTAAAAAAACCCTGTTCGATTGCAAATCACTTCAATAATTATGCCTAAAAGTGTGTCATGTTTTTGCGTTTGAAGAGGAGTCAGGAAATATGTCAGAAAATTTCGCGTTTTTGATCGGGGGAAAAATATACATATACATTTTTTTTTTCTTTTGAGAACTGTCTTAAGTAATTTAAGTAGAATAAATTTCACACCTCCCCCCCCCTCCACCAAAAATAAATAAATAAATAAATAAATAAATTATTATAGATAATGAAAATTTACTTAATTAAATTTCAAAAATCAGGGAGGGGCAATGGCCTCCCCTAGCTCTCCCTTTGCTTTTTGAAACCCAAACAGCAAGCTTTTGATGTAACCTACCTTATAGGTAGTAGGGTGTAGTTTCCTAATTAAAATTAAACAGTGTTTTGCTAAACATTGCATGACATAAGAGTCTGGTATAAATATTTCCCCTGTAACTTAATAACGCCAATGAAGCTCAAACATATTGAAGCTTTATTTTTCCCCCTTGCTTTAACAGTAATTATTTGATGAGGCTGACGAGCCACAGATTCCTCATTTAGCTTAATAAGCCTACAGCGCTGCTTCGAGCATAATTATGTATAATGAATTTCGTAAAGCTGTAGAATTAGCCCTCAGTGGGAGTCAAACTGCGTTGAGAACATATACATAAGGGGTATATTGTGACTGCAGATGAGAGTACTTTGATTGTGGCAAAACTAATTTACCGAATATATTAGCGGTATAAGCAGTTGAATGCACTCCCTGCACAATGAGGCTTCAGTGGATGTACGTATTATATAATGTTCTGTATACTAAATAGTTGGCACGGAATTGATCGCTCTTGAGAGGGTTGTTCTGGAATGGGAAAGCTGACGAGCAAATATAAAACTGTTAGTTTAAAGAAACTTCTATCGTTGCTTGCATCCTATTCTGTTATAATACAGAATAAATAACCAAGCTGATTAAAATAATGTAGAATATTAGACTTATTTTAATTGCTATCGTTTCTGCAATAACGATAACCTCCTTGCACTTTTATGTATAACAGAAATAAGATGAAGAACAAATTTAACAATTTTCAACAAATGATGTGAAAATTAAAAGGAGACGGTAGAACCAGGGACCAACTACACTGCAAAAAATAATTGTTGATTTTACAGTATAAAACTGGCATCCCAGCTGCCAGTATTATACCGTAAAATTAACAGTATTAAACAGTAAAATAAGCAGTAATACGCTGCCGCTCATGCGCGGTAGCGTATTACTGCTTGAGCGGCAGCGTATTACTGCTTATTTTACTGTTTAATACTGTTAATTTTACGGTATAATACTGGCAGCTGGGATGCCAGTTTTATACTGTAAAATCAACAATTATTTTTTGCAGTGTAAGCACTACACAGAAAAAAATAAAACCCAATTTGGGTCGAAAGATTCTTAGGTATGTGCCCAAAATGGATACACAGTGGTAACCAAAACAGGCATTACCCAATTTGAGCACATACCTAAGAATCTTTCGACCCAAATTGGGTTTTATATTTTTCTGTGTATTGGGTACCTTAGCACACACCCATAACTGGTTTCGTATAGTAATTATTGTTTTATGTTTGACAAAAATTCCGCGTTTAAATAAAGCAACGGTTACTATTAAAAATAGTGGTAATTCCTGGACGAGACCTGCGCCCTGTGTGTCTATGCTTTAATCTTGTGCTAGGTAGAACAGAAAAGTAATTTTAAGAATATATCGTTCTTCTCTGTATCTCCTATATAGTTTATTTACAAGAATACACAAAAGGGGGAAAAAAACATGCAAATTTCGTCATTACGATAAAGTCCGAAGTACTGAACTAATTCGAATTTAATTGGAACAGTGCATTGATCTTGCCAGTATCTAGAATGAATTCGCTAATCAAGTATGTAGCGTTTGCAGTTTGTTTACAGGGACGCACAAAACGCTTCAGGTCATAAACCCCTTTCCTGTGCTCTGGCTAACAATAAAACATATTTTGACGCAAAATACCTCTTGGCATTTAATTTTTTTACTTATCGCTTATTTTACTGAAGGTATCAAAGCGTTTATGGAAAACAGTTGATGATGGATAAAACTTGTTTATAATTTTTTTTTTTTTCGGGCTCTTTGCAGTCTAAAAATCTTTGTCTTTTGACATCTCGGTAAAATTTGTTTTTAGACATCTCGGTAAACTTAATATATCTCTGTTGATTTAAATTTAATCTACGAGTATTTAAATAATATCCGCACCGACAACTAAAATTCATAGCAAAATTCTTAATCATCCACTAAGAACTAAATAGTTTGCGATATAAAACAAGCTGGAAATTGTACGTCAAACGTGACAAATGAGGTGCGTTCGTACTGTAGCTAACTATATAAATATTTAGATCTTGATGATTTTTAATTCTGTGAAATGAATGATATCGTCTGCAGATTAATTTCTGTAATAGAATAAGTATCTCGGTCGCTTGACTATTAAACTTCGGAAGCTCCAGATAAGAACAAGAAAGCACCGATTTAAAAAAAAAAATCAAATTTCTGAATAAGTATTTTTATTAATATCTCCTAAAGTTTTGATTCGATTTTAATAAAATTTGAAATGTCTCGACAAAATTCTGCAAAGATAATATATCTTAAATTTCAAACCATTCGGTTGGGTAGTTTTTGCGTTGTTATATGCTGACGGACGGACAGACAGACGGACGGACCAAACGACGACAATAGGTGCTACGTATTTATATAATTACGAACGCACCTAAAAACGAGTTAAAAAAAATCTTCGCTTTGATACATTTTGATATCGTTATTATTTAGTAGACGCTTTCACCTCAATATAATGCTTTAAGTATCAATAATAATGATAATTATAATAATAAAAGACAGGCTGAGCAAAAACACCAATTACGGATGGAATAGGAAAACACCAATTACGTATCTACTAAACTGGAGATTAGTTGATTTCAGGAGGTGGATAGAGCCTCCAGCGTTTTTCTCGGATTGTTTTAACCATTTTATACGATTATTCGACAGATGTGCAAATAGTAATTGTTCGATCCTAAGTAAGTAATTCTAAACGTAATAGGTCCTCAAAAGAAATCAGATTTATAATTCGCCATACAAAAAATTGTACTGACAAGAGGCCAATCCAATAAATTGCCTTATCATGTAGTTACCCAAAACGTATTTCAGGACAGGTGTTGTGGTTTAAATGCAAGCAATTGTATAATAAGTAAATTATATCGATCAGTAAATAAATATTAGTTCAATTATTCATTTTCCTAACCTTCTGTAGGGAGGAGAGATCCTAATCTCCAAATTGTCCTCATAGTTGCGTCATCGAATAATGGAGCACCGAAATAATTCATTTACCATTCAGTCATATTTTATTCTTGTCCTCTTGAGAGTGATTCAGATTCAGAAGCCATAATGGACACATTAAGGTATGCATCTGCAATTTGCAGTTATAGAGCTACATTCAATGGCCTAAATACAGGGATTGCGAATAATAATAAAAAAAAAACATAAATCAAAATTATTTGAAAATTATTTATTAAAACTTAAAAAATATGACTAATATATATGTAGGTACCACATTGTAATAATTATAGATACAAATAAATTTTAGAAAGTAATAAAAAAATATTGCGATGATTAAATTTAAATGCGATTTCTGTTGTATTTTAAATGAAAAATAATTAGTATCATATACATGCTTAGTTACTTTTCACAGAATGCAAGCTGAACTGGAGTTATATGATAAGTGGTTTCTATCTGAGTTTTTATAAAATCCATTCGCGAAAATAATGATTCGCAGGCATAGATAGGGGGGAAAAATTGTAATATGGCAAATACCAGCTTCTTTAAATAGCTCTGGATTAAATTCCAAATTGCTATAATTTTATCATCGGCATTTTTACTTATAATTCTTAATGTTTCTTTTTCGGAACTTTCTATAGCTTATCTCTGTTTGATAAATTTTTCAGTCCATATTGAACTACATTGGAATTTAATAAGCTGCAATTTACAGTCTTCGATTTCTAATCAATCGAATTTAAACAAGCTCAATTCATCTAAATCGGTATATTTTGTGTAATATCACTGTATCTTGATTGAGAACCTAATAAACACCGTGCCAGAAATATACTTTTGCGTGCCATTTCTGGCACGCGTGCCAGAGGTTCTTCGACCATGCTTAAGATAATTTAAAAAAAAAAAAAACCTATTTTTATAGTAGTTAAGAAAATGCATTTCAGAGACAGAAAAAAAACTATTTGCCCTATCTATTTTCAAAAATTTGGAGTTCATGAACATGTAATAAAGCTTTGATTAGCATATACCATATTTACTCGTATAATTTACGTCCTTGCACTGAAAAAAGAAAAAAAAATGTTAATTTTACCGTATAATACTGGCAGCTGGGATGCCAGTATTATACGGTAAATTAACAGTAATAAACAGTAAAATAAGCAGTAATACGCTACCGCGCATACTGTAAAATCAACATTTGGTTTTGTTGGGTTTTTTGCACCTCATACTTCTGAAAATAATTTCTACAAAAAAAAAAAAATAAATAAATAAAAAAAAAAAAAATCGCGTCATCGTTTTCAATATATGAGATAATTCACATTAGTGAAATAGGATTTCATATCAATCTTAAAAACGTTTGGCTTGTGAATATTTATTTGAAAATTTAATATTCCTATAGAAAACCTAAAACCTTTCTTTATTTCATGGCTTTGAACATCCTACCTAACTAATACTTTTTTAAAAATTAATTAATATCCTTCATTATAGACTACTTTTGAATATAGTATCAAAATATTATGATTTTCATCCAGTTTAAAAGTGTATCTAAAATTGGTAAACTAAGAAAATAAATAGTTTATTTAATTTTCCTTATTTATTTATTAAATATTATATTCTTAAAAATTGCTATTGTTTTTGTTACTTCAAACTTTTTATTCGAGAAAAATGGATATTAATACATGTTTTTGTATAAATCCAACTATTTTTTGCAGCTATAAGTTATGGTATTGGAGACTACTTACGACTTATAGTACTACTTTATTAAAAAAAAAAAAAAAAAAAAAAAGTGTGAAAATACAAGGGTAAATACGGTACACGTACGGTTATTTTCCCTTTAAACTTTAAAAATTTGATTATTTTATATTATCTCTTATCACTTCATCACAGGTTATTTGCGTATTCAAATACAGTGTACATAAGAAAAGAAGTTTAGGAAATAAGTTACAACAAAAAACATTGAATTAATTTTTATAAATTTTGCAATTCAGCAGAAATTTTATTTCATCCCAGAGTAATGAACTCTTTGAATTTGTATCATTTTTGTGGGTTTTGAGGTTTTAAAGAATGACTAGAGTTTTGTTTTTCCTTAAATCACAAATGCGTTTTACTTTTTGCTCTAGAACTCAATAAACTTAGGACTATATACTAATAATGTCAATAAAACGCTGAAAAATCATTTGGATGTTATAGACTGTACTTAATGTGAGTTACTCAAATCCAAAATTGGTACTTTCTGACACATACATGAAGTCATTTAATCTTATACGCATGAAATTAGCAAGTGCTCTTATTTGGTATAGCTATGAAATCAAATAGCGTTTTCTGGTTTTCGATAAAAGTAAATAGCCTTTTAGAAAATGCTGTCAAAAAGAGCATTTTGAACCAAATTTCCTGGCAAGACAGTCTGTTGAAGATCGTCATGAATCAGCAATTGCTTATAACTCAATATTCCTAATAATTCATTGCTAATTACTTATTTCTAATTCTATTATTTTCATAAATATATCCATGTGAATATGGCATTTCTGTGTTCTCCATCTTATTTTAAAACTCTTTTCATGGGTTCCGGCAAAGGGAAAGAAGGCAGGGGAGGCTGATCGACCCTCCCTGGATTCTGAAATTTAAATGACTAAAAAAAAATTATTAATAATTAAAAATATATATAACAACTAAAAATACTATTCTTAAAAAAAAAAAAAAAAAAAAAAAAAAAAAGGTCACATTTTATTCTTCCCAGTTGACATAAAATAATTAAACACTAATAATAATAATAATAGTAATAATAATAATAAGGAAATAGAATTTTTCGCAGATTCTAAGATTTATAAAATCATTAATAGCTTACAGGCACAGTTGGAAAAACTGCTGAAATTACATATTTTATAAAATATATAATACATGTATGGCAAACAGAAAAAAAAAGTATTTAAAAGTATTAAATCGATTGGAGAATTAAAAAAATAATAATAAATATGGTGCAATATAAAATAGTGCGTGGGAAAATAAAAAGAAATCATTATAATAGTTACCCTCACACATGGAAAAGTTAGAAATAACATATTATTCTAAAATAAATTAAAACGACTCGTAAAGAAATAGAAGTCGTTAAAACCATCAGTTGAATAGGCAAAATTTTGAAAATTATATATTCCATAGAACATAGAACAGAAAATAATTGAACAGAAAAGTAAGCCGGAATAATTGACATATTTCACAAAAAGCTAAAAAATGTTGATAATAATATACAATATAATGCCGATAATAAATAACACAGAAATAATATCTTAGAATTGCACACATCCAAGTTGAAAATTTTGAAAATAAGTAGCTTTTGTTGCTGAAAGTTGCTGCAGATAAAAAACTAAAAATCATTACATCAGTAATAAGTTGATGGTGCAGTTAAAAAGAAGAAATGTATTCAAATAACTAAGTAGATATATATATATATATATATATATATATATATATATATATATATATATATATGTAGATATATATATATGCAATAATAAAGTAAATATAGTAAAAACGTAATAAGTTGGGAAAATGAAGAGAAATAATAATAGTTATCTTCTCAAATAGAAAGAATGAAAATAATAACATATCGTAGAGCTCGCATAAACAAATCGACTACATTGAAAAACAATTTTAAATCATACATTTCTCATAGCAAAAAATAAATAGAAATACGAACGGAAAATAACAAAACTCTAGAAATGCCAAATGTTACTAGTGTGTTTCTTTATTAGTGCGTTATTTAATTTAGAAAAAATTAGAATGTGATGTTAGAATTAATATAAAACCTGCACTAAGTAAACACATAAATAGAACATACAACCCCCCCCCCCCCACACACACACACACACTTTCTCCATAAATATAATCCATCTTTGATTATGCTATGCATGTTCACTGTTAAAAATTCGCAGCAAACTGCCTAGTCATTAGACCGCTTTTATAGAAAACGGTTACATAACACGTGTTTGTTAACCGTATAATTTAAGTCTATTATGACCATTGTCAGAATGGAGTTAAATTACGGTTATGTAACCGTTTTCTGTAAAAACGGTCGAATGACTGGACAGTTTGCTGCAAATTTTTAACAGTGATCTCAATATTTTAATTTCCTTTTAAACTTTGACGTTATATTCAGAAAAATCTTTTGTCTTTATAGAAAAAATGGGAAACTCTATTAGAATATTTTCGTATCTGAAAAAAAAAAAAAAAAACATGGAAATTTTATACATTTACGAATGAAAATAACTAAGTGAATGTGTCACAAAATAGCAAGTTTAGATAACGAGCAAGTTTGGATTTTAGAACAGCCAGCTTTACAATCGATCTTATCTCATGCAGGTCTTGTGGCAATTGTTATGTCTGTAGGGAGTATAAACTTTATCATTTTCTGAAACATGGTTTTACTTTTATGGAAAAATGTATAAGACTTGGAAACTCAACAAGAATAAAGATGATAAGATTTAGGCATTTATGGATGAAACTGATTTCGTGAATGTATAAAACATTAAGGTGGTTCTCAAATGATCTTCTGAATAACGCAAAACTTTCTGTCACAATTTCTGATTCATTTTTAAACGCAAAGGCAAGGCAAAAAATTCACAGACCTGACTATTGAAGCGATTTGGAATCGAAATGAGTTTCCGATTTTTTGATAAATAATTTATCGAGTTATAAGTGATTTTGGTCACGTGGCAACGCATTTTTCACCTTTCTGGGCGCTGAAGCATCGGGAATTCGATTCAAAACGCCGAATTTGACAGTGTTTTCGGAAAAGTCTTCTGCTTTTACCAAAAAATGGAAAATGTGTTAACATTACAAAGTTTCTGAATAACCAGACCTGCTCATTTCATGCCTTTCCGAACAAAAATGAATTAAAAAATGTGTCTGAAAGTTGCAAGTTAGCCCCTTTGGATTTGAGAACAGCCTTAACGAATTTGGATTTAAGAATACCCAAAAATGAAAACATTTTTTCCAATATTTCTCAAGTAAATTTTACAGAAAATGAACTAATACTAATTTGTAAAAGAATTTACATAACACATTAACTAAAAGTTCATCTAATGTTTGTTTCCCACAAAACAAGCTGTTGCTAAAAAAAAAAAAAAAAAGGAATACGAAATTTTTATAACGCTGCATTTCGCTTCTGTTTATGCATGAAAATTTCATTTTCGCATGCCCCATATTATAAGAAAATGAAGAACTTTAATAAAGTAGCAGCATTTTGTCACAAGATTTTCAAAGCACTGTTTCATGACAAGGACTTATAATAACAGAGCTATTAATTGTGCGAATATCTTTTAAAGGGGTGTTCTTTTAATGACTTAATTATCTTTGTTGAATACAGAAGAAAAAAAAAAGTACCATGTTAGTGATACATGTTTGAGCATTACTATGACACAGCTGGAGAGGTTGTTAAGTAAAAAGACACAAGCATTGTTTGGAAAATATTAAATCGTTGCAAAACTCTCTCAGCCTTACAAATCTTGTAGGAATTGTTTCATAATGTGGTACATTGTATACAAAGTAGGGATTACTGATATTATATTGTATGAAAACATGTGACAATGACAAGCCCATTGCTCTTCATGTCTAAGTGTATGATTGTCACTTTTATGATTATGTATCTCTTCTAAACAATTCAATGCCTTTTGATTTAACCTGTATCATGCAGTGGAGAAGTATTATGAGAAATATATTAATGTGTATAAAATATTTGATTTTATAAAGATGTATTCAGTTTACTTTTTTAAAGGCACCAATGTCATAAAATGCTTCAAATTTTTAAATTTACATTTAGAAAATAAAGCAAATTCTTACAGCTCCGAAAATAACTGATCTATAAAATTTGATTTTCTGTCAGTGATTAAAAAAAAAAAAAAAAAAAAAAAAAAAAAGAACACCTGCTTCTACGTTCATTCGACTATTTACACACTATATAAGTCAAAAATAATATTTATAAAATTTTGTGTTTCTCTTGTATCTCTGAAATAGTCTCAGAAACGGTTACATAACAAACACTAAACTTATCAGGGGATGATAGAGAATGTTTCTGGCTACAATCGGCAGTTTGTCGCATCTAAAATCGTTTTTGAGAAAATAGGAAAAAAAAACCGTGAGAATTAATCAGCCAGCCAATCTTTCAATGCTCAAAATCTCAAAAACAAATCGGTCAATGTTAAATTTTCTTAAACAATCAAATTTTCTTAATCAATAGGTAAGAGTGCTTTCAATGTTATTTAAATCATTCTAATAAATTAAATCTCTTACCTGCGGATACGTGATGGGAAACACGGTGTAGATATCTTCATCTTTATCCATAAATATTAGACTCACACATTAAAATTCAAAGCATTGATAGAAACACACAAAAAAACATTTAATACACGAACATAACAATTAAAATTTACATCCTTTTCACATCGTCTCACAGACACAACTGCTTAAACTCTCTGCAAAGAGTAGAAAAAAAAGAAATTATATTAATCATCAAAAATCAAAGTACAAAAATGGGAGTGTTCATAAAAAAAAAAAAAAAAAAAGTCTTTCCAGCAAAATGTAGCTGTATTTTCTGTGGTTTAGATTGTTCTAACTACAGAGTTCTTTTTCACAGTCAATTTTAAGGAATCCTACGGCGATTTAAAGGTCTATTTAAAATTTATAAATGATAATTCTGGATACAATCTGCAATTTTTCGCATTCCGATATCTAAAATATGTTTTTTGGGAAAACAAGGAAAAGCCGGGAGAATCAAACAATCAACCAATGTTTCAATTACTCAAAAAATCGAGAACTAACTTATCAAATTTAAGGAATCTTACGGCGATTGAAATGTCTAATTAAGATTTATATAAATGACAGTAATTATATTTAAAACTAGCAGACTACGCCCGCTGCGCTGGTCGGTTTCTCCAAAATAACCTTGAATCAGACGAAATATATCGGTGAATTTAACCTTGTATTTTAAAGTAATCTGTACCTTTAACTGGAATATCCTAAAATAACATAAAAACGGATACTTATTTCACTAAGTTATGTTTTTTTTTAATACGGTTTACTATTACGTTTCCAATTTTCCATTGATTTATATGTTTTATAGCTACATTTTTTTAATAACGTGAATTAACCTATATATTATTCACAACTAAAAAAAAAAAAAAAAGGCGCATCTAGTATTTGTCGAGAATTAAATAAAAATCATGCACTCGTGATATCATAATTCACTTTTATATTTTAACAGAATAATTAGGCTACTATAATTTGTGACTCGTGCTGACACATTGCTGTTATCATTATTTTTTCGCGTGAAGTTTTCGCTATGGTACTCCATTGTGAAATTTAGTAATTTTTGAAATTCAATATTTGAAAAACGGCATAATCAGTGGATTTAAAATTTATATCGAGAAAAATAATTTTTTTTTATACTTTTCTAACGCAGTTTGTCTAACAATTTTCTGACAAATACTTTTCGAGCAATTAATTTTTTTCCGTAACTTCAAATGTTTCATTTTCCGAGATTAATCTGTGGCAACGATTAGCGAAAATCCCAGTCGTCAGCAACGCGTAGCTTTTTATTAAAGAGGATGGAGGATTGAATTTTGTGCCGTTATATTAAAATAAATGATCGACGTAAAAAATAGCGCAAATAAAATACATCCGAGAAGAAGCTCCGAAAAAGCTGTTTGCTACTTTACATATATTTTATTTGTGCTATTTTTTACGTTGATCATTTATTTTAATAATGACAATAATTATATTTCTAGCTTATGACTTAAACATCCTAATTAAAAAATGATTTATAAATGATAATAATTACATTTTTAGCTTATGACTTAAACATTTTAATTAAAAAATATGTTTCCTCACTCGACAACGCGAAACTTTCTGACACATTTTCTGATCCATTTTAAAACGTAAATGCATGATGACACTTGTAGGCATGATTATTGAAGTGATTTGTAATCGACCATTGTTTTTCATCCGATAAATTAATCACGTTTTGAGTTGTAAGCGATTAGCGATTATTGTCTCAGGACGGCAGGATGTTTTTCCTTTCCCACACTGTCGCGTCCAAAAATCCGGTTCAAAACGCTAACTTCGACATCATTTTCTGAAAGATAGTTCTTCCTTTACTGAAAAATGGGAAAACTGTTCGATTACAAAGTTTCTGAATATGTCAATTTCATGCGTTTGCGAACGAAATTAATTAAGCCTGTTCTTATGGTGTGAAGTCCTGATATATTCAAATGGACATTTTTTAAAAACATTGCCGTGGTATAGTAGCACATTGGATGCACCGCAATTCAGTGCGTTTCCTGAAAAATTAATCCACACAAGAGGCATTAGATGAAAACAAGTCTTGTAATCCATGGAATTCTTTTTATTTATACCAGCACAACATCGACACAAGAAAACAGAGAGGGTGGCCTTCGCTTATTCTACCAAACATTTACATGTTTATCCGACAAAAGCAAGAGAAGATCTGATCTAATTTTTCAGATTCATTATCGCCAACACATTAGATGTAGCATGCCAATCCTTACATTTCTAGCCAGGCATGAACCTTCAAACTTTTGACAGTTAGCAATAAACCAATATTGAGCATTTTTGAATAAGAAATGAAAGAATGCCATAATTTGGCGGAACATCAATTCTTGTGATTTTTAACATTCACTCGAGCGTTGTTTTGGGAAAGTTAGGCATGTGATATTAGAATCTAACGAAAAGAGTTCATAGTGCATATTTTTGCAGCAGTCAAATTATGAAAACGGTGCCTGCATTTAACACAAGATACGAAGAAAGACAAAACAACATACGTTACGGTCATCTGCAGTACATTAATATTCGAATCGAAACCGCATGAGAGTAACGTACATTTAATGTTACGAAGAAATAACTGGGAACATTTTTAGCTAGGAAGAAATGATTGTTTTTCGGATTAAAGAATAAAAAGATTTTGAATACAGAAATTAATTCACATAGAGAAACTTTAAGATAGGAAAATTAAATTTTAGAGTAAAACACAAAATATATATGATTCTATATCATAGTTCTCAAATAAAAATGAGCTAAAGTCTCATTTCTGAATTCATTTTTGTTCGGAAAAGCATTAAAGTGGCAGGTTTCTTATTCAGAAACTAATGTAATCGAAAGACGTTTTTGGTAAAATGAAGAAAATATTTTTAGAAAATACTGTCCAAGTCGGCGTTTTGAACCGAATTTAGACGCAACAGCCCGAGAAAGGGGTAAAACGTGTCGTCACGTGACACGAATCGCTTATAACCATAAGTAATTTATTTATCAAAAAATCCCTGATGGCTCGGCCTACAGGCACAGGTAGATTTCGAAGACGCAGACCGTGGGGTGCCTGTTTGTTGGGAATTGCGGATGAAATGACCTTTTGCTATGATGCGGAAGTTGGAACCGCCTACTTCGAAACTTAACTTGTTTGCAGGCGGAGCCAGCAGGGATTTTTTTTTTTTTTTTTTTGCTATAAGAGTTGGTCCTATAAAAAACGTGTCAATATAAAAGTTTTAGATAATATTAAGAGGATTTATAATAAATTTAAGCGGATTTGATATCTTGTGAATTGACGAAGTTATGAATTTTTTTCTTCTACCCCCCCCCCCCCCCTTGGGGCCATTTTTAATTATATCAAAAATCTGTAAATCCCCCCATAAAATTTCGGCCCTTCTCCTAGAAGTAATAATAACTTCAAACGGTTTTTTTCTGTTTTCACAAAAAGCCCCCCCCCCCCCACTCTCCCCCCCCCCCCTTGGTTCGATTTTGCCCATTAACGAACTTGACCGAGATTTTATGCCCCTTGATTTTATGTATCAGTTTCGAAGAGATGCGGAAGTTGGAACCGCCTACTTAGAAAAATAACTTGGTTGCAGGCGGAGCCGGCAGGGATATTTTTTTTTTTTTTTTTTTTTTTTTTTTTTTGCTATAAGTGTTTGGTCCTATAAAAAACTTGTCAATATAAAAGTTTTAGATAACATTAAGAGGATTTATAATAAATTTAAGCGGATTTGATATCTTGTGAATTGACGGAGTTATGAATTTTTTTCTTCGAAAACACCCCCTTCCCCCCCCCCCCCCTTGGGGCCATTTTTAATTATATCAAAAATCTGTCATACATACATTTTCGGCCCTTTTCTTAGAAGTAATAATAACTTTAAACGGATTCGATACGTATCATAACTAAGAAATTATGGGTTTTTTCTGTTTTCACAAAAGCCCCCCCCCCCCTATATTCGATTTTGCCCATTAACGAGCTTGACCGAGATTTTATGCCCATTGATTTTATGTATCAGTTTCGAAGAGATTTGTGCAGAATTATTGTAGTTATCGTGTCCATAAAAAAGTGACATAGATAGATAGATAGATAGATAGATAAAGTTTTGAACTGGGAGTGGTTTTGGGTTCTGGGAGTCATGATCGGCGTAGATCTGCAAAAAATTTTCAAAAATTCCAACTTAGGTGAGAATGCAATAGGTAGTATTTCTTACGAAATCTATCTAAAATGGAAAACTCATTCCGAATCCAAATCGCTTCAATAGTCAGGCCTGCAAGTTTTCTGCATTAATGTGTCAGAAAATGTGTCAGAATATTTTGCGTTGTTGAGCAAGTCATTTGAGAACCTCCTTAAGTTACTCTGAACCTGAGCTGAGCATAAGAAAAAAAAAACTGTTATCCATAATATTCATATATTTTGAAAATATTCTTAATCCAATAGATAATGCAAGAAATAAATATAAATATTTATCTGAAATTATTCTAAAGCTATAAGTTCATAAACTATTTACAGTTCGACAGACTGCACACAAATTTCCCACATTAAATTATTTTTATTTCTCACACTTGAGTACTTATGCAAGGTATTTTCACGTTCAAAAATTACTATTCTAAATCTGTAATGTTTTATAAGCATAAACATTACACTGAAAAACATCTGACTGATAGAATTTTTTAAGCTTTTCTAAACTACTGAAATATTCATTAGAAAATCTAAATTCATGAGATAAGCTTTTTGTTATGCACTACTTAAAAATTTATTCCATTCGGGCAGCATATTTTCGCGAAGGTTATACTTAGGATTTTATGATAATCCGCTGCATAATATCGGAATAAACATTATGAATGGGGATCATAAAAAGATGGTTTTATTTGTAGTTCTTGTCACTGCCAGAGGTCAGAATCTCTATGTTCTTCTCAAATAATAATAGTGTCTTTAAATTGTCTAGAATAATAGGTACAGAATGTTGCTCTGACAAAAAAATTGAATTAAAATACAATTCCGAGCATCTGCAGATGCAACGTATATTTTAATCAATTTAACCGAACTTTATGTTAATTTTATGCTCAATTCACAAGGAAAATCTGTCTTTTTGTTGACAGATTGCAGTATAGCGCGAAAGTGCGGATATCTTAATGGTTAAACTTTTCTTGCGGTTAATCTGCTTTTCACTCTTTTTAATATGCTCTGGGCAATCAACTGCCATATGTGCCAACTCTGCAACAAGATGTAAATATTTTCAGTAGAAGAAAGAACCAAGGCTTTTTACTTTCGGTTTGGGAAAAGATGTAATACTACCGTACATTCTGACGTATAAGCGCACCTTCAATTTCACGCTATTTGTTTTCTATTTTTAGGTATATTCGTTGTATTACGCGTGCCCCCTTCATTGCAAAGGATCTTTTATGAGATATCTAGCATGGCTATATAATAAAGAACATTAAATTATAAAATTATAACAACTAGTATACGAACATGAAGACAAACCAGAAAAAAAAATCTTGCGCCAAGCATAGATTAAGAATCACTTTCTAACACATTCACATACTGTAACAAAACCTTGCCGTTTAATAAGGTGAAAGAAAGAAGTAAACAATTTGAAACATGCATAAAACATTTGAAAATCCAATTTTAGCAGTTACCATCTAAAGTCGTAAAAATATCCTAATTCTTTTGTGCAGTCCTGTATATGATTTAAAGAGAGTTGTATATATATACTATACACTGAAAAAGAAAAGTTGATTTTACGGAGTAAAATCAGCTTTTTTTTTTGCAAGTGTATAAGTATGAAAAAAATTTGTTCAGTTAGGAAACGCAGAAAATTCCCTTTCAGCGATTTCCGTCAATAAGCAAAAATTTACTCGAATTCTTCTGTGTAGCCCTGTATGTAATGTATACAATTTACACAAAGTAATATGCAAAAATTTAGTTAAATATACAATTTTAACACATTCTGATTGTTTAGTTATTATAGGCTTTATAAAGTAAGTTATTTTTAAGGCTTTTGAACTTTTTTGAAGAAATATGTCGAATGGTATCTGCTTAGTTTTCTGTCAGCTTATTTTCTGCCGTAAGAAATACATTGTTTTAAAAATTCTGAAAAAATATATAAGAAATAAAATAGCAAATATATATTTTTTTTAATTTAAGAGAATAATTTTAAACTTTTTTGTTGTTACGCATTTATATATATTTTGCGATGAATGTTATTTTTAACATTTTCCATCTATGGTGTAAATTATTATAATGATTTCTGTAAGACAAAAATGCATAAGTATTATCTATAAATTATTTTTCTTCTGAATTACTTTTTAGCTCTACTACAATTTCCCTGTAATTTTTCACTTTTCTTTCGCCGACTTGCAAGTAAAGTTAAATACCTTTAAAAAATCCAGCCAGCTTTTGTTACTCAAATGGACTGTTTTACTGCATTTAAATATATGTAACAAAAAATATGACGCCCTTTTCTAATTAATAAAATTATTCTTAATTATTCTCTTTCCTAAAAAACTCTCTGTATTTTTAATTACAATATCAATATTATTTTCATTTAATTCTACATCTTATTAGTGTTCTTAATTTTATTATTATTATTATTATTATTATTATTATTATTATTATTATTATTATTATTTCCCAGCTCAACAACACGAATATTCATGAATCAACGCATTGCCAAAGTCATTCTTATGTGTTGAAGCATAAAAATCACAAATACTACTGTTAAAATGCCTCATTTATCATTTTCCTACAAATTAAAACACAAAATTTCGTATGAAACAGCTTGAGTTTTAGTCGTGCCGCGGGTTGGACATACCCAGGGTGCTTCCAGTTTTTACAACTGTCACCACTATTTTTCGAAAAGTAATGTTCAAATTAATTTATCACAAAATTTGAAACAATTGTCTCCGACTAAATACGGTGACGATTATTATTTCTATTTATTGGAGACAAAGTAAAAAACATTCATACCCTTGGATAAACGCGACTTCTCCAGGGTTAATTTTGCTATGGAACATTAGCGGGAAAGAAATATTAAACTATTTACATTGTTTCAAGTGCAAACGGGTTAATCTTCTGCAATTCTTTTAATTTATCACGTGGGTTTACAAAATTCATGCTTGAAAATTACTTTAAAAATCTTAAAAACTCAGTAAATTAAGTTACAGTTTTGAACAAATTGCATTTGAAAGTACTTTATTCTTTTGCTATTCGATGGTGTAAAAATTGAAATTGTGCGATGAAATTTTGCAAAAAAGAGGGGGGGGGGGGGGGGAGGATAAATTGCTTAGATCGTTGCTAGCGTTACGCACGAACGTGTTTTTGCTTTATAATATAGATTTGACAAAATTCTATAAAGTACAAGAAACAAAATTACTTTAACTTTATATTTTCTGTATTTTTCTTCAAAAGAACCATGAGTATTGCTTTCTTTGTGCAATATGAAACTTTTATTGTTATTTTTTTAATGAGCATAATGCTTTTGTTTTCTAAATGCGGCATTGAACAAAGAGCAACACAAGTCGTAAAGATGACCTTAGAATCTTCCAGGAAATCTTTTAATATGTTCCTCAAGTTAAATTACTTTAGTATTATTATCACTTGCTATTCTTATGACTTATTGAGGTGGGTTCCATTATATAGAATGAAAAAAAAAAAAAAAAAAAAAAAAAAAAAATCTATTCACTTATTTGCCTCAACAAATTCGCCCTAAATTAATAAATAATTTATAACGCTTTCAGTTTTCTATGACGATAAAGTTTATCTTCTATATATCTTAGAAATTTGGTTAGAACTTCTATGACGTAAGCTACTTTTCAAGCCTTTGAAAATACAGATTCTGTTTAACGTGGATTATTCACAATGCATGACACATTTCAAAAAAGCACTTTGCCTGAAAATTTATTCACAGAAACAAAAATTCCCTCCTAAGCCTATTCATTCACGCGATCAATAGAAGCCACTTTACGCAGAATTTGAAGCATAAAACCTCGGAATAATGCTAATTTAATATCACTCTTTTGTTGCGTTCTTTTTTTTTTTTTATGTCCGAAAAACATTCAACTGCAAAGATGACACGCTCCGTGACAGTTCATATAGCATTCTTTATAAATATTAAGGATATTTTTCAGTTTTTCCCTCCGATAATGAGAATTTGTCAGATACAATTACAAAAACTTTTTTTTCTTCTAATATATCCATAAAAGGAGATGGGTACCAAAGCATTGATTTTTGGCCATCCGATAGGGTAAATATATATATATATATATATATACACTGAAAAAAAAAAATGTTGATTTTACAATATAATACTGGCACCCCAGCTGCGTATTACTCCTTCAGGTGTCGAAGAATTGAATAATTTTCTCTTCTTGTAAATTTGTTCACCTTTGATTAAAGTTCATTGTTACATGGTGATCAACGTTTCGGTTTGAAATACTAATTTATTTTGTGACAAATATTTTAATTTCTTAAAAAAAAAGAAAAAAAAAAGGTTTTTTAGAAAACTGAATTAGGAAACTCTAAAAAATGTATGCATGCATCAATCACTCAACAAAATGATAAAAAGTAAAGAAGCACCAAGGAATTGGTGTCAGCTAACATAAATAAAATAAAACTTAATTACTAACATCGTAAAAATATTAGAACAAGTTGGAAATTGTACGTTAAACAAGACAAATGATGTGCGTTCGTACTATAACTAGTTTTACAATGAAAAAAAAAAAAAAATCTTCACTATTATTTCAGTGAAATAAATTATATCGTATGTTATGAGAGAAATGAGCATGTCTTTTTTATTGTTATTACGTATACCACGTTTACAGATGCGATTTTTTTTTCGAAACCAGACAGCGCTGCAAAATTCACCATGGAGATCTTGCTTTGCGAATGATTACCTCCATGGTTTAATAATTCTGTGACTCACGTTGAACGAATCTCTTGCGTTTATTTACTTTAATGTATTCGGCTGTTAACGTAATTTCAACTGAAGTTATCTCAGAATCTATACATTTTTTTAATGTAACTCATCTCTCAAGCAAACAATTTTTTTGAACGATCTTTCTAAAAACGCAACTTTTCTGCAATTTTATTAGAAAAAATAATTTTGAATAAAAATGGCCGCGTGGCATATGAAAAAAGTAACAGTTAACCCGTATTTGTTTTGCCTCAGTCACATGACTTGGACTTTTATTATATAGATTAATTTATGATAGGATTTAATAGAATAACAAAAACTTTTATTAATATCTTTTTAAGTTTTGATTCGATTTTCATTATATTTGAAATGACTCGACAAAATTCTGCAACGATTATCTTATATTAAACTTCAAACCTGTCGTTTGGGTAGTTTTTGCTCTGTTTATATGCAGACAGACGGTCGGACGGGCGGATCAAACGACGACTATAGGTGTTACGTATTTATATAATTACGAACGCACCTAAAAGTCATAATGGTTTCAGTTCGATAGTGTTAATAACAGAGTTATTTTTGTTTCTTCTACGTAAATGTTTCGTAAAGTAATGAGTTTGGATTTGAGAACAGACTTCAAAAGATATTTTTAAACTAAAATTTATTAAGATACAACTAAATGCACTGTAAAAAATGGGTACTCAAAACTAAAAAGTACTCAATTTTGAATACGTCACATACTCAAAATAGCTCCGATCCAAATGTACTCAAAATTGAGAAACACATGTACTCATTTTTGATCCCATGGACGTATTCAAATATGAACTCCTATGTACTCATTTTTGATCCCATGGGTGTATTCAAATTTTAAAATTTTTATGTCGTTAAAATAAAATTTATAGGCTAAAAAAAAAAAAGTTACTTCGCGAGGACAACCTTATAAGGGATACATACATTTCTGCTGATTTTTTTTATTCCTGCGTGAGTTTATAGTAATTAACCAACACTTGGCCATGAGAGGAATCGAACCCGCGATGTCCTGTGTACTAACCTGACGACTCAGACCAACGCGCCATGAGTGGTCACGCCTCTTTCTCAAATGTTAGTTATCGTGCAAAACTTGCAAAAACTTGAGTTTTCATCTGTAGATAGATTTTTTCAGTTTCAATGTTTTTAATATTTTCTTTTCATAATTTTCAATATTTTGCTGTATGATTTGGTGCCTTATAACAGATAAATTTCAATTTATTATTTATTATATGCGTAAAACATTGCATTAAGAATACCCATTGCTTCTTTTTGCAACAGTACCAACAATTTCTTTATTCGAACATATACTTTTTTAAAATTATTTGCCTGATTATCTATTTATCAATTCTAATAAAAACAACAATTATCTTAATCAGACGTGTTTATTCATGCTATTAAAATATATATTTTTTTAAATGTCTTATTTTAAAAAAAATTACGTAAATAAATTTGTTTATAATAAATTTATTATATTTCAGCTATGCTGGGAGCTTTTTCGTACGGTTCGGTTAAACTAAATAGTTAAAAAAACTGATTTTTAGAGACAAATTTGAAATTAATGATCTTGGGATAGGTAGGTTTAAATCTGGACTTATTGATTTTATTTAAATTAAATTAGTTTAATTTATAAAAATATAAGCTAAAGAAATAAATTAAAAACGTTATAAAGTTAAAAACTTTATTTTTATAAAATTAAAGAAAAAATATTAACTAATTTGATAAATTTAAGGAAAAAATTATAAACTTTGTAAAATTATAATTTATAAAATACTAAATTTTAGCGTAATTCATAAATTTGTAAGCCAAATCAGCTTAGTGTAATACCAATTTGCATAGCTATAATTTGCAAAGATATTATGTTATGAAACTTTTAAATAACACAATATTGCCTCACGTTAAAAAAGTTAAAATAAATTTTTAAAAATTAGTGGGGAAAAAAATCATAATTTTGAAGTACTATCAAGAAAAAAAAAAAGTAGATGTGTAAAATGTGAGAAAAAAAAAAGAGTAAATGTGTTGTAGTGGATCCACTTTGATGAAAATCCCGAACAACCAGATCCACTTTTCATTTCTCTTATTCTTCGTTTTTTCTTCAAATAATAGCTTTTTAGGCTCCGAAATTTCGTCATTACACATTCTGAAATATACAAGTATGTTGGGTTTGATCATACGTTCATTTTGGATCCAAAAATACTCATTTCGAAATGAGTACATGAACTTAATCATTTTTGAGAATACAAATGTTCATTTTTGATAGAAAAATAATCATTTCGGTATGAGTACATGAACTTACTCATTTTTGAGAATGCACATGTTCATTTTTTATCCAAAAATACTCATTTCGATATGAGTACATGGACTTACTCATTTTTGAGAATGCACATGTTCATTTTTGATCCAAAAATACTCATTTCGATATGAGAACATGGACTTACTCATTTTTGAGAATGCACATGTTCATTTTTGATCCAAAAATACTCATTTCGATATGAGAACATGGACTTACTCATTTTTGAGTACTTCATTTTTTACAGTGTGTAAATTTATTGCTTGAAGCTGCGTAAAAACATACATAAAACATTTAAAAGCACATTAAAGCCCTTTTAAAAATTCCAAAACGTTTTCAACCGAACTACTCTCGATTATCATCAGTAGAAAAACTAATTGTTGAGTTGAGTTGTTGTCTCTTCGCGTTTTCTTGCTTGCCCGGAATAAACTATTTTACTTCAAGGGTTTGGAATATAAGGTGTGATGGGAAAGGTAATCAATGATGCATTAATTCATTCCAGACTGCGCGGATATCATATGATAATTACATCGTTACAGACTATTTCTTTGTTAGACTTTATTTCTAGAGACTCTCTTATGATAGCTTCCTGGTGATTATTTGTACGGAATATAATTTTGGATCCATTGAAATCAACTTTTATAGGTTCAGTTTGTGCTAATCTTGCTAACGTTCATAACGTACATAATTTTTATTGATATTTTTAAAGTCTTTGTAAATATAGCTTCTAGACAACCAACCTACCATAATGCATGACTCATTAAAAAAAAAAAAAAACTTTGTCTATAAACTTATTCACAGAAACTGATCTTATTTATGCGATCAATAAGAGATGCTTTACATAGAATTTGAAGCAGAAAGCCTCGAAATAATGCTAATTTAAAATCACGCTTATTCTTTTTCTTTTTGTATGTCCAAGAATCTTAACTACAAAACTGACACGCTCCGTGTCAGTTCTAAAGACACTCTTTATAAATATTAAATAGTGTTACCCAGAAGGTATCAGAGCCACAAACAAATGCATTTGCAATTCAAACTGTTCCTAAGATGAACACAATGATGTGTTTCTGAAAAGTACAATGTCTAACAAGTGGTGTAACGCGTCGCTGAAACGATACCATTGTCTTGGCATTTGTTGCTTGTCCTTTTTCCTTTAGGTCAGGGATGGAGGTTTGTTAACAGATTTGAATGCAGTATAAAGATAAAAAAAGAAAAATAGAAATAGTGTTCTTTCATTTTATCTTCAATGTAAACCGAATCTAATGTGCTGCAAACAAAAGAGGATGCTATTGTTTGTAACAGATGAGTATTTTTTCGTATGCGACCTAAATCATCGATACCTTTCTTAAATAGGAAGATTTATTCGAAGATATTCTCATGTACAGATTTCTGTAAATTCACTCGCAAACTCTATTTTGACTGCTACTACTACAGTAAAACCTGTTAAGACTAAATAAAGGACCGCAAAAAATTCCCTTTAGATAGGTTTTATTAGATAAACTATCTCTTAGGGATACTCCATTAAAGCTTTTCTCAAATCCAAACTGGCTTACTTTATGACATCTTTTTAATCTATTTTTGTTCGGCAACGCATCCAATTGACAGATGTTCTTATTCAAAAACTGTGTAATCGAAAGAAATTTTCCATTTTTTCGTAAAGGCAGAATAACTTTCAGAAAATACTGTCAAAATCGGCGTTTTGAACAGAATTTCCGACGCCGCAGTATGAGAAAGGGTAAAACGTGTCATCATGTGACACGGATCGCTTATACTCGAGAAGTAATTTATTTATCAAAAAATGAAAAACTCATTTCGATTCCAAACCGCTTCAATAGTCAATCTGGCCAATTTCATACCTTTGCGTTTAAAAATGAATCAGAAAATGTGTCAGAAAGTTTGGTGTTGTTGAGTTAGGTCATTTGAAAACAGCCTTTATTACGTCATGCAAACTTCATGGGTTTTTATTAGAGCTCCTTTATAGGAGTCTTAGTTTTTATTACCCCTTCCTCCCCTGCTGTTACAAACTCAAGTAATTTTCCCTCCTCTGTTCCCATGGCGGCAAATTTTTTGCAACTGTTAATTTGGAGCTAATTTTGATTAGAACAACAACGCGACTGTTATTATTTTTTATTTTTTTTTTATTTTAGGAATGTGTAAAAAATTAAAATCTACCTTTAAAAAATTCTCATATTTTCATTAGTATGTTGAACGTATGAGACTTTTCTAACAAATGGCATAAGCCTTACATTCTGTCTTCTTTTTTTGGTATGTATTAGGAAAAGTATATTCTCATTTTTTTAGATGCGGTGCTCTAAATTTTATTTTAACTCATCTCCTTCCCTTGTCGTCCTGTATCACATTTTGGGGACGTCCCGAACTCTTTCTTGAAAACAGACGTAATTAATAGATGATCCTTTATAACTGTGTTGTATTCTTTACCCCAGAATCATGAAAGTTTCCGTTTAAGGCAGGATTCTTTTATACACAGATTATACTTTCACAGGTTTTACTGAATGTAATGCAATGCAAAACCGTTAGTATCATCTTTTCGTATACATATGTAATTCTTTCAATTATCAACATTGAAATTTTTTTCTAGAAGATATTAATATGGGAAACTTTCGCGGGAGTGTAGATTAGAGTTGTGCATGGGCCGAAATTTCCTGGCCCAGCCCGACCCGTACAATTTTTTTTCTGGCCCGACCCGGCCAGATATAAAAGTTAAAAGATTGGCCCGAATCTACACTCTGGATAGCAATTTTTTCATGAAAGTGGCAAAAAGTAAATAATTTATTGCGATTGCATCAGTAATTGAACAAGTACCGGTAATTGTCCAGTGAGACTCAAAACTGCACAAAACATAAATTATACACGGAAATCTTAATTTTGGTTAGTATGCGCCCCCCAAAATTAACATATCCGTGCATTTATTTTTGTTTTATACAGTTTTGTGTCTCGCTGGTCAATTATTGACGCCCGGTCAATTACTGGTGCTTATCCTAATATCTATCTCATCCTAATATTTTTGAACCACTTCAACAAATTTAGTTTTGCGCTAAAATTTTGCCATGCAAGGTTGTAAAAAAGTGAAAGTTCTGCTAGTTAGGGGAAAAAATATTTTTCGCAGCCTAACAACGCGAAACTTTCTGACACATTTTCTGATTCATTTTTAAATGTAAAGCATGTCATTAGCAGACATGATTTTTAAAATGGTTTGTAATCGAACATTTTTTTTCCCGATAAGTGAATTACAACTTAAGTTACAAGCGATTGTTGTTTCAGGGAAGCAGTTTTTTTTTTTTTTTCGCTATCGTATTCGGAAATTCGGTTTGAAATATCAACTTTGACAGCTTTTTCTTAAAAATCTTCTGCTACCAAAAAATGGGAAAATCTTTTCGATTACATATAGTTTCTGAATAAGAAAACCTGCCAATTCTCTGCGTTTGAGAACAAAAACTAATTAAAAAAATCCCTGACGGCTCGACCTAGGCACTTGTAGATTTCGAAGACGCAGACCGTGGGGCGCCTGGTTATTGGGAAAATTGCAGCAGAGAGAGCTTTTTGTCATGATACGGCAGTTGGGACCACCCGCTTCAAAATCTACCTGTGCCTGTAGGCGGAGCCAGCAGGGATTGTTTTATTATTATTATTATTATTATTATTATTATTATTATTATTATTATTATTATTATTATTTTCAGTAAGAGTTGGTCCTAAAAAAACTTGTCAATATAAAAGTTGTAGATAATATTAGGAAGATTTATAATAAATTTAAGCGGATTTGATACCTTGTGAATTGACGAAGTTATGAATTTTTTTCTTCTTCTTAGAACCTTATTTTTCCCCCTTTGAGGCCATTTTTAATGATATCAAAATCCTGCCATACATAAATTTTTGGCCCTTTTCTTAGAAGTAGTAATAACTTTAAACGGATTCGATATGTATTATAATTAAGAAGTTATACTTTTTTTCTGTTTTCACAAAAAAAAAAATCCCCCTCCCGGTCCGCTTTTGCCCCTTAGCGAACTTGTCCGAGATTTTATGCCCCTTGATTTTATGTATTAGTTTGGAAGCGATTTGGGCAGAATTATGGATGTTATCGTGTACATAAAAAATGATATAGATAGATAGATAGATATAAAACTATCCTGCGCCGTCAGGCTCCCACGGGGGTCGCCGACGCGCGTAAACGACCATCGCACCCAAGCCTCTGAAGGGCTTATAACGCACCAGGGCTTTGTCTCGCCCGGCACTTTAACTGGGGGTGGTTTTGTGTTCTAGGAGTCAGAATCAGTGTAGATCTGTAAAAAAATTTCTGAATTTCCAACATAGGAGAGAATGTAATAGGTAGTATTTCTTACGAAATCTACGTAAAATGTGGCCGAAAGTATGCAGTTTGAATTTGAGATTATCCTGAAACAGAGAAGAAAATAATGTCCATATATATCTGTAAAGTTTCTCAAATCTTTCATTTTTATTTATTCGAACAACAGTGTTTTGATAATTTTTGTTTTTATTTAAGAAATTATTATTACGATCTTTTCGTACGTCTCCACTTTCTTAAATAACAACAGTGGCATTATTTTCTGAAAGATCATAATATTCGAAACTTTTATGGGATTGTAGAGGAAAATTGTTTCAATTATATTTAAAAACAACTTCAACAGATTTGGTTTTAAGCCAAATATATATATATATATATATATATATATATAGTTATAATATCTATGAATTTCAAAAAACATATCAAGTTCTATTATCATTCTACTTAAATCTCCAAAGAGATAATTAATGATATTGTGTATACAGAATACCACATAGCTAATAATTAACATGTGCAAACATAATATTACCATAGCTTGTGCTTCAATGGTAATTGGCCAAATTTTACTCATACCTAAAGAATATTGAAAAAAGAAAAAAGAAATAGCGAGAAAGGGGGAAAAAAAATTATAAATTGGAGTTGCAATTAAGTAAATACAAATGGATTAATAAATTAAATATGAACCATATACAATGGAAAATTGGACCACATGAGAATTAAATATGAATTGGATATGAAAAAACACATGCACATGTACTCATCAGCCTGGATGCACCCACATGTGTTTTAAATAATAATTCAGTGTTTCATAATTCTACTGGCATAATGCTAAGATCAGTAGAATCATCCAGGTACACTGAATTATTACCAGACAACAATTGGAAATATTAAAATTTGGAAATATTTAAATAGGAAATAAAAACCATTAAGAATATACAATATATTTCACTCACATCGATTATCCCAAAAACTGTATTTAACACCTCACGAAATTACCACGAGATAACAGTTTTGAAATAATAAAATTGGAAATATGAACGCGTAAAGTGTAGATAAAATATTATACTCACAATAATTATACAGAATCCTTAAAATGTCACAACTTCTGCATAATATTCACATCCACATAGCAATGCATCATACATGTTGACTAAGTCGAGTTGAGAGAAATGATTTGAAAGACAAGTTGAGAGCACACTTTTTTAAAACACAACCCCATCGATGACACCCAAACACAAAATGATTCAAAAACACACAAAATAATTCTGGTTTTAATACACTTATAACAAAATTATATCCGTGAATATATATTACTCCATCCAATTTTAATTCCTGAAAGTAAAATTAATATACAATCAATAGCTCCCTCTATAGTTAAATTAAATATAATATTAACAATATTATCAACAACTACCTGAAAGGTAAAGTGTCGCCATCTATTGGTATTATAATAATTCATAATTAATATTTAGTTAGATATCCACTTTATTAGTTACATACTCACTTCATTAGATTTAATTATATAAATAAACTTTAAAAAACAATACTAACTTGTAGTTTTACTTTAAATTCAAATAAAATATAATACTACTATATGAATAAATCTACACAGAATTAATTCAACTTGCACAGCATTTCATATATTCTTAACAAGAATATATTATGTAAAAGAGATATTATTTTAATTCAAATTGTTTTTGCTGCCAGCTGTGTTAATCCACTGATATTATAGACATATTATTAAATAATTATTAATGCTTTATTTTTACTACTACTTAAATATATATTAGACTTGTTATTAAATAATTAATGTTTAATTTATACTACATTGTAAATATATTTTATATTTCATAGATTAATTTAAATATCTAATTAAATAATTCATAAACAATTCAAAATATCTCAAAATTTATAAAATTGATAATTAATAGTATTACTACTGTTTTTCAATCAAATTAATGCACATATATATATATATATATATATATATATATATAACAATTGACAGAAGTGGGATTTATGAACCTTTCCTTTTATATTTCTTATTAAAATTCATTATTTAAAATAAATAAATAAATAATAAAGAAAAAAATCTTAATTTTCGTTGTAGGATAAGCAGCTATTGTAAATCATCAATAAACTGGCACTTAAATAAACAAGACCATTTAAAACATGTAAAATTGACGAGACTTGAACAGAGGAAAAATACGTCTTAAAACAAATAAATAAATTAAAAAATGAACACGAATTATTATTTTCAGCAAATTTCAGAAATTCTAAAAGTAGAAAATAAATAACAAACCAGCCAATTAACGAATGCATAAATACCCAGCCGTTCTTAAAAACATTCAATTAAGTTTAAAAATTTGAAATAATACACATCTTAAATCCGAAAATAAATGGGCAGAAAAATAAAAAGAAATCATTTATAATTTTCAGTTATGTCACAAATGATATATCATTCAAAACCGATACTTTGAAGGATATGCATTCATTTAAACATCTTAATTATTGTATTCAGGATGTAAGCCGTAATTCTGATGTAACAGGAAATATTCAAGTTGTAAGACGTCTGCTGCAACTAATTTGACATGCATTGTCTTTTATACTATTTACGTCTCAATAAACACGACGTTTCCTAAGAACTGCCGTCTTAACAAGCTATAATTTTATTCTTTAAAAACAGACAAATTAAAAACAAATTTGACTGTTTCATTGTCATCGATAAGGAAAAGAAATATTCTTTGGGAAGTTTCAATACAAATGCAACATGTATTTCACTAACGATTATCAAAATTACACAAAAGGGAAAAAAATAGCAGGCTTTTATTTTTTATTATTTTTATTTTATTTTTTAATAGTTACTATAATGGTTCTAATTGTTTATTGTTTCCAAAGTTTCTTTTGTGAAATGTTTTCTTTTTCCCTTGCGTGTAACAACATTCATTGTTAACTTCAATCCGAGATTTTTTTCTTCTTTTTCAAATAATGTTCCTTGTTTCATAATTCTTTCATTACTGAGTAAGTAATAAGAAAGTTCTGAGATATTATTTAGAGAGAGGCAAAATTTTAAATTTAACGAAATTTAAAAAATATTTAAGTGTCATAGATTTATAAAGTCAAATTGAAATAAGTTTTAAATCATTTTTTTTAAAGATAATACATATTTTTTTTTAAATAAGAAATTAGTTTTTATTGTTTTTTAATTCTATTTTTTTAGAATATTGTTCGTTTTATAATATACTAGCGGTCCGTCCCGGCTTTGCACGGGTAGACAATGTAATTTTTTTAGTACATTTCTTTTCCTGAATTTCGCGTCCTACCAAAAACTGTTGCTGAGATATGGCGAAATGACCTAAAACTTTCGAATCCCCCTTTAACCACCTTCGGTGTTGGGGGGGGGGGGGGGGGGGATTTTTAAATTCACTGAAATACGTGTTTAATCATTTGTTTAGTAGATTTGTTTTCCTGAATTTCGCGCTCCTACCAAAAACTGTTGCTGAGAAATGACGAAATGACCTAAAACTTTCGAATCCCCCTTTAACCACCTTCGGTGTGTGTGTGGTTTAGTAGATTTGTTTTCCTGAATTTCGCGCACCTACATGAAACAGCTGTTGAGATATGGCGAAAAGTCCTAAAATTTTCGAAAACACCCCCTTTAAAACCCTTCGGGGGGGGGGGGAATTTCTAAAATCACTGAAATGCGTGTTTATCCATTTTTTAGTAGATGTGTTTTCCTGAATTTCACGCTCCTACCTAAATCTGCTGCTGAGATATGGCGAAATGACCCAAAACTTTTGAAAACCCCTTTAACTACCTTCTGGGGGGAATTTCCAAAATCGCCGAAATACGTGTTTAACCAATTTTTTTAGTAGATTTGTTTTAATTAATTTCGCCCTCCTACATAAAAGCTGAGATATGGCGAAATGACCTAAAAAATTCGACCCTGCCCCCCCCCCCCTTTAACCACCGTCTGGGGGGGATTTCCAAAACTTCTGAAATATGTGTTTTATTCATTTTTTAGTAGGTTTGTTTTCCTGATTTTCGCGCTTCTAACTAAAACTGCTGCTGAGATAGGACGAAATGATCTAAAACATTCGCCCCCCCCCCCTTTTTAACCGCCTTTGGGGGAAATTTCAAAAATCGCTGAAATACGTGTTTAACCAATTTTTTAGTACATTTGTTTTCCTTAATTTCGCGCTCCTACATAAAACTGCTGCTGAGATATGGCGAAACGGCCTAAAACATTTGACCACCCCCTTTAACCACCTTCAGGGAGGAATTTCTAAAATCGTTGAAATACGTGTTTAATCATTTTTTTAGTAGATTTGTTTTCCTGATTTTCGCGCTCCTACCTAAAAGTACTGCTGAGATATGGCGAAATGACCTAAAACATTCGACCACCGTCCTTTAACCACCACCGGGAGGGGAATTTCTAAAGTTGCCGAAATACATGTTTAATCATGTTTTTATTAGTTTTGTTTTCCTGATTTTTGTGCTCTTAACTAAAATTGCTGCTGATGTAAGGCAAATGACCTAAAACATTCGACCCCCCCCTTTTTAACCCCCTTCTGGGGGGGAATTTCTAAAATCGCTGAAATAGGTGTTTAATCATTTTTTTAGTAGATTTGTTTTCTGGAATTTCAAGCTCCTACCTATAACTGATGCTGAGATATGGCGAAATGACCTAAAACATTCGACCCCCCCTTTAACCCCCTTCTGGGGGAATTTCTAAAATCGTTGAAATAGGTGTTTAATCATTTTTTTAGTAGATTTGTTTTCTGGAATTTCAAGCTCCTACCTATAACTGCTGCTGAGATATGGCGAAATGACCTAAAACATTCGACCCCCCCCCCTTTAACCCCCTTCTGGGGGGAATTTCTAAAATCGCTGAAATAGGTGTTTAATCATTTTATTAGTAGATTTGTTTTCTGGAATTTCAAGCTCCTACCTATAACTGCTGCTGAGATATGGCGAAATGACCTAAAACATTCGACCCCCCCCCCTTTAACCCCCTTCTGGGGGGAATTTCTAAAATCGCTGAAATAGGTGTTTAATCATTTTATTAGTAGATTTGTTTTCTGGAATTTCAAGCTCCTACCTATAACTGCTGCTGAGATATGGCAAAATGACCTAAAGAATTTTCAAAAATCCCTTCTTATTGCTTGCCTAGGCCATAACAGCAATCTACAGTCCAAATTGCGTGACCCTGACTTTAGTAGTTTCGGCTGGGCGTTGATGAATCAGTCAGTCACCGTTTCCTCTTTATATAATAGTATAGATAATCATTTATTAAATGAAACTGAACTTTCACGAAAAAAAATCTTAGACAAATAAATAAGTAAAAGACTCTCACATTGCACATAATGAATCCTTCACTTCACATTTTCCTTTATTACTGATAGTAACTGATATATTACTGATGTAGTAACTGATAATTTAAATGAAATTTTGCTTTCGAGAAGCCAGTAAATAGCTTCATTTGCAAATAATTTTATCATTTCAAATATCTATTATACCTTTTTACTTTAAAAATCATCATCAGAGATAAAGAAAATTGAGTTAATTAAATTTCTAAATCCAGAGAGAGGCAATGCCCTTCCCCTCCCCTCCCTTGCCTGCACCCATGGATGTATAAAGGGACCCGAAAAAACAGTCAGGCATAGGGTCCTTTAATGTCTAAAGTCCCCAAACGCATTGAGGCATAGCACTATTTACAAGTAACATAATATTGTAAGAGAGCAAAACAATCACATGATATACCGGGAAATTTTAACATTTAATTAAAGTAGACATAATAATTCATCATCTTCATATTCAAATTAGAATCAATATTCCCATAACATTTCACTATAGATTTTATTTATCCTTAATATAGATTCTATCAAAATCAATTTTCTTTCAGTAAAACAGCGAGAAATGTTGCTGTATTTCCTTATTCAACGGAATTTTAAGATTTAATTTCAACTTTTCATATTATAATTCCATTTATCGTTCCAGCAGTACAGATATCGGAAATAATTAGGATTAATTATTGAATTGCATTTGAAGATTTTTATAGTGTTTTAAATCCTAATATATTCCTATCTCTAGTCAGCCTTTCATACAAAAGACATAATGCGACTCGCTTTCATCGATTATGGAATATAATGAAACCCTGTAACTATTTTGTATTATGCAGCTGATATTTTAATTGATTTAAACTTTCTCAGCAAAATCTTAATATTAAAAAAATGATAAGATAATCGAATATGTAATCTTTGCACCGCGTATATTATTAATGGAAAGTAATTTTGTAGAATAAATATTGAAAATAAAATTTATTAATTTAATTATTTTTCTTTTCAAAGAATTATTTATTTATTTATTTATTTTACACGCCAAATTTATAAAGAAAAAAATAGCTCAACAAAATAAATGACGAGCTATAAGTCGAACTTCTAAAAAACACGAGAAATATAGTTTAAGATATCAACGTAAAAAAAAAAAAAAAAAAAAAATAATAATAATAATAATAATAATAATAATAATAATAATAAGATCCATGTATAGTTATGTTATTTAAAAGTAGATAATAAATTAATGTACAACAGATTTTTTTTTATATCCAATGTTTTTTAAATTTATTGTTATACTTTTAGTGATATTTTTAATGAATAAATAATGAATATCACATAATTAAAAATAAGTGTAAACTATATCACATTTTTCAAAAATGCGTTGTTATTTTTAATAATATACATTGCATAAAGAACAGCTTCCAAATTGTTGAAATATTAAACAATATCAACACTATAAATACATCAAAACTTATTACTTCAAAGATATTTTCGACAATGTTAACCTCACAGACTTGCGAAAAAATTATCAATCAATTATTCACTGAATATCAACATAATCTTGCAACATAAAAAAAAAAGAAAGAAAGAAAGAAAACCGCAGATGCTGACTACATCACATCTTATACTCTTACCAACTTTGTTTTACTAGTAATTATCTATTACACAACAATATTCCATACAAACAAACTCAAGGAAGTCTACAAGGCATTCAGATTACTTGCTGATCTATATCCCCATTACTATGAAAGAAAATTCATAAATAACACTATAAATTTATAATTACATTATATCGCAGCTACTCAATCATATTGTCTGCCTGTTAAAAACCCTAAGCTTTCGGAACTAACTCACATTTCTCTTATTAACAACTCTATCAACTTCTTAGAGTTCAAATTTTTTCTAAAAGATTCATCTTTAAGGTGTTCTCATATCTAAACTGCTTACTTTATGGCATATTTTTAAATTCATTTTTGTTCGGAAACGATTGAATTTGGCAGGTGTTCTTATTCAGAAACTATACAATCGAAAGACATTTTACATTTTTTGGCAAAGGCAGAAAATGTTTCAGAAAATACTGTCGAAGTTGGTGCTTTGTACCGAATTCCCGACGCAGCAGCACGAGAAAAGGGAAAAACGTACCGCCACGTGACACGAATCGCTTATAACTCGATAAGTAATCTATTTACCAAAAAATGGAAAACTCATTTTGATTCCAAATCGCTTCTATAGGCCTGACTATTGAAACGATTTGGGATCGAAACGAGTTTTCCATTCCTTTACGGACCTCAGATTTTAATTTATTTAAAATTTCTTAATAACATCTTAGGAGAAAAAAACAAAAAAATTTCTTACATAAAGCTTAAACTGTTTAATGTTCATTAAATGATAATGTTTGCAGTATAAATAATTGTAAATAATTTAATCATTCTCAACGACATCTTAAGAGAGAAAATATGATAAGATAAAATATTTGGTTATTAAAATTAAATGTTTCAATCTCGTTTATTATTAAACGAAATATTTTTGCAGAATAAACAAGCTGCTAGAAATGATGCAAATCCATTTCATTTGCTTTTTTTAGAGAAATTCTGAGCTACATCTTTTCAAATTAGAATGAGATTTATCTTTTCAGCGCTACAAATATGTGATAAGCGCCACATGGGATTAATTACGAAGTAAAAATTCATCATTCTTGAAGAACTTGAAGTCCCAGTGTATCTCTATTCTCATTTAATCTGTCATTACGAATGAGAAAATATGATTCTCTTTTGTAGATAGTGTAATCTGCTGGACTTAACCTGCAGCCATTTTGTGTTACGCAGATTTAGATTTTAACTGATTTAAACTTCCTCAATAATATTTGAATACAGAAAGAAGCATAACATTGAATTATATAATAATGAATTACATATTTCATTCCATTGTTTAAAGTTCTTAGTTTCAAGTTTAGCTATATATTTTTAATGAATAAATAATGAATATCATAATTAAGAATACATTTTATTGAAAGTTTTCTTGATCTAAATTTACTTTCGTACACAGAAAAAAATATAACCCAATTTGGATCGAAAGATTCTTATATATGTGCCCAAATAGGGTCATGCCTGTTTTGGTTACCACTGTGCATTTTGGGCACTGTTAAAAAAAAAAAAAAAAAAAAAAAAAAAAAAAAAATTTTTTTTTTTTTTTTTTTTTTTTTTTTTGAAAATGGGTATTTAACAGTGCCCAAAATGGATACACAGTGGTAACCAAAACAGGCATGACCCAATCTGGGCACATATACCTAAGAATCTTTTGACCCAAATTGGGTTTTATTTTATTTTTTTGTGTATACAATGGAGCAGAAAAATACAGCCCTACATGAAAATTTAGCTTTCCACTATAATTCGTCATTTACGTCAATAAAAGCTTTGTAACATTTCTCTATATTTTAAGAATTTTAATGTAAATTGTGTTGTGATAGTTTTTCTCTCAATAAAACAAGGGGAAAAGCTGATGAAAATGGCGCAATCCATTTCCTTGAGGTGGTTCTAAAAAAATCTGCTGAACAACGCGAAACTTTCTGACACAATTTCTGACACAATTTCTGACTCATTTTTAAACGCAGAGGCATAAAATTGGCAGGGCTGAATATTGAAGCGATTTGGAATCGAAATGAGTTTTCCGTTTTTTGATAAATAAATTACTTATCGAGTTAGAAGCGATTCGTGTCATCTGACAACACTTATTTCTCCCTTCTGGCGTTGAAGCACTGGGAACTCGGTTCATAACGCCGGCTTTGACAGTTTTTTCTGACAGATCTTCTACCTTTAACAAAAAATGGAAAACGTATTTCGATTACAAAGTTTCTGAATAACAACACCTACACACATTTCATGCGTTTATGAACAAAAATGAACAAAAAAATGTGTCTGAAAGTAGCTGGATTTATTCAGAAACTTTATAATCGAAAGACGTTTTCCAGTTGTTAGTAAAGATAGGTCTTTGAAAAAATACTGTCATAGTCTGCGTTGTGAATCGAATTGCCGAGGTAGAAGAGCGAGAAAAGGGAAAATCGTGTCGTCACGTGACACGAATCGCTTATAACTCGATAAGTAATTTATTTACCAAAAATGGAAGCACATTTAGATTCCAGATCGCTTCAATAGTTAGTCCTAAGAATTTTATGCCTTTGCGTTTAAAAATGTGTCAGAAAGTTTCGCGTTGTTGAGCAGGTCATTTGAGAACCACCTTAACTTCTTTGAGCGAATTTTTGAGCAACATGTTTGCAGATTAGGATTCAATTTATCTTTTCAACACTACAAATACGTGATAAGCACTAACATGTGATTAATTATGAAGTAAACATTTATCATTCTAGAAATATTTTAAGTCATATGTGTTAGCCTTATGTTTATTCAGGCTTTCAGTACAAAAGAGAGAATATGATTCATTTTCGTTAGATAATGTAATCTGCAGCTGACTTGTAACCATAGGCGTAGCCTCGGGGGGGCACGAGGGGGCACGTGCCCCCCCCCCCCCCCCCCAACTTTCTGAACATCAATTTCTAAAATATGATAGAGTCAATTAAGACTTGTCTTGTATTGACCCAAAATGGAAATGAAATAACTACTTTAATTTTCATTTTATATTTCTTCATTTTTTTTTTACTTAATCAGATGTCAGATCAGTATAGATAGCTCAGCTCTTTTTCTTTGGTGATGAATTTGGTAGCAAAAATTGTGTTGTGCAGTACAAACCCTGATAGGAACATTCATTAAACGAATGTTTGAACTATCACTCTCTTACAGCTGCGGTCAATTTCAATGTGTCAGCTGTTTTTCCCGCTGTTTGTGGTTAGTATCTACATGTACTTTTCCCCCTTCTCATTCCGTCTGTAGACTTTGGAAAATGTGGTTGTGTTTATCAAAGCAGGAGTTCTGTTTCCCTCAATATATATTTCATTTAATTTGTTGTAACTTTAATTATAATTTAATCAAGTCATAAATATCCTGCTTTTCCAAGCTGTGTCGCTGGAATTATTTACCAATGGAATACAACCACACATCACTAAGATTATAAAAAATAATTAATATTTTCTTCATCTAGTTATTAAATATGTTCCTCTCTCTTACTTATTATTATTTTTTATTGAAAGCACTTAATCTGCTATTATACCTTCGCATTTTACTTACCCATCATACGTAGTATAGGGTAAGTCTTGTAATCGTTTTGAAAATCGAAAAAAAAATTTTGACGGATTTACACGTTTCAGACACTGGAGATTCCGAAAAACATATTTTTAGAAAAAAAAAATTGCCGTCCGTCTGTGTGTCTGTAAACGCTCTATCTCCCGAAAAACTTGAGATAGAGACTTGCAATTTGGTATGTACTTAGTATGTAATAATGGGAAGAAGCCTCTATTTCATTTCAATAACCTCGATTAACCGGAACTATTTTCTTCGGACTCTCGAAATATTCGTTATGATAAAAGGTATATAAAAATTTTCGAAATTGGTTATTTTAAGAAATGAATATAAAAGACAATAAAAAAACAAATTTTGCATAAAGCATGAAGTCGATCGGATAATTAGTTGCCGAGATATTTGGAATTCTATTTCCACACTCTTCGATTTTTTTTACCCTGTATTTCATCCAAATTTCACTTCAAAGATATATTTTAATTGGAAATTTGACGCTTAATCAAATGCAATAAACTGCTAGTTAATAGGATTATTATTTTTGGAGTTATAAGGATGTTTCTTTCAAGCAATTCAGTAATCGAGCCTTTAAAGTTTGTGACGTCATCAAGCCACGATTTATTTGAACTGCAATGCATTTTATAAGTAGTTTACACATTTTTATTTTAATATTTTACATTATGCATATCCATGATGGGTAAGTATTACGGTGGCCCCCAACGACTAGTTTGAGATGCAATGGTTATGATTTTCTTTTCAAAATGTAAGCCTTCTTGAATGAGCTGTTTTAAAGTTAATATACAGCTGTACCTTGGTAAACGATGGTAATCCGTTCCAGAAATACCGTTGTTAAGCAAAACTGTTGCTATCGAAGGTGCAATTTTCCATACAGTTTTGCAGGCGTACATACATTAAATGATTAGTTACTTCTTAAAAGTGCCGTTTAAACTTATTCCAAATGCCTTAAAAGTTTGATAAATGGCTTTTATTTATTATCAGGTCCATACCAAGTGTGGTACGCGCGGTGCCCCCCCCCCCCCCTCACCAGGCGCCAGATACAGTTGTTGTGGTGCTGTTTATTATATTTGTTACAAAAATATTAATTTCAATAAAATGATCTAGCGGAGCCTTCCTCATTTACTTGTTCGTTTTTAGCACTTTCCAACCTAGTTGAAAAGTGCTTATGACTTCGGTTTGTCTGGCCGTCTGCCGTCTGGCCGTCTGGCCGTCTGGCCGTCTGCCGTCTGGCCGTCTGCCGTCTGTCCGTGCTCTAACTCCCGTAAATATGCTCGGATTGCTCTGCAATTTTTATATGTTATTGTTGTCATCTATAGCATGTTCCCTATTTCAACGGAAGTGTGTAGCACTTATAGTTTTTTTACAGGGACACACAAAAGAATTCCGTTACATTGCGGTCTATGGGGAAAAATCATTTGTGGTTTATTTAAATAATGTTTCACTAATTTAAACGCATTGAATTTTATATATATCACTAAGGTGCATTAGAAGAAGCTTAATATGGAATAGGGTGTGCATAGCACTTAAAGTTAATTTACAGGGACAGTCAAAAGAATCCCGTTGCATTACGTCTATGGAGAAAAATCGTCTGCGGTTTATTTAAATAATGTTTCCCTATTTTAAACGCATTGAAATTTATATAAGGTGCATTACAAGAGGCTTATTACAGAATATTGTGTGTATAGCAGTCATCGTTCATTTACAGGGACACACAAAAGAATTCTCTACTGTCTGTTAACAATAATTCCTGGAAGTGCGTTTTAAGTTACTGAATGAGATTTTAATTTTAACTCGCTTTTTGTCTATTACGTGGTGTGTATAAATTATGTAGATCCTATACAGGGAAGCACAAAAGTTCGCGAATACATTTCCGTTTATTGACAGTCCAGATGGAGAATTTTAAACTGTGCTACGCGTTCCCTAACTGAACTAAAATTTAGCATCCTATGTAGTATATATACAAACCTATAGATCCTATACAGGGCTGAATAAAAGTATTCGGATATTTTTCCGAATATTGTATATGTTGGAAATTACTGAAATTATGTTTTTAAATATGTTATGCGTTTTCCAAATTGTTTACTTGGATGTTATCTTTTAGCTTATTAAACGGTATGATTTGTAAAATTATTTTGTAAGCGTTGGAAAGTGCTACATAATCTATGCTTGACGCATGATTTTTCGTTCTTGTTTTTTTTTCCAAGTGAACCTCGAATTAGTGGTAGTGGGGGTCCAACTGATTTCAACAGAGTACACCCGTGCACACTACGCCTGATCTGGTCTCGAATCAAAACTAACCTTGAATTTTTTAAATTTTTTATTTCGACCGAAATTAGTTTAATATTTTGAGCATCGTAGTTCACGTTACGACGATTTTGCATTCTTCCAACTTTAATTTAATCGCAGGAAAGCAAAATTTAACAGAGTTAGTTATTTCTGTTTCGGAAAAAAGGTCTAAAATTTGCCGAAAAAACACTAAAAAATTCGCGAGCAATTCAAAATTTGCAGAGGACAAAATATACTTATATTGGTCTAAAATCTTGAAAACTAATTCATTTTACAAGTGTTAAAAAATTGCCGCTAACAGCGAAAAACCGCAGAAAATTGGGTACAATTTTTTATGTACGCGATTTTAATACATTTAAACCGGATTCCTTTCGCCGCAGAATGCTAAGAAACGCTAAAAATCTCTTATCTCTTTCTCCTTTTTTAATCGCAGAGGACGAAATTTACTATATTGGGCTAAAAGATTGAAACTCGATTCCTGTAAAAAATGTTAAAAAATTGCTGCAAAACGCAAAAAAAAATAATAATAATAATAATAATAATAATAAAAATAAATAAATAAATCGCATGATAAATTAAAATCATTGTACGAATGATGAATAAAGTTTATTGAAAAGAGAAAAAAATTTACTGTATTGGGCTAAAAGATTGAAAGTGAATTTTTTTTATGAATGTGAATATTTCTTTACAACACGTAAAAATAAAAAATAAATCCCATAAAAAAAAATTTCCACGAAAAATTCAAAAACCACAGAAGACAAAATTTACTGTATTGTACAAGTTGTAAATTTTCCAACTGAACGAAAAATGTCCGGGCCAGGAGTATTGTGTTAAAAATAATTTACTGTATTGTGTTCAAAGATTGAAACCAGATTTCCTTTACGAATGTAGAAAAATCGCCGCAAAACGCATAAAAACGTAAAATTTGAAAAAAATAATCGCGCAAAACTTTACAACATTACGCGAACAAAATTTATTACATTAGGTTAAAAATTGTAGCTGGATTCCTTTTACGAATGTAAAAAAATCGCCACGGAACGCGAAAAAGCGTTAAAATCGCTTTAAAAATTAAAATCATAGTACGGATTCGGAAAAAACTTTATTGAAAAGAGAAAAAAAATTACTCTATTGGGCTAAAAGTTTAAAACCGGATTATATTTACGAATGTGAAAATATCTCCACGAAACGTGAAAAAAAATCACATAAAAAAATTCACGAAAAATTAAAAAACCGCAGAGGACAAAATTAACGGTATTGTATTTGAAAACTGAAACCGGATTTATTTTACGAATGTTAGAAAAATCGCTTCAAAATGCGTAAAAACTTAAAAATCGTAGAGAACTAAATTTATTATATTGGGTTAAAATATTGTAGCTGGATTCATATTACGAATGTCGAAAAAATCGTCGCAAAGCGCGAAAGAACGCTAAACCCCGCATAACAAATTCACGAACGAATTCAAATTCACTATAACGAGTTCCGAATAAACATTATTGAAAGAAGCCAACATTTACTATATTGGGCTAAAAGGTTGTAATTGGATTAATGTTACAGATGTTAAAAATTTCCACGAAACGCGAAAAAAAACCCGCAAAAAGTCGCATGAAAAATTCACGATTAAAATCAGTGAGTAACAAAATTGAGTACAAAATGTAATCGCAGAGTTCAAAATTTAGTAATGGGCTGAAAGATTAAAACTGGACTCCTTTTACGAATGTTTAAAAATCGCAGCAGAACGCGAAAAAACAGCAAAATATCTCATAAAAAATTCATGAAAAATTTAAAAATCGCAGAGGACAAATTTTACAATAATGGGTTAAAAGGTTGAAACCAGATTCGCATCACAAATGTTAAAAAACTGCCACAAAACGTGGAAAAACACTAAAAATCACATAAAAATTTTAAGAAATATTTAGAGATTACTGAGGACAAAATTTTCTATATCGGGCTGAAAAACTGAAACCAGATGTATTTTACGAATGTTTAAGAAATCGCCGCGGTACGCTTAAAATTGAATAAAAAATTCGTGAAAAATCTAAAAATCGCAGGTCACAAAATTTGCTATATTGGACATAGATTGAAGTTGGATTCCGTTTACGGATGTAAAAAAAATCGCCCCGAAACGCGTAAAATCGTATAATAAATTTTCAAAAAATTAAAAAAATCGCAGAGTAGAAAATGTACTATATCGGCTGAAAAAATAAAACCAGATTTCTCGTACGAATGTTCAAAAAATTGCCTCGGAAAGATAAAAAACGCTAAAAATCACATAAAAATTTCGCGAAAAATTAAAAAAAGACAGAGGACAAATTTTACTATATTATGTTAAAAAATTAAAACTTAATTCCTAACAAAAATGTTATGAAATTGTCGCAAAACGCGAAAAAACGCTAAAAATCACATAAACATTTCGCAAAAAATTCAAAAATGGCTGCACGACGAATGTTTAAGAAAAATAAACTTTTAGGTCAAGGGGGCTTTAAGATCGAAACTGATTTCCTTTTACCCAATGTGAAAAATTTCTGCGAGGACGTTTTTAACCAAGATACCACTGTATATACCGGGTGATTATAATTAAAGTTACGATTTCAAAAATCGATAATTTTAAAACTACTGGTCAGAATGACTTGATATTTTAGCAGAACAATCGTGAGGCAATGGAATTTTGTTTGGCGAAGGAAAAAAAATAGTTCCAAATTGTGCCGATAGATGGCGTTGTCAGGGTAATGTCAGGGGAAAGACCAAAAATGTATTCTTGAACCCTTTCCGGCGCGGAGTAAATTTTTTTTGCAAAATGATGAAATAATAGACTGACACCGGAATTTACAAACGAATCCATTAGTAAAAAGAAACTTGCTTATTTTTCTGGTTCTTAATGAAAGGAAAATTTTAATTAAATACCGGGTGATTATAATTAAAGTTACGATTTCAAAAATCGATAATTTTAATTAAAACTACTGGTCAGATTGACTTGATATTTTAGCAGAACAATCGTGAGGCAATGGAATTTTGTTTGGCGAAGGAAAAAAAAAGTTTCAAAATGTGCCCATAGATGGCGCTGTCTGGGTTCACATTGTCTGAAGATATGCAAATTACTAATACGTGACATGCGCACCGCAGACATAGCAACCATAAAAATGCAGAGCAGCAGCTCTTTGCCTGAATGCTTCATCATGACTCTGACTATGAAGAATCGCGCTCTGCTCTTGAAGCTTTTTTAAACGAACGATGACTGTGCACTAACAAACGAAAGAACGATGACTGTAAGAACGATGACTGTGCACTTACAGCTATTAGGAAGTTTCGGACATTAAAATCCATAAAAAAGGTCCAATAACAACAAATGGTCTGCAAAAAATGATTGCTAAATTCGAAGAGACCGGTTCATTTGACGTTAAACGGGGTAGAGGAAGGAAACCAGTTTCAGCTGCGGCAGTGGAAGATGTGGCTACAGCATTAGAGGAACATACTGACAGTGATGCTGGAATCAGCCGTGCAAGGGGGATTGGCCGAATGCTGGATATGCCGAACAGCACGGTGCGTAAAGTCCTACGGAACGTCTTACGCTGTTATCCGTACAAGATAACTCATGTGCAGGAGTTGCTACCTGCTGACCTGGAAGCACGTCAATCTTTTGCACTACAATTTCTTGCCCGGATGGAAGTGGACAATGGATGGCCATGGAACATTCTGTGGTCTGACGAAGCCCACTTTCATTTGCAAGGTTCTGTAAATACGCAAAATTGCAGGATATGGGCGACCGAGAATCCGTCCCAGCTACAGCCATTACCTCTTCAGTCTGAAAAGGTCACTGTGTGGTGCGGAATAACGGCAGCGTTTATCGTCGGTCCATTTTTCTTCGAGGAGATCACACCTGCGGGCAGTGCCAGATTTACGGCAGGGCATTCGGGGCACGTGCCCAGGGCCTCCGATTTTCAGGGGCCCCCAAATATTACTAAAGATTTTTCAATTATTGGCCAAAACACTTTTAACTGTCAAAAAACAAAATTAAAATGGAAAAATCTGTTTGTCAGAGATCGTCTATGTCAAAGTAACTTCACTTTTTACTGATTGTTTTTTAACAATTTATGTGCAGTAATGTACAGAACTACATTTTAGGGATCGCCATATTATTTCATTTTTATTTATTTTACATGTAAGGCCCTCATGGTAAACATGGACAAAGCCATGCGGTTCTACTAATTACTTCTGTAAATTTAGTTTTTTTTTTTTTTTTTTTTCATACAAAATTTGTATTAGAAAGAAAAAGTTGTTTGATTAATAGGATATGCTAAATTTTAAATAATTATAGCTTGGCTCTGCGAAAAATTTATTATTAGTTGTTGCCTACTTTATCATTCCAGCTATTTGGACTTGCATAGAGAAAGGTAATCAGCACCACACCGTTTATTATAAAATTCAATTAAAAATTCCTAATTATCAAATAATTATTTAAAAGTAAATGAGTAAATTAATGATTATCAAATTTAATTTTTTTAATTAATATTTTAAAGAAATTATCAAAGTCAATAGTGGTTATCTTAATAAGTACTGCTTTCGATATTAAATTTTTTAATCAAAAGAATCTGTGTAAGGGGGGCCCCCCATACGCATCTGTGCCCAGGGCCCCCAAATTTCTAAATCGGTCCCTGCCTGCGGGTCCCGTTACCTGCACAGTTACTGGCAAGCGGTATGAAACACTTTTGCGTAACCATGTTCTTCCGGCACTTCAACAGCGTCAGTGTGTGGATCGCATAATATTCATGCAAGATGGCGCTCCTCCGCACATTGCTACTACTGTGAAGCAGCTACTGAGTGATAATTTCGGAGATGATAGGATCATAAGCCGCCATTTTCTAACAACGTGGCCGCCACGTTCCCCCGACTTAAACCCGTGTGACTTCTGGCTTTGGGAGTACCTGAAGAATGTTGTTTATAGCGGGCGGATTCAGAATCTAGCCGACTTGAAGGCAAGCATCACACAACACACCCATTGCATTAGTACAGATACCCTCCGATCTGTTGTGGAGCATGCCGGTTTGCGCTTCCAATTAGTAGCGGAACAAGGCGGAGGGCATATTGAGCAACTTATACCTTAATAATCAGTAAGGTGTTTTTTCCATGAAGCTCTTTTTTTTTTTCTTCATTTTTTGTCATTATCGCTGTCGTCGCTGTAAACACGTAGTCTTGTCTTTTCGCTAATAAATTTTTAGTAAATCTCTGAACTCTATTTTTTTCCTTTTGGCAACATCATTCCTATGTTTAACCCTTTAACGGGCGGTGGTCACAAAAAAGGACACCCAATTTTAATTCTAAAACTGACAAACGGCACCAAGAATATTTAATTAAAATTTTCGTTTCATTAAGAACCAGAAAATAAGCAAGTTTCTTTTTACTAATGGATTCGTTTGTAAATTCCGGTGTCAGTCTATTATTTCATCATTTTACAAACAAATTTACACCGCGCCGGAAAGGGTTCAAGAATACATTTTTGGTCTTTCCCCTGACATTACCCTGACAACGCCATCTATCGGCACAATTTGGAACTATTTTTTTTCCTTCGCCAAACAAAATTCCATTGCCTCACGATTGTTCTGCTAAAATATCAAGTCATTCTGACCAGTAGTTTTAAAATTATCGATTTTTGAAATCGTAACTTTAATTATAATCACCCGGTATATCGGAATGTGTGCGTGCGCGCGTGTGTTTAATAAACATTTGTGCCCCCCCCCCCCCAAATTTTCGGTCACGCTACGCCTATGCTTGTAACTATCTACTTTATGCATAACTCAGGCTATAATTTATTTAAAAAACATTTACGTATGTAAAGCTTAAGCTAGCGCCATTTTATCGTATACAGTAAATGATAATGTTTTCAGAATAAGTAATCTTTAATTGATTTAAGCATTAATATTTAAGAATCTAATGCTTAAATACCGCTAATCAATAACAAAAATATTTTTGCAGAATAAATATTGAAGACAAAACTTAATATATTCTGTTTATACTTTTTCTTTCACACGAGAGATCGGCAAACTAGAAAAGACACATTTAAAAAAAAAAAGTGTACACTGAAAAAAAAAAACGGTATAATACTGGCAGTTGCGGGGTGCCAATATTACACCGTAAAATCAACTTTTTTTTTCCTTTCTTTTGCAGTGTAGTTCTATTTAGGAAGTTGCCAAAAGAGTATAATTAATGCAAATACTACTTTTGTAAAACTTTTTTAAACAAAAAATGTTTAATAGTTAATTTTTTTTGGCAAATACATAATAATTTACATTATTTACATTTTGCTTTTCTTAAAAAAAAAAAAAAAAAAAAAAAAAAAAAAAAAAGTTTAAGCACACATTTAAAATTTTAGCTACATTTAGAAAACATAACAAAATAATGACTAAGCAATGAGTAATTTCCACTACAAAAATATTTCATTGAAAATTTTCTTAGAAATATCTCTTAACTACAAGAAAGTAATAAAAAATATAATATTATGTTAAATATTATGTTCCAGTTATCGCACGCATAATAATTCGTTATTCTCAAATGTAAATCGATTCTCAGTAACTTTTGTTATTTCTCTATTTCTCAGAAATCTTAATAAATTCTCTTATAATCGGTTTTATTTCAATCAAACAAGAAGAAAAAATCCTGGAAATGGCGCAATCAATTTCTTTCGCTTATTAAAGAAATTTTTAGCTATTTTTTTCAAACTAGAATTCTGTTTATCTTTTAAGGAAGGGGGGGGTATAACGCCCGTTAAGCTAAGACTATTTTTTTAGGTATTTTGTGTGTGGGAGAGTGGCTATTTAATTTCACCATTAGTTTCGACAAACCAGAAAGTAAATCTGAGCATCAAGAAGCTCGGAACAAGAAAATGAGTTGTAGTCTCCCTTTGACTGGTAAGTATTGCTGCTTAGTAATGATGGTTCTGAAGCAAACAAATAAAGACTTTAAATTTTTTTTAACTGAATTTAGAAATCTGGAAAACAATTAATTTTACAATTAAATTACAAAAAAAAAAAAAAAAAAAAAATCTGAAAAAAAAAAAAAATGGAAATTCTTCTTTGCTTTATGTTTCCAAGAAATCAAAAATTACACAATTAAATCTTCTTCAAAAAAATTATTTAAGGATGTTCGCAGATCAAAACTATCTGTTTTCTGACACATTTTTTAATTCATTTTTGTTCACAAACATATCAAATCGGCAGCTGCTCTTATTAAGAAACCGTGTAATCAAACTGAATTTTTCCGTTTTTCGGTAAAGACATTTTTCAGAAAATGCTGTCCAAGTTGGCGTTTTGAACCAAATTTCCGGACGCGACACCACGGGAAAAGCAAAAAGCAGATGTAATGAGAAAATAATTGCTTATAACTCCAGATGTACAACTTATCGAAACCCTTATCCCCCTTATCGAAAAAAAAGCGTTTGATTCCAAATCGCTTCAATAATTATGCCTTGCAAGTGTCATCTTTTTGTATTTAAACATGTGTCAGAATTTTTTTCATAAAATGCTGTCAAAGTTTGGCGTTTTGAATCCTATTTCCGGACAGGACTGTGCGGGAAAGGGGAAAAAAAACTAATGTCGTGAGACAATAATTGCTTATAAGTTACTCAAGACGTGATTCATTTATCGAACAAAGAAGAAAAGAGAGATTACAAATTACTTCATTAATCATGCCTGGAAGCATCATGATTTTATGTTTAAAAGTAAGTCAGAAAATGTGTCAGAAAGTTTCGCATTATTGAGCGGAGTAAAATATATATTTTTTTTTAAACCGCTTTAATTAATCGTAACAGGCTATTAATTCGTAAATACTACATCTTTGCCTTTAAAGATAAATATTTTCTTCAGTTTTTAAATGTGTTTCTTAGTAAGATGTTCGAAAAAAAAAATATGATACTTATTTTGAGATTATGATAAGATCAAATAAATCTCTTTAATATTAATTTACACACACACACACACACAATAAAAAAAAAAACTAAATTTTACAACACGAATACTCAGATGGTCATCTCATTTTCAAATCACATCTTTAATAAAATCAATCTTAACTCTAAATTCTATAATTAATAACAAAAAATTTAACTTTCTCATTAATAATCTTCACATTTAAATGTCCAATTACTATTGGAAGGAAGATTTTTAACTACAATTCCTTTTCACGAATTTCAGCTGCTGCTAATTTTTTTTCCTTGTAAATGCAAATGAACCCTCTCTAAAAAAGTTATTGATCATGGACACATAATTATTGGTGATCTTAATGTTGCTAAAGGACTTTCATTTTAAAAACTAATGGGTTTGGAACCAAATGTCGGTTACTTTCTAAATTCAACATTAAAAAAATTGTAATACAGTTCACATATGATATTGATTTATTTAGCTAGAAAACTTCAATATCGTACAATAAATCTACATAATATTTTAATCAATGGATACAGTTTGCTATTGAACAATTAACTATTGCTCTAAAGAAAAACATTTCAGAACTGGTTACCATCAATACGTAACATGTCTTCCAACAAATTACAAATCTTCAAAAAAACTTTGTAATTACATATGTTGATAAATATTCAAATAAATATTCCCTCATTTGCAAAGATTATTACCATCAAATTCTTACATCTACTACTTCTAAAATTCCTTCAAGAAAAAAAAAAACAATGAAACTACACTTATAAACAATAGTAAAATTCATTATTATTATGAACTTACTGAATATTCTTTCTATTAATTTTAAATATCCGTATTTAGTTCTTATATCTAAATTTCATAAAACACCCGTTCAATTTAGAGCTTAACTATTGGTGGCTGTAATACATATAATAATGATGCTAGAAAACTTTTAATAAAAATACGATATCAAATATACACCCGTACTAGTAAAATATCAAATGATCGATATTCTCAAAGATCTTAAACCTGTAAAAAATAGTATAAATGCATTTGATTTCAAATATCTATTTAACAATATAAATCTATGAGATTTATATACTATTATTATAAATGCATTATTCAAAAAATTTCAACATTAGTTTACTCTCCCTGTACATGTGAATGCAAAGTTACTTTTATGCACGCACTAATTTCATTATTTATAAAAACTACATTATGCAAGATAACACCATTTACTTACAACAAGTCTTAATTCAATTTACTTTCAGATTTATATTTATATAATTATGAGTGTACATTTAGTAACAATAGCATTATTTTGTATTGTTATATTGATGACATCATTTTAATCGAAACTCATCATTCTCACACATCTTGTTTTCCAGTAACTTATCCCACTAATTTAGATTTAAAGGAAAACCTTCTATCTATAATAATACAATTCACTTTTTAGACATTAAAATTAAATAGACTGCTAACAAAACTATTACTGACATTTATGACAAATAAAGAATTTCAATTCAAAGTTAATACTTTTACACATTTTAAGTCGTGTCTTCATACATCTAGTTACTGTATAATATAATTCTCAATCATATGTTTAGAGAAAGACATTATGTTTTCTCATCTTATAAATGAAAACATTAATGACTTTATTTATGATGCATTACATCATGGTTTTCCTAAATAATTCATCTATTCCTTAATATACAATTAGTATGTCCATGATTTTATTTATATTAAACAGGATGTCGGGTGGGTACACATTAGAGTATGGAAGATGGGAGGAGTCATTTGGACATAATTAACTCATTGCGTATTTTTTTAAATTGCTATATAAACTTAAAAAATAAAGTAAATAAAATCAAATAATAATAATAATAATAATAAACTGACAGGCTGTAAGGGTAGATGCTAGAGTATGGAGGATGGCTGGTGTTGTATGAAAATTTAACGCGCAATAGTTAATTAATTTTTTTATTTAAAAAAAAATGGAGTGTTACTGTATAGTTATGCATAACAAATTATTTACTTTTCTTAATACTATAGTTGATTCTGTAACCCTTCATTTCAGACTAACATCAGTAGTTGCGGCTTCTATTTTTTCACCGCTATATTAATTTCATTCTTTTTTAATTAATAATTAAGTTCTTCGCTCTGTGTGAGACAATGTTAAAGCATTTTTCAACAATAGTAAAAATCAGTTAAATTCAATTTATCCACCATCTTGCATTTTTATATCTAAATATATAGTTTGTCCTCATAGACTATTTTACAGTTGTATTCTTAGTGCCACTGGATTTATTACTAAATAACATTTTATCACTCTAGCAATATTGTTAATCTCAATGTATTCCCAATACCATAGACTTTCATAACAAAAAAGAGAAATTTTGAACTCGCTTTCAAAGGTTATGGAATTGTCTGAATTTGCAACACGAGTTTCAATTGACTTAAAATTTCACAATAACATCTTAGATTTTGGTGACCAGCAATTTAATATGAAATAACTTTTTTATAATGTTGTTTTGTGTTACCACTAGACATTAAAAATAATGTACTCAGATTAAGCTGCTAAATAAGGCGAAGATATTTTTTCAGAATTTCTGGTAACAAAAAACATAAAAATTGGCAGCTTTGAAAATATTAATATATTCGCTACCGACCAACAATGTGTTAAGATTTTTTTTATTATTCAAAAGACAAAATATTTACGGGCATAACACTTGCTATGGTGTAGTTAATGGCTGGAGTACGGGTTGATACTATGTGATCGTAATGTACTTAAAAAATCACCGTAATAGAAGTAGTTGTCGCAATAACCCCACGGGAACGTTTCCTGTAAGAGGTCAGCATAAATGTAAACAAGAATAGAGAAGAATCCATAGCTCCTTGCAAGGTTTTTATTTATTAGGGACTTGACTATGATGGTAAAGTTTGGGAGGTGGTCTTTTTACATCAATAGCAACAACCTCTTTTAGCGGAGGTTAAGAGAAGTCTGATCTACTTTCCGAGATGTACATGTGTGTCAGAAGTCATCCCAATATCGCCAGATTACACGTGCATTAATTTTTATCGCCATTCGGAATTTTAAGACGGTTTAGAATATATCAATGTTAATTTTGCGTGGGAGATAGAGAACAGAGATGCAAAGTTAGGCGCGTTATCAAAATATAGGTTTTAACGGAGCAACCCTGCGGCTTGTCCTGGGAAAGCGGAACTTGCTTTAGGATGAATAAAGTGTTATTAATAACAAAATGCAAACAAGCAGTTGAAAAGAATCTAGATTTGCATTCCAGATGGAACTGACAATCGAAGGCTGGCAGAATAAAGGCACCGTGAGGCAAAACATGAGTGAATTTTAATAGATTTGCGGAGCGGATATTTCTACTAAAAGAATACTAGTGTATCAATGTATATGCGAAATAACCGTCGTCACATTCTTAATTTAGAAGAGAAATACTTTTATGCGGTTAACGAAAGCTGCAGAATAAATGAAAGATTACGCGTACATGATTAAATAGCATTTATCGTGGAATAGATATGACTTTGCTTTAGAATGAATAGAATTTAAATAAAGATATAAATTAACTTTTTGAAAAATTAAGAAATTATAAATTTTGAATAAAATTACAAATATAGATGATCTCTACATCATACTTGCGCCGTTTTTATCGATAATTTTTTTTTTAAATAATTTTTTAAATAAATATTTGGACCATTCTTTTATTATGTATATAGATTTTTTTTTCTTTCGACTCACCGAATAAATAACTGAGGTGAAAACAATTCAGAAAATCAGCGTAATTCTATTGGCAAAAATAAATAAATAAATAAAACTTCTTTTTTTTTTTCAATTTAAAGAAATATAAACCATATATTTTTCCTCTCTTTTTTTTTTAACAAATAAATCCATAAATAAATATATATATATGTATTAACTATATTTATTATTTATTATAAATATATAATGAATATCGTAATTAGAAATAAATTTTATAGAGAATTTTCTTAAAACTGGCTTTCTAACATCAGAAGGCAAATTGTACATAATCGTTCATAAAGATCTAGCTTTCAACTATCATAAGTACAATAATCCCTCGTTTTCGAATCAATAAAATAGCTTTGTAATATTTCTGCAGCTTTTACAAATCTAGAGAAATGTTACAAAATATCAGTGTCTTTAATATCAATTCTATCATAATCTGTTTTCTTTCAATAAAATACTGAAAATGGGAAATGACTCAATCCAACTGTTTTCGTTTCTTTTAGCGAAATTTTAAGTTACATCTTTTTGAGATTAGAATTGCTCTTAGAGATAAATATCTGATAAGCGTCACTTAGAATTAATTATTAGATGACATTTTATCATTCTAGCAATGTTTTAAATTTTAATGCATCCGTATCTTTATTTAGTTTATCATACAAAAGAGGGAATATGGCACGCTTTCGTGATTGTGGAATCTGATGGAATTGCCCTGTAACCATTTTGTATTATACAGCTCAGATTTTAATTAGATTCATTTTTCTCTGTAATATATTAACAACAGCAAAAAATATTTGTGTAATACGTGTACCGCTTCCATCATTAAAGAGAAAAAATACACTTGTACAAAATCGGGAATATTATGTAATTTGTTTCCTCTCTTGTCTTGACAAACAGATAAAAAAAAGAAAGTTTAGAAAATCAGTGTAATGCTATTGAAATAAATATATAAAATAAAAATAAAACAAACAAATAAATAAAAATACTTAATTTAAAATATGCACTTTTTTGAAACTTTTAAACAGAAGAATGAATTATAATTACACTTTTTTCTTTCATTCTTTTCTTTCATTCTTTTTTTTTTTTTTTTTTTTTTTCAAATATATTTTGAATTAAATTTTTCATCAGCATTTTTCGTTTATCCAAAGATTTTCAGAAGTTATGCTTTTAGCTGTATTTTCCTATAAAAATAAGGAATAGAATAATTAAAAATAAATTTTACTGGCAATTTTTAAATAAAAGCTGTCTGCGTAACGCAAGAAAGCAGAAAAAAAAATCAGCTCAGAAAATCAGCGTAATTCTATTGAAATTAATTAATTAATTAATTTAATTTAATAAATATAAATAATTTAAAATACGCACTCTTTTGTTTTGTTTTTTTTACTTTTTAGCAGAAGAGCGACTATAATTACATTTTTTCTCTCATTCTTTTCTTTTCTTTTCTTTTCTTTTCTTTTCTTTTCTTTTCTTTTTTTTTTCTTTTCTTTCTTTCTTTCTTTTAGTATATCTTGAATCATATCATCAGCATTTTTCGTTTATTCAAAGATTTTGAGAAGTTATACTTTTAGCTACATTTTTATATAAAAATAATGAATACAATAATTAAAAATAAATTTTATTAGCAATAAAGAAAACAAATTAGCTGCATAACGCAAAAAAGCAGAAAAAAACCGCATGAAACTAGATTTGACACTATCACATGCACAATAATAAATAATATGCACAATCCATAAATAAAACCTTTTGAAACATCTCACATTCTTCCTTTTTACAAATCTAGAGAAATTGTTACAAAGTATTTCTATCATAATCGGTTTTCTTTTGATAAAACACGGAGAAAAAGGAATGACTCAATCCTACTGCCTACATCTTTTTAAAGATTAAAATTCTAATTGCTTTTAGAGCTGTACCAATAGCTGATAAGCGTCACTTAGAATTAATTATTGAATAACATTTTATCTTTCCAATGATGTTTTAAATCCTAATGTATTCGTACTTTTATTCAGCTTTTCATACAAAAGAGAGACACGCTTCGTGATTGTGGAATTCAGTGGAATTGTCCTGCAGTCTTTTTGTATTAAGCAGCTCAGGTTTTAATTGATTTAATTTTTCTCAGCAATATCTGAAAATAAAAAAAATGTTTAAAGAATATCGACTTTTTTGGAATATTTTGAAAGGAAAATTACTATAATTAGATTTGTTTCCATTTAGTTTTCTTTTCTTTTCTTTACAACCATACTATAATCACAATTTACATCACAGTTTTCCTTTCATTCAGAGATTTAAAAAAAAAATTGGGTTTAGATATATATTTTTTGTGAAAATAATATCATAATTAAAAACAAGTTTTATTCAGATTCTCTTAATGCTTGAAAGCACAAAAAAAGGGAAAAAATATAAATAATAATAAAAATGGTAATAATAATAATAATATATAACGTTCTACGAAACTTGTATCTTCAACTGTCACATATGTAACAACACTTCCGAATGAATAACTAAACTAACCCGAGTACCCTTAATCTGGCTAAAAACTATAGCTAAATCTATCGGGATAGCATTTTGGTGGGTTAAATAAAATGAAATAAATAAATTTAATTTTAAAAAAATGAGAATGAGTTCTAAAAAAGTTAAAATACCAATAAAAAGTTACCCCATAAAATATTAATCGTTCACTAACATCATTGAATGTCAGCGAAAGGAAGAAAAAAAGAATATTTTTCAACTCTCACAATTTGGCGATTTTAGTCTTTCGTTTTCTCGCCAAATGAAACATTTTGTGGCGATTTGGCGCAATGGCGATCGGCAGCGAGAGCCCGGTGTCAATGCATCTCATCATTTTTATCGTCGGGTTCTTTCAATAAAAAATGGAAAAAGAGAAATAACTCAATCGTACTTGCCTTCGTTATATATATATATATATATATATATATATATATATATATATATATATATAGCTACATCATTTGAGATTAAACTTCTAATTGTCTTTAGAGCCATAAAAATATATAAACGTCACTTTGAATTAATTATTGAATAACGTTTTATCATTCTGGCAATATTTTAAATCCCAATGTATCCGTATCTTTATCCAGCTTTCCAAACAAAAGGGAGAATGTGACACACACTTTTGATTGTGGAATTTGATTTAAATGCCCTGCAGCCCAAGGTTTTAATTGAATTAATCTTCTTCTGTAACATATTAAGATAAAAATTAACAAAACACTTCTGTAATACATATACTGCTTTTATGATTAAATAATAATTATATTTAAGCAAAATTTGGGATATTATTTACTTGTATTATAATTTTTTTTTTCTTCCTTGACCCGCCAAACAGATAAAGAAAGAGAAAAAGTTAAGAAATTCAGCGAAATGCTATTGCAAAAATAAACACTGCAAAAAATAATTGTTGATTTTACAGTATAAAACTGGCACCCCAGCTGCCAGTATTATACCGTAAAATTAACAGTATTAAACAGTAAAATAAGCAGTAATACGCTACCGCGCATCAATTATTTTTTGCAGTGAATAAATAAATAAAAATTCTTATTTATTTCAAGTAGGGACTTAAAAAAAAAACTTTTTTTTTTTATTTATTTTATTTATTTATTTTTTACAAATATATTTTAAATCACATTTTTGTATCGACTTTTTTTTTATTCAAAGATTTTTAGAAGTTCATAATTATGCTTTCTGCAATATTTTCAGGAAAATAATACTGAATATAATAATAATAAATAAATTTTATTTAGAAATTTCTTTAAAATGCGTTTCCTAACGGCGGAAAGCAAAAGATACTATGTTCCATAACAATTTATTCCATTAAAAATGTAATCCATCATTTTCGAATCAATAAAATAGCTTTGTAACGTTTCTGTAGCTTTTAAAAATCTAGAGCAATTTTCCAAAGCAATCACTATGTCTAATATCTATTATATCATAATTGTTATTTCTTCAATGAAACATGGAGAAAAGGAAATAAATCAATCCAATGCCTTCGTTTCTAAACTTTGACTTACATCTTTTGAGATTAGAATTCTAATTGCTTTTAGACAGAGCCATTCAAATACATGATAAGCGTCACTTTGAATTTCTTATTGAATAACCTTTTATCATTGTAGAAATGTTTTAAATCCTAATGTGTTCGTTATTTTTATTTAGCTTTTCATACAAAAGAGGGAATATAACATGCTTTCATGATTGTGGATTTTGATGAAATTGCCCTGCAGTATTTATTATACAGCTCAGATTTTAGTTGATTTAAATTGTCTCAGCAATATCTCAAGAATAAACATGTTCAAATGGTGTCGTGCTAAATGCTTGGAAATTATCAACGAGATGAAATGTTACTTTTCGTAAATAAATATTTGAAATGTAAATGTATTATTTTCTTTTTATACTGATGTATTTTATTTTAAATTTGTTATGGCAAATAAATAGCGAGATGAAAACAATTCAGAAAAATTATATGTATGAAAATAAACTAAATTTCGAAATAAAACTACAATAAATTTCAAATAAGATTTTTTTTTTTTAAATAAATAAATTGCTTTTTGCAATTTTTCTTTCCTGGAAAAAATAATTGGTTAATATGTATATACTTCTAATTCACACTTATAATGACTAAATAAAATAAAAATGATCCACTCTCCCATCGAGAGGGAAGGGGCGGGAGCCGGGCTGCTTTAAGGGCCCGTAGGTCCCCTTAAGGTCACGGCTCCAGTGTTTTTAGATAGAATAGTAGACTCAAGCACTCCTTTTATTTTTTTTAGATAAAATACGTACAGTATTTTTTGCCATTTATAATATCAAGATTTCACAAGCCATCAAACAACACTGTTTTTTAGAGGTTGATTCAAATCCAAAAGAGCTAATTTTCTGACACATTTCTGAATTCATTTTTGTTCAGAAACACATGAAATTCACAGGTGTTCTTATTTCCTGATGCGGCACCACAAGAGGCGCGTAAAACGTCTAAACACGTGACCAGAATAGCTTCTAACTCAATAAGTAATTTATTTATCAAAAAATGTAAAACTCATTTCGATTCTAAATCGCTTTAATAGTCAGGCCTGCCAGTTTTATGCCTTTCCGTTTAAAAATGAGTCTAAAAATGTGTCAGAAAGTTTCGCGTTGTTGAGCAGGTCATTTGAGAACCACCTAAAATAACTAATGATTAAGAAAATAAAAAAGTTAGAACTCTTGATTCGTATAAATTGTGCATATTAATTTTTTTACACAGCGTAAGTAAAGGTACTTAAAAAAAAACTCACCTACTAATGAATTATTATTAGTGGTACAACTGACGAGTGGCTAAGATGATGAAACGCCAGGGTTCTCAGCTTTAAAGGGGATCGTCCAGCTAAAAGTGGATATATCACCACGACTGTAATTTTTTGTTTCTATATGTTGTTAATATAGTGGTATTTATATTCTAAATAAATATGTACAACTTAAAAAAAATAATTAATCAACGGGTCAATTTACTAATACCATTAATACCGACACTCCCAGGTTCTTCTTTGCAGCCCTGCAAGTAAACAAAAATATAACATTTTAGGAAAACTCAGTTTTTAATTATCTCAATGATTTCTTCCGCCAATGAAAAGTATATTTTTGTAATATTTCACTATCTTTTACAAAATACAATTTTAGCATTGTACTTGGTTTGACTTGGTACATTACTTGGTACATTACATTTTGTACTTGGAAGCATTTATAAGATCACTCTTGTGTCTAATCTGTTCGTCTGTCATAGCCGTTATTCTCGAAAACTAATGAAAGGTGGAAAGTTCAAACTTGGCAGAGTTATAAAGGCTATTATGACGCACATATTTATAGATTATTAGCCATTCATAAATATTTTCATGAAAAAATTAGTGGAGCTAATTAAAATACTTGATTTATTTATTGTATATCGTGTGAGGTATCGTTCGGAAAGTCTCGTAACACCTCTAGCTCAAAAATATATTTGTTTTAAATTTAGGTATTATATTTTCAGAGATATCTTCGAAAATGTACTGCAAATATATATCCACACCCCCCTCTCCTACTGAAAGGTAAATTATGAAAAAATTAGGGGTAGTAGGAGTTTATTTAAACCTTGCAAGAAAACTATAGCAAATCAGCCTAGGCCACATAGTTAGCATTTTTTTTTTTTTTTTGTTACACACAAACTTTATTTCGCAGGCACTCAGCGGGGAAGTTGGGGAGCGCTAGAGGTACCTATCGACGCCGAATCGTCCAAGGATTGTTGATAATGATTTTCGAAAAAAATTGTCGGTATTTAACCGAGATATTAAATAAAAACCTATCTAGAAAAGCACGGCACGGACTAAGGCGGCGTTGAAAGCTTTGTGACCTCCTTTCGAAGCGCGCATATATAGCTGTACCCAACCCTATACGTAGTATAGTTTTTTTTACAAAGTCTTATTATTCTTTTAGCGACAACATATTTTCTGATTCATTTTTAAAAACACAAGTATGACACTTGCAGACATGATTATTGAAGTGATTTTTAATTAAACTGTTTTTGTTGTTGTTGTTCATTTTTCAATAAATGAATCAATCACATCTTGAGTTATGTTATAAGCGATTATTGTATCACGATATTTGTTCTCTGTAGCTATTTTGATAAAATATCTGTGGAGATAAAGCTTGCGCTGTTTCTATTGTAAAGTAAATTACAAGTTTCATAGAGTAAATTGTGAGGATAAAGTATAGAACGACGTTTGGCAATATGTCGTAGAGAAAGACGATAAACATTGTTTTTTTATTTTATTATTTTTTTTTTTTTTGGTCTTTTTAAAATTCGAATCAATGTTAATGATTGTGTTAACCTTTTTTGTTTTTGGGTACATATTTGAAACAATTTTTCCACCTGAAGTCAGACATTCACGTTTTTTCCCTGTCCTTACTGAAAATATTATCTACTGTAGCTTTAGATATAGAAAAAACATGCCTTTAACAGCGTGTTCTAATAACCGAATAGGAATAATTTTCTTCGGAAAGTACAAAAATATAGCCTTCCATCCACCGGTTCTTCAAAAGCGCTATTGTGCATGCAAACAAAAATTTCAGTTGCCAGACGAGAATTTATTCTTTCAAAAACGTACATAATAGCTGTGAAAAATGATTTCTCTATGCAGACGATTTTTTTTCTTTTACACCAAAACAAACTCGTCTAAAAAATGTGCGAAGTTGAAGTGTATAAGTTTTGACAGTTCTTTCTGAAAAATAATTTACTTTTATAGGGAAATGAAAAACGTAGCTCGACTTTTAGGAATTTAAATTAGAACATATACAAGCATCATAAACGTCAGAAAACGGCGGGTTTGGATTTGCGATTAGCCTTTATACTTAAACAAGCTTGTTTGAACCTATTATTATTATTATTATTATTATTATTTTTTTTTTTTTTTTTTTTTTTTTCAATTAGGCTGTCCATTCTGCAACCCCTTCTAAAATATAAAATCTAAAACTTCTGCCTCGCAGCGGATTAAAAAGACCATCAATCCAAGCAACAAAATGTTAGATTAAATATAATCTTTCGTTTGTCTTTAATAATAATGTCGGCAGCTTTGTATCTAACCTCAAGGTAATGCTCCAACTCTTCAAAAAGGCTGATGATTAACTGCCAGACAAAGTTCGAGGAAAAGGAGTCTAAATTGTCTTCGCAGAAATCCATCTTATTGTGAATGGGAATTGAGTTTCACGCTCATTATTTCGTAAAAGGAATTGGAGAGATGAAACCCATTTACTTTGTAGCTCTATCTGAAAAATCTACTTAATTTAAGTTAATTTTCGAAAGGCAAACAGTTGCAACAAATTTATTTAACACTCGCAGAAAATATGCAATTTTAAAGAAAAGGGTTAAATTTATAGCAATAGCTTCGTTCTTTTAAATTTCCATTTGAATAGCTTGATATCGGAATATTTATGAAACGTTAAAGTTATTTAAACTTTTAAAATATAAATCAAATTTCTAAGATCTAGTTGAAAGCGTGTTAGAAGTATAATGAACACAATTTTGGACTTTAATAATTCGAAATTTTGGATAGCTGGAATCTAAATTAATTCCTCTTAAAAGCTGTATCGAAGACGTTGTTTAACTATCGTAATTAAATCAAATATTTAAAACTTTAAATAATAAAATAAATAAAGGTTTTACCACTCCTTAAAATTCAGATTGAAGTGACTCAAATAAAGTGACTCAAAAGGGGAAAAAAATCAAAATTTTGCAAAGAATAATTTAAAAACTCGAAAAATTACTTTTCGAATACAAAGTGCAGATTTTTTTTATTATTATTTTCTAATATTACATATGCTGTTTGTCTCAAGTTGTTTGATTTTTAGATACAGTTTAAGGCTGTTTTCAAATCCAAACATGCTACTGATTGACACATTTCTGAATTCAATTCAGAAACTATGTAATCGAGCAGTTTTTTATGCATTTCTTTAAAGGAATATGATCTTACAGAAAATTGCTGTCAAAGTTAACGTTTTGAACCGAATTTTCGGACATGACAGCACGAGAAAGGAAAAAAAACTGCCGTCATGAGAAAATAATCGCTTATAACTGAAGATGTAATTCATTTATCACACAATGAAAAAAAAAAAATGTTCGAAGCTTTTGAATTTAAAAATGAGTCTGCAAATGTGTCAGAAAGTTTCGCGTTGTCGAGCATTTTTTTTTTTTTTTCACAGTTTTAAATAGATTAACATCAAGACTTAAGGGTATAAATGTTTTATACACTGAAAAAAAAAAAAAAAAAAAAAAAAAAAAAAGTTTGATTTTGCGCGGCAGCGTATTACTGTTTATTTTACTGTTCATTACTGTTAATTTTACGGTATAATACTAGCAGCTGGGGTGCCAGTATTATACCGTAAAAATCAACCCTTTTTTTTATTTCACTGTAGGGTATCATTGCTAAGGCACACTATTATAGTAGTCTTTTCCAAGACTGGACTTCTCTAAGAAAATTATAAATAAATGACCTTAAAAACAAACAAAAAATGAGTAAATAAATCGAGTGTGAGAAATAGAAAGAAATTTGTCTGTCACAGTGTATAACCAAAATTGTCAGTCTTAGTTTAAAATACATATCACATTCACATTATTTGGAGATTTTAATGTGGACACAAAGTCGCTCTGGGGAATAAAGAATGTATCACATTATAGTATGGTCCTAAGCAGGATATTAACTTTGATTAGAATTGATCAGATTATTCATATTATCATAATGATGTTATCATATTAATCATATCATTATTCAAAATTTTATCCAAATATTTCACTCAAGCGACGTTCGAGTGAATTTTTAGAAAAACAATATTTTAAATAATGAAATTTTTGGAATTTTGCTGTTCCTGTTTATCATAAGGTATCATCTTTGCATTTTTATCCGCATCTCTCAAAAATATCTGGAATATTTTTACACGGAGGAGCAATTCCGGAATTATTTGAATAATTATCTAATTTAAAAACGATGAACTTAGGCAATCGCAATTAACATGCATATAAAGACATATCTGATGGTCATTCCGATAAGCAGAAGATTTTTCTACTTACTTTTGCTGTTGTTCACATCTCTCTTGAATTTATCGGTAATTAAACATTGAAAAACATTTTTTGAATAAAGAATACACAAATTAGCTCTCAGGGAAAATCACAAAATGAACAACATTTAGATGCTATTTTTTTTTTCTTTTATTTAGTATAAAGTAGATAGACATGATTATCATTTAAATTATTAACCTATGATATGTGCCTGACTGCAAGAAGCAAAAATCCGCCAGCAGCAAAAACCAAAAAATTGGATAAAAGAATCTCACGGCAGCATGCGAAAGAAACTGTTATCAAGATCAAAATATGCTAGTAAAATTAGATTTTCTTCCGCTCTATCGAATTTGTGAGATCAGTCAGCAATCATTTACTTTAGCCTATCATTTCAACATAGTTTAAATGCTACTTTTTGTAAAATTTACATGCCAAAGAGAAATTAGCTATTTTTTTACATTTAGTCATGGAAATCAAAAATAAGCTGTAAACTAAAGAATAAAAGCCACGAGAAAAAAAAATGTGCTGAATTTTACAATAAAAGAAAACTAAAATTGAGACATACGTTTTTGACATAAAAAAGTCATAATTAAAAAGGGAAGCTTGGTTATTATAGCTTGAAATAAACGTGAAATCGAGTTGAAATCGAGAATGTAAATAATTAAATTTCTCAAAATTTTAATCTGTGGTCTGAACATATATGTATATAAATTATTTTATTATGCGGTTAGACTTTAATAACTTCTTTAAAAACAAGGCACCTATTTTCTTCCTTTTTTTCTGAAGGAGAAAGACTGATTATCAAAACTCAAATAATAGAATATAGGCATTTCTGAGATATTTCAAGAAAAAAAAACCCACAGTGCATGATACCGTTGGAAAAATCAAAACTGATTTCGATTAATTTGTACTGTTTTCCTGCCTTTTTTCTGTTTTTTCCTCTTCACTTCTGTTATTTCGCCAACATATAAAATTAATGTTATGTTGCAACAGATTTTTTGACTAATTTAATTAATAAAGAATTGACAGAGCAGCAAATTTGTGGTTAATCATGAATAAAACAAGTTCATAAATAAACACTTTTATGCTTTTCCCATACTTGATTCTTTGATGAAACAAGATATAATCACAAACGAATGCTTCAAGGCATTTTTGACCATACAAAGGGTTCTTTCTAAAATGTTCTAAAACTGCTTTAACTTTGGCAATGTTTTACGAAATATACGCCATTTTTATATCATATTATTATCACTTTTATATAATTTTTCTTTTACTGTCTCTCTCTCTCAAATCTGTACTAGAATAGTTTTTTTTTTAATGCATATTATGAAATTATTTCGTGCACAAACTAGCATGATTTCTCACAAAAAACCCCCTTAATTTTGAATTTGCATCACGTGAATTCCATCATTCATAACATAAACCTTTCCTATTCGTTGCCTCATACTTTACCAATCAAACCCACTAACGTGAAATGGTCACCACGTAACTGCAGCAAATCCATTGTTTAGCTTGGATCACTTCAACCATGCACTGCACGCTTTGCTGCACCGGATTTCTGCGAAGAGATAGCGTACAACAGACAAAAAAAATGTTCTTACAACCTTGTCCCTAAATTCAATCTGTAGATTTTTCTCTCTTCGGTTATTTAACAGAGCATGCTTTCTTTTTTTGCCTTTTTTTATCGACTCCATGGTCCATTGACGATGCAAGGTGGTCAAGCATGAGAAGCGATTCCTATGCCAACTTAGCCGTGAAAGATCGAAGAGCATGTTTGGAAAATGGTCACCTAGTAGAAAATCTGCATGCTTTTTACTTCTATTGCGCTTCTCATAATAGAAATCTTAAGCAGCTTGAAATTTTTTAACCCTTTTTATCTGTGCTGTTTAAGCAGAACTTTATCTGGAACTGAGAAGGTTTTAAGAAAAAACTTCGAGAGCATTCTTTCTGCAAGAAAGATAACAGATAATGGTTATTTAGGTTTGGCTAATCATTAGTTAATGTTATTTCCGTGTAAACTTTTTACGGGAGTATAGCTTTTGAAGATTTCAGTTTGTTAAAATAAGTTATAATTACAAAAATAAATAAATCACATTTTAACATTATCAAGCATTGTAATTTGCATCTTTAAGCTGGTTCTTAAATTCCCTGCTCAACAACACAAATGTTTCTGACACATTTTCTGACTTATTTTTAAACGCAAATGCATAAAATTAGCAGGTATGACTATGGAAGCGATTTGGAATCGAAATGATTCGAAATCAATTTTTGATAAATAAATAATTTATCGAGTTATAAACGATTCTTGTTACATTACGACACGTTTTCCCTCTTTCTCGCCATACCATGTCGGGAATTCGGTTCAAAATGCCCACTTTGACAGAATTTTCTGAAAGATCTTCTGCCTTTACCAAAAAATGGAAAACGTCTGTCGATTACATAGTTTCTGAATAAGAACACCTGAGAGACAGACGTATCATTTGACATTTGAGTGATATACTTGAAAATTTCATACATGTATGAATAAAAGTGATTGCGCAGTTTTAACAGAAAGATTTTTGTGTCGAACATAGAAAAATGAAAAATTTGAAAACGCTCTTAATTTTTAACATGTGCGTTTCCCTTCAAAACAAGATCAAAATCATTTATCAATCATTTTCAAAAAAAAAAAAAAAAAAAAAAAAATTAAACACTGCTTGAAATGGAAAACTTCTTACCGACAATAAAAGCTAATATTTTTGTTAAACACAACCTAAATTGAAAAATTAACTCAAACATAAGGTAATTTAAAAAAGTATATATATATTTGTTTAGTGTATTTCATTAAATATGTCAATAGCGTCGGACTACAATACACAGAGCCTCGTATTACTACATTAACAACCACATTATAAACACTGACTATAAAATTGAAAGCGACACATCAACTCAAACATAAACTAATTTAAAAACTCATATTTATTTAGTGTATTTCATTAAAATACATCAATAGCTTTAGACTAATACAAACAGAGCGTTCCGTACAGAAAAAAAGTATTGAAATAAGTTCTCTCTCTAATAATAATATAATAAAATACATCATTACTTGAAGTTTTTAAGCTCTCCAATTTGTTTGCTTACGAGCGGTGCGTTAAAGCGTGATCGACCTCGGTTTTTATTATGCAAAGAAAACATATTATCAAGAGAGTTCGAAAGAAATTCAATCAAATAGATGGATATAGATCTCTCTCTCTATTTTAACATTATTGTTATTTGTTTACTTTAAAAAAAAAATAAAAGAACCTCTCGGGTAGAGAAATATTTCATAATAATGAAACATTTTCTCTCCGCATGAAATAAAAGGAATAAGAGAAAATGATAACAATAATAATGTTACAAAAGGGGAAAAAAAAGTCTTTTTCATCTAAATATGGAGAGGAGGAGCAGTTACGGAGATTAAAAAAAAAAAAAAGTTTAATGTATCTAAAGTTAAACAATGTGTGGAAATTTTGTAGCAGTAGGAGATATGAGTCAATAGAAAGTTTTCATATTATTCTGAAAAAGAGAGAGGAAAAGAAAGCATACTCGAGGAGTGAATACATACAGAATTATTATTTTTCTTTTATATGCATCTATATGCATGAATATGTAGCTGTCAAAATTCCAGCTTTTTTTTTTTAAAGTCAAATAAATACACTTTGAACCAGAAAGTTTTTTAAGAAATGAAGTCAAATAATTACCTGAGACAAACAAGCCCCATTATTAAATAAATTTATTAAATAAATTTTATGGTACCATGTATGTTTTTTGACTTGGGAAAAAAAAAAAAAAAAAAAAAAAAAAAAAAAAAAAACGAAAAGTTGGCAGTTATGTATATGTGTATATAGTATATAAAATACTATACTATCATGGAAATAATTTCGAATATTTTCTGCTCTTTTTTAGACTGAGCTACAGAATCAAGAATTTTTCATCAACCAGGAAGACAGTGTGTGTATTAGTATGTTTAGATAATAATGTCCTTTATATCATTATATATGCATGGATTTGTTATTATGATATAGGGTTCAAAAATTCAGTACCACAGTTATGTTATAGGCATGTTGTTATGTATATGAATGTATAAATGTTGTTAAATTTGCACCGATATATTGTAGAAGGGCATGAATGTTGAATAATTATTTTTCATTTATATATGTATATATATATATATATTTATGTATATGTTAAAACAAATGAATGGAACTTTGTACAATATATTAAAATACAAAGAGACAACGTTTAAAAAGCATAAATTAATTATAAATGTAGATAGCAGACAGCTGTTTCAGATTTTCTAAAACTCCATCTTCAGTGTAAGTTTAAAAAAAAAAATAAAAAAAAATGCATGAGAATACCTAAATTTCATTATAAAAAAAAAACATTCGTATTGTCGGCATTGGGTGTAATACATCATATAGACAAAACATACAACATTAGAATTGATAGAGACAACATTCATTGTATTAAAACAGTTTTCAATTTGTTAATGAACTAAAAAATGTAAATAACATTCATTATATAAAAATCTAGGACTTTGTTGATCTCTTTAATAATATTGTGATCTAGGAAAATGTACAGTTTTATAGCTGTTCTCAAATTCAAAGGGACTAATTTCAGACACATTTTTTAATACATTTTTCTTCAGAAACGCATGAAATGGGCAGGTGTTGTTATTCAGAAACTTTATAATCGAAACATGTTTTCCATTTTTTGTTAAAGGCAGAAGATCTTTCTGAAAGCACTGTCAAAGTCGGCGTTTTGAACCAAAGAAAAGAAAAAACGAGTTATCACGTGACACAAATGGCTTATAACTCGATAAGTAATGTATTTATAAAAATATGGAAATCGCATTTCGATTCCAATTCGCTTCCATAGTCAGACCTGTCCATTTTATGCCTTTGCGTTTAAAAATGAGTCAGAAATTGTGTCAGAAATTTTCGCGTTGTTCAGCAGATCATGTGAGAACCAACTTAAATTTAAAGGAAAAAAAAATAACTCCTTAACGAAATTTACTTTATATCCCAACTATGCAATTTATAAAAATATTATTTATAAGCAAGCTGCCGGTTTGCCACAAGGTGGAAAGTCATCTAGCAAGCTTTCAGAACTGTACTTATATTATTATGACAGAAATATTAATGTAAATGATTGTATCTTCAACAGGCATATTGATGACATCATTCTTCTTTATATGAAATCTTTCTATCTATTTATTACATGTTCATAACTACAATAATCTACGACTTAGTGAAAATATTATCATTGGCAATGTATTTTATTTTCTTGACATAAAAATTAACGACAAAAATTCTCTACTGTTTGATATATAAGATAAACGCTCCGATTTTCCATTTAATGTAAAACACATTAACACAGTGTAGTTCATGTTTACATAAATCGATTCTTTATTAATATCCTACTCAGCTAATCATACATGATTAAACTATTATGTTTAGAAAAACAAATTATATATATCTATACACAAGCTACAGAGTCGCAACAAGGACGGTGCTCCCGCACCAGACGCCATACGTTAAGGTAGGCGTTGACAGGCCTCATCGGTACCGACACTTATCACTGCTAATACGCCGACTATCGGTAGAAAAACTAACGATGTATTTCGCCCCAGGTGCCATATAGAGTTGCTGCGGTGCTGACAAGCTAAAATTATGGCTATACTTCATACACCATTAAATGTATTTTACATAAATAATATTTTTATTTTCTGTGACGTATTTCCCATTCACATAACATCTATTTTTTTCTGCTGCTTTAGTATACATAAATAAAAAAAACCCCACCGGATTTGTCTTTTTGTTTATTTTTATATAGTGTCCCTCATAGTCATTTGTGACTCTTTTACCTACTTTGATTATTGCTATATGTTAAAAAAATAAATAAACATACATAAAAAATATAAAAACATAAAAAATGACAAAAAAAAAACATTAAGTTTTTTTTTTTTTTTTCTTGCCACTCAGCTTAAATGGGAACGTATCATAGCCTTTGTACTTTCTTTCTGCGCATATGGATTAGATTATTGATTTTCGCCAGTCATTGATTATTACCTTGAAAAATTGGATGAATGAATGAAGATGAATAACTGTTTTTCATGTCATCATAACACAACATGTGAATTGGGTTACCTTAACATTTTCTTATACATTTATTTAAACATTTATATTTTGAACATTATGCATATTTTGTTAGATGTTGAATTTAGTTTTGATCCTAATTGCATGTAAATAAATATCTGTTAATTTAATAATTCCATTCGAGTTTAATTTGTATTCTAAAAACTCTGTTTACCTAATTCCTGTTTACCTAAATTATTCATGGATGACGAGCCTACTCAATTTCAAATAATTTCGTTTCTTGGTATCTTTAAATAATTTAATTGAGTTTTAATTTAATTGGTATACACGAATGTATTTTAGCGTACTGGGAATAGAGATGTCAGAACACGACTGGTCTTTTATGCTTTTTTCATTATGTATACACAGGCACATAGATACACAATTTTGGATGATATTGCAGAAATTTTTATGAAGAGACTAAATTAAGTTTAGCCGCCTGTCAACAGTTTCTAGCCGTTCGTGGGTCTTGAATAAGGGACTTAAAGTTTCCCAGTTAACATCTTGTTAACTGTCCCATGCATATATAGTCCTTAGCCAGACTACCTTCGCTTCAACCGACGAATCTGGAAAGATTTGTACAGCAGCAGAGCTGAAGTAAGAGTCCCTAATGTCGCCTCTTGTGGACGGTATATATACCTAGGGCTTTTTGGGTCAAAGTAAAACCTGGTTTTACTCTGACAGTACTATCTGAAGCAGAAGATAAGTAGGACGTATGGTTTTGAATTATTGCATTCCGGTGTCAGAATTAACATCAAAGTCTGAAGTGCATAGATATTTACGATTTTCTGTAGTGTCCGATCAAAGTCTTTTAGGCACTAGAAATGTAAATTATGAGTTCGTGAATAAAATGTTATGCGAGCCCTGGTTTGCTTTACACGAGTCACACTTGTGATTCATTCACAAAGGGTTCAACGACAAACATTTTCAGTTGTTCAATTTTAGTCATCCAGAGAAAATCTTGGTTGAGTATAATTTTACTTATTGTTTACTGTTGATTACAAGAAAATAACAGCAATGAAGTGTTTTAATGAAAGAAAAAAGAACATTTTTTCAACTGTGCGAAAATAAAATAAAGTTCACAAGTTTCTGAAAGTGAATGTAGTTCGTATATGTAGCTTTGTTTTACAAAATAATATTTGACAATTATTTGCGACAAGCAACACATATACACACGATAAAGGATAAAGGGACCACGAAATCCTTGAACACGAACATCACTATTTTTGAATAGATTTTTTTTCCTTATTTAATCACAGATTGTTAGTTATTGAATAAGATAAGGTTTACTTTTCAGAAAAAGTGGTGCTTAAATATTAAAATAAGTGTAAGGAACGCTCGTCGTGAAGGGACTTCTTTTAAATTCTCTTTGGAAATCATAACACATGACAGATAGAAGATAAAAGTATCCTTCCTGTTTTCTGATACACTATTAGAAAGGGATACTCAAATTCCACGAAGTTTTCTTCGTTTTTGACGAAACTGTTTCCTGGGAAATGCTTCGAGTTAATATTTCGTCAAATCGACTAAATTTCTATCCTCAAAAAACTGAGGAAATTGATTTCGTCAAATTGCTTGTTCGAAAAAAAGACTGATGGCGCCATCTATTGACAATTTTAGAAGCATGTCTAATTCACAAGGATGAAAATTTTACATTGCATTTCTCAAGTCTTCAACAGGATTTGAACGCGCAACCATTGGCGTGGGAGACGAACGTGCTGCCTGCTTTGCCAGTGAGACATTGTGTGAAATCGATTTTAAATGTATCTACGGGATGTTGATGTGTGTTTAGATTTTTAAAAGGTAGATTGTATTTTTATCAGTGCTGTTATAACAGGGAGATAATTTCAACATGTTTTAATTAATAAGGCTAGATTATTATTATGGTTTTTCTATGGTTAATAAATAATTAGAATATGGCTTGATTAATATCATTTATTAGAGAAATTTCCTTTGTTCAATGAATGATTGGATGTGTAGTTAATTTGTTGATCAGAAATAATAAATTTTGAAGTGCATATTGGAGGAGAGATTTTAACACGTTACTGTTTATAGAGGGGAAAGGGATCAGTTATGCATATTTTAAATTTGATTGTTATATGAATATATTTCTTAAATAAAAAAGAGCTCCTAAAATTTTGATTTTTTTGTTTTTTTTAACCATTGGGAAAATGGTTGTTGCTTTCGGTCGAAAATGGATCAAATGATGCTCGCATTTTACTATTTTAACCGAAATTCTGTAACTTTAGAAGAATTTTTTAAGCGTTTTTAACGAAATTCTGTAACTTTAGAAAAATTTATCTTTGAATAGGCAATAGAAATGCATAAAATCGTTACAAAAAGGATAGACGCAAATTATCAGATATGAAAAATAAAGTACAAATTTAGTAATTTCGTGTTATAGCGGCCCCCAAGGATGAAATATTTTTGTTTCTGTTTTCATTAATGTATTGTAAATTTGGTACTTTCGTGTAATTTTTTTTTTTTTTTTTTTTTGAACGATTTTGTAACAACAAAAATAATCTGGCCGTGAATGTTTAAACATTTTCGACAAATATTGGAGATTTTCCCTTTCATTAAAAATCACTTATATTTTGAGACGAAATGATTGTCAAAAATCATGAAATATAGCTCAAGAATTGCGGAATCATCAAAAGTGAGAGTTTATTTTTGACAGTGAGGAAACAGTTTCGTCAGATATTTGAAGATTCGTGTTTCGTCAAAAACCACGTGACTCTGTGACGAAATGATTGTCAAAAATAACGAAATAGGGCTTAAAGATTGCCGAATCGTCAAAATGGAGTGTTTTATTTCTTAGAGTGTATAGCTCATAGTATTGTACTTCCTTCCTTTTGTTTGAAATGCAAATTTTGGTTAATTCGAATTTTGGATAATTCGAGCATTTTAAATTCATCAGAAGTTTGAATTAAAGAGTATAAAAGATCTAGTAATAGAAAGGGGATAAAAGATCTAGATCTGTATAAAAGATCTAATTTGAGAAAAATTAAAATTACTATTATGTTTTTCATATTTATTAATGGAATCAAGACCCTTCTTTATCTACCGAAAGTACGGTGTGTATGTGTGTGCATGTAATGTTTAGATTATGGCGTGTTTTTAGTTATTATCCACGATTTTGTAACAACAAAAATAATCTGGCCGTGAATGTTTAAACATTTTCGACAAATATTGGAGATTTTCCCTTTCATTAAAAATCACTTATATTTTGAGACGAAATGATTGTCAAAAATCATGAAATATAGCTCAAGAATTGCGGAATCGTCAAAAGTGAGAGTTTATTTTTGACAGTGAGGAAACAGTTTCGTCAGATATTTGAAGATTCGTGTTTCGTCAAAAACCACGTGACTCTGTGACGAAATGATTGTCAAAAATAACGAAATAGGGCTTAAAGATTGCCGAATCGTCAAAATGGAGTGTTTTATTTCTTAGAGTGTATAGCTCATAGTATTGTACTTCCTTCCTTTTGTTTGAAATGCAAATTTTGGTTAATTCGAATTTTGGATAATTCGAGCATTTTAAATTTATCAGAAGTTTGAATTAAAGAGTATAAAAGATCTAGTAATAGAAAGGGGATAAAAGATCTAGATCTGTATAAAAGATCTAATTTGAGAAAAATTAAAATTACTATTATGTTTTTCATATTTATTAATGGAATCAAGACCCTTCTTTATCTACCGAAAGTACGGTGTGTATGTGTGCGCATGTAATGTTTAGATTATGGCGTGTTTTTAGTTATTATCCACATATTTTGTTTTGTTTTTATGTTACACGTACGTGTTTTGTTATATGTATTACGATAAATCTGTAACATTTTGAAGCTATTTGATGTTGTGGAAAAAAGAACAGGAAAAAGAAAACACTACTTCAAAAATGCATAGTTATTATTTTAAGTTTCTAAATGCATGTATGAAATATCTACTTGAGTCTGTTTGATTCTTAGGCGGGAGGAAGAGGGATGGAAGGGTTATTTATTGAATCTAGATTCATCTGGCCTGTATTTATTTCATTTCAAAAGAAATTGGCCAAAATACACAAGATTGTAATAAAATATAATGCCGCAAACTTCAAGAGATATTTAATCAAATGAAAAAAAAACTTTTGTCGTAAAATAATGAATAGTTAGAACTGAAACACTAAAGAACTATAAATTATAAGTGATGATTCTTTTCCATTCTATGGGTAGCATAATTAATTATAGTCATATAACTAAAGTGGAAAAAAAAAAAGTACGGAACTAGTGACTAAAAGAAAGTCCGTCTTTACGAAGCCTTGAAAAAAAGCTGCATGCTAACTTTATTCCAGTTATTTGCTTATACAGGGTTATTATAATTAAAGTTTAACTTTCAAAAGGCTGTAAAAAAAGAACCACCAGTCATAATGACCTGATATTTCATCTGAGTATACATGAAGCAATGGGAATTTGTTTTGCAAAAGAAAAAAAAAGTTCTAAAGTGGACCGATAGATGGCGGTGTACTCGTCATAAGATGCTAATTAAAAGACGTGACATGCGCATCGCACATTACACTTGTGATAAAAAGGCGGGGAACATGCAGTTTTACTTTTATTCTGCGTCTGAGAAGGTAGTCATGACTCTATCATTGAAGGATCGGGCTCTGCTTGTGAAGTTTTTTTAGAAGAACGGTGACTGTGCGGCAATTGCATTGAAGAAATTCCGGATATTAAAAGATTTACAGCATTGTAGGAAGCGACAAGCAGTGCTGTGGGAACGTGTAGTGCACATGAAATTTCCTGAACTTTAGACATGCCTGTCAGCACGGTTCGTAAAATCCTGCAATGTTATCCATACAAAATTACACATGTTCAGGAGTTGCTTCCTGCTGACCTGTCAAAACGAGAAGCTTTCGCCCAGCAATTTCTTGCTCGAATGGAAGTAGACAATGCATGGCCATGGAACATTTTGTGGGCAGACGAAGCCTACTTCCGTCTCCAAGGTTCTGTCAATACTCAAAATTGCAGAATATGGACAAGTGAGGATCCATTTCAAATACAACCATTGCCTCTTCATTCTGCAAAGCTCACTGTGTGGTGCGGGTTTACGGCAGCATTTATCGTTGGACCTTTATTTTTCGAGGAGATTGTTCCTTCGGGTCCTGTCACCTGTACCGTCAATGGGACACGTTATGAATCAGTTTTGCGCAACCAGCTCATTCCAGCACTGAAACAACGCGGATTTGTGGATAGCACAATTTTTATGTAAGATGGCGCTCTTCCGCACATTGCAACACCAGGTCCAGCTGAGCGGGGTGGCCTACCAATTGGCTAAAGCTCTACAAACCCCGCTCAGAGGGGATACCCACTATCCAAGGACCATAACCCAGTGAAGAAGCTGTTGAATCTGCATTTTGGAAATGACAGAATTATCAGTCGCCATTTTCCAACAGCCTGGTCGCTACGATCCCTGACCTGAACCCTTGCGACTTCTGACTGTGGGATTACCTAAGACATGTTGTGTATGAGGATCCACACTGTAAAGAAATTTCCGGAAAAAAACGGAAATTGTACTGGCAATCAAGACGCCAGTACTATTTCCGTTTTTTAACGGAAAAAAAAATCCGTATATTCCAGGAAATTTTCCGTGATTTCTGAAATATCCGTTTTTAAATTTCCTTTTTTGTAACAGATATCTTCCGTATTTTTTAGACATTTTTATAATGTTAAAATAAACATTAATAGGACCAAAAAAAAAAAAGTTTCGTCTCAAGAATAACCTTATAAAGGACAGATGTACTGCTTTTTTAGCTCACAGGCTATCAAAGCCTGAGAGCTTATGTGCCCGCCGGTTCTGTATGTACGTACGTATGTATATACGTAACGCGATAACTCTTGATAGAACTAACCGTTTTACTTTAAATTTTGTTTATAGGTTCCTTGTAATAAGGCGCTTCCCTGATTAGTTTTGGAGGTTCATTGGTTAAGCATAAAGGGGGAAACGGGGGGCTAACCCCCCATAATTTAGATAAATGGGTTTTTCATGCAGAATTATCCCATTTTCTTCCAATTTTGTATATAGGTTCATTTTGATAATGCGCTTCTGTCAATAGTTTTGGGGGTTCATTGGTTAAGTATAAAGGGGGAAAGGGGGGGGATACCCCCCTCCCCCCTAATTTAGAAAAATGAGTTTTTCATGCAGAATTATTCGATTTTCTTCAAATTTTGTATATAGGTTCATTGTGATGATGCGCTTCTCTGAATATTTTTGGGGGTTCATTGGTTAAGTATAAAGGGGGAAAGGGGGGGGGGGCTAATCCCCCCCTTAATTTAGATAAATGGGTTTTTCATGCAGAATTATCTCATTTTCTTCAAAATTTGTATATATGTTCATTTTGATAATGCGCTTCTGTCAATAGTTTTGGGGGTTCAGTGGTTAAGTATACAGGGGGAAAGGGGGGCATAACCCTTCCCCTAATTTAGATAAGAGTTTCATGCAGAATTATCCGATTTTCTTCAAATTTTGTATATAGGTTCATTGTGATAATGCGCTTCTCTGAATAGTTTTGGGGGTTCATTGGTTAAGTATAAAGGGGGAAAGGGGGGCTAATCCCCCCTTAATTTAGATAAATGGGTTTTTCATGCAGAATTATCCGATTTTCTTCAAATTTTGTATATATATTGATTGTAATTAGAGACTTCCCTGATTAGTTTAAGGGGTTCATTAGTTAACTATGAGGGGGTTAACGGTGGGATGACCCCCCCCCCCTTAATATACTGTTGATTTCTTTATTTTTTGAGGGGCATATTTCAAATTCTTTGAAGTAAGATTATAATATACAATTAGTGTGAATAGCCTGTGAGCTCAATGCCCTCAGTTTAACTGTGCAGTTTTCCTTTTTATTTTTTTTGTCATCTCTGAGTGAGTTTTGTGTAAATAACCAACCCGTCCCTCGATAGGAATCGAAACCGCAATCTTTCGTTTACTGAACCGGAGGTCCCAACCCCTACGCCATGATTCCATATTCAACTGTTTCAAGCGTTGCTACTTATTTGCGCCGCTTTTTATGATGCAAAAACTTGAAAGTTCCATGGATTTTTTTTTTTTTCAGTTCCAATGTTTTTAATATTTTCTTTTTATATTTTTCAATGTTTTCTTTTCATATTTTTCAATGTTTTCTTTTCATATTTTTCAATATTTTGCTTCATTATATGATGCTTTATAACAGACAAATTTTAGCTTATTATGTATTATATGCGTAAAACATTGTATTAAGAGACATTGTATGATTGCATCCTTTTGTAATAGTACAACATTTTCTTTTTTTTTTTACATATACTTTTTAAAATTATTTGTCTGATGATCTATTTATCAATTCCAATAAAAAATAATAATTATCTGAAGGAGACGTATTTATTACACGCTATTAAAATAACTTTTCGTTATGTCTTATTTTAAAAAGCTTACTTAAATAAACAATTTTATAATAAATTACATTATTATATTTGAGCTATGCTGAGAACTTTTGTGTACGATTCTGTCAAACTGAATAGTTTTACTAATATTAAAACAAAAAATTGATTCTTAAAGACAATTTCGAAATAAATGATCTTGTGATAGGTAAGATTTAAATTTGGACTTATTGATTTAGTTTAAATTAATTTAGTTTAATTTATAAAATTATAAGATAAAGAAATAAATTATAAAGTTAATAAAATTATAAACTTCACTTTTATAAAAGTAAAGAACAAATATTAACCATTTTTATAAATTTAAGGAAAAAATTATAAACATTGTAAAATTATAATTTATAAAATAATAAATTTTAGTTTAATTCATAAATTTATAAGCCAAATCAGTTTAGTTTAATACAATTTACATAGCGATAACTTGCAGAGATATTATGTTATGAAACCTTTAAATAACCCAATATTGCCTCACGTTAGAAAAGTTAAAATAAAATTTTAAAAAATTAGTGAAAAAAAAAAGTTCTAATTTTGAAGCACTATCAATAAAAAAAAAAAAAAAAGATTAAAAAAAATACTTTTCTGTAACTTATAAAAATAAAATCAATTTCTAAATATTTCATTAAGAAAATATAAATATTACTATTATTTTCACAAAAAATTACTGTCCAGACATGGCCCCGGTTAGAATGGGCCAGCATGTCGAGCCGGGTCAGGTCTGGATCCTTGAAGAACTCTAGTAAATACAACAATCTTAATTCCCATTTCAAACAAGGCGATTTCTGTACGCAAACCTCTAAAAGTTATTTACGGAAATTGCACTGTTTTGGAAGAAATACGGACATTGTACTGTTTTGAAAGAAATACGGACAAAATCCATTAAATTTGAAATCTCCCTTACGGAACTAATGTCATTTACGGAAATTATACTGTTGTTTTGGAAAAATGAAACTTCTCCGTGAAATTTTACGGAAAATCTCTTGTATTTACAAGGATTTTTTTTAGAGTGCAATTGCGAACTTAGGTGAATGGAAAACACGCATTACGCAACACATTCAGAATATCCCCCCTGAAACACTCCGATCTGTTGTGGAACATGCAGTTTTGCGCTTTCAGTTCGTAGGAGAAAATGGTATGGACAGCATATTGAACATTTCTTAAGCAAGTCGTAGCCGACTTCCTTTTCTTGATGGTTTCATCCGTTTTTGCTTTTTCTACGGTTTTTGACATAGGGACAATTAAACACCGATTTCGTTTTTTGCTTTTTATACGGTTTTTGGCCTAGGGACAATTAAAAACCGATTTCATTTTTGCTTTTTATACGGTTTTTGGCCTCGGGACAATTAAAAACCGATTTTTTTCCTATCCACTGTGGCACCACCTTGTCGTGGTGGATAGCTTTGAACAAAGAGTGCCACAACAGCATGTCACGCCTTTTAATTAGCATCTTATGACGAATATAGCGCCATCTGTAGGTCAACTTCTGAACTTTTTTTTTCTTTCGGAAAATAAATTCCCATTGGTTCACTTATACTCATATGAAATATCAGGTCATTCTGACCAGTGATTCTTTTTTACGGCCTTTTAAAAGTGCAACTTTAATTATATTCACCCTGCATATTGGTTTTTCCAATTTAGGTACTCATTATTCTACTGTTTAAACTATATGGGATGGACTATGACTGAATTATTAATTTGATATGAATTAATTTTAATACAGCAATGAACTTGAAAGATCTGCGCTGTTGAATACTGCTATATTGAATTAAAATATCAATGGAAACATACACTTTTCATCTCTTTTTAATTATTAATTTGATTTAAAATAAATTTTATACTCTAAAAAATAACATATTATGATGAATTTTCTATAAATCCTCATTTTTCTAATTCAAATAATTCTCATTTTACTTTCAAAATAAAATTCATTCAAACCTAAACGAATAAAATACCATCCTTACTTTAAATTTTAGATGGATGATTTTATAAAATACTTTTGATGTTTTGTAACAAAATTAAGTTTCTCTAACTCACTTTATCTATATTAGTTATTAATCTCTAATTAATTTTTCCATCGCAAAAGTTCAAACTTTCCCCAAGAGTTCCAAAGTCTTTTCTTCTTAACGTTTTCTAACAAAAATTGTCAGATCTAGAGACAGGCGAAATTTTCAACAAAAGAGGTAAAAAAAAAATTAATTGAAGTCAAAAAATGAACGGAAGAAAAAAAGACGCGAACTTTTGGAAGGGTGAAAGAAAGATTTTTTTTTTTTTTTTTTTTTTTTTTTTAAGGAAGGCTTTTTTTAATTGTTCCAAGTCTTCATTAAAGTCAAAGTATAACAAAGAAAATGTGAACTGAAGTTATAATTACGGAAGAAAGTTTTTTTTCTTTATTCCGAAGCGGATCTAATTAATTTTTTTTTTGAGTTACGCAGACGATCCTAATTGCGAAAAGAATAATTAATACATATCTCAAAGAGTGCATGGTTTCACTTTATTAAAAAAAATGAGAAAGAAAAAAAAAAGGAAGAAGAAATTAAAAAGGAAAAAAAATGAAAATTTTCCTGGTTATATTTAACCAACATGGAATGCATAATTTAATAGTAACTCTTTAATACTTTAAAATCCAAAAGAAGAATAAATAAAAGAAGCGTTTTTTGAATAAATTAATGTTATAATAGAAACTATATAAAAGATTTGTAAGGCTCCTGTTTTACAAAGGTGAATTATTATTATTATTTTACATAATAGAGAGTAGCAAAAAATGTTAAGTGGAGTTAAATTATATTTTGGGTGTGAATAATAATTTTTTTTTTTTTTTTTGCTTTGCATTCATATTTTAAAGGCAATGAATCTCATATTGTTTTCTTTAAAATATGTGTAAAGAAATATTTTTTTAAATTATACTAGCTGCGTAGTGACCCGTTGTGTTGCATTTGTATTTTGCAAGATCTTTCGAGTTAATTGTTCTGGCGGTGAATTTCGAATGGTGCAATTCGATGTTTGATTTTTATTATAATTCATATTCTAAGATGTTATCAAATACTTTAACAACAGTTTGAGGAAATCTATTCTATTTTAAATTTGAATTTATTTATTACATCTCGAAAAGTAATTTATGTTTAATTTGTATTGTAAGTTATATTGTACTGCGATTAAATAGTTTAATAAAAATGTTCAAAAAATGCATTTTTTCTGTTGTGAATTTATTTCAATTTTAAAATAACCAGGGTTCGTTGATTTAAATCAGCTTGATTTTAAACATGATTTAAATCATGATTAAAATCAACTGATTTAAAAAAAAATCATTGATTTAAATCACCTTTATATATATTTCAAATTTAGGTCAAGATATTTTGTAATAAATATTACGTTTTTACAAAAATACACTGTAAATTTAAAGAGTGGGAAAGACTGAGAACTCAAAATCCATGCTTTTTTAATTTTATTTAAATCGAATATCACACTTTAAAATAAAAATCCTAATTTAAAAATAGAGAATCTCAGCTGAAAGATGTTAAAAGCATCCATATATTTAACTATTAAAAAATATCTAAATCTTATGTAAATTTTTTAATACAAAAACATGGATCTTTTCTGCGAAGATATGTTAAACGTTAGAATAAATAAATAGAGGGTCATTCAAAAGTATTTTTATTGATATTTATGTAGAGATCTCATTACGTCCTTCTGCACATGTAAATAATAAATGGTTCAATATTCCAATGCAGTTCATTTATGGAAAGATCTGGAGAAAAAATAGCGTTCAATGAAGTATGTGTAAAAGCTTTCAATGCTCGTTACAAGCATGCATTGAGCCCAATGCATTTTTTTATCACAACTTTTGTATCCCCGGTTATGCAGAAGAGAAATTAATAAGCTCTGAGAAAATGTCAGCGTCAGCATTATTGTTTGCTAAAGAGAAATATTCTACTTTGATAATGTCTATTATATTAAAATTTGAAGCAAAATCTGAACCATTCAATGAATTTTTGTTTGAATCTAATATAGTGAAAGAACTCGGTCCTTTAGAATGGTGGAAGGCACGTGTTATAGTTATCGAAAAGCATGATACTAAAAAACTTACAAAATTCATGATCAACCAGCTTTTTACTGCAATAGCTTCATTTGCTTTAGTAGAACGATTGTTTTCTGCTTTTGGTTTTGGTACATTCGGAAATTAGGAATTGCTTAGGAACTCATAAAGCTGCTAAACTCCTTTTCTGTACCAGCACTTTAACAAAAATGAAAAGTTAACATCTTAATTTGCTTTCATAATTGCTTACATTTTTTATGTGCTGCAGTTATTTTTATTTTAACTAAAATACTTAAGGTTAAAGTGATTTTTGACTATGCGATTTGTAGTTTTCCATCCATTTTGTGTAATAAAACATTTTGATAGCCTAAAATGTTACGTTTTAGTTATTTATGTGAATTATGTAATAATATTAATATGTATTGGTAATAGTTGTAGCATGCATGTGTGTGTATAATTTTTATTTTATAAATTAAAAGAAAAGTAATAAAATATGTTTGTGTGAGGTTTAAAAAAAAAAAAATCTGATTTAAATAAAAATAATCCGATATAATAAAATATAACACCTTGTAATAGTATATTACTTTTAAATGCTAAAGGTGTAAAATTAACAACTATAATATAAATTAAAATAACTTTTATTAGTTGTTTTACATGTTTCGACTCTTCTGAGTCATTTTCAAAAACAAAATGAGAATATTCTAAAGCTGCACGGGCTTTGAAGTTATTATTTACATGTACTTTTTAAAAAATTACGCACGTTATCTATTATTTTTTACTTGATTGTTTATTTTCATATCTTTGAGCATGGAGTAATTCTAGCCACAGTTTCGGTAAATTAAAAGATGCCGCATCGTTACATATTGTATTTTTGCGCGTGAGTATCTCTATGGTTTCTCTTATTATGGATGGATAGTGTAGACTGGAGGGAAATATTATTTTACTTTCATTGAAATTTATTTGGATGGTTTCTTCTTGATATAATCTTGCTAGGGCTGTAGTTTTTCTATTGTATTTAATATCAGCTATATGCTCTTTTTTTCTGCAATTAAATTTCCTGCTGGTCATGCCTATGTAGTAATTCTTGGATCCGTCTTCTTTAATAAAAGGTATTTCATATACTCCTGAATAAAAGTCAAGAAGAAACCATCCAAATAAATTTCAATGAAAGTAAAATAATATTTCCCTCCAGTCTACACTATCCATCCATAATAAGAGAAACCATAGAGATACTCACGCGCAAAAATACAATATGTAACGATGCGGCATCTTTTAATTTACCGAAACTGTGTCTAGAATTACTCCATGCTCAAAGATATGAAAATAAACAATCAAGTAAAAAATAATAGATAACGTGCGTAATTTTTTAAAAAGTACATGTAAATAATAACTTCAAAGCCCGTGCAGCTTTAGAATATTCTCATTTTGTTTTTGAAAATGACTCAGAAGAGTCGAAACATGTAAAACAACTAATAAAAGTTATTTTAATTTATATTATAGTTGTTAATTTTACACCTTTAGCATTTAAAAGTAATAAAAATAATCCGATTTAAATGAAAAAATTCAGATTGATTTTTTTTTTTTTTTTTTTTTTTTAAATAAAAAAAAATCACGAATCCTGAAAATAACACATGTCTACAAAGTTTACGTTTGTGAAAAGTCTTTATTATTATTATTATTATTATATTGATTGTATACATTTTTGAGATGCTTATTCCAGAAATCACCTCATCCCCCCCCTCCCCTTACACGTACAGTTTTTCACAATTTAAGTCAACACGTGTTGCATTGATGTATATAGCGTGTTGAACGTAATGACAAATAAATAACATAGACCAATTTTTTTTAACTTATACAATTTATACATAGGTATACATATAGAATAAATACATTAAAACAGATTTAAATTCATCGTTTTTTTTAGTCGAATGTCTTATATTACCTTTTTCTTTTGCTAGAAACTATAGTAATCGGTAGTCATATATTCCACTGAACCAGGTATAATGGGCACAGATACATGTTTGTTCCCATTTTGTAAAATCGACACTAAAAGAACGGGTATTCTTTTAGGTCAATAAAAAGGTTCCAATCCTGAGCTTAATATTTCACATCAAACTTGCTCATCTTATAATTATTAATCAATCCATTAATAGCATGACAGCAAACGTACTCATTATTGTGTAAGATATTAATGGGTAAATTGCTGTTCTCTGATTATATACATAGTGGTAGATTTTTTAGGCACTAACAAATTTGTCCTAAAATTTCAGTAGATCTCTTGACAACCCCAAAAACTCTGAAGAATGTTCAGGTTTATCGAATAGTTGAGAGGCATAATTGTCAAAATTACTCTGAAAATCATCATCAGTAGCATTATCTCATTTAAGGTGAACCTTCAACTATGTCTTGTAAAAATGAGTCAGAAATTTGTGCACTGCGTGGAATAAATGATAAACATGAGAAGATAGTGATAAAGATAGGCATTTAAAGGCTTTCGGTGAAATAAAATGTTCTAAAGAAAAGTGTAACACTACAAACACATAATATTATGGAATAACAATATTTTTTGTTTTAAAAAAATGTTCTCCATTTAATTTAAATTTAAGTTTGTATTTATTTTTATATTAATATTTACTTGAACGCATAATATTCTGTAAAGTATTCGGAAAATCAAGTGGGTTGCTCCAGATTTGTTGTTGTTGTAATTAAACATGTAATTAAACGTTTAATTAAATGCACGCCAAATAAAGAATTAAGAATATAGTTAAAACGATAACCAAAGGCATATTTTCTCTACCATTATCTACACTAAGTTCTAGATTAACATATTATAAGATTTTAAAAATTATATAAATATTTAACTACATGATAAAATCGTAGAAGCAAAAACTGAACATTTTAGAAACCAGCAGTGAAATTGTATCTTTAATTTTTTTTCCTTGGTTCTTCAATTTTTAAATTAAAAAAACATAGTTACGATAATATTAAACAAACTACAGGTTGAAGTTATCTATTATCTATCGTTAAATAAAATATAAAATTGTGTATAATATCCGTAATTTTAATTGAGTTACCTAAATAAACTTTCCAGCGCCAAATAAATATCGTTAAAACGATAACTAAAGGCATATTTTTCTAACTTTATCTACTCTAAATTATAGATTATCTGTTACTGAACCAGACAGTTACGAAAAACGACTGATAACAGACAACTATTAATATTTTCTAGGAAAGATAACAAACAGGAGGCTGTTTATAAAGGACAACATAATATTAATACTCTTATATGTGTTATCTTTATGACTTAAAGTCAAAATATACGTACAGTTGTGCAATTTGTACAATGCAAATCTTAGTACTAAATATATATATATATATATATATATATATATACATAAATAAATAAAAAATACATATTCATTGTTAATTGAGAAATACAATATTAGCAGATTTACAATATACATTAAATTAGAAAACAATTTAAATAAAATATTAAATTCAAAATTAAATAGATTAATTTAGGATTCAACACATGAGTTGACATAAATTATCAAGAAATTAAATAGACAAAATTGGCTATTTGAAAATCCATTTCAATCCTTTTCTCAAAACTATGCTAATTGTGTTTGAAATTGCTATTTAAAATATATATATATTAAAAATATTGTAATTTTTATTATTATTATCAGAATATTGTTTAATTATTTATTTTAAATTACAATATACTGTAACACTACGCAATAAAAGTTTTTTTTATTAATTTAAATGTTATTGTCAAATTTAAAATAACTTGATGAAAAGAGACTAAGTGCAAATATAATAGATAATTCTATTTGAATGCAGAATTTTATGTCAGAATTCTAAACCTAGAAACCATCATCAAAACACAAAAGTCTGGTACTTACATGAATAATACAGAGAGTTTTATGTATATACAGAATTTCAAAAATATATCTTCAGAAATGATGTTTTAGCAATAAATTAAATTTTATTACAAAATATTCATTTTTACTTGAACTCTAGTTAACTAAGTGTATATACGAGGGACAGTCGGAAAATAAGTTTCCCCTGGCGACTGTGGACAGAGGTGTGTATGAAAGACAAAAAATGTAATGAGACATTAAAGATAAAACATAACTTTATTTTTCCACATAAGTACCAAGTACATTGAGACATTTGTCATACCGCTTTATAAGCTTCGAAAAGCCCTCCAGGAAAAAATCAAGACTCTGCATACGGACGAAGCGTTGAACGGCTATGGGCGAAAGACGACACAGTGCAACGCGAACGTGCAAGACACCGATACACCATTGGGTAGAGGTCAACCGCGATCAAGCAGATGGCGCTGTTGCAGCCAACAGCGCCATCTGCGTTCAACGCTTCGTCCGTATGCAAAGCCCTGATTTTTTCCTGAAGGGCATTTTGAAGCTTATAAAGCGGTAGGACAAATGTCTCAATGTACTTGGTACTTAAGTGAAAAAATAAAGTTATGTTTTATCTTTAATGTCTCATTACATTTTTTGTCTTTCATACACACCTCTGTCCACAGTTGCCAGGGGAAACTTATTTTCCGACTGCCCCTCGTATACACTGTTAAAACTACAGGTGACACATGGCACCCAAAAGGGGTGAAAGGCTTGTCTCACTGGTGACACCCCTAGGGGAGCCAAAATGGCACCCTTAACTAGGGTGAAAGGATGGCACCCCTAATACAGGGTGTCCCAAGGGGTGAAAGGATGGCACACAGGGGAGAATAGTGGCACCTCTACTCTAAGGTGCCCAGCGGCACTCCACAAATGAAAGCATCTCCCCCCCCCCGCCCTTGTCTAGCAATTATATTGAAAAGAGTTTGTAAATTCTCATACTTAAAAAAGAAAAGAAAAAGCTAAACATATATAATTATAATGCAATGTTTAACTTTAGCTGCAATAAACTGATCAATACTTCATTTTCTCTGTTGAAATTTATACAAAGTTAAAAGTTGATCATCTCATGTCAAGGGTCGATCCCGGCAAAATTTGGGGCCTATTCAGAGCTCCTTCACAAAAATCTATTTAATAAAACAAGCTCCTTCACAAAAATCAATTTTATAAAATGGGCCCCTTCAGAAAAATCAATTTGATAAAATGACACCTTCCACAAAATTTCTTTTAATAAAACAAATCCCTTCACAAAATTCCTTTTAATAAAATAGGTCTTTTCACAAAATTCTATTCCATAAAAACATACTGTAACAATTTCATTAAATCTCTCACAGTCTGCTAATTAGGCAGAGTAATCAAAGATAGAAGTTCCCAAGAGTTGGAAAACTTTTCTCACGCTTAGCTGTGGTGTGACAAGAATGTCGTTTACTACAATAGGAAAAGATGAGCTTCGATCAATCTTGTGAAACTGAAATTGCTAGACAGCAAATATTTCTCTGATCTGACCGTCTATATGTGGGGTCTCAGATCGTGGGTAAATTTCCTGCGAGAACATTTAAAAGTTCAGTAAGACCTCCCTAAAAAAGGCTTTATCCAATGACGTAAACTAAAACTTTTTTGATTGGTGATCGGAGAATCTTTTGTTCGGGAAGCGGACCGGAGAAGAAAATCAAGGGGAAGTTAGTGAGAGTTTCGGCAGGAGAACGAGTGTTGGTGGAAAACACTCATCTCAGGACGGATTCCCATCCTAGTAGGGAAGGAATGGTTTGCTGACAGATTTTTGAATGAGAGAGTGCGATCTCTCTGAAGTCAACGCAAAAGCCTTGGATTTGATCTTTCGGGGAGAGTGAAAAGTCGCTCTAGTTAAGACTTTAAGATTTTTAAACTACTGTAAAAGACTGGACTATTTGGTGATTTGCTATAAATTACAAGTCGAGCGAACTCAGCTAAAACAAAGTGTTGTAAATAATTTTTACCTCTAGAAATTTCAAGAACGCTTTTTAATAAAATTTGTTCTGAAATATTTAATGAAGGTGATCCATTGTGAAACGGTTCCACGCTACCCCATTTCAAAAACACACAACATCATGGATTCTTTACAGCTGGTGGCAAGCGAGTCGGATATTTTGACAAAAATTTATTAGCATTAGTGAAGAGAGTCCAGACAGTAGCAGTGACGCCCACCCGCATCTAAGCGCGCAAGATCTGACGCCAGTTCAGGAGAGGAAAGCAGAGACCGAAGCAAGCCTTGCAGTGTCACGACAGACAGCAGTTCCGTCCTGGAAGCAAGCCCGTGTTTACAGAGAACAAGCCCGAAGCAAGCCCTTGCATTGGCACGACAGACCATAGTTCCGTCCTGGAAGCAAGCCCGTGTTTACAGAGAATAAGTCCGAAGCAAGCCCTTTCTAGGAAACATCAGGAGCCGACAAACCGAGATAACCTGTGAAATCGACGACGTCTAGGCCAGACCCGAAACCGGCGACAGATAATGCAGACAAAGACTGTAGAAAAGGTAAGCTCAATTCATTTTTGAGTGGCTCTCATTTTGTTTATATATTCTTTAGTGAGGAAAATTCATTTCTGAGAAATTTTTTATGTGAATATTGATATATGATAAATTATGATAAATTTTTAAATCTAATAACTTTTAACATATTTGGAAAAATATATGTATATTTGTTATCAGCATAAAATTTGACAGTGTGAATTTTCTTTTGGCAGTAAAATAATATAAGGATTGTCAGGCTAAATGTGTATATATATAATTTTTTTTTCTCGAAAAAAAAAAAGAGATAAAAATTTTGATTTTTCAAATAAGTCGATTGTCTAGTTATTCATGATTGAAAGATTTCAAAGGTGTACTTTTTTATATTATTAGTGAAACAATAGATGTTGTTGATAATCAAATATTTTGAATATGTGATGTTAGGAAAATTTTTTAGCAGTTGCAAAAAGTGGTCATTTTGTTACCTGCGGGGTCAGAAATATCAAGTATTGGTTGAATTATGAGCACAGAATTTCAAATTTCTAAATTTGTTTTAAATTTGGATGACCTACACCAAAACGTGTCAGTGTATTGAAAATTTTACAATATTGAAAATTTATTTTTATATGTATACTATTTTTATTATTCCTCAAATTGAATTGTATTTAAAATTGTTAGTATTATGTGGGTAGTAGCAGAAAATTTTCCATAAAGTGTTAGAATCCCTGTTGCATAAGTTAGCGAGCGAAACTATCATTTTCATCTTTATATTGTATTTACATAAAATTTTAAAATGCAAGAAGTAACTGATTTGAAACAGTGCAGGAAAATTGATTTGCAGAATTTAGCGGAAGAATTGGGAGTGGAAATAGGGAAAAATGACAGGATACCGGTAATTATCCAAAAAATCGAAGCTGCCGATGATTACGATAAAGATTTTGCATTCACGCAAGCTGCGTATATCATAAAAGATCGAGAAGAGAAGATAGCCGCGGATAAAGAAAGGGAAAAAGAGAATAAAGAAAGGGAAAAGGCTGAAATACAAAGGGAATATGAGGAAAAACAAAGGGAATATGAGAGGGAGAAAGAAGAAAGAGAAAGAGAGGAAAAACAAAAAGAACGCGAATTTAAGTTAGAACAACTTAGATTGACGCAAGATGCAAATAGACGTAGTTCAACTAACAGTACCGGGTCGGAACGCCCCCCTAAACTGCCGCTCCGAACAATAATGCATCGATTTGATCCGGAACGCTCTGACATAACTTTGTTTTTAAACTTGTTCGAACGACAGGCGACCAAAGCGGAAATAGAGACAGGTGACTTAGTGACGCATCTATTAGCTTTAGTGCCGGTCGAAATTGCAGAATTAATTTTAAGGGAACAGCAAGATCAGACGGATAACTTTGAATACGTCAAAAAGTTTTTGCTTGAACGATTCCGTATGAGTCCCGAATCGTATCGTCAAAAATTAATGAAACATCCACGCAATCCAGATGCTCCGTGGAAGGATATTATTTTCGAGATCAACTGTTATTTAGAGGGTTGGTTGAATGGTTTAGATGTTACGGATTTCAGTAGTCTGAAAAATTTATTGATAACTGACCAGATCAAGCTCCGTGCTTCTAGTGAAATGAAAGAGCATTTCATTGATTCGTGGGCAAACTACAAAGACCCGTTAGTTTTGGCAAAATGTCTGGACGAATATGAAGCAGTGAAAGGGATTTCAGATAAAAAAGAGAATGCGAGATCTTTTTATGATAGGAAATCTGAAGAAACGAAACTCGAGGGAAATTCTGGAGAAGAAAAAAATTCCGACAAAAAAATAAATTGGCGAGACAAAGAAATTAAAGACAGGGAACGTATCTTTGAACGAAAGAGGCGTTGCCATACGTGTGGAAGCGAATTTCACCTAATGGCACGTTGTCCGAAAAGACAAAGGGATATTACGGAAGTAAAATCTTTCGAGAGCATAAATCACTTAGGCGATATAAGCGAAGACAAAAGCTTGTTCCGACCTTTTTTGAGTGAAAACAAAATAAATGGGAAGAAGGCGTGTGTACTTAGAGATTCAGGTAGCTCGTATTGTGTTTGCCCATGGAATTTGGTAAATAAGAGCAAATTAGGCAATGAATATGTTTGGCTTAAACAGACATTTGATAAATATCCAAAACGATTTAGAGTGGCACGTATAAAAATGGAAATAAAAGGTCTCGGATATGTAAATACGAAAGCGGCAATCCTGCCTAGACACTCTAAAATTAAACACTATATCTTAGGTAATAAGACGCAGGCTTTAATAAATGAAAAGATAAAGCGAAAGCAAAACTCGCAAACTAATTCCAGTTTTGAGAACCCGGGGATTGATATAAACCCTTTAACAGATCCACAAGGGCAGGAAGAAATTCTTTCGTCATTCCCCCCCCCGAAATGAAGAACCACCGTTCTCAGTGTATTGGGGAAAAAGAAACCCTTTTGAAAAGGTCAAGGAAAGTAGATGAGTTGGTTTTCGACCGGCAGGGTAATTCGAAAAATAAACGCGAAAATATGGAAGTGAGTGTTGACAGGAAGGGTTATCATTCGAAAGTTAATCTGGAGGAAGTGAGCGGATTCACAAAGAGTTTTCTAAAATCCTTCGAAATTCTGTTGAAAGAGAGTAGGGACAGTGGAAATTCACGCCTTTGTGACACTCTTGTTAAAGAAATTGAACGGTTGTGTAAAACGTATTGTTCGGCAAACACAAGTAAAGAAATTCAGTAGTAAGTTTTTGAGTAAAATCCAATCTTTTGTACATATTTGATTATTTTTAGTTTTATTGTTATTTTGGCATGTGTAGTAAAAAAGTATCTTTCAAAAAAAAAAAAGTCTCTAAAGCTAGATGTTCAAGCAATGGTAAACAGTATATAAGAAATTGGGTCACTTATGTATATTGTGAGGTTAAATTGTAATGTTATTTGAGCCACTCAGATATGTTGAGCTAACCCTTTTTTTGCAGATTTTCCGCGTTTTAACCCGGAAAATGTTTTGATGGTGGGGGTGTTGTAACAATTTCATTAAATCTCTCACAGTCTGCTAATTAGGCAGAGTAATCAAAGATAGAAGTTCCCAAGAGTTGGAAAACTTTTCTCACGCTTAGCTGTGGTGTGACAAGAATGTCGTTTACTACAATAGGAAAAGATGAGCTTCGATCAATCTTGTGAAACTGAAATTGCTAGACAGCAAATATTTCTCTGATCTGACCGTCTATATGTATGGGGTCTCAGATCGTGGGTAAATTTCCTGCGAGAACATTTAAAAGTTCAGTAAGACCTCCCTAAAAAAGGCTTTATCCAATGACGTAAACTAAAACTTTTTTGATTGGTGATCGGAGAATCTTTTGTTCGGGAAGCGGACCGGAGAAGAGAATCGAGGGGAAGTTAGTGAGAGTTTCGGCAGGAGAACGAGTGTTGGTGGAAAACACTCATCTCAGGACGGATTCCCATCCTAGTAGGGAAGGAATGGTTTGCTGACAGATTTTTGAATGAGAGAGTGCGATCTCTCTGAAGTCAACGCAAAAGCCTTGGATTTGATCTTTCGGGGAGAGTGAAAAGTCGCTCTAGTTAAGACTTTAAGATTTTTAAACTACTGTAAAAGACTGGACTATTTGGTGATTTGCTATAAATTACAAATCGAGCGAACTCAGCTAAAACAAAGTGTTGTAAATAATTTTTACCTCTAGAAATTTCAAGAACGCTTTTTAATAAAATTTGTTCTGAAATATTTAATGAAGGTGATCCATTGTGAAACGGTTCCACGCTACCCCATTTCAAAAACACACAACATCATGGATTCTTTACAATACTATTTTTATTAATTATTTATTATTTTGTTATGTTTTAAAATGTGCAATTTGTAAACAATCAAGTTCACCAGAAAGGAAAACAAATAGGACTTTAAAAAGTTTTTGTTATGTTAATAAATGTTTGGTTCGAAAGATTGTTTACAAATTACACATTTTAAAACATATCAAAATAATGAATAATTAATAAAAATAGTAAGTTTCTATGGAATAGAATTTTGTGAAAGGGCCTATTTTATTAAAAGGAATTTTCTCAAGATACCTGTTTTATTAAAAGGAATTTTGTGAAGGGATCAGTTTATGAAATAGATGTTACTGAAGGGGCCCAATTTATTAAATTGATTTTTGTGAAGGAGCCTGTATTATTAAATAGATCTTTGTGAAGGAGCTCTGAAAAGGCCCAAAATTTTGCCTGGATCGACCCTTGACATGAGATGATCAACTTTTAACTTTGTATAAATTTCAGCAGAGAAAATGAAGTATTGATCAGTTTATTGCTGAAAAGTTAAACATTGCATTATAATTATATATGTATAGCCTTTTTTTTCTTTTTTAAGTATAAGAATTCTCAAATTCTTTTCAATACAATTGCTAGACAAGGGGGGGGAGGGAGGCATTTTGTGAAAAATATAATAAATTTCACAAAATGCCCCCCCCCCCCCACACACACAAAAAAAAAAAAAAAAAACTTGCATCGACCCCTGCATGTGCAGGTTAATATCTATGAGAAATGTATTATATACATCATCAGGTCATTTTTGTTACCTTCAAAACCGGTTAGTATTTATTACCATATATATTAGTATTTATTACCATTTTAAGTTAGATGTAGTAGTACAGAGATATTTATTTATCATTATTATTTTAAGAGGGGAAAAAAAATCTTCTAGCTATGGGAGTTAAATATATTTACATAAATCACTCAATCATCTAAGCCATTCTTACATCCAGCCACACTACTGTGAAATGTTCCAGTGTTTTATTATTATTAATATGTTATAGTACAAGAGACTCACAAAACATTTTTCAAGAAGACACATGTATAAATGTCAAATATCAATTCAGGAATTACGATTTATTTATTTTGTTAATAATTTATAATATGTAATGAGGTATATTTTTAGTTCATTTCATCATCAAACACAAGCTCTAAAAATTTCGATAGTAAAAAGTATTTGATTAGTAAAAACATCTGCAGAAATTTATATTTTATCAAGTTTACTATTTCTTATGTTACAAAGTTTACTATTTCTTATGTTACAAAATTTATTATTTCTTATGTTACAAAGTTTACTATTTCATATTATCAAATCAACTAATTTAAAATTGTCAAATATTCAAATTAATACGTTTCAAGTTAGTAAAAATCAATTCCCTTTAAAACTTGTAAATTCTTTAATTGTTTACAAATTGTTTGTTTATATATCAGAAAAATAAGAAATTAAACTATTTTTTTTAAATATAACAACTTATGTTTCTCTCTCTATATTTTTTATTACTATAATAATGCATCATTAAATTTATTTCTAGATTGTAAACAACAAAAACTGTGCGAGAAAATTCATTAGATAAAAATATGAATAAAATGAAATTATTATAAGCTCTGCATAAATAATAATTTAAAAAACAAGCAAATAGGTGAGGCTACATCATTCTACTTTCACGAGATACAAATTTCAACTTTCCACATCAAGATTATAACTTAAAATGTCTGCTTGAAAATAATGTGTGGAGCCACTTGTAATACAACATAATATAAAATCTTTTTATAATAATAAAACATAATATACAAACAACACTGAAACATTTCACATACCTGTATATAAAGAGTGATTCTTTTTATTGACTCCCCTGGTTTATTTATTCTAAATAAATGTCGTTATTTAGTTATTATATTAATAACTATGCGGCAACGATTACGCAGCAGCGATGCACTGAAATTCAAAGTCAGCCATCTTGTTCGATCTCCCCTATGACTTGCGAAAAATGAGAGGAAACAAGTCAACAGCTCATGAAGAGGAAACGAATCAGCGCATGCGCAAGATACCAGTCGAATGGCGGGGTGAAAAAGTTCGAGCAATATGCATTGTACGGCACCCTAATTAGCTTCAATCACCCAGTGAGTGACCAAATGGCACCCTAATCACATTTTCAAGCCTGTACGGCACCCTAGCGTTTCAAACGGCACCAGAATTTCACCCCAGGTTCCCAAAAGGCACCGAATTGTCACCTGTAGTTTTAACAGTGTATATATATATATATAATGGCCCAAATTTTAAATATCACCAGTTTGCAATGGCTGTGTTAATTTGATGACAGATAAAATATGTTTCTGTAATTAGTATTTTTTGTCATTTCTAATATGAAGAATCCACAAGCCATCAACGAACATTTTATTAAAGAAAAAAATGGCTAGAAATATATCAGCAATTTGTTTTTATAAAAAATTTCGAGATAACAAAATTCCAGTCATTATTAATTTAAATATAGATTCGTCGTTTTGAGGAAGTAATCATCATTTCATCCAAATAATAAACCATTCATTCAATAACTGTCGTTGTGACGATATTTTATTTCATTTTTAGTTTCTTCTGTATGGTCTTCAAACACATTGGATTGACGCTATATCCTAACGATTTAAATTTTTTCTTATCGTGAAAAGTGGACATCATTATTTTTAAATATTCAGTAAACTCTGTCTATGGAAGAATCGATCAAGACACTGAAATTGTTTCGTTAGGCAGTTTGCTGTCACATCCAAAAAAGTAATGATTCCGAAAACAGTTGGGCAGATTTGTAATTGCAATTATCCGCAATGTAATTACTACAATTTAATTGCATGTAATTGATTATAGTTACAATTACGAACCGTAAAAAATTCTTGCAGCACTGTAGCTTGAACCACCCCCTATTTCATTATTTCACGAAATTTCTGTGCTCGAATGTATGTAACTATAATCAATTACATACAATTAAATTGTAATTGCATTGCAGATATTTGTAATTGCAAATTTGGCCTACTCTGATGCCGAATACCTTTCATTTCTTTACAGGAAAAAATCTATCTTTTTTTTCGTCCAAAAAGATATTTTTCACCGCGAAACTTTCTGACACATTTACGGACTCATTTGTAAACGTAAAAGCATGACACATGCAGCCACGAATGTTGAAATGTTTTGGAATCGAACAGTTTTATTCATTTTTCGATAAATGAATTACATCTTGAGTTATAACAGATTGCTGTCTCATGTCTTCAGTTTTTTATAACTCCATAAGTAATTCATTTATCAAAAGTTGAAAAACACCATTCGATTCCAAATCGCTTCAATAGTCAATCCTGCAAGTGCCATGCTGTTGCGTTTAAAAATGAGTCAGAAAGTTTCGCGTTGTTGAGCGGGGAAAAATATTTTTTTAGAACCGATTTAAAGTGGTTGGTTCTGAAATGACCTGCTCAAAAACGCGAAACTTTCTGACTCATTTTTAAAGGCAAATGCATAAAATTGTTAGGTCTGACTACTGAAATGATTTGAAAATGAGTTTCCCATTTTTTGGTAAATAAATTACTTATCGGGATATGAGCGATTCCTGTCACGTGGTGGCACGTTTTTGCCTTTTCTTTCTCTGCCGCATCGGGAATTCGGTTCAAAATGTCGACTTTGACAATATTTTCTGAAAGATCTTCTGCCGTTTTCAAAAAATGGAAAACGTCTTTCGATTACACAGTTTCTGAATAAGAACACCTGCCAATTTTATGCATTTCCGACCAAAAATGAAGTATAAAATAAGTCATAAAGTAGCCAGTTTAGATTTTAGGAATTTAGGTTTGGATTTAGATTTTAGCCTTATGGAGAAAGTTTGGTGGATGGGGGCGGGATGTATTATGATTGTTATTTGGAGAGGGGCGCCAAATTATTCCTTCCCCGGGAGCCTAAAAACTTAGCTGCACCACTGTATATATATAGAATACCCCATTAAGATCATCCAGAAATTTTCCCAACAATAAACCATCTCCCAATTCCCATTATAACGTCTTATTTCATCCCATTGTCATACGCACAACTTCAAACACACAGAGTAATGCGATATCCTAACGATTCAAGTTCTTTCTCCTTTCAAAGGGTGGATGGACATCACGTTAAGCTAGTTACTTAGGCAATTTATAAATTATTCCCCCCACCGAAAAAAAAGAAGAAAAGCATCTCCCATTTACATCTGTTTTCCTGTCACCATGCATCACGCTCATTTGATCTCGAGGCCAAGCCACGGCCAACCGTGCAAGAAACGATTTCCAGGCCCACCAGCGAAAAAGGGCGTAGCGTAATTGCGTAACCGACCTGGGGCGTAGCGAAGCGGAAAGCGCGGATGGCCGTTGTCAATGCATGAGTCAGTTTTCGCACACACCGTTTGCTGTAAAGGGATCCCTCGGCTATTTAGGTGCGTTTTTATGAACAATGGGATTATATGGATTACACAAGAGGGAAGGGGGGGAGGGAAGAGGACAAAGCCATGCATTGGCTGACGTGTGGCATTTGATGACGGAATGCTAGTATCTCGTTGCCATCATGAATATGTAAAAGATGTGAATGGAACTTTCATAAGTTCGCGTTTTATCTGAAAAACGAATGCAATATGTCTTTGTCAAGTACTAATCGCCGATGCCCCCTAGGGATAAATTCAGTGAAAGTTATAAATTTAACAATATGAGAGCAACGACTTTCCTATTCCTTCGTTAGTTTTTAAAAATCTGAATATGTAGTAAAGTGTTATGCCTTAATTTAAAAAATGCTGCACCATATAACAAACAACAAAAAAACTACACTTTTATTACAATTTTTTTTAGTAACAAGAAAACAACCAGTAAAATTTCAATATACAAAAATACTTCTACCCGTTGACTTTATAAATACACAACGAAACCAATTCGATAAATATAAATATAACGAATAAAGATAACAAAAATTGTAAACACACACCATAATTAAATCAATTTCTATTGTTAATTGCTCTATTTACCTCAATCCTAAAATTAACTTAATACATATCATAAAGTTAACATAAAATAGTCACTTTATTATTTTAACACAGTGATTGGTAAAAAAAAATCATACTAGTTGCGTAATTTTTCCAACTGAGTATGAGAAAGTATTCAGGCCAGGATTTGAACCGACCTTGGATGCAACGATCTACCAACTAAGCTATCCTGGACAAATCCGGCGGACACGATTCACTCAGATAACCTTTTCGCAAAGACATCTGTCTTGTCTGGTCTGTTATCTGACACAGCTCGACAGAACGAACCTCATCAGTAGAAGAGCAATAGGGGTTCTGCGGCATCAGGGGGTGGAGGGCGTGGTCGAAAAGTGATGGATAGGTGACAGGTGAGTGATGGATAGGTGACAAGGTTAATGAGCAGGTTAATGAGAAGGTTAATGAGAAGGTTAATGAATAAGTTAATGAGATGGTTAATGAGAAAGTGAAGAAGATGAAAGCGGCTAGATCGTTGGAAAAAAGGTATACTTACGGAGAGTGTCGCAGAAACCACCTACTGTCTTGAAATCCAGGGAGCAACTGACGGGGTTTCTGAACTATGCACGGGTGATGTCATCATCCTCCTAGAGGGCGCTGCGATCGGCGCTGTGATGGGTCGAGACGAATGCTGCTTTCTGATTGGCTGTGTCTATTTCACCGGAGGGGAGGGCAGTACCGTTCCTCCTGAGAGGGGGTTCGATGACGTCATGTTTGCTGGCGACTTACGACTGACTACGCATGCGCGGAGAGGTATGATGCAATCACAAACACAGAGATGCAATTCAAGTTTTAAAAATGAAATGTTAAATTTTACGTTTTACAAATTAATTTTTTTTAAATATGAAGTGTACCGATGAACATGGGTGACGACATCATCATTATCCTAGGGGGCGCTACGATCGGCACTCTGATTAGACGAGAGCTTTTCCCCTGAGGGGATGACAGTACCACGTTGCTGCGAGCGGGATGCAATGATTTAGCACATGTCATCCAGACTTAGTGCTGCTCATGAAGACATCTTAATTAATTTTTAAGTAATTAATTAATTTTTTTAATGATTTTCAAATAACGTGAAATAAATTACTAAATGATCCTAATTTAAGTGTTGAACAAGTTTTATAGAGTCAAAAGTTTTAGAAAGGAAGAAAACAATTCGTTTTTTAATTTTTGTATGCATATGTTTTTAAGTGAAGGTTTATTTTTTAAATGAAATGTTTTGCTGAAAAGAAACAATTAGTTAAAACAGTTTTTTTAATTATCAGTTACAAATAAATTTACAAAACAGGTTTTGTATCAATGTGTAAAATAATTATATTTTTTGAAATAACTTAATTTTTTTATGAAAGTAATAGAAAAGGTTTCACTATTCAAATAAGTTATATGTTAAGTACGTAAGTTATATATGTGTTGATACATTTTGTCTAAATGTATGTGAACTTGTCGAGATTTCTGTAACAAAGACGTCACCAACGCTATACATATGATGAAAGTGTGTTCTCATTGTAATCGCTGCCTTACGCATTAACCCTTATTTCACTTACATTGAATGCTATGGTTAGAAAAACTAGTGAATTTAGTTCCAACTTTAAAAGAAAATAATATTATATGAATTTTGTAAACGAGTACTTTGAGAAATAACTTCATGTTTTTTTAAAAACACTTTATTAAAAAGCAGTACAGAATGACTTTAACTTATTATTTATAAAAATTTTAGGTATATTTGTATAACTGATTCATAAAAAATGTTTTTAGAACGAAAATTCTTCCTTTGAAAACAAATAAAAAAAGTTTATAAACTTTATTAATTATTTTTAACAAATTATTTTTTGAATGAATTTTAACAAATAAAAAGTTTATGAAGAAATTTTGAATTAGATAAGTTCTGATTAAAAGATAAGCATGTTAGATATGTTTTATACATATGTTACATATGTTAGATAGGTTACATACGTATGTTATATATGTTTTATACTTACATATGTTTTATACATATGTTAGATAGTTTACATACATATGTTAGATAGTTTACATACATATGTTAGATATGTTACATATGTTTTATACATATGTTAGATACTTTACATACATATGTTACATATGTTTTATACAAATGTTAGATATGTTACATATGTTTTATACATATGTTAGATAAGTTTCATACATATTAGATAGTTTACATACATATGTTTTATACATATGTTAGATAGGTTTCATACATATTAGATAGTTTACGTACATATGTTACATATGTTTTATACATATGTTAGATATGTTTTATACACATGTTAGATAGGTTACATACATATGTTAGATAGTTTACATACATATGTTAGATATGTTACATATGTTTTATATATATGTTAGATATGTTTTATACGTATGTTAGATAGTTTACATACATATGTTAGATAGTTTACATACATATGTTAGATATGTTACATATGTTTTATACATATGTTAGATAAGTTTCATACATATTAGATAGTTTACATACATATGTTTTATACATATGTTAGATAGGTTTCATACATATTAGATAGTTTACGTACATATGTTACATATGTTTTATACATATGTTAGATATGTTTTATACATATGTTAGATAGGTTACATACATATGTTAGATAGTTTACATACATATGTTAGATATGTTACATATGTTTTATACATATGCTAGATAGGTTACATACATATGTTAGATAGTTTACATATGTTTTATACATATGTTAGATATGTTTTATACATATGTTAGATATGTTTTATACATATGTTAGATATGTTACATACATATGTTATATATGTTATCTATGTATGTTAACAAGTCTTTAGAAAAAATATCAAACTTTTTTATATGTTACAGAAAAAATATCAAACTCTTTTAAAATGTAATAAAAAAATAACAAACTTTTTTGTATGTAACAGATTTTTAGCAAGTGTTAAAGAAATATTTTGTCAAAAAAAATTATCATTTTAAACTTTTTATTGTTTTCATGAAAAAATATCAACAGAATTTTTTTAAACGTTTAGAAACAGATTAAAAAAAATAGTTTTGAACGAATATTTTAAGTTTACAAAAAATTCCTATATATAACTGTTTAAAACAATATACATATGTTATATACATATGTTATATATGTATGTTAACAAGTCTTTAGAAAAAATAACAAACTTTTTTGTATGTAACAGATTTCTTTGTGATATTTTTTCTAAGGACTTGCTAACATACATATAAAATATATGTATATTATTTAAACAGTTATCTAGTAATTTTTTATTAAACTTATAATATTCGTTCAAAACGTTTTTTAAATCTGTTTCTCCAATGTTTTTTTCTGTTACATGTAAAAAAGTTTAATATTTTCTGTTACATTTTTAAAAATATTTTGATGCATATTTTTTTAAGATTAAGTATATGTTTGGAACAAATTCCTAATTTTTTTTTCTGAAACATCCAAAAAAGTTTGATATTTTTTTCTAAACATACATATATAACAGACGTATACATTTTTTAAAAAAGTTATCTAGTAATTTTTATTTTAAACTTATAATATTCGTTCAAAATATTTTTTGAATCTGTTTCTAAACAATTAAAAAATAATTCTGTTGATCTTTTTTAGTGAAAACAAAAAAAAAAGTTTAAACTTATAATTTTTTTTGACAAAATATTTCTTTAACACCTGCTAAAAATTTGTTACATACAAAAAAGTTTGTTATTTTTTTATTACATTTTAAAAGAGTTTGATATTTTTTCTGTAACATATAAAAAAGTTTGATATTTTTTCTAAAGACTTGTTAACATACATACATAACATATGTATGTAACATATCAAACATATGTATAAAACATATCTAACATATGTATAAAACATATGTAACCTATCTAACATATGTATGTAACCTATCTAACATATGTAACATATCGAACATATGTATGTAAACTATCTAACATATGTATGTAACCTATTTAACATATGTATAAGCATATCTAACATATGTATAAAACATACATATGTATAAAACATATGTAACATATGTATGTAAACTATCTAACATATGTATGTAAACTATCTAATATATGTATGTAAACTATCTAACATGTGTATGTAACATATCTAACATATGTATGTAACATATCTAACATATGTATGTAACATATCTAACATATGTATGTAAACTATCTAACATATGTATGTAACCTATCTAACATATGTATAAAACATATGTAACATATCTAACATATGTATGTAAACTATCTAACATATGTATAAAACATATCTAACATATATATAAAACATATGTAACATATCTAACATATGTATGTAAACTATCTAACATATGTAACATATCTAACATTTGTATAAAACATATGTATGTAAAGTATCTAACATATGTATAAAACATATCTAATATATGTATAAAACGTATGTAACATATCTAACATATGTATGTAAACTATCTAACATATGTATAAAACATATGTAACATATGTATAAAATGTTAGAGAACCGTCGGTAGCATAATAAATTTTCTATCTTTATAAATTGTTATATCAGTCTTCTATATTTTAATATACATTTTCATCTCTTGATAATGGTAAAAAAGATTGGTTCAGCTTACCTGAAATTTTCCTTTTGCGCAGAGAATATCCACGATGTAATCTAAATATTTATTCCTTTGAATATTCATTGTGTCACTGTATTTGAATAAGAAATAATAGTGAGAGTAATGCATTTGCGTGAAGTAAGTAAGTATCCATTTTTCGTTTGAATATAATATTATTATTGTAATTCTTGACTTTATATACACATTTAAATCGCGATTGGAGGTTGCTTAAAAGGGCTCCAATTTTACATTATATTTGGGATATATACAAGGGCGTCTTAACTGTTCGGTAACATTTTAGAAACTGAGGAAGAATTGTTATTGAGTTCAACACGCGCGGGGTATCAGATTGTAGTTGGTGTCTGCAATATTTCTCAGTTGATAAGTTTCGACAGTCTCTGGTTTTATTCACTATGGTTTGCAGCTGCGGTTATCACTTGAAGTACTTACAGTTAATTGGGGGTCTGGTTTTTAACATGTTCTAAGTGTTCTTTCGATCGTTCACAACACGTGGAGGTTATTAACGGCATAAAAAGGTTTCTCCGTCATAAAACATATATAACATACGTATGTAACCTATCTAACATATGTATAAAACATATCTAACATGCTTATCTTTTAATCAGAACTTATCTAATTCAAAATTTCTTCATAAACTTTTTATTTGTTAAAATTCATTCAAAAAATAAAATCGTTCAAAAAATAATTTGTTAAAAATAATTAATAAACTTTATAAACTTTTTTTATTTGTTAAAATCAAAGGAAGAATTTTCGTTCTAAAAACATTTTTTATGAATCAGTTACACAAATATACCTAAAATTTTTATAAATAATAAGTTAAAGTCATTCTGTACTGCTTTTTAAGAAAATGTTTTTAAAAAAACATGAAGTTATTTCTCAAAGTACTCGTTTACAAAATTAATATAATATTATTTTCTTTTAAAGTTGGAACTAAATTCACTAGTTTTTCTAACCATATAGCATTCAATGTAAGTGAAATAAGGGTTAATGCGTAAAGTAGCGATTATAATGAGAACACACTTTCATCATATGTATAGGGTTGGTGACGTCTTTGTTACAGAAATCTCGACAAGTTCACATACATTTAGACAAAATGTATCAACTATCAACACATATATAACTTACGTACTTAATATATAACTTATTTGAATAGTGAAACCTTTTCTATTACTTTCATAAAAAAATTAAGTTATTTCAAAAAATATAATTATTTTACACATTGGTACAAAACCTGTTTTGTAAATTTATTTGTAACTGATAATTAAAAAAATGTTTTAACTAATTGTTTCTTTTCAGCAAAACATTTCATTTAAAAAATAAACCTTCACTTAATTCGTTAAAAACATATGCATACAAAAATTAAAAAACGAATTGTTTTCTTCCTTTCTAAAACTTTTGATTCTATAAAACGTGTTCAACACTTAAATTAGGATCATTTAGTAATTTATTTCACGTTATTTGAAAATCATTAAAAATTAATTAATTAATTAAAAATTAATTAAGATGTCTTCATGAGCAGCACTAAGTCTGGATGACATGTGCTAAATCATTGCATCCCGCTCGCAGCAACGTGGTACTGTCATCCCCTCAGGGGAAAAGCTCTCGTCTAATCAGAGTGCCGATCGTAGCGCCCCCTAGAATAATAGGATAATGATGATGTCGTCACCCATGTTCATCGGTACACTTCATATTTAAAAAAATTTAATTTGTAAAACGTAAAATTTAACATTTCATTTTTAAAACTTGATTTGCATCTCTGTGTTTGTGATTGCATCATACCTCTCCGCGCATGCGTCGTCAGTCGTAAGTCGCCAGCAAACATGACGTCATCGAACCCCCTCTCAGGAGGAACGGTACTGCCCTCCCCTCCGGTGAAATAGACACAGCCAATCAGAAAGCAGCATTCGTCTCGACCCATCACAGCGCCGATCGCAGCGCCCTCTAGGAGGATGATGACATCGCCCGTGCATAGTTCGGAAACCCCGTCAGTTGCTCCCTGGATTTCAAGACAGTAGGTGATTTCTGCGACACTCTCCGTAAGTATACCTTTTTTCCAACGATCTAGCCGCTTTCATCTTCTTCACTTTCTCATTAACCATCTCATTAACCTGCTCATTAACCTTTTCACCTATCCATCACTCTCCTGTCACCTATCCATCACTTTTCGACCACGCCCTCCACCCCCACACCCTGATGCCGCAGAACCCCTATTTCTCTTCTATTCTCATCACTCAGTTAGAAAAATTACAACTCGTATGATTTCTTTACCAAACACTATGATTCTGTTAAAATAATAAAGTGTAACGTATCCAACGTCTATTGGAGTCCCTTTATATACGGTTCACTCTGCCGAGCTGTTTCAGATAACAGATCAGATGTCTTTACCAAAAGGTTGTCTGGCTGAAGTGTGCCCACCGGATTTGTCCATGATAGCTTAATTGGTAGAGTGTTTTCAGTTTAAGCCATGGTCCTGGCCCTGGGTTTAAATTGCGGCTTAGACACTTTCCACGCACTTGGAAAAATTACAACTCGTATAAAACATTCATTCTTACCAGGGAGTATATTTTCTTCAGATCAAATCACAATACTGAAGTCAGAGTCTCTGAAGAACTAGTAATTCCAAAAAAACATGAACGAAGTACAGCAATGAAACTGATCACTTCGATTTTTCCCGGAAAATCTCCGTTAACATTGCAATAGTGGCTGCAATTTCTGAGCTATTGATTTCACATATTATTTTCATTTTAACAGTGCAATAAGACACATGAAAGGCTGGTCAATATTCAGGACTATACATAATAGATAGTCCTGGAGATAGTCTTATTCTATAATCCTGGGTCAATATTGCCCAAAGTCCGGATTTAAAGAAAAGGGGCGGTATTTGAAATGTCCTAATCTGAACTTTCTTTCTTTTATTTTCTCAAGACATCATTACTTTGTATTTTCTGGGAGTGGGATTTCCTTTATAACTGACAAATCACTACATTTTGAGAAAAAGTTGTAATTTAGAAATATTATCGCTGGAGAATAGTATTCGAGAAGAAAGGGATTTCTTTTTTAATTCTATCCTACTTTTCGCCGAAAAATCCCATTGAAGTGAACAAATGTTTTGCTCGTATTAGCCAAAGAAGGTAGAATAGCTTTGATTGAAGTTCATTGTATTAGCCGTGATCCTGCTTTTGTAGCTGGTAAAAAGCATCAAAATATTAATATAGTTTAAGCTGGTTCTCAAATGACCTGCCCAACAACGCCAAACTTTCTGACACATTTTCTGACTCGTTTTTAAACGCAAAGGCATAAAATTGGCAGGCCTGACTATTGAAGCGATTTGGAATCGAAATGAGTTTTCCATTTTTTGATAAATAAATTACTTATCGATTTATAAGCGATCATTGTCTCACGACACCTTTTATTCCCCTTTCTCACACAGTCGCGTCCGGAAATACGATTCAAAACGCCAACTTTGACAGCATTTTCTAAAAAATTTGAGACACATTTTCTAACGTTTAAAAATGAGATCGTAACTGTGTCAGAAAGATTGACGTTACTGAACGGAGTATTTGCTTACGTTGAATATGAACTATTTGACACTTTTTGCATTTTTGTCAGATTTTTAATAAAGTTCAGTATACCACACGTCTCACAGTGTTAGTTGTTAGTTTAGAATCAGGCCTCATTTCCTTTTCCTTTTTTTTTTTGGGGGGGGGTGGAAAGGTGTGCTTATTTCTTCAACGGGTTTCATCTCTCAACAGTACATTTTTCTAACATCAATATGCGTTTCCATATAGCAAAATCTGTTTTACTGCGGTGTTTTTATTGATTCACAAGGAATCATGTCCCTACGTGCTTGAGATGAAAATATAATTTTTCGTCTTGTAAAACAATGTTATTTTAAGGTGGTTCTCAAATGATCTGCAGAATAACGAAAACTTTCTGACTCATTTTTAAACACAAAGGCATAAAATTGGCAGGCCTGACTATTGAAGCGATTTGGAATCGAAATGAGTTTTCCAATTTTGATAAATAAATTACTTATCGAGTTATAAGCGATTCGTGTCACGTGACAAAACAACACGTTTTTCTCCTTTCTGACGCTGAAGCATCGGGAATTCGGTTCAAAACGCCAACTTTGACAGTGTTTTCTGAAAGATCCTCTGCCTTTACCAAAAAATGGAAAACATGTTTCGATTACATAGTTTCTGAATAAGCACACCTGCCAATTTCATGCGATTCTAAACAAAAATGAATTAAAAAATGTGTCTGAAAGTAGCCTCTTTGGATTTGAGAACAGCCTTAACTTTTTCGAGAAATCATTACTGAAGGATTTCGCTTCATGTGTGGAATACAACCATTACGAACATAACTGAATAAATACGAAAGCAGTGCTGCGAAACAGTAGATTATCTAACTACCCATATATAGAGATAGAGATACGTCTGCCTGCAGGGCGGATGCAATCATCTTCGAAGCACTTGAAGCGTTGGAGCTTTCCTTTCCCACTATTTATGAAAAATTGAGAGAAATGCCAGATGAAAAGGCCCGATGCAAGGAGAACGCAAGTGATCAAGAAGCCATTCTGCTGTGGAAATTGACGAGGCAGGTTTAGATGCATCCGCTCGATAATATTGTTTTTGCAAAGGAAAATTATCTCTCTTCGAAGAGAAGCAAGCACATGTACCTTGTGGGACACAATCGACTGAGACCAGGTATGAAAATTTTGCAGCGAAGAATGAATGATTATCTTGACATGTCAAGTTGGAGATAGAAGGAAGAGGAGCTTAGTATAATTCGAAGAGATACAATGAAAGATTTGCTGTTTCCTTTATTCAGATCGAGTCTGTAATTCTTCTAAGGCACATTAAATTTGAATTATTTAAATTAGTTTATTGTGCATGGCGTATAGGCGCATGGCTTTCCTCAAAGAGGTAGGAAAGTTTCTCAACTGCATTTGGAAATTCGGATCCACATTAAGATTGGAATTTCGGTATAGTCTTTTAAGGAGATCGAAACTATTCCCTATTTTAAGGTGGTTCTCAAATGATCTGCTGAACAACGCAAAACTTTCTGACACAATTTCTGACTCATGTTTAAACGCAAAGGCATAAAATGGGCAGACTTGACTATCGAAGCGTTTTGGAATCGAAATAAGTTTTCCATTTTTTTTTTTTTTTTTTATAAATAAATTATTTATCGAGTTACCAGCGATTGTGGTCACGTGACAACGCGTTTTTCTCCATTCTGACGCTGAAGCATCGGGAATTCGATTCAAAACGCCAACTTTGACAGTGTTTTCTGAACAACAAGACCTGCTCATTTCATACCTTTTCGAACAAAAATGAAATTAAAAAAAGTTTCTGAAAGTAGCCCCTTTGGATTTGAGAACAGACTTAAACCGTAAAACTTGAGGGATGGACCTAAAAATCAAAACAATTCGTAGAATAGAGATACCTTATTTTTTCTAAAGTATTGTAATGTCGGAATCATAAAAAGTAATCACTGGAATCAGCGAACTCAATGTACATGAATCGTGAAAAAAACTGAATATTTTTAAGACATAAAAAAATATAGAGAGAGATCCCATGTCATTATTTATTTTTAAGTTTTAGGCAATTGAAAAGTAAATATTACAGCTTCTTTTTTATTATTAGTTTAAACTAAAGGTTGATTTATAAATCACACTTATATCACAAGATAATTAATTTTTTTAAATGTTTCTAAAAGTCTATTTTTCATTTTTTTTTTAAATTATTCAGTTTAAACACTAAACTTTTCAACATATCTCATATCTCAAATATAATAATTCATAAAAAAGTTATTGCTTACCTATGCCCAAGTTAAATTAAGCAACTTTTCTTTTAAATAGCACGTAATAAATATTTCTGTTTAAGAAAATTATGATCATAAATAATTAAAAAAGTATATGTAGGAAAAAAAAAAATTTGGTACTCTTGGGAAAAGAAAAAAAAAATCCTCATTTTTTTACGCAACAAACTAAATTTATTTAACAAAGCATCCAATAAAACAGTCAAAATTATTTAAAATTGTAGAACGAAAATATGTAAAATATTCAGAATTATACTCACAAGGAGACCGCCAAACATGATGCGCACAGATTTTGATGATTTTAAAGTATGTTGTAGGGATCATACCCCTAACTATTTAGGTCAAAGGTTTCCTTCAAATGGGTTTTAGTTTTCGAGAAATTTCGTTTTAAAGTTAAGCATGCATTTCAAATACCATTACTTCGCGAACCTGGATAAGGTCTCAGTGGTTCCGTGGTAGCGTTCGCGATTTGAGAGCCGCAGATGGGTGTTCTGTCCTCTCCTGTGACTTTTACCTTTTTTAACAAATTTTATATATTTGTCGCGTTATAAGTTGTATGCAGAATTATGAATTCTGCATCTTTGAACTTTTTGATATTTTCCTAATAAATTCCATTTACATTTTCGAATATTTCGTAAATATTTACTTTTTTTTTTTTTTGTTTTGTTTTTCTTGTGCAGTTTTGAAATTATTTCTATTGACGAAATTCCAAACTAACTAATTCCAAAAACATATCTTGAAAGGAGTAATAAAATATTAAAGCAATAACGATTATATCCAAGTTTTAGCCAGTTATATATATATTTTTTTATGTTATTTAAATACATTTAACTGTAAAGTTCAAACTCACCGTCATTTTTGATTTGCACAAATAAAAAATAATGTATTACAATTATTTTTTTTCAGTCTAACAAGTTGATGCCATACAGAAAAATTCAACTTGAAATGAAAAATCGTTTGTAAATTACAATACACATAAAAAAATATCTGAAAAAAAATCGTCTGCAACGACTTTTACGGTAATATCAGAATAAATAAAATTTTCTTTTTATCAATTTCGTTTGCAGACAAATACCACGTTTGGAATAATTTCTTTTTCAAATTTAATGCATTTTTAAATATATTTATCACACTTTAAGTATTTAAAGAATGTATAATATGCTAATTTATACATTCTTCCAATATTGTTAAAACAATTATTTAAAGACGATTTTTAATGCGAAATTTGTTTAGAATATTTTTGCGATAGGTATAACACAATTAGTTCCATATTTAATAAACTAAAAATGTCGATGTCGGTGATGATAAATATTTTAGTATTTCAGCAGTTAACATATTTCAATATATTTAGAACAAATCAAATATTAAAAGGATATATTATTTTATTAATTTTTTCAATCATTTAATTTTTTTTAAATAGAAACTGTAAATTAAAAAAAATGTATTATTTCAAAAATACAATAAATAAATAAGTAAATATACATAAATGTAAACAATAATCATTTTAAAAAGACGAGATATCAAGACATAAATTAGTTTGGATTTTCGTCAACAGAAATATTCGAATAAAAATTGCGCAAAAACTAAAATTTTCACGCAATATTCGAAAATGTAAATGGAATTTATTAGGAAAATATCAAAAAGTTCAAAGATGCAGAATTCATAATTCTGCATACAACTTATAACGCGACAAATATATAAAATTTCTTAAAAAAAGGTAAAAGTCACCGGAGAGGACAGAACACTCATCTCCGGCTCCCAAATCGCGAACGCTACCACGGCACCACGGAGACCTTGCCCAGTATCGCGAAGTAATGGCATTTGAAATGCATGCTGAACTTTAACCCGAAATTTCTCGAAAACTAAAGCCCATTTGAAGGAAACCTTTTACCTGAATAGTTAGGGGTATAATCCCTACAACATACTTTAAAATCATCAAAATCTGTGCGCATCATGTTTGGCGGTCTCCTTGTCAGTTGGGAAAAATTTAACCATTGAAGAAACTGTCATATTTTTTCACACATTGCTTTGCTTCATAAAAGGCATCTAAAATAAGTAACAATATTTGAGAGTGGATTCTATAATCATAGCTCGGTCATCAAGTCAACAAGCTGGAAAACCGAAAGCCCTTAGTTCCAGTCCAGTGTTAACTGTTTACTATAAAGAAAGACTCCAATAGAGAATTTCTCCCCATATAATGTAGAGATTTTTCCTCACATAAAAGTCATCTTAACAAAATGAAAATTCCTATAAGATGCGGAATATATCTGTTATAAAAACATACTTATAAACGGATATTTCAGAAATCACGGAAAGTTTCTGAAATTTACTGTTTTTCTCCTTATTAAAATACGGAATCATAGAAACTCGACAGAGTTTCTCGCCAAGCATAAGAAACAGCAATGCATTGAAGCGTAAATGAAAGGAATTTTCGCCAATGAATGCCAAACGATTTTACAATTTTTTTTTTTTTTTTTTTTTTTTTTTTTTTTTCAATTCTGTCTAGTTTATATTTTGCGGACGGGACAAAACGGGTTTTTGACACATCTATATCTCGCGTTCTATTTATGATAGAAACAAAATTCTTGATTCTATGGAATGGGGCGTGCCACGTGACTAAGAAATCAAAAGTAAAGCAAAATCCGACGAATAGGTTTTCAGTAAATGCGATTTTAAAAGTGCTGTTTTTTGCACTTTTTAAATCTTGTACAGACGAAAAATTGTTGACAGGGCTACAGCAATGTGTAATTATCGGATTTTTAAGCGGTTTGCGTCATTTGAATTGTTTTTATGAGTAGTTCAAACCTTTGTAAGTTTCATGTAAAAATATTAATTAGTTTTTGATTTATATCAGTTTAAAGTTATTGAATCCTATAGTTAACATAGAGCAAAAAACTGATGACAGGGCTACAGCAATGTGTAATTATCCGATTTTTACGCGGTTTGCGTCATTTGAATTGTTTTTATGAATAGCTCAAACCTTTGTAAGTTTCATGTAAAAATATTAATTAGTTTTTGATTTATATCAGTTTAAAGTTATTGGTTCCTATACTTAACATAGAGCAAAAAAATAATAAATGACCCAACTCTTTTAGGAATGGTCGTATACACATGATATTAAGATATGTTATTACAGTCGACCCAAGAAAGCTTCCTATTATAAAAAAATAGTAACATTTAAGGTTCATTTACAGGGTCTCACAAAAGATTTTTTGATATAAGGCTAAAGAGTTGTGTAATTATCCGATTTTTACGCGGTTTGCAGCATTTGAATTGTTTGTATGAGTAGTTTAAATGTTTAATATTTTGTGTAAAAATATTAATTAGTTTTTTATGTATACCACTTTAAAGTCATTTCTTCCTATACTTAAGATGAAGCAAAGAAATATTAAATGGTCTAACTCTTTTCAAAAAGAACGTATGCGCATGATGTTAAAATATGTTACGACGAACGACCTAAGTTAGCTTCTTAATGTAAAACAGATTTGTAGAATTTACTGTTCGTTTACAGGGTAACTCAAAAGATTTTTTAATAAGACTAAATAGTTATGTAATTAGCGAATTTTTACGTTGAAGTACTTGATTCCTGTACTTAACACAGAGGAAAAACAATAGTAAATAGCACAACTTTTGTCAAAGTTGCTATATACACAAGAATTTCAAATATGTTACTACATCCGATTCATTTAAACTCTCTATTGTAAAGTGGCATTGAAACATACACGTTTCGTTTACAGAGTCCCTTAGAAGATCTTTATTACATCGCAACCGATGTGATACTTAAGTGAGATGTATTTTAATGATTTTATACTCTTTCAATCTCTGTAAGGTTTTGTTATCTTGCTTTAAATTTTAATATGAGTTCATTTTATCCGCCTGGGTTAACCTGAAGTTATGGTAATCTGAAGCTCTAAACCTATTAAAATATAGTATTTTCATCGATTAAAAAAAACTGTGTTTATTTATAAATATATCATTCTAGCGTATCAGGAATTGATTGAAATAGCGGTTACAAAATTCCAACTTTACATTCATGCGCTGAGAAGTAGAATGTAAAAATGTTGCTACCCCAAGATTAGAAGTTTCGAGTTTAAATATTTGCCTTTCATCGAATCTCCGGCTATGACGAACTTAAAATGCTCTAAAAACGGGCCTAGAGCACAATGAAAAGGAAATAACTTCTTAAATTCCCAATAAAAATTTAAAATGCTAAATTTCGTATATACAATAGCTGATCGGTAACGAACTGTTCGGTTTACGGTTAAATTTTAATAAAATTTTACATCTTTTTAAACGGTTCATTATGTAAACGCTTTAGTCTTTGAGGTATATTTACAAAATCAAGCAAAATTTTGGAATACATGTCCTCCTACGAACAGTTTTTATTTTGAATTCACTTTAATAGTTTTTATACTTTTGCAAACGTTGCGAATCTTATATTTTTCCGATTCTCGAAACGTCGAGTTAAAAAACTTAACAAATAAAAATCTTTTAAGAGGAGCTCAGTAATTTTCAAAAATAATATTTAATATATTAGTATAAAAATCCTTGTGAATTACAATGGTTCGTAGATAAAAAAAAATGATTATTCTCTGTAAAGTATGCTCCATAAACTTATATTGACCGAAAAAAAAGTGCTTCTTATTTTTCCACATTTTTCTGAAACTGCAGTATTTTACAAATTTGCTTGTGAACTACTGTAAAATTTTCTATTTTTTTTTTTTGTTTTTTGAATGTACATAAACGGAAGAGTGATATAAACAAAAGAAAAAGGAAAATAAACATGTCATAAATAATCTGATGAATACAATGTAAGGAAATTAATATAAAAGTTTCCTCGTTGCTATGGTAGCGACATGTACATTGGAATAAGTCACTCAATAAATTGTATAATTCTGATGTATAATTCTGTACATCACTATTATTTTTTTTTTTTTTGCCCCTTTCATCTTTCTTTTATCTTTTCTTTTCTGAATAAAAATGGAATCTGTATAATTGAAATTAAGTACCTTACAAAAAGGAGTGATATCTTATCAAAAACAACTCGTTGTAAATGATCCCGCCAAGCCACAAACCTAAAACGTCAGTCATAAAAAGAAGTGATATCACATAAAAAGAAGCGATATAGAAGTACATACTCCGAGTCCCGTGTAAAAATCTATCACCACTCATAATGTTTCCAAAGGACTCGGAGTGAGGTACAGTATGTGAAACAGGCTTTTATAATATATGCAGTACATCAATTTTGAAAATCGAAAAAATAAATTTTTAATTTTTGTTATATCACTTTTATAAATATTTTTGTATGCGAAAGAACTGTCAGAACGGATTTTTCCCCAGATCTATGTGATTCCGCTTACGCTAGAATTACTGCAACATATCTCAATTTAGTTAACGTTTATTAAGGTGCATTGTTATTAATATGCGTATGATCATTATATATATATAACTCAAAATCTTTACATGTTTACTTAAAAAATCCTCTTCGTAAGAGTGGTGTTTCTAGTTTAAATAATGGTAAATAGAATCAACAAATTGATTTTTCAAGCTCATAAATAAGAAAGGACATGCAAACACAGAAGTTTCAACTTTTTACAATTTTATGGGAGCAAAATAAATAAATAAATAAAATAAAATAAAATAAAATAAAATAAAAATAATATAGTCATATGTAATTGCAGGAAACGCAAATATTATAAAAGTCTGGAAACATTATGAGTGGTGATAGATTTTTACACGGGACTCTGAGTATGCACTTCTAATATATCGCTTCTTTTTATGACTGACGTTTTAGGTTTGTGGCTTGGCGGGATCATTTACAACGAGTTGTTTTTGATAAGATAGTACTTACTAGCCCGATTTCCAGTACAATTTTATTTATTTATTTTTTTTTACAATGAAGAAATAACTCAATTTCATGAAAGAAGATTTCTGAAAGTTGCTTTATATAGCCCTTCTGAAAGATATTTATCTATTGATGCAGCTTATTCGAAACATACGCCCTCATTTGTTCATAGTTTTCTGCAGAATGACAGAGATTCGCGTCCCGATCGTTTAAAAATTTTATAATAATGTGTGCGTCGCGGGACGCACGATTGTAATAAAAACATTTATCCAATGGTATTTTTTTTTTCAATTTTGAGTGTGTTTGTAAAAGCATGCGCAATGTATGAAACAATTGAAATAATGTTTTCAACATTTTCTATTATCTAGGACTACATGGTTACTTTAGAGCAGATTCTGATTTCTTCCTGTCAGCTATTTCAGCAGGAGGAACATACGTCAATTATTTGTGCATTAAAAGTAAAAAGGATGACCCCCTCCTTCCCGCAGTGTAGATGTATAAAACCATTCCATGGGGGGGGGGGGGGGGGGGAATTAAGGTGGTTCTTAAATGACTTGTTCAACAACTCGAAACTTTGACACAAAAAGCAAAAGGCATAAAATTGGCAAGTCATTAAAGCAATTTTGAACCGAAATGAGTTTTCCATTTTTTGATAAATAAATTACTCATCGAGTTATAAGCAATTCTGGTTACGTGACACGTTTTTCGCGCTTCTCGTGGTGCCGAGTCGGGAATTCATTTCAAAACGCCGAATTTGACAGTATTTTCTGAAAGATCTGCTTTTACCAAAAAATGGAATCCATTACACAGTTTCTGAATAAGAACACCTGCCAATATCATGCGTTTGCGAACAAAAATGAATTAAAAATTGTGTCAAAAAGTAGCCTGTTTGGATTTGAGAACAGCCTTAAGGTGATTCTCAAATGACCAACTCAACAACCCGAAACTTTCTTAAAAGCAAAGGCATGAAATTGACAGGCCTGACTATTGAAGCGATTTGGAATCGAAAGAGTTTTCTATTTTTTCATAAATAAATTACTTATCGAGTTATAAGTGACTCGTATCACGTGACAACGAGTTTTTGCCCATTTTCGCTGCGCAACGGAAAGCGTAATTCGATTACATAGTTTCGGAATAAGTACACCTGCCAATTTCATGCATTTGCGAAAAAAATTGAATTAAAAAATGTGTCGGAAAGTAGTCAGTTTGGATTTGAGGACAGCCTTAAAATAAAATATTCAAAAATGTATGTACTTTTGCTATCTTCATTATCATGAATTTGCTCAGGTTCGGCAATCGTTCGAAACCGATTTGTATCATTTGTACTATTCCAACAAAAAAGCACCGTAAGAGATACCTTTTTTTTTAAATCTAAGAAGGCGATCACGACATATCCTAGAAATGTGACATTTTAATAAACATCAAACATCGCTTTTCACGGACCGGTCACAGGCCTAATAAACATATTTACTCAGAAACGACGTGTTTTTTCAGCTGCAAGGGGGATTACCCAAATTCCCTACGCTTTCACAGAAGAGATAAGAGCTTTTACAGGCATCCTTTCTGATATTTAACTCCAGCAAGTTTTAAAGTAAATACTCCGCTACTTCCCTTCAGCGGATTTGAACATTCTTTGCCACTACTCCCGTATGTTTGCTGAACGCAAATCAAGAATGTCTCCCCAGCCCCTTTTGCGCCCCCTCCCCTCGAGCGGGGAGGAAAAGGCGCCCTGCGTTTATTGATCTTGCGATAAACCGCAAGGGCTTCAGTTACTCTTATCCCAAGATAGATCACTTGAAGTGAGGTTACTGCTCTTTTGGGGAGAATTTGATATCCAAGTAATTAAAGTTGATGTTATTCGCAGTTATGCCGTCAAAGAGAATGGTCAAAGTAATGGAAATGCATTGACATGAAGATTGAGATATGTACTTATAATATGGTAAAACCGACCAAAAAAGGAAAAAAACGAGAGAACATGCAATTACCAAATTGTCTCAGAAAGAAAAAGAAAATCGGAAACAGCCATTCGACTAGAAATTATATCTTCTTTCAATTTATGCTACAAAATACGCTTAGGGAGTCCTGGTCATGCTGAAATTGTACCAAAGTCCTAAATTTTCAGAACGAACACCTAATTTGTATATCATGTTTGGCTTTTGCGGTAAATTTTACCTCGGTATATACCAAACGGTAAGTCATTTGCAAAAGTAGTTTAGGAATTATGAAGGTTTTAAAGTTACTACTAATGTTGAATTCATTTGTAATCGTTGCAAAACAGATTGCAATCAGGGTTGTTTAAGTATAACTGAAGAACAAATTGGCAGAATGAGCTGCAATTTTGAATTCGTATGTTTGAAAGATCCTAGAAATCGATTTCTGCTTTTAAAAAATGCATACTATTTTCAAAAATATGTTTTTTGAAGCTAATTTTCGAAACAATGAACCTATGAAAATTTTTTTTTAAACAAAAATCGATTTACCAAGACCATTTTATAAACGTCTTTACTAAAAAATTGTAAACTTTGTGAAAAGCCTTAAGGCGGTTATCAAAAAATGTATTTCTCAGCTCAACAACGCAAAACTTTTTTTTAACGCAAAAGTATGACACTTGCAGGCATGATTATTGAAGTGATTTGTAATCGGACAATTTCTTTCATTTTTCAATAAATGAATCACATCTGAGTTATAAGCGATTATTGTCTCACAACATCAATTATTTCCTTTTACCGCGCGCTGCCGCGTCCTGAAATTCTGTTCAAGACAGCATTCCCTGAATGATCTTCTGCCTTTAAGAAAAATGGAAAAATCAGTTCAATTACAGAGTTTGAGTAAGAGCATCAACCAAATTCGTGCGTTTGCGAACAAAAATGAATTAAAAAATGCGTCAAAAAGTAGCCAGCCTGTATTTCAGAACTGCCTGACAGTAAACGAAGTCCCTCACACTCACCCCTGGATAAAAATTGGAGCCCTTAGGTGGTTGCCCCGTTTGCAATAAACTGGTCCTTACGGCAGTAGACTAATAAAGCAAGGGGGAAAAAAGTTTATTTCCATCTATTGCCTGACATATTTTATTAAAACACAACAATAGTTTCAGCTTTATCATCATTCCAATGCGTTTACTTCGTACGAAAGTGCTAACACAACAAAAGCTAAAACAACTTTAAAAAAATTGTAAAAATTGTTTCAAGATTTTTTTAAATGGTTTACATGATTCGGCATGCTGGAGTCATTAATAATTCTTTAAGAACATTCTCAAGTGATAAATGAAGCTGTTTGTGAACAGGCAAGAAAAATGCAACTTGGCCAGGAAATTTCTTTCTGGAACCGTTTGAAAAATCAAAATTCGTTGCTTGGCTGGCACAGAGCCAGTATTTTCGTAACACTATCATCTACAGTTAAGTACGCTTGGAAACATTCCATTGCAGAAAAAAAAAAGATACTACGTTAACTGAAATCTATCATATTTTCTTGCATTTTTCTGAAGATTTTCAGGAATTTATTACGAATTCCAAACGTCCTATTTTCTCACATATTTTGATATAATCTTCATACGTAAGTGCGTAATCTTCATACGTAAGTTTTGATAACTAAATTAGTAACAGAGTTATAAGCAATTCTGGTCACGTGACGACACGTTTTTCCGACTTCTCGGGCTGCCGCGTTGGGAATTCGATTCAAAACGCCAACTTTGACAGTATTTTCTAGAAGATCGACTTCCTTTACCAAAAAATGGAAAACTTGTTTCGATTACAAAGTTTCTGAATAAGAACACCTGCGAATTTCATGTGTTTCCGAACAAAAATGAATTAAAAAATGTGTCTGAAAGTAGCCAGTTTGGATTTGAGAACCAGCCTTAAGGGCGCTCTCAAATGATCAGCTCAAAGCTGCGAAACTTTGACACATTTTTAAATGCAAAGGCATAAAATTAGCAGGCCCGACTATAGAATCAATGCGTTTTTCATTTTTTTTTTTTAAATAAATAAATAACTTCTCGAATTATAAGTGATTCGTGTGACGTGACGAGCTTCCCCCATTCAAGCAGTGCCGCGTCGAAAATTCGGTTCAAAACGCCTACTTTAACAGTATTTTCTGAAAGGTCTTCTGCCTTTACCAAAAAATGAAAAACGTAATTCGATTACATAGTTTCTGAATAAGAAAGAACACCGGCCTATTTCATGCGTTTGCGAAAAAATTTAATTAAAAAATGTGTTAGAAAGTAGCCGGTTTGGATTTGAGAACAGCCTTAAAAGAAAAATTTAGCGATCTTTTAACACTCTTCAAGAAAAATTAAATTTTATCTCGGCCGGAAATAGTTATAATTGTACCAATGTTTCTAGTATCAATAAATTTACCACATTCTTAGACAACGTTTTTGTTTTTTGTTATTGAAAGAACTAATCACCTTTGTAAAAATATCTTAATCCTGTCAAAAGTATGTGCTTAAAACAGAAATACAGATGTTTTATTTAGACATTAAAAATAAACTTAAATAAAGAACTGGAAAGCAAACAAAAATTGTTATTATTTGAAATTACGAAATATTCCACAAGTCAATTGTTGGAATTATTTTTTATATGTAATAGTGATTATATTAAATTAGGTAGATCTTTTTTTGTATTAAAACAGTGAAAGGTTGATTTTTTTTTTATTTGAAAGTGATTAATATATATATATATATTTGTAATTAGGCAGAAAAAGCCCCACTAGCGACTGAGAGGTTATGTTCTCAAAGAAGGTAGACGGCAAAGCCCATACACGTCTTGTGTATCCATCTTTGGTAGACGGCAGGTGCTGGATTCGAACCCATGTCGTGTTTGTCGACCTACCGTTCGGAGTTTCGCGTGGTTTTCTTCGAAACTTGCTTAGCTTGCCTAATTATGAGTTAGGTTCCTTTCCAAAGCCCCCCCCCCCCCCGGAGGGCAATCCTCTCTCTGTCTATATCTCTCGCGACGATAATTGGCGGTAACAAAAGCACTAACACCTAGGCTGAAAAAGATTGGACACCACCCTAAAATGAACTCCCCCGCCCCCCCTTTTTTTTTTTTTTGTAGATGTCCAACACAGAGAGGTTTCACTGTATTATAAAACTTCCCTCTTTAACTAACAGAGAAAAACAATGGAGGGGGAAAAAAAAAAACATGATGAGAATAAAAAATACAAAAAATAAAACAAAGACATTAAAACTTCTTATGGAGTTTTATTTTCATTAAAAAAAGCAGCACTCAAACATGAACATAAAGAATCTGATTTCTTTACTTAAAAGACAAAACATATAAGTATTATTTCAGTAACAACAATTTTTTCCTCAGTGTATACACAACACATTCTCTATGTACAATACAGTACATCTTGACCCGTCGGGCAATTGACACGTATTTACATATAAAAGCGAATTTACATTGGGTAATATACATCTATATAAAGTGTAATATATTTATCTAAATATATACATAAGTGGAATTGCATATACGTTATTAAGGAAAATGTGAAATCCTATTCGGTTGTAGTTTTGGGCTGGCGTCGTTTGTCAAGAATTAAAAAAGGCTGTCTATTAAAAACATAGAAATTAAAGGCAGAAAGTATTTAAAAAAGTAATTGCATAGCTTCAAATCACTTCTTTTATTATTAGATTTCCCTCCAGGAGAGAGAACTCATGGCAGTAAAAAATGCAGCAGAGGAAACAGAACCAGAGTAATTGAAACGGCCATTTAAACACAAAGGTTTTGTTTTTACTTGCATAGATTTTACGCGACTGTCAGTATTGTTATGGACAATATTCAAGTGACGTCACAGTGGGAATTCCCGTGGTGTGAAAGAAGCGGCTAGCGCGTTTGTTTACCGTATTGTCTCATTTGATGCAGCATAAATACAGGTAAATGCATGCGTAAAATACTTCAGATGTATTTTGTACGAATTGTTTTCGATAAATACATATATACATATCAATTAAAATCCATATCTATTCATTAATTAAAATTTAAAATTTTCATTTTATAAATAAAATGAAAAATATGCATGAAAATAAATTAAAATAGAGAAAAGAAGTCATGTGTATTCATATAATTAATGTTCAACCTATACCTGTCTCCGAAAAGGTCTAAAACTCCATATAAAAATAAAATATAAGCATAAATTTTCTTAAAACGCAATGCTTTCAATGGAGCGGTTCTGAATGTTATTCCAAAAACAGACGAATTTTTGTAGTCTCGAACGCAAACGATGAATATTGTCCATTAAAGATAGCAATATTTTCCTTTGATTATGAAGCTACTGACAGAGAGCACCAGTGAGATCTGAAATTCCCCGCTCTAGTATTAAATTAAATACTATGGGCTTGGAATGCATTCGTATTTAAAATATTTCGAAATTAAAATTATAATGTTCCCAGCAGAAATTCATATTTTTAACTTCGCTTGGCATGATATTTCTTATAAATTTAATTTTGTAAGGGTTAAAACCTGATCTTATTCACAGTTCCGCTGAGATTTTAAGACTTGAAATATAAAATTAAATATATATTTTGGGAATATTTTGTCAACTAGACAGCAAAGGAAGATCGTTTAAGAGTACACAGAAAAAAATAATTATTTTTATTTTATTTTCTGATGTGAAATTTTAAAAATACAGATGTAGTCCAAGCCTATAGAATTAACATTGGAGAGGGGAATTTGCAGTCGAGGACTTAAAATTACGTTCATTGATGAGACGTGGATTCTTATCAGATTAAGTTCTGCAAAACAAAAAGTAATGACTAGTTATAGATATTATTCTATTAAATTAGCAAATACAGTGCGCATTAAGCTATTTTGATAGAATGTGATATGTTATATAGAATTGCAGAAAAGGCTAAATTTTAAATTAAGAGATCGTTTGGATTTCATTGTATTGTTTATTTACCTTCTTTTAATTAAATATCGAAATATCTATAATAACTGCTTTAATTTTCTAAATGTTTAATCTTTTAAATGGACTGCATACACATCTCCTCGGAATAAATAGCTATTGTTCTTTAAGACCGGTTATTGTACATACACTGGAAAAAAAAAAAAAAAAAAAAATGTTGATTTTACAGTATAATACTGGCATCCCAGCTGCTAGTATTATACCGTAAAATTAACAGTAATAAACAGTAAAATAAGCAGTAATACGCTGCGGCGCATGCGCGGTAGCATATTACTGCTTATTTTACTGTTTTATTATTGTTTACTTATTTTACACGAATTACCATGTAAAATCAACATTTATTTCCTTTTTTTTTTGGCAGTGTAGGAAAACACCGTATTCATCTCGTAGCATGTACTATATTGATTCTTATTTAATATATTCTGTTTTAAATTTTAGCCAATCGGCATATGGATATAATATAAGTACATGTGAAGAGTTAATTACACTTATATCTATTATAATCTTTACATAAAAAACGTTTTATTATTATTATCGCTAGCTATAACAGATTCGAAGTTAGTCGTAGTTTCTAAAGTATTTTGCATTAGTCTTAAATCACGATGGTTTGTATTCAAAATGGCCGCCCCAAATCTTTAACTTAAAATTGTTCAGAATTAATATTAAAAAAGAAAGACAACGACAAGGCTTTGTTATGAAACATTTATGAGCTTCCTTATAAAATATTGCATAGTTTTAAATTTGTGTATACTCGTTCGATGACTGTATGCTAAAGAGATACATATATTATAATGAAAATGGAAGTTCTGCTAATAAACGGCAGCTAAGATGAGTTTTAAAAATTCTTTGCAGTGGTTTAAAAAATGTAGAATGTTATTTAGAGGCTATTAAAATGTCCACTCAAAAACAGGAAAAGTTCAGAATTCTTCAGAAACACTTAGTAAACACAAAGCAGAAAACATTGGCACCTAACCAAGAGAGTGATACAGCAGGCAGTAAGTAATAAACAAGTTTCTTTATCAGCAAAATTTAAGGAACAGTGTTGGATCTGTGAGTAAATCAGACTTAAGACAACAAACAGTAAGATCATATCAAAAAGGAAATTATCACTAATGTGACAGCAACGGCTTTGATTTTTTCTTTTTCTTTTTGGAAGTGAGAAAGTTTTGTGTATCATTACAATTACAATGCAGTACACACTGAAGGCCTAATAAAAGTATGTGCATATTCAAAAGTAACATGTTATAATCTATAATGATGTTTAAAATATTACATTGTATATTGAATACACACAATTTACGAAATTTCCCTAAAATAAATTTTAGATAATCATTTAAAAATATTTTAAGCATACCATATTATAAAATCATTAACATACATACTAACATCTACTTGCTTTTGCAAGTCATATGCAAGCATTCAATAATTTATTTAAATCTAAATGAAAACATTATTTTTAAGAAAAGCAGAGAAACAATTTTTAAAGAATATTTCTTGCCCTGAAATTTTACTCTGAATTACATTACAATAAAATTCTCTTTTATACACAACAAGTACATATAAATATATATATATATTATAGTACACCTGCACATTAATTTTCAAGCAATCAAATTTTTAGTTATAAAAAAACAAAAAACTAAGTTTTTAATAAAAATTCTTTAAATTCCCACCAACCTTTAACAATAAATAACTTGTCTAAAAAGCTTGTTTCAAACAAAACTACAATACACAATGCGATTTTGTTTAAAGGAAAAGTTTGAAGCTGGACTATATGCCTGAAAACATCAAATCTGTTTAAAATAATAATGAAACACTATTCTAACAGCATGAAATATCAAATATGAAGATTTTGTATGGATGAGAAAAATATTTTTTCCGATTTAAAATAATTAAATATCGAATAGTATATATTCTGTAAACTTTAGATTACATTTACACTTTTTTTTTTAAATGTTATATTATCATTATTGTTATTATTATTATAAAGTAAACTATTAATAATAATAATAAAAAAAATTGAGAGATGGCTAATTTACTATAAGTTAATACAAAATTACTTTTCAACGCTCTTCATAAATAAAATAAAACTTTAAAGACTTTTTATTTATTGCACTTTCAAACATTTGATTGAAGTACTAAGTAAAAGCTTCATTTAAAAAACAAAACAGCATTTTAATAATCCAAATCGCTAAAATGTATACAAAAAGAAATAAAAAATAATTTCTCATAAATACAGTTAAGTTTTTAATTATGCATCAGCTCTTAAAAAGCCTGGTGAAAGATATCGGGTCTGAAAACAACTTATTCTAAAATGTATAAAAATCTAAAAAAGAGAGAAAAAATACACAATGCAAGACTTATTTTCACATGCACCCTAAGCTCTAAGATGGCGTGTTAGATTTTACACACAACTTTCATTCACAATACAGTAAAGTATACGGTAATATTTACTGAAACAAATATACAAAATGCTCTGAGATCATTTCTTTCATAAAATTTTCTACGATATCTCCAGGATATATTTACACATATTCACATTTAACGAGAACGATATTACACGGCGGCTATATACAAATCCATTTTACAGGTACTAGTACATACGAGCTCCATAATTAGTTCACATGAATGTAGAGGAGCTTTTTAGAGTTCATGAACACATAGTGGAACCAGCCACCATACCAACGTGATTTCGGTATCCACAGGCAGTAGTTGACTGTACAAGAGCTGATGCGGTGTCAAATTATCACTTCGCTATGAGACATGGGCGCCGGCAAGACTTTGATATCTAATTAATTAAATTAGCTATAGCGATCTCGTAGCCGCAGCGGACGTCCGAAGTATTAAACGCCTAGGTTCAGCCCAACCTGCTGGTCGATGCATTAAACTTATCGAATTTAGCTTTTAATTTTTCCGGGGACATTTTCCGTGATCGGGACTGCCGCTACCGTTCCGGTCAAGTGTCAGAAAGGATACAGTGACGTCCGAGCGGAAGAATTTAACCTGAACGATAACGGCAGACCCGATGACAGATGTCATCGAAAAAATTTAAAAGCGGCATTCGATAAGTTTAATGCATCGACCAACGGGTTGGGCTGGGCCGGGGCGTTTAATACTTCAGACGACCGCCGCGGCTTCGAGATCAATATAGCACCCCCATCTGTTCCTAAATATTGTTTTCCCCGGGATTCGTTCTGCCGGCGCTCATGCTTTATGAGTGGAATGCAAACTTTAACGACTCTGTCGCCAAAGTTACACCTTTTTAAATAAACATTTAAAATATTTGACTAAATCACAGACGCTGCACAGCAGCAATGATTTCGTATTTCTGACACCACTCTTTGAAACTTAATTTCCGATAATTGTGAATTTTGATCCATAATGCCAGTAAGCTGAAGGATTCTTGAAAAGAGATCAGCAACAGAAAAATGGAATCTGCTTTTAAAGCGTCAAATTATTCAAAAGATGCTTTGAACAATTAAAATCTCATTACACTGGAATTCGAAGATTCTGCAAGAAGTTAAAGAATGTTACACAATATTTCAGAATAGAATTATAGTTATTTTTTTAAATACTATTACGAATAGAACAACCAGTAATTAAGTTATGACTGGTAGTTAAAAAGATATTTGATTTGTAACGTTAAAATTATTGCCCTATAACTACAATAGTTTAGTTTAGTATAATCTGATCTTTTTTAAAATATATATATAGAGAGAGAGAGAGCTAAATGTATAAATCAATGTTTCGAGATTTTATTGTGCAGAATACGATTTCGATATTTTCAAAATTATTTAATCGTAAACGATATTTTATACTTTCAGACCTAGTTTAACCGATATAAGGTTAAACCGGATTAATAATATGAAACAAAATAGCCTAATTAGTAGCTCCATTGTTTCTGTTGTTGAAAAGAGGTATAAAAAATTGCTCCAAATTCCGAGAAAAGTTCAAGAATTGTTCAAAACATCACACACGTTTTACGGTTTCCTTCAATTCAGAGCCATTACACACATTGTTTAAAATGTTTTTGTCCTTTGCCACTTCCCATTTGACAATTTACTCTTTCACAGCCTATAAAAAGTTGCCACCATTATTGAATGCAGCAAAAATCAATCATGCAGAGCAACAACGATGGGCATTCAAGCTAAACCACGGAGAGATTATGCATAGCTTTTGTCCGAGTATCATCATGAACACATTGATGAAGTAGTTGAATGCAGATAGCATGCTCAGATTACGGCCAGAACCTTGCTCCAGCGGCTGGAGGTTTCACTTGTAACGGATGAATGGGCTTGCAATCAACAGCTGGCGCAGGGGATGAGATGATAGCTGCAAGATTAAAGTAAAAAAGTTATATATATAAAAAAAAGAACTGTGGGCATTTCAGAATGAATAAAAATGAAACAAGATATATTCAGCAAAAAATTGCTCTTTAACCATACACAGAAAAAAAAAAACCTACCACGGTGTATCCATTTTGGGCACTAATACCCATTTTCAAAAATAAATTTTTTTTTTTTTTTTGAAAATGGGTATTTAACAGTGCTCAAAATGGATACACAGTGGTAACCCAAAACAGGCATGACCCAATTTGGGCACATACCTAAGAATCTTTCGACCCAAATTGGGTTTTATTTTTTTCTGTGTAAGAGCGTAAGGCTGTTTTCGAATCCAAACTGATTACTTTGTGACATTTTTTTATTAATTTTTGTTCGGAAACTTTTGAAATTGACAGGTGACCTTAATCAGAAAACTTTGTAATCGAAAGACGTTTTCCATTTTTTTTTCCGTAAAGGCAGAAGATCTTTCAGAAAATATTGTCAAAGTCGCTGTTTTGAACCAAATTCTCGAAGCGGCAGCACGAGAAAGGGGAAATACGTGTCACGTGAAACGAACCACCTATAACTCGATAAGTAATTTATCAAATAATGGAAAACTCATTCCGATTACGAATCGGTTCAATAAACAGGCATGCCAATTTTATGCCTTTGCATTTAAAAATGTGCCAAAAAGTTTCGCGTTGATCATTTGAGAACCACCTTAACCTCTTGAAGGGCGATAGGACAATTATAATTTTCCAAATGCCACATTGGCACCAGACTTTTAGAAGAAAATTTTTTTTTCAAATCTTACGTGAAGAAAATGTATTACTTATTTTCAAATAAGATTGTAAATCCTGGAGTCAATCAATCATTTTAACAACAAAAAATTATCTTACCCCTGAAAGGGTTAAGACATTTCTCAAAAATATATTTTTCCAAGCTCAACAATCTGAAACTTTCTGCCACAGTTTTAAACATAAAAGCATGGCACTTGCAGGCATGATTTGCATTTTGTGTTATACGCGATTGTAGTAGTTTTACGAGTGCAGTTTTTACCCTCTCTTCCGCGTTGTCGTGTCAGGATATTTGATTGAAAAAGCCAATTTTGACACCATTTTCTAAACGATGATTTGCCTTTTCCGAAAAATGGAAAAAAAATTTACATAGACGAAATACGAATTCAACTGCTCCCCCACATTATGTTTGGGATGATTTCATATAGAATCATCTCCTCTGTAACAGTATCAACATTTATTCAAATTTACGCATTATTAAGAAAATATTAAACGTACTACACTGCAAAAAATAATTGTTGATTTTACAGTATAAAACTGGCACCCCAGCTGCCAGTATTATACCTTAAAATTAACAGTAAAATAAGCAGTAATACTGTTAATTTTACGGTATAATACTGGCAGTTGGGGTGCCAGTTTTATACTGTAAAATCAACAAATATTTTTTGCAGTGTACAGTACTAAACTGTATTATATAGAATTTAGTATCCTGGAACGTTCTTACGAAAAAATATTAAAATGCCGAAATTTAAATCTACAAATGCATAACTTTATACTCAATAATCACATCGTATGATTATTTAAGACTGTTTGTTCTCAAATCCAAACTGGCTACTTTATGACACATTTCTTAACTCATTTTTATTCGCAAACGAATGAAATGAGCAGGTGCTCTTTATTCAGAATGTAATCAAACAGTTTTTTTGAATTTTCTAGCAAAGGCAGAATATCTTTCAGAAAATGCGGTCAAAGTTGGGTTATGAACCAACTTTTGGAAGGCGATAGCGCAGGGAAAGGGGAAAAAAAATTAAAACACAGTCATTAACAAAAACTGCCGTCATAAGACATCCACCGCTTATAACCAGAGTTGCAAAAATGCCGGCTAAAGTAAAAAAAAATCCCTGACGGCTCGGCCTACAGGCACAGGTAGATTTCGAAGACGCAGACCGTGGGGCGCCTGTTTGTCGGGAATTGCGGAAGAAATGACCTTTTTACGATGATGCGGCAGTTGGAACCGCCTACTTCGAAACCTAACTTGTTTGCAGGCGGAGTCGGCAGGGGTTTTTTTGTTTTTAATTTTTTTTTTTTTGGTGTAACGGTTGGTCCTATAAAAAACTTGCCAATATAAAAGTTTTAAATAATATTAAGAGGATTAATAATAAATTTAAGCGGATTTGAAATCTTGAGAATTGGCGAAGTTATGAATTTTTTTCTTCTAAACCCCCCTTCCCCCCCCCCCCCCCCTTAAGGCAATTTTTTAATTATATCAAAAATCAGTCATACATAAATTTTCGGCCCTTTTCCTAGAAGTAATAATAACTTCAAACGGATTCGATACGTATCATAAGTAAGAAATTATGAGTTTTTTTCTGTTTTCACAAAAAGCCCCCCCTTCCCCCCCCCACCTTCGTTCGATTTTGTCCATTAACGAACTTGACCGAGACTGTATGCCCCTTGATTTTATGTATCAGTTTCGAAAATATGCGGAAGTTGGAACTGCCTACTTCGAAAAATAACTTGTTTGCAGGCGGAGCCGGCAGGGATTTTTTTTGTTTTTAATTTTTTTTTTTTGCTATAACGGTTGGTCCTATAAAAAACTTGTCAATATAAAAGTTTTAGATAATATTAAGAGGATTAATAATAAATTTACGCGAATTTGATATCTTGTGAATTGACGAAGCTATGATTTTTTTTCTTCTAAAACCCCCCCTTGGGCCATTTTTAATTATATCAAAAATCTGTCATACATACATTTTCGGCCCTTCTCCTAAAAGTAATAATAACTTTAAACGGATTCGATATGTATCATAATTAAGAAATTATGGGTTTTTTTCTGTTTTCACAAAAAGTCCCCCCCCCACCCTCCCCCCCTTGGTTCGATTTTGCCCATTAACGAACTTGACCGAGATTTTATGCCCCTTGATTTTATGTATCAGTTTGTAAAAGATTAATGCAGAATTTTTCCAGTTATCGTGGTCAGAAAAAAGTGACATAGATAGATAGATAGATATAAAGTTTTGAACTGGGGGTGGTTTTGGGTTCTGGGAGTCATGATCGGCGTAGATCTGCAAAAATTTTTCAAAAATTCCAACTTAGGTGAGAATGTAATAGGTAGTATTTCTTACGAAATCTACCTAATAAAAAAAGCCACGCCGGTGGCTTTTATTGGTTTTAACCGGCTTTTTTGGCAAAATTAGATTTTATACAGTGATTAAGCATTTTAATTATAGACTATACATTCTTACGTACTTTTTAATAAATAGCCCAATTTCTCAATAATGAAAACATTAATATTGGGACACATAGATGTGGACTAGTGATTAATAGTCAGAAATGGAAATATGTCAGCTAAATTTTAAAGAGGCTTCATCACACTGACTTTTAACACTTTTTTTTTTCTTTTTTACTGCTTTATATATAATTAAAGAGGATGATGATTACTTAGTTAAATATTTTAATACTTAACTGATTTTAAGGGCTATTAATAGGCAAGTCTTAGTTTTCATACACATTTAAAATCTTTCAGCAAGTCCATTTAGTCAAAATACACTCTTTCACTATTAAAAACGTATGCATGAATGCATTTTCTCTCCTCTAGAATCCTCTTTTAAATAGCAAGAAGTTTTTCAAAATTTTAATTCAACATATTTTATTTAGATTTTTTTAATTGTTTTCTTTATTTTATTTACATGTAAAGATTTCCTCAAATATTACATCCTTCCTAATTTCTCAATATTGATCATTCTAAGATTTAATCTCTTCATATGGATGTTCTCAAGTATTATATGCCAGGGTTGGCATGTTTCTTCCAAAATGGAAAAAAAACGGCTGGAAGAAATAGGTTTCTTCCGAAGAAGTGGAAGAAACTATTATTTAGAAATTTGCCATATAAGTTGCAACTTTTTAAAATACAATAAATGCATTTTTCTTATAGATAACCTTAAGTAAATTTAATTATACCTATAAAAAAGTAATTCACTATATATGCTAAATTAATATTTACATCAGTTTTTTAGTCCAGTTACCTGTCTAATGCTTTTCAATGGTTGGATACCCGAAGAAAAGTAATTAAAAGTTATCCATTTTAATTTAACCAGCATATATATATATATTTATTTTTATTATTATTTGGAAACTCATGCAATTAGCAGGTGTTCTTATTCAGAAACTATGTAACCGAATTAGTATATAATCCCAGTCAAAAACGACAGATAGTTGATCTGCACTGCATTTTCATAAGACTTCATCCAAACAAAACAGCATGAAGATTTTATTATTGAAAGGTATGTATTGTAGAAAAGTACATTTTAAAAATGACAAATGATTTCTACAAATAGAAATGATGAGGATTTTTTTTTATTTTTTACTCGATATTAAATTTTTGAAATAGTTCAACGAATGGACAAAACATTCAAATTAATTATTAAAAAATAATCCATGTGCGATGTTATCAATGAGTTTCTAAAGAGCTTGACTCACCACATTAGCTCATTTTTTGATTATAAAAACAAAATTAAATGGAAATTACTCAGTACTATTTATTCCTTATATTTTAATTACGTTTCATAAGAAAAAATAATTTTATTTACAATGGAAACAAAATTTCAAAATTTAGGTGTCTATAAGATCTTAAAAATTGATATAACTAAGAAAAGAAATAGCATTACGCTGAAGCTTTTAAAAGTTGATCTTGAAATAAATTAATTCGCCTTGAATTTTTCATATTTTAAAAATGTTTATATACATTTGATACAAAATATTATATATATTTTATACAACTTTATTGTTATTTTATATATTTTTTCCAAAAGAAAGTTCCTTAGTTTGTATTATCTGCCGGTAGATGGCGCCAAAATATTTAAACAAGAAGCGTAATATAATACTGGATCGATCACCGCAAAGTCTCCCTACGAAAGCTGTCACCGCTATTTCTGAAAAAAGTGTTTACAGAAATATCGATACAGATGTTTTATATGAAAATATGTTGAACAGACATGATTTGAGGCAGAAGAAATTATCGTTTAGTTGTGTTATATATAGATAGATAGATATGTTAACATATGCTTTTCATTAAGCCTAACAGGGCGTTTCGCTACGCTCCCGTTCGCCATGAAAGTAGAAATTTAGTTCTATGGGGTTCGCATCTCCGACTCTGTTCGCTTTGGAATGATTACCTACAATATACTTTCCTACACTTGGATTTGTCGATAGAAACAAAATTAAAATATTTAAAAGATTTAATGTTTTTACAAATATTTCAAGAGCAGAATCGGATGTGAAGCTTTCAAAGAGTAGCGATTTGTGATTCATTTTAACTTGTGATTATGAATGGCAACATGTTCGTTTGTTTATATTTGGGAATCCGATGTTTAATCTGGATTTTTAATTAATAACTTTAAATATCATAACAGGATATGATACATATGTTTCATATGAAAATATGCTGAATAGACATCATTTCAAGTAGAAGAAATTATCATTTAGCTATATGTTAGCATAGGTTTTCATTAACATGACGTTTAGCTACCGTCGATTCGCAGACCAGAGTGGTCGAACCCGGAATGGTTACCAACACATTCTTGCTTCGGATTTTATTATAAGCAGATGGCGTTTTCCATTTTTCGGTAAAGACAGAAGAAGCTTTCACAAAATGCTGTCAAAGTTAGCGTTTTGAACCGAATTTCCAGACGCGACATGGCGGAATAGGAGAAAAACAGTCGTCACTCGACAAAAATCGCCTATAACTCGATAAGCAATTTACTTGGAAAACGCCATTCGTTCCCAAATTGCTTCAATAGTCAGGCCTTAATTCCATGCCTTTACATTTTATAATAAATCAAAAAATATCTCAAAGTTTCGCATTGTTGAGCAGGGAATTTGAGAACTGCCTTAAACCTCTGTAACAAATAATAAATATCCATGTATGGATCATTCATTTACTGTAGAATGACGTAAATGTTTCTCGTACGTAATAGCTTAATTATTTTAAAGTTTTCATTCTTTTTTTTTTAAACATACGTGAAAATATATTTTTCAATTGAAAAGTGTTTGAAAATATTTATTTTTGCTTCTTAAAATCTGACAGCTATAGGTAAAAAAGGCTATTTCAAACCAACAAAACCCCCTTATATCATATTAACAGACCTAGCAATCGCCAGGTTTCCTTTGCTCGCTGTACACGAGGTTAGAAAGATTACATGGTTAGTGTAGTTAGCAAAATTAAAAAATGTTTCAGAACGTAGCCGATTTGGATTAGACAGCCTTAATATGATAATGATAAGGAAGGTGTGTGTGTGGGGGGGGGGGGGGGGGGGGGTGTTTGTTTCAAATTATGAATTACATCTCGATTCAGATAATGAAATTTTAAATTAAAAAATAGAAAAAAAAACCTTAAAAGATTAGAGACGATTAAGAAATGATTGGACACCCCACACCACTATCTAGTCAAGTTACCTGCAAAATGTGTTTAAATTGCTATGCATAGTTTTTAATGCTATAAAACTTTTCAATTGGAACTATTTTGACCGAAATATTAGTTCATGACTGTAACGATCCCTCCTAAACAATTTTTTGACAAATAATTTCTAGACATCCATAAAACAAAATATTTTTATTTACTTTTATTTGTACTGTTTCCGTATTTGTATAAGACATTTTCAAATCAAAATTTAAAAAGCAATTTGGCTGCCATTAATAGCCACAGTAAATAAATAACATAACATAAAATAAACAGTTATAAACTGTTTAAAAAATACTATACTGTAAATAATGTTATTCAATTATTTGGAACATGAATATGTGAATTTTTATGATTTTTTTTTTTTTTTTTTTTTTATCATGCAATATTTAAAGTATGATATAGTTAATTTTCATTCATACAAGTTTAAACATTTTTTTAAGTTTAAATCAAATTGTAAACAAAAAAAAGGTACCTCTAATTGCCTCACATAAGTAACGTAAATCTTTCAAAAATATGACAGTATTAAACCAATTTTTCGGGCAAGAATATGTAGGATTTTGCTAACAAATTTAAATAAATAAGGAAATTTGACGGAAAAATAAAAATTTAAGTACTCAATTTATATACCCCCTCCCCCTCGAAACATTTCACCCCCCCCCTTTTTTTTGTAGTTATGACAGAAAAATTATTTCCAAATTCGTTAATTTGTAACACATTTAAAATAATTTTTATGTGTAAATGAAAGAAATTTGCAAATATTTTCCTTCGGATACTATGTGGAATTGAAGAGCCTTTATCTCTTTACTATAAATGCATGAGATCTTTCAGAAAACTGCCGTCGAAATAGGAGAGAGAGGGGATTTAGAGATGGTACAGTACGGGAAAGTTTATTCATCAACTCAAACTGTAAAGGTAATCGAGGTGGAATCAATTATAACTCAAGATATAATACATTTATCAAAAAACATGAATTTTGTAACAGTGATGTCTGCACATTTAATGCTTTATAAAAATGACTCCGTGAGCGTCGAAAGTTTCGCGTCCTTGAGCGTGGAAAATAGTTTTGAACCGAATTAATGTAGTTCCCAAAATAATACTTTTCCCCGCTAAATAAACAATGCGAAACTTTTGAATATATATATATATATATATTCTTTTTCAAATGTAATTAAAATAAAAATTATTTTGATACATAAAAATTATTAATTTTAGCTACATTAAAAAGATATACATGTTTTGAAAGAATAGCGCTTTTTGTAAACTTTTTCATTTTTGAATACAGAAAAGAAAATATTAATTTGCCTTGAGAAAGTACAAAATAATAAATAAATAAAAAGGCTTCAACCCGATCAAGCGACACAATATTTAATCGTTTAGCATCACCAGAGTTGTATAATATAGACGCACGGCGTGCGCGGAAAATTTTCTGCAAAATTCGGAATTTTGCAGAAAATTTTTTTAGAAATTTTTTTTTTTTTTTTTTTATACCAAAAAAAATTTCCCAATTTTATGTAAGATTTATTTACTGTTTGCGCACAATTCAAAATTTAAAGATTCAAAACATTGTGACATTACAGACGCTTGCAAAGAGGTCAAATTATTAAGGATTGGGTTGTTTCTAAATGCATTGACAAAATAATTCATAAGAATTCAGTTCTTCCTATCCTTGATTTTTAGCTTTATTATTATTTTTAACCAAAATAATTATTCTTTAATTAATATTAATTAATTTTAAATGGTAATTATTTTAAACTACTGTTTTTAATTATATCCTCAAAATAATAGAACATGTAATTTTATTAAACATTAAATTAATTTGCAGAAAGTTTTTGATTCAATATTTATGTGCGCAGAAAGTTTTTGGTTTTATACAAGTCTGCATCACTATTTCTAAAAGCGGTTATCAAAATATGGACCGCTCAACAACGCTCAACTTTGACTTATTAAGGGTCCTCTCCCCTCGCGCTAAAAACACCCGCTCGCTAATGTTAATCCCTGGGGCATTATTTTTCTAATATCTCGTTTGCATTTCAATATATTTAAACGATTTTTTTTTTTTTTTTGCATTGGATAGCTGAGATCAATCTCTATTCCCGCCGTTGATTACTTTTTCGATTTTCTTTTGAGTTTTTTTTTTTTTTACACGAAGGTACTTTTACTTTCGGAATCAAAGCGATATTAGAAAAATAATGCCCCATAGGATTAACATTAGCGAGCGGATGTTTTTTCAAAACAAAACTGGCTTACTTTCTGACATAATTAATTTTCTTTCTCAAGTGCATGAAATCGGCAGGTTTTCTTATTCAGGTACTTTGTAATCAAATAGTTTTTCGATAAAGGAAGAATAACTTCCAGAAAAGGATGCCAAAGTTGGCGTTTTGAACTGAAAAACCAGGCCGCGACAGCACAGCACAAGAAAAGAAAAAATTGCCATCCTAAGACAACAATCGCCTATAACTCAAAACGCAATTCATTTATAAATATCTTTCTTGTTCTATTATAAATCGCTTCAATAATCATGCCTGCAAGTGTCATGCTTTTTACGTAAATTTTATTCAGTTGGCACCACTTTTTTAAAAGAAGTTACCTTCAATTATACAATTTCGAAAATGCTCCAATTAAACAAGGCAAATTTTAAAAAGAAAAATGTTCCCGAGTCAGACTCGGGGTTGGACCGCAATATGTTAAAGAGCTCCGAAATTCGGCATTGTATTATCTAACACATTGATTTTATAAATAAATAAAAAACAATTAATAGTTCTCAGAATACTTGAAACTAATTTAAAATAAAAAACTGAAGCGTGCACAGGGGAAAAAAAAGAAGGCAATTTTCACCCAACTTATCGAATAAAAAATTGATTGGTCTTCAAATTTTCAATGAAAACTAAGGTAAAATGTGTATTAACGGTATTCTCAAATCTGCACTCACTAATTTCCGACATATGAAGTTATTTACGTCTACAAATGTGTATAGCTCGCAAATATTCTTATTCAGATACCAGGAAATCGGACAGTGTTTTCCATTTTTTATCCCTTTAAATAAACAAAAGTAGCGAATCTTCCAGAAAATGCCAGGTTGGCATTTTGAACCGATTTTTGACACATGAATGGTGGTCATCGTATAGCAATCGGCTGTAACATAGATTTATAGGAAAATAGAAAACACTATTCGACTTTTTAGGTACCCAGCATTTTTTTAATAAGCACTTACAAAGAAAGAACTTCAATTATAAGCATTTAATAATTATTTTATTGCCTTTGTTACACTTAATATACATAAAGTGAATGCTTAGTGATGAAATATTTTTAACAGACAAATCAATTTATAAAAACAAAAAGATCGATTCTAATGCCGATATTTTCTTTTCATTTTTTTTTCAACACATCTAAAAAAAAAATGGAACATTTGTATCATAAAAGTTCAAAAAAAAGTTCTCCATATTATGCTATAAAGTGACTAGTTTGTCTCTTTCGCTCTTGAATTAAGCAAAGTATGGCAAATTGCGCTACACTTAGTATTTTCCATTATCACAGGCCGATAGAAACGAAGAATCAAAACACAGTTCAAAATATGCAAGTCCAACACCGACATGATGCTTTGGATTAGAACAATGAAGAGGTAACAGCACAACAGTATTTCTTTGGTGGGGCATTTAAAAAGTGCAGAGAACCACGAAATGTCGCTTCTACATAGTAGAACACTAACTTGAAAAATGGTTCTAGTATAAATAATCTGTGCCATAAATTGGAACATTATATATAGACAGAGCTTCACATCAAGATCAGCATAAAAGTTCTTTTTTAAACAAGGCAAGTTATTGGCGGAATTCTCGTTAACAAACTCTGTACTAGGTGTAAGACTTTTGCGCAGACACTGCAAGAGAAGAAAAACGTTGTAATACACGTTCGACAAATGTCAAAACAAATGAAATGCATCAATTTTTAACAGTTTGAAAACTTCAAGGCTGATTAAAAACCAATGCATTTCTACAGAGTTAGTACTGAAAACAGTTACGGTTAAGTTCATAATGGCATTAACATTTCAAGACAATTTCATGCAGACTACAGGTTATAGGTATAACATACACACACAAGCAGACAAAATCACCACCAGAAAAGGAAACAATTTTCACAAATTAATGCAATGCCATTATGTAAAATATAGCAACTGTTTGTACGACAAAAACACACATTTTATGAAATATATAACTTACCTAAAATATTTAGATTTAATCTCGTCCATCGATTTGCAATGCTAAAAGTCACTGCTGCTGAATCGCAGCTTTAGTTTTCCTGTTAAGAAACAAGTGCGAATACCTGAACATTTTAAGGGCTATTAGCTACTTGTATCCAGAATGGTACAAACGAGCACGCTGTCAGATCTTTTTTACATCTAAATTCAGTTTGTGTTGAAACAAAGAATGCTGATAAACTAAGGATGCAAGACGTTCACCCGAGCCAAAATTGAAAAATTCATAAAATCTGGTAGTCAGCAAAAAATATCCCCCTTCCCACTGTCATAGATTTTCAAAAGGCACAACAGCTTTTTAGGAAATTACTGAGCAAAAATAATAACACGCATGCTTTAGAATTATTAGTTATATAGTTCATATGATCTATTCTGAACTAAGTTTAATAACGAAACGTGTCAAAATTATTTATATCTTGGGGAAAAAAAAGGGTGGGGAGGTGGGGGGGAAGAAATACGGTAAAAGTTGAGTTAACCGGAACGTTAGAGAAATTGCTGAGTGCCGAATGCTTTCAATGTCCAGATAGTTGAATGATCTACATCTGATGAGGGGGATCGATGAAATAGTGAAGCAGAAAAACAATTTTTGTCTATTTTCCCGTGGAAGTAAGCCAAATAATTCTGATTTTATTATTTTTAAAAATGCATTTCATGAACTTATTTTGGCTAAATTAAAAATAAAAAGTAAAAATATTTTTAGTGTGAATATAATTTCTATGTATATTTCTTAATATTTCATAACTTTGCTACATCTATAACGAGACATCCTATGAGAATTTTACTTCAAATATAATCACTTATATGTTATTATTCTTTAACATGAATGGGATAGATGAATCACTTTTTCTGATTTGAAACTTACAAAATAACTGGAGCCTACTGCCAGGTAAAAAAACTTAGTAGCCAGTGGTGACCTGGCGACCGCATTTGTCAAGCCAGCCCTGTCCGAGTATTAGGTATAACGCAATGGAGATGGGCTAGAAAAATTCATTTGTCTTTCACTATGACTAAAAATTTATTATTTAGAATAAAAGAAAGGGGTTAAAAGTTTTTGCTCGTAAAATTGTCATTATTTAAATATATAAAGTATAATTTACTACCAGCCAAAAAATCTATCCAAGACTGAAAATCTTGTCCCATGATAAACGTTGGCGTAAACAAGGTTTGGAAGCTTTACTTAGCAAAATGTTAGCGTATCAACTGGGTTAAACTACATTTGAAACAAAATCGAGACATTAGCTCAAGCTAAAAAAATTACCCCGTTCAACAGCGCGAAACTTTGACACATATACGGACTCACTTTTAAATGTAAACGCACGACCCTTGCAGGCATGATTATAAAAATAATTTGTAATCGAACATTTTTGCGTTGGAAATTCGGTTCAAAACGCCGAATTTGACAGTATTTTCTGAAAGATCTTCTGCCTTTACCAAAAAAATGGAATACGTCTTCCAATTACAAAGTATCTGAATAAGAACACCTGCCAATTTCATGAATTAAAAAATATATCAAAGTAGCCAGTTTGGTTTTGAGAACGTTCCATGCGAGCGTCCAACGTCCCCATGCCCCTTCCCCGACACACTTGATCCAGACGCCACCGGTAAAATTTAAGACACAAATTCAATAAGTTTTATGCACTGAAAAGCGGGAAGGCTTGGGACACTGGAGACTTCGGACGACCGCAGCGGCTTCGAGCGATATAATTCGCTTTTTGATATTTTAGAAATTCTTAACATTTCGGAATGCGAGAAAATAATAACATTTACATTTAAGGCGGTCCTCAAAAAAATATTTTCTCCGATCAACGACGCGAAACTTTCTGACTCCCTTTTTAAGCATAAAAGCTGCTGGCACGATTATTGAAGAGATTTATAATCGAACACAGATCATATTTTCCCCAAACAATAAATTCCATCTTGAGTTATAAGCGATTGTTGTCTCAGGACAGCATTTTTTTTCCTTTCTTGAACTGTCCCGTCCGGAAATTCGGCTCAAAACGTCAACTTTTAGAGGTTTATCAGAAACATCTTCTGCCTTTACCGAAAAGCAAAAAACAGAATTACAGATTACATAGTTCCTTAATAAAAGCACCTGCCAATTTGATACGCTTGCGAACAAAAATGAATTTAAAATATATCAAAGTAGCTAGTTTGAATTTCAGAACAGTCATTAGTAATAATATAATTAATGTTTTTTTGTTTTTTTAACTTAAAATTTAACAATGGAAGAAAAGTTTGAAAATAAGCAAAATTCTTTTACTACTAACATATAAGTTATTGATGCTACAAAAACGATTTCTACTTTTAATTTAATGTAAGTAAACAAACTAGAAATAAAAAAAGAGCATATATTTTACAAAAGTGACATCGTATGAATGTGCAACTTGGTTATTTGCGATCTTTTTTATTCCCCCTACTGCTTGTTAGAAAATAAAACACAGAAACATGACATACAGCACAAAAATCCAAGTCAATTTTTTGCAAAACTTGCAAGAGTACACAATAAAATTTTACAGAAAACATTGCTGTGATAACGAACAATAAATTCTATTTTTCATCTCTTTTCTCTCCGTCTCCTTCCCCTGCTTGATAGTGCGAATTTTTCTGACACATTCACAAACCTATTTTCATTACCATTCACATATGTTCACTGCAAAGTAAAAAGTTGATTTTACGGTATAATACTGGCCTACTGTAAAATCAACATTTTTTTTTTCTTTTTTTTTTCAGTGTATAGAATTAGTCAGATATTCACATACCATGTGCCAACGGATAAATTAATGTTTTAAAATTTGTTGATTTTTAAACCTGATAACACATTTTCACCATCGTTCGAAAACAGTTTATGACGAAATTTCGATAACGTTTTCCGAAAGATCCATTTATTTTACAAGATAATGAAACATGCTGTTCCATTTCTTGGTATTTGAATAAGAGTATTGCAAGTTTTTATGCATTTAAAGAAGAATAGAAAGGAATTCGTGAATGTATCTAAACAATAACGAGTTTGGATTTGAGAACACACTCAATATGAAAATAATAGAAATGGCCTGGAAAATAAAATTTACTCCGAGACTTAAGTCATTATCATTACCGGTAAGAAAGTATATAATCCAGTAGCCCCTCGGTATATGCGGCTTTGTCTACCAAAAATAAAAAGTTCTACTTGAAATAAACTTTTTTGAATAACTATGTATAATTCCATTAGAAAAGTGTCTATCGTTAATTTCTTTATGAAAACTATAATATATGTAGCCTATAAACTAACGTTTTGGAGACAAATATAATAAAACATTTACTTGAAGGTTATCATCTTAATTTATCTTAATAATCTTGATTATATGACGCTTTTTTTCTTGTCTTCCGGCAAGCGCGATAAAACAAGAGGCTATTGTAATATATTTGACAAGAACGAAAAACCATGCGTCAACCATACATTATGAAACACTTTCCAACACAGACAGAAAATTATAACGAAATTTTAATATTAAATAAAGTGAAAGAAGATATGCAAGTAAACAATTAACACATTTAAAAGTATAGTTTTTAACAATTATTTTCCATATAAATAAAAGTAGTTTAATTATTTAGTGCAGCTCTGTATACGATCCATAGATTTGCATATGTACTATATAGCGTAACAAAATTTAGTTCAGTTCGAAAATTCAATTTTAGCTATTTTCGCCAACAGACGGAAATCCACTCTGATTCTTTTGTACAGCCATATATATTAAAGACTATGCATTTCTACACACACGCATAACACTACTTAAAACGCACTTCCAGCAAATACCAGCCATAAACGTCAATGTATTTTGCTTTTTGCAAAACTTCTATTAGCATACTAAATATAGTTCAGAAGGAAACTGCATAACACAATTAAAAAATACCTTTAAGGGGGTTGATTCTCAAGTGATCGGCTGAATAGCGCGAAACTTTGACTCCATTCCTTACTCATTTTTAAACACAAAGGCATAAAAAATTGGCAGGCCTGACACTATTTAAGCGATTTGGAATCGAAATGATTTTTCAATTTTTTGATAAACAGATTACTTATAGAGATATAAGCCAATCGTGTCACGTGACAACACGTTTTTCTCCTTTCTGGCGCTGAAACATCGGGGATTCGGTTCAAAACTCAGACTTTGACAGTGTTTTAATGAGTTGTAGGAATTGTTGGGCAGGTCATTTGAGAACCACCTTAAAACTTAAACCAAAGTTGGAAATGAATTTCCAGCAATTATCCTCATAGACAGTACTGTAACCAAATTATTTTGTGTCCCTGTAAATGAACAATAGATGCAATTCACACCATACTATTCAGTAAGCAATTTATAGTGCACCTGAGTAATGTATATAAATTTCCATATGTCCAAAATAGTGTAACATCATTAAAATACACTGCAAACAACTTTTCCCGTAGACAATTATGTAACAGAATTCTATTGTGTGAATCTGTTAATGAATAATTAATGGTCTGCACCCCCATCCCCATATTCTACAGAAAGCATGTTCTAGTGCACTTCATAAACACACATTAATTTCAGCATGTTTGAAATTGTGTAACATCATCAAAATGAACTTAAAACTTTATTCCCGTTGACCATAAATGTCACTGAATGCTTTTGATTGTCCTTTTAAACGGACTATAAATGCAACACACTTCATTTTTAATAGAGACCGTACTATAGTAAACGTCAATAACACATAAAAATTACATGTCAATCACAGTATATTAAGGAAAGTTAGAGCACAGACAGACAAACTGAAGTCAAAAACTTTTCAACTATATTGGAAAAATGTTAAAAACTGTTCAATACAGAAAAATTTATGAAATGAAAATTGAGTACTCAAAATATTCCGACATACACACAAATATAGAAATAGGAGACTAATTAAATTTTTGTTAAAGCAAAGAAATTGCTATAACTGATGCACAAAGTACCAGTATCAGAACACAAAATGAACGAGTTAATGGAAGTGTTTCATGAAATAATCATTGTAAAAAAGAAACACACAAATAATTACTAAAAAAAAATAGCAAAAACTCCAAACATATGATTTTTTTTTAATAAAAAGATACATCATCCTACAATTTTTATTATGAATATATATGAAAGAATCTTACTTTGAAGTAATTGAGTCATGGTAACGCGATATAACAAGACAAAAAATTATACGTGAGAGTGTACTGAACATTCTCTATGAGAAATTAAGTATATAAAGTAATTTTTCCTAACATATATTTTGGAAAAGAATAACAGTGAGAACAATATGTGTGTAAATATAGGATTTTGGGAATTCATTTTAGTTTCTGGCATTGCAATATGCCAAAAACACCATGAAACTTCTTGAGAGATGCACTCGTGACCGAGTTGCAATTGCAACCCAGGATGGCAAAACTAAAAGAAAACATTTAAGGCGGTTTTTGTCAAATAAAAATTTTCCCAGCTCAACACTTGACATTAACGGACTCATTTTTAAATGCAGAAAAATAACATTTTTGCAGGTATGATTACTGAAGTGATTTGTAATCGAACAGTATTTTTCTTTAGCTAAATATATCGCATCTTTAGTTATAAGTGATTACTATCTCACACAACATTAGTTTTTTCCCTATACCGCACTGTTGTGCCTGGAAATTCTGTTCAAAATGCCAACTTTTACAGCATCTTTTGAAAGATCTTGATCTTTAACTGAAAAGGGAAAAACAGTTTGATTACAAAGTTTCTGCATAAGAGAATCAATTCACATGTTAGCGAATAATTATGAATTTAAAAAGTGTCAGAAAGTAGGCCAGTTTGAATACAAGAACAGTCTTAAGAGAGCACTAACCAGATTTACGACAACAAATTTCTCATTTACGAAATTATTATTATTATTATTTGAAATGTATGGTACTTTCTGGGATTAAAAGTTTATAGGAATACTTTGAGAATCAGCATAAAATAACCTCAAAATTAATTCCTGAATGCGACTGAAATACTCTATAAAAATGTTAACTGAGACTAAAAAATAATAAAGATTTGGTTAAAAAGCAGTAATAGAAAATTAAAAATGAAATACAATTTACGAAAATAAGTTTTTGAAAATATAAGACTTACCTCCATAGGGGTCATAAATAGGATATCCAACTCCAACATGTGTATGATGATGCTGATGAATATGCCTCTGTGTTGGGGGAGATCTGGATGTATCACGAGGTCCTTCAATCTTGGATGTCACAACAACAGGTTCTGTGGACGATTTTCCACTCCCTGAACTTGACACTGTTGACGGTGTCGAAGATGGCGTCGAGGTTGGAGTTGGAGACATTAAGGCATGCTCCTGAAGTTCATGAATTTTATGTGTCGTCGTATAATGCTGAGAAACCTGGTGTAATAAATCCAAGGCTTTAGGAGGCCCTGATGGGTGTAGTTTACTGCTTAAGGCATCTGGAGGTTGCGAATGGACAGGCAATTCACAAGCACCAGGAGCTACATAGCGTATTTGAGGATGAGCATATGGTGAACTGGTGTAATGAGGTGTAGACACAATCATAGGATTCATTGCACCACGATACATGGCATGAGCAGGTTCAAAAGGCATGTGAGGGAAATGGGGAGGTCCTTGTAAATATGATGGATGTAAATAAGCATATGAGTTTGTGGGAGGTGGAGGAGGCCCTGTGGTTTCCATAGTGGGTTTTTGACCTTCTGATTCCACTTTTGGTTCCACTTTAATCTTTTCACTCTTTTTCTCCTCTCGTGATGAACTTTCTGACCTTTCCGAACTTTTGCTTTGAGTTTCTTTTTTATTCTCACGAGAACTATCACGGCTGGACATTGTGTTCATGTATTCTTTAGAACTACCCATGGAAGAGTCTCTAATGCTGCCTTTAGGACTAGATGTTGCACTACTATGAGAATTTTTTATGTGATCTGACTTTGCAGGTGAAACAACAGAAGACCTCGTATTGTCTCCATAATGGTTTGACTTAGAATGACTGGAAATGGAACCAGAAAGATCATCTTTGTGGGGTTTTGATGAGGAATATGAACTAGACGATGATTGAATATGACTATGAGATTGGACAGTTTGGTGCATATGAGTATGATGATGAATGCCTGGTTCCAATTTCTGCTGTTGCTGTTCAATAACTCTGTCTTGATACATATAGTACCGGCGCATATCTTCCCTGTGCCGTTCATAAATCATTGCCATTTCATACTGATTAATTTTATTTTTGCTATCATCCATCTGAGATTTTAACTCTATATTTTCTTTCAGAATTTGGTGATTTTCATTCTGCTTCTCTTTCAAAGCAGCGGAAGACGCAGATGAGGGAGTGGAAGAATCAATTCTAGTTTGTGCTGGCAAAGATGGTGGCCTTGTTTCAATTTCTCTAACATCATGATCCTTATTTGGGACTACAGGCATTGAAGAATGTTGAATTTTGCTAGAATGCTCAACAATTAACCCACTGTTAGGCATTTTTTCTATGCTGCTCGATCTTTCCTTATTTTCTCTAGACCGATCCCTGTCTTCTTTCATAGTAGGATGATGTTGAGATTTGCTCTGATGATGAGACTGATGTTGAGAATGATGAGATTGATGACTGTGATGTGGCGTTTGTTGGTGTTGTTGTGAAGGTTGTTGCTGTTGATGCTGCTGCTGTTGCATTTGTTGTTGTTGCATTTGATGCTGCATTTGTTGTTGTTGTTGTTGATGATGATGGTGATGGTGGTGTTGCTGCTCTTTATAAACTCTTTGCTGCTCTTCAATATATTGCTTATAATGTTGTTTGTAATGAGGATCATTTTCTAACATGTGCATATGATATGGAGAAGGCTCAATAGTATATGGATATCCCTGAACATAACCATAGGAATAAGGATAATGCTGGGGAAGGGAATAATCTTGAACAGGTCCAGGAGCACCTGCAGGTGAAGCTATAGGGACAGAATTTGTTACATTTTCTTCTCTGTTAGATTTTTTTTCAGATTCATGATGTTCAATATGTTGCCTCTCTCTCGACTCTCCACTAGGATTACTCCAAGGCCGATTTTCTTTAGTACGCTCTTGATCTACTTTTTTAGCAACATCACTCTTTTCACTCAAAGTTGGCCCTTGTGCCGCCCCAGATACAGCACTTTGAGGTGATACTGAAGGTATTAGATATGGAGGTTGGCTATAATAAGGATACATTCCATAAGCACTAATGTTAGCAGCAGGTGACTGAGATGCATCTGGTGTAGTTTTGCCAACTTTATCTTCTTTATCTTTCACAGCAGGTACTTCAGATTCTAAAACAGGAGCTGTGTCATTTGCATCAGATATATCCGAATAAGCTGGACTCTGTACATTTTCGATTAGATTATCTTCAGGCAAACTCATATCTACAGAAGATTCTGGTGGCTTTAATTGTGATACAAGAGGTGATAAAGTGGAATGTGTTGCTCCCGGTAGTGGAGCAGTAGAACCAGACACAGCTTCAAGAGGGGGATATGAAGTTAATTCAATTGCTTCACATTCTTCATTAGGATTCATACCCAATTTTGTAGGAGTGAGAGGCAAAGAAGGTAACTTCTTATCTCTTTCTTTATCCTTGTCCTTACTTTTCTTTTTATGCTTGCTTTTATCTTTCTTTAAACTGTCCAGAGCAGGGTTTACTGTAGGTTCACCCATAATTGTGGGTTTAGGTTGAATAGGCTTTAATGACGAAGAGACACCACCATGGTTATTCAAGTCTATTCCTGTATGAGCAGCAATGCCAGGAGAAAGTGGAATAAGCTGTGTAGGAGCCGGCACTATAGGTCTAATTGGAGAAGCTGATAAAGGTGACTTAGGTTTATATTTATCAGGTCTTTCTTGCTTGATTTTATTTTTATCAATAATAGGAAGCATAGGAGATGGACTTGAAATGGCTGGGCTAACAATAGAAGAAACTTGGGCAAATGTAGTCGTTACATTAGCAGATGGCATACTTATTGGCGATAAAGGACTGGAATTATTACACACTACAGATGATGTTGTATAACAGACACTCGCACTATTAGAACCCGATGTACCCTGATTAAATATGACATGTGTTGTTGGAATGTTCACTGTTGAAGCTTGAGAAACACAAGGATTACTATCTACAGAATTTGAAGATTGGATCACAGACGTTGTAACTGCAGAAACAGTTGCTGATAAATTTGTACAACTAGATGGTGACACTGATGCCACAGATAATAAAGGTGAAGAAACAGAGGCAATAGGTGATGAAATTGAAACACTAAGTCCAGGTACAGCACTATCTCCTTCAGTAGACACAATGGGTAAGTCCTGAGAAACTGTAGAATGAAGTGCTACAGGAAGAGTCCTAGTTGAACTGCTCGTTTTTTGGTCAGTTTTTGAGTCACTAATAGCTACAGAGGCTAAAGTAGATAGGTCAGTTGTTAAATTAAAGGGATCTGTTTCAGGAAGACCATTTAGATTTGAGGAAGACGATGCTGAGTCATTATTATTAAGTAGCATTTTACCATCGGTTGAATGAGGAGGAACAGTATTAGCAAAAGTAGGAGCAGGACTAGTTGAAACACTAGCACTTTCTTGCATGCTTTCTTCATTATCAGAACTATTTGTTACATCTTTACTGTCCTCAGTAGCAGTATCATCCATTTTGCTACTGTCAGATGCACTATGAGCATGTGTTTGATGATAGCGAAGCCCATTGATATGTTTGTACTTTTTGTTGCAGTTAGGTTCTGGACAAACAATCAACACAGGTGAGGACGGCTGGGAAAATTCTGCTGATGAAGAGGTAGGTGTAGAACGATTCTGATTTCGGCTTCGTTTTGAAGATTTACCGTTACTATCACTCACTGGGGGAGTTAATTCAAGGTCTGCAGGCCGACCTTTCCTTTTACTACTCCCACTCCCACTATCACTTTTAGCTGGGCTATTTGGAACAGTAAACCCAGAACTAGAGTTGCTATTTACAGTAGTTCGTCTACCTTTACCATTGCGTAATTTACTTTGAACACAGTTTCTAGTATCAAAGTTTAAGTCACTAGAACTGTTATTGCCACCACGCCCTCGTTTTCCACGTCCTTTTGAAGTTTTAGAGTCAACATCACTGGTTGGAGATTCACAGAATCTAGGAGGAGCCCAGTCATGCTTTGTACAATCTAGTAAAGTTCCAACATAAGTTTTTCCTCGCCATGTAACATTAACCACCAAAACACCTAATAAAATAAAAAATATCAATGAAAAACTGAAATCCATAAAGATTCATTCGCTTTATACAAAATAATGAGTTAGATTTTTCACTTTAAAAATAACATTTACCTCCTTCTGTTTCCTGCCAAACAATTCCTTCAAGCATTACACTGGTACCAGGTTCACAAGGCCCCAAACAATCTGGCTCAGTGATTGTGCCCACAGAAATACATGTACTTGCATCTCTCATTTCAGGCGAGTCTGGGCAATCAAGCTGAAATTTTAATGTTTAATTTCATTTTCACAATAGGAATTTGTCAACAGAATTAAATTAAATAAATCTTCAACTATAAAGTACTATATTAAACAAGCTGCCTGTAATTTTTATAAACAAGCTGCCTGTAATTTTTAACTGAATACAAAACTAACATTACCATCATTATCTAAGGCTTTTTGTGAATGCAGAATGTTCAGATGAATATTTAGTGGAAAGGAATTTAAATATCTTAGAAAGAAATGACACATCTAGTTTTATATTTTAGAAAATAAAATCATCAAAATTTATCACTAACAAGTGGAAAATATGAAAATATTAAAGAGTCTTTTTGTGATGCCGGGGATGCACTGTACTGCATTATTTAAGGATGTTGCTGATCAGTAAGATATGTTAAACCTATGGACGTGGAATGCATTCATAATATATTTCTAAATATCGCCTCAGGAAAATTAATATTTTTTACTTCTTTCTTCTGTGCTGTTTCTCAAATCCAAAGAGGTTACTTTTAGACACATTTTCTAATTCAATTTTTGTTCAGAAACGCATGAAATGGGAAGGTATTATTCAGAAACTTTGCAATCGAAACACGTTTTCCATTTTTTGTTAAAGGCAGAAGATCTTTCAGAAAATACTGTCCAAGTCGGCGTTTTGAAACGAATTCCCGCTGTTTCAGCACCAGAAAAGAGAAAAATGTGTTGTCACATGACACCGATTGGCTTATATCTCGATAAGTAATCTGTCTATCAAAAAACGAAAAACTCATATCTATTCTAAATAGCTACAATAGCCTGCCAATTTTATGCCTTTGCGTTTAAAAATGAGTCAGGAATTGTGTCAGAAAGTTTCGCGCTGTTCAGCAGATCATTTAAGAATCACCTTAAAGGATCTTTCTCTCTCTTTTTTCTTCTTAGACAAGCTGTAATATTTTAACACTTCAAATAAAATTAAGTATATATTTCAGAAATAGTTTGACAATTAAAATAGAGACATAGAGAAACAGACATAGACTTGGAATTTGAGACCTTACTGAGAAAGCAAAAATAAAAAAGCTTTTCTCCCCCACCCCCTCTTTTTCTTAGAGGGGCAGAAGGTGGGTTTGCTTATTGAAACATGTCTCTAGCTTCATTCTAAAGTGATTTCCTTCATATTTTTTTCATGTTCCCATCTGACGCAAAAATATTGACACCTTTGCTAAATTATATAAATTAAACCGTTTTTACAAGAAATCAAAATTATTCTACAGTGATGCACCAGATAACAAAAATAATTCGTTCTGGAGTATAATATTCATTAAGGCTGTTCTAAAATCGAAAAGGGCTACTTTCAGACACATTTTTTAATTCATTTTTGTTCAGAAAGGCATGAAATTGGGCAGATGTTTTTATTTAGAAACTATATAATGGAAACATGTTTTCCATTTTTTGGTAAACGCAAAAGATCTGTTAGAAAATGCTGTCAAAGTTGGCGTTTTGAACCGAATTTCCGGACGTGACAGCGAGAGATTGTAAATTCTAAGGGGGAAAAAATGAAATGTTCAGACTTAACATAAGATATATTGGACAACGTATTTTAATATTGAAGAATAATATGCAGCAGATGTAATATTGAATCAAACTTTTCAAAACTACTTTGCTTAAGGCTTCTCAATACAAACTGGCTAATTTCTGACAATACATTTAATACTGTTAAGACATTTTTCTTCACAAACTATCAAACTAGCAGGTGCACTAATTAAGAAGCTACATAATCAAACTGTTTTTTTTTTCATTTTGACTTTTTTTGTAAATTTTAATGAAAGCATGTTAATTTTTATTTATTTGAGAACTGGCTACTTTCTGATACATTTTTTAATTAAGTTTTGTTCGAAATTGGCAGGTGGTCTTATTCAGAAATTATGTAATAGAAGTTTTTTTCTATTTTTCGGTAAAAGCAGAATATTTTTCAGAAAATGCTGTCAAAACTGGCGTTTTGAACAGAAATTTCGGCGCGACAGCGCGGAAAGGACTACTGCCACGAGACAATAGCTTCAGGGATGATTCTAAGTAAAAAAAAAAAAAAAAAAATCTGAAAGTAACAACAAATTTTCTGAAAGGTTACAACAAGAGGGGAAGGGGGAATCCACTCCCGGCACTATGGGGTTTTTTTCCGCACCCCTTTGACGAAATTTGCGGTTTTTTCGCGATCGTTTGAGACAAAATTCGGTGTTTTTCCGCGATCTTTTGACGAAATTCGCGATCTTTTGAAGAGATTTGCCATTTTTCGCGATCTTTTGACGAAAATTGTTTTTTCGCGATCCTTTGACGAAATTTGGGTTTTTTGCGATCTTCTGACAAATTTTTCGTTTTTCCCGCGATCCTTTGACGAAATTGACGATTTCTCGTCGAACGATTGACGAAATTGATTTTTTTCGGCGATCATTTGTCGAAAAACGCGATATATTTTATGTACGAATTTATGACAGATTTTTTTTTTTTTAATTTTCGGAAATGACTGACTTAATTTTTCTGAAAATTTGGAACAGAATCACCCCTGAATAGCTTATCACTCAAAATGTTAATGGATTTAACAAAAAATGATTAAAAAAGAAAAATGTTCGATTCCAAATCACCACAGGTTAAGTCCACGCGTGAATGTAGTGTGAGTCACATAGCCGCAAAAGTTTAATGTTCTTTGCCATCGGTATTTAAAAAAAAAAAAAAAAAAAAAAAAAAAAAAAAAAAAAAAAAAAAAAAATTCTTCGCTGTATTTAATAGTAGATATATCGGATTGAATGTTAAATTTACCTTTACTATAATATTGGTAGTCAAAACACATTGGTGACTGACACTACATCCACGGATGGAATTAGCCTACGATAATCATGCCTGCAAGTGTCATGTATTTACACTAGTGGCCAAAATTAAGGAAACCTTTTGGGAAAATGCCTCATTAAAATTACATTATATTTTCTTTTAGCAATAACTTAAAAATGTGTATCACTGGAAAGATAATTAAATCAAAAATATTGTTCAATACAATTTGTTCAATTATTAATATTTTATCAAAAATTATATCCAAATATTTGAATAAAAGAAGTAAAACTCCTTTCGGTTTATGTTAAAGTATATTTCTTTCTCTTGAATGTAGCCAAATGTTTGGAGTGACAAACAGATTTAATTTTGTTCGGCAATAGGTTAATCAAGTCTAGGGTACTATTTCAATTAATGATGTCGTATATTGATGCTCGTAAGAGGACTTATTCACGTGTAATGATTGAAATAAAGTTGGTAAAATTTTATGTGCTCTCTCAATTATTGAGCTAGTAAAGCATAAAATTTGAAAAACGCCGTAAAGAGCTGATTGGTTACCAAAACAGCGATGTAAGTACTGCTAAGTGTATAAGAGCTACCGTTATGCAGAAATTAGAGTACAATGTAAAGAAAATTTATAAAAGGATGTCTAAAAGTCATACTAAACAAGACTGATAAAGACATTAAAAGGTGCACGAGAGCAACTGATGGTAGATAGTAAGTACTAGGGATGCACCGAATAGTGATTTTGGCCGAATACCGAATATTCGGCCAACCGAATAGTAACTATTCGGCCGAATACCGAATATTCGGCATTTTTATATTTCAGAGTTTAAAAGTATTAATAGTTAAATTATAAAGAATTTTACACAATATTTAACACAGCTACTAGTATTTTATGAACTAGACCTTTTTACAAGAAAAAATTACATTAAAAAAAATCTGTGGTTTTAGTTATAACTTAAAAAGAGGATAGTCTTAAAACTTTTTTAATTAATAATGCTTTTAACTTCGTACCTTCTTCTGTGAATACAAATAAAATGTTCTTATATTCTATAACAAATACTTTAAAATCGAAGAAATTTTTTGAATGAATTAGAAGAAACAACTTAGAACAAACTGTCTGTGTAGATAATGTGGTCCAGGCAAACATTTTTTGAGCAAGAAACATTATCTCAATCTACTTATTCTATCAAAAATACAATACATTCAATCAAAAACACGGAGTGCGTCACCGCAAGCTGAAACTGAATTTTTGTTTAAAACTTTAACAACAATGAAGATATTTTAGCGATATTTGCATCGTATTAATTTTCATTGTAGAAAATATGATACTACTATTGGAAGTGGCTAAATTTTGGCCAGTGACACAGTATAAGTAGTACTTTCAGCTGCACTCTGAATAAAGGAATATCTAGCTCAGTGTTGCTTAGATATGAATGGTGAAAATTTCCAGTACTTACCGTGATTCACAGAAATCAAAGTAACTATGTTGAAAATATAATTACAATATCTTCAATGTTATTAAAGTAACAAACGAAAATTCAAATTTGACCTAGAGTGAGATGCACTTTATTTTTGATTGAATAAGTGTGTTGCGATTCTGGTCTCCTGGACAAAAATTGTCTGTCTTGATGTCTATTATCACCTGTGAAAGTTTTTTTCCATTTTGTTTAGAAACATCATGCTTGCAAAAAAGCAAGAAACATATTATTTACTAGACAATATTCAGGAACTTGCATTTATTTGTACATCATTAATTCTTATGAAGGTCATCATTAATGGTTAATTTTCTTAAATGACACTTTTCAAACAGCGAATAAATAATGTAAAAGCATTCTCTTTCATTGAAATATGATTTTATTACTAATTTTTTTAATATCTTTATTAATTGACAGTTAAAAGTAGAAATTGTGGGTTTTTAAAAATATATTTAAAAAAAAAAGTGTTTTTTAAGTATTCGGCTTGGCCGAATATTTCGATATTCGGCCAAACCGAATATTCGGCAGGCCGAATAGTTTGATATTCGGCCTAACCGAATATTCGGTAATATGGCCGAATACCGAATAGATACCGAATATTCGGTGCATCCCTAGTAAGTACCGTAATTTCCGGTCTATAATCCGCGGATCAAACAATCATGTTTGATGATCCAGAAGTTTTATTTTATAAAATGTAACTTACTAGATCGCTGTAAATATTTGATTTTAATTATTGAATAAAATTTCTGGGTTGAAACAGAATTGTTTGATCTACGAATTATAATAGGCCGGAAATTACGGTAGTTTGTATTTAGGTGACTGGAAAAGCTAAAATTATCATTTTTATCAATCAACAGAAGGTATAAAAAGTTAAACTGGACTAAAATAGTGTTCAACTAGATATAGAAACAGTGGGACTTTTTCTTTTTTTTTTTTTTTTTAGTGATAAGACAAGTTTGTATGTTTGATAGTGACAGCATATAAATTATGCAAGTAGAGGAATCGAAAAATATTTGATTTCTGTTTGCATTACACTTTCCGCGAAAAAACCCAATTGGCGTTACGATCTTGTGTATTGATATACGATCTGTGTATGATTTATGGGAATGTAAGTCCCTACAAGATAATGAAGTATTTCCACTTCAAACAAAATTCAGTTCCATGTCATATTCTTGCTGTAGGTAAAAAGGAGTTTCGAAATAACAATATCCCAAAACAGGAATGGCCTGAGAATATGTACAGACCTTAATCCAATAGAACTTCTATAGAGATAACTAAAGAAAGTTGTTTGTCGGACATGACTCTGCAATTAGGCCTAATTAAGAGCAGCAATAACTGAATCTTGGTTTCATATTAAATATTCTATGTGAAAGCGTTTTAAGGCTGCTATTAAAGCTAAAGTTTACTCAAATAAAAGTTCTTAGTAGAATTTGTTGTATAAGTAATTGCTTCCATGTGTTTTTAAATTTTCTTCTTGACAACTGCTATTAAAATAAAAAAATATTCTGACTATTATTGCATCAATCAATAAATTATCTTGCCACTGATACAGTTTTACTTCAAAATTAAGTGCTGTTATGAGCAATCAAACTTTACAAATATAGTTTTTCCAAAAGGTTTCCTTAATTTTGGCCACAACTGTACGTTTAAAAATGAGCTAGAAAGCTTTCGATTGTTAAGCGGCGAAAAACATTTTTTTCGAGAACCGCCTTAAAGTTTTTCTCTCTCATGAAAGAAAAAATCATGCATTATGCACAGAATGTGAAGCACTTTCCAACTATGTCAGAATATTGTTAAGAAATTTCATTTACATACTGCAGTAAAAATCAGTTTTTAGCAATTGCTGTCCATAGCCGGTAATGGGCGCGGATTCTTTCGCGCCGCCCCCTGTATATGACCTATACAATTTATACACATCACCTAATAAACTAAAAATAGTTAAGTTTAATGCAAAGCACGGCTGAAAATGCACTTCCAAGCAATTATCACTCATAGTCAGTTCTGTAACCAAATTCTTTTGAGTGTCTCTGTAAATGAACGATAAAGGCTACCCACTAAATAATATAAGGAAAACGTGTTATAGTGTAACATCATTGAAATAGTGTACAAACATTTCCCCACAGATCATAATGTAATGATTCTTCTGTGCATCCCTGTAAACAAACTATAAATGCTTCATGCTTAATTTTTAATAGCGAGCGTGCTACAATAAACCTCAATGACATATGAATTACATGACAATCCGAGTATATTTATGAGAGGTTAGAGGACGAACAGAAGGCAGTTAGACAAACCGAAAGCATACACAATATATTATATAGTATAATAAAACTTGTCGAAAATAAATGTAATAAAATTCTCCGGTCAATGACGCGAATATTCCTGACACATTCACGGAGTCATTTAGGTAGATTTTGTAAAAATTACTACCTATTACATTCTCCCCTAAGATGGAATTTTTGAAAAATTTTTGCAGATCTACGCCGATCACGACTACCAGAACACAAACACCACCCCCAGTTCAAAACTTTATATATATATCTATCTATGTCACTTTTTATGGACACGATAACGTCAATAATTCTGCACAAATCTCTTCCAAACTGATACATAAAATCAAGGGGCATAAAATCTCGGTCAAGTTCGTAAATGATCAAAATCGAATCGAGAGGGGGGGATTTGTGGAGGCTTTTTGTGAAAACAGAACCCCCCCCCCCATAATTTCTTAATTATGATACGCATCGAATTCGTTTAAAGTTATTATTACTTCTAGGAAAAGGGTCGAAAATTTATGTATGACAGATTTTTGATATAATGGCTCCAAGGGAGGGGGGGGGGGGGTGAGGTTAAAAGAAAAAAAAATCATAACTTCAATTCGCAAGATATCAAATCCGCTTAAATTTGTTATAAATCCCCTTAATATTATCTAAAACTTTTATATTGACAAGTTTTTTATAGGACCAACCCTTATAGCAAAAAATAAATAATAATAATAATAATAAAAAGAACCCTGCCGGCTCTGCCTGCAAACAAGTTAGGTTTCGAAGTGGGCGGCTCCAACTGCCGCATCATGGTAAAAAGGTCACCACTTCTGCAATTCCCAACAAACAGGCGCTCCACGGTCTGCGTCTTCGAAATCTACCTGTGCCTGTAGGCCGACCCCTCAGGGATTTTTTTTTACGGAAATCAGGGCTGCCACTGCCAAATGGCATACAAAATAGTTGCTTTAGTAGCCTACAATGAAAAAAATAGTAGCCAAAATAGTAGCATTTGCACAAAAATAGTAGCCAAAATAGTTGCATGCTTACTTAAGAAAAGAGGGGCAAGAATCCTTATTTCCCATAAAAATAACATCATGAAAATGCACATTTTCCCTACTACATAACTGCCAACTAAATTTCATTGAAAATCAGAAGATTTTGACAAAAAATCAGAAGAAATAAGAAGATTTTAAAAATTTTATAAAACTTTCAACATGGATAAAATAAAACTAGCTGGGATCATAATAAATGAGCAAATTTAAAAGACAAGCAAGAGTGAAATAAAATAGTCACTAATTTACAAGTAAAGAATGTATATTATAGACAGAAAAGAATAACTTCAATACATAAAAAAAATTACTACTACAAAAAAGAACATTGATAATAGATTTTTTACTTTTCATTAAAATACACTTAAAATTTCAGCTTCCTAACATTTAGTAACCAAGGATAACTGAATGTTGATGCTGAGGGCCGTGATTTGAATATTGGTGTTAAACTAGTTAACTGGTGGTGTTATGCAACACCACTTAAACAATTCAACCAGTAAAATATTTTTTGTCGCCATATACAACCAAAACTGAGTAAAAATATTTATATTATTCAAAATTGACAACACATGAACCATTAAGATATTTGCAATAAATACTGTATATTATATGATAGAAAAAAAAACACACGTGAATAGAAAATTTACTAAAACTTTATTATATATTACTAAAAAAAAAATGAGTAGAAAAAAATTATTTTGACAACATGTTCATAGTAGATTGCTTAGCTTTTTTTAAAAAGTTATTAGAAAATTGTGCTTTATAACATTTATTGTCAGTAAATGATTTCGCTAACAAAATATTTTCTAGAGTTTTCGTCATCATTGATGAGCTGAACAGAGTCGTATTTTTCTTAATCAAACTGAAAATACATTTGCATTCAGCACTGCTGTGAGGAATAGTCAATACAGCTTTTAATACTTTGCAAATCCTACCATATTTCAAAATTTTATCAATGGAACACATCTTTCCTAACATGGCAATGCACGAATTTGCATGTGCCATAATAGGTATTTTTTTGACATTGAAGTCTTGTGAACTGATTCTGTAATAAGTTCCAGGCTACATCATCATCTTCATCATTTTATTTAAAAAATGGAAATTTTTCCACAAAAAAAGAAAAAGTTACATTGTAAGATTTTTTTTTTTTTTTTTTTTTAATTCACTACTCCTATTTTAAATGAAAGCAAAGTAAACTTTATTTAAATCTGAATTCTTCTCCTTTTAGAAAACTAAGTTTCATTTTTTAAGCAACCTGATAAAATAAGTTCCTGTTAATAGATAATGTACCACTTGTTCTTCATTATTTAGATAAATTTGTTATCAAATAGATGATCCATTAATTTCGAAAATTTAAATTCAAAGTTCAGCAAATTTATTATTATTATTAAGAGAAAGCGTGCTAATGGTTATACTGGATCCTCTGCAAGCATCAGCTGAGAGACAGCTATCGAGTTTTCCTAACTTCAACATCATAATGATTGAAAATTCCACCCCCCCCCCCCACCCCCCTCCTTCCTATTGTCACCGAATTCCAAATATATACTATAAGTTGCTTTGGTGGCTGGGCTACTAAATTTAACAGATGACAAGAAACAGCCACTAAAAAAATTTACTTCTGCAATTTCTTCAATTATTTCTGAACACCATTTTTTCATTTAAAAAAGAAAAAAAAATCAGAAGATTTCATCTTCTGATCAGAAAATCAGAAGGTAGAGTTGAAATTAAGAAGAGTTCTGAAATTCTGAAGAGTTGGCAGGTATGCTACTACCATCCAAATTTTCTACTTTTTGTATTTTAATTATAAAATCACACATACAAACGGAAAGAAAGAAAGAAGAAATTTTTTTAATTATCATCTGAGATATACGATCAGAATGCAGTTTGGTTTTTCCAAACTAAATTGAATATATTCTTATCTTGTGCTTGAGCATTACTGTGAGGCAACTAAAAACAATACAATTTTTATTGCATGTTATTAGCTGCAATTTTAATTCCATTTTGTAAACAAAAATTAACTGAACCAATTGAAAGTGGTTTTATCAAAAAAGGATGCATTTGATAAAGAAAGTACGTGTACATACTAACCCATTCTTTAGAAGAAATTTTTGTAAAATAAAATAGCAAAATCGTCCGAAAAAAATAAAGTATGATTTTATAGACACCAATGGGCCAAATAAAGCTATCTAAATAAGTAAAAAAGGCAATATTCAAAATGTTTTTCTCAACATTTTAAATCTGTTATTAAATTGAAAAACTGCGATAGAAAACAAGATTTTCTTATTTCTAAGTAGCATTTATTTCAGCTCGTTTATTAATTTAAATTTTTGGAATGAAGCATTTATAAGAGGTTAGAAACAAATACAATTCACGCAGCATAGTGAACAAATCTACAGTTAATCGTTTGTGGTTCATACGACAGTTAAAGGGTTAAATGCCTTTAAAAACAATCAGAAATTGCACAAATATACTGTAAAGCATAAGGGTTATGGGTGGTAGCCAAACCAAAAATCAATAATTAGTTTTCCACTGAAATTTGGATGTTGGTATCTTTGCACTACATTTATATTGAAAGAGTATTTTTTTTTTCAAATGGAAGTTTTTACATATTTTAAAAATTGCATAAAAAACTTAAAAAATTTATACGGAAATATTAGATTGGGGTATTGGGTTAAAAAATTTGCAGTGCTGAGTTTTTTTTTTTTTTTTTTTTTTTTTTTTACAAAAATAGTAGCTGGGACTGGAAAATAGTCTCCTTTTTTCTGGTTTTCTTCTAAAATAGTCGCTTTTGAAGGTTTTTGGGCTAAAATAGTAGCCATAGTTGCCTGATGCTGAAAATAGTCGCTTTTAGTAGCATTTTAGTTGCAAATGGCAGCCCTGGGAAATGCGTAGAATTTGCGGACATTACTACTTAAGAGCTACGAAATCGAATTGAGTTTTCCATTTGCCTACATCTTGTGTTACAATAAAAGTCGTCTCCGTTGATGATTGACTACTAAGTCTTGAAAATCTGTTCAAAATGCTTGCTTTCCTTATTTAATAACTGTGTGAGACAGTCAGAAATATTAAATTGAAAAACACTTATATATACCAATATAAATTTCAATGTTATAACAAAAAGCTTAGAAAGAGAGAGAAAAAAAATAAAGGAGGAGTTCGTTGGTTAGTTGAGTTGGGTTTAATGGCGCAAGGTTCACCTTTGGGCATGCTGTGCCAAGAAAAAAAATAAAAATAAATAAATTTAAATATTGAAAATAGTTAAAACACTAATACATACACATGAAACTAAAAAAATACACGCTAAAAGGGAACGAAAGCATGTAGTCCAACAGATAACTAAATTTGTTAAAATATAAGAGAATAAACCATGAAATAAAAGGAAATTGGTTAAAAATCACGTAGGCTCGAATTCCTAAAAGTCAATATTTTCCTCATTTGATCAGAGGGACACTTTCGGTACCGTTTCCGAAAGTGAAAGTAGCCTCATTAAAAACTGCAATAAAAATCTAAAAAGTATTCACCTCAGCTATCCTATGCAAAAAAATCATTTAAAAATATTAAAATACAAGCGAGAAATTTGAAGTGTAGGCTCTTAAAGGCTTGTTCTCAAATCCAAACTGGCTACTTTAAGAAATATTTTTTAATTAATTTTAGTTCGGAAACTATGAAATTGGCAGGCGTTATCGAAACGATTTCCATGTTTTGTTAAAGGGAACCGATCTTTTAGAAAATACTGTCAAAGTCGACATATTGAACCGAATTTCCGCCGCGCAGACGCGAGCCAAGGGAAAAATGTGCTGTTACGTGACACGAATCGCTTATAACTCGATGTCGATAAGTAATTTATTTATCAAAAAATGGAAAACTCATTTCGATTCCAAATCGCTTCAATAGCCAACTGCCAATTTTATGCTTTTGCGTTTAAAAAGAAGTCAAAGTTTTTCATTGTCCAGCAGATCATTTGAGAACCACCTTAACAAGATGACCAGAAAGGAACCTCTTGCTTGATCCCTAGTCAATGACAAGCTAGCTGAGCAGCTGATTGATGCATACGTGACCAACATGCACGGCAAATACATGGGTGCTTAATTTTCATAAGTCGATATACAGATTGACAGATTGATTTATATACATATAGTCTACGAACGAGAAACCCCAACGAGAGTGAAACAAAAGAGGAAAGAATAGACAAGCGAGAAATGAAGAAATTCAGTCGAACCCCGTTAATACGCCCGCTAAAGACCCGGATTTCTTGAAAAACACTAAAAATCCCTTCCTAATACGCGAACCCGCTTAAGACACGAAATTTTGTCAGTTCCTTGGGGGAAAAAACCTACGTTTAATACGCGAATGCAGCCTGGTTCCAACATAAAAATATTTAGAAGTAAATTGTCCCAAGCACTACGATAATTCTTTAAACTAGAAATGCCTTTCCTGTCCAAATTTAATGCAACGAATAATTGCTCTACTAAAAATATCTATTTCAGACTCCCCCAGGTATAAAATTCATACAAGTGTACGGTGAGTCAGCTGCTGTCAACAATGAAGACATCGATTGTTGGAAAACAAATTGCTTTCGCAGCTTGTAAAGAACTACTCAAGCCGTGATATTTGGACGAATTTGGACGCTATTACAAACTGACACCCAACAAAACAATGGCCATGAATGGGGAAATATGTTATGGGGGTAAGCTAAGCAAAGATCGTCTTACTACTGTTCTGGTCGGTGCAAACTCGGATGGATCAGACAAGTTAAAGCTACTTGTCATATAGAGAAATCACGCAATCCACGATGTCTTAAAAACGTCAAAAATCTCCCCCGCCTGTATGAAAGTCAGCGCAAAGTGTGGATGACCGGACACCTTTTCTTCAACATGGGTTCATGACCGACGGATGGGCAGGGGGGGGGGGGGGATCTGGACATGTGTTATTGCTTTTGGTCAATTGCCCTGCACATCCGAAGGATATCGAAAGCTTTACGAATGTCCAAGTTCAATTTTTACCTCAAATTAGATTAGTGTGACCCAGCCAATGGACCAAGGAGCGCCAAAGTAAATTACAAGACTCGCGCATTACGATGATACCTTCAGCAAATGGAACATGGAAACAACCCTTTTTTCTAGCTAATGTCGTCTTATTACAGTCCTCGACGCTATGGACATGCTTGCCGCAGCATGTGTCACACCAACGACGATTGCAAATTGTTTCTGCAAAGCAGGCTTCTGAAGAGGAAGTCATTGGTGAAGAGCCAACCTCGCGCTCTGGTGTTGAAGAAGATTGGCTCAGCGTACAAGAAACTCTAGGGGAATATTTTGTCGATTTCGACATGTTCATCAATATCGACAAAGAACTAGTCACATCCGAGCTCAGACAGCCACTGGTAAAATAGATAAGTAGAGAAAGCAGAGGATGAACCTGAGCTCCTGCACAGACTCTTGAAAGTGACGGAGGCGTTCACGTTCAGTCTTCTCAGACAGACCGCATCATCGGTGGACGAAGGGCTCTTGACGAGCGCGAGCTTTACCATCACCTGAATAGAACTGAAAACATCATGCGGAAGGCGTGGCCGCATGTCATATAGTCCAAGATTGATAGCTACTTTTTGTCAAAAAGTAATTTTTATGTCATTATTGACGTTATTAGCTTTTATTATTATTATTATTAATTTTATTTTTTTACTTTTTTCTATATTCCCTTTTTACTATTATCGATATCTGTACTGTATAGCTTTCAAGAATTTAAATTTTGTTAACATTAGTTTTAGTTAACGTGGTTAGCAGAAATTTTTGTATTGGTTTTGTTCAATTATATGGGTCGATAATAAATATAATTTTGAAAATAATTACTGGATTTTTACTTAAGACAGTAATCCTTATTTGAATTTCAAACACCCCTGCTAAATAAATACATAATAATAAAAACAAATGAAATGCCATTCTAAGGCTTAAAAATGTCATAAAAATGTGTTTTTTACGTATAAGGTGTTATTAGATGGACAATTGGATGAAAATTCGCGAACTTAGGTTAATACGCGAACCCGTTTAACACGCGATTTTTGAATGGTCCCCCCCCCCCCATTCGCGTATTAACGGGGTTCGACTGTAGCTCAAAAGAGAAGAAATAGGAAAAAACTGCTCAGGAGCCTCGTGTCGCGTTGTGGAGCAAGGAATTTCAAAAAAAGTTGAAAAACTGTCTGCATTAAAACTTTGCATTATAAAATTTTCTGCATTAATTTTTATTATTATTACACAAAACACGGTAAATAAAGGAACATTTTTTTTTTTCGTTTTGAAGAGGATACAAAAACATCAGTTTATACTTTATTGACAAATTAAAGTTTTGCATATTGTGTTTTACAATGAGTTCAATTTTCAATTTTAATACGACGTATACAATATGGTAACTGTAGTTTTTATTATTACGGTTTCGTTCATTTGACGAAACCCTACTCGTCGCACTCTTTTGTATGTCTGGCTGTCCGTTACAGAGTCCGTTCTCAGAAACTGTTTAAGTTAAGAGACTTGAAATTTTGTGTACTTACAGCTGAATACTTACTGTTATGACAAATCATAAAATTTTGGAAAATGTCTTCATTAACGCAAGATATTAATTAAAAACCCACTCATTAATGGAAAATATTCAAGTAAAGCATAGAATTTAATCAAACCGCAAAGAATATCAATTAAAAATCGCAAAATATCAATTAAAAATCGATTTGAATAAATTAGTTTAATTTCCTTTCATTGGAAAATCATAGAGGAACAGTCTGACATCTGTTCCCACAGCCCAAAGATGGTGGACTAGGCATTTTTCAGGCTCTATAGATTTATTTCTTTTTAATATTATATTTATCGATTTGAAATTAACACATCTATGCGTATTCTATAACGCTAAATCCAAATATGTCATTTTCGTAAAAATCTTTCAATTACAACCGAAGACATTAATTATTATTTCATTAATTCGATTGCAGAAAAATAATTCCTTTGAACATGTCAATTTGAATCAGAGACACCTTGCTGAAGAATATCACAATGGTGGAATTAATAGCCCCTAATTTACATCGGGGTTTTCTTTAACAGAATAGTTGTTGTAACTTGTCATTTTACAAAAAAATAATTTGTTTCTTATACTTTCGAATGCGAAAGATAAAAAAAATAAAAATAAACAATGCTGATGCTAATTAAATACCTCACTCACAAATTTTAACGCATGTCCAAAATTTTAAAACTCACTGTATAAGATAAGGATTCGAAAATTGGTATATATACGCAAAATCATATTCTATTTAAGAAATTCAAAAAATCGAAAAATATCAACTGGTAAATTTTTATTTGATAAAAAACATGATTTATTTTATGGAAAATGAAATTTATTTGGATTTATTAATTAAAGGATAAAGTGTTTTGAAAGGAATATTAAACGAAACCTTTTGTGTGATCTTCGATCACACTTACCCACTTGTTAGTAAGTAACACACTGCATTCACTATACAATAATGATTTTGAAAGTGTATTTAATATAGTGAAAATTTTGTAAAAATTTCCGATAAGTAACAATTATAAGTTAGTAAAATTTCAGGGGAAGGATGACCCCGATAACGAAAGATAACGATGATAAACGCAGGGGTGATTGTGGGTTCATGAAAAAATACCTGAAATTTTGACAAGAAAAGGGAACATAGAGAATATCCCAAGAGAGGGAACATATAATTTATTACAAGGAGGTCAAATTATGAAACATATGAATTTTAATTATGTTTAGCAATCATATGAAATTGATATTTTAGTCTTATTTTATGAATTTAACTATCAGAAAAACTGGAATTTCTGTATTGAAAATGAAAAAATACCTGAATTCAGGTATATAACCTGAACACAATCACCCCTGTAAACGAAAGAAAGATTAAAGGAAAAACTACAAGCAGATGTAAATAGCGTACTTTGAATATACATTACAATGTACACTTTGTAAGAAAACTGACAACGGAAAAAGGTAACATCATTTCGATCGAATTCTAAATCTGTTTAATAATAATAAAACAGTAACTCTTAGTTTAACGTGCATTTAGCGGTTAAGAAAGAGGTGTGATTTAACACAGGCTATTAAATATATCTATATTAATATAAGAAAGCTTCGCTCTGCCTGTGTGTGTGTCTGCGATGGGTAGAAAAATTCAGTGCACCTAGAAGTTTTTTTTTTTTTTTAATAATTAGACGAGATTAATTAAAAACTCATCAAAAAAGCGATATATATATATTTTTTGGCACAAATCAGCAGATGTGATTTACTCAGTGAAGGTAATGAAGAACCGAATGGCCGGTTGTTTTAACCTCCATCGGCCAATCAGTTTTATTTAGTTACTAGTAAATCTGCAGATCAGGAGCCTCAACGTCAGAGCTCTGCATTTGTTTTTTAAATCTCATTTTTGATATTATTTAACATCGTTCAATACTCAATTATTATTTTTTCTATTGCATGCATATTTATAAGCATATAAAATTCTTCGAATGTTCCAGAAATTAGAATAATTAATTAAACACGGTGTTATACAATGATATTCTGAAATTCTAATGAACTGCTTATTCTTTTAATTTTTTTAAATAAATAGGCATTCATCCCTCCGTAGTCTCATTAAATTTACATTCGTTTCGATTTAAAAAAAAAAGTATTTCACCAAAATAGTGCGAGTTCCTTGAATTTTATTATTTTACACTTTACAGCCTTTGAAATACGGTTGCTAAGCAACGGATAAATTAAAGTGGAAAGTAAAAGTAAACGCTTTTAAAAATTGTAAAAAATATGAAAATAAGATGTTTATATTTTCCGAACAGATGCAAAAACATTTTCAAATATTTTAAGCAATTAATTTCTAAATTCTATTAAATTTATCGGCAGAATTTTAAAACTATTTGAAATCCATATCGACAATTTAGCATTCATAATTTTACGTCTAAATCCATTATGCAAATATTCCATTTTCATTTCAGATAAAAATGAAATGTGAAAACTCGTCTGCATCCCCATAGGAAAGCATTATGACCTAAAATAAAATGTTCTATATTTTCCGAACGAATGAACCAAATTTAAGAAAAAACCTATACAGCTAATTCCGGATACCTTGCCAACATACGTACAAAAAATCAACCTAATCGGACCATTTTTACGGCAGTTATCGCGGAACAGACAAACAAACAGAGAGAAACAAAAAACTTTTTGCGTCTCCACAGTGAGCCGCAACTGACGTTTCGGCAACAAACACAAGACATTCTTGAAAGATCGTACTCTTACTTCTCAAACGCTGCAATCATTTAGAAATAACATTGCTGTTAACCCTGTGAATTTTTTTAATTAGGGTGGTATTCGAGGTTGACTTTTCCCCCGTTTCGGCGACTCTCCCCTAGAGCTCGATTTCAGATGTACCGATTCATAAAAAATGCCTATTTAAAGCTGAGACGACTTTTTCGACTATGCAATCAGATTTTAAAAATAAAAATGTTAACCCCTTCAAGGCGGCCGCAGGTCACTTCGCGTCTTTCGTCGACTATCTTTTTTCTACATTAAACGACCATATTTCGATGAAATATTTTTAGAGCATTTCGGCAAACCAGATGTACATCACCTACAAAAATTTCGAAACTTTCGGACGTATTTAAAAAAATAATAAAATCTGAGACATTTTCTATGAAAACGGTAAAACGTGGCTGTTTCAGCGCGGCTTCGGCTCTTGTTTTTCACCACTAAATATGCATATTTTTTCAGGAAATTTTAAAAAGAGATTGGATACTGTTATATTTTTACTAGGACTTGACAAATGCGGTGGCCAGGTCTCACACATTGCACAATAAGTCAGCGCGCAGTGCATCAAGAGCAACATCTATTACTCATCTTAGTCACAATCATAAATTAAAATTCTCATAAGATGTCGCAAAATTACAAAACATTGAGAAATCTACAAAAAATATTTTTTTAACTTTTATGTTTAATTTAGCAAAAATAAGTTCCTCAAATTCAAATTTTAAAATAATAAAATCAGAAATATTTTACTGACTTCGACAGGAGAAAAGGCAAAAAATTGTATTTCAGTTTTAATATTGGGGTGGGGAGAATATATTTTTACTGCCGACAAGAATTTTTTGCTTAATCAAATTTGTAAAGCCCGGTCTATAACCGATTAAAATTTCAGAGAGTTCGTAAGATCAGAACTATTTTCCGTTATGATAAAGAAGGCGACACGAAAACAAAGAAGAAAAAAAGGCGATAAGAAAACATTTATTTTACAACTAGATAACAATATTTTTTCACGAAAATTTTGCACGGGCTGTAAAACCGTTATATTTATAACCGATAAAAATTTCAAAAGGTTCGTACAAAATTGTGTTAAAGATATAAAGTCATACAAACTTCAGGTTTGTTTAAACCTTTTACCCGCCAACGTTCCACAAGTGGAACATGAAGTATGTGAGGCTATAGTATTGTTTTAAGTATTTGTTTAATCTGTTTGTAGGTGGGGGGGGGGGGGGGGGGAGAGATAATAGATAAACAATGCTTGGTTTTCCTGTGCGTGCTTGAAAAGCACAACAGAAACCCGGGTATAATGGTCGCCAATTTAACAAATTCCTAAGGTTATCTTAAAAATCAAACCAACTACTTGTAGTTAATTTCTGACAAATTCATAAAAACATGTTCATTCCGAAATGCGTAAAATTTGCAAATGTTCTCACTCAAATCCCAAAGAATTACAAAACGCTTTTTAACACTTTCCAACATAATTGAAAAGTGTTTATGAATTTGGTTTGTCTGTCTGTCTACTGTCTGTCCGTGGCTCTAATTCGCGTAAATATATTCGAATTGTAATGCAATTGATATATGTTATTGAGGTTTACTACGGCATGTTCGGTATTGAAAATGAAGTGTTTAGCACTTATTTTTTTTACAGGGACACTCAAAAGAATTCCGTTACATTACGGTCTATAGGGGAAAAATCATTTGCGGTTTATTTTAATGATGTTACACAATTTCAAACAAACATATTGAAATTGATATAAATCACCGAGGTGCACTACAAGAGGCTTACTATGGGATGTGGTGTGCATAGCACTTATAATTCCTTTACAGGGACACTCAAAAGAATTCCGTTACATTACGGTCTATGGAGAAATACCGTTTGCGGTTTATTTGAATAATGTCCCACTATTTCAAACATATTGAAATTCATATATATCACTAAGGTGGATTACAAGAAGCTTACTAAAATATTGTGTGTATAGCATTCATCGTTCATTTACAGGGACGCACAAAAGAATTCGGTTAAAGTTCTGCTTGTTAATAATAATTGCTGGAAGTACTTTCAGTTGCTGAACGCGTTTTTAAATTTAATTAATTTTTTGTCTATTATTTGGTGTGTATAAATTGTATAGATCGTATACAAAAGTTCTTGAGCACATTTCATTTCCGTTTATTGGCGGAAATTTCAGAAAGAACATTTTAAACTGTGCAACGCAATTCTTAACTGAACTAAAATTTAGCAATCTATTTAGTATATATACAAATCAATAGATCATATACAGGGCTGCACAAAAGAGTTCGGATATTTTTCCTAATATTGTTTGTAATTCTTGAAATTGGATTTTAAAATGTTATGCGTTTTCCAAATTGTTTACTTATATATTTTGGAAGTGTTGGAAGGTGTTACATAATCTATGCTTGATGTAAAGGTGAAAATAAGCACTCGCCAGTCGCTACTCGGCGATTAAACTTGAAAAACTGGCGATTAAAAATGTGGAAAGAACTGGTCAAATGCAGGATTTTCAGATTTCCGTTTTTTCCCTAATATTCGCGATTTTTTTACGCCCGGCCCACGATATTCATGATTTTTAAACGCGTGATAAGACGAAATTCATGATTTTTTCCTCGCGCGATAAGACGAAATTCATGTTTTTTTACTCGCGCGATAAGACGAAATTCATGATTTTTTTTATGCACGCAATCGAGGAAATTCATGATTTTTATCCGCGCGATCGATCGAGGAAATTCCTGATTTTTACGCTACCGAATAACGAATTTTGCAATTTTTTCCGAAACTAATTGGCGAAATACACACAATTCCTGAATTTCTGGATGGAGATGTTGGCCACTTTTGGCCCGCTGGCCACAGGTTGTGCATGTGTATATCATGCTGTGGGTTATTATTTATTGCATAAAGATACCTATTTTAGCGAAATTCCTTATTTTCATCCTTTAGCTTGACGCATGATCTTTCGTTCGTCTTTTTAATATTATCCTGTATATAAAAACGAAAAGGGATTTTGCTAAGGTGTTTCTCAAATGATCTGCTGAACAACGCGAAACTTACTGACACAATTTAACGCAATTTTAAACGCAAATGCATAAAATTGGTAGGTCTGACTATTGAATGGAATCGAAATGAGTATTCCATATTTTGATAAATAAATTACTTATCGAGTTATAAGCCATTCGTGTCACGTGACAACACGTTATTCTTCTTTCTTGGCGGTGAAACATCGGGAACTCTGTTGAAAGCGTCGACTTTGACAATGTTTTCCGAAAGATCCTCTGCCTTTGACAAAAAATGGAATGCGTGTTTCGATTAAAGTTTCTAAGTAACAATACATGCCCATTTCATGCGTTTCTGATCAAAAATGAATTTAAAAAAATGTGTCTGAAAGTAATTTCTTTGGATTTGAGAACAGCCTTAAGATTCACAATCACAAGAAAATGATCCATTAGTGCATGCGTAAAATTCAATCTAGAACCTATCCAGTTTTAGAGTACACTAGAACGAGAAAAAGGTGATAAATATGCGATTATTTTTCGTAAAAAAAGAAAGAAAAGAGAGAGAGAGAAAAAAAAAAACAAGTGGGTCGAAGATCGCAAAAAGGATTTCGTTTAATATTCCTTTCAAAACTCTTTATCCTTTCTTTAATAAATCCATTTTTTTTTTTTTTAAAATGAAAAGTCATGTTTTTTATAAAGTAAAAATTTACCGGTCTATTTTTCTCGTTTTTTTTTTTTTTTTTTTTTCCGAAAATGTGAACCGGTCCGACAGCGGGCGAAGCCCGCTATTATACTCTGTCATAATAATATCTGTTACGTGGACTAAATGCGATATTTAAAAAAAAAATCAATTTCACAATTAAACAATATTTCCATAATCGGGTTTTTATCATGATTAAATACGTTCCTCAAACTCATATGACATTATAATCACTTGCTGACGTCATATCTACTTGCTTTCTCTATTACTCATATTGATACTCTCTTTGTATTATTTTCAAACATTTGAAAAAGTCCGCCTAATATACGATACCGCAGGCAGCGGGAACACGTGTCGGAGGTTGGTTTAGATCAGAATGCGCCCATATCGGCGGAAGGTGGAAATAAAGGTTTGTCCGTCGCGTGCGCAGCAATTTTAAATAAATAATTTCATGCAAAATCGAGTTAAAAATATAAAATCATAAAAACTTTAGGCTTGTTTAGCTTTATTATCACGGGCCTGGGTAATACCGGGCTGGTCAGCTAGTAGTAAATAAAATTTAACAACTGACAATATTTTATATTAAAAATATTTAAATTAAAAGTTTTTGCATGTAGTTATCGATTAAATAAACTTATCTAAACCTTTATTTATATTTTATATGAACATTATCAAGAAGATATACAGTGTCTCACAAAAGTGATGGGACACTTGTGCTTTATAAAAAGAAACTGCAATAAAATAAATAAACAAACATGTGCAAAAATTTTTTGGGTGTGTTTCATATTTAAAGTTAGTAACAATTATTACATAACATACATTTTGTCAAAATATTAAAATATTAATTTAGTAAAAATACAATTGTTCAGAACGGAGCAAAAAATGGCTCACATAAGTGATGGGACACTTACTTTTCCATCAAATATTTATCCAAAAATTTTACTTTTTAAAAGGTTTTAATATTTTGTTGGATTTCCTTTTACTTTTAAAACATGATTTAATCTTTTTGGGATGGATTCGACTAATTTTTTTGTGATTTCTGGAGTGATTTTACCCCATTCTTCTTGAAGTACCGATTTTAGTTGTTGTTTTGAAGAAATGGTGTGTTTGCGAATTCTTGATTCCAATTCTTGCCAAATATTCTCTATGGGATTTAAGTCTGGAGATTGTGGTGGTGTTTTTATTATTTCAGGACAGTTATATAGCAGCCAGAGTCTAACGTTCAGAGCAGTGTGCTTGGGGTCATTGTCCTGGTAGAATTTAAAATCGTTATGAAGGTTCAATTTTCGTGCTGAAGATTTCAAATTTTGCTTTAAAATATCAATATACTTGTACTGATCCATTATACTGTCAATAAAAACAAGATTACCTACTCCAGCGGACGACATACACCCCCATACCATAACTCCTCCTCCACCATGTTTTACTGTTGGTACCAAGTTCTGTTTGCGAAATTCTTCCCTGGGTTTTCTCCACACCAAGATTCTACCGTCAGAACCAAATATATTAAATTTACTCTCATCAGCAAATATAACTTTATTCCAGTAATCAGAATTCTTATTTATGTTGGATTTTGCGAAAGCTAGTCTGAGTTTTCTATTCTTTTCACTTACGAAGAATTTTTTCCTGGCTACTCTACCGTGATATCCAGCAGATCGAATTACCCTTCTAATAGTCTCAGGATTAACAATTATTCCATATAATGCTTGTAAATCAGCAGCAACTTTTAAAGCACTAATTCTTGGATTTTTTTTAATATTTCGAACGATAATTCGCTTTATTCCATTGGATAGCTTTGATGGTCGGCCAGGTCTTCTTTTATCCTGAATCATATGATTCTTTTTATATCGTTTAATGATATTGAAAACTGTTGAACGACTCAAGTTAACTGTTTCAGCAGTTTTTCTAATAGATTTTCCACGTTCAATATGCAAATTAATAACTAATTTTCGAATTTCAGGCGAAGTTTCTTTTCGTTTAGCATTCATGGCTACACAGAGCTAAAAAACACAAAAATTCCAAAACAAACTGGAGAGAAATACTGCAGACGATTTTATAAATTATTGCCAATTGCTTTTAAGTAAAAATAAAACCCCAAAAAATATTTTTATTGCTTATTTCAGACGATTTTTGTTGCATATATAATGGTGTCCCATCACTTATGTGAGCTATTTTTTGCTCCGTTCTAAACATTTGTATTTTTATTAAATTAATATTTTAATATTTTGACAAAATGTATGTTATGTAATAATCTTTACTAAATTTAAGTATGAAACACACCCACAAAAAAATGTGTACATGTTTTTTTAATTTATTTGATTAGTTTCCTTTTGTAAAGCACAAGTGTCCCATCACTTATGTGAGACACTGTATATGTATAACTAAGAAAAGTATATGATTATTCCCCTACGAAAAAGAAAAGAAGAGAAAAAAGAAAAAATATTCATATAGAATTATAAAAGAAATCACCTTGATATCCATGGTTTATCTGGGTTTTAGAATCACGCTAATAAAAATGAAATTAATAAAAATTTTTAAAAGTCGCGTAATTAAAAGAAAATTGAGACTGTAGTAAGTAAAAATAAATCATCCATTTAATATTTTTAGGTGCGTTCGTAATTATATAAATACGTAGCACCTATAGTCGTCGTTTGGTCCGTCCGTCTGTCTGTCTGTCCGCATATAACAACGCAAAAACTACCCAACCAAATGGTTTGCAATTTAAAATATATTATCTTTGCAGAATTTTGTCGAGACATTTCAAATTTTATTAAAATCGAATCAAAACTTTAGGAGATATTAATAAAAATATTTATTAAGAAATTTGAATTTTTTTTTTTTTTAAATCGGTGCTTTTTTGTTATAGGAGCTTCCGAAGTTTAATCGTCAAGCGACCGAGATACTTATTTTATGACAGAAATTAATCTGCAGACGATATAATTCATTTCACAGAATTAAAAATCATCAAGATCTGAATATTTATATAACTAGTTAAGATATTTGTATGAACAGTGTCATAAAATATATACTTAACTAGCTGTTTAACCCGTTCTACGCACGGGATATCATGAATTTAATTCTAAAACGTGCGTACGAACGCACCTCGTTTGTAACGTTTGACGTACAATTTCCAACTTGTTAGTTATTGTTGCTAAATTAATTCAAGCATAATAGGATGTAAATTACAAGCTTAATATTATTCCACTTCATTAGTTGAGTAGGCTGGACTGACAACATCATCTATCGTTTTAATCTATAGGAATCGCTTACACAATATAACAATTCAAATTTTCAATACTTAATTAATTTAAAAGCAACTAATTAAAAATTAAAGTACATTTCTAAAGGAACTTTCAAGTTATTTACCATCAAATCTTGACGGGTACTATTTAGTTTTTATAACAACGAATCCTTCAGAAAATGCGCCAAAGTGGATGTTTCGAGCCAATAATTGGAACATGATAATGAAAATTTAGCCATGATATTTAACACATTACCGGTGGGCGATTTTTCGAAAGTCGCACTTAAAACTTGAAGAAATCACCATAAATTGAAATCTTTTTAGGCAGGCCGCACACCGAAGGTGACAAGCGACACAATGCGCAAGTCAGGAGACAAATTCTGAAACTCAAACTTGTTTCTTTTTCGTTGTTGGAAACAAAGAAGAAACGGGTTTGAATATCAGAATTTGTCTTCTGACTCGCGCGTTGTGTCGTTTGTCACCTTGGTGCGCAGCCTGCCTTATTATAAGAAATGAATTAGAATATCTTCTATTCTCTGTACAAAATTTATGACACAAGAAAAAAATTTCGCCGCAAATCCATGTATGTGTATATAAAGGGGAGGGGGGGCGGGGCAGGTTTCTTAAATCTACAACGAAATTCCGGATCGACATTTAATTCGTAATTTCGATATAGGCTTTTGAGACCAAAACTATCCCCATTAGTAAAATCGAAAAACTCGACAGGTAAAAAGAAAAGTGAGGTTTTGGCTTTTCTAATGCTTTAATTTTGAAAGCAGAAACAACTAACCAGCCACCCAACATACACACAATTTAACTATCCTTCGCTATATAAGAATCTCGAATTTTTTAATTAGATGGTGGTCATGGTATAAAACGTTCGCAACCAAATTTCATACATAAATTAATATCTTACTACATGCCCAGATGGAATTGGCATTGCTCTTCAACGCAAATAACTGAACTGGGAACTGTCATGTGATCAAGATAGGCTGAAAAGCTACCGAAATAGGGGTAGTGTCGCGGCTTGTTTCATTCGTTGGCAGCGACGATAATCGCTTTTAAATCTAATTGTAGTATCTTTTCATTTGATAATTAATAAATAAATTATAATTAAAAAAAAAAGTTACAAACTCACCTCTCCATTTTGCTCAGGATTTTCTAGCTTAATCTTTTTCTGTGGAGGTGATAAAGGTTCCTCCTCTTGTATAATTCCAACTGCTGCACCCGTGCATGGCTGTGAAATTGGACTAGGAGTAAATTTTGTATCCAGTTTTAAAGTTAGATTAGGCATTGGAGGAGAGTTTGTTGCAACCGCCGGTATAGGCATACTCATGAGCGAATTACCACTAATAGTTTGAACAGTTTCCTGACCACCATTACTACTATTGGCTGGAGAATTGGCAACACTCGTGACAGCTGGCACGGAAGTGTTTACAGTACTAGACGGCAATGGTGATGAGTTCGAGCACAAAGGTGGTGGTGGCACTGGACTTGATAAACTGACACCACTACTAGTTATTTTTAAAGGGGACATCACACCTAATACACCGTTTATTTCAGTGGATGATGTTGAAGAAGTGTTACTACTACGCGCACTTGAATTTTTCTCTTTATCACGATTTTTTTCTTTTTTGTCTCGGTGACTGCTATTACGCCCCTTGCTAGACGAATGTTTCGATTTAGGAGCTTCAGAACAGTTTGCAGGCGAATTTGACGAAGAGTTACTGGCACAATTATTGCTATTATTATTTGTATTTGTATTATTATTATTATTATTATTATTTGAATTTGAAGTTTCAGGGTGTTGATGGGAGGGAGCACCAGAAGACTTTGTGTCCGACTGCACTATTTCGTGCTTTGCCTCGGAGTACTTACTCCCAACAGTTTTTCGTTTTATTTTCATTTTTAAACCTTTGTCCACAGTAGCCTGATGTTCAAATGCACCAGATCCCTGAACACTTGCACTGTTGTTGCTGCTGCCAGTTGTCGTTACTCCAGTTCCCGTTGAGGAGGTTGCTCCAGCGCTAACACCGCTGTTTCCAGAGAGGCGCGGGGTTTTGGAGTTGGACATGGCTGCCGCCAAGTTACTGTTGTTGCAAGGGGTTTGGGATCCCAAGAAATTGAATGTGGTCGCAGAAGTAGGAGAATCGTTGACCACCGAGGAGGGACTTTGTACAGTGGTGCCGTTCTGCTGGCTATGGTGTGTATGGTGATGCTGTATGCCGTTTCGCTCGTTTGTCTTTTCGATGTCTGCGTCTAGATCAATGATGAGGTCGCCGATGCCCAACTCCCATTCGTTGTAGTCATCATCAAAGTTGGTCGCTGCGCTACCGTCGTTAGCGGTCGACGTCGTGGAGGCAGGTGGTGCTGGAGGACTCTTGAGATCACACTTCACGACAACACTGCTCGGGTTATTGCTGCTGCTTGTGGTAGTGGTGGCGTTCCTCGTGGTGTCGGATAGAGCCACCTTTCCGCGGTGGCCATCCAGCGAGTTGTCTTTCATTGGCCTCCGTTGTCACGCCACCGCAAACAAGGAGTGCACATACCCGATATTGCTTCACCTTTTACTACTCCACCTGAACCACGTCAACAGGCACGAAAGCAAAACTGAATGAGAGATGGGTGCCGGCGGGGAAAAGACACACTAGCGAAAATGGGCCCCAGCCTGAAAGAAAACAAAAAATATATTTAAGCTCCCTAAACAATACTTACAAGGGGGCAGAAAAACGTTTAAGTTGAAAAATGCAAAACATTCATGTTACATAATTAACAGTACTATCTAAGAACAAAGAAGTTCGAAAAGATTTTTCTCTCATAATATAAAGATTTTTCTCTCCTTCTCATAATATCAATATAATAAAATGTGGATAACTGATCGAAGATCACACAAAGGGTTTCATTTTATATTACTTTCAAAACATTTTATCCTTTAAATAATAAATCCAAATAAATTTCATTTTCCATAAAAGAAATCATGTTTTTTATCAAATAAAATTTTACCGGTCGATTTTTTGAATTTCTTAAATAGAATATGATTTTGCGTATATATATACCAATTTTCGATTCCTTATCTTATACAGTGAGTTTTAAAATTTTGAACATGCGTTAAACTTTGTGAATGAGGTATTTCATTATCATCAGCATTGTTTATTTTTATATTTTTTGTATTCGAAAGTAAAAGAAACAAATATTTTATTTATTTATTTATTTTATTTTAATTTATTTTATTATTTTTTTGTAAAAAAGTTACGACAAATATTCTGTTAAAGTAAACCCCGATGTAAATTATGGTCTATTAATTCAGTCATTGTCATATTCCTCAGCCAAGTGTCTTTCATTCAAATTAACATGTTCAAAGGAATTATTTTTCTGCAATAGAATTAATGAAATAATAATTAATGTCTTCGGTTGTAATTGAAGGATTTTTACGAAAATTACATATTTGGATCCAGTGTTAAAAAATACGCATTGATGTATTAATTTCAAATCCATAAATGTAATATTTAAAAAAAAAAAAAAATCCGAGACGGCTTGGTTTACAAAAGGTAGATTTCGAAGACTGACTGTGGGGCGCCTGTTTATTGGGAATTGCAGAAGAAATACATTTTTGCCATGGTGCGGCAGTTGGGGTCGCCCACTTCAAAATATACCTGTGCCTATAGGCGGAGCAAGCAGAGATTTTTCTGTTTTTAATTTTTTTTTGCTGTAAGAGTTGGTCCTATAAAAAAACTTGTCAATATAAAAGTTGTAGATAATAAATATTAAGAAGATTTATAATAAATTTAAGTGGATTTGATATCTTGTGAATTGCGGCCGTTTAGTTGGGGGTTATGAAAAAATTCATAACTATGAATTTTTCTTCTTCTTAAACACTTATCCCCCCCCCCCCCTTGAGGCCATTTTTAATTATATCAAAAATCTGTCATAAATTTTTGGCCCTTTTCCTAGAAGTAATAATAACTTTAAACGGATTCGATATGTGTCATAATTAAGAAGTTATGATGATTTTTCTGTTTTCACAAACCCCGCTCCCCCCACCCCATACCGAATATTCGGCCAAAATCACTATTCGGTGAGTCCCTACACGCAACATGTATGTACATATGTCATATAAGTTTGTAGAAAAAATAATAAACTATTCAATAGTTTAAGTTTAAATCCATAAAGTACTGCGCATTTAAACAATCAGGAATAAAAAAGGAATTTTCAAATGCATTAAAATAGCTTGTATTTGGCGCGGAAAAAGTGTTTACCAAATCGCGTCTTTTTGCGCCTAATATTCGTATTTAATTTTTTTTTACAGATTTTTTACTGGGATTCAGAAGCTAAGTTTGACCGATCCTTTATTACATACATAAGAAGTTTCATCAGCCTTTTTTTTTTCCCCCTTCAAAATATTCTGAGTATGCGCTTTAAGACCTTCCTTATTAAATGTACAAAAGAATTTTCTAAAAGCAGCATGATCTTGCGGCCATGAATATTAGGATCTTGGGAAATCATGTACATGGTATATTCAGAAATGAGGAAAATGAGACTTTTAGAAGTAAAACTTTGTATTATGTTTGAAGGTGCTATAAACACCACAGAACGACAAACTCTGGAAGCGATTCGCCAAATAGCTTGAAGACAATGTGTTGCTTATTACTGTCTACCCCAAAAACACTATTTACACTTCGTAAGAAGAAAGCATGCAAAACAAACATTGTTAGAAATTACAGAAATTCCGAAAAACTGCATATACAGGTAGAAAATTTCAATCGGATAATAACCCTAAAAACTAGTTACGTAATATTCAATGTACAAATACTACATAGGCAAAATCGCTTCTCAATTTATAAGGGATGCCTCCGAATGTATAAAAGCCAATTAAGGGGGGGGGGGGGGATCCCGGCAATAATATATATTCATTATACGAGGATAATGTGAAAACGAGCTGATCAATCGCAATAGGAGTTCCATAAATAAAACATCCTAAAACGCAAAAGCACGAAATATTTGGCTAAACTGTCTGAGAATAACTCTTTTTGCATTACTACTCTGATCGTAGTATAATTTAATCAACATCAAAAAACAGTTCAGACTTCTTTCTAGCAACCTCTTTTCTATTTTAAACAGTTTGCGGGACCCCTGTTGTGATTGAGCAGCTAAACACGATATCCGCTAATTAATGAGTATATTGTCGCCTCTATTATTACCCTCTCACGAATGTAAATTGGCTTTTATACGTCTGAAGACTTCTCTTAATCGTATACTTCATTTAGAATGGTACTTCACAATTAGAATGTTTTTTGATACACTATTCTTTGTAAAGCAAGCGCCTATTCCATGTCTCACATTGATGAATACTAAACAGGCAAACGACAGACCAAGTTTAACGCTGTTTTCAATACCGATTACAATAAATGAGCAGTAAATGAAGCAGGGATACGAGAAAATAACAATGAACAATGCGTACACAGCATGTACAGGAGGCTTTTTACTCGCAGCCACTGAAAGAGAAACCGTCATACTTTCACTCTTTCTGGGTTGTCACACGATCAAGATAGGCTGGTTCGCACTAACTGAATTGTCATGTGATGAGAATAGGCTAAAAAGCATCCACGATCAGTGGAGCGCTGCAGCCTATTACCATGATTTTTCCCGAAACATGTAATTTCTTCCAACTGAATTATACATAATTTTGGTGCCGAGTCGGCAGCAAAAACATAATAATAAAGCATCATTATAGATAGCAAGATAATGAACCAGTGGAGAAACCAGAGTGGGGTCCACATGATCTGGATACCACTAATTTTATCAAGTTTTCTTTGACTTATCTAATCCGGAAACTTTCTGAGATAATCAATGCGAAGAAAACTTTACATATTATTACTGGTATGCAGAGCATTTGGGCCCCCTCCCAGGCTACGCTACTGTAATGAACGCATATTTAACGAAATTACAACGGCTACTCATCTAATCACTTTCCTTTAAGTTCACAATATTTATTTTAAACTTTCAAAAGCTGGGATGTTCATCCAACAAAGAAGGGAGGCATTCAAATTATTCAAAACCCGAAAGGAAATTATTAAAATCAAGCGATTAGCCTTTCACCAGGGTCAGCAGCGAATGTACTTTTTGCAACAGCCTGCCTGGAAGGTTATGATGCCGCTTCACAGAAACTCCCTAATCGCGAAATCACACGTTAACCCATGTAAAAATTTAAATGTGATTCCTCATTACCTAATATCAGAAGCGAAAAAACAGTTTTCACTATAGAAAATAGTCTCCTTATATTTTAAGTTAAGATGATAAAATTTCATCAAGTGGAAATTTCAAAGTTTATACACTGCTCAAAACAATGAAAGGATATTTGAAGTTTTATATAAAATAAAGATATAAACGAAATTTTTTTTGGCCGAAAATAGAAGAAGAGAATCACAAATGCAAATTTTTCTGGTTTTCAAACTGTGGAGTATGCAAATTTTGAGTTCGACGTCAAAAACGTCGCTTCAGCGGCAGCGAATGAAATTTGACTTTCAACTGGATAAAAGAGAATGAAGGCAAGGATGATCGGCATTCAGTGATTGCTTTGTTTCGATGAGTACGATGTCTCAGCGAAGTCATTTGACAGATTCAGAAGCTTAGAGAATTGTTGGTAGGTTAGAAGGGGGCCAAACTCAAGCCGAAGTAGCAGCCATTGGAGTGTCACAAAGTGTCATTTCCAGGATCTGGAACAGTTTTTTGGAGAGTGGATGTGCAGGCCGAAGACCAGGGCAAGGTCGTAGACGGGCAACAACGCCCAATGAAGATCGGTATTTAGCGCTAACAGCTCGGAGACACCGAAACTTGAACGCTACTCCTCTCCAACAACACCTTCGCTCGGCTACAGGCACCACGATTTCAACTCAGACTGTCCGAAACCGGCTCCATGCTGTAGGTCTGTATGCTCGCCGACCGATGGTATGTGTTAGATTAACATCAAGGCATCGTCGCGACCGCAGGGAGTGGGCAACCGAGCATGTCAACTGGAGGAGAAATGAATGGAGCAATATTCTGTTTTCTGACGAGTCCCGTTTTTCTGTGCATCCGGATAATAGGCGTATTTTCATTTGGAGGGACCGTGGCAGTAGGAATAATCCTGCGTTCGTGCACGAAAGTGTCAGATTTGGCGGTGGAGGAGTGTTGGTGTATTGTGGCATCTCCATTGACGGGCGCACTGACCTCTACATCATTCGAGATGGAGCTCTGACTGGTCGCCGGTATAGGGATGAGATCCTCAGACCTATTGTAGTCCCTTACGCTGCAGCAATCGGAGATAACTTCATTTTAATGGACGATAACTGCAGGCCACATCGTGCAAACCTGGTGGAGGATTTCCTTTTCGAGGAAGGAATCGTTCGAATGGAATGGCCAGCCTGTTCTCCAGACATGAATCCAATCGAGCACATTTGGGACGCTCTAGGAAGACGAGTTTCTGGCCGCCAACAACCCCCACAAACTCTCCAAGAACTGGAAAGAGCTCTTCTGGAAGAGTGGGGCAGAATACCCCAACTCGTCATTAATAGCCTCATTGAGTCCATGCCTCAAAGGTGTTCAACGTTGCTGGCCGCCCGTGGAAACCATACCCCCTACTGAAAATGATTTTCTTTGAAGAAAACACCTTTTCTTATTCTTTTTTTCTCATATGCACAAATTGTGTTTTTTTCCTTTTGTACACAAATGCGCAATAAAATGCATTTTTTTCTGCCAAACATGTGTAATTTATTCTCATATAACCTACCATTGACCATGTCTGTCGACCATGTATCAATCAGCTAAAAAGTTTCCCAGATACAAAATCCACCTAAAACTGCAATATCCTTTAATTGTTTTGAGCAGTGTATATACGGTAGTTTTAAATACATAAAATTTAAAGAGACATTAAAAACGTACCTCGTCAACGTCTACTTTCTGGTTTTCGGTTTCGATATTCGGATTTTTCGGGTCTGAAACACGACATAAAGCCGAAATTTTTAAATGAACAATGCGGATAAATGTAATTTTTCACTTTTTCTTTCCAAACAGCGGAATTTGTCGTGTCCTCCAGACCACGAAATATAAATTTTATAATGCGGAAAATGTAAAACTCTCTAATTTTTTTTTTATTAAGTCGTGGGAACGGAATTATTGTCGAAGTAGTAGAATTTTAACTTTTATTTTTCGGTCTGCGGTATCCAATATAAAGCCAAAGTTGTACATTTTTGGCCTATTGTATTTTTTCAAAATTCCGGTTGCTTAATAGCTACCACTTTTTAAGAACAGTAATATTTTCCCTGTTTAATGACAAATTAAATAAAGCTACTATTTCAAAACAAGAGGTAGCAATCAAGCAATATGAATAAAAAGAATCCGCCCAACAGGCAACACTAGCACATTAGTCATCCCGAAGTCTAAGTCAGTGTCGGTCTCTGTAAAATTCCAGAAGTCAGAGTCGGTCATTTTTCTCACTGACTTCACAGCCCTGTCTAGGACTTCAACAAATTAATACAAAGATATGAATACTGAAGTAACAGATAACAGTAAAAAATATTATGCTTTCTAACATAACTGTTATTTATTTAAGGAGGGGGGGGGGGGGTTAGGTTTTCATTCAACTTAGAAGAAATAACATCGATAAATAGGCTCTGTTTACTACGCTTAGTTTACTACGTGGTGTTTATAAATTCTATTGATCAAATACAGGACTGCACAAAAGCATTACTGTCTATGAGCGTGAACTGCTTAAAGTGTGTTTTTAGCTGTGTTGTGCATTTATTTCCTAACTAAACTGCATTTTAGTGTAATAAGACTTGTATATAAAATAAATTCATATACACGGGCTGCCCAAAAGAAATTTTAATACATTGCCGTCTGTCTATAGATGGCAAATGCTGGAAGTGGGTTTTAGTTGTGTAACGTGTTTTCTGTGTAAATTAAATGTTACCATACCTGCCAAATTTTGAAACTGGCTTATTGTAAAATGACGCGTGAAAAAAAAAATTAAAAAATGTTAAGTATATAATAGATGAATATTATTAAATAATAAAGTGCTGACCATTATAAAGATAGTTTGATGAGAAAAATATGAAAAACATGACATCATTCATTAAGAAACTGATTTTAAAGACATATACACAGCTTTTCTTATCTAATTTTTGCTTTACATCTGAGCAAATTTATTTAAAACATGACTTCTTACATGCAATACAAATTTTCAATATCTTCCTGATGATTTTAGGACAATCAAACCTGAACTCATTCTTTGACAATACTAAATATTCCCCTCACATTCATCATTTACCGTTACTATAAGCAACTAGAAAGTAATTCATAAATTAAGGGATGAAAAAGGAAACTTTGCAAAAAAAGTGTAAAAATATATGCCCCAAGTGTAAAAGTGTAAAAAATACTCCAAAAGTGTAAATTTTACACCTAAAGTGTAAAAGTTGGCAATTATGTGTTACTATATTAGGTGGTGCATATAAATTCTATAAATACAGCTTTGCTCAAATGAATTTGTATTAACTTCTATGAACAGGATTTTCGGAAAGAACACTTTCAACTGTTTTGCATTGCAATTCAACCAAATTTTACTATATTATTTGGTGTTGCTATAGTATAATATAATTAAATTCATATACATGGCTTGAAAAAAAAAAAAAAAAAAAAAAAAAAAACATATCGCTATTTTATGGGTGGTAATTAGAAGAAAATCACTTTTAGTTACTTTAGGCATTTTCGGGCTGATTTAAAATTTTAGTTTACTGTGTGGTATGTACAAAAATCTATTGATCATAAATCGGGCTGCACAAAAGAATTCGCATTCATTACCGGTAGCAATAGCTGAAAAGGGATTTTTAAATGCGTTAGATGTCTTAAATTCTTTATTTAGATATCTTGTTTCATTGTACGAAAGAATGAAATTTATTAACATACTTAAATTGTTAGAAAGTGTTTCATAATATATACCTGAAACCTTTTTTCTTTTTGTAATTAGGAGATATTAAAAATCTTGTCTTCGTGTAAAATTATTTAAAAAAAAAAAAAAAAAAGATGTTTGACATTAAAGATAAGATAAAACACACACAACAAAAAGTATGTTACTTACGATTGTGATATTAAAAATGAAAAACTATATACATTGATTTAATTACTAACGTTGGAAGCTTTATACATACGACTCCTGACTGAAAAGCTCTTCTTGAAAGACTTTTTAAAACAATCAAATTATTCTAACACACCATTGTAATAAATATAAATCCATCTCTCATTTCAATTATCCACAGATTAGGGTGCATAACTAAAGCAATCCAAACTGGCTAATTTGAGACATATTTAATTAATTTTTGTTCGGAAACGCATGAAATTGGCATGCGTTCTTGTTCAGAACCTTTGTAATCGAAAATCGTTTTCCGTTTTGCGGTACAGGCAGAAGATCTTTCAGAAAATACTGTCAAATTGGGCGGCGTTTGAACCGAATTCTCGACGCGGCACTGCGAAAATGGGGAAAACACACGTGACACGGATCGCTTATAACTCCAGAAGCAATTTATTTATCAAAAATTAAAAGCGTGTTTAAATTCAAAAGCGTTTCAATAGTCAGGCCTGCTTATTTTATGTATTTACGTTTAAAAAATGAGTCCGAAAGTTTCGCGCTGTTGAGCAGATCATTTAAGAACCGCCTTAAATTAGAAGCAAACATTGCTGCCCAAAAGAAAAGAAAAAAAACATTAAAACAAAAAAGAGAGATAATATCACAAAATTTGCATGTGCAAGTAAGAGCACAAAATATATATAATATATATCAGGGCTTGAATTTGAGGGCGGGATTGCGGGATTCGCGCCGAAAATTTTGAAATCCCGCCCAAAAAAATATCGTGGGTGGGAGCCTCTCGCCCAAAAAATTTCACCATTTTCCGGAGAAATTTGCTTTATTTAATTTATCTGCAACTATACGATAACTTTCGTGAATTTTTTCCCGCAACCGATCGACGAACTCTGCGTTTTTTAAGGAACTGATCGGCGAATTTTGCGTTTTTTAAGCGACTGATTGGCGAACTTTTCGTTTTTTGTGACTGATGAACTAACTTTGCGTATTTTCCACGACTGATCAAAGAACTTTACGTTTTTCCGTGAATGATCGACGAACTTTGCGCTTTTTAAGCGACTGATCGACGAACTTTGCGCTTTTTAAGCGACTGATCGACGAACTTTGCGCTTTTTAAGCGACTGATCGACGAACTTTGCGCTTTTTAAGCGACTGATCGACGAACTTTGCGCTTTTTAAGCGACTGATCGACGAACTTTGCGCTTTTTAAGCGACTGATCGACGAACTTTGCGCTTTTTCCGCAACTGATCCACAAACTTTACGTTTTTCCCGCGACTGATCAATGAAATTTGACTTTTTTCCGAGACTGATCAACGAAATTTGCGTTTTTTCCGCGACCGATCGACAAAATTTACATTTTTCCGCGACTGATTGATGAACTTTGCGTTTTTTCAGCGACTGATCGACGAAATTTGCGTATTTTCCGCGATCGATCAACGAAATTCGCGTAATTTCTCTTTGAGAATTTTTCCGTAATCGGTTGGCGAATTATTCTGGCGACAGATTGATGAAATTCACTATTTTTTTTCTCGCGCCTCACGGAAAAATGTCACGATTTTTTCTGCAACTGACTGACGAATTTCGCATTATTTTCTTGTGACCTATTGGAAAACTTTGCCGTTTTTTCCTGCGACTGATCGACGAATTCAGCGATTTTTTTCTATGAATATAGACATAGATAAGGACTTTTAATAAAATAGCCTTTCGAGGAAGAAAATGTTTCACATACAATGTCTGTGTAGGACAGTTGTATTAGTTCGCCCATTTTTTCAAATTGTCTGCTTGACAGCTATCGTCTGGTAGGTATAATGGATTTATTCTATAGTATGTATCCGTATTGTTGTCTGTAGGTGGCGTTACATTAGCACTGTTGTACACTTCCTGCCATATAGTTCCAAAGTCGAAAATCGATATTAACGCTGTTTCGTTAAGACTCCTTTTTAATCCTTGTGAAGGAGTAAAAGTGTACCTTGTGAAAGAGGCTTCACCAGAACCCTATTTCAAATAAAATCTAAATTCAGAAATTCATTTAAGAACCTAATTGTTAAGGGCCCCTAATATTTGGTGAAAGTTAAAAAATACACTGCATATATACAATTTAACTTTCTTCCTTTTTTTTTATAATAAAAATAAACATTTTTTTGTCATTCTGAGTTGACTTAATTTTTTCAATGGTATTTTGTCATGTCTGCATTAATGTAATTTTTTAAATAGCACATAAAATAATAGTGGAGTTTAAAGATATTTTTCCCCCCTTCCAAACATTACAACTCCCCTCCATTTAAAAATGCTGGGAGGGAGACTCCCCTCCTTGGAAAAATTGAATTTCAAGCCCTATATTATATATATATTAATGCATTTTAGTTTAATGCTTTAAAAAAAAGTTTATTTTTCTTATTTTAGTTTTTTTATCCTCTTGATTTAGCATTTGAAAGAGTATTTGTTGAAACTGGAAACAACAGAAACAAGGTGAAAACACCCAGTTATTTTGTTACGCATCTTAAAATCAGTTTCTAAAGCTTATATCGTTACTTCTTTTAATATGTTACTAGCTAACCCGCAAGGTGTTGCCCGGGCCCGAGATAATAATAATCTGTTCTATACGAATATGACTGAAATCTGTACGGTTATAGAAATCAAGTCTAATGAGGCAAACTCCCGTCGTAATCGGGCTCATAGAGCCCACGATCGGAAAGCGCACCCTAGCGGTCGAAAGTGCAACTAAAATATTTAAGGCTATAGATATCAAGTCGAATGAGCCAAACCCCGTCGCATAGAATAAACAAGAACCAGAAGGAAGATGTAGGGGGTTTTCGTCCATTTCTCCTCTTTCAGCGTTTGCCACCGATTTTTTTTTATTTACGCTATTTTCCGAAACTATTTCAAAGGCGGGGAATAAGCAAGGGAAGCATGGCCTACTTATCGCTGCTTTGGCAACCTTTTTTCCTCGATATTTTCTCATTTATTTAAACGTTTGTTTTGATTTTGCTACATCTGCTTTGCGAAGGATATGTTATCTAAGGAGTGTAAACATAATGCAATCAATCTATTTAAAGCTTTGTTTTTAAAGTTACGTATATTTTCTTTTTGTTATGGTGTGGAGCGGGGGGGGGGGGGGGGGAGTTTTTCCTAAATACCAATAAAATAATACTTAAAAAATAATAATTGGTTGCTTTTATAACTAATATTTAATTCGATATTTTCAATTTTCCGATATTTGATATCTTTATTTTTATGACAATAAAGAACTCCTGTCTAATTTCTTTAAATAACTCATAAAAAAAGAACTTTGTTCAAGAATAAGTTTAAATTCGATATAGTTTAAAACTTTATTACGCTTTCTTACGTAATGCAGCTAATTTCAGTGCCTGATTTATGGCAGGGCATTCGGGGCACGGTCCGAGGGCCCCCGATTTTCCGGGACCCGTAAATGCTACGGAAGATTTTTAAATTATTAGCCAAAATCTGAAGTTTTAAACTATTAAAAAACAAAATTAATAATTTTTTTTTGCATGTAAAAATAACTTTTAAGGGCTACATTACTCACGCGAAAACGCCTGCTCGCTAATGTTAATCCTATGGGAAATTTTTTTAAAATATCTCATTTGCATTTCAATATTTAAAAATTAATTTTACCATTGGATATTTAAAATTGACGAAAGATTGAAAAATCGTCAGCGAGATAGAGCACTTAAGATTATAAGTATGTTATAAAAACTTTTAGTGTTAAAAATTGAGAAGAAACATCATTAAATATCACAAAATTATTAAAACATCTGTGCCCAGGACCCCCAAATTTGTAAATCAGTCGCTGGCTACTTATAAAATAAACACATACATTCACCCCCCCCCCCTCCCTTCACCTTCGTAATATCAACTAAGAATTGATTGTATTCCCTGATTTTAAAATTTAAAACCAAACCCTTATTTAAATTTAACTAAAATACCTTTTCTTCTGATGATTTTGATGAAAAAAAAAAAAAAGTAAAATTTATTCTTTATAAAGGACTGAATAGGACTGAGTAGGATAATTTTTATTTAGTTAAAAGGATTTAAAGTAATCGTTTCATTTTATGAAATACTAATAAAATGTATCATATTTATTATTTCTGATGTCAACATCCCTTTTTCGTTCTTTGAAACGTAATTCCTGGTTCCTTCCAATACCTTGAGCTGCCGCATTCTTTGAACGCACAAGACATACTTAAAATAAACACAAAAATGATATAAACAGAATGAAATTAAAAAAATTAAAAGATGAACAACGATTTTCACGGTCACAAGTCATGACACGATATGAGAATGACAAAAGACAAAAGCGGAAATACCGGCAACCCATCATGTGAGGCGACGGTTAGTAGGAATGCCTAAGCCAAGATAAAAGCCAAATTTTCGCCAATATCGGGAGGGTTGCAAGCCATTCTGTTTGAACACCTTCCCAGAATCCCCCTAACAAATGACCGACGAAAGCACCCTACATGCTCCTTCTGGTTTATTGTTTATTCTGTGCCCCGTCGTAACCGGGCCCATAGAACCAGAGATACTCCAATAGTTCCACCTTCCACCGTCAGGGGGCGCAATCTGTTCTGGAAGAGGCTCTTTTAGAACACTTGACCCGAATGTCCTAGAACAGCGTTTCTTAAACTGTGGTCCGCGGACCCCTGGGGGTCCGTGAGCTTACAGCCGGGGGTCCTCAAGCGCAATGTTGAATTTAAATTTTTTTCTTCGCGAGAATTTTCTGTAGCTCCAGAGGGGGATTTGCAAAACCAGAACTTTGCAAATCTAGATCATTAATAAGCATAAAACTCCAAATGCTTGGGGGAGACTTTTCATGAAATATGCGTGAAAATATTAAGAACCGATTAATTCTACATGTAAATAATCAGCCCTTATTGCGCATTGCAACTAGATGAACGTTTAGACATTTCTAATACTGTAAATTTGTGAGTTTTCTTGCATTATGAATTTGGTGGTAAGATATGTGACGATTTCTTGCTTTCCAAATCCCTTCCAACTTACACAACAAGTACAGCGCTATTCACATGTTTAAACAGTTTCATACAAGAAAATTACGAAGAACAACTGTCGAACTCTACGGCATGTTGAACCAGTCTTACTTAAACATTGAACGAGATGCTGCACATCCAGCAGCAAAAGATAAGCAGCATACTTCTCATAGCAAATAGTACTATGTATATTTTAACAGTCTTAAAATGTAAATTATAATTCTTTTTCTTCTTATTATTTTTCTTGTATATATTGCTATATAATTTTTCTTGTGTCTATTGCTATTATTATTTTTCTTGTATTAATGTAACTGATTTTTCTAACACCGTTAACTAAATATAGAATATGTGTAATGAAAAATAAATAAGGTGTATACTTTAAAATAATTTCTTACCTTATATTAAGAAAAAATATTGTTGGGAGTCCCCGAAATGCATATCACATCAAAAGGGGGTTCCGCGAGATCACAAAGTTTAAGAAACGCTGTCCTAGAAGAATTAAAATTTAATCACGGGTAAACATTGACAAAATAGCTGAAATCGCGAAAGTGGGTTACGTAAACGGTCGGTTTCGAAAGGGTTAATGTAGATATATATATATATATATATATATATATATTTTTTTAACTCAACGGTGCGTTTTGAAGAAAATGAACGTGCCTATTATCTGGAGTCTACTGTTTGTCCGTATTCGCATTTCCCGAGAGTCCATGCTGATTTTTAAACCTGGGCCGAAAAGCGAAAATCGCGTGAGTGAGTTTTTGGAAAGTATTTTTTTTTCGGAGGGTTAAAATTATAAGTTTTCAAAACAGATACCAGATTGTAAAAAAACAAAGGGATGTAGATTAGGCTAGGTATTTTTAGTTTTTCGTATTTTGTTTATAAACGCAGATTCGAGTTTTAAAGATAGGAGAAATAGTTAAACAAGTGGGCAAGTGTGACCGAAGATCGCACAAAGGGTTTCATTTAATATTCCTTTCAAAACACTTTATCCTTCCTTTAATAAATCCAAATAAATTTCATAAAAAAAATTATTATATATATTTTTTATTAATTAAGTAAAAATTTCCCGGGTTTTTTTTCTCGTTTTTTCGAAAATCTGAACCGGTCGGATAGCGGGCGACGCCGGCTATTAAACTGTGTCATAATAATATCTGTCATGTGGACTAAATGCGATATTAAAAAAAAAAAAAATCAATTTCAAAACTAAACATGTTGTATACTTTCAAAATGTTAGACGTCAGATTAATTTTCTTTTTAATTTTCTAATGACGTCATATTAAGTTGCTTTCTGTATTTACACACACTCATGCTCCTTGTATTAATGAGAAATGTTTGAAAATTTCCGTTTTATTACCAATATGACGCGATATTAATCTTTTTTTCAATTGGTGAAACTGTTTATTTAATTTTCATTTTTCACATGGAAATCTTTCAATAGAAAATTAATTATTGTATTAGCCAAGGCGCACATTGAGACGCAGCCAACACGCGCGGGGCAGGTTCTCACGTCACGCGATTTTGTAAAGCATTGAAATGAGCGGGAGAGCGCATATTGACTCACGCGCAGTTTTTCTGACGCAGGTCCTGCCTGCCACTTGTATTCCGAACACAGTTTCAAGTGCGAGTGTGTCACGTTTTTCAGCGAAAATGAAGGAAAAACTGATCGAAGCTGTTCGCGCCTATCCTGTTTTGTAAACATTTCAGTAAATAATGGACGTTAGTCCTAAAACTTTAAAAATAAATGTAATTTTGTAAATGGTTATTATTATATAAAATTAAAAGTTTTCTATTTTGTTTTTCAGAGTAATAATGATAAAAAAATCTTGTTTAATATAAAAAGTTTTATTAATCACATGAAATTTATTAAAACTAGCTATTTTTTTTTAAGGTACTTTTCTGTTACCTGGGTGCCAGTGATATGTATATTTATGTTTATATATATCACTGGCGTCCAGCTGTAGTACCAGAAAAGTACCTAAAAGAATTGTTCTAAATACGTTATGGTAAGTGGAATTCAAAAATTAAATTTTATTACTTCCATTTCAGTTACATCAATTTTAAGTGCTATGAACATTAAACTGAAATTGTCTGTTAATTATAATATCCATTACTGAAAAATGCCTAATTAAACATTTCAGCAATGGACATTGGTCCTAAAACTTAAAAAAAGAAAAAAAAGAAAATGTAAATGGTTTTTATTATATATAAAAAAAATAAAAAAATTGTTCTATTTTTCAGAGTATTAATGATAAAAAAAAAAAAAAATTGGTTTAATATTAAATATTTTATTACTCACTTAAAATTTATGGTACTTTTCGGTTAGCCGGGCGCCAGTGATATATGTACATATATAAATACATATGTATATACATATATATGTATATAAGTACATACATATATGTATATATATGTATACGTAGATATGTGTATATGTGTGTGTATATATATATATATATACATGTATATATATCACTGGCGCCCGGCTAACCGAAAAGTACCAAATTTATTATAACTAGCTATTTTTTTTTATTTTTTAATGTTCTTATTAATACATTATGGTAAAAAATTGCATGTTTTGATTTTAATCTGCTGCTAAATAATAAAATTTAATTTTTAAATTGTTTACCATAATGTATTAATAAGAACATTTAAAAAAAATAGCGAGTTATAATCAATTTTAAGCGAGTAATAAAATATTTAATATTAAACTAATTTTTTTTGTCATTATTACTCTGAAAAATAGAATACAAAATTTTTAATTTTATATAATAAAAACCATTTACATTTTCTTTAAGTTTTATGACCAATGTCCATTGCTGAAATGTTTAATTAAATTTTATTATTTAGCAGCAGATTAAAATCAAAACATGCAATTTTTGCAAGAAAATGAAGAAGATATAAATTAAGTAAAACCAGCTCTTAGATTGTTTAAAAATTTTCAATGAAAACAGAATACTGTGAAACATTTTCTGTATGAAACTTGCAAAAGAGAGTTATAAGAAAAAATTAAAACTGGATTTTTATTGGTTATTTTTTTATAAACAAAAAACTTTAGAGGGGGTGTGGGGAAGGGGGGGGGGCATTACCAGAACATATATTGTATCATGAACAGTACAAATTTTTTAGTCTAAAAATAAAAAATCTCTGACGGCTCGGCCTACAGGCTCAGGTAGAATTTGAAGACGCAGACCGTGGGCGCCTGTTTGTTGGGAAATGCGGAAGAAATTACCTTTTTACCATGATGCGACAGTTGGAACCGCCCACTTCAAAACCTAAATTGTTTGCAGGTGAAACCGGCAAAGATTTTTTTTTTTTGTTATAAGGGTTGGTTTTATAAAAAACTTGTCAATATAAAAGTTTTAAATAATATTAAGAGGACTTATAATAAATTTAAGCGAATATGATATCTTGTGAATTGACGAAGTTGTGAATTTTTTTCTTCTTCTTAACCCCCCCCCCCCTCCTTGGGCTATTTTTAATTACATCAAAAATCTGATAAATTTTCGTCCATTTTCCTAGAAGTAATAATAACTTTAAACGGGTTCAATACGTATCATAACTAAGAAGTTATGGTTTTTTTTTCTGTTTTCACAAAAAGCCGTACTAATATATACTAATAAGCACGCATCCATTTCAGAATCAGATAATCGGATTCTGAATTTAAATCTATGTACTGATCCATGGCAAAAAATATCTAAAAATCCCCAAAAATGAACTAATTGTTTCTTATTCTACGAAAAACGAGCCGTTTTACACGCGTGGCATACGTTAGCAATGTAAACAAACGTGAACGTGACGGAAAACTGAGTCGCAATATGCGCACACCCTGCCGCGCGCAGTTTTTTCCCGAGTAGCGTCGCTTCACCTGCGCGTGGCAGCTGCGTCTCAATGTGCGCCGCGCCTTAATTGTTGGAAACTGCTATAACGAAAAATGTTTAAATTTAATAGGAAAAGGCTGTTCGATTTTTGGTTTTTTTATCTCTATATATTAAAATACGATTTTTTCAAATTTTATGATTTTGAACCTCATAATAGGTGGTATTTCGCTATAAGTACATAAAATTTCATGAATGTAAGTAAGTTACATAGTTTCTGAGAACCGGCTCTGTGACGGACAGACAACGAAGCGGGAGTAACAATGTTTCGTGAGATGAACGAAACGAAAGCGAAATTGACTTACGGTAAAAAACGTTTTAAAAGAGTTAACTTTTTTTTTGTTTTTTTTTTTAAACTAAAGGTTTCTGCATGAACCCGATAGATAGAACGTAGATGTGTTTGTTTTTGTTTGGTTATTTTAGAGAGCAGATGCCAGATTTTATATATCGCAGAAAATCGAAATTCGCAAAAAGAAGAAATCGTAAAATTCGTCAATCGGTTGCGTGAAAAAATAGAGAAAATATTCAGTCGTATGCAGGGGCAAAATCAATAATCTCGTTAGTCAATCAAAAGAAGAAGCCGTGAAATTCGTTAATCAGTCTGGAGAAAATGTCGCGACTTTCGTCTTTTCAAAAAGAAAATTCTTCAGAAAATAAGAGCAGGATTTAAAATTTTGGGCGAGAATCTCGCACTGAACCGGAAATTATACAAGCCTTTTAGCTCATTCAGAATAAATACAATAATAATATTAATGAAATATTTTTCAAATACTTAAAACTAAAATGCTATATGGAAATGAAATTAGACTTAGCACTGAACATACAGCAGTACATAAAAAACGTTTAGATTACCAGGAAATCTAAAAAAAGTTGCAGACGGATCTCGGTAGCGTTCAGCAACGTCATCAGTTAGTAAATATTTTGTAGAAATTTGCTCTAATAACGACATGCGTGCAATAAAATTTGGTCTAGGAGACTTTTGGACAAAAACTTGGATAGCCTACCATGTACTTCCAGAAAAGCGTAATCATTGTGACGTTGCCATGACGTCACAAAGCTATACGGGCAGTTTAAATAACATGCAGGAGATCTTTCAGAAAACACTGTCAGAGTCGGCGTTTTGAACCGAATTCCCGATGTTTTAGCGCCAGAAAGGAGAAAAACGTGTTGTCACGAGACACCGATTGGCTTATATCGCGATAAGTAATGTGTCTATCAAAAAATGGAAAACTCATTTCGATTCCAAATCACTTCAACAAATCAGGCCTGCCAATTTTATGGCTTTGCTAAAAAATGAGTCAGGAATTGTGTCAAAGTTTTGTGCTGTTCATTTGAGAACCACCTTAAGTGGCGAAAAATAATAAATGCTGTATTTAAGACTGTTTTCAAATCCAAACTGGCTACTTTCACACATATTTTTTAAATTCAATTTCCTTTGCAAACGTATGAAATGGGCAGGTGCTCTTATTCAGAAACTTTATAATCGAAGGTTTTAATTTTTTTTTTCATTTTTCGGTAAAGGCAGATCTTTAAGAAAACGCAGTCAAAGTTGACGGTTTGAACTGAATTTCCGTCACGACAGCGTAGAAAAGTAAGAAAGAAAAAAATTGCCTGTACTAGGACAACTATCGCTTATAACTTGAAACATAATTCATTTTTATATATAGATATATGTGTGTGTGTGTGTGTGTCGTGTCGTGTGTAAAAAAACTTGTTCGATTAGAAATTAATTCGATAATTATGTCTGCAAGTCGTTTTACGTTTTAAAACGAGTCAAAAAGTTTCGCATTGTTGAGCGAGGAGATTTTGCCTTAATACGACTGATATATATCCTTATTTATAAACTTAACGAGTTCATCGCACAGTTTATTGTTCGTATAATGGCAGTTTAAAAAAAAAAAATCACAATGTATTTCATTGGAGACTGGACTCCTCCTTTTATATAAATGCAACAAACAGAAAACTTAATGAAAACACTACTTTTCGGATAAATATTTAAGAAGGAATAATATTCATTCCTTTCACATATGGTCATTAATATTAGTATATATCTGGCGGGGAGAAGTAATAAAACAAGTCGCCACGCCCAAACAGAAATAAAAACTAAGAACTCCCACTGTTCATCAGACAGGAACGCTCGCTTGAATCGGTAAAAAACGAGTTTTCGGCTTGGTGCAATGGATCGATGCACTACCGTTGCAAGGCAGCTTTTTTTTTATCAGCAGCGAACAGCTGCATTTTTATCTTTCCTGTGGCCCCGAGATTTCCTTTTTTTTTTTTTCCTTACACAGAAAAATGAAAATACTTTTTGAACCCTGGGCACTGAGAAAGTATGTTTAGGAACAGCTGCTTTTTTCGTATCTCCACGGATGTAGCAGAGTTGCAAAGAACAGTTCCATAGTATGATAACACGGCAGCATTTACTTTGGGTTAATACAAGGGATTATACAAACAAGGAACAAGAAATTTAAAAAAAAAAAAAAAAAAAAAAAAAAAAAAAAAAAAACTGAAGGGTGAGGAGGGTGAATATGCGATTCAAACAGTGAATACAACAATTCTTCAAGAAGATATATAAATACATGAAACACTTCTATAGTACATATTTTCAAAAGAAAAAATATTTTTCATGGTTTAACAATGCGAAGATTTCTGGCACATTTTCTGACACATTTTAAACGCTAAAACATGACACTTGCAGGCATGATTATTGATGTGATTTGCATTTTGAGTTTGTTTATAACAGATTGTCTCACGACATCGGATTTTCCTCTACCGCGCTGTCGCGTCCAAAAATTCGGTTCAAAATGGTAATTTTGACAGCATTTTCGGGCAGATCTGCCTTTACCGAGATATGAAAAAACAGTTCGAATACAAAGTTCTTGAATCAGAACATCTGCCAATTTCATGCGTTTGCGAACAGAAACGTATTTTTTAATGCGTCAGAAAGTAGCCACTTTGGATTTGAGAACAGCCTTAACTTAAGATATATAAAAAATAACATACGAATAAAAACCATTAGAAAACTAATATCAATGAGTAATTTATGCAATAAATCCATAAAAGCATAATGCCAAAGTTTTTACATCAAATTACTACAATTACATACATACAAAAAAACAGTGCCTGATTTGCGGCAAGGCATTCGGGGCACGGGCCCAGGGTCCCTGATTTTCAGGGGCCCCCAAATGCTACTGAAGATTTTTCAATTATTGCCCAAAACAATTTTAAAAGTTTTTTTTAATTAATATGGAAAAATCTGTTTGTCAAAGATTGTCTATGATTTGTCAAAGTTACTTCATTTTTTTCCGATTGTCTATTACCAATTTATGTGCAGGAATGTAGAGAACTCCGTTTTTTGGATCGCCATATTATTTCATTTTTATTTATTTTACCTATAAGGCCCTCGTGGTTAACATTGACAAAGCCATGTGGTTTTTCTGCTAGTTACTTTTATATATAATGATTTAATAAAAGCTTGTATTTGAAAGATTTTTTTTTTTTTTCTGAATAGGATATGCTAATATTTTAAATAATTATGGCTTGGTAATGCGGTAAATTTATTATTAGTTGTTGCATACTTTATCATTCCAGATATATGGACTTGCATAGAGAAAGGTAATCGGCATCACACAGTTTATTATAAATTCAATTAAAATTTCATAATTATGAAATAATTATTTAAAAGTAAATTAATGATTATCAAATTTAATTTTTTAAATTGATATTTTAAAGAAATTATTAAAGTCAACAGTGGTTATCTTAATAAGTAGTACTGCTTTTAATATTAGATTTTTCTTACTCAAGACCTCTGTAAGTATCGGTGCAATCCCCCCCCCCCCATATGCATCTGTGCCCAGGGCCCTCAAATTTGTAAATCGGTCCCTGAACACACATAAAGAATTAGTCATAGAAATTATATCCGAATGCTATAAAGATCTTTTTCTATAAAAACAGAACATGATAAAGCTTAATAATAATAAACACTGAAACTGACATCAATGAATATGCTTTGTAAATACATTAAACTATTTTAACAGCGGAAAATATTGAAGGGTCCTTCAGTTAAGGTTAAGCAAATACTTAATCGACGACAGACCGTTTTTATATTTAATTATTTATTTAACTCACAATGCGAGTCTCACTTTATGATTAAATCATAAAGTGAGACTCACAGTATTAGGTAGTTTTACTTCATTTATATAAATACCAAGTTTAAAATAATAAATACACTACCGTATATAATTTAAATCCAAGACTAAATAAACGATACATTTCATACTGTTTCTCAATTTAAATGCGCTTTGAACTGATCCACCGACTTACCACCGACTCAAATCAACTTAACTGAATTTATTTTCAATATGTTGCACATAACTGTTCTTCAATAATAATAATAATAATAATACAACTAAAATTTGATTATGATATTAATGAAAAAAAAAAATGCTTAAAGACGATATCGCATTACCTTCGAAGCAAACGACGACGATCAAATATATAAATAATGATATATACCGAAACCGAAAAATATACTATACTATACGGTTTATTAAAAAGAAAAGCTGCCCTTTTTACAACTTGCATGTCATATATATATATATATTATATATATATATATATATATATATATATATATATATATATATATATATAACCATTAATGAAACATTACCGAAACACCAACAAAAACTATGAAATTATGAATTAGAATGTAATAATTAATTGACAACAATAGTGTTCCCCAACACCCTGAATATAGATTCCATATACATAGTAAAAAAAAAAAAAAATTAAAAATTGAAAAAATGAAATTTGTGGAATTTAGACAGAATCTTCAGGTCCCAAATACCTAAATTACCACCAAATAAAATATGTGGTTTCATCATCATATTAGCCATAACATTGCTAAAGAATAATTAAATTATAATTAATGACAGAAAATTACAATTGATGACTTGTACTAAATACGATGTGTATTAAGTTATACATAAAAATTTCAAAAGTTAACCTTTTCAAAATTAGTATAAATACTATTTCATTAGCATAATTTTAATTCATACATTAATTTGAACACTTTTGCAATTTACATTCCCTACACATCTCCAACAGTTAAAAAACTGAAGCACGTATCAATGTTTTAGGGAAACCCTGCTTAAACAGTTCTCTAAATTTCGAATAAGTAACCTCTCAACTGCTGAACAAAATTACTTCAGCAAACTTACATTTTGTTTGAATTAATCATTCATTTAGAATCAGAATTGCAAATTTCTCTGTGGCAAAATTTTGAGATATAAACCTTGCCCCCCCCCCCCCCCCCCCCCCCCCCCCCCCCCCCGCCCCGCCAAAAAAAAAAAATCGCGTAAGTGAATACATGAGGTCCAATTAAATTTACAAGAGGGGGGACTGACTGGGACCGAAAAAGTGCTACCATTCACCTGATATAGATTATGACAACACGAACTGCACAAGTAAATTCACTAAACTTTAATTCGTTATCAACGGAATACAAGATTTCTCCAGTTTATTTACAAGTATTTCGGGTTGTGGAGCGAAGAAAATAAAATTTGAGAACAATCTTTAAGGCTGTTCTCAAATCCAAACTGGCTACTTTCGATGACACATTTCTGAATTAATTTTTTTTCGGAAACGCGTGAAATTGGTGCCCCTTTCAATTCTTAAAAAATGAATTCTATTTTCTCAGTGAAATACTTGGAATGCGCTAATACGAATCTAACCTCAAAAGTGGATAATGAAATCGCACGTCTGGAACTGCCTTCAGCGAAAACTCGTTTTTCACAATACATTTATATCGTTAAAACATAATTTTAAAGAACTACAAGATTGGCAAGGAGCTGAGTAATGAATTCCCACTGCGCATTAATGCAGCTAAAACTTATTTTCAATAGAAAATAATCATGCTGCAATATTTAAACCCTATTTGTCTGCGGAGCCAAAATTACAAAAACTGCAGCAACACAATTAAAATATCTCTTGTATTTCCTGCGAGTGAATAAAATACTAATGATTTCCGCGATATCGGAGATAAGAGTTCATGCGACAAAGAGTACAACGAATTAAACGATATAGTATCAAAAGTCAGGGGACAAAGTACAATAACTTTTTGTAAACTATTTTATTTAGTAAAGCTGAAGAAACCTTCAACCTACCATTTATTTATTTTTCTGTGCCAGGTAACATGGACGAATGCATTACCATTACTTGGCAGAAACAAAAACACACACATTTCTTATCAGCAATTTTAACTGTGAATCAAAACTACATCGCAAGACAGTCAGGGTTGGGTTTCTTCCGGAAGAAACTAGTTTCTTCCAGGACAGTGGAAGAAACCGGAAGAAATGGAAAAAACTGGAAGAAATGGAAGAAACCAACAAAAACCAAAACAGATGCTCAAAATTAAAGTTTATTAACTAAATAAAAGAATTAAATTGAAAACTTAATTATATGAAATTTAAATTGGAAACTTTAATATTTATGGAAAAATAAGTTATTTTTTAATAAAACTTCAGGTTCAACAGGTATTTACAGGTTATGTTTTTTACAACTTTAGAGGTAGGGAATAATTTTTTATTGTTTGTCATTTTTGTTTAAAAAAAAGAAAAACCTACCAATTCTTTATTTTTTATATAAAAATGCAATATTTTAAAAACTATTGTGCAACTCTTAAAATAAACAAATTTGTGATTATATATAGTTGTAGCATGCATATTTCAATGCTGATTTAAAAAAATAAATGTTCTAAAAATTAACTCTACGGGTATGCCAAAATTCTATTAAACTCTCCATGTTTTGCAGGACTTGAATTTTTTCATCTTTTGCATTCATCCATTCTAAGTTGAGAAATTGATTTCAGCATCCTACTGCTAAAATATTTTTGTTTTGTTATACCATGTTGCACTGTAGCAAGGAAAATGCAGCTTTAACGAAATCTTTCAATACAGTAATGATTGTATATTAGTTCCCTTAATAAGATGGATGTAAATTGAAAGCACTGTCTTTTATTTAAAGCAGTTTCATTCTACAGTAGGTAAATGATCCACGTACTATTTACTACTGGTTACAGAAGTTTAAATAATAAAAAAAATGTGCCTCTTTTAAATTGAATTACTTTTAATTGATTTTGTGTATTTTGGATAAATTTATTTGGTACATTTCTATGGTACCAACACCACTGTCATCGCCAAACGTAATAATTGGTACAAAAGGAAATTCCTGTAAAATGATTCATTTAAAAAAAAAGAAGAAATTGGCACACAATTGAGCAATTAAAAATATAACATTTGAAAATTACAGACTTTCACGAACTATTTTATTGAATCAATACAAATATAGACTTAAAATAAAATAACAAACAAATATAAAACAAAACTCAATTTAAACTACAGGCATAGAATTGTAAATCTCTCTAGTATTGCAGTAAACATTTCACTTTTCGAATGAAGACGCTTCTGGTTTTTGAATAAAAGCTTTTTATATGTATCCAAAGGCCTGAAACAATTTTATTGCAGCTTCCTCATCATCTGGTAACTGACAAATTGTAAAATCCATATCAGTGTCAACAATACATATAAGTTACAAATAATATTAAATATTTTATATTTGAAAAATGGAAAATTAAGATGTTTTGTGAGGCTACGATTAAGTAATAATAATAAAAAGACTCATGTTCAATAAATAGTAAATGACAATGTTTGGTACGGTTTGCAATAAAAAATCTTTGCACATTAAGGGTTGAAATAAATGGCACATTAGCATACATTTTGGCATGGTGTTAGTATAATGGAAAAGTATCATTTATTTTATTCAGGTACACAAGATTGGAAAGCTTTAGACAGGTGTGTGAGCTTGGCTAAAAAACTGATGTAATTATGAATTTATCATGTATAATTAAATTTTTATAGGTCTAATTAAATTTACTTAAGGTTATCTATTAGAAAAATGCATTTATTTTTATTGTATCTTACAAAGTTGCAACTTATATTGTAAATTCCTAAAGAAAAACAGTTTCTTCCATTTCTTCCACTCGGAAGAAACCTATTTCTTCCGGCCGGTTTTTTCCATGGTTTTTTCCACTTTGGAAGAAACTTGCCAACCCTGAAGACAGTAAACCGTCTTTTTTACACAGTTAGCAAGTAGCACTGCCATATTTCTTCGAGAAAACGGAGTCCGTCAAAAAGAATCATACACGGTTTTTCCACGCATGCGCGTAAACTAGAGCAGTGCGAGGGGTGGTGTTCATTTTAAAAGAAAATTCAAAGAATGCATACGTAAAGAAAGCAAGTTTGAGTAAAAAGCGTTGTTGCATTTCAATTTTAATTTTTTGGCTAAAAATAGGTTTTTTTTTTTTTTTTTTTTTTTTTTCAATTAAACCATCCCTACATTGTGTATACCGTAAGTTTGATTTTTTTTCCTTTTATGACAAGTTAAAGCTGATATTTTGGCTATCAGAAAATGTGATAGTGTTACAGATAGTTCTTGTTATCCTGTTTTGAAATTTTAGTCAATCTGTCCGAAATGGATCAAAAATGCCTAACCGAGCTTTGAGGCTTGAGAAATGAATTTTTATCGTTATGAAATACGATTATTTTGGTGGATCACCTTCATTGTGTACTCTTTATGAAAATACTTATTAAAGACACAGTGCACCAAGAAAACAAACGATAAACAATTTAATCGCACAGAAAGTGTTGCCGGTCATAAGGCAAATTTAATCTGAATACTGCAATCTGCGATGACCGCTGAAAATATACAGCAATTGGATGAACGTCTTAATGAAGATCCATAACTGTCAAGTTCGAGACATGCTCAAGAGATCGGGCATTTCTGACGAAAGTGTTCGCCGCATCTCAAAAGGTGAACTGCATCTTTACCCATGACTGCAAATACCAAGAAAAAGAAATTTGTTTTCGCTGAAAACGTTCTTCGGCTATCGCTAGATAACAAAATTCCGGTACCAAACCTTCGGTTTAATGATGAGGCTCACTTTCCTCTGACCGGGCATATTAATAAGCAAAATTACAGGTACTGGTACAGAGAAAACCGCCATGAGTCTCTTTAAAAGCCGCTACATCACAAAAAACGAATGCCTGGATAGCCATCTGCTCCAAAAAAAACATTAGCAGCAAACTTTTTCAGAAACACAGTTAATTCAAAAAGGTACTGTTCGATGCTTCAGGAACATGGCATGGAACACACCCATTAATTGCTTCTATGGTCCGAAAAAGGTAAGCCATGCTTTATGCTAGATGGAACAGCTCTTCACCGTTCTCACGAAAGCCAAGATATCATTGAAGAGCATATTCATGACAGAGTTATCGGTCTGAATTTTGAAAACCGATATGAACGTGATGTTCAGTGGCCACGGTATTCCCCTAACCCCAATCCATAACTGAATATTATATGCAATCGAAATTCACCTTCAAATCTCGATGAATCAGAACAAGCAATTCAAGAAGTGCTAGAAAACATTCCGCCAGCCAGTTTTCTTGAGGTTATTAGAGGTTTCAAGAGAAGACTTGAAATGGTTGTTGAAATGAGAGATGAACATATTTTCTGACTATTTTTGTACTGTTATGCATACTCCAAGCTTCGTTTTGACATTAAAATATTGAATATAAACAGAGTACAAATAAAGTTATTACCAAAACTCGTATACGATTCCTTTTAGCGGACCCTGTAATATTCAGAAAATTATAGACGACTATTGTTTAATGACTTATCCACATATTTTATAGTATGGGCTATGATATAGGATCATATTTTTTTATTGCTTTTATTCTAAATTTAGTTTTCCTATGTTAAATTTCTCTATTTTAATTAATTTCCTTATTCAAAATCAATTCTATTCTTATACCTCAAAAGTAATCTTTTTCTAACTCAATATGCTCCCAGTTATATTTTATCCTAACATTAAATACAGTTACACTTCAGTTTTATGAGGTTTTTCCTTTCTACATATTAATTTATTATCCAGACTCATTTAATCATCTGCCCTTTCCTCCTTTTGTATCGTATGTTTAAGCTAACCACAGTTTTCTGTTAAATTTCCAGCTGCATTATATGTGCGAAATCAACAATTTCAATTCTTTCTCATAGCACATCTGTTGCCTCACCCAAAATATTGACAGGGTTATCTTACTAAAACGGCTAAATTGATAAAGCGCCACTATAGGTAAGGTAAAGTTTGGTGTTTGTCATTCAAATATGTTAATGTGCGTTAATTCCTAACAGTCAAAATAAGACAGCTGCGCTTGGAAGATTTGCATTGAGCGGCGATTCTGCATCTCAAAATGTTGGTGATACCGTCTCTGCAAAAATTCAACAGATCTCCTGCCTCTGCATAAAAAGGATATAAATTGTGCTTATATAAGAAGGCCACCCTCACCCTCTCTTGTCGATGTTGCTCAAATAAAATCTTTTTTCACGCGAAAAGGTCTATGCGCGAAATGTTTTATTTCGGCAAACACAATTCGCCATTATACTGAGGTGTTTTACCAAGATCACGAAATATGCCAGACAACTCTAACTCTATTATATGGGCAATAGGGCAAATTACTATTCTTTTGTTTCAGCAATATTTAAGGAATTGCGTTTTTGTAAGAAATGCTATATTTTTAAAGCTCATTTTCTAAGAAACTATTTCAGTCTCAGCTTAATATAAAGTTCGACGATACATGAACGTGAAATGCTGGTATTTAATCTTCCCAAAGATGCGATTAACAAAATTGTCTTCATTAAAAAACTGGATTGATAAGTCATAACATGAACCTGCCGACAATTCCCCCTTCATTCCACGCGGTACAATTTGAAATGTTTCATACATAGGAAATACACTGCATCAACTATAAATCAATATTAATAACAAAATCATTAGATAAAAAGTCTAGCTTTTCTCGAAAACTTATCGCACACTCACCATATTTACTCGCGTATATTTCGCACATTTTTGGTGGTGCAAAAATTACGATTAAATTTATATATATTAAACATGGTTAAATTTTTACAGCTTGTTCTGACAAAGATTTTAATGTTGGGCATTTTTCATTTTATCGCTTTATTACAAAATGGCAGTCAATTAAGCGAGAATTTGAAAAAACACTTTTCCAAAAATTAACCCGTTACCTGACATAAAAAATAATAATAAAAGCACACCTGACATAATCAGCTGAAAATGAAGTATTTTATTACATATTAATGGTTTAACTTTTAGAAAAAATAAAAATGTATGTATATCATTCTAAAATTATGTTATAACAAGAAAATCCGTAAAAATGAAGCTCGTGTTTTGCCAGAATTCTGCAATTGTTAATTTAAATTATTTTAAAACTAAATAGCACTCCTTAGGTATTTATCATTCTAAATGGTGCATAAAAACAGAACAAAACAAAAAAATTGACTTTAGTGAAATATTTAATGTATAGTACTAGGTTTTTTTTTTTTTTTTTTTTTTAAGGAAACATTTTACTGTGGGTTGTTTTTATAAGACAGCACAATAAATATATATATATACACACAGAGAGAGAGAGAAAGAGAGGAAAAATCAATTTTTATCAAATGAAAACTTAAAATTAAAAATGCGAACAATGACTATTTTTGCTGTAAAAATAAAGTTTCAACAATAGTTGCAGAACAAGAGGGGAAAAAATTCAGTAGCATTTTACAATAAAATATCTATACTAATAAAATAAAGTTTCGCTCTGTGTGTGTGTTGGCGATGGCTAGGAAAATTTAGCGCACCTAGAAGTCTGTAAATTTAGATTTAGGTAGTCCAAACCCTCTCTTGGTGCACCTGACCCTCAGAATTTTAATATTTTGATAATTAGCATAGATATTAGATTCTCATTAACCATAGCTTCTAAAATAACATCTTTTAAATCAAACTTTTAAATCACGATAGAGCTCTATGGCATTTTGCACAACCGCGCATCTTTGCGTCTTCCTCGTATTTATCGCCAAACAGCGTGAAGGAACAGCTTGAATAGGACACTTTTGGGGCAAAATCTGTCTGGCCCCATATAGAAAAAGAATATGTTTGTTTCGGAAGATATCAGCGTTTAAGAATTATCGACATAATTGGCGACTTTTACTGATGAGAATCAGTCATTTTTTTTTTAATTATCCGAATCCTTTTTTTTTTCAATACCAATAAAAAATTCTACATTTATTTATGGTGCATTTAATACTTTTTGAATAATAATAAAAATATTTTTTAATTATATTTTTGAGTTTATGTAGTTGGTATTTTTCTTCAATGATGAATGTTTTTATTTTTTAATTTAACTAGGTTTTATAGACAAGTTTCAGCCAGAAAATCTTTTGGCATCTAATTGTTAACTTGATGTTAAATAATATAGCAGTGCAATTGGATATATGAGTTTAAAACTACATATTTTTAATTTATATAGAATCTGTTAAGACTCTTTCATTTACAAAATAATTATTGCCAAAATCGACAGAATAAATGGATATAAATAATTGAATTACTATATACATTACATTTAATCTGTGTTTTAAATAAAAATAAATAATGTTTGTGGTAATTAATAATTTTTAATTAAACAAAGATAAACTTATTTTTCAGTAATTTTCTTACGTGTGTTGCGTGATTTTTCCCCTCTAAAATTTACTTTAAACAATCGAAATTTAGTTTATAAATGAAGATTTTGGATTTGACATCTTAATTGGTATCTGTAAAAATTACCATCGGCCTTTAAAATTCTAAACGGATCGCGTTGTGCCCGAACCGAAACTGAAAATTCTGCTTAGTCTTTTCGAAATACGACAAATAAAATTTAGTCAACCAGAGACCAGTTCACTTCAACGTGAACCCGGCCCGAAAACAAATTATTCAAACCCGAACAAGAAAAAAAAATTTAAAAAATCATATTTTAATTTGATTATAGAAAAATAGTGTACAATTATATATCTTCTCAATTTGATATTTTTTTTTCTATGAAAATGAACACATTTTTCGTTCACTCGTTAATATTCAACTATTTAGTTTTGTTCAGTTGAAAAATATTCAGGATTTTCTTTTGAAAAATTGGGTCAATCCGAACCTGACCCGAAAGCTTCAAAACCTAACCCAAAACCGACCCGTACCCGAAACATTTAAAGACAACGCGATCCACAACAAAAAATAGCGTCAGCCCTACTCAACCCCATCCGCTGGTCCTGTCGGATTCGGGTTAAATCATTTTACCCAATCGGATGGAGATGATATTGGTCATTTCACATGTAAATTTCCGCAACAATGAAGGAATTATTTGTGACTATTCTGTAACTTTAAAAATGACTTTTACATTTTAACAGAATAAATTTTAAATGTTTTCTCTTATTTTTTTTTTTTAATTTTCTCCCGAAATGTATTAAAAATTAGGGTGCACGTTTTACTTGAGAGGGCGGCAGACACAGGAAAAAATAGTAATGTTGATTTAGATTTTAAACCTTAAAATAAAATAATACTTTAATTAAACATCTATTAAGAATAGTTGTTTTGTTGGAATAATAGCTTTACGTTAAACATGAGTAACATACATCTTTGGTAAGTTATATAGTGGCATATTAGCAGTAATAATTCTAAGAAGTAAAAAACAAAGAGTGTTTTATTAAGTGTGGCAGTGACAACTTTACTGCATGACTGAAGATCTCATCTCAAACTTCAATTTCTTTTTCTATATTTTCAAAATCATCAAAACTTTATAAATTTTCACAGTATGAGAAATGTCGGTATCTAGATTTTTTCAATTATATAATACGTAAAATAAACACCCGCAATAATTTTAATAAAATGCAAAGTGTATTTTTTTTTTTTTTTTTCAAAATTTAGTTGCTTTATTGTTGTGCAAATCTTGCTTTCGGTACACACAGTACTACTTGCATTATAGTAAAAAATATAGTATATATGACTCCAGTTTACTGACATCTACTACACTGTCACACTTATCATGTAGGTGCCCCACCTGTGAAATAGCGCACGAGCCGCCACTGGCTGTTATGATTTTTGAACACTCAAACAAAAAAATTATTTCAATTAGTCCTTAATTTAATTTTTGATTTTAAAATTGAAAAAGTAAATAAACAAACAATTAAAATAATTTTTTTTTTTAAAGTCAGTATTCGGCCTAACATTTGGCCGAATATTCGGTATTCGGCTAAATCACTATTCGTTACATCCCTAGTGGTGATATGCCTCCAACCACTTCAAATTGTGAAATTGTGAATGAAAATATTGGGGCCCTGTGTATTCATTTCTCAGCCATATTTCATTAATGCAGCGATCACTATAACTTGGTCAGTTATTTTGCGTGCATAAATCGTTAAAATGAAATCATTTTAACAGGTCCCATTGGGTAGCACGCCGGTAACTGATTATACGGTAATCACTATAAGGTAACCTTGTGCGTACCCTAGATTATAAATACGGCGATCAGTATTTATCGCAAATCTTTACTTCAAAATATGTATTTTGAAAAGGAGGAAATTTATTATATTTTGTATAAAATTTTAAATCAGATCGCTAAAAGACAAAAAGCGCAAAAACAATTTATAAAATATGAAATTTTAAAAAAAGGAAACTTTTCCTTAGAAAAATGTCACGCAAATAAAAATTCAGCAATAGTTGTCTCATTCGTCTAATCTTCCATAATCTGTTCATAGCCGATGATGTCTACAACTCGCTAGCTCTAAAATCGTTGAAATACATGTTTCATTATTTTTTTAGTAAATTTGTAATACTGAATTTCACGCTCTTACCTAAAACTGCTGATGAGATATGGACGAAAGATGAAATCACCAAAATCTTTCAACCCCCCCCCCCCCCCCTTCATCACTTAGTACAGTTGCATATGATGAAAATTTATCAGCTAACAATTAAAGATAGTAGATTGAAGCAACTCAACAGTACTTGCTTCTTTCTGAATGCAAATAACACTACTATTCCTTATTTCATAAATTGTTATATAACAATTATTTCAACAAATAATAAACGAACATTATAATAAAGAACATTGTCAAAAGCTTGTAGTTGTAGTGTATACCATATTTTGATTCTGTAGAAATTTTGTCAGAAAAAGCAAAGTATAAATTTGGTGATACCTTGGAAACGTAACTAAGAGGGAGATATAAATGGGGAAAATAGGAAAAAATACTTAAGATACGGTTTTCGGCATCGACTTTTCAAATTATTCGAAGGAACAGCGAGTGAATGGGGAAAAATTTGCGTTCTAGCCATAAATTTGTGGGGGGAAATGTTAACACTTACATGAAAATAATGTATTTTAACTTTATTTTAGAATCGTATTTCAAGTGCTATAACAAGATTACTACTTACAAAGAAAAATAAAATTACCTGGCTTTTCTAGTGTATTTAAGAGGGAAAAAAAGGGGGGGAGAGGCAATAAATATTGAATCATATGAAAACATTAAAATTTTCTACATTCAGATGAGATTGAAGACTTTTTTTATGAATTCTAAAAACTTACTCTCAAGACTACAATAGCAATTGCTCTCTTTAATAACTTGTGATAATTACAAATTTTCACATTAAGTTATAATAGATAGAATCCTTATTCTAAAAAATAAAAAAATTCGCCGACTTTTCCAGATTTTGAATAAAATATTTAAATTCCATGACTTTCGGTCGGTTTCCGAATTTCTTGACTTTTCTAGATTCTCAAAGTGGTGTAGCACACCTGTTATAATATCATCCTTTGAATGGAGCAGGGGGGGGGGGGGGGGGGGCAAAGCAGAATATGCTTAAAAGTGCGACGTACGTCGCAGAACAATGGCCTTCCCTGCAGAACATTTCAAATTATCATTTTCAAGAAAAATATCCATTCAATCGAAGGAAAATTGTGAAATTCGTCACTCAATGGCCAGGGATGAAATATCAAAATTCTTTAATCGTTCATTTAAAAAGATTGCAGAATTGATCAATGGGTTGTGAAAAAATCTTGCGCAGTACGATAATCAATCATGGAGAACAAATCATGAAATTCTTCAGCCTGTTGTGCAAAAACATGCAAAATTTGATGAACAGTCACGGAAAAACATCCACGGTTTTCGCCAATCGGTCGCAGGTAAAAAACACTGCAAAATTCACGATTTTTGTTTTTCACGACTATTCGTCTAAATTTACAATTTGTCTACGAACATTTCAACGAAATTTTAAAAAATGGAAAAAATTGGAAATTCATCGAACACTTGCAAGAAAAACAGTAAAAAATTGCCAATTGATAAAAAGAAAATTTAATGAAATTTGCTATCAGTCGCATGTAAAAAAACTCTAAAATCGTCAGGAAAATCGCTAAATTTTTCTATCAGTCGTGGAAAAAATTTCCACGATTTTTTCCAATCTCTGGAAAGAAAAAGTTGTAATTATTGCCAATCAGTCGTGTGTAAAAATCACGAAATTCGTGCATCAGTTGCATGGAAAAAACTATGAATTTCGCCAATCGGTCCAAGAAAAATATTGCAAAATTCGCCTATCGGTTGAAGTTGAAAAAACCAAAATTCGTCAGTGAATTGTTGAAAGTATCTCAACTCTTCAATCAGTCGTAGGAAAAAAATATTACGAAATTCGACAATTGGGTCCAAGAAAAAACACGAAATTCGCAAGTTGACGTACGAAAAAATCTGCAATATTGCAAAAATCGTCAATCGATTGTCGGAAGAAACCACAAAATTCATTATTCGATCAGGTAAAATCGCAAAATTCGCCATTAGTTTCTTTCGTGTGTGTGTATATCAGCATTTTACAAAATGGCTTTTACATTTCTAAAAAAGATGCAATTGCACTTCTTAAACTAACCCTGTGTCTTCATTTTTTATTCCCGCAGAACATTTTTTATCAACTGAAGTTCGTTGCAGAACATTGCAAAGTATTCTGCTTTGCAATGTTCTTCAGCAGCCAAATAGCGGCATATTCAGTTTGGGTATTCGACTAAATGACTATTCCGTTACATCGCTAAGGCGTATGTACAATTAGAAATAAAAAAATTACATTTATTTACAAAGGTTATACTGTGTTCCATATATATATTTAACTGCATTCAAGTAGGTGATCGCTGCGGAATATTTGCTTTTAAACATATTTTCAATAAATAAATCAACAGTTCGGCGCTACTGTCAATTAAGAAAATTTTCCAATCAAGATATGTATATATCACAGTTTCCCCAAGACAGTTTCAGAAAGGTGCTGCACCCTGCCTGCCCTTTGGTTTACAAAATAGCACCCTTCTTGCCCCTCATAAAAATAATTAGCATCCTTCTTGCCCTCTCAGTAAAATAATTAGCGCCCTTCTTGCCCTCTCAGTAAAATAATTAGCACCCTTCTTGCCCACATTAAAAAAGTGCCCTTTCTCCTTTTTGCATTAAAAAATTTGCTTTAAAAGTAAAAATTGACTCAATATTGTCTTGAAAATAGTGCCCTGACTTTTAAATATCAAAAGTGGCTTTAAAAACCAAAACAAAACCTTTTAACAATTAAAGTGCCCGTAAGAATCTGAAAAGTGCCCTCAAGAATCTGAAAAGTGCCCTCAAGAATCCAAAAAGTGCCCTTTCTCACCAGCAGCACCCTGCCCATTTTTAAACCTGGGGGAAACTCTGATATATTATACATTTTTTTTCTTCACTTTGGCACATTATTGTATTATAGTCACTGAAAACTGCAAACTATTCATTAATTGCCACAATACCTTTCCATCAAATTTTCGCTCGAAAAACTTCATAAACTATATTTTTTTTATTATTTAATAATGTAATGGCTAATATACAATAATACCCGTGAACCGAAAAAACGCCACCTTTGACAGTATTTTGTGAGAGATCTTCTGCCTTTACCAAAAAATGGAAAACGTCTTTCGATTATATAGTTTCGGAATAAGAATACACGCAAATTTAATGTGTTTCCTAACAAAAATGAATTAAAAAATATGCGATAAAGTGGGTCAGTTTGGATTTGAGTACATACAGCATTAACTTTTATAGAAAATAGAGAAATGCTATATAATATTTTAGTATCCGATTAACTGTAAATTTTGTGCAATTAAGAATGAAAATTACTTCATGAATGTGGCAGAAAGCAGCCAGTTTAAGTTCGAGATATCGGCAATATTCTACTACAAGATATTAACAATATTCGGCTGCAAAAATTCTGCCAACTAGCCTTAAGCATTCGGCCAAACTAATATTCGACAAAAGTCTGGAATACCGAATAGTGGCTGAATATTCGTCGCATCCCTATTTTTCAACAGGAGCCGGCAGGGATTTTTTTTTTGCTATAAGCCCCGTGGCAGAATGTACGCGACGCTGCGACGAGCGTCGCAGACTTTTCAGAGCACCTGCAAACTAAAAACATACAGCGATGCCGCGGACGCGCTATAGCGCGTAAATTACGTGAAAAAACGGCAAACTTCGTCGAAGCATCGCGAACAAACGGCGAATTTCGTCGAAGAATCGCGGAAAAAACGCGAAATTCATTTAAAGATCGCGAAAAATAGCTAATTTCGTTGACAGATCGCGAAAAAAAACGTAAATTTAGTCAAACGGCCGTGAAAAAACGTGAATTTCGTCAAAAGGCCGTCAAAAAAACATCAGTTTCGTTGAAAGATCGCGGAAAAATGCGAATTTTGCCGAAGGGCTACGGACAAAATGCCAACTTCGTCAAAGGATCGTGGAAAAAAAATTAATTTCGTTGAAGGATCACGAAAAAACGGCAACAAACGGCAAATTTCGTCGTCGGATCGCGAAAAAACGAAGAATTCAACCGACAGATCGCAAAAAAACGGCAAATTTCGTCGAAGGATCGCCAAAAAACGGTAAATTTCGTCGAATGATATCGAAAAAACGGCAAATTTCGTCGGAGGATAGCGGAAAAAACACGAATTTTGTATGATATATTGCGTATTGCAGACTATTTTTGAAAACATTATTAGCGTTGCAGACACTTGAAGATAGTTCTGTCACTGGTGCTATAAGGGTTGGTCTTATACAAACTTGTCAATGTAAAAGTTTTAGATAATATTAAGAGGATTTATAATAAATTGAAGCGGATTTGATATCTTGTGAATTGACGAAGTTATGAATTTTTTTTCTTCTAAACCCCCCCCCCCCCCTTCCCCCCTTGGGGCCGTTTTTAATGATATCAAAAATCTGTCATACATAATTTTTCGGCCGTTTTCCTAATAATAACTTCAAACGAATTCGATACGTATCATAATTAAGAAGTTATGGGGTTTTTTTCTGTTTTCACCCCCCCCCCCCTCCGGTTCGATTTTGCCCTTAACGAACTTGACCGAAATTTTATGCCTCTTGATTTTATGTATCAGTTTGGAAGAGATTTGTGCAGAATTATTGAAGTTATCGTGTCCATAAAAAAGTGACATAGATAGATAGATAAAGTTTTAAACTGGGGGTGGTTTTTTGGGTTCTGGGAATCATAATCGGCGTAGATCTGCAAAAATTTTTCAAAAATTCCAACTTAGGGGGAGAATGTAATAGGTAGTATTTCTTACGAAATCTACCTAAAATCGCATTCGCCAGAGAAACGCAGAAAAGAAATACTGAAAACGATCGCCGAAAACAATAGCATATTCTGTCAAATTGTCGCGGGAATAATTGGCCCGTACTTGGGCGCAATTTCGTTGAAAAAGGGTCAAATTAGTGCAGAAATGCGCAGCATTATCGTTTTGGCACTTTTGGTGCAATTGCGCAGCTATTCTACCACTGTATATTCGAAGTATAAATACTTGTTCTTTTTAATAGAAGTATATATAACAACTTAACATGAGCTGTTTATGACACACTAAACTAAGCAGTCAAATTGAGGTGTGTTTTGTATAATAAATACAATACTTTCATAAAGCGATATAGCAAGAAGTTGACGTCAGCTGTACAGAAAAATAACAAGAATAAAAGAAAGAAAAAAAAAAGAGAAAAAACAAGTCAAAACAGATTGCAAACATAAAAGGCGGAGAACTTGGCAAACAGTTTAATAACATGGTTGCGCTTTGCTGACAACCGGCTGGCGGAAATATAATTAGATACAGCCCCAAGCTACATTGTATTACACGCAGAAAGAATAAAATAAAAACGCCTAAGCTTGAAAGAGACGGCATGGGGAAAATATTTTCTGGTCAATTTTAATTGCATTTATCATATGCTTTGAAAAGATGTCGGAAAAGCATTTTTTTTTTTTTTGTGAAGAGGGGGGGGGGGGGGGGGGGGGGGGGATTATTCGGATTGCTGTGGAATGGAAATTAGTTTCAGAAGCAAAAAATCAAATTAAAGACATAAAAAAAAATTATTCAGACAGTTGTTAAATAACAGCATCGAATGTGCGAATTATTATAATTGAGAAAATAATGCCCTTAAAAATGCATGCTAATTAATAATTATATTCTAAAGAAAAACAATCGGATTCGTAGAGAACAAAATTCAATGAAAAACTGCTTAATTATACATAACAATGTATTTCCTCTAACTAATATGGAAGAATGTACTAAATACGTGCGCTTACACAAATAATAAAACCTTTTACTTAAGGGGCTACTTCACTCAGACGAAAACACCCGCTCGCTAATGTTAATCCTATGGAGGAAATTTTTGAAGATATCTCGTTCGCATTTCAATATTTTTAAATGTTTTTTTTTTTGTTTGTTTTTTTTTGCATTGGATAGCTGAGGTCAATCTCTATGCACGCTCCTTTCTACTTTTTCGATTTTGATTACAAGTTTTTTTTTTTATTAAGATACTTTCACTTTCGAAACCGGTTTTGACCTCAGCTATCCAATGCAAAAAAAAAAATCACTTAAAAATATTGAAATGCGAACGAGATATCTTCAAAAATTTCCTTCATAGGATTAACATTAGCGAGCGGGTGTTTTCGTCGAAAAAGAAAAGGAATATAGGGTAGATGTGCCAGTAATGGACACCCTTAAGGAATTTCTTTAAAAATTATTTTTTAATTAATAGTTATAATTGTTATATTCCACATTTTTTAATATTTTATTAATCTACCAACAATATTTAACCATGCTCATAGTCACATTTCCCAATGTGAATCGAAATTTAATTGTAAATAACAGAAATAAATCAAAACACCCTAAATTCCAGTAATGGACACCCCACAAAAAGTAATAGATAATTGATATTATGATTGCATTTAAAACTAGAATTTAAAGAAAGCATATTAATGAAATAAAAAAAAGCTGAATTTTTATTGTTTATTTTTTTAGAAACCAAAAATGTTGAAGGTGGCCCATTACTGGAAGGCGGTCCATTACTGGCACATCTACCCTATGTGCTGGATTTAATTACCCTATATACTCCCGTAAAAGGTCCAGAAATTTAGATAGGGTTGTAATTTGTAATTTTGACCGATCAAAACTAATTTTAAAAAGCACAGTTGCCAAAACTAGTTTTAACAACACTAAAGTGGTCGAATCGAAACTCTATTAAATAGGTTTTTTTTTTTTTGGTAACTCTAAATATCTTTCAGAAAATACTGTCAAAGTTGGCGTTTTGAACTGAATTTGCGGACGTGACAGTGAGAAAAACCGGTCGTCATGTGACACAAATCGCTTATAAGTTACTTATTTATCAAAAAATGGAAAACTCATTTCGATTCCAAATTATCTCTTGAATAGTCAAGCCTGCCAACTTTATGCTTTTACGTTTAAAAATGAGTCAAAGTAGCCCAGTAATGGTCAAAACATATTTTAAAGCAATACAACCTTAAATTTTGGACAAAAAAAAAAACAAGGTACAAAATGGGGAGGGGGCGATTTATACGCGAAACAAAAAAGGGGGAAAGGGGGGAGTTGAAACTCCCTCCCACACACACACAACTAATCGAAATTTACATAAAACTTATTAATAATATTAACGTTAAGATATTGCATGCAAGATAAGAAAGAGTTTTTACGGCTGTTCTCAAAGTAGCTACTTTCTGATATATTTTTAATTTATTTTTGTTCGCAAATGCATGTAAACTAGCAGATGCTCTTATTGAAAAACCTAGTAATCGAACTGTTTTTTCTATATTTCGGTAAAAGTAAAAAGATCTTTCAGAAAATGTCGCCAACATTGGCGTTTTGAACCGAATTTCCGAACGCGGCAGAGCGGGAAAGGGAAAAAAATTGATGTCGTGAGACAATAATTGCTTATAACCCAAAACGTGATATATTTATATTGAAAAACTGTTCGATTACAAATCACTTTAATATAATCATGTCACCAAGTGTATTTTTGCGTTTAAAAAATTAGTATGAAAATAGTCAGAAAGTTATCGCATTTGAGAGGGGGGGGGGGGATATTTTGAGAACAGTCTCAAACTGTCGCTTATACCGAAAATTTTCCTCTTCAGTAACAATTTTTAATGTCCAATATTACAGTATCATTCATGCCCACAAACAAAATTGGATGAACGTGGAAGGTTGTAAAGTTTTGACTAAAGAAATCTGGAACAAAAGACCCCAGTGGCAGAACTATCTTCAAGTGTCTGCAACGTTAATAATGTTTTCAAAAATAGTCTGCAATACGCCATATATCATATAAATCTATTCTTGCTGCTGTTATAGTGCTAATTAAGGCATTAGCATTTATCTGCCTTTGTGAGTAAAAAAAATTTTTGAAATTCACAGCAAATATTCTGAAAGGTTACATCAGAGGGGGAGGGGGGAGGGGAGAAAATCCCCTTTCGGCAATAATTTTTCTTGTTGCAGGTCGGATTAACTCTGCTTTTGGTTAGAGTGGATTTCAGGCTGAGTGTAGATTCTTGCAAATTGGGTTCGGGTTAACCCGATTTTTCAAAAGTTAGTTCAGTATATTGTTTCATATTAAAAACTATGCCTATATTGCATACAACTTTGTGCGTCTGCTGTTTTCTAAAGGAATGCTGCATCTTTTCCGGGACTATTTCACAAAATTCACGTTTTTTTTTTTTTTTTTTTTTTTTTTTTTTTCTGTGAACCTTTGACGAAATGAGTTTCTTTTTTCCCCCGCGATCCTTTGGCGAAATTCACATTTTTTTTTTTCGTGGCCCTTCGACGAAATTCATACTTTTTCCGTGATCATTTGACGAAATTAGCATTTTTTCTGCGGCCATTAGACGAAATTTACGTTTTCTCTGTGGCCCTTTGATGAAATTCGCATTTTTTCCACGATCCTTCAAAGAAACTCATGGTTTTTTTTTTAGTATTTTGACGAAAATAGTTTTTCCGCGGCCCTTTGACGAAATTTGCATTTTTACCGCAATCTGTCGACAAAATTAAGCCATTTTCCCAGATCCTGTGATGAATGTCACGATTTTTCTTGCTTTTTGGACAAAATTCGCGTTTTTTCCGTGATCCTTCGACAAAATTTGCCGTATTTTCGAGATACTTAGACGAAATTTGCCGTTTTTTCGAGATACTTAGACGAAATTTGCCGGGTTTTTTTTTTTCGAGATCCTTCGACGAAATTTACCGTTTTTTCGATTCCTTCGACGAAATTTGCCGTTTTTTCGAGATCCGACGACGAAATTTACCTTTTTTGGCGATCCGACGACGAAATTTGCCGTTTTTTCGAGATCCTTCGACGAAATTTACCGTTTTTTGGCGATCCGACGACGAAATTTGCCGTTGCTTCGACGAAATTAACAGTTTTTTCTACGATTTTTCGACGAAGTTGGCGTTTTTTTCCGCAGCCCTTCGGCAAAATTCGAATTTTTCCGCGATCCTTCAAAGAAACTCGTATTTTTTTTACGGCCATTTGACGTAATTCACGTTTTTTCACGGCCTTTTGACTAAATTTGCGTTTTTTTTCGCGATCTGTCAACGAAATTAGCCATTTTTTGCGAACTTTAAATTTCTCGTTTTTTCCGCGATTCTTCAACGAAATTCGCCGTTGTATTCGCGATCCTTCGACGAAGTTTGCCGTTTTTTCGCGTAATTTACGCGCTATAGCGCGTCCGCGGCATCGCTGTATGTTTTTAGTCTGCAGGCGCCCGTCGCAGCGTCGCGTACATTCTGCCACGGGGCAAAAGACAAACCGCAATTTTGGAAAAACAACCTTTTCTGTTGATGAGGGATTAATTTGCCGCTCACTATAGTGATGCAGTAAAAAAGCAAGCTACAGAATTAAACCAACTACTACGGTCATCACCGATGAATTGCTTTACCATGTCTATTCAAACTGTTGAAAAGCTGTGTCCGAAAATTAAAGGGCAAAATTAGCACTAGCCACTGGCGACATGGCCACTAAATGAAAAAAAGTGGCTATTAAAAAATTGTCTGTCAGTGGCCACTTTGTTACAAGGAAAGAGTAATTTTTTTTTTATTTATTATTATTATTTTTTTTTCATCAAGGATTTTACTTTTACTGGTTGAAATATGTTTATATTAACATATTTATTTAGGCTATTTAATTTTAGATTAATACTAATTGAAATTTTAACGAAAGTTTACTTACTGCTTAGGACTTCTAAATAAAAAAGTCGTAAATAAAGTGGCCACTTATAAAACCGCTGCTACTGGCCCCTAATGAAATTTTTCAGTTTTGCCCTTTACCGAAAATACTGGGGTGAGATCAACTAAATGGTAGAGATTTGAAGGAAAGGAGCCAGATATTACATTGGTTGCCCTACGGATGAAAAATGAATGGGGCCATTATACCAAAAGGAAGCATCATTAGGTCTTTCAAAGAATGTTGCGCCATCAATGAACTTAACGACATAGAGGACTAAGCATTACCTTAAATTGCCAATGAAAGAGCACAAAATGCATATTATTGATGAAATCGAGAATATATGATGACATGCTGATGATGATATAAAAAGACCTGTTTAGCTAGTCTGAGATACTATCCGATTTAGAGGCGTATGACTACATTCGAATGTTGATTTAACTTAATTTTACGTACATTCAGATTCAAATATGTACATTTTGTTCTTTTAAAATTCGATGCATAAAGTTTTGTTGAAATACTCCAGTTTATTTATTACGCTTTTTTTTTTCCCTTTCGAAGTAGAGGGGTCGACTTCTACCATACTTCTACGCATATGGTAGTTATAATATCCGTAACTGGGCAGAGTGATTCATCCTTAATATTCAAAAAACATCTGGTCTTATTCACACAGTACAGGGAGAAAAGTCTATTAAAATGATAAACCAAAAGAAATGCGGGAGAGCTAGGCGCATTAAAAAAATTTCATTTTACAAACGATTGCGAAAGTAAGCCGCACACTTCTCAGTTTTATTTTAGGACAAACTCAGCAAATTTGGGTTTACTTAGTCCTAACTTTGTTACAAAAATATAACCACGAATCTATATAAATGCTCTTGTTTCGTTGATGTGGAAAGGGAAACGATTATGTACTATTTTTATTTAGTCGTGATTATTGTAGTTCGGTAAATAATTGTGAGGCTACCACAAAAAAGATTTCTGAAACCTCTTTTAACGTATAATTTTCTTTGGATACTGTGGCTAAAAAAAAATATTGTTACAATATTTTTTCTTTACAACCCTTAACTACTGTCACAGAACAGGGTTCGATCCAGACAAAATTTGGGGACTATTTACGGCTTCCTTCACAAAATTACTATTAATAAAATAGGCCTCTTCAAAAAAATTATTCCACTCCACGAAAACATACACTGCACTAATTATTTTTAATCTGTTGTGTTTTAAAATGTGTAATTTGCAAATAAAACAAGTTCACCAGAAAGAGAAACTTTAGCAGGGCTTAAAAAAGTTGTTATTAACAAATAAATGCTAGGTTCGAATTTGGGTAACCGGAACCGGATTTCATCTTTCATTACATAATGTTATTTTCCACAAAAAGATAATAAATTTCACAAATATAACTTACTTTTCAGAAAATGGGGCCCCAAGAAAAAAAAATCCCTGCATCGACCAATGCAGAAATTATTATCACACAACTACTGTGAGCGGTGTGAAACGGCTTGATCGAATGATGAATCGAAGGCTAGATTATCTCCTGTCATAAGACACTGTACTAAATTTTATTTACAGGAGTTTTATAATCAGAATTCGCCTATTCAAAAGTCTCAAACGTACTAGACTCCAAATGAAACAAAATTTCACTAGTGTCTGCAGTGAAACTGAAAGCTGTGAAAATTGGAAAAAGAAGCTATTTGCGAGACCGGTAATAGCAGTTTAAGGGTTAACCTTGATGAACTTTTAGCGCAGAAGATATATTTTTACAGGCCATTTACGAAAGATTTTAAAAATTTCATACTGTCAAATTAAGTACTGCACCATTTCAAAGATGAGCCTTTAACAATCTCTTATAATTATGAAATAACAATAGAACATTAAATATTATTTTTTAAAAAGGTAGAGAATCTGAAATTATCATACCAAAAATTCCTGTTTGAAACTATTCAAATTGGGCGTTGAATCTTAAGTTATACGCGAAAAGCTCGATAGAAAAACTAAAAAGTATTACCTAATAAAAGAGCGAACAAAACTGCATTTGTAATGAACACGACGAACTTTCGTGTAGTTAGTTGCAGTAAAATTTATGTTTTATACCATGTACATAAGCAAAACTACTGCTTGTGGAAACAATCCAAATGCACAAAAACAAGTTTCTGTAAAAAAACATCAAAAATGTCGCCTGGTTCTGCATTTACGTAACGCAACGTAAATACTTGAAACAAAATGCTCTTTGCTAGAAATGTCGTAAGCACTAAAATTTCATTTGCAATGCACTCACTCATAAGTTACAATACAATATGAAAAAAAAAAAAGAAAGAAAGAAATTGGAAACATTAAAAACAAGAACGAAAAATCATGGGTCAAGCATAGATTATTAAACATTTCCCAACACATTCAGAATAGTATAACAAAACTTCACAGTTTATCTATGCAATTTAGAAAATGCATAACACATTTCAAAATCTAATTTCAGCAATTACTACCAACAGCCAAACAAAATATCCGAATTATTTTGTGTAGCTCTGTATATGATATGTAGATTTATATGTATACTACACAGTATGCTACAATTTACTTCAGTTAGGAAATACATAGCACAATTGAAAATTTCGCTTCAGCAATTTCTGTCTATAAACGGAAATGTACGAGATCTTTTAAGCAGCCCTGTATACATGATCTATAGAATTTATATGCACCAATTAATATGCAAAAAATTAACATTTAAAAAAGTGTAAAACAATTGAAAGCGAACTACCAGCAATTATTTTTCATAGACAGTACTGTAATCAAATTATTTTGAGTGTCCCTGTAAATAAACGATATATTCTATGCATAAATTTATATTCTACAGTAAGCGCCTTGTACTGCACCTCAGTGATATGTATCAATTTGAATATGAGTAAAATAGTGAATCATCATTAAAATACGCTGCAAACGATTTTCCCCCATAGGCAACGGAATTTTTTGAATGTCCCTGTAAATGAACGATGCATTCTACACGCACCATATTCTACAGTAAGCGTCTTGTAGTGCACCTCAGTGATATGTATAAATTTCAATATGTTTGAAATAGTGTAAAAACATAAAAATAAAATACACCACAAACGATTTTTCCCCATAGATCTTGTAACGGAATTCTTTTGAGTGCCCCTGTAAAAGAACCATAAATGCTACACACTTCATTTTCAATACCAAACTTGTCATCGTAAACCCCAATAACATATATCAATTTCAAGGAAATCCTTGTATATTTACGCGAGCTAGAGCACGGCCTGATGACAGACAGACAAATCGATTTCATAAACACTTTTCAACCTTGTTGGAAAATGTTAAAAAAGGAACTGGCCAATTTATGGAATTTTTATCTTTACTTTTTTTTTTAAATATATAAATACGCAATTTTTTTAAAGAATGTTTTATTTATAAAGCATGGGGGGGGGGGGGTTAATATTGGGTAATTTCCTTGTTTTACTCGCTTATTCGGATATATTTTATATTTATTCTGATGTCAACGTCCCTTTTCTATGCACATACAAAACTCACATCACAATAATGTGTAATATATCATACGAAAGGTTTTTGAACAGGCTTTTGACATAACACTATATAAGAGACAAAGATCGACTAAACATTTGGTGTTCATGAGAGAGAAAAAAAAAAAAGTGGAATCTCATAAGTGCTTGCCCGAAGAACCCAACCCATGCACAGTAGTATCCTGCATCGGGTCAAGTTACCCGCACCCGTCCCGATCCGCGGTTTGGTTTGAGTAGGGTGGGCGCTACATTTTTTCGTTGCGGTTCGGGGTCGGGTCCGGTTGACTTGCATTGTTTCGGATTGGGTTTTGATTCTTGCGGGTCGGTTTCGGGATAACCCGCTTTTAAAAAAAATGTTCATATTTTTTTTTTTTTTTTCAGATTAAATATATATACAATAAGATCTCCATAATCGACACTCCCGAAAAGCGGACACTTCTATTTAGCGAACACTTTTTCAATTCCTAACATTTATATATTTGTACGCTTATATACCTTGGAATAATGGGCACCTCCAAATCACACTGATCTCTTGCACGTAACTATGCATCGCAACATTTATTTCAATGCTTTTTCTCTTTTAATATCATGACACCGCCGTTTAAGGACGCAATTATTTTAATTCGCGAAATAACTAATAAATCAGTAAAACATAATGAAAAATACAGGTAAATGAATTAAAAACCACCTGATGATATAACAAACAAGTGTAATGCTTCTTACGTCAAGTGAATGGGGCTTTATTTTTGGCGTTAAATCCTATAGTTTGGCGATAGTTTTTTGTTATGAAAAGTGGTCGACGGGATAATGAAGAAGTATCCAATATTTTTTTCACGAAATTTTTACACGGTCTGTAAAACCGTTATATTTATAACAGATAGAAATTTCAAAGAGTTCAGACAAGAACAATTATTTTTAAGTATGAAACGACCCTAAGTGAAAAAACAATGTCTACTTACGATCGCTTTTATAACGAATATCAATATTTTTTTCGCATTTTTTTCTTTAAAAAAAATAAATAAATAAATAAAAATATTCATACAAAGTCGGGTTAAAGATGTAAAATCATACAAACTTGAGATGTGTTTTAATTATCACGGGCAACGCCGAGCGTATTAGCTAGTTAGTGATAAAATAACAATAACTGTTCATTATCCTTATTAATTTAAAATAAAACATGGTGTTATGACTAAAATATATTAATGGAAATTGAAGTTACACTGAATCTCAATGCCAGCAGTCAAGAATTCATTATTATTTGTTTTATTTATAATCTTTTGTTACTTGCATTTGTTTTCGAGAAAAAAAAAAAATCAAAGAATGGTTCCATAATTTTAACACTTTTCGTATCGTGATCGCGTCATCATATAGTTTTCACTAAAAAGGCCTATTTTTCTATTTGATAATTTACTTGATTACTGTTTATAATCAACCACTTATTAGAATCACTGTTTATACTATTATATTTGTGTTCGACAAAAAATCTTAATTCAATGAGACTTCTTTTGAATGACAAGTCCAGTAAGTTATAATTTGTATGTTTAATTTTCATTTTAATAAAATAAAAAATATTTTAAGTTCTCTATATTAATGTAAATACAAAAGGAGAACATGTGATGTTGTGGACTTATCACCAGTGGCGTAGTCGCAAAAAACCCATAGGGTATGGTATACGATAGTACACGTTATTATAGCTTTATTTGAGAAACATGGTATACCGAATTCCTTCAAAAATTTGTGTTGGTTGTTAGTTGGTTCTTGAAAATGTTTTCATGAAATACTGAAACGAATGAATAAAACTATAATAAAACGCTAATGTATTATCAAATGCAATTGTGCCTTTTAATGAATAAAAATTGTATAAACAGGGCTTAAGAAAGGCAAATTAATATTGACAGTTCTTTGTGGTGCAAACTTTGTTTTTACTGTATACTTTTTATACATAACTAAATAAAAAAAAAAAAGACTAAATAACATGCTTGCCTTCATTGAACACATGCACATAGATGTGTGTAAGCAAAGCGCATAAAAATGAATAAGATATCATACGAAAGGTTTGTGAACAGACTTTTGACATAACAATCCTGACATTTCGCTAAAACACATTGTTTGATTAAAATTTTCAGTTAATTAAATATTAATGAATAAACGTATCTTCAAGTAATCTCAAAGATTGTAGTGTATTCTTTCATGCAAAGCCTCGTACGGACTATAGATCTACAATAGCTTTGTTTTCGTGTCTTCTGAAAAATCTAAATTCTAAATATCTAATATCGCATTTACTCTGTGAGCAGCTGTATATATACAATTACAATACACAATTATCTATACTTAACTTTATATTAAATAAATTGCAATATGCGCAGAAACTAATGTGTTAGTTTAGACGTTTAGAGCAAGAATGAAGCATTTACTCTAGTAGTTTAATCATTTTAAAGCAGTTATCAAATTCAAACTGCCTGCTTTCTGACACATTTTTTAATTCTCTTTAGTTCACAGACGCATGAAATTGCCAGATGCTCTTATTCAGAAACTTTGTAATTAACCAGTTTTGCCATTTTCTTGGTAAATTCAGAAGATCGTTTAGAAAATGCTGTCAAAATTAACATTTTGAACCGAATTTCCGAACGTGGTAGCGCGGGGGAAAAAAAAAGGGGGGGGGGGGGACTGATGCGGTGATTCGGGAATCACTTAAAACTGAACTTGCTATTCATTTATCGGAAAAGGAAACTTCAATTGTAAATCACAAAACGCGATGTAACTATTTTACAAATTTGTGCATCGATATCAGACAAAAAGTAAAACAAGTGGGTAAGTGTGATCGAATATCGCACAAAGGGTTTCGTTTAATATTCATTTCCAAAACACTTTATCTTTCCTTTAATAAATCCAAATAAATTTCATTTTCCAAAGAAAAAAAAAAAAATCATTTTTTATAAAGTAAAAATTTACCGATCTATTTTTCTCGTTTTTTTCGAAAATCTGAACCGGTCCGATAGCGGGCGAAGCCCGCTATTATACTGTCATAATATCTGTCATGTGGACTAAATGCGATATTAAATAAAAAATCAATTTCAAAATTAAACATGTTGTATAGAGACCTTCAAAATGTTAAAATGTGCCAATATTTCCATAATCAGGTTGTTATCATGATTCAATACGTTCCTCAAACTCATATATTTACTATTCTCTATTACTCATATTGATACTCTCTTTGTATTATTCTCAAACATTTGTAAAATCCGTTAATCTTCCAATATGACATCAGATTAATTTTCTTTTTAATTCTCTAATGACGTCATATGACGCTGCTTTCTGTATTTACACATACTCATACCGTCATACTCCTTGTATTATTGAGAAATGTTTGAAAATCCCCGTTTTATAACTAATATGACGTCATGATTAATCTTTATATGATTTAATCTTTTATTGTGGATTTTTAATTGTTGGCAACTGCTATAACGAAAAATGTTTAAATTTAATACGAAAAGGCTGTTAGATTTTTGGGTTTTTTTTTATCTCTATATATTAAAATAGTACGATTTTTTCAAATTTTATGATTTTGAGCTTCATAGTAGATATTCAACTATAAGTACACAAATTTTCATGCCTGCAAGTTCTATAGTTTCTGAGAACCGGCTCTGTGACGGACAGACAACGGAGCGGGAGTAATAGGGTTTCGTGAGATGAACGAAACCCTAAAAATTATCATTTTATTTACCAGTTTGTAATTTTTGGTTTACATTTATATTATGTCTGGATTTTTTTTTCTTCTGACAACAAATTTTACTGAATAACAGCACATAAAAATATCTATATAATTGAAAATATCTTTGAGGATTTCATTACCAATTATATCTTTTAGAAAACATTTCAGGCGATACTGCTGCTCATTTTAAAATAAAAGAGTAATAAAAAGAAACTAGCTTTTTACTCTTTTTTGGCAATACGTCATAGAAAGTAATTGAGGAGAAACTAACTTTTTTCTTTCATTTTTGATGGAATAGCAGAAAAATGCGAATGCGGGAAAACTTACTACACATAAATATGTCAATTTAGGAACATAAAAATAATTTCTACGGTACAAGTATCATTAGCTTAATGCGGTTTCGATTAGTGCGATAAACTTTTTGTAGATGCTCTCTCGATTAGTGCAATGCGCAAAGCACAAAATGTATGATGCATTTTAACAGTCGAACGGCATCTAATTTTTTTAAAATGAAATTTGCAGAAAATGTCGGAAAATAAAGAATTCTTTCAAAAATTAGAATTCCCCAGATTGCATTTGATATATATAGACCCAGACATCCGTAGACTAATGATGAAAGTGCACCGACGATTAAAAAATAATTGTGTTACCGCAATATACATATTCAAAAGAAAAGATTTAAAAAGACCCTGTTCAATTGGCAATATCAAAATTGTATTACAATAAATTTTAAATCAAATTATGTAATTTTTTTAAATTAACGTACTGGCAACCAAACTAACATAAATGACCTCTAAAAAATTGTAATTAAAATTGACTTTTCAATGTTTCCCGATTGTCACTTATTAAATTAGCTCACATGTTTATGTTAAATGAAAATTCATGAAAATATAAACTTTTCTTAAACTAAAGGTTCAAATCAAGCAGTATTATGTATTTTCCAATACATAAAAGAGACTATCATAGTATAGTACATCGTCTAATCTCGTAATTTATGTATTTTGGGTTTTTGAAAAAGTTGTCTGGATTTATTGCACACTTAAAAAATGAAAAATGTTGATTTTACGATATAATACTGGCAGATGCGCGGCAGTGTATTACTGCTTATTTTACTGTTTATTACTGTTCATTTTACGGTATAATACTAGCAGCTGGAGTGCTAATATTATGCAGTAAAATCAACAATTTTTTTTCTCCAGTGCAGTTGTGGGAATATAAGTGGCATGGAAGACCTCGCTGTCTGCTCACACACAAAGTAGAATTTTCCCAAAGACTTGGAGACAGACTGAAACTAGGCATGAAGCCCAACAGTGAGCATCAGTTAAAGAAAAAAATACAGAAACGATGTTGGATGTTAAAATCAAAACTCCTGTTTCTGTAGTTTCCTTTGCGAAAAAACAATACTGCGCTTGAAAATAAGCCCTAATAAATTTCAGAAATTTAAACAGAAAATCAGTTCTACATAAGTTGGTTAGTGTAGACTAAGCTTTTCAAACAATTGAAACTGCGTACTTTTCATTTAGAACTGAATTCTGTGGGTTGCTTGGAAAAATTATGATCTTTGAAGGCAATGTGTGTGTCGGGAGAAAGAAAAAAAGCAGCTTTTGTATTTGAGAATTTTTTAAGCCTGTCTGAAAATAATATAACAAAAGAAATAGTAATTTTTATTTATTGACATATTAATTTATATTATTGTAAACATTTAAATAATTATGTATTAACAACGCAACTTGAAATCCTGAATACAATAAATCAGCGACATTTTGTAATTGTACCGATAACTAGAACTAATTTTATCACGAACAAATTTTCCATCCCCTAGGAATTTGTGTTAAGGACGTTTTACTGTATAATGGGGGCTATGCTGAATAATGAGGAAAATAAAATGTCAAATGAACAAAGTATTATTTTAAAGAAAAAATAAATAAAAATAAAAGAACAGGAAAATAAAGGCCAAGTACACACTATTTAATGCAAGATTCGATCTTTCTCTAGTCGTACAAACGCGACTACAATGTTGTATGCACTATATTTTGACACACAATAAAAGAAAAACGCATGAAATGCATATTACTTCTCTTAATAAGATACAAGAGAGCCGAACTTCTTTACGTCGTACTAAAAAGAAAAACAAAATTAAAGAATAAATTTGAAAAAACTTAACACACGAAAAAAATAATCGTTAAATGAGATCAAAATATCAGTATATGCAAAGACCGTTGCCCTATCTAGTCACACACTCTTTGTCTTTTATGCTAGTGAACCACAAATCCGTTGGCTAGATTCCAACCTTTGTTTTCACAAAAACTCGTGATACCTTTCGAACGATAAAAGAAGGAGCCTGCAAACTAATCCATTATCAATAAAATTACAACATTTACACCGAAGTGAGTTTCGGCTGAGTAATTCGGCATTAAATTAGTCTATTTAAGATAAGTGATAATTTGGCTCGTTGCAAGAAAAATCCATTGCACAATTTGTCGCATTAAAATACTTTTTAAACAATAAAGATAATGAAAACAAGAATGTGTCTGAAAAGTCTTCAAATAATTTGCAAAAGCCATTTTTATTGCATTCCATTTTCTTGGACATAATTTCGACCATTTAAAGATCCGTGAGGCAGAATACAACACAACATACACTAATATTGGTATCATTGCAAAACGTATATGGCAGAGGTGTCCGACGTAGCGGAAGGGGTTCGAACTACTGGAGGTTAAACACACAGCTTGTGATTCGAAATATGGAAATATTTATAATGTAGTGAAAGTTTGTGGTAAATGTTGAAATAAATGTGTAATAAAATTTCAGTATCCATCTATCAAAATACGTGGGTTTCTTCAAGCCACCAAAGTTACCTGACTTTATAAAATAATTTCCACCCCTTTTGTTGAAAGTAACGCTGAAATATATTTATATCGTCTGCAATTAAATTATTTTACGCTATAGTTGTTGAAAGTAGATTGTAATTTTTTTCGTGAATGGCAATGTGTAACGTAACGTGTTGCACTATAATCAAATATAACAATTATTCATAGTATTCAATGATAAGTTTCATTTTTTGTCTCACTATAATAAAAGAAAAAAAAATGCGCGATACGATGATTATTTTTAAAATATATGTTAAAGATATGATCTTACGTCGCAAAAAAAAATCAAATTTCGTAGCAATTTGACAATGAGATATTTTACAAAGTAGATATTGAAATTTTTGATATGTCCTATTTTAATTTGCGTTTTAACGGGGATCTTTTGGCGAAATTTGCGTTTTTACGGTGATCTTTTGGCGAAATTTGCGCTTTTATGGCGATCTTTTGGCTAAATTCGCGTTTTTACGGCAATCTTTTGGCTAAATTCGCGTTTTTACAGCAATCTTTTGGCTAAATTCGCGTTTTTACAGCAATCTTTTGGCTAAATTCGCGTTTTTACAGTAATCTTTTGGCTAAATTCGTGTTTTTACAGCAATCTTTTGATTAAATTCCCGTTTTTATAGAGATCTTTTGGCTAAATTCCCGTTTTTTCAGCGATCTTTTGACGAAATTCGCGTTTTTTTCAGCGATCCTTTGGCTAAATTCGCGTTTTTTTTTTCAGCGATCCCTTGACGAGATTTGCGTTTCTTCAACGATCTTTTGGCGATTTTCACATGATCATTTGAAGAAATTCGCGTTTCTAAGCGATTCTTTGACGAAACTCGTGGGGGTTTTCGCGATATTTAAACAAATTTCGCGTTTTTTCGGAAAATCCGAAAATGGCGAAAAGATGAAAATTACAAAAAAGCGGAAAACCGCGGAAGAATCTCATGCCTGAATTATGTCATAGATAAATGTTTACATGCTTTTTTTTCCAATAACAAATGCTCTAAAATTAGACCTGCCATTTTTATTATTTTTCGATGAAAAATTTAGTGTATCTCAGATATGAAAAGAGTACAATGCTACTCTAACTGACGTGACTAACATACTGCTAGTAAAATAAAAAAATTCTCCGAATTTTATAACCTCATTGTCTTGAAGTCTGTTAAAAGTATGTTAGATTAAGTTATTCATCATTATTGTAATGGCACAAAAACGGGTAATTTTGACATCTAATAATACTGTAGATGGATAAAACTTTGTGGAGACAAAATACGATTATATATTTAAATTGATGGACCATTAATTACTGAAAATCGATAATTACAAAAATCGAAGGTATGGCTAAGCGTGCAGACTTATTTGCACGTTCCGAAAATGAATATTTTTACATAATTCAATGCAAAATAGACATAGTACATCTTGCTTTCGAAACCGATTTTAAAATAAAAGTATCCTCATAAATAAAAGAAACAAAATAGGAAACAAAATCAAAAAAGTAAAAAGAGAGCGCTGTAGAAATCGACCACAGTTATCCAAAGCAAAAAAAAAAAAAAGTTAAAAAAAATTGATATGCAAACGAGATATTGTAAAATAGATGTTCCATAGGATTAACATTTGGGTGTGTTCACGTAAGGGGACAGCAGCCATTTTCTAGCATTTAGATGTTTTTACCATTCACATTTTTATTTACCAGGTGGTAAATATTTTATTGTTTTGGCTTATAATAGGTATCTCGTATCTGCCCTTTAAAACGACGCGATCTCCAAGTGATCAACGCGTTTCGATTAGCGAGCGCCCTCCGGTAAAAATACGGTTTTATTACTTCCTACAAAAACATAGAAACGTGTTGTAAAACCTATATTCTATAATATCAATATTTCCCACATTTTCAATCCGTTAAGAAAACATCTCGCGAACAAAGAAACGTATAACTGATTACCTAAAAACAAGTTATTAAAACAATATGTTTTGAAACAAACTTCGGCAATTTCTCATCAAAATTTCCTCTAAATTGTCATTATAAAATCAGCAATAGTGGAATATCAAATAGAATGCTCGGTTTGCTGACATCATATAGAACTAATTAATAAATCAATAGTTCTGTGTGATCTATTTATTCTTAATTTTCGGGAAAAGTAAATTTGTAAATTGCTATTTTCGTATAATTTTCAATAGCGAATAATGTTCTATAGCCGTATACAGTAAAACCTCCATAACGGACACTCCCAAATAGCGGACACCTCTATTTAGCGGACACTTTTGTGATCCCCAAAACCTGTATATATGTACATTTTTGACTCTCAATAGCGGACACCTCCAAATAGCGGACAAATTCTGTGCTCCCGAGATGTCCGTTATTCAGAGGTTTTACTGTATTTATCTGGTCAGACTAGAATTAATCCACTGAATTGATTTTTAAATAGAAAATACGCAAGTAAAGTAACATTTCATCCCTATTCTGTCCAATTTAATTCACGTACAATTCTGAGTAAAATACAGAAATTGTAGTCAAACGTTGAAAATTATACAGGTGAAATTACAATAATAGTATAAATTAACTTTTGTAAAAAGTATGTTTCTACCATCTCAACACTTGGTAAATTAACCTTGATTAATATATTAAATACTTATCGTGTCATGAATATTTCGTGAGCTTACAAATGTATTAACATTATACTGGACAACCTGTTTAAAATTTTTATTTGCGTGATTGAGCATAAACTACGAATAGCAAAAAATTAACCCATAGTAGTGAATGTTTTGAAATCTTAAAATTAGTTGCAATCTTGCAATGATGTTGACGATTAGGCATTACTCTTTATTAAGCAATTGAAAAAAATAATTCACAATTAAAAGAATAATAACTTCACCGATTAACAATAAATCGAAAATTATTTCAGAACAAGACTCAGGAGTGATTGCGGCGTGTTCATGAAAAAATACCTGAAATTTTAACTTACGAAAACGAGAAACGTTTTCGTAAGAGAGAGGGGGGGGGGGGGGGACACATATAGCTTATTGCAGTTAGGTCAAATTATGTTTAGCAATCATATGAAATTGATATTTTAGTCTAATTTTATGAATTTAACTATCAGAAAAACCGGAATTTTGGTACTGAAAATGAAAAAACTTGAATTCAGGTTATAACTTGAACACAATCACCCCTGAAGACTTGATTTTAAAAAGTAAAACAAAAAAACGCTATGAAATGCGGAACCGTTCATACCTACATTATTGGTTGCGCACTAAACTTTAAAAAATGGTCAAATAGTTTTAATTTTAATTTATAATAAAACGCAATAATGTATTGTTGATTATTATGCTTTTAGAAATGGATTTCAAGGGTTTTTTGGATGGAAGGAGGCGACTTATTTTCAGTATCTTATTAAGGAATGATAAGGCGGCAGTAATTTACGAATGGACAACGAAAACAAAGTATCGTAGCAGTTTCCACGTCGAAATGAAAGAAATATTTTACATTATTTCTTTACATAGAATTATTTAAGGCTATTCTAAATCATTATCTTTCATAATAAAATACAGTTCTTTGAAAAATTCATCAGTTAATTAAATTGTTTAAAAAGTCACAAATTATAGGTAGTTATAGTGAATTAGTACTTCAGTTTTTTTTTTCCTTCTTTTATTCAGGGATAGAAGATAGATGCATTGATTTGGTTATAACTAATTACAGTTCAGAATAGCTTTGCGTACGTTTACTAGTAAGTAGGTGCGTACAACTATGATTTAAAATGCGCAAAAAGATTATTAAAAACAAGAAACATACACTGAGAAAAAAGTAGCCTGTAGCCAGCTCAAGCAAAATAATATTGTAGTAGATAGTATATAACTAAAGGTACATTCTTCAATAGTTTGTTATGTTGCCTGAAAACGAAACATTGGATTAGATCATTACCAAAAAAAAAGTTTTTGGTAAAATGATTTTGTTACAAATAAGATTAGCAAAAATAACTGTTTAATAGTTGCAATAATAAATAGGATTATATAAAAGAAGCTTGTTCAAAAAAGTAAAACAAATGAGCAAAATTAAATATGAATAGAGTTTAAAAACGTATAAAACTTTTAAAATATGAAAATAAGTATCTATACCTACCGTAAAAATAGCTCTAAACTTCATCCGAAAGGGAGAATTGAGTCGCGATTCCAAAAGGGAGAAAGCCACATCCAGAGCCCCTTTTTACTCTTTAACTGAAGATGTAAACACAGAACAGAGCAAAATAAAATGCAGTAACAATCTGCTTAATAAAAAATAATAATCACACTAAAAAATAATGCACTATATTCCTCTATAGTGCTGCTTTCTTACGTATAAATAAAACGCAGAAATTTTAATGTTTTCATATTGGCCGTTTCACCTTCGCTTGTACCTTATTTCCATATCCTCGAATGTATTATATTTCTGTAATAATCCACTAATGGCTGTTGAAAATTTCTCTTGAGATTACGTTGAATTAATCGCTGGCGTTAGACGCCTTGAAGAAGAACATATCGACATGGTGAGTAGAAACATTAGAAATCCACTTAGAATATCCATAGATACTTAGAAGTAAAAACTAATTTTAATTTTCGTTTTCAAGAATATTTAAAGCATAACTGGTGACTAAAATTATAAATCAAATGCACAACAATATTCAATTAATTAACGAAATCCACTGGTATATCTTCAGAATTCCAATAAATACACGTCGTACACTTGGCATTCCTGCTTTGAAATAAATCCACAAAATTCAAAACAAAAGAAAATTTACTATTTCTGTTTTTAATTCCCGTCACAGCTCGCTTCCAATATACATGTTCTTTTAACTTTACAGAGCACTGCCTGTGCTACGCTTCACGAGGAGGAATGAAAGGACTCAGCCAACTAGTATAGGGTTGCCGTAAAATAATCTCCTGATAGAAGCAAAGTCAAACTACAGAATTCGCCAAATTTTCCTAGTTTATTGCCAAACGAAGAATTCCATATAGGTATCCAAATAATATTATAAAGAATAAATTTTGGTTATTTATGAAATTATAAAGTTTGTCGCGTATGAGTCATTGTTAAAAAAAAATGTGATCTGAAATTATTAATGCTATTTTTATTTTCCGAGTGCTTATTGTTTGAATGACAAATACATATATCAATTCTTGAAACAGATTTGCAGCTAAAGTATTACTTAAAAGTAACTTTAAATCGCGTTTTCTATAAATGTGAATTTTCGCCGAGTTAAAATATTCAAAATGTTCCAGACGTATCCAGTTTTCACAATATTAAGTGTAATTGTTAGCAATGTGTTATATTTCAAAACTTAGTATTAATATGCATGCATTACTGTACGTAAAATGAAAATTTGGTAGTTATATAATTTTTTTCCGTGAAATTAAAAAAGAAAAAAATGTAAATATTGGAAGTTTTTTATTAATTTTTCTCAATATATTGGTACAATTTTAAAACGCATACCAACTTTGGTTGCAATAATTTAAAGCTACCATTTAACAAAATGCCATGTTCCTAAAGCCAAATTTAATGCGCATCGAGCATTTTTAATTAGAGTGATTAATTAATATATTTTAATTAATTAATTAATTAATTATACACATTTTTTTAAAATAAAATTGCTTAATTTACTTAGAAAATGTATGAATTACTATGTGTGCAAAATTTCAGTACAATTGAGTAAAAAATAAAATAAATAAAGAGGTTTTGAACATCCACAGTCCTCTTAAATGAGAAAAAATAATTATTTCTTTAAATAAATTTCAGCACAACGCACATAGAGGGTACTTTTTTTACTTGACTAGTATTAGTAATTACACTAATTACACACTAAAGCTAATAAGAGCTTTACTTGTTTTAATAAAACTATTAAAAAAAAAAAAAAAAAAAAAAAAAGGAATAAAATTTTCATTTTCAAATACAGCCAGACGGAAGCATTAAATTGATAAATTAATGAAAACGGATGGCCTCAGAGGTGAAATATGTTTTCCAGCTGCCATATCTTATTTTAACACTAAACATTTCGATAAGTATGATATTTTCTTTAAACTAATACTTGTCTTGTTTTCAAGTATTATCGAGTCTGTAGAACAATGAATCTATAGAATAATCTACATACTATAAAGAATCAAAATTATTGTAATATGTTTTATGATTAATTATTTCAAAATGAAGATTGAGGAGAAAAAAGAAAATATATTCCATTTTAAATTCAATTATTTCTTTCATAATACACCAAGCATTCAAAAACATTTTATTAGAGAAGTCGTACAACACAAATGTTTAACAAAATACTCATAACAAAATTCACTGATATTACTATTTTGTGCCAAACATTGTATTCCAGAAAGAGAACAAAGGTGCTGATTATCACATTATCAGTTATTTAGCTTTTGTTAGGGGAGGGGCGAAAATCAATTTTCATTTAAAATTGTATGTTACCGTACATATATTATCGCACAGAAAAAAATAAATCGGAAATGTTTTAAGCATACTGATTATTACATTTTTAAATAAATAAATAAATAAGACATTCTTTTTATTTATCATTTTTTCTTGCGCTAAATTTTGAGACGCTCTACTAACATATTACATATGATTAATAAAAAAAAAAAAAAAACTAGATACATAATAAAAACGTTGCAAGAACATCTTAAAAAAAAACATTATTTTGACTGTAAATGAAGTTCAACTTGAAAAAAACTTGCTGCCTCCCTTCCCCAAACACACTATACACACCTTCTTTTTTCCTGGCATTTCTCATAAATAAAATACATTATTTGCTTCTTTTTTTTATTATTATTATTTCATTATTACAGATAAAACTAAAATGTGCCAGTTTTTTTTTTTTTTTTCCTTCTCTTAGGTACACTTCCGAATTGTTACAATTTTCATCAATTTACGTGCATGTAAATGAAATACAGACATTTAATTTTTATTTTTTTTACATGCATAAAAAATATCTGTGAAAGTATTTTAATTATCACGCATATTACAGAATTGCGCAGGTTTTTACCTTTTTGTAGAACTGTGCTTAATAATGACCATAAAAACTTTGGGAGGAGTACCATATTCTAACAAAACACAAAATGGCGAATTTCGACTCGACTAGAAAGACTTTTTATCAACACTAAGTAAAATTGATATTCGGGCTCTTTATTTAATTCCTGAAAAGGGGGCGGGGGTGTCGACGTTCAAAGCTATTCATGACTATTTAAAGTTGTAAAACAAACTCTTATAAGTAAATCTGATCAATAAAAAACTAAATATCATAATGAAACCAACATAATTTGTTTTGCTTTGAAACTTTGATAGATGCATCGCTGCGATATCGCGCCAATTCTGGTGCATTAGCATTCCCGTTCGCGGCTCAGAATGCTTTAGCAATGAGAAAAAATTGTTGGAGGTTCTAAAAAAGAAAAACTCTCCCCTCCCCCCTCTCTTTACCAAGTTGGTCACGTGACTGCTTTTTACCCCGCAGCACGAGTTGTGTGACTGATTACTAGGAGGACTGACTGCTTGGATGACTCTTGGGAGGATAGAAGAAAAAAACGTAGCAGAAATTATTTGTCGAAAAAAAAAGTTTGCAATAGCAAGAGAGGAGGACCACAAGAAGATAGCAGTGCCAGCCGAGCGGATGGCTGGTTCCACAGCTCGATCTGTGTTCATTCTTTTAGAAGTTTCCCATCTGAATTCTTTCCTGTCATGAGATGGTTCTGGCTTCCAAATGTCGTTTGGTTCGTTCTTGCGAAAATTCTTTGAAGCAGTGATGTGGCGCAACAAACAGCTCATCAAAAACGGCCTCGACGTCTAGTGAATGTCTAAATGTTTCTGATTTTCCCTATGTTGAGTATGTTAAAAAAGAACTGATAAATTAAACATTTTCTATCCAGAGTCAGATTGTCTCCCATTTAACAGTCTTTAAGATAAAATTCCCCCTTCCTATTATTCTAATCAGTATATTTATTTCTTACTGACAATGCTACTGATATTTTCGTCACGTCCGAATTCCTTGTATTTTACAATCAAAGTTGAAACGTATAGTTTCAAAGGTGTAAAGCAGTGTTATAATCGTCAGAAATTTAATCGCGCATCTTTCACATGTAAATTCAAACTTGTTTGCGTGAAGTGCGCAGATAACCATACCTCCAAGGAATATAAAATTAAAGATAAAACTCAAAGCAAACGTGGTGGTGGACATATTGCAAATTACGGGGGTTGTCCAAAAAACCCGAACATTTTAAGAAATACTAAGCGTCCCATTACTATAAAAAAACACTATTCATATTCTTAGCTCTAGAAATAATACTTGATTCTTCTGCTCAAAATTTAAATAAAACCAGGATTCCTAACCTGTTTTGAATGATAATAACTCTGATGCTACTGCTGCTAAAGGCTCCATTACTCCTTCTACTTCTGATTTTAATTCAGTAAATTCAAATGCAAATATGTTAATACCGCCCTTGGTTTTCATTTTATTAATTTTCTTGATCTTTTCAAAAATAATAGTATAGACCCATTCATAGAAAAACCCAACTTCTCGAAAAAATAGAAAATTTAACTAACAAACTGGGTCTCTCAGTTGGTATTGTTCTCCAATGGCTAGTAACATTGAGCTACTCCATAACATTATTTAGGTATTGTTAATTCTTAATTTGTATTTTACGACTGGCCTCTAGACTATCTGTAAATTTTGTAAATATTTATTTATTTATTTATTTTAAATCTTACGGTTGTATTTAAGCATATTATTTTATAATTCTAATATAATTTTAATTTTTGAATTGTTTGAAATTAGCTTATTTTCCAATGTTTGCTTTTCTGGACAATTCAGTTGGGAGGTCTCATTTTCCCACACTCCAACTTTGTTACTACAGCTAGGGAGTTTTTGACTACCGGGACTGTGAAAAGACTTTTATCCTATTTTACCCCATCCCTCTTCATCTTAGCCCCACAAGTGGCTGAGAGGTTCTGCTTTCAAAGCTGGTAGACGGGAGGTGCTGGGTTCAAAAGCCCTGTCGCGCCCGTCGAACTATCCGTTCGGAGTTTTCCGTGGTTTTCTTCTAACATTGCCGTAAATACGGGTTAGGCTCCCTTAGAAAGACCCCCACGGAGAACACTCCCCCTAGGGCCTATATCCCTCGTGTAGATAATCGGCCGTCATAAATCAACCAACCCTCTTCATCTTACTTAAAAGAACAACGCATTGTTTATAAGATAGTCGAAATTAACTTCACTCGAAAAACAAATATTACATCATGGTTTAAAATAAAATATTCACTGTAGGTAAATAAAAATTGTCATTAATAAAAGTCACAAGGCTCAAAAGAAAAAAATAGAGTGTTTTGGAATCGAAAAGTGTATTTCATTTTCCTATAAATGTATTACATCTTGAGTAATAAATAATTGCTTGCCGATGACGGCCTTTGCCGCACTGTCATGCAACCTTGACGCCCATTTTTGAAAAAAACCTTTACCTTTATAGGAAATAAAAAACGCTATTCGATTTATGTTCGTCTGAATAAAAATGCCTGCAAATTTCGTGCATTGAAGAATAAAAATGACGGTACTTTTCCGTTAACCGGGAGCCAGTGATGTAGATATATACATGTATAGATATACACAGATATATGTGTGTGTGTGTACATACACTGGCGCCCGGCTAACGGAAAAGTACCTAAATGACTTCATGAATGTATCAGAAAATAATGAATTTGGGTATAGATGTTATTTAAAAAAAAAGAAAATAACTCCAAAATTAAATAAATTTTCCCAACAGTAAAATCAATTATTTATTATACTTTCGAACAAATTTTCTGATTTTAGCTACTAAATAACCCAATAACAATTATAAAAATTTATCCTTTCCAGAAAAGAAGGAGGGAAAAAAAATGTCATTATTGTTCATTTATTTTCTCAGTAACATTTTTACGCAGTATTTAAATTTATTACTAGAAATTTTAATTACTTACTTTTTAATTTTATTTCATTATTTCGCATTTAAAGAGTATAAGAAGGTTTTTTTTTTCCTTGATATTTTTAAGCGTATGACTTTAACACTGAAATAATTATTTAACTATAGGAATTCTTGTTTAATATTTTAAACTTCTTGTTGCCAAAACATATGATTTAAAAATATATTAAATATATTATTTTGCCAAAGGAAGTTGCATTTTTTTTTCTCGATAATTTTTAATTTTTATTTCATTGGGTATAAATACATTTTGCCGTTTCAGTTATTATTAATTATATTTACAGTGTCTCACAAAAGTGATGGGACACTTGTGCTTTATAAAAAGAAACTGCAATAAAATAAATAAACAAACATGTGCAAAAATTTTTTGGGTGTGTTTCATATTTAAAGTTAGTAACAATTATTACATAACATACATTTTGTCAAAATATTAAAATATTAATTTAGTAAAAATACAATTGTTCAGAACGGAGCAAAAAATGGCTCACATAAGTGATGGGACACTTACTTTTCCATCAAATATTTATCCAAAAATTTTACTTTTTAAAAGGTTTTAATATTTTGTTGGATTTCCTTTTACTTTTAAAACATGATTTAATCTTTTTGGGATGGATTCGACTATTTTTTTTGTGATTTCTGGAGTGATTTTACCCCATTCTTCTTGAAGCACCGATTTTAGTTGTTGTTTTGAAGAAATGGTGTGTTTGCGAATTCTTGATTCCAATTCTTGCCAAATATTCTCTATGGGATTTAAGTCTGGAGATTGTGGTGGTGTTTTTATTATTTCAGGACAGTTATATAGCAGCCAGAGTCTAACGTTCAGAGCAGTGTGCTTGGGGTCATTGTCCTGGTAGAATTTAAAATCGTTATGAAGGTTCAATTTTCGTGCTGAAGATTTCAAATTTTGCTTTAAAATATCAATATACTTGTACTGATCCATTATACTGTCAATAAAAACAAGATTACCAACTCCAGCGGACGACATACACCCCCATACCATAACTCCTCCTCCACCATGTTTTACTGTTGGTACCAAGTTCTGTTTGCGAAGTTCTTCCCTGGGTTTTCTCCACACCAAGATTCTACCGTCAGAACCAAATATATTAAATTTACTCTCATCAGCAAATATAACTTTATTCCAGTAATCAGAATTCTTATTTATGTTGGATTTTGCGAAAGCTAGTCTGAGTTTTCTATTCTTTTCACTTACGAAGAATTTTTTCCTGGCTACTCTACCGTGATATCCAGCAGATCGAATTACCCTTCTAATAGTTTCAGGATTAACAATTATTCCATATAATGCTTGCAAATCAGCAGCAACTTTTGAAGCACTAATTCTTGGATTTTTTTTAATATTTCGAACGATAATTCGCTTTATTCCATTGGATAGCTTTGATGGTCAGCCAGGTCTTCTTTTATCCTGAATCATATGATTCTTTTTATATCGTTTAATGATATTGAAAACTGTTGAACGACTCAAGTTAACTGTTTCAGCAGTTTTTCTAATAGATTTTCCACGTTCAATATGCAAATTAATAACTAATTTTCGAATTTCAGGCGAAGTTTCTTTTCGTTTAGCATTCATGACTACACAGAGCTAAAAAACACAAAAATTCCAAAACAAACTGGAGAGAAATACTGCAGACGATTTTATAAATTATTGCCAATTGCTTTTAAGTAAAAATAAAACCCCAAAAAATATTTTTATTGCTTATTTCAGACGATTTTTGTTGCATATATAATGGTGTCCCATCACTTATGTGAGCTATTTTTTGCTCCGTTCTAAACATTTGTATTTTTATTAAATTAATATTTTAATATTTTGACAAAATGTATGTTATGTAATAATCTTTACTAAATTTAAGTATGAAACACACCCACAAAAAAAATGTGTACATGTTTTTTTAATTTATTTGATTAGTTTCCTTTTGTAAAGCACAAGTGTCCCATCACTTATGTGAGACACTGTATATTGCATTAAAAAAAAAAAAAAATCCTAATTCCAAACAAAATAATTTATTTCCAGTTCATGGATTTGCTACTCGCTCGCACTGATGTATCAATTTTTCGTTTGAAAATCCATCTACTTCCTATGATTCTTTTATTAAGAGGAGGATCGACTAGATCCCATGTATTATTTTTCATTAACGATTGTATTTCGTTTTCAGTGGCTTTGAGCCAGTTTTTCTTTTCTAGTGGATTGTTTATTTTGATAAGCTGTTTCCAGTTTTCAGGTTCTGTTGTGTTACAATCGTTTGCTAAAGCAATAAAATTGTCGGAAGTATATCTTTGAGGTGGTACTCCTCTGTTTTGTCTTTCAGATCTACGAGGTTGATGTGTTTCTGATTGTTTGGGCGCGTCAGGTGTACAGGGTGTGTCACCTATTTCTATTTCAATGTATTTTTTATCTTCAATTAATTGTTCGTGATCATTAATTTTCTCGTTTAAATTGTTCAGTTTTTCTTCCAGAAATTTTACAGATCTGGAAATTATTATTTCACCATTTTTAGTGAAAACGCGGTATCCCTTTGTATTATTATCATAGCCCATGAAGATACCCTCTTCTGCTGTGTCATCTAGTTTAGATCTTTTGTGTTTGTTTATGTAAGTGTATACTTTACAGCCAAATACACGTAAATAATAGAGGTTTGGTTTTCTTTTGAACCAAATTTCATATGGCGTTTTATTTGTCAATTTAGTGGGGAGCCTATTTTGGAGGTGATTAGCAGTATTTATCGCTTCACCCCAGAACCTATGAGGTAAATTTGCTTCGGATAATAGGCTTCGTGTCATTTCAACTAAACTTCTGTTTTTTCTCTCAGCAATGCCATTCTGGCTGGGACAAAATGGAACTGTGTATTCATGTTTTATACCATGTTCCCTTAGAAAGGCTTCTGTTTTATTTCCTATATATTCCCCACCGTTATCCGATCTAATCGCCGTCGGATATTTTCCTTGTCTGGTTTTGACCATTTGTACATAGTCTTTTATTTTTTCATTAACTTCATCTTTACTTTTTAATAAGTAAATAACTGTGAATCTAGAACTGTCATCTATGAATGTAAGGAAGTAATTTTTTCCTCCTATTGTGGGTGTTTTAAAAGGCCCACATAAATCAGTATGTACTAAATCTAATACTTTTGTTGTTTTATTTTCGATAGATTTAGAGTACGGTGCATTTGTTGACTTTGTTTTTATACAGGTTTCACAGTTTGTTTTATGATTACAGTTATTTATTTTTATCCCACTGGCCAAGTCATTTTTGACTAATTCTTTTATACTTTCATTATTTCTGTGGCCAAGGCGTTTATGCCAAATTTCGAGGCAATCTTTATTTCTGCAATCATGTGCAATGTTTATTTTATTTTGAGAACTTTCTTTTAGTGTTTCAACTTGATATAAGTTATGTTTCTTAAATGCTTCTAAGTATATATTTCCATTGCACGATAGTATGCATTTTTCATTTTCGAAAAATACTTTGTAGCCATGTTCTGTGGCTTTACTTACGGAAATTAAATTTGATTCCAATTGTGGAACAAATAACACATTTTTAAGTGTAATTCTATTTATACATCCATCAGATGTCTTTGTCATTATTTGTGTTTCGCCGGTTCCGTAAGAATTTAATGTATTCCCATTAGCAATTGTTACTGTAGTTTTTCCAGTATCGTTGAATTTTGTAAATATATCCCTATCGTTCGCTATATGCGAAGACGCTCCTGAGTCAATTAACCAGGTTTTATTAGCGGGATTGACAATTATGAATGCTGCATCTTTATGTTCACTTTTATTTATTTGTACCTGTTCATCTGTTTTTGATTCATTCATTTTATTTTTACTATCACCTTTTGTATTTTCAAAACACAAGGATGTGTACTTTTTGTATTTGTATTGTGTTTTAGGTGTAGTGGTCTGTGTGTTTCTGTTCTTGAGATGCCAGCATTGTTTGTAAGTGTGATTTGATTGTTTACAGTAGGTACAATATTTGTTTTGCCCTTTATAATCTTGAGTGTATTTCTTTTGTGTTTTAAACACCTTTTGTGAGTTTTCAACTTGCTCACTATTTTCTACCCGTTTATTAAATTCATCAGTAAGTTTGCTTTTGATGAATTCGGGAGTTAATTCAATTTCATTTCGGGCTTCGAGAGCTGTTATTAGAGTATTATAACTCGCAGGTAACGAGCACAATAGAAGTGCAGATAAATGCGAGTCGGTTATGTTCTCTCCTATTGCGGAGAGCTTATCTTTTATTTCCAGTATATTAGTAATGTGTTTGTGCATGTTCCCATTTTCGGGAAGTTTTGCACTATACAATTTTCGTAACAAATACAATTTACTGGACAAATTGGCTCTCTCATGAATATTTTTTAAACTATCCCATGTCTGTTTTGCTGTTTCTAAATGTTTTACATGAACTATTTGCGTATCGTCTATACTCAGGTTTATTAAAGCGCGAGCTTTTGCATCCTTTTTTCTCCAATCTTCGTTAATTGGTGTAGGGGGTTCCTGAGTTACGAGTTCGTACAAATCTTCCTTAATTAACAACATATTAATTTTAAACTTCCATATAGAATAATTATTATTGTTTAATTTATCTACTATTTGCATTTCCTTTATTGTCGCCATCTCGGAGAACTTGTTTATACAGTTTTTAAAGTTTTATTAGTTTAAATAGTTTATTAAATTCAATTATGTTTTCTTGAATTTTTAATCTAGCATAAGAGCTGAGTATTATTTTTATTAATTAGAGTCAATTATTAATCCTTAAGAATAAATTCTGAGTTCATATATTCATCAGGCTCATGATCACTGTTGAAGGGGCGAGGCCAACGAGGTAAGCGCGTAACATCAGAATATTAAATTCTTCAAATTAAAATTAACTCTGGTCTTCAACATGCAGAAAGAAAAGGAATTGCTTACCTTTTCTAAGGTTTATCCAATTTTAGTAGTATCCACTGATTTATATATTTCCAATAATTGATAACTTATTATAATCACTTCTTGAATAATTCTATTTAAATGCACCACCGCTGAAATAAAACTTGTAAAAAAAAATTATATTAATGCACAATTCACATTGAATAAATAAGTTCACGTTTGGATTGATTTTAAAAATTATATTTTACATTACTTAAAATTTTAAAAGGTTTACATTTAGAATTATATTAATTATAGCATCAGGAAACATTTTTTCCTGTGACTTTACAGAATGAAGGATAGTAATACACTGACTCATTTTCACAAAGTTTGGAAAGTTACGAGTAAAGTTGCATCATTTCTTTGAAACAAATTGACGTTGAATAATTGTCCTTTTAAATGTTTTAGTTCTGTAATAAGTTTATAATGGCATAATCACAAATAACAAATTATAAACATATTTCACATTATTAGAAGAGAACGATTATAACGAGGTAATAAATCTCTATTGCATGATAAACTTGAAACTTAAGAGTCATAAATTAGGTCACTTGTTTTAAGAGATGAGAGAAAAATTATCGTTGGGTTTTTATCTGCGTGCTTCATCATTTTCTTTATTTATTTATTTTACTTTGAGTGGAAAATATTAAGTGATTGAAATGAATGGATTATTTTTCTACAGTTTGCCAAACGATTTTTCGGAAAGAAAATGTGTAATAAAATTCCCAATCATACATTACAAAGTATAAGAATGTGTTTTCAGAATAGCCAAAAAGCATGATTAATCCACGACAAATCTAGTTTCTGTAACCAATCCGTAGTAGATAAATGAAAAGTTAAAAGATAATTTTAAAAACCAGCACAGTGAAAAGAAATATTGAATATTGTAAACTTATGGTTGCCAAAATACAAATTTAACTGTCAAATATAAATTAAATCTACTACATTGTCAAAGGAAAAGCATTTTTTCTTGATAATTCTTTTATTATTGTTGTTGTTGTTGTTATTATTATTCCGTTGAGTATAAACACAATTGCCATTTTGGTTTTAATTAATTGATTGTTTTTATATCAAATAAAAAAAGAACATGGATTTGCTACTTGCTCACACTGTTTACCAAACGATTTTGCTGAAAGAAAATGCTAAAGTGTAATAAAGTTATCAATCATGCATCACAAAGTATGTAAGAAGTGTTTTCGGAATAGCCAAAAAGCGTGATTAATCCGCACGATAAATCTAGTTTCTGTAACCAATCTTTAGTAGATAAATAAAAAGTTAAAAGGTGATTTTAAGAACCAACACAGCGAAAAGAAATATTTCTGAATGCCAAAATAACAAATTTAAATGTCAAATATAAATCTGCTACTTTGTCAAAGGAAATAATATTTTTTTCTTGATAATTCCTTTATTATTATTATTATTATTATTCCGTTGAATATAAACACAATTGCCATTTTGGTTATTATTAATTGATTGTTTTTATATGGAATAAAAAAGGAAAGACAGAAACTTAATTCCAAACGAAACAATTTATTTCTGGTTCACGGATTTGCTTACAGGCTAACGCTGTTTGTCAAAGGATTTTGCTGAAAGAAAATAATGATCTGTAATAAAGTTCCGAATCATATATCACAAAATAGAACAATGTGTTTTTAAAATAGTCAAAAAGTGTGATTAATCCACGACAAAACTAGTTTTTGCAACCAATCTTTAGTAGATAAATAAAAAGTTAAAAGATAATTTTAAAAACCAGCATAGCGAAAAGAAAGTCAAAGTCAGTCATTAATCCTTCGCTTTAAATGACCCACTCGCTTGAATAAAAACTTATAATAAACAGGTCAAGCATGGTTTTTGAGGACAATTACTTTAGATTCAGCTTGTTAGAATCACTATGTTGATAAAATGTTTCTTTTCTTCTACGGTGCGTTTTATAAAGCGTTCAAGCGTTATTGATAGTTTGTGCTATGTGATCAAGAAAATTACTGTGTCGACAAAAAGAAATAGATACTAATTATCGGCACGCTTTTTCTGTCAAGTTAGTAGGCCGAAAATTGTTAACTGAAATCATTCATTCAAGCGTTATTTCAAAAGAAGTATAATTTCCAAAGAAATGATCGTTCTCACAAGAAAATAAATAAATAAAACTTAGATTTTAAAGTATTCCTTCTTTGTTGACTTTGAAATGAGCATAAATCCATCAAAAATACAAATTTTTGTTTTTGTTTTTCTAAAACTTGTTAAAATTTTATAAATATCAATACGTTGTCATATACTTGCCCTTCTGAAATCCAAACTAACTACTTTCTGACACATTTTTTATTCGTTTTTGCTCGAAAACGAATGAAATTTACAGGTGCTCTTATTCAGAAACTTTGTAATCGGACTGTTTATTCCATTTTTCGGTTAAAAAAAGAAAATCTTTCAGATAATGCTGTCAAAGTTGGCGCTTTATACCGAATTTCGAGACAGACATTTCTACAGTCACGAAAGTGGCAGCCAAAGAGACGCCCAGATAAATATTTATAAACATTTATAAGTTCCCCCCCCCCCTATCTAGAAAGAAATAATAAACAAGAACGAAAAATCATGCGTCTAGCATAGATTATGTAACACTTTCCAACGCTTCCAAAATAATTTTACGAATCATACTCTTTTATAAGCTAAAAGATAACATCTAAGTAATCCGAATACTTTATTCAGCCCTGTATAGGATCTATAGATTTGTATATATACTACATAGGATGCTAAATTTTAGTTCAGTTAGGAAACACGTAGCACAGTTTAAAATTCTCCGTCTGGAGTTAAATAATACGGAAATGTGTTCCCGAACTTTTGTACTTCCCTGTATAGGATCTACACAATTTATACACACCACGTAATATACAAAAAGCGATTTAAAATTAAAATCGCATTCAGTAACTTAAAACGCACTTCCAGGAATTATTGTTAACATACAGTAGAGAATTCTTTTGTGTGTCCCTGTAAATGAACGATGACTGCTATACACACAATATTCTGTAGTAAGTCTCTTGTAATGAACCTTATATAAATTTCAATGCGTTTAAAATAGTGAAACATTATTTAAATAAACCGCAGACGATTTTTCTCCATAGACGTAATGTAACGGAATTCTTTTGACTGTCCCTGTAAAGTAAGTATAAGTGCTATGCACACCCTATTCCATATTAAGCTTCTTCTAATGCACCTTAGTGATATATATAAATTTCAATGCGTTTAAAGTATTGAAACATTATTTAAATAAACCGCAAATGATTTTTCCCCATAGACCGCAATGTAACGGAATTCTTTTGAGTGTCCCTGTAAAAAAACTATAAGTGCTACACACTTCCGTTGAAATAGGGAACATGCTATAGATAACGATTATAACATATAAAATTTGCAGGGCAATCCGAGCATATTTACGGGAGTTAGAGCACGGACAGACGGCAGACGGCAGACGGCCAGACGGCCAGACGGCCAGACAAACCGAAGTCATAAACACTTTTCAACTAGGTTGGAAAGTGTTAAAAAGATACAGCCACTTTAGCTATCACATACAAAGATTAAAAAAAAAAAAAACAGCTGTATATGATATCATAATTATCTTTATCATTATAGGCATAAATAATAGGTTCGTTCTAGTTTTTTCTTTACTATCATTTTTTTAAAACAGAAATTCTTCTTTATTCTTGCTACTAATATTTTACTTGAGTGAACTAAAAGGAAAAAAAAAAAAAAACAGAGATAAAAGAAAATAAAAGGAAAGAGGTTAATAATAATAGTGACTATTGGCATTACGATCGTTATCCGCTAAGTTATAATTATTATAATTTCCATTTTCGTCGAGTCACGCATGTCAGGTGGAATATTTTCCAGAATTTAGAAATAATAAATCTCGACATTAGAAGAATCTTTTATAATTCGTACAGTGACGATTTCCTTCAGGGCGCAACTGAAGAATTAATAACAATTTCACCAATAATGCAGGGCTAGCACGGATCCTACTTTTGAATACAGTATTTGCTAATAGTAATTTTCGCGTTTTTTAATCACAGAATTTCTGCCATCAAATAAGGCGAAAATTACTATTCAGAAATAGTAACTATTTAGAATTTAAAAACTGTGCAAGCCATAATAATGTAAAAAAGTTTGACTTCATGAAAAGCCGGAGATTAGAGAGAAGATATATGTTTCCCTTTGGAAATATTTCAGTTCTGGCGATATTATCCTTATGTTGCTACATTTTTATCTAGTAAACGAATAAATAATACAATATAAATAAAAAATTTCTTAAACACCACAAAAGAAAAAAGTAAAGTTGTGTTTTGCTTATTTTTGTGGTGTTTAAAAAGGTTTTTAATTACATAACCAGTTTTTAAAGTGGCTTACTGAGAATAAATAATGAAATATTAAATTCTCACAGGCATACTCCTATAGCAGTTTTTTAGCTCACAGGCTATCAAAGCCTGAGAGATTATGTGCTCGCCGGTTCTGTATGTACGTATGTATGTACGTACGTATGTACGTAACGCGATAACTCTTGATAGAACTAACCGTTTTGCTTTAAATTTTGTTTATAGGTTCCTTGTGATAAGTCGCTTTCCTGATTAGTTTTGAGGGTTCATTGGTTAAGTATAAAGGGGAAAACGGGTGGCTCACCCCCCCCCCCCCCTTTAGTTTAGATAAATGGATGTTTCATGCAGAATTATCCGATTTTTTTCAAATTTTGTATATATGTTCATTGTGATAAAGCGCTTCCCTGATTAGTCTTGGGAGTTCAATGGTTAAGCATAAAGGGGGAAAGGGGAGTTAATGCCCCTTAATTTAGATAACTGGGTTTTTCATGCAGAATTATCCGATTTTCTTCAAAATTTGTATATAAGTTCATTGTGATAAGGTGCTTTCCTGATTAGTTTTGGGAGTTCATTGATTAAGTAGAAGGGGGGTAACGAAAGTTTAATCAATCCTTAATTTAGATAAACGGGTTTTTCATGCAGAATTATCTGATTTGCTTCAATTTTTGTATATATGTTCATTGTAATAAGCGCTTCCCTGATTAGTTTAGGGGTTTTATTAGTTAATTATAAGGAGGGAACGTGGGGTGATACCCCGTTAATATATTGTAAATTTCTTTATTTTTGAGGGTTTATTCAAATTCTTTGAAATAAGAGTTTAATATACAATTAAGTGTGAATAGCCTGTGAGCTCAATGCCCTCAGTTTAACTGGGCATTTTTCTCTTTTTATTTTTATTTTCCGCACACATAACAGTGAAAGGAAAGTATTGTAATCGTGATAAAAACCCGATTATGGAAATATTCATATATTTTTGCATTTCGGGGTTATCTGAATTCGTTATTGTAATCGTGATAAAAACCCGATTGTGGAAAGATTGATATATTTTTGCATTTCGTGGTTATCTGAATTCGTTTTCACAATTTTTACAATGATTATGTATGTGTGCATGTATGCGTGTACATTAGAATTTCCTCCCGTTTTTAAGTGTGAGTGAACACGATAGCGCTCAATGTATACTTTCGATTGAGCTCCCGTTTGATGAATATGTCACAGGCCACTGTCTTAAGAACTGTATATACCATTTTCGAAGATATCGGCCAAAGAGTTTGCCATCTAAACCCTTTTTCAACCATTTTGTAACGTTAACTGATTAACATTTTCTCTTATATCTCAATTAAATTATTTTTATTGCTCACGTTCATCTTATATCGATATAACAACTACATGTTTCACACCAACGTGACCTAATTTAGTAAAATCTTTTTATTTATTCATTTACTTATGTTTATTTATCTTAATTTCGGCACGGGGCGGAATAAAAATTTATTGAGAATTACACCATTAGAAAACTTTTTAAGGTGGTTCACAAATAAGCAGCTCAACAATGCAAACTTTCTAACACATTTTCTGATTCATTTTTAAATAGAAAGGCATGAAATTGGCAGGTCTGACTATTGAGGCGATTTGGAATCGTAACTAGTTTTTCATTTTTTGATAAATAAATTACTTATGCAGTTATAAGCGATTCGTGACACGTCCCCATTTTCCCAGTGCCGCGTCGAGAATTCGGTTTAAAACGCCCACTTTGACAGTATTTTCTGAAAGATCTTCTGCTTTTACCATAAAAGGGGAAAACGTCTTTCAGTTTACATAGTTCCTGAATAGGCACACACCTGGCATAACTTCATGCGTTTTCGAAAAAAAAAATTGAATTAAAAAATGTGTCAGAAAGTTGCCAGAGAAATGATCCTTTGAAAAAGCCTTAAGGCTGTTCTCAAATCCAAAGGAGCTACTTTCAGACACTGTTTTTAATTCATTTTTATTCGGAAAATCATAAAATGAGTAGGTCTGGTTATTCAGAAACTTTGCAATTGAAACACATTTTCCATACTTTGGTAAAGGCAGAAGGTCTTTCAGAAAATATTGTCAAAGTTGGCGTTTTGAACCGAATTCCCGATGTGGCACCACGAGAAGCACAAAAAACGTATCGTCATGTGACCAGAATTGCTTATAACTTGATAAGTAAATTACTTATCAAAAAATGGAATACTCATTTCGATTCCAAATCCGCTTCAATAGGCAGGTCTGCCAATTTTATGCCTGTGCATTTAAAAATGAGTCAGAAATGCGTGTCAGGAAGTTTTGCATTGTTAAGCAGATCATTTGAAAACCAAGAATGATTTTGAATGAAAAAGTTCGCATTTTCTTTAACACATGGGGTCATTTTCCGCAGTGGAAATATTTTACCTTTGCAAAAAAATCATGATCTAAGTTTTTATTGATTGCTTGTTATATTGCAATTTATTTGAGCAAACTGTTCGGAAAGTCCATTGGATTTGCTTTAAATTCTTTTAATCTACCTATCTACCAAAAAACATATTCATGATTTCATCTTAGAATTAAACAAGTTAGAAATTGTACGTCAAACGTGACAAATGAGGTGCGTTCGTACTATAGCTAGTTATATAAATATGCAGATCTATCATTTTTAATTCTGTGAAATGAATTATATCGTCTGCAGATTAATTTCTGTCATAAAATAAGTATCTCGGTCGCTTGACGATTCAACCTCGGAAGCTCCTATAACAGGAAAACATCGATTTTTTTTTAATTCAAATTTCTTAATAAATATTTTTATTAATATCGTCTAAAGTTTTGATTCGATTTTCATAATATTTGAAATGTCTCGGCAAAATTCGACAAAGATAATATATCTTAAATTTCAAATCATTCGGTTGGGTAGTTTTTGCGTTGTTATATGCGGACGGACGAACAGACAGACGGACCAGACGACAACAATAAGTGCTACGTATTTATATAATTACGAACACACCTAATAAAGGAAACATTTTATCAAACAGAAATAGTGATTTAAGGAATATTTTAAAAGTATATCTTCATAAATTTCCTGTATGTTGTATCAGAATCATTGATGTTATACCATTTGATAAAAATAAATTAAAATAAAAATGACCTCACCAACATGATGAAAATTACGATAGAAGAAGATTTAAAACAGGTTATAATTCTAGTCAAGCACATCTGCTGTTTGACACCTTTTTTTTCTGGCTTGTTCGTAAAAAATAATAAGAGGTTGTCAGGTTCTCTCACAGCTGCAAGAGTTGAAAGCTATTCTTAAGGGATTAGCATATTGTATGTATTGTATATGTATCTATTGTGTACCGTTAGAGGCTGGTTTAAGAAGAATCTTAATCCGAAGGGGAGCGACTCAGAATATGAGTGGAAGGAAGGTGGAACAGAATGAAAGAAGTATTTCCATTGCAATGTGGTCTTTCATAGATAAGAAAGCTATTGCACTCTTTTATTTAGGAAGACAGATCCGTCAAGAGGGAGGAAGGGTTGTCAAGGACCCTTGGAAACAGAGGAGAAACCCCGTAGAAAGGAGGGTGCTCTGCAGTTTACGAGAGAGATGAAGTTAGTTCGGACGGAGCAGCGAAGTGTGAAGGTTGCTCGGGGAATGAGCGCTGAGAGCGGGTGTGAGATGAATAGAAATCTGAGTGCGAAATGAATTGACGTAGTCTAACGGTACACGTAGAGCGTTTTCTGTAATTGTTTTGATTTAGTGTTAAACCGGATAATTTACATCCGAGTTTAAGTGTAAATATTGTTAATAAATTGTTACTTTAACTTTAATTGAAAGAGTTAGGTTTTTCTTGAATATACATCAAATATCGTGCCCAATATCATGTATTCATATCGGTGGTGGCAGCATATCAAAAGACCGGATTTATTTCGAAGTTGTGTGGACGGAGAAGTGGAATCCGACAATGTTGGCAGCGACGGGATTGAATCACCGAAGACCAGCGCCAGTTAGCCGTGTTACTGAGAGTTTGTGCCGGATCGTCTAGCGGAAGTGTTTGTGCTCTATCGTCGAAGACCAGCGCCAGTTAGCCGTGTTACTGAGAGTTTGTGCAGGATCGTCTAGCGGAAGTGTTTGTGCTCTATCGTCGAAAACCAGCGCCAGTTAGCCGTGTTACTGAGAGTTTGTGCAGGATCGTCTAGCGGAAGTGTTTGTGCTCTATCGTCGAAGACCAGCGCCAGTTGGCCGTATTAAGTCAGTTTATGCCGGATCGTCTAGTGGAAGTGTTTGTGCTCTATCGTCGTAGACCAGTGCCAGCTAGCCTATCGTCATTACAGTGAAGTGAATTAGTGGTGGTGCTGTGTTAGTGTAGTGTTGTGCGTAGTCTTTTTTGTGCATTGTGAAGCAAGGTGCAGTGATTGTGGCCCGAGAGTGCAAGATTTACCCTGTGGAAAAGTGAGCAGAGAATTGCCCAGCGAATAAAGTACGAGGTAAGGTGTTTTGATCATTTTACTCTACTGACATTCTCGAACCTACTTTTTTTATTTTATTGTGTATAATTGATGGTAATTTGGGTTAATGTTGTAGTTAATTTATGATAATTTATGTGCAATATAATAATTGGTCTAAATCAAATGAGATATTAACAACCATTTTACACTATTGTTTTAAGAAAAGGATCTTATATTAATTACTAGAAGTGATTTTCTAATTGTTTTAAACGGATAAGATTAATGATTAAAATTAATGCATTGTGTTTATAGTTGAAAGGAATATTTGAAATTTCTTAAATTTAAATTATTATTAAAGTAATATTTAAATTAAGTGATATTGTTTGCTTTAAGTTTGAAATATTGATAGTAAATGGGGAAAGCAAATTTGTGTAGAATTTAAATTGAAATAACCTTCAAGGAAGAACTGAAGGCCCAGAGAAAAAAAAAAGTGCTGTGATTTACTTTTTAATGTGAGAACTAATTTTGAAATTGAGATCAAATTTAGTAATTTATGTGTATTTCATGCAAATTTTTGTTAGGTGGATATTTTTATGTAGTGATTGGCATCAGTGTTTTATTCAAATTGCAACGTATCAGTATTATTGTGTAAATTGTATTTTATTATTTAATGGTATAAATTTAAAATCTGTATTGCATAATAGTCAAATTGAGATTATTGTTACTTTGTTATTGGAAGCAAATTGTGGGGTATCATTGTTTAAGGAAATTTATTATTGTATTATTACTTATTTGAAATATGTTAAATAGTATAATATGTGGAGGTAACTTATGAGGGTAGGATTTGAGGAAGTATTAATTTGATATTGTGATTAAGTATTGTTGTAGGGTGGTAATAATTATCGGTAGAAGGTATGGCTTTCTTACTAAACTTAAAAAGGGTGGATCTACAGGCGATATGTGAAGAGTTAGGGATTGAAGTCTCGGAAGATGATACCAGGTTTAAGCTTAAGAAAAAGATAGTGGAGAGCGACGAATATGAAGAAGGGGCCGTTATGGAATTATCTAACACTATTGTTACGGAGCGGTTAGAAAAGGTAGAAAGGGAGGAAAAGTTACAACGAGAAACGTTAGAAAGGGAGGAAAATTTAAAGTTACAACGAGAAAAGTTAGATAGAGAAGAAAGGTCTGAAAAATTGAGATTGGAACATGAGTTAGAGTTGGAAAGGATAAAGATTCAAAGTTCGGCTAATAACGCTAATGGGACTAGAGAATCTAATCATGAGAGTAGCCTAGAGAAATTGATTAAAAGTGTTAAAACTTTGTCTATCAAGGTTCCAGAAGGGACTGAGGGATGGAATCTGTTTTTTAGCAGTTTAGAACGAGCATTCCAAACAAAAAATGTACCGGAAACCCAGCAGGCCGAAATTTTACTAAATATGCTAGGGGATAAGGCCGATAATTTGCTAATATGCACGACTAGAGAACAAATTGAGAGTTATGAGAAGTTAAAGGAATTAGTTCTAAGGGAACACGAGCCGACACCGAAGGCGTGTTTGGAAAATTTCAAGAAGGCTAGAAGGAATCAAAATGAAACTCATGTATTATTTGTGTCACGTTTAATAGCAACGTGGGAAAATTACTGTAAGATTAGAGGTGCAGATATGTATGAGAAGGTTAATCAGTTAATTGTCACGGATAAGTTGTTAACTACGTTAGATGAGGAAACCGCGACGCATGTTGGATTAATTCAGCACAGTAATTGGTTAGAAGTTTCTAAAATTGCTAAGGAATGTGATAATTTCTTTGATGCTAAACAAAAATCTTATGCGGTTACTTATAAGGGTTATAAAGGTAAAGAAAGGTATGTTAATAATGAAGATTCTAGAAGGGCAAAAGATGAGGGATTTACTAGTAATTGGAAACAAAATGGGAATAATGAAGTTAGTCCATTTTTGGGTAGAAAACCGGAATATAAGAAACCTAATGATACGACGCCTATCTGTTTCAAGTGTTCTCAACGAGAACATGTTCAGCGATTTTGTACAAAAGGAAATAATGAGGGAAGTAATCAAATTAATAACCGACAAGAACCAAGGGCTAGTATCAATAATGTCTCAGTGCGAGGAATTAAAGAATTACCAAGGGGAGCGAGTATGGCAAGAATCGGAGCAAGAGGGAATTGGAGAGCTAAAGTTATTGGAGAGAAGTTAAATAATCTCGAGAAAGTGGAAGTTAGTGTAAATGGGAAGATAACAAAAGGATTGGTGGATTCTGGTTGCCAAATTAGCGTCGTTCATAAAGATTTAGTACCAGCAGAAAAACTAAGAGGGGCTGGTAGCATCTATTTACAAGGGATATTTGGTAAGGCAGTTAAATCGCCGTTAATTCAATTACCTTTAGCTATTCCAAAACGCGGTCAAACTAATGTAATTCATCAAGATGTGCTTTGCGCAATAATTGGTAATAGTAAGGAACAGGTAATTTTACATCCTGACGTGGCTAATGAATTGTCAGGGTTAAACAACGAGAAATCATTAAGAGAATCGGTAGAAAGGGAATGTAAGGAAGATAGTAGGAATAAAGTGAAGGAAGGGGAAAGGATTAGAAATGGTAATAATAATCGTTATGTCGTAGACGCGAGATCGAAAATTTTACAAAGTCAGGAGAAGGAAAAACCGAGGTAGAGAAAAGTAAGATTAATCAAGTTACGGAAAGTAGTCTAAATGTATTTCAGGAATCCCAAATGAGTTGTAAAGATTTAGAGAAAGCTTGGGAATTGGCTGAAAATGAGAAAGGGTCTTACTATGGTGTAAATGGGTTATTGTATCATAAAGAGAAATTAGTAGATGAAACTGTAGCTCAATTAGTATTACCTAAAGTTAGAAGGGAGGAAATTCTAAAACTAGCGCATACCTCCTTATATGGAGAACATCACGCGGTTAAGAAAATGTTAGAAAGAATCAAGCATTCATTTTATTGGGAAAATATGGCGAAGGAAGCTAAAATATATTGCGAATCATGTGTAGAATGTCGATTAACGAGGGAAATGAATGTGAGTAATAAGGAGAAAGAGGAAATATGTCGACCTACAGTTATAGTTGAGTTAGGGGACGGGAGTAAGAAACTGGTGTATCAAGATGAAATGAGAGCATTTATGGCTAAAAATAAAGTAGTCGATATGGGACATCAAAGGACCCTTGGAAACAGAGGAGAAACCCCGTAGAAAGGAGTGCTCTGCAGTTTACGAGAGAGATGAAGTTAGTTCGGACGGAGCAGCGAAGTGTGAAGGTTGCTCGGGGAATGATCGCTGAGAGCGGGTGTGAGATGAATAGAAATCTGAGTGCGGAATGAATTGACGTAGTCTAACGGTACACGTAGAGCGTTTTCTGTAATTGTTTTGATTTAGTGTTAAACCGGATAATTTACATCCGATGTAACAATTTCATTAAATCTCTCACAGTCTGCTAATTAGGCAGAGTAATCAAAGATAGAAGTTCCCAAGAGTTGGAAAACTTTTCTCACGCTTAGCTGTCGTGTGACAAGAATGTCGTTTGCTACAATAGGAAAAGATGAGCTTCGATCAATCTTGTGAAACTGAAATTGCTAGACAGCAAATATTTCTCTGATCTGACCGTCTATATGTGGGGTCTCAGATCGTGGGAAAATTTCCGGCGAGAACATTTAAAAGTTCAGTGAGACCTCCCTAAAAAAGGCTTTATCCAATGATGTAAACTAAAACTTTTTTGATTGGTGATCGGAGAATCTTTTGTTCGAGCAAGCGGACCGGAGAAGAGAATCGAGGGGAAATGAGTTAGAGTTTCGGCAGGAGAACGAGTGTTGGTGGAAAACACTCATCTCAGGACGGATTCCCTTCTTAGTAGGGAAGGACAGGTTTGCTGACAGATTTTTGAATGAGAGAGTGCGATCTCTCTGAAGTCAACGCAACAGCCTTGGATTTGACCTTTCGGGGAGAGTGAAAAGTAGCACTAGTTAAGACTTTAAGATTCTAAAACTACTGTAAAAGACTGGACTATTTGGTGATTTGCTATAAATTACAAGTCGAGCGAACTCAGCTAAAAAAATTGTTGTAAATAATTTTTACCTCTAGAAATTTCAAGAACGCTTTTTAAATAAAATTTGTTCTGAAATATTTAATGAAGGTGATCCATTGTGAAACGGTTCCACGCTACCCCATTTCAAAAACACACAACATCATGGATTCTTTACAGCTGGTGGCAAGCGAGTCGGATATTTCGACAAAAATTTATTAGCATTAGTGAAGAGAGTCCAGACAGTAGCAGTGACGCCCGCCCGCATCTAAGCGCGCAAGATCTGACGCCAGTTCAGGAGAGGAAAGCAGAGACCGAAGCAAGCCCTTGCATTGTCACGACAGACCGCAGTTCCGTCCTGGAAGCAAGCCCGTGTTTACAGAGAACAAGCCCGAAGCAAGCCCTTGCATTGTCACGACAGACCGCAGTTCCGTCCTGGAAGCAAGCCCGTGTTTACAGAGAACAAGCCCGAAGCAAGCCCTTGCATTGTCACGACAGACCACAGTTCCGTCCTGGAAGCAAGCCCGTGTTTACAGAGAATAAGTCCGAAGCAAGCCCTTTCTAGGAAACATCAGGAGCCGACAAACCGAGATAACCTGTGAAATCGACGACGTCTAGGCCAGACCTGAAACCGGCGACAGATGATGCAGACAAAGACTGTAGAAAAGGTAAGCTCAATTCATTTTTGAGTGGCTCTCATTTTGTTTACATATTCTTTGTTGAGGAAAATTCATTTCTGAGAAATTTTTTATTTGAATATTGATATATGATAAATTATGATAAATTTTTAAATCTAATAACTTTGAACATATTTGGAAAAATATATGTATATTTGTTATCAGCATAAAATTTGATAGTGTGAATTTTCTTTTGGCAGTAAAATAATATAAGGATTGTCAGGCTAAATGTGTATATATATAATTTTTTTTTCTCGAAAAAAAAAGAGATAAAAATTTTGATTTTTCAAATAAGTCGATTGTCTAGTTATTCATGATTGAAAGATTTCAAAGGTGTACTTTTTTATATTATTAGTGAAACAATAGATGTTGTTGATAATCAAATATTTTGCATATGTGATGTTAGGAAAATTTTTTAGCAGTTGCAAAAAGTGGTCATTTTGTTACCTGCGGAGTCAGAAATATCAAGTATTGGTTGAATTATGTGCACAGAATTTCAAATTTCTAAATTTGTTTTAAATGTGTATGATCGACACCAAAACGTGTCAGTGTATTGAAAATTTTACAATATTGAAAATCTATTTTTATATGTATACTACTTTTATTATTCCTCAAATTGAATTGTATTTAAAATTGTTAGTATTATGTGGGTAGTTACAGAAAATTTTCCATAAAGCGTTAGAATCCCTATTGCATAAGTTAGCGAGCGAAACTATCATTTTCATCTTTATATTGTATTTACATAAAATTTTAAAATGCAAGAAGTAACTGATCTGAAACAGTGCAGGAAAATTGATTTGCAGAATTTAGCGGAAGAATTGGGAGTGGAAATAGGGAAAAATGACAGGATACCGGTAATTATCCAAAAAATCGAAGCTGCCGATGATTACGATAAAGATTTTGCATTTACGCAAGCTGCGTATATCATGAAAGATCGCGAAGACAAGATAGCCGCGGATAAAGAGGAAAAACAAAGGGAATATGAGAGGGAGAAAGAAGAAAGAGAAAGAGAGGAAAAACAAAAAGAACGCGAATTTACGTTAGAACAACTTAGATTGACGCAAGATGCAAATAGACGTAGTTCAACTAACAGTGCCGGGTCGGAACGCCCACCCAAATTGCCGCTCCGAACAATCATGCATCGATTTGATCCGGAACGCTCGGATATAACTTTGTTTTTAAACTTGTTCGAACGACAGGCGACCAAAGCGGAAATAGAGACAGGTGACTTAGTGACGCATTTATTAGCTTTAGTGCCGGTCGAAATTGCAGAGTTAATTTTAAGGGAACCGCAAGATCAGACGGATGAATACGTCAAAAAGTTTTTGCTTGAACGATTCCGTATGAGTCCCGAATCGTATCGTCAAAAATTAATGAAACATCCACGCAATCCAGATGCTCCGTGGAAGGATATTATCTTTGAGATCAACAGTTATTTAGAGGGTTGGTTGAATGGTTTAGGTGTTACGGATTTCAGTAGTCTGAAAAATTTATTGATAACTGACCAGATCAAGCTCCGTGCTTCTAGTGAAATGAAAGAGCATTTCATTGATTCATGGGCAAACTACAAAGACCCGTTAGTTTTGGCAAAATGTCTGGACGAATATGAAGCAGTGAAAGGGATTTCAGATAAAAAAGAGAATGCGAGATCTTTTTATGATAGGAAATCTGAAGAAACGAAACTCGAGGGAAATTCTGGAGAAGAAAAAAATTCCGACAAAAAAATAAATTGGCGAGACAAAGAAATTAAAGACAGGGAACGTATCTTTGAACGAAAGAGGCGTTGCCATACGTGTGGAAGCGAATTTCACCTAATGGCACGTTGTCCGAAAAGACAAAGGGATATTACGGAAGTAAAATCTTTCGAGAGCATAAATCACTTAGGCGATATAAGCGAAGACAAAAGCTTGTTCCGACCTTTTTTGAGTGAAAACAAAATAAATGGGAAGAAGGCGTGTGTACTTAGAGATTCAGGTAGCTCGTATTGTGTTTGCCCATGGAATTTGGTAAATAAGAGCAAATTAGGCAATGAATATGTTTGGCTTAAACAGACATTTGATAAATATCCAAAACGATTTAGAGTGGCACGTATAACAATGGAAATAAAAGGTCTCGGATATGTAAATACGAAAGCGGCAATCCTGCCTAGACACTCTAAAATTAAACACTATATCTTAGGTAATAAGACGCAGGCTTTAATAAATGAAAAGATAAAGCGAAAGCAAAAATCGCAAACTAATTCCAGTTTTGAGAACCCGGGGATTGAGATAAACCCTTTAACAGATCCACAAGGGCAGGAAGAAATTCTTTCGTCATTCCCCCCCGAAATGAAGAACCACCGTTCTCAGTGTATTGGGGAAAAAGAAACCCTTTTGAAAAGGTCAAGGAAAGTAGATGAGTTGGTTTTCGACCGGCAGGGTAATTCGAAAAATAAACGCGAAAATATGGAAGTGAGTGTTGACAGGAAGGGTTATCATTCGAAAGTTAATCTGGAGGAAGTGAGCGGATTCACAAAGAGTTTTCTAAAATCCTTCGAAATTCTGTTGAAAGAGAGTAGGGACAGTGGAAATTCACGCCTTTGTGACACTCTTGTTAAAGAAATCGAACGGTTGTGTAAAACATATTGTTCGGCAAACACAAGTAAAGAAATTCAGTAGTAAGTTTTTGAGTAAAATCCAATCTTTTGTACATATTTGATTATTTTTAGTTTTATTGTTATTTTGGCATGTGTAGTAAAAAAGTATCTTTCAAAAAAAAAAAAAAGTCTCTAAAGCTAGATGTTCAAGCAATGGTAAACAGTATATAAGATTGGATCACTTATGTATATTGTGAGGTTAAATTGTAATGTTATTTGAGCCACTCAGAGATGTTGAGCTAACCCTTTTTTTTGCAGATTTTCCGCGTTTTAACCCGGAAAATGTTTTGATGGTGGGGGTGTTGTAACAATTTCATTAAATCTCTCACAGTCTGCTAATTAGGCAGAGTAATCAAAGATAGAAGTTCCCAAGAGTTGGAAAACTTTTCTCACGCTTAGCTGTCGTGTGACAAGAATGTCGTTTGCTACAATAGGAAAAGATGAGCTTCGATCAATCTTGTGAAACTGAAATTGCTAGACAGCAAATATTTCTCTGATCTGACCGTCTATATGTGGGGTCTCAGATCGTGGGAAAATTTCCGGCGAGAACATTTAAAAGTTCAGTGAGACCTCCCTAAAAAAGGCTTTATCCAATGATGTAAACTAAAACTTTTTTGATTGGTGATCGGAGAATCTTTTGTTCGAGCAAGCGGACCGGAGAAGAGAATCGAGGGGAAATGAGTTAGAGTTTCGGCAGGAGAACGAGTGTTGGTGGAAAACACTCATCTCAGGACGGATTCCCTTCTTAGTAGGGAAGGACAGGTTTGCTGACAGATTTTTGAATGAGAGAGTGCGATCTCTCTGAAGTCAACGCAACAGCCTTGGATTTGACCTTTCGGGGAGAGTGAAAAGTAGCACTAGTTAAGACTTTAAGATTCTAAAACTACTGTAAAAGACTGGACTATTTGGTGATTTGCTATAAATTACAAGTCGAGCGAACTCAGCTAAAAAAAATTGTTGTAAATAATTTTTACCTCTAGAAATTTCAAGAACGCTTTTTAAATAAAATTTGTTCTGAAATATTTAATGAAGGTGATCCATTGTGAAACGGTTCCACGCTACCCCATTTCAAAAACACACAACATCATGGATTCTTTACACCGAGTTTAAGTGTAAATATTGTTAATAAATTGTTACTTTAACTTTAATTGAAAGAGTTAGGTTTTTCTTGAATATACATCAAGTATCGTGCCCGATATCACGTATTCATATCGGTGGTGGCAGCATATCAAAAGACCGGATTTATTTCGAAGTTGTGTGGACGGAGAAGTGGAATCCGACAGAGGTAAACAAATTTTAATTAATTAGGAGTGATGTATTGTCAATAGTGGAGTGAGTAGCTGTGTTTTAGGTAGAGGATTTAGAAGAATTATTAGTTTATTAATTATACAGAGTGATTAAAATAAACTCCAAGTATTGAAGATTCCTGTATAGAACCAGAGTTAATCATGGGGAAATTAAAGTACAATGCCAAGCACATTCTGATTCAACGTATCTTTTAACGAATGTAACTTCGCTTGATATTAATTTTATGTTCAACATAAAATAAAAAATTGTCTTTTCGTTGATAGTTTTTATTTTAGCTTCCAAGTTATTTTATTTCCAAAGATACCTTATGTTTAATCTGATCATATGATTTATCTGGGTTTTTTTTTTTTTCGATTTTTTCTATATGCAATCAATTAAAAAATGCGGCAAATTTTCCACTTCACTGTAGAGGTAAATTAAAAAAATGTCTGTTTGAAAACGAGTTTAAAAAGTCATAAAAAATCATTGAATTGAGCTGCAGTTTTGAAACAAATTTCATTTAAAAAAATTCTTTATTCCTTATTTGATGATGTAAAAATTTAATTTATATGATTTGTAAAAGTCGTGTACAAACAATAGAAGCAAAAGCGACAGTGACAGCGCTGGTCGTTGCCAACACGCTATACATTTCTAAGATTGCAACCGTGTTTGGCAGCCACCCCCCAAAAAATATATATAAATTTAGGATTTCATCTGAACTTCCATGTTTTTATTTTTTTTTATATCACTTGGGAGGAATAAATGTTACTATTCTTTTTTTTTTTTCAGAAAATTCAGAGGTGAAGTAAAGTTGTTTAACCCTTTTAGTGCGGGAGTCGACATAAGGGTCCGAGTGCGGGAGTCGACTAATGTCGACATCTAAGAGTTGGGTGCAAAATAGGCTTAGCAAAATATTTCGCACAGGGCATTAACCACCCAAAAAATATTCCGCACTGAAAGGGTTAATTAAATTTCAAAATCTAGGGAGGGACAATAACAATAGGCCTTCCTTGCCAGGGCCAGATCATCTCTATGTGGGGACCGGGGCACACAGACTATGTCGCCAAGGACCGATTTGCCAATTTGGGGACCCTGGGCACAGATGCTTATGGGGGGCTCCTTGCACCTATGCTTACAGCGGCCTTGAGTTTAAAAATATATTATTGAAAGCGGTATTTATTAAGATAACCACTGCTGACTTTAATAATTTTGTGATATTTAATGATGTTTTTATAAATTTTCGCAGTAAAAGTTTTTATAACATCTTCATGATCTTAAGTGTTTTATCTCGCTGACGATTTTTAAATCTTTCGAAATCGGTTCCGAAAGTGAAAGAATCCTAATAAAAAATCTGTAAACAAAATCGAAAAAGTAAAAAAACGGCCTTTTGTAGAGATCGACCTCAAATATCCAATGAAAAAAAATATTTTAAAAATATTGAAATGCAAATGAGATATTTTTAAAAATTTCTCGCATAGGATTAACATTAGCGAGCAGGTGTTTTCGCGTGAGTGATGTAGCCCTTAAAAAGTTATTTTTAAATGAAAAAAATAATAAACAAATTTTTCAATATTAATTTTGTTTTTTAATAGTTACAACAACTTCGTCAGATTTTGGCCAATAATTTAAAAATCTTCAGTTAGCATTTGGGGGCTCCGGAAAATCGGGGGCCCTCGGCCCGTGCCCCGAATTCTCTGCCATAAATCAGGCACTGCATGTCTCCCCCCCCCCCCCCTCCCTTTCACACGAAAATTCGTGCATTATAAACATGACACATAGCTTTACGTACATTTTAAAATTTAAATTACAGATTTATTAAAAGGATATATTCTAGATGTACTATAAAAATGCATTAAAAATTATATGAAGGTAAAACTTTTGCACTATATTCTATTTAGAGTGAGTAAATCTTTAATCCTGAAGTATTGAATGAAACACGTTTGATGTAGTACCAGTCCTTCTCCAAATTTCGAAGTTTACATTACAATTATTCATTGTCGTTAGTGAAGCATAACGAGATAGTTTAGTTTACATGAATGAGGAAAAATTATTTTTTCTATGAACTATAAATGGAATTTTGTATCAATTTGTATTTTCATAGAGTGTACAAAATTCATTTTGCGGCACTCTGAAAATAGGGGCCCGGGGCACGTGCCCCATGTGCACTTGTAATAATCAGGCTTTGTTCCCTGCCCCTCCTTGCAGGCATCCATGTTCAGCAATTTTCAAATTAGAGAAGGCAAATAAGTGCTACCTGCGCCTGTTTCAGAAATTACGACATCCGTCAGCAAAACAGCTTCCACGAGAAAAATAAAAAAATACAGATAATTGGGTAAGATTGTTAACTCCTTCAAAACACATGTTGCTGATCGTATCTCTCTCTCTCTCTTTCCCTTTTTTTTTCTTCTTTTTTCTTGTTAAAGAGAATTTATGATAGTTCAATTTATCAGCTTTATGCATCCTTTAGACTGAGTTATAGCATGGCGTGGAAACTTTTTCTGAAAACTCCTCATGTATATACACTACTTTGAAATCTGCCGTGCGTGAAAAATTGTGGAAGGAATAAATTTTACACATGCAGCCGCACCCATTGTTGTTAGGGCGTTGTTTCACTCTGGGTGGGTTCGGGGCTGCAGGCGGGGGTGTGGAGAACCGTCTGTTGTTGCTGGAGAAAATGAGCCAGCATGGTCTCATGAAGACAAATTTAGTTCCGTTTCCAACTCCCCGAGAGAATTATTAAATTTCATGTTGAATAAACTAGCTTTTGTGAATTTTAATACTTTCAAAGTTCTATATTTATCTTTCATGCACAGAAGCACATCCTGTAATTTCGTAATCGTACCTCGCTCATTTTCCTTTTTTTTTTTTTAGGATTTGTATTTTATAAGATTATTTAGAGCACAGATGAAAACTTTCACGTTGCACGTTCAGAATAAATTCAATTTCAATATTCAAAGCCGTATATTTGTATAAAATAGACTGTAGTCTGGACCTTAGACATTCGTGAGTCTCCTCATCATTCAGATTTGGAATTCAGCTTCAGAATGTTACTGTTATGGCCTTGGATTTTTTTTTCAAATTTCTGACGAGAAATTTTTTAAATTATTTTTTCGAATCTAGAAAAAAAAGGTGACAGGGAAAAACGTGACAGAAAAAAAAAAAAACAAGAGCGAAAAAAAAAGTGACAAGGAAAAAAACTGACCTGTGTGAAGTTGGCACCCCCATTTCGAATTAAAACATATGAATACGTAGAAGTTTTGCCCACCCTTTATAACGCTGTAAATCACATTTTATTTTTTGACCCCTTTTTCATACTGGCACCTCCAATTCGAAATTTAAAATAAACATTTGAGCTATTATTTTGCCCAAGTTTTACCCACGCATTATTTAATTTTGTCCACCATTTTTAACGCTGTAAATCAAAAATATCTTTTTAGACCACGTGTGAAATTGACACACCCCCCCCCCCCCCCACCCATTACGAATTAAACTTTACAAATTACAAGGAAGTTTTGCCCATTTTTGACCACTCATTAGATAATTTTGCCCCAGTTTTGACGACCCATTAGATAATTTTGCCCCAGTTTTGACGACCCATTAGATAATTTTGCCCCAGTTTTGACGACCCATTAGATAATTTTGCCCCAGTTTTGACGACCCATCACCCATTAGATAATTTTGCCCATCTTTTATAACGCTGTACATTAAAAAATAACGTTCTGGCCACGTGTAAAGCTGCCCGCCGATTACAATATAGCTATAGAACTTACGTAGAAGTTTTTCCCACCCATTATTTCATTTTGCGTCTCATTTATAATTATGTAAATCAAAAATATCCTTGTTTACAAAGCATGAAGTCCCTTTCAGGGGCAAAGCACTTCTATTCGTAAAATGCTGAAATGATTGAATGACACTAGAATTTAATAAAAAAAATTATTTGAGAATAAATAAAAGCTTTTTTTCACGTACTTAATGAAAGAATTCTGGTGTCAATGTGACATTTAAGAATTAAAATAAAGTGGTCCAAAAATGAACCACCGCCTTTCAAGGTGTTAAGCTATACATATTACGCAGGACGTTTGCCCATGTTTTACTTAGTTTTTCCTACCCATTAATTAATTTTGACCCACTTTCTGTAAAGCTGTAAATAAAATTTTATTTTTTGACCCATTTTTTATAATACCAACGCAAAATGGCAAATTTTAAAAACATTTTTTTTTCCAAGTTTTTTCAGTTTTGACAACCTAATTTTTAATTTTGCCTATCTTTTAATCGCTGTAAATCAAAAATATCTTTGTTGGCCATGTGTGAAGTTTTCACATGCCCTTTTTCCAATACAAATTAAATAGAAAAAGTTTTGCCGAAGTTTTATAACACTATAATCAAACATGTGTCTTTTGACCATGTTTCCAGAATTTTACTTAGTGTTCCTAAAGATTTGCCCAAAGTTTTTATAAGCATTACTTGGTTTTCTTATGCTCGTATTCCCTGTCTACCTCAACCTTAGAAAACCTCGGTCGAACGCTCAAATGGCAACGAATCATTAATCTGATTGGACTTCGGCCACTATCAGGTCCAATCAGATTAATGATGAATTTCATTTGAGCATTCGGTCGAGGTTTTCTAGGTTGAGGTAGATGGTGAGTACGAGCATCAGTGTTCCTGGAAATTTGCCCATCATTTCTACAAAATCCATTTTTCCTATAGCGTTGCCCGTTTTTTTAGATTGTTCGTAGATTTTTTCACAAAGTCCCAAAATTATGTTCACGGTTTGTTTCAAAGGAGAGGGTGATTCCAGATTGACAGTTTGAGAGGTTGACAGTTTGAGAATTGATAGATTTTGAACAGTGTTCGTTAGAATTTTGTCCCGTTTTTTCAAGCGTCGTTAGGGTTTTGTTCAGCGTTACTAAAGTTTTGCCCGTGATGCTATATCATTGCCAGGTGTTGCCTATTGTTCCTAGTGTTTTACCCAACTCTCTTATGTTTGTTTAGATTTTCTTGGCTTTGCCTAACATTTTTATAGCATTTTCCCCAGTGTTTCTAAAGTTTTGCCTAAGTGTTCTTAAAGTTTTGCAGACTTTGCCCGTTTTCATATAACATCGCCCGTTTTTTCCAAATTCTGCTGTAGCTATGCACGGTTTTGCCCAATGATCCAAGATCTTTGCCCAGATTTCCACAACGTTCCTGGAATTTTGTCCAGCGTTTTTAGAGTTTTTACTAGCGTTTCTAAAATTTAACCTAGCATTTGAAACATTTTTCCCGACCCGTTTTAACTTTAGCATTGTCCTGTTTTGCACAGCATTCTTAAATTTTTGCGCGAATTTTACGTGTTCCGATAGCATTCCCAGGTTTTGTCTAATGTTCCTATGGCATTGTCAGTTTTTTTTTTCAGTGTTTCTAGAATTAGCCTAGCTTTGGCCAATGTTCTAATTTTTTTTGTCTGGCTTTGTCTGTTTTTCTATAGCATTGCAAAGTTTGTTCAGTATTCCCAACGTATTCCAAAGTTTTTCCCAACGTTCCAACAGTTGTGCCCAGCAGTCTCGAATTTTACACATAATCCTATATCATTGCCCAGTTTTTTCTAATTGTTTCTAGATTTTTCACCAACAATCCTATAGTTTTGTCCAGCGTCCCTAAAGGTTTGTCTGGCTATGCGAAACTTTTTATAGCATTGCCAAATTTTCCCTGTTTTCTTGGAGTTTCGTCTAGTTTTGTCCAATGTCCCTATAATTTTGACCAGCGTTATTAATGCTTTACCCACTCTTGCCCAGCCTTCCTGACGTTTTGCTCAGTTTTACTTAACGTTACTAAAGTTTTGTCCAGCGTTCCAAAAGTTTTGCTCAGTTTTGCCTAACGTAATTAAAGTTTTGTCCAGTGTCCTAAAGATTTGTCTTTCTTTGTCCATTCGTGTGGTTTTGACTGTTTTTTCTCAATATCCTAGAGTTTTTCCCCGTTTACTCATCGTCGCTATGGTTTTTCCTACCGTTCGTAAAATTTTGTCCGGATTTGCTCGTGACCCTAACCCTATTCACTTGTAAAAACAGGGCAATTTTATAGGGTCACGATCAAAGTCGGACAAAACTTTAGCAATTGTAGACAAAACAGTAGGGACGGTGGGAAAAACGGGGGGAACTCTAGGACATAGTGAAAAAACGCTCAAAGCCACACGAATGTTGGACAAAGCCGAACAAATCTTAAGGAACGCTGGACAAAACTTTAGTAACGTTAGGCAAAACTGAGCATAACTTTAGGGAGGCTAGGGAAGACTGGGTAAAAACATTAATAATACTGGACAAAACTATAGTGATATTGGACAAAACTAGACGAAACTCCAAGAAAACGAGGCAATTCTATAAAAAAGTTGGACACTGCCGGAAAAGCATTTAAGGACGCTGTACAAAACTAGGATTGTTGGACAAAACTCTAGAGGCAAAGGAAAAAAGTGAGCAGTGCTATAGGATTACGAGTAAAATTCACGCTATATTCCAGTCGGGGGGATGCGGATGCCACCTTTAAATGTAGTCAAAATAGAGTTGCAAAGGCTAGAAAAAGCCCGGTTTAAACCTGGGAATAAACTGGGTTTTTTGGGAATAAACTTGTTTTTTTTTGGGAATAAACCAGGTCTTTTGGCAATAAACCTGGGAATAAACCGGATCTGTTGGAAATAAACCTGGGAATAAACCGATTTTTTGCAACTGTAGGTCAAAACTTTTTTTTTTGTTTATTTACAGCGCTATAAAAAGAGGGAACAATTGTATAATGAATGCTGCATATACAAAACTCTGCAAAACTTGGGCAAAACTTCTATGTTAATTTGTAAAGCTTAATTCGTAATGTGGCATTGCCAACTTCACACGTCGTCAACATAGATATTTTCGATTTGAGACGTTAAAATGGTGGGCAAAATTAAATAATGGGTGGGCAAAATTTGGGCAAAATAATGGCACAATTGTTTTTTAAAATTTCGAATTGTGGGGTGCCAGTATGAAAAATGGGTCAAAAAATATAATGTGATTTACAGCGTTATAAAAGGTGGGCAAAATTAAATATTGGGTGTGCAAAACTTGGGCAAAACTTCTATGTATTTTTTATGGTTATATTCGAATTCGGGAGTGCCAGCTGAACACGTGGTCAAAACCATATTTTTTTAATTTACAGCTTTCTAAAAGGTGGGCAAAATTATCTATTGGGCGGGCAAAACTTGAACAAAATAATGCACAATTGTTTTTAAAAATTTCGAATTGGGGGTGGGGGTGCCAGTATGAAAAATAGGTCAAAAAATAAAATGTTATTTTCAGTGTTATATAGGGTGGGCAAAACTTCTACTTAATTCATATGTCTTCATTCGTAATGGGGGGTACCAACTTCATCCAAGTAAAAAACTAACCGGATAAAAAAGTGACAAGCAACTGATAATAAATATTGATAAATATTGAACTTATTGATAAATAGGTGCTACAAACTAACGAGGTAACAAATATCTGATTTATGTCATTCACATAAGCAAATATTTGCTGTAAATATTTGTGAATGCTAATGCTATTAGCAATAGTGTAAAAAAACGAAAATATTCGCGTACGAGAATGCGCGTATTCATCACTACTTGAATTTTGACATTTGCGAACGTGAATACGAATATTTTTCGTCGATGCATGTCTACGGAAGCTAATATTGAAAAGTGGTGAGAATATTCGGATACGAGAATGCTCGTTTTAATAACTGCTTGATTTTTGACATTCGCGAACACAATTACGAATATTTACCGTCGATATTTACAAATCGAAATATCAAAAATATGTCAATAATCGCATATGAGAATGCTCGTTAACATCTCTAATTTATTTTTGGCATTCGTGAACAGGAATACGAATATTTTATGTCAATATTTACCAAAGCGAAAATTAAAGAAGGCGTGAATGGGGGCCTCCGTGGCTGAGTAGTTAAGACACCATTCCGCTAATCGCTTGAGAGCGTAGGAGTCAGGGCGACGGGTTCAATTCCCGTCACCTCCATTGCACACTCATTGTGGTGGTCCGGCCTGTAATTCTTCGGTGATGTAATTTCCTTCTGTCTATCCTATGATGTAGAGATCATATATATTTGTAATTTTATTCAAAATTTATAATTTCTTAATTTTTCAAAAAGTTAATTTATATCTTTGTTTAAATCCTATTCATTCTTATGTAAAGTCATATCTATCCCACGATAAATGCTATTTAATCATGTACACGTTATCTTTCATTTATTTTGCAGCTTTCGTTAACCGCATAAAAGTATTTCCCTTCTAAAATTAAAAATGCGACGACGGTTATTTCGCATGTACATTGATACACTAGTATTCTTTTATTAGAAATATCTGCTCCGCAAATCTATTAAAATTCACTCATGTTTTACATCGCGGTGCCTTTATTCTGCCAGTCTTCAATTGTCTGTTGCATCTGGAATGCAAATCTTGATTCTTTTCAACTGCTTGTTTTGCATTTTTCTTTAATAACTTTGTACATCCTAAAATCATAAGTTCCGCTTTCCCAGGACAAGCCGCAGGGTTGCTCCGTTAAAACCTATATTTTGATAACGCGCCTCACATTGCATCTCTGTTCTCTATCTCCCACGCAAAATTAACATTGCTATATGCTAAACCGTCTCAAAATTCCGAATGGCGATAAAAATTAATGCACGTGTAATCTGGCGATATTGGGATGACTTCTGGCACACATGTGCATCTCTGAAAGTAGGGCAGATTTCTCTTAACCTCCGCTAAAAGAGGTTGTAGTTTTCTTGATGTCAAAAGACCACCTCCCAAACTTAAGGCTGCTCTTCAGTAAACTTCCCGATTCCGCTCGCTAATGTTATTCCTATGGGCGTAGGATGCATTCGTATTTTTAAAATATCTCTTCATAAAAGGAATATTTTTAACTTCTGTTTTCTTCGTACTGTTCTTAAAGAATGCCTCTTTTTTTCTTAGTTATCAAAATATTTCTAAATTATGTGCTTAATTTATATTTTTATGTTTTAAAATCTTAGCGAAACTGAATAAGATTTTAACGTTTCATATAAAAATAAGTATATATTTTAGAAAAAAATTGACAACTAAGAAAAAAAGAGAGATTCTTTAAGAATAGTACAAAGAAAACAGAAGTTAAAAATATTAATTTTCCGAGGAGATATTTTAAAAATACGAATGCATCCTACGCCCATAGGAATAACATTAGCGAGGGGAATCGGGAAGTTTACTGAAGAGCAGCCTTAACCATCTTAGTCAAGTACCAATAAATATAAGGAAAGGGAATGTTTACAAACAAACAGTTCCATCAACCAATCTACCACTGCATTTTTGTCGCAGCTATCATTGCAGGAATCGTCATGGCGACGTAGGCCAATCATCACAGACCAATTTTACGCAGACCAATCAAATCGCTCCATCTCATGTGTACTGTAGGAGTCGTAAAGAACGAACAGGTTTTTCTCTCAAACCAACAGTAATTTAACCAACAGTGACGTCAGTTGCCCTTTCCTTATTAAAAAAACTTGCAAGCATCCATGGACTATTCTCTGTTCTCGTTTGCATTTTACTGATTTCTACCAGGAAACGACCCCGTGGAGTTATTTCGACAACCACTTCTGTTACGGTCATTTTATTTACATGTTTATCCAGCCGCGCATTCAACATGTGCATTTTGAGCACGTACGCAAAATATTCGTCACAATCCGTACTCCAGCCATTAACATCATCATATATCCCGACCGCATCAAGAAGATTTATGTAATTGTCGAAGTCATGTATGTGTTTCTGTGAATAAAAATATATGGATCATTCGAGACAACAGTCTGTGTAGCTATAGGTCTCAAAGCAACACTCCTTCAAACGTTCAAGGCATGAATGTTCGCATACGAGAATGCCCGTTTATATAACTATTTGGTTTTTGACATTCGCAAACACTAACATTAATATTTTCCGTTACGAATGCGAAATTGAAAAAGGCGTGAAAAGGATATCGGACAAAGTACAAGCAGCACCAAACGGTCCCGGTTTTTCCGTGTCCCGTTTTTTCCTTTTCTCCCTTTTTCCGGTCATGTTTTTTCCTCTGTTGTTTTTTCTGTCCCTTTTTTTCCTGTCACATTTTTTTTTTTCTGGTTACTTATTTTTTCTGTATACACTCTTTCAAAAATACGTGAACTGAATGAATTTTTCCGTTTATTATATTTCGTTAAAAAATCTCCGCTTTGATTACATTTTTTTCCCCCCAATCTTCTGTAAATGTAATGCATTTGTTGTCATAAATAAATACTTACTGATTATTAGCTTTTTTAGAATACGGCATAAAATAATTTAAAACTTTGGAATTAGAAAAATGGAAATATTTATTAACAATTTGATTATTTTTTATTTATTTATTTTTTTTTTTTTGGTAAAAATGACGACCAGTCTTAATTACAGTGCTTACTATATTTTCTCTACCATACTATTTTCTAACAATAATTTTCGTTGTAGATTTCTACAGCACACATTAAAAAACTAACGACGAAATTTTTGTTTGAAAATAGTGGTAAAGAAAACAAAGGAGGCTACGAACCTCTGAAATTCTAGAATGGTGTAGTTTTCTTACCAATCAAAATACAATAATATTACCATTATGTTGATGAGGGTGAAATTTGTATCTAAGTTGTCACCATGTGTTTAATCAAGTTACATTTTGTGTGTGAGGAGAGGGGGGGAAGGAGGTGTTAAGAATGGCTACTTTGCTAAAGAATTGTAACAGCATTTTTATTTAGAACTGTATTTAACTCTGAACTATAAGAAGTCACAGTGTAAATTCAGATTTAAATATTTAAATAAGGGTGGTTTTTTTTTAATTATTATTATTACAGCAAATTATCGAGAAATAAATGTGAAATATTGATTTTTGTCAGGTAAATTAAAGAAAACTGACTAATAAATAATCAAAAATTGTGGCGAGTAATTAAGAACGTTTAAAAATCTCAAAAGAATTCTATATTAGTAATATTTAGGAAGAGTAATATTTGAGAAAGAGATCTTCCAAATTCTTAATTTAATTAATGTTTGATTTATTTAATTCCTATGTTCCCTTAATGAAAATATTAATCATTATACGAAAAACAAATTGCTTTCGTAAAAATCAATTTATCTAATTTGAATTTTTCCTTACATAAATATACATATATATATAATTTTTACAAAGCCTATAAAAGCTTCCTTCATTTTTCAAGTGCATGAAAAAAAGTTAATGCAAAGTAAAGACAATTATTTATAATAAAAATTTCCCTCGAGAAAATTTTCGATAGAAATTAAGTAACTTTTGTTAATGAGAAATGAAGAAAAGGTTTTTTTTTTTCTTTAAAAAAAAAAAAAAAAAAAAAAAAAAAAAAAAAGCTAAAGAATAATATTTTATATTGCTACGCATTTTCCTCTTTCTATCCTGTAATAGGTTTTGTATGAATTTAACATAAATGAATAACAAATATTTCAAAAGAGTTACAGCGTTTGTTCTCTTTTGTATTCCCGGATGGTTTATTTAAATAATGAATAATGTATCTAAAAATGCGCATCTAGAGTTATGAATGCGAGTATTTTAATTTAAAAAAAATTTTTTTTTTTTTTATAGTTATGCAGAAATCCCTTTAAAACAGATATTTAAAAATATTAATAATAATAATAATAATAAAAGAATTTGTGTTGACATGATGAAATAATTTTTAAATTGAAATTTCATTTATTTCAATTCTCTAGAAATAGTAAACGTATGGACGCCGGCAGAACAAAATCCTTGGAAGTAACAATATTTTGAAAAAAAAAAAAAAAATCTGCTTATAGTCCGTGTTTTTTTCTTTTCTTTTTTTTTCTTTTTCTTTTCCCCTCTTCTTTGAAATTAAAAATATAAGCATTTAACAAACTAAGCTAGGAATTCTTTTGTGAGAAAACCCCGTATACAAGATAAATTTTAACCATATCAACATAAAAACAATATAGAAACAAACAATGTAACAAATAAAACATGCTGAAAATCCAAAAATAAGCTTCTACCGGACTTTTTTTTTTTTTTTTTTTTTTGTCAAAATAAAAAAAATTGAGACGGTTGATTCTCTTTTTCCTGTTTTAAAACTGTTCTCAAATGCAAGAAATAGTTTAATTCTTTTTTTTTTTTAATGTTTCTGTTTCGACAATTGAATTAAATCTTGAGTTATGAGAGATTATTGTCTCACGACATCAGTTTTTTTGCCTTTCCCACTCTGTTACGTTCAGATATTCGGCAATTTTGTCAGCATTTTCTAAGAAAATCTCTGGTTTTTACCGAAAAAAATGAAACAAAACAAAACAAAAACAAAATTAACAGCTTGATTACAAAGTTTCTGAATGAGAGCAACTTCCAATTTCACGCGTCTCAAAACAAAAATGAATTCAGAAATGTGTCAGAAAGTAGCTCCTTTGGATTTGAACTAACAGTAAATTTCCTAACCCATTTCTCAACATTGTAATGAGTGTTTATACTCAAAAAGCCTACATAAAATGTCGGCTTCCCCGTAAAATGTCGGTTTAAAATGAAAAAGCCAATCTTCGGTTGAAAATGGGTTTTTCCTGTAAATGATGTAATGATGTAATCATTAAAAATAAAAATAAAATGGCAAAGCTTAAATTTGTGGATTTTGCACATTAAAATCGGAATATGAGATATTTCCGTTTAAAATTAGAAGAATTGTCACTTCTTTACACTCCCACATCCACTTTTTTTCTCTTTTTTCCTGTTTCTTTTTCTTTTTCTTTTTTTAACTATGAAAAGCGCAAGGCAAACATTTTGTTATAATTGATCCAGAAGCTTATGAAAATTAAATGTCGCTGTGGGCTTTGTAGTTAGAGGGGAAAAGGGAAGATCTTTAAATTAAAACTCTAATACGAATAAATATTTAAAATAATTTCCAACTGGTAAGGACAAGATTACTTAAAAAAAAAATACATTATAATAAAACTTATTAAGAGTAATACTTAAAAAAATTCCAGATCCTCGATTTTCTTGTTTTATTTAATTTTTCAATTAATATATCTTTATACAAATCATGCAAGGAAAATGCAGAAATGTAAATTAAATTTGAAAAATAACATGCGTTAGCGAAAATTGTCCTATCTTTTACATTTTCTCGTCCACAAAAAAAGCATAATATTTACAAAACGTATAAAATTTTTCTTCATTTTTCATGTAGGTGATAAAAGAGTATGTATGCTATGTAAAGATAATTATTCATAATCAAAATTTCCCTCGAGAAATTAAAAATTTGTCGATTCAAAGTATGTATTTTGCATTAATTAAGAAAAAATTTTTAAAGAGAGCTAAAAAAAAAAAAAAAAAAAAAAAAAACTATTATTAATGAGCGTTTTATCATCAAAATTTATATTACGCTATAGAGTTTGTGTATGATGTAAGAATAATAAATGAACCCCGAATACCTCGAAAGAGCTATAGCGGTGTCTCTAATTTGTATTCTCATTCATGAATGTTTAATTTAAATAATAAATGTGTTACAGACAAAAAAGGTGTTTGTTAAAAAAATTCATCGCGATCTTTTAATGGGAATATTTTAATTTATATTTATTTATTTTAATTTATAATCATTTAACAATCTTTGCAAAATAAACTAAATTTTTAAAAACTCTCTTTTTTTTTCTTTCTTTCCTTTTCTTTTTCTTTTTTTTTTTCCTTTATATTTCCGAGTTTGCTCTTAAGTGTGATTTCAATGCAATCTTTCTATAGATATATTTATTTCGGAATTGGGGAAAATATAAGAAAATGGATAAAAACTATCCTTGATAACTCCGAAAGATAAATTAAAACAATTCTGCAAAAGCCTATCAAAAACGTATAATTTAATTTGAGTTATGACAAAATTTACATTTAATATTTTGTCACAAATCGGATCACTTGTGACCGCTTCTCAAGAAAATATTTTCCCCGCTTAAAAAACCGAAACTTTTTGACACATTTCCTGACTTATTTTTAAACAAAAAAGCATGGTACTTGAAGGCATGATTATTAAGGTTGTTCTCAAATCCAAAGGGGCTAACTTTCAGACACATTTTTTAATTCATTTTTGTTCGGAAACGCATGAAATAAGTAGGTCTGGTTATTGAGAAACTTTGTAATCGAAACAAGTTTTCCATTTTTGGTTAAGGATCTTTCAGAAAACACTGTCAACGTCAGCGTTTTGAACCGAATTCCCGATGCTTCATATCCAGAAAGGAGAAAAACGCGTTGTCACGTGACAAGAATCGCTTATAACTCGATAAATAATTTGTTTATCAAAAAATGTAAAACTAATTTCGATTCCAAATCGTTTTAAACAGCCTGGTGGTAACGGTGTACAAAATTTAACTTTTTTTAGTTGTAATTATTTTTACTAGTTTTTTTTTTTTCTTTGAAATGTATAATGTATATTCTTTAAATTTAATTCTATTCCGTAATGCTATCCACAAAGATATAGGGATTCGCTATATACCTATTTTACTCTCCTTCACAGCACAAAAAAAAATAAATAAATAAATAAATAAATAAATAAATAAATAAATAAATAATAAATAAAAAATGTTGATTTTGCGGTATAATACTAGCACCCCATCTGCCAGTATTATACCGTAAAATTAACAGTAATAAACAGTTTAAATAAGCAGTAATACGCTGCGGTAGCGTATTACTGCTTTTACTGTTTATTACTGTTCATTTTACAGTATAATACTAGCAGCTGGGATGCTAGTATTATACCGTAAAATCAACATTTTTTTCCCCTTTTTGCGTATATCATCACGTTGTTGTCCAATGAAAGAAGAAAGCTTGAGAAAGAGAAAATTCACCTATCCTTGTATTTAGATTTTTATGGTGATTGCTTTTATTAGTTAGTTCCTTTAAATAATGACTTGATGCATCCAAATCAAGCGTACCTTGACTATCTCGACACATGTCTCAACAATCTCGTCCCAAGACAAAAGTCAGAATCAAAAAGCGGTTCGTCACATCTTTGTGATTCTTTGTTCACAGTGATTTTATTGCTGATAACTACAGACGAAGCGTGACGGGTTTCGGAATCATTTGTTACCGTGAAAATTCCATTTGCTACCACTTTTCTTTCTGTCAGATAGATAATTAAGGAATCGTTCGATAGATATTGTATGATTCTCCGGTTCATAATACAGATATTGTGTGTTTAAAGAGAATGACTGTAATATGATTATCTTTAAGCTTGTCTCTTTCGGATTATTCACTTGATGATCGCCTCGAGTAAAAATGTTGAAAGAAGTAATGAAGATAGGGAAGATTCCCCCAAAGTTTCATGATGATCAAGTAAGACTTAATTGGTTGTTAGTTGTTTTATGGAAGTTTAGTGGTGAAATCAATTCTTCTAGTTGAGGATAGTTAAAATAAAATTTTTCTTTGAAAGTGACAAATCGTAATGATTCAAGTATGCTTTGTTTAGACACTTGTAAGAAATGTTAAATCTTTCGTTTTTCATCACTCGCAAAAAACAAATTAACTTTAAGGCTTGTTCTCAAATCCAAAGGGACTACTTTCAGACACATTTTTTAATTTATTTTTGTTCAGAAACGCATGAAATGGGCAGGTGTTGTTATTCAGAAACTTTGTAATCGAAACACTTTTTCCTTTTTTTTTGTAAATGCAAAAGATATTTCAGAAAATACTGTCAAAGTTGGCGTTTTGATCCGAATTCCCGATATTTCAGCGCCAGAAAGGAGAAAAACGTGTTGTCACGTGACACGAATTGACTTATAACTCGAAAAGTGATTTATTTATCAAAAATGGAAAACTTACTTCGGTTCCAAATCGCTTCAACAGTCAGGTATACCAATTTCATACCTTTGCGTTTAAAATTGAGTCAGAAATTGTGTCAGAAAGTTTCGCATTGTTCAGCAGATCATTTGAGAACCACCTTAATATTTTTTTGTGACGATTTTGAACACATGATTATTAAAGATTTTTCTTTTGTCTGATGTATTCCTATAAATGTTTGGAATATTTGAAAGATCCCAAGTTTCATGATGATCAAATAGGACTTGATTGGTTATTAGTTGCTTTATACACTGTAAAAAATATTTGGAACGTTTAGTATTCTAACAGGAATGTTTCTGATACCGTCGGATATCTGAGCGCTATTTTCACTTTCTGAAACCATCAAAAACCTTTCCGAATGTTTAGGTTTAGTTTCCAGTGCGGATTGAAATCGACCCTCTTTTATACCAAACCAGTTTATGCGCATTCCAAGTATTTCTCTTTTCAACTATTTCAAGCAGTTTACCCCGGCAAAGCTAAAACTGCACGTTGTTGGCTGTGGAAGAGTTATTCGAGCGGTCCAAAAAAATGCAATTTTAAAGAAGGAATATTTCGAAAGGTAAGAATTTCTGCTGTTTTAAATATTCTAATAATACTTTTTATAATGATTCTGTTTTACATTCATTATTATTTCAAACATGGCGTGATATTTTTCAGTTTATATCAATATTTTTAACAAATGTCTTAACCCTAACTTTTAGGACTATTTACATGAGCATTTAGATACTTTGAGTTGGGAGGATAGTTATTAAAATATACTCTAAAATATAAAAATACAAATTCTTTGTCTCTCATTTTAAGTTTTTTTAACGTTGCTTCAATAAATACGATTTATAAATAGCATTTAGTAGCAATTTAATCTCTTAAAGAATAATATCTGCCGGCCGTTCTGTGTGTTTGTTTATATATTTTTTTAACGATGTTCCAGAACTCTAACTTTTATAATACTATATATTGAAAATTGACTTGACTGACTTTAAAAATATTGTTTTAAAGTAAACAAACTATATTTATTTATTTTATTCTAATTCTGAAAAAAAAAAATTCCTAGGCGTTTTTATTAATCTCAGGGTTATGTCCAGATTTTTCTCACAGGGTCCTGTTTCTGTGGAACTGTGAAGTTTTTTTAATATTTTTGAAAATTCCAGTCATAATTTTATGAATCTGAAATTATCGTTATATCAGGTTCCTTTGTATCTATCCTTTACACATAAAAAAGCTATGCACTTTGATAAGTTCAATTGTTTTGTGATAGGTCAGATTTTATTTTTAAATGATTAAATTTGTGAAAAGTTCAGTTTTTGAGGTGGCAAAGTTTTGTGAAAGGATTGTTTTTAAGACAAAGAATTTTGTGAAGGATCCTGTTTTAGAACGAAAAATTTTGTGAAGGGTCCAGTTTTAAAATGAGAATTTTTGTGAAGTGTCTTGTTTTAATATGAAAAATTACCTTTTAAGGACCGAAAAAAAATTAACTGATAAACAGATCTCTGAAGCTGCATTGCTTTTGGAAAGCTCATACATGGGTTTTAATTATTTTATGTTGTTGGGAGTTAGATTATTTTAAATGTATCTAAAATCTATTAGTATAGCTTTCATGTTAATGAAAAGTTTTACAGATTATTTAAGTTTTCTTTCTAAGTATATATGCTATTTTTTTTATATTTTAAAATAAATACTTGATATGTGAAGCTGTATGAATCCCATATTTTTTTCACGATATGTTGTTAAAAAACAAGGTAAATATCTCCATTCTCCAATATTCACTGCGTGAATATTCTTAAATATTAGGGTTAAAACATATTTGATAAAATTTTGATATAAACTGAAAAATATCACGCAATATACCGAATAATTTCGCCTGGAAAAAAGAATCATTATAAAAAAAAAGTTTGATTACAGTATTTAAAAGAGCAGAAATTCTTATCTTTTCAAGTATTCTTTTAAAATTCAGAGAATACATAATAAAAATAGATAAAATTATATTCAGAAACACTTCAGATATATTCAGACAGGTTTCAGATACATTCAGAAAAGTTTCCGATATATTATGAAAGATTTGCGATATATTCAGAAACTTTTCTGATTCGTAATGAAAGATTTCCGATATATTCAGAAAGGTTTCAGATATATTCAGGAAGCTTTCATTACGAATCGGAAAGGTTCCGTGTTTTAGCCGAAACATTTTTCTGATCGAATCGGAAACTTTTCTGTTAGTATCGTGCAGCACAGGTCTCCGTTACTTTCAGAAACGTTTCTGAAATTTTTTTACAGTGTAGGAGTTTCGTCGGGAAATCAATTCACCTAATGGAAGGTTGTTATAATTTTTGTTTGAAAGTGACCAATAGTTATTATTCTAACATATGTTTCGTCCAAGGATTCGTAAGAAATAAAAAGAATAAGGGGCTGGTTTTAAATCTTTCGTTTCCTTCCACTTGGAAAAACGATTTATATTGATCTTTTTAACGACAATTATTTGTTGATGCTTATTCGGTTTTTTTTCCCCTTAAAAATAAATAAATAAATAAAAATAAATTAGAATATGCGTCAGGTTTTTCTTCCTTTTTTCCTTAAATGAATGCTTAATTAGAGTTGACCGCGAACTTTTAGTGTAAGCGTTTTCACAGTTTTAACGCTTTGGGAATTATTTTAAAGGATCGCAGTTTTAGACAAAACATTTCGCATTACTTTAAAAAAAAATTACTTTTTGTTAAATAATAATAATAATAAGGAGAAAGAAAAACTGTATATTTATTCGAAATGTTTATTAATGGATTTAATGGATGGATAATTAGGAATATGTAGATGGATTTCTGATTTGCTAATTAGTGGGAGTATTAGATTTGAAAGCGGCTCGTCAGTTTTTATATTAGAAATTTTACTTTAAGGTGTTAGTAAAGCTGTTTTTTTATTATTATTTCTATTATTATTTATTTAAAAAAAGAAAGAATAAAAAAATGAATAAATAAAATGTTATATAGAATTAAAATATGTGAACTTTTATGTATGTGCGGCTAAAACATTTTTTGCGGTTGTTCCATAAATTAACGTGCTTTCAATTAAAAATAGCATTTTGACGTAGCACTATGCTATGCTCAAATTTAATACATTTTAATAGGGATGAAAACAGTATTTCGCGATTTCATAAACAAATACAGAAATAAAATATATTCATTAATATTTTTTTGCCTTTTTGTTTTCTTTTTGTGCAGAAAGAATATAGCACAATTTTTCATGTTAAAGTATTTAAGACTTTCCAAACTTTAAATTCTCATTCAATATTCCTTCATTTAATTCAGATTATCTAAAGCTGAAGTTTTATCTTTTATCTATCACTAGTTTTGTTTATTCTGTACGATTTCTTTGACAATATCTAAGGAAAACACTGATATAATTTATTTTGTAACCTTTCATACAATGTAGATGTAGAAATGACAAATGAAATTATTTGTTTCCAATTATCCTTGACCTACATTCTCTTCTCATATATGATTGACTTCATCAATATTCCTTTTCATTAGTTCGTGTAATTATCTCTAAAACATCTGCTATTGTTTCCTTAACGCATAAAAAATTCATCAAAAACAAAAGATAAGATTAGATACATAACAGAACTGAATTGTATGTAATGACTATCTATATTATCTACAACAAAGCAATATTAATGTACAACCTAGTATAATACAGAATTCGTTAAATATGCTAAAGTAGCTAAAGTTATTTTCCTAATGAAATATTCTTCATTAATAATGATGAAATTCTAGAATATGTAAGCGAGTCTACTTAGTATTAACAAGGTATTTAACATTAGTCTATATTTAATATTTGTATTTAAGATGTTGCGGGCCTTTAGCTAATAATTTTGGTAGCCCCTATTCACTGCAAATTCCCAGCACACATTGGGAACACATTTGGAACACTTTGATTCAAGAAATGTGTTCCAGTTACCTCAATGTGTACTGAAATGTTCCGAATGTGTTCCACTATAAAGAAAGTGTTCCGAAAAGTGTACCGAAAGTGTTCTGCTCAGGATATTTGTTAAATCTAAACTCGGAACACATTTGAGAACAGATTGGGAACACATTTGAGAACAGATTGGGAACACATTTGAGAACAGATTGGGAACACATTTGAGAACAGATTTGGAACACATTTGGGAACGCATTTGAGAACAGATTTGGAACACATTTGGGAACAGATTTGGAACACATTTGGGAACACATTTGGGAACACATTTGAGAACAGATTTGGAACACATTTGGACGCACTTGTTAAATCATCTCTTTCTTTGTTACAACGACGCTTTGTTACAACCTACTTTGTTACTAAGAAGCGTTGATCGCAATCAATGCGGATTTCAAGATCATTATTTTTATTACTTGGGTAAGTTAAACTTTAAAATTTATTTTACAGCGCACATGAGCTCGTTATATTAAGGGTCCTATTATAGTGGCTCCACCAGTGGCTGAGAAGTTCTGCTTTCAAAGCTGGTAGACGGGAGGTGCTGGATTCAAACCACTGTCGCGCCCATCGACCTAACCGTTCAGAGTTTTCCGTGGTTTTCTTCGAACCTTGCGTAAATACGGGTTAGGATACCTTAGAAAGGTCCGTCATGGAAGGCACCCTCCCTCCTCCCACCGTTCTATATCCCTGGCGCAGATAATTTGCCGTAACAAATAACCAACCAACCAATTGAACCATTATAGTGATTGTCGTTTGAACGATATACACTCTAAAAAAATCCGTGAAAATACAAGAGATTTTTCGTAAAATTTTACGTAGAAGTTTCATTTTTCCAAAATTTCAGTACAATTTCCGTAAATGATATTAGTTCCGTTAAAGAGACTTCACATCCGTAAATATGCAAATAGTTTTCCGTAATTTTAATGGATTTTTTTCCGTATTTCTTTCAAAACAGTACAATTTCCGTAAATGACGTTTAAAGGTTGAGTACAGAAATCGCTTTTTTTGAAATGCGAATTAAGATTGTTATATGTACTAGAGTTCTTCTAGGATACAGGCCTGGCCCGGCCCGGCTCGACCAGCTGGCTAATTCTAATCGAGGCCATCTCAATTTATTGTGAAAATAATAGTAATATTTATATTTTTTAATGAAATATTTAGAAATTTATTTTATTTTTATAAATTACAAAAAAAAAAAAAAAAAAAAAAAATCTAATCTACTTATTTTTTAAATTTAATTATTATTATTTTTTTTTTTTTATAGTACTTCAAATTTACGATTTTGTTTCACTATTTTTTTTTTATTTATCTTTTTTAATTAATGTGAGGCAATATTGTGTTATTTAAAGGTTTCATAACATAATATCTCTGCAAATTATAGCTATGAAAATTGGTATTAAACTAAACTGTTTTGGCTTACAAATTTATGAATTACGCTAAAATTTATTATTTTATAATTTATAATTCTACAAAGTTTACAATTTTTTCCTTAAATTTATAAAATTAGTTGATGCTTTTTCTTTACTTTTATAAAAATCAAGTTTCTAATTTTATAACGTTTTTAATTTATTTCGTTAGTTCATATTTTTATAAATTAAACTAATTTAATTTAAAATAAATCAGTTAGTCCATATTTAAACTTACCTATCCCAAAGTCATTAATTATTTTTATTATTATTATTATTATTATTATTTTTAATGTAATGTTAAAAATATAATGTTTAACAGAACCGTACGCAAAAGCTCTCAGCATAGCTGAAATATAATAATTTAATTTATAATAGTTTATTTGCGTAAGTTTTTTTAAATAAGAGATAAAAAAATATATATATTTCAATAGCATGTAATAAATAAGTCTGATTAAGATAATTGATGTTTTTATTGGAATTGATAAATAGATAATCAGGCAAATAATTTTAAAAAAGTATACGTTCGAAAAAAGAAAATGTTGGTACCGCTGTTGAATTCTGGGGGTGGCCCAGAGGGGACATTATCCCCAGGAAAATTAAAATATCCTCCCCCCGGAAGATTTTATACTTTTAATTATCAAAAAGTGCAATACCCCCCCCCCCCCCCCCCCCCCCCCCACAGCAGAAATCCCTCCCGGAGAAAAATGTCTGAATTCAACACTAGTTAGTTCTGTTGCAAAAAGAAGCAATTATTACTCTTAATACAATTTTTTTATGCATATAATACATAATAAATTAAAATTTATCTGTTATAAGGCACACCAAATAATACAGTAAATTATTGAAAATTATGAAAAGAAAATATTAAAAACATTGGAAAAATCCATCTACAGATGAAATCTCAAGTCGTCTTTGCATCATAAAAAGCGATTCAAATAAGTTACAGCATTTGAGCGAAAAGCGCGACGGGTCATAGCGTCGGGGTCTAGGTCGTCGGGTTAGTACACCGGACGTTATGCGTTCGATTCCGATCTTCGGTAGGGTTGGGCAAATTCTATAAACTCACTCAGAAATGAAAAAAAGATGCCGAAATGTATCTGTCCCTTATAAGGTTGTCCTCGCGAAGTACCTTTTTTTTTTTGGTCCTATAAATTTTATTTTAACGACATAAAAATTTCTATAAAATACGGAAGATGTGTTCCGAAAAGTGTTCTCAAATGTGTTCCCAAAAGTGTTCTCAAATGTGTTCCCAAAAGTGTTCAAAATGTGTGCTGAACAAATTAAGTGTTCTCAAAGGTGTTCTGAAAAGTGTTCCAAAAAGTGCGCTACAAAGTGTGCTGAAAAAGGGGACAAAATGTGTTCCGAAATGTGTTCCCAAAAGTGTTCAAAATGTGTGCTGAACAAATTAAGTGTTCTCAAAAGTGTTCTGAAAAGTGTTCCAAAAAGTGCGCTACAAAGTGTGCTGAAAAAGGGGACAAAAATGTGTTCTCAAACGTGTTCCCAAAAGTGTTCAAAAAGTGTGCTAGAAAGTCTCAGAAGTGTTCTAAAACTGTTCCAAAATGTGTGCTAAACAAGGGGACAAAATAAGTGTTCTAAAAAGTGTTCTGAAAAGTGTATAAATATTTGCAGTGTTGAGGTTCAATTTATCGAAATTCATAGCTTCATTATACATAAAAACCTGCTAAACAGAATCGGAATGGACCAGAATTTTTTTTTTGTTTTAAGAAGGCTTCCAAATTCGCAGTTATGCTATCCCTTTATACAGTAAAACCTGTGAAAACGCAATCTCACGGGATCAGAAAAAAATTCCGCTTCAGATATGCTTCCATCTTAGCAGGTATAGAAATGCATGGTATTCCCTTGGTACTTCCCCGTGCAAGACAGGATTTCGTTATAGACAGGTTCTGTTTTCAGGAATTTTACTGTGTAACATTAAAATATATAATGAAATAGGTTCTAAGCCTAGGTTGTCCAATTTGTGTGCAAAATCGGGGCCGTCACAAAACTCCAAATGGTTAACTAACGGACAGATTTAAAAGTTTTAACCCTCTGACCGCCGAGCAAATTGGCAAAATTGTAATAATTTTTTTTTTCTCTGTAATTTTTTAAAAATGCTAAAAAAAAAAAATTATTTTTCAAACTTGATATAAAAAACTTAATTACATATATGAATATAATCCTTGAGGGTATTAATCATTACTCAATCTTTTAAAACTGCATGATATCTGTAGAATTATATTAATTTAAAATAATGCTACTATTGCAGTGAAACATACAGCATAGTGAGCGGATATATCAATTCACGGTACGGTGGTGTGAAGGTCAATTAGATTTCTCAAAATATTTTCGATAAAAATCAATACAATAAAAGTACAATATTTATTTTTGAAAAAAGGCTTAAAATGTTTTAACATACATCTTTCTGACTGAAATAAATTCAGAAATGAACTAAATCATAATTATCCCCATCGTCTTTGCCTAAAAAGCTTTAGACTAGAATTTTAAATGACATCACCTCTCTTATCCTTCTCATCTTTTATGCAAAGAATCATGCAATAATTGTGGCCACTTTCATAGATTTGTAGTTCCATGGCTTTTAACCGAAATCTATTTTTCGATTAATCAGTTGCCTATTCTGTTACTTTTTCGTAGTTCGTTGAGATACGAAAATTGAAAAGTGCTATGAGTTTTTTTCTGCTTTCTCAGGTGAAATCTCGAGTGTGAATTATTAGACCTATATTTCAATTTATTCATTTCTTGTGAATACATTTTCTTTAGAGTTTTTATTTAATATATATATTATATATATATTTTATTTATTTATTTATTTATTTTTAATACTATGTGTTTGGTATCTAGGTTCAGTTTGTTGGGGGGATCTGTTTTGTTGTCAATTAGTTATTTTACTTTTATTCATAATTTCACAGTTTTTGTTGGTGGTTGTAACATTCCTTTAATGGTTATATATATATATATATATATATATATATATATATATATATATATATATATATATATATATGTATATATATATATATATATATGTATATATATATATATATATATATATATATATATATATATATATATATATATATATATATATATATATATATAAACTTATTGCAAAAATTAACCATTGAAACAGAAGCATATATAAATGAATCATAATTTAAAATTAAACAAGAAACCAAAGAGAGTGTTAACTTGTGAAGTATCATAAACTTGTTGAAAATTTGACAAAGCTTTAAAATTTATACTAGATTGGGCCGGGAATGACCTGGTCCAATTTCCTTCCATTCTTCACGAATCCAGGTGTTAGAGGAGTAAAGAGGAAGAATATTATTCTTCCCTCTATGGCCTCCTGCTTCGACACTGGATACACAGGAGTGGCAGCCTTTTCAACAGGCAAACCAGATGTCACATCTCTTTTCGATCAATAGAAGTATTGTCCCCCTATAGCGTTATTTGATCCATATCATGCCAAACACGGCAATACAAGGCCGTGCCACCACTGCCACCAAAGAGCCGCTACAATGATAGATTGGGGCACTGCCTCACATTTAAATATATGTTTTTTTTTAATTTTCAAAATTTTCCCTAGCAACAAGATTTTTTCTGACGAGCCATTTTTTATTCCCATATGTCTGATTGTTATTTTGTTTGCTTTATAAATGCGATCAAACTTTGGATTTTTAGTCAACTGCTACCTGGTGACCACTTTCCTTTATTATTATGTCCTGAAAAAGCCAACTTGATGGTATTGTCTAAAACATACTTTAGAATGAATTTTGCTTCTACCACAAACGTGAATGCACGCTCTTTTTTAATCTCTGGAAGTCTAAATTAAATGTTGTTTGAAGATCCGATTCTTCTTTTTTTCTAAAAAAAAAAAAAAAAAAAAAAAAAAAGAGAAAATGAAATTATTTGTTTGATTTTTCACAATTTTGTGTATTATATATATGTATTAGATAAAAAATACCTTTGAAAAAAAAAAAAAAGTAACAAGTTCGTATATATATAATTATATATATATATATATATATTATATAACTATATATATATATATATTATATAATTATATATATATATATATTATATAACTATATATATATATATATATATTATATAACATATATATATATTATAATATATATATATATATTATATAATTATATATATATATATATATATATATAATGTTATATAATAAAAAAAAATTTAATAATAACCATCAAATCATATTAATAATCGACAATATAAGAACCGATAGTTATAATAAAATACATAGAAATATATCCAAAATTGTGAGATTCTCAAAAAAAAAAAAAATAATAATAATAATAAAGTTATATAAAGAAAAAAATCCAAAGTGCATATACGGTGAAAAAATGACAAGAAGCAAATTGAAACTTATATCGTGGAACACTTTATCAAGGGCAATATGGCGTTGCTCATATATTCTTAGGTTATTTTATTCAAAATTTAATTTTTCCCTTCTTAAATATTAAAATATTATGTGCTAAATTATTTTCTAAATTAATTCTTCGTGTGTGCATTAAATACTTTATTCGAAAAGCTTTCCTTTCATCATACTGTTAATTTCATAACCGTTAAAGATATCTTACTCTATTATTCAGTTTATATGCTTCCAATCTTCTCTTTGTGGTTTTTACATCTGGAAGCAAATATTTCAACTATCCTTTACCCTTTGTTCAGATTCAGAATATAACAAATGCATATCTATCTAAATTTCCATCTGCTGTTTTCGGACTTAATAATAATTGTATATACAGTTCGCTCCTATCAAAACCGCATTTCCCATGCATTTTTCAGATGGTCACTGCGTTGCCGTCCCATTTTACTTATTTTGACTAGCCTATCAATTATGGAATCCCTTGGTATGTCTACTGTTCGAAATTAGCATTGCGCTCTCCCAAACGGTTGTGAATAACTCCGCGCCATTGGCTTGATTCAGCATTTTTATGTTGGCATTGTAACTTAATAAAAAACTGCAGATCATCTCTGACTTCCAAGCTAGAAGCATCTAACCTTTAAGTTAAGCTACGGAGGCCACCCCTTGTTTTTCATCGTTATGTGTTTGCAATAAAATAATTTCCATGGATACCGTTTACTTCCCTTCAATGCATTGTCTTTAACATCTACAGGATGAGAATGCTGTGTTCTTGCTGTAGCCACAACGCAACTTTTTGTACTTCCACCGTTTTCACCGCCCTTCATGTTTCTGGTTATCAAAAATCTAACAATTAATGGATACCATCTTATTTACAACTACTACAACACAAAAAAACTCCTCCACAGACCTTGGCGCCGTGAATTTACAAGATGTTAGAACAGGGGTGGCCTACAGAAATTATGTGAATGATTGTATGTTATGTGAAACACCTACCAGGAAAATATTTTTCGCATAATTGACTAAATTTTAATGGACTTTGTCGCACTCCCCGGATTATAGACTGGTTGCTATTTCCAAATGAAACTCGAACTCTTGTGGAATATATAACTTTTCACGTATAATCCTGAAGTGTTAGCAGCTGACTTCGAATTTTTTTTTCATATAAACTTTTAAAACCTCCAATGTATCCGAAAATAAGAGGAATGAAAAAGAAAAAAAAAAAAAAAATGTTAGAAAGAAGGAAGAATAAAAACGGAGTATATTGTGCCATCCTAAAAAAAAGAGAGTAACCAACTCAGCGTTAAGATTTACAGATGCTATCGGACAATCCAAATCTTTCCGCAGAAGTTTTGCTGATGCTGCTTAGAACCGAAATCGAAAGAAAACCGCATCATATTTTCTCTCTCCATACCAGCGATGACTAACAGCAACAATAAAAAAAACGGGATCCCGTATCTTCTCACCGCCTGCTAATTTTCTAGATTTTAAGCGAAAACTCTAATTCTGCCAGGTTCCTGAACCGATCGGATATATCGCCCAGATTGACTGTCCTTTAACATAGTGCATCTGCATACAACGATCGACCTTTGATGTTTTCCAGTATGCGATATTCCTACCGCATATCCTGTGTTAGAACAACATTGCATAAAGAAAAAAAAAAGAGCGGAAGAACTTAGGATTTTCTTTTTCTCTTATCCTCCATGCTGTATTGCATAAATTAGTGCTCATAAAGAACAAACAACCGTATGCAACAATTATACATATTAAAAGTGACTACACTATGACGTCGGGTGCAATATTTTACATTGGTATTCCGAAACTTTTTAGTGAAAAAAGAATAAGCGATTTATATGATATCACAGCTGAGACTTCGGTATGCATTTAATATTCGCGATAAGAATTTGCGGATATAATTGACTGGAAGATTTCATGATTTTTTTTCTTTTTATTTTTTGAATTTGTGACGTGCTCTAGTGTAAAAATATACGCGATATAGTTTTGTCTACACAGGAAAGTTTTTTTTTTCAAGAAATGAAGTAAGCTTTTTTATCTTTTTAATTGGCTCATTGTATTATCAATGGTATCTTTTAAAGGTCTATAATTTTATCATATTATTATTTAAAGCAATTTGAAGAGTAGATATAAAGCTTTAAAATTTTATTTGATTATTTGGTATATGTATACGTGTGTGTATGTACATTTCATGCTAAACGGTCAGATTTTATATTTTAGACATACAAATAACAATTGTCAACAAAACATAAAAAAAAAGAAGTTATTATCTTTTATTTTAATTGAACGAAGTTTTATGAACAATTTCATTTTTAAAAAAAGAAGAGTAATTATGCATATTAAAAATAACATAACATAAAATTTAAAGTTTATATTTTATTTATAAACTTTGTTAATTTTTGTACTTATGACCATATATTATAGAATATTAATATAGATTCTTTTAAAGCGAAATTTTTCAATTTTTACAATCTTTCAAGTGTTTGAATATTATATTTTAGATAGATAAATAAATAGTAAAAGGGACATAACAAGTATCAGCTCTTTTACAAATTATATTTATATGTGTATCTATTCTTTTTGTTTATTCGAATTCTTGTATTTTAAAATATATGTGTGCTCTTTAATCTAACAGATAGATTTTTATAAGAGAATTTTTATTGAACTGCCATATTTTTTTGTTTATTTAAAAGGTGTGTTCCTACAATATAATAATTCTTACAATAATGATAACAATAATATAAGGCTCTATGCATTTTAAGTTTTGTACAAATGTAAAAAAAAAAAAAAAAAAAAATATATATATATACAAGTAGTTAATATTTTTACAACATTTCTCATTATTCATTTTATGTGGATACCATCTATTGAGTGTATTGCACGGTTGACAATAGAAATCTCTGATTTATACAGTTATACAAAATATCAACATGTTTAAATTAAATTAAAATTCTGTCGTTATATTGAAAATTGGTATCTACTTTAATTTATACTTTCCTTCCGGAATACTGCACACTTGGGTTGTAGCACAGTTTTCTTTCAAAATGTCTTGCTTTATTTCTCTTCAGGTTAAAAATTTTAAAATAAAATTGGTATATGGATTCGTGTCTATGTTGGTAGATTTTTCTCAAAATTTAGTTTGTGCACATGTATCAATACTTTCTAATCGGGATAGTAAGGTATTCAGATATGTCGATGCATTGTATCTCATAGTATATTTTTAATGCTGGCTTACTATTTTACATATGTTGAGATATTCTGCATCCCAAATGCATGCATGTGCAATTTTCTTTGTTTTGTTTTTTATTATAGCTGATTGTGTAAAAAATTAATTTACGACGTTTTAGAATTTCATTCTCATACTGTGTATGTAAATAAAATGATGATGTAATGCTATAATTAAACTTTTTCACAACAAAATAATGCAGCTGTTGAATTAATCAAGATGGATATATAGATATAAACAATTTTCTAGCCTTGAGATCGCCTATGCTGTTAAGATTTCTTGTCTTATATATTTTAAAAGTGAATAAAATATTTTAATGGACATTTTAAATCAAATATAATGAACAACTGCCTTTTAAAATGCATATATTTACAGATGTATTTTTGTTATTTTATGTGTATGTGCTCTTAAGACTCCTTGCTAGTGAAGTGTTTGTGGTTGCCTTCCATCCAATTAATAATATAAAAAAAAAATCTTCGATTCTAATTTGCAAATCTATTACACATGTAAATTATACATTTGGTACTATGTTACAGGTATCAAAATTTCATCAGTCAATTTTTACCTTTTTAGATAGGATTAATATTTTTGCTACGCAACCCTTGTTTATCTTGTACTGTCTCCCTACTTTAAATTTTGATGTAGAAGTCATCTTATTTTTAACGAATATTTTTCAAATAGTCCATTTTCAACTTTTCACACAGTGGGTATCAATTTACTCAATGCATTTCACCTTCAGATTTTTTTTTATATTTAATCTGTTGGATTTCTTTCAATTTAAGCTCCATTGCTACTTTTTTTTAATTTGAGTGTTTGTAAATTTTTTTTGATGGGCTCTCTGCTAGCGATTGCTCATTAATCGTTTCTTTTTCACATCGGATTTGAGCGGGATGGCCACTTGCTTGTATCATATGTGGAATATGTACTTACTCTTCCAATTTTTTTTGTCACTGTCAAATGTATTGAGATTTACATTCTGATTCAAAATGTTACTTCTAATTTTTGGCAATGCAGTTAAACTTCACAGAAGCATAATGCTTGTTTTCTGATTTTTGCATTCACATGTTTTACAGCTCTATATTTTATTATTGTAAGGTACATAATTATGAGTGATTTTTCTCAATTTTTGTGGATACACTTTCAACTTTTGTACGTATCACTCACTGTAGTCTACGAATTTCACCGATTTATTTTTCTTGTACACACCTTGTTTAAATTTTATCGCTGACATTTTTGTGGATTTGCTCATTTGAAACTTTTCACATTTTACATTTATACTTTGTCTTTTCAAAAAAAAATTTTTTCAAGAAATTCATTTAACACGTAGATTTTGTGAGTATTCGCTGCTATTCGAACTACACAGTTGTACAATGGTTCTTTACATTTTTCTCCTTCGAATATTAGTGGATATTTTCAGGATCCTTCTTTTTGTACAACTCTGCACGCAGACTTATATATACAAAGATGTACAATGCTATTTTCCTTACAAAGATGTTACAATGTTTTCATTTATGAGTTCTGCATGTGGGTTTGTCATCTTCTCACACATTGTTTTTCTGTTATTAAATTTGTATGCTCACATTAAGATAGGTTTGCTTCTTTTTCATATTATTTTAGGTTACGTGAAGAAATATTCCACGGTATTTTTTTAATTTACATATTTGTTCATAGGGAACTGTCTCTTTCGTAGACAGAAATGTTTGTTCATAGATCTGGTCTCCTTCGTAGACAGAAAATGTTTGATCATAGGTCTGTCTCCTTCGTAGACAGAATTTTTCTTTCATAGGTCTGTCTCCTTCGTAGCCAGAATGTTTGTTCATTGTCTGTACACACATACCGTTGGATTACTTTTTCAATTCTTTAAAATTTTTCTACAGCATCTATTTTAATTTTTCTGCTGGATTTATTTCAAAATCCCTTGTTATCATTATCTTCTTAATCTTTATAGGTTTGGTAATTTTTTTACAGATATGTGTCAGGATTTTAAATATTACACACTTTATATTTTTGGACGTTAAAAAAAAAAAAAAAAAAAAAAAAAAAAAAAAAAAAAAAAAAGTCTACAATATTCTAATTTTGTCTTTTTTTTTTTTTTTAAATTTTGCACAGTGTTCTAAATTTTGGACTCTATAATTGTAGGAGACATGTGCTATAAGGTATTTATTTTATTATAATGTTTACATTCGAATTTCTTTTCTCTTTTTCATCGTTGACATTTTTTTTTTAGATTTACAAATCACATTTTTGTTTATTATATGTACATGATACATTTCTAGGCGATAAATCTCTTCACTGGTAAGTAATTTAAAAAAAAAAATTCACGAGATTTATCCTGCACTGTCAAGACTGCTGAGTTGAATGTATATGTGCTGGTACAGGTATGCTTTGTTTGATATTTTGATCATTAGTTTGGTTCATTTTAAAATATGTACATGTTTTATTTTCTGCTGCCTTTTAATTTTCATCTCCACATTTTTTTTTCTCACGAACATTTACTTTCATCATGCTCTGCAACATGTACAAGAAAACATATGTTTTTACATGTCAGACATTTTTCAAATTGTTGATAAATTTAATGTACACGTTGGTAATGTCATCCGGTTACATTTGGCTTACAAGAGGTACTCTCTCTCTCACACACACATACAATTTCTTTTTGCAAGCCTTTCATATGACAGGTTGTTGGGGTCCCTGCATGTGGTCAACGGTAGGTATTGCAATTTTAACGTTTATTTTAACACACGTACTTCCTGTTTGTCATTGTTCCTTATGCACTTTACCCTTCATTTAAAAATTATAATTAAATTTTCCCTCAAGGTTCACACACCTTTGTTTACAATTTTATCTTTGGGTATTTTCAGTTCTCATATCGTTCAATATTTTCATGATATTTATATTTAAAAATGTAACTTAATTAACATTTTATACATTTTTCCTTGAACATGCATACCAGCCATATTGTGCACTCAGTCATGTTTGATAAGATAATTTTTTATTCAGTGTTGTCTGTTACACAAAAACCACATTTAAGGGAATTGCTTGCATTTATACTTATTTACATGTCATTTTTACATCCCTAGTTAAACTTTTATAAGGTATACTTCAGTTAGGTATTATTTTTGCTTAATCTACACTCATATATATATTTTTGGCTTTTTAAATTGGATGGAATAGTGCTGCATTCACACTTACATTGTTTACATTGTTATTTAATTTGCTAGGTGTCTTAATTTAAATTTAAATAGTCTATATTGTATACGTGCATATGTATATATTAATACATCGATATAGATATACAGGACATTGCACAGATTCAACTGCGCATTATATATTTTGTGTAATTTACGATATTTATACATTTTTCTATGTTTTCTTTATTTTAGTAATCATTTATATTAATGTTTATATAGATATACAGGACATTGCACAGATTCAACTGCGCATTATATATTTTGTGTAATTTACGATATTTATACATTTTTCTATGTTTTCTTTATTTTAGTAATCATTTATATTAATGTTTATATTTTATAAACATTCTTAACTGCATGCGGTTGGCATATAAAAAGAAAAGAAATTTTGACCTGCTGTAGTACTACTAATATTTACTATATTTAATATCAAATAAGATTGATTTTTTCTTGTGCACATTGATTTATGCAGGTCTCCGTCCATAGATGACGAGATTTAAAATATTTTGTTCTGAAAGAAATATTTGAACAAATTTACTGCAGTTATCATGAATATCATGATTAGATTGTCACACGTATGACATTTTTTTTGGGTACCCATATTTTCTTATTGACATGTTGTATTGAAAGCTTATATGTGTATGTATTTTCTGGTGGTCTCCAACTTAATACGCAATAGTTATTGTTTGTGTTTTTGATTGTATTTTTGTGTATATTTTTGTCTTGCGTGTAAGGATCAAGCCATGGTAAGTTTTCACATTTCATTTTTGTCGAAGGGGAGAAATATATGGCGTTGCTCATATATTCTTAGGTTATTTTATTCAAAATTTAATTTTTCCCTTCTTAAATATTAAAATATTATGTGCTAAATTATTTTCTAAATTAATTCTTCGTGTGTGCATTAAATACTTTATTCGAAAAGCTTTCCTTTCATCATACTGTTAATTTCATAACCGTTAAAGATATCTTACTCTATTATTCAGTTTATATGCTTCCAATCTTCTCTTTGTGGTTTTTACATCTGGAAGCAAATATTTCAACTATCCTTTACCCTTTGTTCAGATTCAGAATATAACAAATGCATATCTATCTAAATTTCCATCTGCTGTTTTCGGACTTAATAATAATTGTATATACAGTTCGCTCCTATCAAAACCGCATTTCCCATGCATTTTTCAGATGGTCACTGCGTTGCCGTCCCATTTTACTTATTTTGACTAGCCTATCAATTATGGAATCCCTTGGTATGTCTACTGTTCGAAATTAGCATTGCGCTCTCCCAAACGGTTGTGAATAACTCCGCGCCATTGGCTTGATTCAGCATTTTTATGTTGGCATTGTAACTTAATAAAAAACTGCAGATCATCTCTGACTTCCAAGCTAGAAGCATCTAACCTTTAAGTTAAGCTACGGAGGCCACCCCTTGTTTTTCATCGTTATGTGTTTGCAATAAAATAATTTCCATGGATACCGTTTACTTCCCTTCAATGCATTGTCTTTAACATCTACAGGATGAGAATGCTGTGTTCTTGCTGTAGCCACAACGCAACTTTTTGTACTTCCACCGTTTTCACCGCCCTTCATGTTTCTGGTTATCAAAAATCTAACAATTAATGGATACCATCTTATTTACAACTACTACAACACAAAAAACTCCTCCACAGGCAATATTCCACAAACATAAGTAAAACGTAATTGATTTCTGTTTGAATGAATAAGCCTCAGCTAAATTTTATTCATTCAAACTGCCTGATCAATTACGATCCAACAGTTAAAGAAAATCGAATAAAAATGAACTGATATTAAATATCTAAAAATAATAGGTGTAAAAACAATTATAATGGAAAATTAGAAATATACATGAAGAGATTTATTGAAAAAATATGAAACAAAATGAAACATAAAGAATCAAATCATACTCTTTCAATAGCATTTTTCAAAACGTAGTAAATAGCACATGTATGTATCTACTGTGCCAGTTGAAAATTGCAGTTGTGAAAATAAATAGATCAACGATTTTAACAAATCGAAAAATAAAATTATTGTATTTAAAACTTGAATATGTGTGTGTTATGGTCAATAAGATAAATCCACTAATTATTAATAATAACCGGTTATTATTAATAATTACCGGATTTATCATATTAACCGTAACATATACATATAAAGGAGAACTTTTGAGTGATTTTCTGCTACATTAAAATCGCAAAAAAAAGTTAAAAATCAGGTAGCAGAAAATTTTATTTCTGTACTTTAATCAGCACGATTGAATAAAAATTATAAATTGTTTATAAACGTTTTTCAGTAGTTTCATCAAAAATATATTAATCCTAAACATTATGAGATATTCATTAAAATAGCTGTACCAGACACATATAACTTTATAATTGCGATAAAGCAAGAGTGTAATGCTTTTCATAAAGCAATTATCGTCTGCACAAATTCAATAAAAGAGATATGGTAGCTCTGTCAATAACCCGGAAAATTTTAATTATGGAATTCTGAATCTTTGTTAACGCTGTGTTAGAATCATCATAACATTTAAATAATCCGGAAAGTTTTAATGATTAAATTTTCAATTCCTCAATTCCAATTAATAAGGGATTAACATCATGTTTATTTTTAACTATTGCAAGCTGCTCACGGAAATGGTCTGAATAATACGAGCTCGAGCACTTCATTTATTTGCAACTGTAAGTAAACATAAAATTGAATGTTGTTTATACTTTGAGATTTTTTTTCCTTTTAAAATTTAAAAATTATTTTCCCAAAGAGAGAAAAAGTTGAAGAAAGTTTCTCTGTTTTATTTATGATTTTTTAAAAAGCCCCAAAACGATAAGCGAATAAACAAATAAACAAAAAAAAAAAAAATAAAAAAAATGAAACCACCAACTATTTCTAAAAATAGTGTGCGTATGAAAGTTTATTAGTAAAAATTAGTGAGCTGAAACAGTTTAGAAGAAACAAAGCGTGAGCAATATTAATTAATTAAATTGCATTGTCAACTTATAATAAAAGCATGCTATCTGAGATTCGTATAAATCTATACAATTATTATGTACAAATGCATACGTACACAGAAAAAAATAAATAAAACGCAATTTGGGTCGATTTTTTTTTTTTTTTTTTTTTTTTTTTTGAAAATGGGTATTTAAGAGTGCCCAAAATGGATACACGGTCATAACCAAAACAGGCATGACTCAATTTGGGATTGGGCACATACATTGGGCATAAAAAAATGTAGAAATGACAGAACACTTACTCATTGATCACTGCAAAGTAAAGTCTCACACAAAACATGTGAGTTCCTTAATGCCTACATGCATTAACACAGCCCTTTCAGTTGTAAATTAATTTTTGTAATACGACTCTGTTTAATTTGAATGGATTTAAAGAGGCAGTCTTCTATTTCCAACACACACACACTCACATAAACATATGTTTGTAATTGATTTACATTCCAGTTGAGTCTCATATAACACTGATCTACTCAATTTTCGGAAAAGATAAGTCAATGAGTGTTTTAGAAAAAAAAAATTTAATGTTGAAACAGAAACTGTAATAAAAAAAAATATGCTCTATGACGTTACATTTACAAGTTATATAATTTTAAGATTGTTCTTAACTGACCTGCTCAACAACGCGAAACTTTCTGACACATTTTCTGACTCCTTTTTAAACGCAGAGACATAAAAATGTCAGGCCTGACTATTGAAGCGATTTGGAATCGAAGTGAATTTTCCATTTTTTGATAAATAAACTACTTCCCGAGTTAGAAGCGATTCGTGTCACGTGAGGGCGAGATTTTCCTCATTTTCTCAGTGCCCACATCGATAATTCGGTTCAAAACGCCCACTTTGATACTATTCTCTGAAAGATCTTGTGCCTTTACCAAACAAGGGAAAACGTAATTCGATTACACCGTTTCTGAATAAGCACACCTGCCAATTTCATACGTTTGCAAATAAATAAATAAATAATTAATTAAAAAATGTGTCAGAAAGTAATCCAGTTTGGATTTGAGAGCAGCCTATCATAAAAGAATGACACTTGCAGGCATGGTTATTAAAATGATTAGTAATCGGACACTCTTCATTTTTTGATAAACGAATTTAAATGAATTTAATCTGGAGTTATAAGCGATTCTTTATCTGACGACGGCGGTTTTTAGTTTGTTTCATCTCCTGCGCTCTCGCGTCCGGAAATACTGTTCAAAACGCCAACTTTGACCGTTTTTTCTAACAAATCTACTGCCTTTTCCAAAAAAATGGTAAAAACTGTTCGAATGTACGGTTTCTGAATAACATGACAATTTCATGCGTTTGCAAACAAAATGAACTCAGAAATAATGTCTAAAAGCAGCTATTTTGGATTTGGGAACAGCCTTTTTAGCGGGAATTAAGATTATGTGAACTATGATATTCTATAACAAAGTTAGTAAATCTTTATATTATGAGAGGAGGGACGGGTTCTTCTCCCCTCAACCCTCTGTAGTTTCATTGACTTAAAAATTAATAGGACATGCCTTTTTATTGAGTATTTTTTGTCTTAAACCTTTTCTCAAATCCAAACTGGCTACTTATGACATATTTTTAATTCATTTTTGTTCGGCATGAAAATGGCAGGTGTTCTTATTCAGAAACTTTGTAATCGATTTTTTTTTTTTTTTTTTTTTTTTTTTGGGGGGGGGGGGGGGGGGGGGGGTAAAGATAGAAGATCTTGCAGAAAATATTGTCAAAGTCAGCATTTTGAACCGAATTTCTAACGCCGCAGAACCCAGAAAGGAGAAAAACGTCTCGTCACGTGACACGAAACGCTTATAACTCGATAAGTAATTTATTATTTTTTTTTTAAATGGAAAACTCATTTTGATTCCAACTCGCTAACAGGCCCGTCAGTCTTATGCATTTGCGTTTAAAAATGAGTCAGAATATGTGTACATTTCCGTACATCAAAAATTGAAAAAATAAATTCGGATCCGAAAAGGTTGATAATTTCCGAGGTTGTTTATTGTTTATTATCCGAGGATGCATATTCCGGGGATATTTTTTGAACAATCCAGGGGTTGTTTATTCAAAGGTTAATAATTACCAAGGGTTTTATTGTTTATTATACGAAGTTGCTTATTCAGAGGATAATTTCCGAACAATTCAGAGGTTTTTTTTTTGTTTTTTTTTTCAAAGGTTGGTAATTTCTGATGTTGTTTATTGTTTATTATCCGAGGATGCTTGTTCCGAGGATAATTTCTGAACAATTCAGAGGTTGTTGTTTTTTTACTAAGGTTGATCATTTCCGAGGTTGTTTATTGTTTATTATCTGGGGTTGCTTATTCCGAGGATAATTTCCGAACAATCCAAAGGTTTTTTATCAAAGGTTGATAATTTTTGAGGTTTTTTATTGTTTATTATCTGAGGTTGCTTATTCCGAGGAAAATTTCCGAACAATTCAGAGGTTTTTTTTTTTTTTTTCAACGGTTGATCATTTCCGAGGTTTTTTATTATTTATTATTCGAGGTAGCTTTTTCAGAGGATAATTTCCGAACAATCCAAAGGTTGTTTTTCAAAGTTTAATAATTTCCGAAATTATTGATAATTCTAATTGTTCAATTTATTTGAAAAGGATTATTTAATCCCCTCCTATAATTTTTAAATTGCTAAGCCAATAGCTTGAGCCCCTCCCTTTCCTACTCCCCTCCCTGACACAAGCAGCTTGATTTATCGATTTGCTAGTAGACACTAGACACCACATAATCTCGTTAATCTTTAATTACTCTACAGTTTAAATTGATCTGACAGGTCAATTACTCGGAATACCATATTTGTTCGTTAGGAAAATTCTCCGCAAAAGATGATAAAAAGATGATATCGATGGCTATCCTATAAAGTTAAAACAACGTAATAAAATAAAAATAAAGTTACATCTTACATGCAATAAAAACTAATTAACTTAACAGCAATAAAAAATAAGAATGGATGGAGATTTTACGGTCTTAAAGAATAAAAGCCTTTAATCTTTATTTATCATCTCATTAGCATGATATTATTCGAAAACGTGCCTTGAATGCTCAGGTGGGATTAAAAGGCGGCATTAATATTCTAAATCATAATTGTTAATGTTCTTCTTCTTCTTATTATTATTATGTCCTGAAGTACCATTAAATATTCTCATAAAGAAAATTATTTGGAATATTTTGCAGTAAATGGAACTTTAATTCTTCAAAGGATTATGTATTCGCAGGTTTACGTTACTTTTTTTTTTAAGGAAGATTTGCTAAAAATATTCTTCAAGATCTTTTTTTAACATCCTTGCAGTGTTTATCTTTTTATATAAAAAAGCAGAACAAATTTTGAATAAGTTTTGTTATCATCTTATTAGAGTTAACGTTCTTCCATTAAAAATACAAGTACAGATCAGAGAAGAACAAGAAATTAAATAATTTTTTTTTTGTTCATGATGATGGTTATTACTGATTGTAATTAACAACGGAAATCTAAAGACGTCTGTCATTCTTTTAATCATGTATTTAACTTTCTCTTTTAGATTGAACGATTTTATTATTATTATTATTATTATTATTATTATTACTGGCAATGAAAGCTGCATCTGTAATAAGATAAACGACTTTTTAAAAATAAAGCAGATTCATAGATGCAATTATAATGACGATAATAATGATAATAACATATATCTATACCCTACATATATAAAATCCTAATGTAATGATTTTATGGAACGACTTTGCGTAACGACTTTATGAAACTTTTTTTGAAAGTATCTATTTTTTTTTTTTTAATTAATTTTCGAGAAAAATATTAATTGTAACCTATACATCTTTTAACAGAAATCGATTTCTAGACACTTCATTACAGCTCATTCCATCAAGTATTTTTTGAGTTATGGGTAAAAAACTGCCCGCATTGCTATCTATTTTGCAGAAAAGTTTCAAAATTTAAACCATCATAATTCCTGAACTATTCAACTGGTTGGCTTCCCGTTTGGTATCCTATGATAAAATTTGTCAAAAAAGCCAAATATGATGTCAAAATCAGGTGTTTGTAAAGTTTGATACAATTTCGACATAAAAAAGACCTCTTAAGCCTATTGTTTTAACATAAATAAAAGACTAATTTTCAATCGAATGGCTATTTCCGTGTTCTTCTGGATCAATTTAGTGATTAAAATGTATGAGTATTCTCTCCCCCCCCCCCCTCCTTCTTTCTTGCCGACTGTACTTGGTATCATTCGAAGTGCGGTTTTTTTTTTCTTTTTTTAAATCAAATTTTGAATTTTCTTCGGCTGATCGTTCGGCAAAATCGTTTTTATTTCTTATGCGGGTAAAATATCCAAGACTTTCTCTGCAATAGCAAAGTAAAAGTTCTAGGATTTCGCTTGAGTTTCTAATGAAAGATGAAACATGCAAGATACTCCCGCACTTTCTAGAATTTATCGTTTCCTGTGTAATTACTGCACTCCAGTAATCTACACATAAATCTCCAAATTTCCGGCCCAATTTTTGGAAAACCCTATCCGTCGATGACCACCTGACATCCATCACAATATCCCGCTGAAGAAGCCCTGCTACCGTAGGAAGTAGGGAATTTGGAAATGGGAGAAGGGGGCGGTTGATAATTTATAACTGCTTCACTGCCAGTTTTACTTTTTTTTTTTTTTTTTTTCTGAAGGACAAAAATATTCTATTTCAAACCAAGTAAAAGAATATCCAGTTGGAATTTAAATTTTCTTCAGAGAAAAACAAGAGTTGCTTGTATGTATGGGAAATCCCGATTTTCATACTTCTAAAACCATAATAAAATTAATTTAATTTGAAAACAGGAAAAACATGTACGTGAGTCACCTTGAGCGTACGCATGCGAAGTGCATGGGAGTTTCATACTGAATCTTTCAAAATAGTAAGATTATCGCAAGATATCAAAAGAATATCGCAAATAACAAGGGACCCTACCTGAAAGGTAAACCCCGATTTCGATTAAACTTTTATCATTAAAGAGTACTTATAATATGATGAAGAATTATATCAATTTTATCGGCCATCGTCAAGGTTTAGTATTTTTAAGTATTATTTAGTAGTATTAAGCAGTACTTTTAAGTATTATATTTAAGTATTATTTTTAACTGTTATTTTTTAAGTATTATTTATTTAGTAAATAGGCATGGTTTGAATGTGGATATCTTGAAGAAAATCCCAGAACTTTCCAGAACCCAGTTAATTTTTTGTTTTACAATTAATGGAACCGAACCTCATTAATGTAAAAAAATTCATTTTATAATTTGTGGATGGTGAAAAAATTCATTGTGTTTTACTCAATTCTATATAAGTTATCATTTCTGCGATGATTACGTTGTTTGAAATTATTGGAATATTTTTTAATAAAATACTTAGCGATTTTCATTAGCTGCACCTTAGCGCCTGCGATTTCCATGCCAACAGGGGGAAGGTGACTGTGAAGGTCAAGCGTCTATCTTGTATATTGCCACTTGAATTCTAGTAGTGAAGAAAGGAGGAGGCAAGTAATACTTGACAGAAGTGTATAAGGGTGTGTACAATGCAATTCTTACTATGATACTTTAAATAATTGAGAAATAAGGACCACTTATCTTTCTTTCAACCAATCATTATCATAGCTAGACTGGACCAAAGAAGGTAGAATATATTCTACCTTCTTTGACTGGATTGTTTGCACAAAAAGTAGAATTACTTACTGGGTGCCAGTGCAACTCTCGCATGGGGGAATCTGGAAGTTTCTGGTAAATGTTAGTTGGTGACAGAACAGTTTAGCCAAAGAAGATGAATATACTATAGTAATACTATAGTATACTATAGTAATTCATCTTCTTTGGTTTAGCTAAGCAAACGGATATCGTGTGTAGAAAACTTTCCCCCTAGGGACTTCTTTTACGCCAAGGTCCTTCCACATCTCCCTGAGCTCAATAAGACAATTAGCCCTCTGTTCTATTGTGAAGCTTGGTGCACCATCTCCTCTAGCAGTATACCTACTTGATTCCATTGACTAGAAATATAAATATATTACTAGTCAATGCTTGATTCTCTACAAAGCCTTCGGACGGAATTTCCTGACTTCTCTGACTATTATAGGAGTCTTACTGTAGACCGATCTCACCTCAACTGGTTTTCTCTAGAGCTCCTATACCACCCCACAACAGCACAGCATTTCTTGGGGAAAATGACATGAAATTGAATTTTCGAGTCGTTTTCAAGCGCTATTTACAAAGTGTTATGGATAATTCAGGATAATTTAATCAACTTATAATAAAGTATAAATGTTTCATCTTGATAAAACTTAAATATCTGATGCATTTACTTATTTATATTACCTACTTCCTTTCTCGAGATAGGGCCACGGAGTGCGGACCGGTGGCTCGTCGGTAAAACGACGATGTCTGAGCTCGAAATCAAATCATGGGCCGAAACCTAGTCCAGCACGTCTCTCGTGCAGCCAGAAATTACCACGTCTGGCAGGTGGATGAGTGGCTCGTCTTCTAAGTTTCAACTAAACACTAACCTCGATCGGGCCCGCCTCTTCGGCGCGCTTGGAGGGACTTTCCGCGTCCTCCAGAGTCCGATAGCGGCCTCTTGATTCCTTCCTTGTTGTGTTTTTAGATGTTTAATTTGTTATTTGTTTTTATTTGTGATATGTGTCTGTGATATCTACGTCGCCATACTCGACGTAACGGGGGTCATTGACCCAGTCGCTGGTTTACTGGCTAGTTTCGCCTAGTCGGGTTCAAACTCGCGCCGTTCATCGAGGGCAACCTGGCCGAGTCTCGTCTATGAGACAAAGACCGACTTTCCTCGAGGTCTAGGGTTCGGCAGAGGCTCCTTCCGGCGCACGTAGCGTCGCCCGCGGAAGATGAGACCAGTGGCTTGCCCTTCCATGCATTTCACGATCGGACTCCGCGGGAAAGCAAGGGCCGTAGGGATGCCGGACATATGGTGAAATCCCCGACTCCCTTATGGGGTTTCGGCGAGGAAGCCGTTCGACAGTCCCTACGGTTCATCAGGTGTCACGTGGGGAAGTCTCCTTTGAGAGAGTAGGAACTTCCGCCGAATCGTAACGACCTCTGTCGTCGACACCAGGGCAAAGATTGAGAGGCCTCGCTGGAATGCGACCCCTCTGAATCGGTCGGAGCGCCACGGTGAGACAAAGCCGCTGGCGCGTTAAAAGTTCATCAGAACTTGGGCACGACGAGGAGAAGGGCTCGCTCGGCGCCGTGAGGGCGCCAGTGGCGCTTTCTAGTTTTACCTACTTCTAATATGTTTGCCTACTTTTGACATACTGAGTATAGGCTATATAACTTACCACGTGTTTGGAACGCGAGTGGTTTGTAATATCTGTTTTTCAATGATTATTTATATTTTTCAAAAACATAATTATTGCTTTGGATTTGGAATGCATTTATGCTGTTTTAAGTGATATTTCTTTCGGCAAATTTTTGTTTTTTAATTATGTTATAGAATTTATTCTAAAAATAGTATTTTAGTTAAGGTAGATAAATTTATTCTGCATTATATATTTCTTTTAAGAATCAAATTAAACTTTGAACTATATTAAAGTTATATAATTTTACTATTGTAATTCATTTATTTTACTATAATATTATTATATATAATATTATTAACTATAGTATTCATTTATCTTACTATAGTTAAAAGTTAAAAAATATAAATAATAATATTAATAATAATAAAATTGTAAAATATTTAACGTAGTATAAAATTTAGTTTGACAGTAAAAAGATTTGATTGTTTTTAACAGTGGTTTGAAGAAATACTATAAAAATAGATTAAATACTATAAAATACTATATTAGAAAGATAGGTAAATATAATTTATAATGCAATCGAAAAAGTATACATAGTTAAAAGCTTGGAAACATTTAAAAATGTAAATAATAAAATATAAATAATAACAATAACAACAAAATTGTACAATATTTAATGTAGTTTGAAGTTTAGTTTGATTGTTAAAAGAACAAATGCCCAACAATTACGGATTGCAAAAATAATCAAGTAGGTGTTGTCTCTAGACCATCTACACATTTCTCAACATTGTATTCAGTGTTTCATACCAAAACTATAGAGTAGGCCAATGCCTGTATAAAGCATTAAAATGCATGCAAATTGGGTATAACTGTAACTCAAGTCATACATGCCACTTATACCAAAATAAATTATTCTTTCTATATACACTATACCAGTTTTACTAAAGTTATTTTGTAATTTAATTTTTAGATTACATAATTGGTGTAATAAATAAAACTGATGTAAAATTACCCTCACATTAAGGTGTGTTTTCAATAAAAATACTAGTGAAGATGAAAATATTTTTTATCTGGAAATAAAAAATATTCTTTTACTACTCCGCAATATTTATATTATTTTTATGGTTTCAATCAAGAGTGTAAAACGTTTCTTTCTTTCTTTTTTTTTTAAATAATTAATATAATTTACAGTGCAGATTTAAAAATATATAATTAGTGATTATGTCATTTTTTTTCTTATGAATATTAATATTTTTAAGTATAATTCAATACATGTCCACAAAAATACCCTATGTCATTAAAAAATATTAAAATTTAATCAATTCATTAATTAGAGGGGAAATTTTTTGAGCTTCTTTTATGAAAATATTTAAAACCACTTAAAAAAAAAACAAATAGCGGCTAAATAAACTATAATTTTGATCCTGAAAAAATTAGATAGAAAAACTAATCGAATTTTTTTTTTTTTTGAAAATCATATTGTTTTATATTGTTTTTATGATTGTAATAAAGAGTGTAAAACGTTTCTTTCCTTTTTTTTATATAATTAATATAATTTATTGTGAAGACTTTTAAAAATATAATTAGTGATTATGTAATTTTTTTTTCTTATTAATATTAATATTTTTAAGTATAATTCAAGACATGTCCGCAAAAATACCCTATGTCATTGAAAAATATTAAAATTTAATCAATTCATAAATTAGAGAGGAAATTTTTTGAGCTTCTTTTAGGAAAATATTTAAAACCACTTAAAAATAACAAATAGCGGCTAAATAAACTATAATTTTGAAAAAAATAGATAGAAAAAGTAATCAATATTTTTTTTTTTTTTTTTTTTTTTGAAAATCCCATGCACCCAATCCCAAGTCAGTCTGTTTGTCCCCTGCTGCGTCATCGCGGCTAATATCTGTCGGCACTTTCCACTCCCTGGTGATCCAGTCCTTCTACTCAGTCCTGGTTTCATATTCAACTGGAACCAAACAAAGCCTACATAGTTTATTTTTATTTTCGTTTCTAAAATTACGATCGCAATGAAATGACTATTGCAGGATAATGATACCAAAAACCCGGGTTTTCTGCAAAATTGGGATTTTTTTCTTTTTTTTTTTTTACACGTTAATAATATGTAGCCACATTCATATATATGTTTACATTTATCATTTTATCTAAATATACATAATCTTAGTAAAAAACAGATTTATTTAATGAAATTGATTATACAGTATGACGTAAAGTGTTTTATTTATTTATTTATTTATTTATTTATTTATTTTTGTTATTATTATTTTATTGTTATCAGTTTGCGCCATCTGAATTTGCACCGCATGGAAATAGAAAAGCAGGACAATTTGAGCCTATTCAAATTGGCTGTTTTCCGACGCATTTTTTAATTCTTTTTTGCTCGCTAACGCATGAAAATTGGCAGGTGATCTCAATCAGAAACTTTCTAATCGATTTTTTTTTTTAAATATTTAGTAAAGGCAATTTGAAAGGCAAATGTGAAAAATACTGTCACAGTTCGTGTTTTGAAGGAATTTGTGGACGCGACAGCACGGGAAAGGGAAATAACTGATGTCATGAGGCAATAATCGCTTATAACTCAAGATGTGATTCGTTTATCGAAAATGGAAAAACTGTTCGATTTACAAATCAGTTTAGTAATCATGCTTTCAAGTATCTTGTTTTTGCGTTTAAAAATGAGTCTCGCGTTGTTGAGTGGAATAAAAAAAAAATTCTAACCACCTTAAGAATTAAATTGATTTTGCATATTAATGATTATGTGGTTATTAAAGTAATAACCACTATGCGTGTGGACATGGAGTTGCAATTGCAAGTCCTGTCTTTCAAGATTATTTTTGCTATTTTAAAAGTCTTCAATTATCATTCAACGCTCTTCGCCCTTGCACTGAAAAAAATTGATACTTTTTCCCATATTTTAGCAACCATTATTCAGAAAAGACTTCACCATTTTCACCACAAATTTCGGAAGTATTTCATGTCAGGAAGTAATAAGTCTCTGATTGCTGATCTCGAAGAACAAGATCCTGAAATGTTGAAGCTCAAGATCGATTGCTGTAACTGAACGCCATTTCCTGTTGTGACAGGAACGCTTATGAGGGGGACAGGCTTGAATATTCGCTTTGTTCTCATCAGCAGGGAATCTTTCTAATGTTTAGACTTCTCTTTTTCTCTCTCTTCTTTTTTTTTTTTTTTGTATCTTTTAGCTCTTTTCCATGTGAAACATTGAACCTCCTCCCCAAGTATGAAGAATAATATAAAAGTTGCACTACATATTTAAGTTGGATCTCAAATGATCTGCTGAACAAAGCAAAACTTTCTGACTCATTTCTACACGCAAAGGCATAAAATTGGCAGATATGACTATTGAAACAATTTGGAATCTAAATAAGTTTTTGATTTTTTGATAAAGAAATTACTTATCGAGTTATGAGCGATTGGTGTCAGGTGACGACACGTTTTTCTCCTTTCTCGTGCTGCGGCGTCGGAAATTCGGTAGTATTTTCTGAAAGATCTTCTGCTTTTACCAAAAAATGGAAAACGTCTTTCGATTATAAAGTTTCTGAATAAGACCACACCACTTGACAATTTCATGCGTTTCCGAACAAAAATAAATTAAAAAATATGTCATAAAGTAGGCAGTTCGATTTGAGAACAGCCTATGAACGGTAGTCATAGGCGGTCTTAGTACGGTCTTCACATACACACACACACAAAAAAAAAAAAAGGAACAAATTAAATTGAGTTTGAGTAATTGCAAATGTCGCTTGCGAAACATACTGTTACCCCGAGTTCAGGCGACACTGGTAAGAAGTTCAGTATCTCAGTAGCGATACTTATATTTTATCTAATTTTTTATTCTTATAAGTATTTAAAATAAAACACTTCTCTAAATTATCAGAATAAGTGGAACAAAGGTATCAATCAATATGTCCCAAAAATTGGCTTTGAAATGCTTATTTCAAGAAATTTATAGTATATAATTGCTTACACATAAAAATAGAAAATTCAGTTCAGTTAGAAATTTATTTAAAATGTATAAAAATGCTTGTGTATATAATTAATTCCTTATTTTCTATCAATGGGAAATATAAAAAAGATGTTGGCCGATGATTAACGAAAATTTAGATGAATTTATTCGTTAATTAAGGTGACAATCACTACTAGCAACTAGCAGATTCTAGTTTTTTAATTAAATAATACATTTCCTACATCATTTGTGTTTTCAGCAACTTTCTTTCCCGTAGTATCGTGAATTTTTTAAAGATCTTCGGCCAAGCTATCATATAATTTGATTAAAAAAAAAAAAGACTTTATAACTTCATCAACTAGAGTCAAATGCAAACTGACATTTTTTTCAAATAACTAGAGACTATAAATAGCTACATTACTCCTGTTTTTTTTTTTTTTTTTTTGGTTCTAAGACTTGGAGAAAATAAGGGACTTAGTAACGAAATGAAAAATTAAATTCTACTTAAAATCTAGTAAAAATAATTTTTAATTCATTATATTACATTGACTCTCGCAAAAACTCTTCTTTGTACTACTGTACTGCCAACTCTATTTTTGAAACGAATAAAAAACTGGTATCCATTATAACTTTCTTAATTATTATTCACAGCCCTTCATATCATTTCATCCATAAAACTATACTAAAACTGAAAAAAAAAAAATTCTCTTTGCATATATTTATTCAATAACTAATAAAAAATTATGAAAGACGTAATCAACTAAAGTCTATATTCTAAGGGGGATAGATGTATCTTTTCTTTTGTATACGCTTGTAAAATGTAAACCTCTAACGGAAGCAGACTCCGTTATAAAATATAAAATACAATGATCTCATCATAATTTTTCCCCTGGCAAATGATAGAATGAAGCTATCCATGCCTAATTTTAACCCATTCATGAGACTAAGTTATGCTCTTCGAAATAATAAGCAAAGAATATAAATCTCTCTCTCTCCTTTTTTTTTCCCTCTCTCTCTCTCTTTATGGGAGACAATAGTCCAATAAAGTAGCACTGGTTGACGAAAGTACTCAGAAACATCGTAAAAAATAAAAGGGGCTATATTTTATCGTGATGAATCAGTGGCTGTCTGGGAAAATACTGCAATTTCACTGGATATTACGGATAAATGTGGCTGTATTTCAAGATAAACAATATCACGGACTTTTGACATACCTTAGGAGTTATAGGGTGCTTTGCTTCTGCGGTTGCGTAAGATTTGCAATCTTCCACACTTGAAAATGAAACATATTTGAGACCATATTATAGATTTATGTCTATGACTGTTCTTTCTTTGGGCTAATAACCTACTTTTAAGGCACATAATATGTAAAATACTTCTCCCTAATATATTTACCTGATTTCTTTTTTTTTTTCTTTATCTGTATATTGTTATTACACAGTTTAAGTAAAATAATACAGAAGTTTTCATTTCTTTTGATGCGTTAGATGAGAAAAAGAAAAGTAAAATTATATTTTTTCTTCGCTCTCATATTCTTAAAGACCAGTAATCTGTTGCGATTATGAATTCCGCTATTTTCTTCTTATTGCCATAAGTTAACCTAGATATATAGACAACGAAAACATTTTTGTGTAAGCCTATATATTCTTCAAAAAACAAATTCTGTGCACTGACAATCTTATGCAGTTTGATAGGTTTTTAAGATCCTTTCATTGTTTCCAGCTTAGTCCAACGAAATCATCTGTAAAATATCAAACAAACAAGCGTGTCTTCCTTACAAGGATATGAATAAAGCGAGATTTCACTATATTTTTATGTTATCATTATTTTTTAATGCATGGTTATACATACATTTACCATTATTTTAAAGGCTTTCGTTGTGATTTTTTTTCTTTTTTTTTTTTTTAAGTGAAAATGAAATAAGAACTTTGAAAAATATGATAGTATTCTATCCATCGCAGCCCCGAGTTCATGTCCCAAAGACACAATTTCTCTTTCTATTTCCCTTTTCATTATAAGAAAGACCAATTTGTCTTGGCAAGTTTTCTCTAGGTAACGAAAACATTCTTAGTGAAAACAAATGTTACTCAAAAACAAAATACTATTTGTAAGATACCTTTTCAGATTAATTGTTTGATATCTTATACGGTTTGATTAATTGACGGATAGCAAGGAACAATGAATCTTTCTTTAAACCCTTTCGAGGGTACTTCTGTTGCTAAAATATTGAAATAATTGAATGGCACTAGGGATTTACGAACAAATTTATTTGAAAATGTTTAAAAACTTTTTTTTTCCTTTCACGTACATTTTAAAAACAAAACATTGTGGCATTTTCAGATTAATATATCACCGCCCTTCAAGAGGTTAAAATGTCTATCAGAAGTGTTTACTGTACAGAGGCATCCGTAAAGCAAGAATGCTCAATATTTGTATCTTTTAGTTTTATACATTTTTGTACATAAGTTTATTTTTAATAAAAAAATAAAATAAAAAAAAGACAGAAAAATATAATATATTTTTTGTGTATCATCATTACTAAGTTCATCTGAAAAAAAAAAAAAAAAGAGTGTCTTTGTTATATAAATAAAGCATAATATACATATATATATTTCGTTTTTTTTTATTCATTCGAATATCAATAATCTATTGTGATTAACTTAAATTCAGTTTTATTCTTATCTTGACAAGTTTGTACAGATAACGAAAAAAATTTTTTTTTTTTTTTTTTTTTTTTTTTTACATAAACAAATGTTTAAAAGAAACAAAATACTGTTCTTTAGTTTTGTCTGTTATGCAGTTTGATTACTTGATGTTTAGCCAAAAACATTTTTTCTTCACCCTCATTTCGTAAGTGAAGTAAACGAAGCATAACTGTCTTTATTTTTATCTGATGACCCGTGAATATAATAAATTCAGTTTTTATCCCCTTCTTTTTTGTCAACCTCTCTGACTAGTGAAATTTCTCACCTTGTGAACAATCTCTTTAACAACAACAACAACAAAAAAGTCTACGTATATGATATCTTTGGTTTTGATTACTTAGTGCTTCTCTAAGAAAAAAAAAAATCTCTTTCACTCTTTCTCTTTTTTTTCCTCTGGCGAGCGATATTAATAAAGATAATGAAAAATTATACTCTTATCTTATTAAAAATACCCCTTCAGTGTTAAGATAATGAACAAGAGCTCATTTTACTAAGGCTATATATAAAGTTCTCGACATTTATGAAAAATGATTATAACAAAAAAATCTCTTAACGCAGCATTCTTTTAATGGACTTTCAACCAGATAATGATCCAGAAAGAGGTTAAAACAAGACGCCTTTGTATTTTATAGTGAAACATGTAGCATAAAAAATCAGCCGCATGAAAAATGAGATTGTATGACCGAATTTTATTTTTATTCATAATGTTCCTAACGGAGAAGTGAAAATCCCATGGCAAGAACTGAAACTGCTGGTTTGGACAATTTGGCACCGACATCATTTTGTGAACAGAGTCTCTTTTGTACTTGATATAAGTGTGAAAAAAAATTACCAATTTGTCGTGATACAGTTTCATTTATTATGTATGTTTTATTTAACAAATATTTTCATTTTATAAAAAATGAACTATGTTACAGGATAAATAGTGTACCATTACAGATCTCAAAAATAAATAAATAAATAACATCTTTCATTTATTTTAGGTTGATGAATATCCTCCAACTTTTATGGGATGTGCTTATTTATGCAGTTGACAGTCATAAAAATAAAACTGTTTCTTCTTTCTCTCTCTCTTTTTATTTATTTTTCAGCGTTATGTTGCATTTATGCATTATAAATTTTTTATTATTCATTTATAACAAGTAAAAAGGAAATGAATAGAGTTTTAAATGTTTTATCACAGCTTAATAAAGACATTTTTTTCCCTTAATAATTTAGTGTGAAAAAAAAATACAAATTTGTCACAATAGAATTTCATTTATTACATGTTTTATTTAAGAAATATTTTCATTTTATAAAAAATGAACTATGTTACAGGATAAATAGTGTATCATTACAGATTTGAAAAATAAATAAATAAATAACATCTTTCTTTTATTTGAGGTCGATGAATATCCTCCAAGTTTTATGGGATGTGCATATTTATGCAGTTGCCAGTCATAAAAATAAAACTGTTTCTTCTTTCTCTTTTTATTTCTTTTCCAGCGTTATGATACATTTATGCATCATATATTTTTTAATTGTTCATTTATAACAAGTAAAAAAGATAATAGTCCAGATAGATAGTTTTAAATGTCTTATATAACAGATTAATAAAGATTTTTTTCTTTATACCCCCCTCCCCCCCCTAGATAATCAATATCAAAGATGTCTTTAAAACAATTTTCCACAACAAAGGCATTGTTGGGCTATGATTGTTGCGAGAAAAATAATATAAACAAATAAATTTTATCCAACTAAAATGTACTAAAAATACAGTTTTTTTTTGTTTTTTTTTTTGTAATCAGTGAGAAAAAATGAAAAATTTCTATATTATTAAAAGCTTTTATATATTTATACGTTATAATACATACATATTAAGGAACAAAATGCAGCGCAGCAAATTTTTTACAATTTTTAATTTTAGTTAGCAATAAACCAGTAAAACGACAATCTCGATAGAAAAACTCTGCTCTTTATTAGACATTTAAATTCGAAAAAAAACAAAACAAACATAATTAGCAAAACGTTTATATATATAATATAAAGTCCCATAGTCGTTTTCATTACAGTATTTGATATTTTAAAGCTTTCCTAAAGTTGTACCCAAGTTTTCTTTTCTCTCCTCTCTCCATATCTATATTTTCTTAATTTTTACAAATAACGTAATTAATTAAAAAAAATAAACGGAATCATTTTTTTTTTTAATTTTTTTTTTTTTTTCAAAAATATCCCTTTGAATTGCCTTTTAATAATCATATTTTCTGCATTAAAAGCAACATAAACACTCGATTATAATTCATTGTATTTTGATGACAGATTGATTCATAAGGATGAGAAAAGAATACACAAAAATACCGTGAAACAATCACATGATCCTTTTACAAAGATGAGATTAGTGGTATTATAAAAGTTAATCCTTTCTTTATAGTCGACAAAAGAATGACTACTGTCATTATACAACCCTAAAGCCCCCCAGGGACTACGCTTCCGCTATTGTTAGGCTGCTTTGTTAAAAAAGTGCTTTTGAAAATCTCACGACTCCGCCTCCCTCCAGGGGATGGAAATAACAACTATCAGACAAGAAATTCGGGGAAGTTTTGAACCGCAGTCTTTGTATGCTTTTACTGCTACAAAGAATTTCTTTGGCGAACAAATGGAGGTCTTGGAAGTAGATAATAAAACAACAGCAAAAAAAAAAAAAAAAAAAACATTTGGAACTTCTGTAGGCAATTACTTGATAAAAGATCGTGTGTGGGTACAGCGCATCCCTATTTAAACAGGATAATTAATGAATCAAACAGATTGCATGCTGTTTCAGAAAAGAAAATTGAATCCAATGGGTGCAATGCTTGTTCTCTCTTCATAGTTGGTTAAAAGAAAAAAGACTGTTTAGAATCTGGAAGTTTCGTAGTTATTTGTAAATCATTTATTTTCTTTTATTAAAAAATACTTTTTTTTTTTTTTTTTTTTTTTTTTTTTTTTGCGTTATAATCACAAAAGTATATTTATATGTACCTGCATTAATAATAATAATAATAATAAAAAGAAAAAAAATCAGATTTAGTGTTTATCAATTTGAGATCAATTAAAACAGATACTTAAAGTTGAATTTAAATTTAATTTACTCATATAAGCAGTGCCGTAGTTAGAAAAAATATTTGTGGGAACTCACCTTTTCATAGAGTAGATAAGGAGTGAATTTTTTGCATCGATCATGATGTTATTCATACAGCTGAATGCTCTTTCGCATTCAGACATTGAAATGGGTATAGTTTTCACAGTCTGGAGAAAATTAGAAGGCTTGTGCTTGTACCCGTTATTTTTTTTTTTTACAGTAACAAACCAAATATTTCTGGGAACAGCGTTCCCACGCGTTCCCACCCAACTACAGCACTGCATATAAGTAAGATATTATAATCCAACTTCTTTGAACTTACCTTATTTATTTATTTATTTATTTTAAATTAAGTTTAAAAAACTGAAATTTGATTTTCTCCTTCAATTTACCAGTGCATATAATAATTCCAAAACGACCACTTGACAAAAGATTCTGGGGAGTTTCCAACCACTGCTGTGTTTTTGTGCTTTTACTGCTACAAAGAATTCTTGTGCTTACGAAGTAAGCCCCGATTGCGTCTTGGAAGTAGGGATAAAGCATATAAACAAATAAATAGCAAATAAATAAATGAATATCAAATTAAATAAATAAATAATAATCATTTGAAATTTCTCTAGGCAATTACTTGGTAAGAGGTCGAGTGTGGATGCGATTAATCCATATTTAAATAAAAAATAATAATGAATCAAACAGACTGCATACTGGACCATAAACTTTCGAGTGCGACTGTTTCTATATCATCCATCTTCTTTTATTGCAACTCGTGTTTTTTGTGTCACAATAAAAAAGTATTTTCTCCATAGATGCCTAAAAAAAAATTCCGATTTTTATTATTATTTTATTTATTTATCTCGTAATGCATGTATTTTTTTTATTTATTAAAATCATACAATATTATAATTGTCTTTATTACTATATAACTGTATTAAAATTGATTGCTACGTCACGTAAGCCTGCTAACCCCCACCCCCCACCCACCCACACACACACACCTCCCACCTCTACTTGTTGTTATGAAAAGATGTATTACACATAATAGACAAATATCAAACAGAGGATTTCATAAATTTCACAACAATTTTTTGCAAAGAATACAACCTAGAATACCATTTTTTGTTCTCGTTTAGACTACAAAAATTCTCTTGCTTTCCATATATGAGTATAAATTTCAGATGTTCGATTTAGGATTCTAAATAACAACTGACTTTTATTTCTATTATCTTACTTATAATAAAATCCAAAGGCGAGAAAGTGTCTGTAACGGTACCGGGCTGTACCACTCTGGTCTGCGAGTCGATCGTAGTTAAACGCCATGTTAGGCTTACTGAAAAAGATATGCTAACACATAACCACTAAATGATAATTTCTTCTACTTGAAATAATGTCTGTTCAGCATATTTTCGTATAAAACATGTATATCATATCCAGTTATAATGTTTTAAGTTTTAAATTAAAAATAACAGATTAAACATCCGATTACCTGATGTAAACAAACGAATAATGTTGCCATTCAAAAATACAAATTCCATCACAAATTCCTAATGAATGACTCTTTGAACGTTTCATTAAAATATCCGATTATGCTCTTAAAATATTTGTAAAAGCATATTAAAGTCTTTAAATAATTTAAAGGATTTCTTTAATTTATTTCTGAAAGCATTTTTTTTTTCTGTCAGTACTTTTTTCGCAGATAATGTTTGCGATGATACGGCAATGACTTTGAGAGTCTGACTTTCCAGTACTTACCAGGACTTTCCAGTCATACTAATGCATTTAATTATGAAGTTAATAATGAATTTATTTTGTTTTTTTCAGGCATATTTTTAAAATAAGACAAAATCAGGTTTTAATTTGATGAATACTTTTAAAAGTTAAAGTTATATTATCTACTTTCGTCGTTTAAATATTTGTAAAAGCATATTAAAGCTTTTAAATCTTTTAATTTTGTTTAAAACCTTAAAAAACTATTTCATAAAAAAAATGTATATTAACATTTCTATAAAAAAAAAAAAAAAAAAATTCTGTAAGCACTTTTTTTTTCAGAAGCAGTAGTGATTTATTTCGTAGGGAGAGATTTGAGGTTGATTCAGTATAGTGTCGCCATCTACTGGCGGATTTTGAAATTTGCTTCCATCGTTCCGGATTTCGGGTCTTCCCGAAGTTCGCTATTATTTGACAAAATTCATGTTTTTTTTTCGGGATTCTTTAAAAAAATTTGCATTTTTTCTGTTGTTCTTAGACAAAATTTGCGGTTTTCTTCTACGATCCTTTGACGAAATTTCATTTTTTTTGTAGTCCTTTGAAGAAATTTGCGTTTTTTTTTTTGCGATCCTTTGAGGAAATTTGCGTTTTTTGCTATTCTTTGGCGAAATTTGCCTTTTATTCACGATCCTTTGACAAAATACGAGTTTTTTCTGAGATTGACGAAATTAGCGGTTGTCTTTTTTCGATCCTTTGACGAAATTTCACTTTTTTCGCGATCCCTTAACGAAATTAGACATTTTTTCGCAGTACTTTGAAGAAATTTGTGTTTTTTTTTCTAGACCCTTTGAAGAAATTCATGCTTTTAAGCGATTATTTGACGAAATTCGCAGTTTTTTTTTGCGATCCTTTAACCATTATTTATTTTTTTTTTTTTTTGTGTGATCCCTTGATGAAATTTTACATTTTTTCGTAGTCCTTGGAAGAATTTTGCGAAGACCTTTGACGGAAATCGCGTTTTTCTGCAATTTGTTAACAAAATTAGCGTTTTTTTTTTTTTTTTTTTTTTTTTTTTTTTTTTTTTTTTTTTTTTTTGCAATCTTGCAACAAATTTGGCGGTTTTTTTTCGGTCCTTTGACGAAATTCACGTTGTTTCCACAATCCTTTGAAGAAATTTTCTATTTTTTCTGCGAACGATAGACATAATTGATTTTTTTCGGCGACTATCGTTCAAAATTCGAAATATTTATGTTCGAAATTTTGGACTGAAGTCTTAAATTTTGGAAATCGAATGCCTTAAATTTTTAGGAAAACTTGAACAGAATCACCCCTGATGAAATAAATACATAACTATATTTTGTTTCTAACGAATCGTAATATAAATTAATTTTAAACTAAAATTTTAGAGAAAAATGATTTGTTTTTAATTTCGGGAAGAGAAGGGGGGGGGGCGTGTTTACCCGCCACTGAAGTAACAATATTTTAGTGATTAAACATTGAAACACAATAGACTGAAAAATAATTAGGAATCGGTAAAATTTTCGAAAAATTTCAGAAAATCTAAAATTTTAGTAAAAATTTACAAATTTAGAAAATTTTCGAATTTTTCATTCCGGACTTCGGGTCTTTCCGGATTTTGGATTTTCGGATAATGGGTCATATACTGTAAAATGATTCATTCTTATCAAACGTAATTAAAATATAAGAAATGCATAGTACAGCGTAATTTCCATTTAATTTTGCTTATGTAATCAAACAATGAGTTATATGGTAAGTCAAGCTGTTTAAAAACTCATTGATAACACTTTTTTACAAAAACTTTCGCACATGAATTATTTAATTTTGTCCAATCGTTGAACTATTTCAGAAAGTTAATACTAGGTAAATATATATATATATATATATCCTTATTATTTATATTTGTAGAAATCATTTGTCCTTTTTAAAATGTATATATTTCTACAATACAAACCTTTCAATAATAAATCTCCATGCTGTTTGTTTGTATGAAGTCTTATGAAAATGAAACGCAGATCAACAATCCGTCATTTTTGACGGGGTTTTATACTAGTTATTTATTATTCCTGGCATTTTAATGCAGATTAACATTCATACAGAAATATGTAAATACATTGCCATCTGGAAAATTACCTAAATCAAATCTCAATCTATTAGTAATACGTATTGATTTTAATCCGGAATAAATCAGTTGTGTTTTATTCTTTCTCTCTTAAAATGTGAATTGAATCCATCGCTGTTTATTATTTACTTTTGTTCAAAGTATAATGTTAAAGAGATCATTTTAAAACGCAACTAAGTCTGTTCTCAAATCCAAATTGGCTACTTTATGACATAATTTTTAATTCGTTTTTGTTCGAAAAAGCATGAAAGTGGCAGGTGTGCATATTCAGAGTTTTGTAATAGAAAGACGTTTTCCCTTCTTTGATAAAGGCAGAAGATCTTTTTAAAAATGCTGTCAAAGTGAGCGTTTTGAACCGAATTTTTGACAGGGCACTGCAAGAATGGGGGAAAAACTCGTTGTCACGTGACAGGAATCGCTTATAACTGGATAAGTAATTTATTTATCAAAAAATGGAAAATTCATTTCGATTCGAAATCTCTTCAACAGTCAGCCCTCCCAATTTCAAGCCTTTGCGTTTAAAAATGTGTCAGAAAATTTTGCGTTGTTGAGCTGGACATTTAAGAACCACCTTAAGAATTAGCAAGAATTTCTGAAAAGTTTCAAATTTTAATCGTAATCTATGCACAACTTTTTTTTCCCGCCTTTTGTGGAATACATTAGAAATATAATGTTAAAACAACAAAAAACAAACATCGCTTTTAGCTTCTGTAGGCAATTACTTGATAAGAATTCTGTAGGCAATTACTTGATAAGAAATATCGTGTAGAAACACTTTTTTTTCATTTAAGGTGAATGAAATCACACAAATGATCTGCTGAAGAACGCAAAACTTTCTGACTCATTTTTAAACGCGAAGGCATAAATTTCGCATACCTGACTATTGAAGTGATTTGGAATCGAAATAAGTTTTCCATTTTTTTATAAATAAGTTACTTATCGAGTTATAGGCCATTCGGGTCACGTAAGACCACGTTTTTCTCCATTCTAGCGCTGAAGCATCGGGAATTCGATTCAAAACGCTGACTTTGACAGTGTTTTCTGAAAGATCTTCTGCTTTTACCAAAAAATGGAAAACTTGTTTCGATTACAAAGTTTCTGAATAACCAGGTCTGTTCATTTCCTGCCTTTCCGAACAAAAATTAATTGAAAAATGTGTCTGAAAATATCCCCTTTGGATTTCAGAACAGCCAGTTTAGTTAATGAATCGAACAGAGATTCATACTAATAAAAATGACTTTGATTGATGTGAAACCAGTTTATGTTGCCATAATTTATTTTAATTTTTTGTTCTTGAGAAAACATAATTTACATTTAAAAAAAAATTGTTGCCTTTACGGTATAATACTGGCAGCTGGGTTGTATTATACCGTAAAATCAACATTTTTTTTTTTTTTTTTTTTTTTTCTTGCCGTGAGCTTCTTGAAACTTTAGTAATTTTTTCAGAATCATTTTCAGTAAACTTTTACGTTAAAATTATGAAAATAATAAAACCTCCATTGCCAGAAAAGAAACTTTAAGAAGTTTGAAAACCGTGGCCTTTATTTTCTTACTTTTTCAAAGAAATGTTCTCACAATGGAGGATTTGGAAATTGATTATAAAACAACAAGAAAAATCGTTCAAAAGTTCTACAATGAATTACTTTATAAGAAGTCGGGCGTGGGTATGATGCTTCCCTGTTTCAATAAAGTAATTAATCAGTCAGACAACTGCAACTGCTTGTATGTTGTAATTCACGTGGTTGTAATTCAAGCGGTGTACTATCTATTCATGTCTTGACATCTTTATCAGTTAAAAGAGAAATACGTAATTTAAAATTGGCTTTGTGCATGTGGTAAACACTATACACACAAGGGAGTACTAAGATTAGAAATGCAGAATTGAATTACAAGAATTCTTATATTAGATTTCTACATTGCGTTTTTAAGTACAAATAACATCACAGAAATATCTACAGTTTTACATAATCTATTTCCTATGAAAATCTATAGAATAAATTTATTAAAAATTCTATAAAATCTGTATCATTTTATATAAAAATCTAGATATTTCTGTATAAATGTGTCTGAGGAAAATTTTCTATAGAAGTATTTCTAGATTTCAACATAAAATTTTTATGTAGAATTGATTCTATAGAAAAAGCTACAGAACTGTATAAAATTTCAACAGAACAGTTTCGCAATGGAAATAAATTAAATGCATGTATGTGTATAATTATAATGTATTAAAATAAGCGACAAAGAAAGATTAGCACATAACGTTTGCACTTCCTGGTATTACTTTTTAAAATGAAAAATAAGATTTTTATACATAAGCTGCAAAGAAAACGGATGTTTGTATTATATGTAAATGGTACTTTATCATCAAAATCTATAGAGTTAAAAAAAAATAAATCCATTAACTACCCTATCTTTTATCTACATCCTATACTCCGTTTATAATGAACTGTTGTTTAGATCCTATATGTGATCTTTAAATATAGTTTAATGATTATTATAATTATTAAAGATGTTTAAATGCACCAATTATAAGCATGGATAACGATTCAGTCGATTTATTGTAGTAGTATATGAATTACCGGGAAAGATAGGGATTTAGTCAAGTTAATCTAAACGAATTGTGTTCTTGTTTCTATTTGAATGGATATGTTCATTTACTATTAAGAGCGTTTGCCATTGTCTGCATAACATTAAAGCATAGGAAACACAGAACAGTGAGTGCAGATATATTCTAATCTCTACTCAGGCCAAAGTTTCAATTTAGCTTAGTAGAATTTGTAGGATCGGCTTAACTCATCATTTCTGCTTCTGAAACTCGAAATGTGGCTCCATTATGAGAACAAAAGCTGAATGCGAAGCAAATGACTTTATAGATTGAAATGCATTTAAATGAAATTAGGTCCTGGTTTGTTCTTCTGTGGTTTGTTCTTCTATTTATGTACAGTCTAGAGTTAAATATTAGTTAAAATTGCAGGTTGTAATTAAAATTTAAGTCCGAGTTGTTATTTGTGGTATGAAGTAAAAATAAATAAAACTTCATTTACAACTGGTTATTTTTACTTACTCACTTATTACCATTTAATACTGAAGCGTACAATTAAAATAATAATAATAATAATAATAATAATAATAATTTATCGAAAAAATAATGTTAGAAGAAGTTTAGCTCTTCTTTATTAGCTCTTCAATGTAAGGTTAAAAAAAAGAAAAATCTTTGGTTTTTCTTTAATAAATAAAGTACGATTTACTGTTATACGTTTAAATGAACATAGCAAATAGGTAGATGCAATTTATATCACACTAGATAATGCATTTTCTTTTTTTAACATTCATGTTACTCTTTTACTAAGAAAATTAATAATTAGCGTCATGTATAAGATAAACTAAATATTTCAAGTATGTTCAATTTATACTACTGTCAATTTTTTTTTTCTTTTACATAAAAATAAAAATAGTTTTAGCAAATAATAAACCCAATAAAATGAAAACGTAAAATTTTCATCCTATAAATAAAATACTAAAAATTTAACATTTATCCATATATTTATTTGAATACTTTTTCTAGTTCCTAAAATTTACTCTTATTGTAACTTCTGTGTTCTCTCCAATTATTTATAAATACATTTAAACTGCATGAAATAGCTCAACATCTTAAATGATTATAATTTATTAATTATAATAATTTAATTAATATAATCAGGCTATAATAAAAATAGTAGTGTAGTTATTATTATTGTAGCCTGTAACCTAACACTGACTATACTTTTCCCGACAGCCATATAATATCAAAAAATCCCTGACGGCTCGGCCTACAGGCACAGGTAGATTTCGAAGACGCAGACCGTGGGGCGCCTGTTTGTCGGGAATTGCGGAAGAAATGACCTTTTTTACGATGATGCGGCAGTTTGAACCGCCTACTTCGAAACCTAACTTGTTTGCAGGCGGATTCGGCAGGGATTTTTTTGTTTTTAATTTTTTTTTGGTATAACGGTTGGTCCTATAAAAAACTTGTCAATATAAAAGTTTTAGATAATATTAAGAGGATTTATAATAAATTTAAGCGGATTTGAAATCTTGGGAATTGACGAAGTTATGCATTTTTTTTTCTTCTAACCCCCCCCCCTCCCCCCTCTTAAGGCAATTTTTAATTATATCAAAAATCTGTCATACATAAATTTTCGGCCCTTCTCCTAGAAGTAATAATAACTTCAAACGGATTCGATACGTATCATAATTAAGAAATTATGGGTTTTTTTCTGTTTTCACAAAAAGCCCCCCCCATCCCCCCCCCCTGGTTCGATTTTGCCCATTAACGAACTTGACCGATATTTTATGCCTCTTGATTTTATGTATCAGTTTCGAATAGATGCGGAAGTTGGAACCGCTTACTTCGAAAAATAACTTGTTTGCAGGCGGAGCCGGCAGGGATTTTTTTTTGTTTTTAATTTTTTTTTTGCTATAACGGTTAGTCCTATAAAAAACTTGTCAATATAAAAGTTTTAGATAATATTAAGAGGACTAATGATAAATTTACGCGGATTTGATATCTTGTGAATTGACGAAGCTATGATTTTTTTTCTTCTGAAACCCCCCCTTTTTCCCCCCCTTGGAGCCATTTTTAATTATATCAAAAATCTGTCATACATAAATTTTCGGCCCTTCTTCTAGAAGTATTAATAACTTTAAATGGATTCGATACGTATAATAATTAAGAAATTATGGGTTTTTTCTGTTTTCACAAAAAGCCTCCCCACCCTCCCCCCCCTTATTTCGATTTTGCCCATTAACGAACTTGACCGAGATTTTATGCCCCTTGATTTTATGTATCAGTTTGTAAAAGATTAATGCAGAATTTTTCCAGTTATCGTGGTCAGAAAAAAGTGACATAGATAGATAGATAGATAGATAGATAGATAGATAGATAGATAAAGTTTTGAACTGGGGGTGGTTTTGGGTTCTGGGAGTCATGATCGGCGTAGATCTGCAAAAAATTTTCAAAATTTCCAACTTAGGTGAGAATGTAATAGGTAGTATTTCTTACGAAATCTACCTAAAATAGTACAAAATATTAACAGCAAAGGCTTTGTGAAATACAAATTACAGGAGAATGAAAAATGTTAGTTCTATTGGAATAAAAATGTGTATGTGTGAAATAAATTTATTCACAAATATATTTTTATCCCACATTTTCGCCAATTCGTTAACTTGTTATTACAAATTTGAGAACAGTTTTATGCGGACATCGTTTCAACTTTGTCTCTATCGTCGTGATGAGAATTCCATTAAAATTGTATGACTTCTACTTTCTCTCTATCATCGTGATGAGAATTCCATTAAAATTGTATGACTTAATTTCAAGGGTTTATTTTTTATCAGTTTAATGTAAAGAAATTGTATGAAATCTAGAAACATCGATAAAAATATGTTTTTCTTTTTGTAACTGAATATTTTGTGTGATAAGTAAAAAAAAAAAAAAAAAAAAAAAAAAAAAATATATATATATATACATTTGATATAGCTATCTGTTGACATTGCTTTCAAAGGAAAATGCGTCAATTTTCCGCTTTATTCGCAGAGCGAAAAATTTATATCTTATGCCAACTGAATGTGCGTCGACATACCTTTGAATTATTCATCCCCTATATTTCGTTTCCCACAAATCAAATAGGAGCACCAAAATAATCCATTATTATTGCTTGCTATCGACATAATAGGTTGCAAGTTGCTGCTTGCTTCAGCCGTATATGAATGGTTTACAACGCTTCCACAGTTCAGTGGATCCTGAATACAATACTTTGACTTATTTTGTCCAAGAAAAATATATTTCCATGAATAACAACAATGTAAAGACCTGCAAGTCTAGGAAAACAGATTTTTTTTTTTTACTTCTTTGAATAAGTGAGTGTTCTTGTTGTTCGATAAAATGATTCTTATAGGTCCCATAATACATCTTATTTTTCTTAAAGCTAAAACGACTCTCCTTGTTTGATGCACTTTACAGAACTTTCTCAACACAACTTCGATTTTGAGAAAACGGGGAGAATAAAATGCTTTGAAAATCAGCACATGCAATTTAAAACTTTTTTAAGTAAGGGCATCAACAAAAATTCGTTGAGGATAACAAATACTAAGTAAGCAGATAAAAAGTTTGTTTTCAAAAACTATAGATTTCTTGCCACACCAGAACTTAATACTTTATTCTTAGTCTTATCTTAATACTTTATTCACAAAAAGATATAAAATGATTAAAAAAAAGTTTCTAAAATTTAATTTAAAATGAAAAAAAGGGTTTAAATAAGAGTCTTATTGCAACAGCTGGGACAAAAAAAAGTATGATTGTGAGAGAAAATCTCACGCGCGAGTTCTCCCGGGTTAAGGAAAAAAAATATTCAGATTGCTGTAAAATAGATGCATGTGAATGGTGCTATCAAAGGAAGTAAAAAAATTAGATAAAAATCGTATAAATACATTATTACATATATATCATAGTAATGAGGGGAAATTTTAGGGATTAAAAGTCATTTCATAGCTTTAGAAAAAAATATTTTTTCGAAACTTGCTCTTTTTTTTCCCCTTTTAGTTTTATAAATCGTGTTTAAAACCATACTCAAAGTGATACTAGTTGCATTACGACATCAAATAAAATATTTTTAAAGATATATATATATAGAGAGAGAGAGAGAGAGATTACATGTGTTCAAATCTTGATATCAAAATATCTGAAACACTAATAAAGAAGCAATGTCTTATCATCCCTCCTTTGTCTGCATTTTTTTTTTTATTTAATACACTTTAAAAATAGATAATTTACTGAATAAAATATTATTATCGTCCCTATCTAAGTATGACAGATTAAAACTATAAATCCTGCCAGTACGTCACACAAATATTTAGCTTTATTATTAATCTACTAGTAGGAGGGAAAACACAATGGACCGTGAATGTGCAGCACTTGCATTTTATTAAAAGGGGAAACTTCTGGCAATTCTTTCTTTGTCCCAAAATTCAGTGAATTTGCAGTAAAATCTGCTGAATATTCCAGCAATGTCTGGCAGTAAGTAATATAATCTATTATGTGCTGTTGCCACCGAGGGGACGGTCTCTTCCTGCCAATTTCCAAATCTCTCAATGCCTGAGGGAGGGAGTCCAGTCTACTGTTACAAAAGGGCATTGTTTTCAAAGAGTAGATTCCTTTCACTCTTGGCGGATATGATATTTCAGAAGACTGAATGGTATTATTTCGCCGTGTCACCTAACGATTTTGTGAGAGCAACAAATATGATAGTGTGTAAATAATTTAAATACATTTCGATACAAAGGAAACATGAATAATATCACTGTAAACGATGTAAAACATGATGACTTTTGGCCATTGTACAATAGGTTGCACATTGTTCAATAACAAAGTGTTTATGCCTTTTATCTACTCAGTTATTTTTGTTGAAAATGCTGTTCTTCAGAAAACTTGTTTCGTCTGTGACTGTCAGATCAACATAATTTATTCTACTCAAAGAAATTGTTTGAATTTGGAGGTTCTCAAGAATTTTTTTTTTTTTTTTTCAGCTCAACAACGCGAACTTCCAGATATATTTTCTGACTCTTTTTAAACGCAAAAGTATGACACTTGAAGACATGATTATTGAAATAATTTGTAATCAAACAGTTTTTTCATTTTTTGATGAATGAATCACATCTTGATCTGATCCGCCTGGGCCCGTAATAATAACTTTAAATAAACCTCAAATTTATATGATTTTATATCTTTAACCCGATTTTGTATGAATTTATATTTTTAAATGAAAAACTGACGAAAAAATATATTTAGTACTAAAAGCGATTGTAAGAAGACATTTTCTTTTTTTTTTGACGTAAGATCATTTCATATATTTTAAAAAAAAAAACGTTCTTGTTGTCCAAACTCTTTGAAGATTTTATCGCTCACAAATATAACGGTTTTAAAACCCATGTAAAAATTTCTTGAAATAAATATTGTTATCTAGTTACAAGGGTCGATCCAGGCAAAATTTGGGGCCTTTTTAGGAGGCCTTCACAAAAATCAATTTAATAAAACAGGCCCCTTCACAAAATTCCTTTTAATAAAATAGGTCCTTTCACAAAATTCTATTTCATAAAAACTTACTATTTATTAATTATTTATTATTTTGTGATGTTTTAAAATGTGTAATTTGTAAACAAACAAGTATACTAGAGAGAAAAACTTCAGCAAAGTGATTGTAAAAAGTTTTTGTTAAGTACTTTGTTCGAATTTGAGTAACTGGATTTCAACTTTTGTTACAAAATGTTATTTTTCACAAAAATATAATAAATTTCACAAAAATAACCTTTACTTTTTACAAAATGGGCCCCAAGAAAAAAAACCTGCATCGACCCCTGAGTTATAAAAGAAATATGTTTTCTTCTCGCTTTTATTTTTTTGTGTTTTAAATTTTTTTGTGCAATTACATGCAATTTTTTAAAATTTAAATATTTTTAATACAAAATATTTTTATTTATATTACTAGGGGGCCTACCCCCTGCGAGCTACGCTCGCCAACCCCCGCTCAGACTTCGAGGCCTCTAAAAACATGACAGCGTGCTTTATTTTAAAAATATTGGTAAATCTGTAATTGGGTTGCCATGCTTTTAACATTTTAATGGGACATTTTTCGATTATCATGGCCTCATACACAGCTGTTGCGACAACTGACGACAGTTTTCGGGATTGATAAGTAAAATAAAGCAATTACTACTTGAAAACCAGCTTGTATAAAATGGTTAGGTTTAAATTGTGACTACCTCTCGGACTTTTATAACAACAATCTCTATTCTATTCTTCCTTTGCGTTTAAGTATGAGAAAAATTCCATCTGCTTGTGAATAACATTAAGAACCACGGTATTGAAAAGTACTATGTTATAGACATTTTCAGTAACAGGTTTTAATTTTCTCCTCTATTTTAGTGCACCATCATGCATATTTTCATGTTATTTTAAATATGTAAATTATTTTTTTAATTAATATGTATATACGAATTTTCTAATAATTATTTATCATACAAAATTAATTAAATATTTTGTGCACGTGTTACGGTTGGTTTCAACCAATTTTTTTTTAATCTACATTAATTATTTAAATCACTTTCTCTACATTTATTTAAAAGCACTCCTTTTTCTTCTGTTTCTAATAAAAATTTAAATAAATAAAAGTAATTGTAATAATAATAATAAAATCAGTTTTTATTTTTTCTTCTTTCTTTTTCTTTTTGCAAAGTAAATTCAACGTTTATAGTCTAGCTTTGCTTCCTGTTTTCAAATACGAAAGATAAATAGCAGGGAGGGAGGTTTCTCAGTAAAAGACCACACATAGTGTATTGGGCAGTCGTGTACGTTTTCTCCCATACCCTTGAATCATGTGTTGTAGTCACCTAGTCTAGTTTTGGTTAAAAGAAAGACCGTCCGCCCTGTATAGGAATTACGTTATCTTATGAGTGTACTATATACGCAATTAGGCTTTGTAAGCTTACGACAGGCTTCAATGGGCTCTGCTATCAGGCGGATAGCTGGCGCCCAGGTCAACAGAGGCTCACAGGACCCCCTTCAGCACACGCCATGGGGGTGAAACATGGCTGCCTTCCCCCATGAAGCGGCTGGCAGGGTGGAACGACAGGCTGGTGCCTTCAAGGAGAGTCCATTTTCCCTTTTGTTTCCATTCCCGTACCCCTGGCGGAGTGGATCGGTCCCGTTTTTCAAGCAGCGCGGGAGAATGAATGTTTACGACACTTGTTGCTTGGCCGATATACCTCTCGTTTGGCTCGTAAGGATTCGACTTATTACGGGGCTCGAAGACTGGCCTGTGGGCTGGATCGCGAAGTTGTTGAAGGCGGACAGGTTTCTGGAAGATTTTTTTTTGAGAGTGGGGCATTGATGGCCCTACATTAATTATCGTAAATCATGATGTTATGATGAAAAGAGGCTATAAGGGCATTTTCGAAGTAAGGATCTGTATCTGATAGAGGGCGAATGAAAAGAAAATATGTTTGACCCATCATGTAGTAGCGGCGTTCCTAGAAAAAGTGTTGTCTTGTGTTGACTTCTTAAGCGGCGGTTGTTATTGATGCCTTGACGAAAAATGAATTAATGATTAGACGAGCATCATTTCTGGAGATGGGGCATTATTAATCCTAGACTAAGAAGGCTGGCGTGACTAGCTGAGTAGACTTGCCCGTTTTACAAGGTATCGGTGATGTGACGACGTTTTGAATCGGGAATAAATCAAAATCTCCAAGTGATGTATGGAGTAACGGTGTTGACTCGTAGAGGCAGCTGAAAAGAATAGGTTGATAAAAAAAAAAAAAGAGATTATGGCAAACTAACATATATGCAAAGAAGTGTGCCCACATTGACGGTAGTAAATATCAAAGTATATTGTAAGTAACCCATATTTCTTCTTTATTACATGTTGTCTACTGTTGTAATATTTATAAATACCTGGAGAAACAAAAAAATATAATTATTGGTATTTTAAGATGATTAACATGTAACCTTTTTGTTTATGATTGAACGACATTTGAATTGTTGGTTTGTTAATAGCTTAAGATTTATGATATTTAATTGAAAATTAATCAATAACTAAATTTTGAAAAGTTGATCCATCTTTAAATCATGGTATTGTGGTAATTTTAGGGGCTTTGCTGCTTAATGTAAAGTGTTATAATAAGTAATTTCAGTATTTTTTTTTTTTTGATCAACTTTGTTATTGTGTTATTATTATATTTTGTTTGAGAACTACCTTACTTTTATAATTTTTAATTATTCAAATAAAGAAAGTTTTTGTTTATTCTCAAATATGGTATGTTTTTCTTTATATATAATTTTTAAATAATTAATATTTTTATAATTACAACAAACCTATAAGAAGGAATTAACCTCTCAGTAAGTGTGATTAAAAATATGAAAGCTATAATCTTGCTAAATTAATACTTTTAAATTTCTTAAATCTAAAATTCATAGCAATAGTTTAAATGAACATTAATTGGGGTTTACGTAAGGTTATTAGATGTAATTATTGTTCCTATCTCAGTATTGAATATACTGATAATTGTTGCTAAAGTAAAATTAAGTCTAATTTTATAATTGATTAATTTAATTTTTAATTATCCTTTCTTTGTAGTATTATTCAAAACAAACAACAAAATGGTTGTTTTTTAACAAAAAAAAATGGGGTTTTCAGTTATTTTATACCACTATACGATTCTTGGCTAACCGATCTGATCTTGTTCAGAATCTCCATTGTTGTTCTAAAATTTTAGTACATCATCATATCCCTATTCTATTAACGGATTTAACTCTTTCTCCTTTTGGTCCTCATATTGGAGGAATTTCAGGTTGTCTGCATTTTTCCAAATTATATGATGATTACACTTTTGTTAATTTAATGTGTATGGAGATTTGAGCTTGATCGGGTTGGAGTGGAGTTGGGTGTTCTTTATGCAATTCAGTATGCTACTTGATTTAGAAATCTGTTGCCCCTTACTACATTTAATATTGTCTTAAAATGATGAGTTCAAAATTATCATTGTTGTATTAACCTATTCGGATTCTTAAGTTTTGATATTTTGATTAGTTTAATATAATTTGCTTCCTTTTCCATGGCAACAGATTTCAGTGGAGCTAATCAGGGTATACTTATTTTTTTTTAAATATTTAATTGTTAAGTGAAGATTGAGTAATAAATGAGCTTTTTAAGTTTAAGTAAGTTGTGTTTTAGAAAGAACCCCAAAACCCACAACAAATGGAGCCGTAACAATTCGGTCTCTGGGTTATTGATTTTTTTTTTACTTGTATGTATTTAGGTATCAAAGAGCAACTGGGTGTTTTTGCAATTAAAATTTTATTTATATGTTCAAGTGTAAAAAGAGGTCTAGGCTCTCTCTCTGTGCTAGTAAGCTACAATTCCCAGTCAAAATTATGCCTTGTGAGCATAACCTTTTCTTATTTACAAAAAGCATAGTCCTGTACTTAAGTTTTATGTATTTATAAGGTTTTCCTTTCCCCTCTCTTTTTCTCATTTTTAAGCTGTCCCCCCCCCCCCTTTTTTTCATTTTTTTTGGTTTGTTTGTCATTTTCTAACTCTAACTATGGCTGATAAGCACTCGGAAGCAATTGCCACTATTCAGCGAAAAAATGCTTTAGTGGATAATTTGTCAAACATTCCCCCATTCAATGGAGAGGCCAGCTCAGTCTGCTTCTCAGATTTTTCTGAGAAATTTGAGAGTTTTGCCAAATTATTCGACTGGAATGAGGAGGAGAAAAAATTCGTTTTGTTAGCTAGATTATCAGGAGCTGCTTCTAGGCGAATAAAAATTCACAAAGCAAAAACATCTGATGAGCTATTAAAAATCTTAAAAGAGAGTTATACTTCACAGGCCACACCAGATGTTGCCCTCAGTCATTTTTTAAATTTTAAACAGCCACCCAATATGAGTGTTCAGGAGTTTTATGACAAGGCATATGATATGTCATTAAGAGCCCTTGTAATTGAAGGTATCCAGGGTGAAGTAGTCGATAAAAGCCGAACGGCTCTACTACACTCCATGCTGTTGAGCAATCTTACACCAGAAGTGCGAAAGGGGGTAATTGCGAGAAATCCACAATCCCCAGAAGAGGTCCTCAAAATTGCACTTCTGGAAGAAAAAGCTTATAGAAGCATTAACCCTTTTTACAACCACCGCGAGGAAATTCTCAACCCAAATTTAACCCAAAACCTACCCTGTGCTGCAGTTTTTCAGCAAGATAGCTCACAAAAGAAGGAGATAGACCAGCTGAAATCACAAATTGATGTTTTAGCAGCAAAGATAGACAGTTTAGTTGATCTTAGGGCTAGGGATATGCAGAAAAAAAACCAAGAGGTAAGACCCGTAACCTGCTATAAGTGTTCCGTACAAGGCCACAATGCCAGAGATTGTCCACTAAATTTTGTCGACTATAATTTTAGAAGGGGAGGTGGTCAAAATTTCAGGAGCCGTGGGCAAAATTATAGAAACAGAGGTGAAAATCCTAGAGGGAACCACAATCAGCGAGGCGGATATAGGGGAAGAAGAGGTGGTTATTACCAAAACAATAGGAGTACAGCTGCGAACAGAAATGAGGAGCAGGCGGTAAATAACACCCTAGTAGCTAACAATGAAAGTGAGGCTTTAAACTATTAGTGGCCGGATCAAATGTGGTCAAGTCGATCCCCAACAGGCCCCTGGACCCCCCAACTGTGTATAGTATGTTTCAGCCCCAATCGTATACATTACCAACTGCAAGAATTTACATAAATAAAGTTTGCCTGAATGCATTATGTGACACTGGTTCTGCAATTAATCTCCTGAGTGGTACGGATTGTAACTATTTAGAGAATTTTGAAACGGAGAATTGCAATATCCCCATTATGACTGTCACCGGTGAGAAAGTTCACCTAAATAAGAAAGTATTTTTAAAATTTGTTTTTGATAATGTTCAATGTCAAGCTGAATTCTATGTAGTGGAAGGTAAATTAGCAGAGGAATTTAATATGATTTTGGGAATGCCATTTTTGAAAGAGTACCGGGCAAGTATAAATTGTGATACAAATGCTGTCGCTCTTAAAGTGCCAGTTTCAGGCCAATGTAAACAAAGCGTAGAAACCCCAAGTAATACTTCAGGGTGTAATACTTGCCTTGCTACTAATTCTGTAAATATTTCTAACTCTGTATATAGTGTAAATTCTAATAATAATTGTATAAATAATGATTGTGTTAAAAATAATTCTGTAAATATAAAATGTGTCAACAAAGTAGGGGAGAATTCAAAAAGTAGTAATGCCAATAGCCCTCCTGAAAATTGTGCATGTGAGAAAGTTCATGACTCAGTTAATATTGAAAATGGGAATCATAGTAGTGAAAATATGGTAGTTCAGGACCCGCAGTTGAGTAATATGGGAAAAGATGTTGAGATAGTCATTCAAACTGAGTCAGATAAGGAAGTTGAAAGTGTTGCACAGAACTTTTGCATGCAAACAACATCAGGCGGTAGCTCTGAGGGTAATAACACTGAAAATTTTTCAAGTATTCAAAGTGTCGACAACATTCTTTCAGCAGCGAGTCAGGTAACTCAGGGTAATTTAGCTGAAGAGACTACTGAAATTTGTAATATTGATGAAAGTGAAGATTTGGTAAGTATAGAGGATAAGGTACCTGAAGTCGAGGAGGAGAGCAATGAAGATAGCAGTAGTGATAAAACCAATAAAAATAAAAATATAAGTTTCGCTGTGTTATGTAGCAAAATTTCAATTCTCCCGCAGTCAAAAATGTTAGCTCAGGTTAAAAGCTATAAGGAAAATTTTATTAAGGAGAATGATATTGTTATGTTAGAACCTTTGGCGAAAAATTTAAATCAAGGTCTCCTTACCTCCAGAGCCATTTGCACTAAAGAACATGGCCTATATATCTCATTTGCAAATTTTTCAGACAATAGTATTCATTTAAATAAAGGAACCTTTGTTGCCAAAATTCAAAAATGTGTAGACCAGTCAAATATACCCGTAACTGATAATAAATTAACCTATAATATAAATTTGGCCCCTCCAATTGGTGACTTTGATCACGCTGATCTCACTTGGAGCTCTGAAATTAATTTAGATCATTTAGAACCCCCATTAAAACTTAAAATGCAAAATTTTCTAGACAAAAACAAAGATGTATTTGCAGCATCGGTCTTAGATTTACCCGGCTGTGATACAATCCCGCATGAAATTAACTTAACTTCAAATAAACCAGTTAAAGGCAAAGCTTATAGAGTCCCCTACAAATTACGTCAAGAAATGGAAGACCAACTTAATACTTTGTTACAGGCGGACATAATTTCCCCTTCAATGTCTGAATTTGCTTCTCCGGTTATTCTGGTTCGGAAATCAGACGGTTCCTATCGACTTGCTGTTGACTACAGAAGACTAAATAAAAATCTTGTTAAAGATGCTTATCCAATACCTAACATCACCGACTCGGTTGATGCTTTAAGCGGGGCTAAATTTTTTTCAACGCTAGATTTAACTAGTGGTTTTTTTCAACAGGTTATTCGCCCAGAGGATAGGCATAAAACTGCAATAATCACCCACAAGGGACTTTTTGAGTGGACCCGTAACTGTTTTGGGCTCTGAAATTCAGGCAACAGTTTCCAAAGACTTATGAATGCTATTTTCGGTGATTTAGGCAATCTTGGAATTCTTGTTTATATCGACGACATTGTAATTGCCTCCTGTGATGTTAATTCTCATTTTGAGAAGCTTAACATGGTCTTTGATAGGTTAAGACTGCATAAACTTAAACTTAAGCCCAGTAAATGCACTTTCCTTTCGAATAAAATACAATATCTAGGTTTTGAGATTTGTAGTGGCCAAGTATCACCTATCAATAAAAATATTGCCGTAATAGAAAATTTTAAACCTCCAACTACCCGAAAGGCTGTTAGGTCATTCATTGGAACTCTATCCTTTTATAGGAGATTTATACCAGATTTTACTAAGAGAGCTAAAAATCTAATCAACTTAACGAAAGAGACAGGAAAATTTTCGTGGAATGAAGATGCACAGAAAGAATTTGAAGACCTTAAAATGGCTCTTATTTCAAAACCATGTCTTGCACTCCCTGATTTTGAGAAAGAATTCCACTTATATAGTGATGCCAGTGGCGAAGCATTAGGGGCAGTGTTATCACAATTAGATGAAAATAACATGCTCCATCCTGTTGCCTTTGCCAGCAGAAAATTGAAAGATGCTGAGACCCGCTACTCCACCACTGAAAGGGAATTACTAGCTTTAGTTTGGGCTACTGCCCACTTTAAATGTTACATTGCTAATACCCATTTTTTCATCTATACAGACCATGCACCTCTAACATTTATGTTAAAAATTCACGACCCTACATCTCGCATGGCTAAATGGATCTGCACTCTCTCAGACTTTAATTTTACAATCAAGTTTGTTAAAGGTAAGTGTAACAGTGTCGCAGACTTCCTTTCGAGGTATGTCAACAATGATAACTCCAATGATACTGTTAATTGTAATTTTTGTATACAAGTCGAAAAGGAAGTTACTTTTATGCCTCATTCCAATCTACTTGAAAAAATTGGTGAATTACAAAAATCAGACAAGAAATGCTGCGAGATTGCAAGAAAACTAGACCAAGGTGTAGAAATTGCTCCTAAATACATGAAATTTTTTTTTAGAGATGACATTTTAGTTTGTGAGGATACGAGGGAGTCAGCTATTTTGAATAAACCTGTAAAGTTAGTCGTGCCAAAAGAATTGGTTACTCAAGTTTTTGCACTAACACATGAGTCCCTAGCGGCTTGTCATCAAGCCTTTCAAAAGACCATTGATCGCATTCGTGAGCACTTCTATTGGCCAGGAATGTCGTCAGATGTCAAGCATCTAGTGGAGTCATGTATTAGTTGCCAGCAGAAGAGAGCTTATAGAACGAATCAGCTCGCCCCTCTGCAACGTATGCCGACCCCCCAGTTTCCCATGAACAAGGTTCATTTGGATCTCATTGGACCCTTACCGCAAACTTTTTCGGGAAATAAGTATATTGTCGCATATATAGATTCATTTACTAAGTGGCCAGAAGCATATGCGGTTAGTTCAACCACTTCAGATGTCATTGCGGACACTTTAGCCGACTTCATCTCACGCTACGGAGCACCCTGTTTTATTACGACGGACAATGCGAAGAATCTAATTTCAGATGCGATAGAGCACGTATATAAAATGTTTGGTATTAAACATATTAAGACCTCATCTTATCACCCGGCTGGCAACTCGCAAGTGGAGAGACAGAATCGTACTCTTAAAAATGCACTTTGTCACATAGTCAATCAAAATCAATCTGACTGGGACACTAAACTAAAATTTGCGCTACTAGCTATGCGTTCAGCTGTCCACTCATCAACTAAACTTAGCCCAGCTGCAGTTATGTATGGCAGAAATATGAATCTACCATATAATCTCTTTTCTCAACCACCTTCTTTTAATTATAATGATGCACCCTCTTTTTGTGAACTCTTAATCCCAGCTCTTCAAAAAGTATACACTGAAGTACATAGTAATTTAATTAAAGTTTCTGAGCAGCAGGAAAAATACCGTGAAAAGACAGCTGTTGATAAAAATTTTAAAATAGGAGATCTTGTGTGGTTATTTACACCCACAGTCGCCCCTGGTAATACAAAAAAATTAAGCAAGCAAAATAATGGTCCTTTTACTATAATTGAGAAGCTAAATGAAGTTAATTTTAAAATAGCGCTAGTTGCTAATCCCAAAAATTGTCAGGTTGTCCATGTTGACAGGTTGTCTTCCTTCAAAGACAGACTCCCCATCTGGTCCAGTGAACCAAAACAAACAATTGGCCTGGGATCGACTGAAAACGTGACCATCGATTCACCACACCAACCGCGCGATTCTCCTCCTGTACGCAGATGCAAGCGTAACCGATTCATTCCCTGGGCACCATATGATAGTAACCGCGCACCAGCAGTAGTGAACGTCAACAATAGCGAAACTCCGGTAGCGCCAGAAGTGGAGGAAACAGACAGCGACGCGACTGAAATCATAAATCCCTCTCCCCCACCTCCCATTTCTCCGGAGGTTGCAGCGGCAGAGAATAACGAGATGTGCGTAAATAAAAATTTAGCAACGGCAGAAGGCAGCGAGATGCGCGTAGGTAAAAATTCAGCCACGGCAGAAAGCAGTTCAGCTGCTGCGCACAACGATTCGCGCAGGTCTCGTTCATCGATTCGTCCAGCTGCTAAATCGAATAGAAGTAGTCGTTCAATATCGATTTCTAGAACCGACTATTCGCTACGGGATAGAAGAGACCGTCCGAGTTATAAATACTAACTATTTTTTTTCGTTATTCAGGCATTTTTATCAATTTTACCTTGTTTATTTGTATTTATTTATAGTTTAGTTAATGTGTATGTATATTTAATTATTTTCTTGGGCATTTTAAAACGGAACTTAGTTTTTCTAGCGTATTAAAGGTTTGTTTTGGTTGTGTTTTGATACTTTCATGTAGGCATTTTTAACCCTTTTTATGCTTATACTTAAGGTTTTTGTCTGTTTTATGGTAGATTATGTGGTATATACCCGTCCACACCCAGTTTTCGTAGATTTTGGGTGTATTTTTGCAAAAAAAAAAAAAAAAAAAAAAAAAAAAACGAATGTAATTTTTGTTACTTTAAATTTTTTTTAGGAGGGTATGTTTGGTTACTCTTTTGCCAAAATTGTTCTGCGTTTTCCTTTTTTAAATGCATCTGTGTTTTGTATATAATCTTTTAAGTGTGGGTTTACTTTAATTAATGCACTTTAATCAGATGGATTTATTATTTACTATGCAATTTGTGGGTTTATTTGAACTTTTAACTTTAAGGAGTGTGGACCCTTTTTCTTTTTCTTGTACATACTGTCTCATGTACATGCCTATATGTTGTTGTGTGTGGCTAAAAGTGCTAAAATTAACTATTTTCTTTATTCTACTTCCTATTTTTGTGGAATGTGTGTTTTCCTTCCTGGTGACATACGTCACCACCCTTCTTTTTAAGTTTTGGTGGAATGTTTTCCCTGTAGTGCCCAAGGGGCCCGAAACTGCTTGTGCTATAAGTAGCACAGAGGCAGAGATACTCTTTCCCATGCACATTACTTGTAAGTGCATTTGTAAAATCTACACAGTGAACCGAATCATTGGACTTTTCTCAAAAACAACATGGCTTCTTGTAGAAAAATGTTATAAATGTGTGCGTAACTCCCTACCATGGTCTGTGATACCATAATATGTGTCTTACAGATGTATATGTATATATTTTTTTTTTGTGTGTCACCAGTTGCTCTTGTGTATTTTTGTATAATAGAATTAATATGTGTTTTACAAATTTCATTGACATTTACAGTGTTGTAACTATGATATTACTAGTACTTATTTACATTAATAGATAGTGTTGTAATATACTGTGATGCCAATTATTGAAGTTATGTATATAAGCAGTATAATGACAATTAATCAGTGGGCACTTCTCTTCTTTTTCGGCTAATTTTTTTTTTCTCAAAATTCAATTTATGTATTATTTACAGTTCTGTTACCAGAAATTTCAGGTAGGATGCAGTTATGCGTAGGAATGACAGTAGTAGGGAAATGAGGTTTCACAGTCAGGTGGAACATGTGTTCTTTTACAGGTGCAGAGAATATCTTGGTCATTTTAGTGGTAAAATCAGCCTTGTGGTCCCTCCTCTGTTAGTACTCTTTTATGGTCATGTTTCAGGTAATATTTTAGGTAATGGTTTCTACGGATGTGCGAGCTCTGGTTGTATATATCCGGAATATATTGTCAGGGTGGTATTTCAGCGGTGAACTCTCTGGATCCCGTCCCGGATCGATGTATGATCTGTGTTTGTGGGTCAGTTTTTTCAGTGTTGAGGTCCCAGCATGCCATGTGGTACCCAGTTACCTTTCAAAAAAAAAAATAATTTGTTTTCTCAAAAAAATTTTTTTTAATTAGCCGGGGGGAGCAATCTTGTTACGGTTGGTTTCAACCAATTTTTTTTTAATCTACATTAATTATTTAAATCACTTTCTCTACATTTATTTAAAAGCACTCCTTTTTCTTCTGTTTCTAATAAAAATTTAAATAAATAAAAGTAATTGTAATAATAATAATAAAATCAGTTTTTATTTTTTCTTCTTTCTTTTTCTTTTTGCAAAGTAAATTCAACGTTTATAGTCTAGCTTTGCTTCCTGTTTTCAAATACGAAAGATAAATAGCAGGGAGGGAGGTTTCTCAGTAAAAGACCACACATAGTGTATTGGGCAGTCGTGTACGTTTTCTCCCATACCCTTGAATCATGTGTTGTAGTCACCTAGTCTAGTTTTGGTTAAAAGAAAGACCGTCCGCCCTGTATAGGAATTACGTTATCTTATGAGTGTACTATATACGCAATTAGGCTTTGTAAGCTTACGACAGGCTTCAATGGGCTCTGCTATCAGGCGGATAGCTGGCGCCCAGGTCAACAGAGGCTCACAGGACCCCCTTCAGCACACGCCATGGGGGTGAAACATGGCTGCCTTCCCCCATGAAGCGGCTGGCAGGGTGGAACGACAGGCTGGTGCCTTCAAGGAGAGTCCATTTTCCCTTTTGTTTCCATTCCCGTACCCCTGGCGGAGTGGATCGGTCCCGTTTTTCAAGCAGCGCGGGAGAATGAATGTTTACGACACTTGTTGCTTGGCCGATATACCTCTCGTTTGGCTCGTAAGGATTCGACTTATTACGGGGCTCGAAGACTGGCCTGTGGGCTGGATCGCGAAGTTGTTGAAGGCGGACAGGTTTCTGGAAGATTTTTTTTTGAGAGTGGGGCATTGATGGCCCTACATTAATTATCGTAAATCATGATGTTATGATGAAAAGAGGCTATAAGGGCATTTTCGAAGTAAGGATCTGTATCTGATAGAGGGCGAATGAAAAGAAAATATGTTTGACCCATCATGTAGTAGCGGCGTTCCTAGAAAAAGTGTTGTCTTGTGTTGACTTCTTAAGCGGCGGTTGTTATTGATGCCTTGACGAAAAATGAATTAATGATTAGACGAGCATCATTTCTGGAGATGGGGCATTATTAATCCTAGACTAAGAAGGCTGGCGTGACTAGCTGAGTAGACTTGCCCGTTTTACAAGGTATCGGTGATGTGACGACGTTTTGAATCGGGAATAAATCAAAATCTCCAAGTGATGTATGGAGTAACGGTGTTGACTCGTAGAGGCAGCTGAAAAGAATAGGTTGATAAAAAAAAAAAAGAGATTATGGCAAACTAACATATATGCAAAGAAGTGTGCCCACATTGACGGTAGTAAATATCAAAGTATATTGTAAGTAACCCATATTTCTTCTTTATTACATGTTGTCTACTGTTGTAATATTTATAAATACCTGGAGAAACAAAAAAATATAATTATTGGTATTTTAAGATGATTAACATGTAACCTTTTTGTTTATGATTGAACGACATTTGAATTGTTGGTTTGTTAATAGTTTAAGATTTATGATATTTAATTGAAAATTAATCAATGACTAAATTTTGAAAAGTTGATCCATCTTTAAATCATGGTATTGTGGTAATTTTAGGGGCTTTGCTGCTTAATGTAAAGTGTTATAATAAGTAATTTCAGTATTTTTTTTTTTTGATCAACTTTGTTATTGTGTTATTATTATATTTTGTTTGAGAACTACCTTACTTTTATAATTTTTAATTATTCAAATAAAGAAAGTTTTTGTTTATTCTCAAATATGGTATGTTTTTCTTTATATATAATTTTTAAATAATTAATATTTTTATAATTACAACAAACCTATAAGAAGGAATTAACCTCTCAGTAAGTGTGATTAAAAATATGAAAGCTATAATCTTGCTAAATTAATACTTTTAAATTTCTTAAATCTAAAATTCATAGCAATAGTTTAAATGAACATTAATTGGGGTTTACGTAAGGTTATTAGATGTAATTATTGTTCCTATCTCAGTATTGAATATACTGATAATTGTTGCTAAAGTAAAATTAAGTCTAATTTTATAATTGATTAATTTAATTTTTAATTATCCTTTCTTTGTAGTATTATTCAAAACAAACAACAAAATGGTTGTTTTTTAACAAAAAAAAAATGGGGTTTTCAGTTATTTTATACCACTATACGATTCTTGGCTAACCGATCTGATCTTGTTCAGAATCTCCATTGTTGTTCTAAAATTTTAGTACATCATCATATCCCTATTCTATTAACGGATTTAACTCTTTCTCCTTTTGGTCCTCATATTGGAGGAATTTCAGGTTGTCTGCATTTTTCCAAATTATATGATGATTACACTTTTGTTAATTTAATGTGTATGGAGATTTGAGCTTGATCGGGTTGGAGTGGAGTTGGGTGTTCTTTATGCAATTCAGTATGCTACTTGATTTAGAAATCTGTTGCCCCTTACTACATTTAATATTGTCTTAAAATGATGAGTTCAAAATTATCATTGTTGTATTAACCTATTCGGATTCTTAAGTTTTGATATTTTGATTAGTTTAATATAATTTGCTTCCTTTTCCATGGCAACAGATTTCAGTGGAGCTAATCAGGGTATACTTATTTTTTTTTAAATATTTAATTGTTAAGTGAAGATTGAGTAATAAATGAGCTTTTTAAGTTTAAGTAAGTTGTGTTTTAGAAAGAACCCCAAAACCCACAACACACGCATGCATGCATGCCTGCATTTATTCGGCATCAATTGATGAGATATTTAAACAAATTTGCTATCCACGGTAATTTTACACCATGTTCTGTCACTTGAATATTGTCCATAAGAAAATCGGGTACTTTTCCATTATAGGATCCTTTGCTTTTAGGTTTGGCGTAATTCGAGCTTCAAAAAGGGATAGATTCATTAATATACATAGATTTGTTGCCAAAAGTTATGAAAATAAACCCAATGAACTTTTGGTGCTTATCTATTATAGGGGACTTGACGCTTTTTTAAAAAGCTTGGCGAAAAATACCAAGCAGGATAGAAAACCAAGCAGGATATTTTATTCTTCCGTTCAGTTGGGCAATTATTATTTTATATATTAGTTTCAAATATCCGAATTAATGATTTTATAAATTCGTTTAGTTAAATTTTACAAAAAAATAACAAAATGATATCAATCTCTATAATAAAACCGTAAGTCATGTGACTGTCATCAACAGTTCCGGAATGTCCGTTTCACTTTTTCATATGCCAGGCGGCCATTTTTATTAAAAATTATTTTTTCGAATAAAACTTCATAAATGTGACATTTTTAGAAAGATCGTTCAAAATAAATTAATATTTGAGAGATGACTTACGTTCAATTATGTATATATTCTCCAATAACTTCAGTTGAAATTAGCTTCGCAGTTCAAATTCTCTATCCATGAAAGTAAACAAAAAAAAAAAGATTCATTCGTCGTGAAGGTTTAAAATATTAAATCATTAAACCATGGAGATAATCGTTCGTAAAGTTAGTTTTCCGTGAAAGATTTTTTGGAGCGCTGCCTGGTGTCAAAAAAATAATTCGTACCAGTGACACAATCAAAGTTTACCATAATTATGTGCTATACAACTCAACTTCATTCTTTATCTTTTCTTGATGTAAGCTGAATGTAAACAAATACAACTCATGTAATGATATTTAATGAATCAAATTTCGAAACAAATTGTCAGTTAATTTGGTATTTATGTATTATACGTGAAAGGAAGAGAGACCACCGAAAGTGATTGTTAATCACCAATCATATTTACCATTATTAATGATCAATCGCTTTCAAAACAGTAATTTAATATACATTTACAAAATACATAACATCATTAAGTACTTTTGTGTTATTTGGGCGCAAATCTCGCCAATAGAATTTTTAAAATCGCCAATACCAGCTTTTATTTTTCGCATGTGCAAATTAGAAACGATACTTTTATTTTCAAATCAAATGTTCTGATGGAACAGCTGTCGTAGACGCACCGGGGCACTATATTAACTATAGAGTTGCAATATAGAGAGAAAAAACGGGTTGCTGTAATTAGAATTATAGGCGGTAATGTTGGTGTGACATATTTACGTGATTATCAAAACTGGCTTCCAAAAGTTCAATGTTTCACCAAACCATACTCGAAAATTACGTGTTATAATATGCACTCCGATTATGTCACATTATTCAAGACGTTTTAAATGAGAATAATGATAGATTTTCTTCTTGATTCTCCCGTAATCAAGTCTACAGCCAAAGTTAGCGAGAAACAAACAAACAAACAAAAAAATATTGGCAACAATATGGTTCAGTGTAAATGGTGGATATCATTAAAGACTTTCACAAAATAGACTTCATTGCACCAAATCGTATTAACTAAAATACGCCATTTGGCAATGAATCCAATTACGGAAAACTACTTAATATGTTTAAGAATCTCCTCATTAGCAAGCATATTGCAACTGATAAGCAAACGGATATGAAGCATAAATGCTTAAGTTGGTTAAGCGGTTTTTGTCAAGAAAGATAAAATACATAACAACAAAAAATATGCGAAATGCTACCATGATCGCAAAAGTTTTTGATTTGTCTATTAGAATCTTCCGGTTTGGCGAAGGATTACGGAAAAAAAATAAATTATGAATAAAAGTAACGTGTTACAGTGCTTAACATACATTTAAGGGAGACCAAACTGGTCGCCAGTGGCGGCTAGTAAATAATAATTACTATTAATTCCTTTTCCTCCCTTTCTTTTGCGTTTACCTAAATGACGTCATTTGGACGAATTTATTCAAAATATTTTCAGTTTATAAATTAAATTAAATGCTGACAGACGATTGAATCCTGACGATAGAAATGTGATTTTTTTTTTTCAAATTTTCCTGAAAAACATAATTTAATCACAATCTTGTCTTCATTATCGATTGAAATAAAAGATAAATTCAATTTCAATTTGAAAATGACGAATAAAAAGAAATCAATAATCCCTATCGGGATCCTTTTCAATTTTTTTCCTTTTTTTGTCACAAAAAAACTGAGTAATTAGTTGCCATCATTACAGAAATGTCATTAAAATTAGAAAAAAATTAATATCTCGAAAACTAATTCCAATTTCAAAATTCTATTACCAGTTTTGACATCCGCGGATTTTTATGAACAATTGGTATTGATTTCACCATCAAGCGTTTAATATTTTATTAAAAATAGCCTTGAAACATAATCAGTCGTTTAATCAGTCGTTTCATAAAATCGTTTCATAAATTCGTTTCATAAAATCGTTTCACAAATTCGTTTCATTAGGATTTTATATATATAGGGTAGATTATTATTTATAATACAATTTTTAATTTGTAAAAATATTGTTTTGAATAAAAAAAATACAAAGCATATAACTTCTTTTCCTGAAAATATGACAGTGATTTAAATGAATTATAGGCAAAATTATTGCAGGAATCTTTCTGTCGAAAACAGAATTCGAACTTGCGCCAGAGCTTTTAGACCGCTGGGCTACGATGACCGCTTTATAGTATAGCTTAAAACTGAAAAGGTTTTAGATTTAATCTCACGCATGCGCATAAACATGAACATAGAACTAAAAGATCTATATTCTTTAGATCTATGTTCATTTTTTTTCTTTCTCCCGCTCTCGCATCCAGAATTTTGGTTGAAAACGTCAACTTTGACAGCATTTCCTGAAAGTTCTTCTGCCTTTACCGAAAAATGAGTTTTCGAACAAATGAGTTTCGAACAAAAATGAATTAAAATTCAAGTGTGTCAGAAAGTAGCCATTTCACGTTTTCTGGGGGGAAAATCAAGGATACATAAAATATTTTTCAACATATTTCTCAATGCTTTTAGTTTATTATTTCAATTTATTGTTATTCACAGCGAGCTGTTTGGAGAGCAGTAATTCCATCAAGCGCAAAATATTTACAATTCCTACAAATATGAGAAACATTTCTAAAGACCAGACCTATATTATAATGCCTCCTTGCTTGATGAAGATAACCATCAAAATTGTAACTATCAAAATTGATAATTTTTCCAAGTATTTAGGGCGATTTGAGTGGTTATCATTTCAATTTTGTAACTGTAGCCAGCAACAACATATGCCTGAAATTATAAATTACCCCCAGAAGTGATCGTTTTCGCATTATTGAAATAAATTCACCAGAAAAAACAAAGCAAAGAATTTTCTTTTCGTGATACGTTTCCGGTTATGCTACATCAAGCACTTGCAATTGTGATGCGCCGCAATTATTGTAATGTAAGGTAACCAGAAAAAATGTGACAAAAAAAAAAAAAAAACGTGACAGGAAAAAAAGGGACAGAAAAAAACGTGAAAGAAGGGGACAAGGAAAAAAAATCCCTGACGGCTCGGCCTACAGGTACAGGTAGATTTCGAAGACGCAGACCGTTGGGTGCCTGTTTGTTGGGAATTGCGGAAGAAATGACCTTTTTGCCATGATGCGGCAGTTGGGGTCGCCCACTTCGAAACCTAACTTGTTTGCAAGTGGAGCCGGCAGGGTTTTTTTTTTTTTTTTTTTTTTTTTTTTGCTATAAGGGTTAGTCCTATAAAAAACTTGTCAATACAAAAGTTTTAGATAATATTAAGAGGATTTATAATAAATTTAAACGGATTTGATATCTTCTGAATGGACGAAGTTATGAATTTTTTTTCCTAGAAGTAATAATAACTTCAAACGGATTCGATACGTATCATAATTAAGAAATTATGGGTTTTTTTCTGTTTTCACAAAAAGCCCCCCCCATCCCCCCCCTTGGTTCGATTTTGCCCATTAACGAACTTGACCGAGATTTTATGCCCCTTGATTTCATGTATCAGTTTCGAAAAGATGCGGGAGTTGAAACCGCCTACTTCGAAAAATAACTTGTTTGCTGGCGGAGCCGGCAGGGATTTTTTTTGTTTTTAATTTTTTTTTTTTTTGCTATAACGGTTGGTAATATAAAAAACTTGTCAATATAAAAGTTTTAGATAATATTAAGAGGATTAATAATAAATTTACGCGGATTTGATATCTTGTGAATTGACGAAGCTATGATTTTCTTTCTTCTAACCCCCCCCCCCTTTTTTCCTCCCCTTGGGGCCATTTTTAATTATATCAAAAATCTGTCATACATAAATTTTCGTCCCTTTTCCTAGGGTAATAATAACTTTAAACGGATTTGATACGTACAATAATTAAGAAATTATGGGTTTTTTTCTGTTTTCACAAAAAGCCCCCCCATTTCCCCCCCTTTGGTTCGATTTTGCCCATTAACGAACTTGACCGAGAATTTTTACCCCTTGATTTTATTTATCAGTTTGGAAGAGATTTATGCAGAATTTTTCCAGTTATCGCGTCCATAAAAAAGTGACATAGATAGATAGATATAGATAAAGTTTTGAACTGGGGGTGGTTTTGGGTTCTGGGAGTCATGATCGGCGTAGATCTGCAAAAATTTCTCAAAATTTCCAACTTAGGTGAGAATGTAATAGGTAGTATTTCTTACGAAATCTACCTAAAACGAACCTGTTTAGTGCTGCTTGTACTTTGTCCGGTATAAGCATTGCCACCTAGAATAGATAGCTAGGTGGCAATGGTATAAGCCGTGATAACACAGCCAGGTGGATACAAATATTTTAAGTCAATGTCAACAAATGCAAATATTGAAAAATGGGGTGGATATTCGCCTACGAGAATGCTCATTTACACCACTATTTGATTTTTAACATTCGCTAACGCCAATACTAATATTTTCATTTATATTTAGGAATGATAATATTGAAAAAAGATGTGATTATTCGCATAAGATTTTAGGACTTTTAGCACTGTAAAAACTCCGGCGGGATTTATAAAATTCGAACTGGTAGCTGTGGCTAACCGGAGTAATTACTATAGCTGATTTTTAAAAGAAATATTTCTTTTATTTGTAACATCAACTTACAAAACATTCCTCCGATAGATTTCGGTATTAACATAAATTAAGGAGTGCGTGAGATGCGGTGATTATAAACCATGCGATAGTCTTTAAGTCTCTCCTTTCTCCTCTAGGTCTCTACACCAGACAGGGCCGTCTGTCCTCCCTCCGTTTCACTTCGCTCTCGCTTCACTGCAAGACTCTGCTTTTTCAGGGTCACGTCCTACCCTTTTGCCTCCGAAGAACCATCTTCTCTTCTCTTCTTCCTCTCCTCTCAGAAAAAAAGGGGGGCGGGGGGCAGGTTCATCCCGGCCTCTTAAACTTCCGGCAGCCTATCGTTGTCGATATCTGGTTCCCATTCGCAGATTTTAAAGGACTTCCCTTGGCGTCCGATGGTCTCTGGGAACCCTCTCCATCTGCGACCTCACAAGTAGAATCAATCCGTTAGTGTCGGACTAGGTGCCAGGCAGTCTCGGTTATTGTTCTTAAAATGTCCACGCCATTCAGCATCGGAATCGATCGTTTCGTTTGATCTGACCCGACAACTCCCGAGGTCAATAGTAACGTAACTCAGCTGGGATATGGGAAAATATCACAGCACAAATAAGTTTTTGGCACTTATTTATCAATAAGTTCAATATTTATCAATTCCTTGTCACGTTTTTTTCCGGTCACTTTTTCCCCCATATGTGATAATGTTGACTGGGTGAAAACATATTTTTGTTTGAATTCAGGATAAAATATTACATTTTGGAAAATCGAAATGTTCTTTGTAAATAGAAAATGCGTCGTTTAAGCAACACCGCAGCGTTCTCCTCCTGCAAAATGTTACACTGGGACACATTGAAGACAAGGAGTAATCCATGGAAAAGGTAATTTATTTCTTTAAGATATGGGATACTTGAGAGGTGGCCTCCATCTTCAGCAACGATTAAGGTGTTTTAAGCACGAGAGTCAGATATGATCTGATCTTTTTCATTAAGTTACAATGCCAACATAAAATTGCTGAATCAAGCCAATGGCACGGAGTTATTCACAACCGTTTGAGAGTCCGCAATGCTAATTTCGAACAGTAGACACGCCAAAAGAACTCATAATTGGCAAGCTCGCAAAAATACGTGAAAAGGCACGGCAACCCACCCAGTCACCATCTGAAAAATGCATGGGAAGTGTGGTTTTCATAGGAGCAAACTGTATATACAATTATTATTAAGTCCGGAACCAACAGATGGAAATTTAGATAGATATGCATTTGTTATATTCTGGACAAATCGTAAAGGGTAATTGAAATATCTGCTTCCAGACAGATGTAAAAACAACAAAGAGAAAATTGCAAGCTTATAAACTGAATAGAGTAAAGATATCTTTAACGGTTATGAAATTAACATTATGATGAAAGGAAAGCTTTTTGAATAAAGTATTTAATGCGCAGACGAAGAATTAATTTAGGAAATATTTCAGCCCATAATATTTCAATATTTAAGAAGGGAAAAAATTAAATTTTGAATAAAATAATCCTAATAATATATGAGCAACGCCATACCATATTCGTAACGAAACCCCTCCCTCTCTTTCTCCAACAGTGCTTCATAACATTCTACCTTTACAGTGTTATCCCCAACAAATTAAAGTGTGCAGATGAAAATTATTATATGAAGACTGAAGCATAAATTATTACAGATACGAGTTTTTTGCTTTTATTTTCCCGTGTAATACAAGTTAAAATTTAGTTCGTTAACGGGATTATTCAAAGTAGTGTATCTTATTTATATATATTATAGGAAATGTGTGTATTTCGATACACAGGTGAAATGTTTTTTTAAATGAATTGCATTGTTTTATAAAATTGTTCCGTAAATTTAAACTATTTAAATGGAATTTTAAAAAAATTTACATTAAGTACGTTGAACAATACATGTAAAATGTGCAATTAAATAACACAAAAAAAAAAAAAAAAGAAGAAGAAGAAGAAAAAGAAGAAGAATATAAAAACCTAAAAACAAACCCTAAAAGAGACACCTGTAAAGTATGAAAGCCTTAAAAATATTGCAGAATGCGGGTAAAAAATGACATTCTAAATCAGTAGACTGGAATTTCGTTTCACCATCATTGTTATCTGACGAAAACATCCATTTTGTCTGTCAACTTGTATGTAGGAACAACTAATCATGATAAATACATCTGCCATGTCAGTATAATTTCGCAACAGCGAAATACTATTATTGGAAAACGTATTATCCTGACTGCTTCATTCAACCGTACATAAGTAACCTGAGACTTTTTACAAAGCGATCTAATACAAAGTAGGTGGATAAGCTTTTCCGATGGAAATATTACAGTTTGTTTTGAATAATTGTAAAAAATAATAAATTGATATTGCTACTCAATTGTTTGCTGTGAAGTAGCAATTAAATTATGGAAAGGGTTCAAATAATTATTTATAAATAAAATGAACAATTAGGTTTATTAAAGTTAAAAAATATAAAAAATATTTATGAGAAAAAATTAACATTTAAAATAGTTATTAATGCCGTTATCACGAAATCAATATTTAATTTTTTTTTTTTTTTAGATACATTTAAAATATTGATTTCCAGAAAATTACAATTATTGAATTAATGAGAGAACGGAGTATTCAGGGAAGTTATTCGGAAATTCTGTATCTATAACATCTTTTAATATAATTATATATTTTACTAAGAACTCTTTTTAAAATTTGAAGTATAAAATTAGAAAATGTTTGCAGTATCTTTTACCAAAGAATGCATTTACAGAATACAATAGATTTTTCTTTTATAAACAGTTTTTCTTTCATTTTATTTCTATCCACATATATTTTATCTGTAAAGCATCATGGGCAATATTTTGTGACACATAATGGATTCGCTAAATGGGATTATTTTTGCATTGAAATTTTAGTTTCAACAATAAATTTTCGTTGCTCTATTACATTATATGTTAAATTAAACAGTAGCTTCTAACCGAGAGGTAAATTAGCAGCTAAACATTTTACTCAAATTGCTTTTTAGGCAACACGTGACGGCCATGTAGAGAAGAATTTAGCATCCAATTCTCTTTTGTACGGCTGAATGGCCTTACATGCCTTCAGGGAATGAATTAAAGAGCGTAAAAAACGTGGGACCTCATTGGGGTACTGAGTGTATATTAGAAATAAATCATGAACAATTTGTTAAATTATATGGTATAAATTAAGTATAACGGAAATAATCCATTATTCTACAAAATAATACGATAATGAAATAGTGTTTCGTAGTTTTGAATAAATCGTCGCATAGTAAGAAAGATAAAGTAATTCGCAATTTTAAAATTTGAGAAAGGAAGGATTGTATATTGTAATTTCAGAGGATTTGAAACATTTGATATTAGCGTAAACAGTAATATCCGCTAAGTACGTCTCAGAGAAGGTGGTCAGGTGTTTTCATGCTTTAAAGCATAAAGGGTTTTTTTTTTCATATTTTATTGTAGAAAGCTTCAGAAACTAAGGTGGTTCCAAATGACCTGCTCAATAACGCGAAATTTTCTGACTCTTTTTTAAATGCAAAATGGGCAGGCTTGACTGTTGAAGCGATTCGGAATCAAAATGAGTTTTCTATTTTTTGATAAATAAATTACTTATAGAGTTATAAGCTATATGTGTCACGTGACGACACGATATTTCCCTTTCTCGCTCTCCTGTCCCGGGAATTCGGTTCAAACGCCATCTTTGACAGTATACTTTCTGAAAGATCTGCCTTTACCAAAAAATGAAAAACTCATTTTGATGACATAGTTTCTGAATAATAACAACTGTCAATTTCACCTGTTTCCCAACAAATATGATTTCAAAATTGTGTCAGAAAGTAGCTTCTTTGGATTTGAGAATAGCCTTAAATAAACTGTCCCAGTTCAAAAATCTGCTACGAACTTTTGAAACTGTTATACATTTTGTTATTTTAATTATTCATTTATTAAAATGTTATATTTATCTTGCAGAAGACCATTTCTCTTTTTATTCTAAGTTGTCTTTCGAGAAAAATTAATACAGTCAAACCCCGTTAACACGAACACGCTTAACGTGAATTGCTTTTAGCACGAACTGTTTCCGATTGCCCCGTTCAGTTGTATGTAATGTATAACATGTCGGAACACGAACAAAAAAAAGTTTCCCCTTGAGTGTTCGTGTTAACGAGGTTCGGCTGTACTAACAATCACGTAATTTTTGCATCCCGTACTTTTAGAACCAAACAAATGATGAAAAAAAAATGCGCAAAATACGGTATTTTGTGAATTTATCAGAAGGTAACGAGTCTGGATTTGAGAATAGATTCAAACTGAAAAATAACAAATGTTATTTTCGTTCAACTAAACATGGTAATTTTATACGAAAAAAAGACTTAAAAAAAAAAACCTTTTCACGTACTCTCAAAGATAAAAAAAGACTTTCCTCATGAATAAATAAAACAGTTCTTGGAATGGTTTCTTTATTCTCTATATTGGCCAGGACAATGGATAGTATACTCACGCCCGAAATCAGCCTCACCTCTTGAGAAAAAATCGTCCCAGACACTCTTTCAAAAGGCGCCACTTTACTCTTGTGGTAAGAGGTGATAAATTTTGCCCTCAGTGGGGAGAAATATGACCCCCTAACCTTCTGGGGGAAGGTTTCCAGAGATCAGTCACGCCGATCATATCATCACGTAGGCCCAGCAGGGACCGGTTTTCTCCTTCACAGCTGTTATTGGAGGGGGGAGAAAATTGTTATCGAGATAGGGAGGATTTACAGACCCTGGGGGATTTAAAACCCTGCTGCATGCATGTGGTCAACAGACAAGGAGAATTGAAAGAGAAAACGAAGCTAAAAAAAAAAAGAGCTAAGCTGTAATTTTAGCTCTGGTGGCCATAAGCTACGCTCTATAAGAGCGAAAAAGGCGGCTGATGGGATATTTTGTTTTGTACATCATTTCAAAAGAAAAAAAAAATGTGTAAAATTGGCTATTATAGCGGTACATTAAATTTATTTGAAGACCTGCAATTTGAAACCGGTTAATGATTCGTAGTTCAATGTTCAATCCAATAACGACTTATTGGGTGGGCAGCCAATTTTATTATTGCATCTCGGATCTTCCTAATATTTTGTGGATGGTAAATTGTTTGTGGAAACCTAAAACATAACTAAATGCTTAAAAATCGAAGTTTGTTTTGCTTAAAAATAAGGTATACAATTGGTAGTATGCAAGTTATAATACGTTAAAGTATTAAATTTACAAACTTTTATAATCAATAAACGAGAAGTAGTATTTTATATAAAAAACCAGAAGTTTAAGCTAATAATTTTACTGTTTGTGATGATAATTGATAAGTTATGCTGTAGACGAAAAAGCAAAAGAAAAATGGGACTATTATGTTTTGTTTTCCATTTCAAAAGAAAAAAATGTATAGCATTGGCTGTTATACCGGTTCATTAAATTTATTTGAGGGTATGTTATTTGAAGCCGGCTTCTTTATGATATTTGATAGATATCAAAATTGTTTGTGAAACCTAAAACATAAATAAATACTTTTAAATATATTATTTTAATGTAACTCAAATTATAAGTAAATTTATGCTACGTTAAAATATTAAATTTATGACCTTTTATGATCAATAAACTAGGAGTATGCATCCGGTTACTGTATGATTCGTAAACGTGTAATTTAATCCAATAATGACTTGCTGGGTAACTTAGACGAGTATTATTGCGTCTAACATTTTACAGAAGTAAATTGTCTGTGAAAATCGAAAGCATAAATGAATGCTTAAATTTTGAATTCTGGTTGGTTAAAAGGTAGCATTAAAATTATGATAAATTAAAATATTAAATTTATGAATTTTTATAGTTGATAAACAAGGAGAATAATAATAATAAAAAAAAATGCTGGATTAAGCTGCACAATTTTAGCTTTAATTCCAAGAAACTATACATAATAAAGGTAGACTTTTCTGAGTTTTTTACCAAATTTGAAAGAAAAAAATAATTTTACAAGTAGCTATCATACTTAACATTAAATTTATGCTCTGCAATTTAAAGCCGGTTCATTAATGATTCGTAAAAGTGGGATTAAGAAGCGGACAGCTGATTATTATTGGATCTTGTTCATATTTTGTACATGGCAAATTGTCTGTAAACCCCAAAAAACATAATTAAATGTGCAAAAAAAAAAAAAAAAAAAAAAATCTGTTTTATTTAAAGGTAACTTATAGAAATTGTATTATTAAAGTTGTGTAACATCAAAGTATTAAATTTACAAAGTTTTGTGGTCAATAAGGTAGGGATTTTAAAATAAAAATGCAAAGTTAAGGTGTTTTGGCTTTGGCGATAATACCCTATTCGGTAAAAAGAATTAGAGAAAAATAAAAATTCGACCTTTTTTTATGACAGGACGTATTTATTTTTTATACTTAATTTCAAAGAAAACTGTCTAGAATTAGTTATCATAGTCATAGTGATATATTAAAGTTGTGGCTTCGCATTTCTTTTAATGATATTTGAAATGTATTTAATCTAAAGAAACTTTGTTTGGTAACTGAACGATTTTGATAAATAAATAATGAATTTTGTCTAGGAATTTCCTCTTTGAAATAACTTTGGACTGATATGTCATGTATGAAAATTCTATAATAACTGAAATTTGGGTTCTGTTTGACAGACATTATGAAAGTGGACTCTAATAATAATGAAATTGAAAAAATATTTTATGTTTAGTTGTTGGAAACCAAATGAAATGATGATACTCTTCATTCACGGGCTTCGTTTCTTAATTTCGATTATATTTAAATATGGAACCTTTTTCATGAATTTTCATTGGGTTAATGTTTGTTAGTTAACATTTATGCTAATTAATATTATAATTTATATGTTAATTAACATTCACGATAATATTTTCTTATTTTTTAGTTAATGCGTAATTTAGAAGGTCATATGCTGGGAGCAAACCTGGGAGCAAAAAGAGCAATGCTTAAAAAATATTATATATTTTATGCAATTTTCGTGAAACGTGTATTTTATACTAATCAGACTTTTTTTCTCTTGAAAATATAAATATTTGTTCTGAAAGTACGGCATCCTTGAAAAAAATATTTCGCTTCGTTTGCTTATAATTAAAATATGCGTGACCTAACTAAAGTAGCAGAAAATACAGTATTAAGCACAAAATGTTACTCATAATATATTTTTACTCTAGAAAAGTTAAGTTTAGCAGATTATTTAATAACTCCTTAAATTTACTTCAAAAACAATCTTTTTGCTTTATTTTGTGAAATATAAAATATTTCCAATTTATTTTACCTTTGAATGTTATGACATTAAATGTTATTTTCTCATTATATTAATTCTTAGATTTTCATTTTCGTTATAAAAAAATATGTTATGTAACAATCTTCAATGTGCTGTGTTTTTCTTTTATTTTATTCGGGAATATACTTCTCTATAAGTCGAAACGGCTTATGATGGAATGAATCATGTAGAAATTATATGAAATCATCATCGTATCCACAATATTTATCATATAATATCATTTTTGAGTTCTTATGTAATTTATTTTATTTTAGAATTCAATGTATCTTTCCTTCAATCAAACTTTTGCATTCGCTTTACTAATAAACATATTTAACTTTAACTTAAAAATTATTTTTTGATTTTACTTTATTTTAAAAAGATATATTTTGCCTACATACTGGTACGAAATTAAAATTTGCAGATGAGGTAAATTTTCAATATTTTCAATTGATAATAAAAGTAGAACATTAAAAAATCCCAGAGGCGACTGGAAACTTGAAATGGACAACATGTAATGAGTGGATTATATATATATATATATGGTTAATTTTTACAATAAGTTTATATATATATATGTTACAACACTTTGTCTGAAGAAAGCAGCAACCACTATATGTAAAAAACTTAAGAATCGACATTTGTGTCACAGATTGGTAGATCGCAATTTTGTCTAATGAAATTCAGTCAGTGTCTGGCTTTCTTATACCTTCATCAGGCAAATACATCCTCTCGCTTTAGAAGATTCAAATGTTCAATCATTAATTATTTATTTTATTTTGAAAAAGAATGATTGATTCTGTAATAATATTCACCTTGGGAGACTTTGCTTTCTCGCACTCAATAATCAGTCATTTCACGATGCATGTTCAGATTGTTTTTAAATAAGTAAAATCAAAAGGGAAAATTATATGTCATTACGGAATTCCACAGACAGTTATTCGCTATTTTTATTAAATGCAGGATAATGATAATGATTACTTTTTCCATTGAAAGAAAAATCATTCCGATGAACTTTAGGATTAGTATTTTGATGTTACACCTATTCAGGGGTTATCAAATCTCAAAGCCACCTCCCAATGGCTTAGGCGATGATTATTTTTAATTTTGGGTGATAAATAAATTTTCTAGAAATACTTTTCTCAGAAACTTTTCTTTGACAGAAAAAGTTAATGCCACTTTGCAAAGGCAACTTATTGAAATGGGCAATATAAAACTGAAATTTAAATTTTAAAAAGTTATCGACATTTTTAGTTATATGTAATATTTACGCTGTAGTCTGAATTTGCAAAACTGTTGTAAATTTTTTTATTGTTTTTACCTTTTTATTATTTAATTGAGATTTTTACTGCAGTTTAAAAACTTCTGAGGAACGATAAAGTACATGTTACGCCACTAAACATTTACAACAACATGAACCAAACATTAAAAATAAAAGTTAACCACCAGATACAACGATCTCATTAAATGTTCTTGGATTTTAATATATTATTATCGCATAATGTTTATCCTAGAAGTTTTAAAAAGTAAATTTTATTTGTTTGTATATTTTTAAACATTGTGCTTTGCATCGGAGATAAAGGACTAGTTTAAACATAGAATTATGCAAAGTTTTATCATTGGCTAAATAGTGTAGCTGTATTGCGCTTCAACAAATAACTTATATTTTGAAAAAATATTATAGATATCTGACAGCATGATTTCAGTTACTTCTTTAATTGAAAAAAACAAAAAAAAAAAAAAAAAAAAGGTCATAACTCCTGAGCAATTATTCAGGGCAACAACAAAGTGGCATAGGAAGGCGATGGACCCAAAATGTTTGGGAAATTCTGTGCGTATTAACTGTAGATTAACTGTACCAAGTTTTTCGTGTTTTCGTTTTGATTTTGTTTGAATGTTTATCACCACCCACATAATTATACATACAATGAACGATATTTTGGCTCAAATTTATGGCTAACATAATTTAAAACATCAAAAACAAATCGACATTACATAGAGTTCGACATGTTCAAGAGAAAAGCTCATCCTGAAAAATGCCCAAAGACAAAAGCTCCATTGGCTAAAATTTTCTTCATGTACTTTACAATAATATCATTTATTGTTCATATGTGAAATTAGGTAGATAAAAAACTACTTGGACAGAAAAATTGGAAAAATTTTCTTTTAACTGTAGACTTTTCAAAAAAGAAATAATAAATACGAAACAAAAGTTTTAATAGAAAACAATTCAAATTATAGTATATATTTTTAAAAATAATAAATAGAAAATTGATAATAAAATAATAAAATTGAATTTTCGTGTATAAGTCGAACCACATTTCTGGTAGTATGTTGAAAAATAATTTGTAATCGAGGATGAAAAAAAAAAATAAATTTTCATTAAATTAGTAAACTTTTTACGTTTCTAATCAGACTTCATTTTTTTTAATTCAACATTTTAAAATTGTATAATTATGTAAAACTGAAGAAGCTTAAACTAATTTGAAAGCTATTCACATCAATTTAATGATTTTTTTTTTTTTTTTTTTTTTTTTTTTTTTTTTGAAAAATCTATTCAAATCTTATTTACAAGGGTAAACAACTTCTTAAACTGCTATAATATAGTACTTCTTTGTATTGTAGTACTCTTAGGAGAGAAATCTAGAAGCAATCTCAAGTTGAACTCTTTTTAAAAAGGGGATTAAAACGTTGAAAAGGATGCCCGTGTATTAAAGGGAATTCTATCCCAAGAGAAAATGAGTGCAGAACAATTACAGAGACATTATTGTTGAGATTTTTTTTTTTTATCAATCACCATTGTCCGCTTTTATCTGTCTCTCCAACCTAGACCCATATGTGATTAATTAAAAGACTTCCACATTCACCAATTATCTGTAAAAAAAGTATGACTCCGGTATTTCACTCCGTAATTTTTTTTTTTTTTTTTTTTTTTTTTTTTTTACTTACTCGTGTATAAGTCGACCCCCCATTTTCAGCTCCCAAATTTTGTCTAAAATTCTTCGACTTATACACGAGTATATACATTATAAATAATTTATAATCTGATAAACCCTTTATTCAAACATATTTTTTACTATGCAAGATACCTTCTCTGTATTTTTTATCTTTATTTTAAGAAGATATTTAATTTATTACGTCAATTAAAATGTTGCCGATCTTTAAAGTTTTCAGTTGAGATTTTTTATACTTTTTTAATAAAGAAGGGAATCTTATACAATAAAGATTAAACTTATATATGAATCAGTTTAAATAAAGCCCTCGCGAAAAAAGAATATATATATATATAAAATCATACTTGTATACACACACACACACACACATATATATATATATATATATTTTTTTTTTTTCTCTTAGTTTGTCAAAATAATTTGATCTTCACTATATCAGACTCTGCTCTGTATTAACAATTAGGAGCATACTGAAAGAATCCCGATCCGTTTCCAATATCTCACCCTTCTCCCGACCTGTGTGATGTCAAAGGTCAATTGTGGTCCTCCTCCTGCCTTGATTTATTGCTTAGTGGGGGGATGAAATTTTCAACAATTTTCAGCTTATTTGTCGATTATCTAGAGTTTAAATAAACTTAAACGATTTTTTTTAAAATTTATATGAATAGATGAGACCATGCACTTTATTTCAGTGTTTTCCAGTTTTTAAAACTCCAAATAGTTGTGGAGTTATTTAGTGTTATTCACATCTCGATGACTTCTTAAGACTTTAGCACTAAATTAAAAAAAAATATATATTATAATTTAGAAATATTTTGTCCACACAGAAAATAAGAGACATCCTTTAAGAAGAGAATACTAAAAAAATAAGTCAAAAATATTAATTTTCTAATGAGATTTTCGACAAATACGAATGGAATCCACGACCATTGGTTTAACATGGCAGGGGAAAATTTCAAATGTTACTGATGCAGAACCTTAATTCATAGACACTAACATTAATTAAATATAAGTGATATTTCTACATCTACATTCCACTATATAATTTTAAAATATCATAGACAGACAGCGAAGAGAGCTCGATTTACTTGTTTTACTACAGCTTTGTTTTTTATTTTTATTTTAATGAACGTATAATTTGTTGTAATATATTTTATTTTGGAAACAGAAAAAGAAATCTATTCGCTAATAATATACAGTCTGGAGGATTTTAAAGAATGGTTTTCTAACATTTAATGATTTAATAGTCAATAATTTTACGAGACATTATAAGGTCAAGCTTTTTTTTTAATAAGTAAAATCAAAAGGAAATTACATGGCAGCAGGAACTCTTCGCACAAATTGGCTTTTTTTCACCAAGTGCAATGATAACGATCAGGATTATTATTTTTTTTTTTAGTAAAAATGCACCTTAATGACCACACGCAGGTTTATAAAATAACCGAATCAATAAATAGAAATTCGAATATTGATTTCACAACACTCCTAAACTCCAAAACCTGTTCGGTGACTATAATGATAGATGTAATGTGCCGCGCCTTCGAAATTATTTTAAAACCCTTTTGATCTGCAAACCATAAATTAACTCAAAAAACATCTTATTTTGCCACTTTTTTCTTTTCTTTTCCTTTTTTTTTAAAAAAAAACAATATGCTTCACTAAAATCGTTTGTTATTTTATTTGTATATCGAATAATCATTTATTTCCAAAAAACCTGACATAAAATTGGCAGGCCTGTCAATTGAAGCGATTTGGAATCGAAATGAGTTTTCTATTTTTTGATAAATAAACTACTTGTAGAGTTATAAGCTATTCCTGTCACGTGACAACCCGTTTTTCTCCTTTCTGGCGATGGAGCATCGGGAATCCGTTTCAAGACGCCGAAATTGACAGTATTTTCTGAAAGTTCTGCCTTTACCAAAAAATGGAAAATGCGTTTGTTCCCCTATTTGTCCTTAATTTTGTAAATGCTGTAATTAATTGTCAATTATATTGTAATTATACTGTAATCGTATTGAAGTGTAATATTAATCTAGAACCATTAAATTATTGTTATTTAGTCAAGTAAAGTATCTATTGATTTTCCCCATTATTATTATGTACAGAACTACACTATCAATCCACATGCGTAACTACGGTTTTAATTAGTGTCTGGTTAACTTACTGTGGTTCTCAAATGATCTGCTGAACAACGCAAAACTTTCCGACATAATTTATGATTCATTTCTAAAGCTCAAAGGCATGAAATTTGCTAACCTGACTATCGAAATGAGTTTTCCCTTTTTTGATAAATAAATTACTTATTGAGTTATAAGCTATTCCTGTCACGTGACAACCCGTTTTTCTCCTTTCTGGCGATGAAGCATCGGGAATTCGTTTCAAGACGCCGAATTTGACAGTGTTTTCTGAAAGATCTTCTGCCTTTACCATAAAATGGAAAACGTGTTTCGATTACAAAGTTTCTGAACAACCAGACCTGCCCATTTAATGCGTTTCTGAACAAAAATTGTATTAAAAAATGTGTCTGAAAGTAGGCCCTTTGGATTTGAGAGCAGCTTTACACCTACAATAGGTAAACGAGTTTTTTTTTTTTTTTTTTTTTTTTTTTGAATGGAAAACAAAGTTTGACTCACGATTAAATCATTTAAAGAGCCATTTTTCAATTTCAATTGTTTTCAAATAAATAAAATCAAAAGGAAATTACATGGCATAAGGAATTTCTCAAACAGTAATTGGTTGTTTTTGTCAAATGCAATGATAAGGATCATGATTATTTTCCTCCCATAAAAAATGCATCTCATCAGTGACCACACACAGGTGCAGACAAAAAATAAATCAATAAAGTCGAATATTGATTTTACAACCTTCCTCAACACAAAACATGTTCTATGACTATAATGATGTATATATGTGCCTTGCCCACTGCTGTAGGTAAAGAAGAAAAAAAATGTAAAAAGCTAAATAAAAAGAGGGATCCGCCTGTAATGAAAAACACTAAAGCCTCGAAGGAACTGACATAAGACCGTCGTTATATATTCATGAGAGATATCCTATATAGAACCCATGCTGGCGGCTGACATGGGATCAACTAGAAACGTATCACCGTACAGGGTTTGCGTGCAGTAAAATTTTTATGAAGCAATAAAAGCGAAAAATGTGTCTTCTTTTTTATAGAGCATTTGCGTTTACAAGAATTTTTCGTGGAAGCGATAAGAACGAGTATTTAAAATTTCACATATATATATCGTGTTGTAGAATTACTATACCAATTACGGCAACATTTCGAAAATGTTGAAATTTGCACGAAACGTTTTTTTTTTTCTTTTTAATAACATTTTAATGGTTACGTTTTCAATGTTTATTTTTAAGTTTTATTTGTTAGTTATAACTATGTAATATGCTGAAACATATAATGTTGATTCTATTAAAATTAAACATAAAACAAGGATAAAAATTTGTCATCAATCAATGGTATTCAGTATTACAACATTTTTTGTTGTGTTCTAAAATATCGTGAAAAAGAAATAGCTATTATATACACCCTTTTCTCCAAACCTTTTATTTATTTATGGTTATTTTACAAGTATATCATTATTATAATGATGTATATGCGAATCACAATGACATTATTTCAAAACTCCAGGAATTTTTTTGGTAAAGTTAGAAATTTCGCCACTTGCTTCTGATAAGTAAATTTACTTTCACAGATGAAAATTTCTGAAAAAGAATGCAATCGTAAATTACACAAAATATTGTAAAAAATATTTATTGTAAAAAATATTATTTAAAATGTATTTTTATTGTAAAAAATATTTATTTAGCATAGCATAATTCTTTTTAATATTCGTACACATGCACATAAAACAACAACAACAACATAAGTTTGCAAATTGATTGATGACTAATGTAATATGTCCATAATAATAATTTTTTAGTACACAATTTACATAAATAAAAGTTTGTTTAAAAATATTCGATACATTTTGACAGGATTAGATACATTTTTTAGTAGCAAATGTTCATTTAGAAGTGCGATCATTATTTTAATAAAATCTGTATCTGTTAAATTGAAAATTATTCAAGTAGTAAATAATGTTCTTGTTTTAAAAAGAGGCTATTCGGAAATGACTACTACATTACATGTACATATTGGATTATATTTTCTTATTTACCATATAAGGCATGGGAGGGAATATGGACATACATACAATTATTTGTTTATTTTAAAATATCTATGAAAAATGCATGAAGGGTAATACAATACATTATTATTATTTTTTTTAAGATTTCGGTTATGGTATACTGTCTATGAGAGATAAATGTTAAAAGGGCGTTTTCAGTTTTGGTATGCCTTTTTAAGTTTAACTGAATTTTTGCATACTACATAGTGTGTATAAATTTTACAGATCATATAGAGGGTTACACAAACAAATCGTAAGCATTACTGTGGTGTGATGTATGACCGTGAATTGCTATTCTGGAAGTGTTGAAATGCGTTTCATAATCTACGCTTGACCCATGTTTTTTCTTTCATGTTTATTCCAGTGAATTCAATCCTTTCATATTTAATCAATTATTTGAAAGATAGCAGATATTTCTTTTCCTAGATAAATAACCTAAAAATTAAAAATGCCAGGTCTCAAATTTACATCCATAATAAGATTTTTTTTTTTTTTTTTTTTTTTTTTTTTAATTAGCGGGTTTATTATATCTTGAAAGTAAACTTTCAATAAAGTAAAACCTGTAATTATATCTATATTTTAACTAATTTTAATTTCTAAAATCAGTAATTGTAATTCTGCGTAAGAGAATTTGAATACATACATGTAAAAGGGTTCTAACACAGAAAACTTTACATCTCTTTTAAATTACGGTGTAAAATTACGAATGGTTAGTTAAATCATCTCTGTTATTGGGTAATTAAAGTATCAGTTTAAGAGACTAATTAAAATGTGACAGTTTCATTTATGAGTTCAAATGCTACATTTTATGCATAATTAGAACACAACGCGCTGTGCTCACGTCACGTTTTGCATAATGGATGCTATTAGTATTCATGTTTATGTTGATGGCTTAGCTCAATTACACATATGTTTGCTATGCAAAATATGCCAGGCAAACGCACTAATGAGATGACACTACTAGGAAAACCAAAAGTGAATCAATAAAACTTCAGGCTAAATATTTGTTTACTTTTATTATTATTTTATTTTAATATCGTGTGCATGGCAGGTAGTAAATAGTATGCGAAGTTAAACTGCTTTTTGATTAAGACAGATTGTTTGTTGTAATTATTAATTGATTAGTTAACTGTATGACGACATTTTTTTTTTGAAAAGGGGGGGGGGATTAAAATCAAATTATTTTAAGTAAAAAAAAAAAAAAAAAACGCTCAATGATGAAATTAACTCGCGTTACACTATCAAAGTTCTTACTTTCTAATTATTATGAAAAATAATTTAAGTTTTAACCATTATTATTAATGTTTACGTATTTTAATAAGTTTTCACTCATTTTCCCTAAATTAGTACGAAACAAAAAATTAAATTCTTAAAATTTATCTAAGATAAATAATTATCTATTCATTTAAATGTTATAGTTAGAATTTATTTCTAAATGACTATTTAAACAGAACATAGAGAGGTCCATCATATTAGAATTTGATATTTCAATAAATAAAACGTGAAATCTGCCCTTATGAGCCAAAAGGGGCTCATAAAAATAAAACTTCTCTGTTTTTTTTTTTTTTTTTTTTTTTTTTTACAGAACTTCTAATAAGATAATGACTAGTTTATTAAGGCTGTTCTAACATCCAAACTGGCTACTTTCTGACACATTTTTCCGTAAAAGCATGAAATTGGCAGCTATGCTTATACAGAAACTATGTAATCGAATTACGTTTTCCCTTTTTTGGTAAAGGCAGGATATCTTTCAGAAAAAACCGTCTTTTCTCAAACCGAAAAGGGCTACTTTCTGACATATTTCTGAATTCATTTTTGTTCGAAAACGCACGAAATTGGCAGGTGTTCTTATTCAGAAACTATGTAATCGAAAAACGATTCCGATTTTTCTGGTAAAGGCAATCAAAAAATGGCTTATCAAAAAAGGAAAACTCATTTCGATTCAAAATCGCTTCAGTAGTCAGGTCTGTCATTTCCATGTCTTTGTGTTTAAAAATGAGTCAGAAAGTTTCGCGTTGTTGAGCTTGTCATTTGAGAAAAGGAAATAAACCAAAGTTTATACCTAACGATTGCTTTGCGGAAAAATCTACAAGTACAGCTATAAAAAAATAAATTATACCACATTTTGAAACGAAATGTTCTTTGAAAATTTTAGTGATATCTTGATTATTATTATTATTATTGTTGTTTGATTCAGTTTATGAAGAATAAATTATAAAAACGTGAGGCAAAATAAAGTGCTATAATAATAATAATATTAATAAAATAATAATAAAACAGTATACATCTTTGAAGTAATTTAATCGCCGATGCTTGACCAAAAACTAAATTAAAATAAATTGTACTATAAATATGTTTATTTAATAAGTAAATACAAAACGTACAGCCATTTGAATAAAAAATATAAATTGGAATATCTGAAGCTTTTATAATGCTTCATATGAATGGTTAAAACTCAAAAGGAGGTTTTGGATTTCTATTTAATTTAAGTTGCAAAGCAAAGTGAGTAAAAAAATGGGTAAATGAAAATAACTGGCATTATAACATTCCCTCTGTTTTTTAGCCATTATGTGGCTACTGCCAACTTAAAAAATAGTTATAGTTTACCGTTTTATATAATGGCTATTTTATGATAAGAGTTATAGCAGCATACTCACACATCTAGGGATATAATTTTGTGAGTTTTTTTTCCCTTAGAAATAACATCTTTAGTTTTTGGAAACGATTTGCAAAAGCTTCTCTAATCGCCGCTGGCAAGAAACTCTTTTACTCTCATGTTCCAGGAAAGTTCAAAAGGGAGAAATACGAGTAGAGAGCGGTTCCTATTCTGCCTATTAAACCTCCCCTCTCCTTTTTTTTTACTTCTTTGCTTTCCCCAAAAATTTCTTTTTGTAGTTCAACCAAAAGGCTTTCCCCCCTGCCTTCTCTTTCAAATATACCACCCCTCGTTCAACTCCCTCCCCCACGGCAGTTCCTGTAATTTTCTACCGGGAGAGAAAAAGGGGGTGTAAAGTGGTTACACCCCCCCCCCTCAAAGAGCTTGTTCAATCTTGGGCAGCCATCTTTCTTTACAACTTATAGGGTTGCAGGAATTGTTTAGCTTTCAACCAAGAATGTCTTTTCGCCAAACCATAGGAAAGTTGGAATTTTTTCAGTAATTTTATTTTTCTCTATCATATAAGTGGTTTTGAGAGATTTGTACTGTTTCGCGAAGTCTTTGAAAGGGAGTAGAAATGGAAAAATTATGATGTTCCACTTGTGTTCGAAGATGGAACAAAAAGATTAGTGAATTTTCCAAGCAAACCAGATTACTGAAACATACGAAACGTTGATTCAAAATCCTATTACATTTATTGATGCTCCGGAGATCTCATAAGTTTTATAGTGCTAGCGGTAACATTTTAAAATAATCTAGGAAAGATGTTTATGGGTGATGTGTTTCATATTTTTCATAAAATTTTCTTTAAGAACTTTGGCATTTATTGAATTTATCCTCTTCATTTATACTTACGAAAGCATTACGTGAAAGCTTTTGATATTAGAAGCATTGGAATTTTCAGATAAGGAAGATAATGTTCAATCTTTATTGGATAATCATTTATCAATTTTTAATGCGTCGTAATTTAACATTTAAAAAAAACCTTAATATTAAAAGCTTGTAATTAATACCAGCAAACGAAAACGGATGATTTTTAAACACTTTGACTTTATTACATTATATAATTGTTTTTAAATGTGTAAGATAATGTTGAATCATATTATCTCTTGAAGATCATTTATAGTTTTTTAATGCATTATTGGGCATTTGTTTTTATAAATACATATTAAAAATGTGTAAAACCAACAATCCGGAACATAACCAGATCATCTTATCCCAGTTTCAATGCATTTTTTTCAAAGGGGGAAAAACATGCATAAAGAAGATGTCTTATATTTAAAGTATGATCATTATGTTTACTACTTCCAATAGATATTTACGTAATTATTTTTAATATCAAAAACTTACAATCAAGAACATAAATCAAGCATGTACAATCCTTTAACAGTATTTAATACATTCTTATATAATATTTTTTTTATCATTTTAAAATTAAAATCTGGCAGCCTGTGACATAAAACGAGAGTGGATAATAATTTATAATCTTTAGTGGATTACAATTAAATATTTTTAATGAAATTAATATTTAAACTGTTCATTGCATTTACTTTCAAAACATAAAATATATTACTATGTTATTAACAAAAAGTTACATAATTTACAAATAAACTTTTCAGTTGATAACGATAGGAAAGAGATAATCCACATTACTTATAAAGTAAGGAGTTATCTATAATAAATGCAATTAAAAATTAAAAGTACAGTGAAACAACCACCAAAAATTTACATAGTTTTGAATTACGTGTTAAATTTTTGTAGAATATTACTTTCTTTTTTTTTTTTTTTTTTAAGATGATAAATAAAAGAATAGTAATGTAAAAAAAAAAAAAAAAAAAAAAAAAAAAAAAAAAAAAACAGTTATACAAAGAAACTATAAGCCACGAATAGGAATCAAAACAATTCTCAGTTATACGTTAAATTATGCTGTTTCATAATTATGCACAAATATTTTGTATAGTTATTGAGTTGACAAATGCAAATAGTAGTTAGTCACTCGTATATTTGAATAGCATAAGTTACTGTGAATTAAGAACAAAAATAAAACTTGGCACTAAACACAATTACCCTATTTTAATATTTTAATATTTCAGTTTCAGATTTAATTTGCAAGTAACTAGTAACAGTTAATGTTTTCGGGTGTTGCATTTTCATTATTGCATTTTTCTTTCTTTTCTTTTTCAGTATTAAGGAATTAAGCCAAGAGAGCGATCAAGTTAAACATATGGCCTGAACATTTTTTAGCAGTTTGACAAAAAGGAAACAATAGTAATAAATTCTGTGTCCCTTTTTCTTTTGCATACAGCTGAACACCCACCGTTGGCATATAAGCAAGCTATTGTTCCGAAACCGCAAAGACCTTTTACTATTCTCCAGAGACCAGAGGAGTGAGTTTAGAACTAAAGAATAGGGAGGAGATAGGGAGAGACCAAATCCTCCTAGGGAGAGACTCGTCTGTCGTCTTTCACTTTCTCAAAAACGCATAAAGCTACAGGAACAGGACTATCCAATCGAGTAGTCTTCTCTATAGCCCTGATAAAGAATCTAGGAGAAAATGTGACCGGAAAAACGTGACAGGAAAAAGTGACAGAAAAAGCAAGAGCGGAAAAAACGTGACAAGGAATTGATAAATATTGAACTTATTGATAAATAAGTACTAAAAACTAAAGCGGTAACAAATGTCTGATTTATATCATTCGCGTAGGTGAATATTTGCTGTAAATATTTGTGAATGCAGCAATAGTGTAAAAAGGTGAGAATATTCGCGTACGAGAATCATCACTTCACACTTTCATTCACCGAATACTCACACTTTTTATCAACATTCGCATTCGTAAATATCGACGGAAAATATTCCTATTCACATATGATTTTAATAAATAATCTACATAATTTAAAAAAAATAAATTACATATCGAGTTATACGCCATTCGTGTCACGTGACAACACGTTTTTCTCATATGGCGTTGGGAATTCGATTAAAAACGCAGACTTTGACAGTATTTTCTGAGAGATCGTCCGCGTTTACCAAAAATATGTAAAACGTCTTTCGATTGCATAACATCACCTGCCAATAAATATCATGCGTTTCCGAACTAACATGAATTCAGAAATGTGTCAGCAAGTAGCTCTGTTTGGATTTGAGAACAAGCCATTGGTGTGCAAAACCCATAAATTTTTCTCTGTCCTTTTCTTGTAAGTGCTATACAACATTTACAGAGAAACCCCATTTTTTAATCGTAGCAAGCTAGTTTTTCCTTGAAACGGAAATTTATGGGGAAATCCCTTCTGCCACGGACATTTTATGTTTATTCAAATTTGTGGGAGCAGGTTTTTTTCCGAAAGTGTTAAGGTGGTTCTCAAATGACATGCTCAACAACGCCAAACTTTCTGACTCATTTTTAAACGGAAAGGCATAAAATTGGCTGGCCTGACTATGGAAGCGATTTGGAATCGAAATGAGTTTTCCATTTTTTGATAAATAAATTACTTATCGAGTTATACGCGATTCGTGTCACGTGATGACACGATTTTCCCTCTTCTTCTGTTTGTTTGAGGCGCTATTTTTAACCTTCATCACAATACATATACATACATATATATATATATATATATACAGGGTGATTTTTTTTAAAGTTGTGAAAGTAAAACCCTTCTTAATCTTCTTCTTAATCAACTCTTCTTCATCAGAATAATGACAGTGCAGCAACTGTTCTTAACAAAAGAACCACTGATCCAAATGACCTGAAATTTCACTAGTGTGCTCCCAAAGCAATGGGAATTTTTTAGATGTGGCAAAAAAAAATTAAAATACCACCGGCAGATGGCGCTGTATATGCAGCAAAGTCGAGAGACGAGCTTGCGCACGACACGCATACAGTGGCGATAAAAACGCGAAGCACGCACACCTCGTGTATGGATATCCTCGCAATGTCTGTGTTGTTAGCGAAACTGTATTATCAGAATAATGACAGCGCAGCAACTTAAGAGATTTAGGACACTTAAGAATTTAAGAAAAGGTCGAATGACGACAGAAGACTTACGGAAGATGGTTTTGAAATTTGAACAGACTGCTTCACTGAGCCTAAAACCCGGTAGAGGAAGGAAAACAGTTGATATTAATCCACAACGCCATTTGTCGGTGCGATTTAAGTTTTTTTTTTTTTTTTTTTTTTTTTTTTTACTACGCCTAAAAAATACCCATTGCTTTGGGAGCATACTGGTGAAATTTCAGGTCATTTGGATCAATGGTTCTTTTGTTATAGGGATCTACTTTCACAACTTTTAAAAAAATCACCCTGTATATTATGTAAAAAATGAAAATTTTCAGATATTAAAATTCAAATTCCAAATAATTTAAGTGTTCTTAAATATAATGATTATTTAAAAAAAACATAGCCATATTTGAATTTTTAAATTATAGTTCATTATTTAAATTTTACTTTATTTTACATTTAGATAAAAGAAACATAAGATAGTAAAGTGATATACATTGTTTACTATGTTACCAGTAGTCTATTTCTTCATTTGTATAAATTAACTTTTCTTATTTGTGTTTTACTTAATTGTTTATAAATATTTTGCTCATTTTTTTTACTGATCATGCTTCAAAAGAAGTATATTGCTTATCATACAAATATTTGCATTTTGCTTCTTTCTTTTTTTTTGTTTCTGGATGTTTTATTTTATTTTATTTTACGAAACATTTACGTTTCTATTAAATATATTTTTTAAATTTAATTTTAATTAATTTATTTTTATTATTATTATTATTATTTTAATATCAGTTCGTTTTATTATTATTATTATCATTCAGTGTATACGGAGAGGAGAAAATAAATGTTTTATTTTTTCTCAGTTATAAATATTTATCCCTCCTCATTTCTTTGAATTTCCATTAATTTATTTTTCAGATTACATTTATAAGAAAGTTTGAATTTTTCTTTTTTTAATTTGCACTCGAAACTTTTTTCCGAAGAGGTTATTTTTGTTTAGAAATTTTACTTTAATATTTTTTCAGTATTTTTACTTTAGCAGTTTTTAACTTTTCTACTACAAATTTTGTAGCTTTTGTGATTTGTTATTATACTTTTTTTTTCTTTTCGAGGATTTCCATTTTTTTTTTCTCATATTTATTTTTGAAAAACGTTTTTCTAGTATGTTTCAGAATTTTCAATTAAATTCTTTCCTCTGATTACGTTTTTTTTTTTTTTTTTTTTCTTTCAGTATTTTTTTGTGAATGTTACTTGTTTTTAAAGTTCATGCATAAACAGATACTTAAATTCCCCCCTCCCCCTCTTGATAAAATTTGAAAGGCTGACACTTTTATATATATTTATATATATATAAGTTTCTTTATGTCTGAAGTTTCTTTTACTTTATTATTATTACTTCTTAGGAATAGTTTTACGTATTCATTTTTAAATTATACTTTTATCTCATTATTATATTCTTCTTTTGGGTAAAACTTCTTTTATTTTTCTCTTATTTAGTATATGTGACGCACAAAAAATAAATAAAAACAAACTCCACTTAATAAAATTTACAGATTTATGCTTTCACGTCTTTTGAGTAAGGTTTTTTAGATATATTTTGTTCATATTATTAATTAAGGAATGAACTTTTTTTCATTACTTATATTTTACGTATATTTTCAATAGCATTTCGTTTTTTTTTTTTTTTTTTTTTTTTTAACGAACCTTAAAAGGTGCATGCATATTTTTTCTCACTTAAGTTTATAAATAATCATTATTATTTTTTCTTTTAAGAAAACCTTTTTTTTTTTTTTCATTCTTTGAATCGTATATATTTTTTTAATATTTATATTTAAAAAATAATTATTGTATCTTTTAATTTCAAAGATTTTTTTTTTCATTTTATTTCTCGGTTTAGTTTTAAAATTCATTAAAAATCGCATTCATTTTATAACATATACAGTCAAACCTCGTTAACATGAACCTCAAGAGGAATTTCTTCATATTAACAGTAACTAAGTACTAAATCTTTGTATTCATTTTTACAGGATTTTAATAAATAATTTTAATAAATAAATGATTTTAATAAATTACTCATTTCGATTCCAAATAGCTTCAATATTCTGGCTAATCGCAAAAAGCAATTTGGAAATGAGTTCTCCATTTTTTTTTTTTTTTTTTTTTTTAAATAAATAAATTACTTATCGAGTTATTAGCGATTCGTGTCTCGTGACGACACGTTTTCTACTTTATCGTGCTGATGCGTCAGAAATATGGTTCAAAACAGCATCTTGGACAGTATTTTCTGAAAGATGTTCTGGCTTTACCAAAAAAAGGGAAAACGTAATTCGATTATATAGTTTCTGAAATAAGCACTCCTGCCAATTTTATGCGTTTGAAAAAAATAAAAAATGTGTTAGAAAGTAGCCAGTTTGGATTATAACGGGACGAGGAACTTTCAAAATAATGTAAAAAATGTCCCCTTGTAAAGAGGATTTCAACGTAAACTTTCAAGCATAAATTGTCCCCGTAAATGTAATAATGATAAAAAAATGGACAGATTTTAAATTTACGAGTTTTTAATAGTTTTTTAAACTGTGCAAAACATAGCAAGAATTGTTAAAAAAATTGAATTTAAACAGTTAAAAATTCTATGTTGTATGGATAACAGTTATTTCTTGACTCTAGTAACAGGCTTTGATTTATGCATATTCTACTAAATTTATTTGAATGCAAATACCTAAAACTTTGTATGTATAAAATATTTTGATACAATTTAGTGATAGTACCTAAAGGTAACATGCGTGGGTTTAAAAACATCTCTGATACATAATTATTTATTTCATTAGTAGTCCTTGATATTATAACCAATTAAACAAATCAAGTAAGAACCAAATCTATTAAATTTTGAACTGAAAATCATTTCCTGCTAGAACTTTTCCTTCACATTATTCTCCTGCGTATTTTCTCCAAAAATACCCTTTCGAGATCTTCAATCAATTAATCTCTTTGTCTACAAAACAGTATGTGATGAAATGCATAAATTGTCGCACAATGAAATCAGAGCTTCGAACAATGTCTCTTGGAAGAAACTTCGTAATTGGAAGTCATTCGTCGTCTCTGATTATATTAAAAAGAAAAACAAGCAATAAAGGCCGAAACACCTACAAACATTTCTAATGATGATTCTTTCGCCATTGCTACAGATTAATCAAATTAATGCTCGAGGGAGAACCGCATCCCTCGCTTTTGAGTAGATGAGGAAAATAAAAATGTTCCTTGCAAGGAAGTGGCGTTTTGTGATGAAAATTGAATTCTGGCTGTTTGATTGGAAACAATTCTTTTTGATGCCATAAACTTCGCCTTTGAAATTGTTCTATGGGGAGTGATTTTCTGGAATATTAATAAAGTCAGAATATCTGTCGCTCGCTCCTTTTGTTAAGAAAATCTGTAATTCAATGTTATATCAACGGGAATGTCAACAAAGGATGGTATTGATTTGAGTAACTAGTAAATAGAAACGATTAAAGTTATAGTTGAAAGAAAACAAATAAAATGTATTGTAAATTTTACATTTTACAATGTTTTTTTTTTTTTTTTTTTTTTTTTTCATTTTCCAACTTACCTGTTGTTTATTATTGTTATAATTATTATTATTTTTTTTTTCATAGCACAGTACCGTGTTTATAGAAATTTCTTCCTATAATAGTTTGTTCCAGTGTAAATCAGTTAAAAATTAACCAATCCGCCGCACAGTGTGCGATTTCGCAAATCTAGCGGGAAAAAATTCAGAAAATCGATTTTAAATAATTTCAGTTTTAGACATTTTAAATTACATCTAACACATTGAAGAGGAGAGAGATGAAGTGAAAGCAGTTTAACTTCACAACAACACAATCAAAAGTCGGCTCAAAACAAAGTTTTCTGTAAACCTTTTTAGAGCGGCGATTATTGTAGATGTAATTGCAAATGATATTTATGGCTAAAAATATACTTATTTTGTAAATATTGTTTTATGATTGTATGGAATCGTTACAACAAAGTATTTACTTTGTTTTTTACAATTACGATAGTTATTTAAAAGTGTTACTTCTTAAAAATAAATTGGTAAGTTAATATGTAAATTATTTGAAAATTTAATAGCATATGATAAATTAAAAAAGCTGCCAAAAATTTTGTACACTCTGGTACATTGTAAGGTAGTTTTTTTTGTAATTATATATGCATATACATATAAAATAAATCAATTTCAGCTGCAACTATTTGCAACTTTTGAATATAAGTAATTTTTTACAGGTATTGAAGTGTTAATTTCGAAAAGAGAATTCTATGAGATATTTATAAATTATGTTACTGGACATAAATCATTGCCAGTGAATTCTAAAAATATCTTGATAGACAATGTATTGCACAAATATAAACTTCAACGTTGCTCATATGTTATGTTAGACCAGATTAAGCGGCTGATCCATTCGTTTATGATTGACATTAATCGAAGATGGAGAAATTATCATCGCATAAAGAACGTTTTTTAAAGAAATATAAGAGATGGCTAGATTCGAATATAACAATAAGTAGTAGACAGAAGTAATAATGACTAAGCGAAAAAAGTTGGACGTCCAAAGAAAATTTTGTTCAAGTGGACCGAAATCAGAAAAAAAAGGTTTATCCATTCTTCTCAGAACACTCACTAAATGAACTCACACATGCCACATGTTTAAAATTAAGACAATTTGGACGAAAGGATGCCGGGGGTATGTTAAAGCAAATATCTGTAAACCCTAAAAAAGCAACTAAATTTTAAAAAATCGTTCAAAAAGCCGGATAACCAATATTTAAATATTGTCTTGAAGAAGCGTTGGTTTTAATAACCACTATGAAATTAAGCTGCCGAAAATACAGGATTCTCTGCGTTACAAAAAGTTTTGAACATTTATACATCCTATGAGCAGGTAAAGAATGCAAAAAAATGTGCTATCCATCCCAAGAAAACTGCATATTTTCTTAATCATTTGCAGAAGTTAAATTACAATCTGTTGTAGATTTAACGATAAAAAGACTTTGTATTATACAAAAACATATATTAAATATTCTTACTAAAGAATAAGGGTATGTGTTAAAAAGTATAACAATGATTTCTAAACGGGGGTTGGGGGGTGGGGGGTCGATGGAAGCGGTGGACAAAGTAGATACAAGAAAAAATCAAATGAAAACAACTTTGAAGATGCAAATATTCTAATCCTTTCTGTGGTTCCTTTAAAACTATATGGTTGTAATGAAGAAAATCGAAACTTTGTATTATGGCAAAATGCACACCCTTCATCTACTTCTTACTGTAGAACCATAAAATTTAGGTTCACCAAGGAAACTGATCAGTCAGTAACGGAAGAATTTGAAAATGTCAGAAATCAAATTACTGCTCTTGTGCCAAAAATGGTAGAATTAGATGATCAAACATAATGAAATAGTGCACAGATTTGAAGAAACAATTTTAGATGGCAAACTGTGCAATATTCTATCTTTAAATAAAGCAACCCAAAAATGCTATATCATTAACGCAACTTCCAAAGTTATGAATAATTTGAAATGTATTTGAACACATACGAGTAATGCTCACACATTTTCATGGACACTACATGCACAGATAAGATTTATGGAATGCCTTTGACATATTGGTTATAGATTGGATGTAAATAAAGGCAGTGCCGAAAACATTAAAGATGACACTGACAGCGATGTAAGTACCTAATAACATAATTACTATTTACTAAAAAAAAACTCTTCTTGTTGTAAAAGTAATGTATTGTACATTTTTAAAATCTGCACTGAATGAAATAACACTGCGTAAAAGTCAATAAATGAAAATGATGAAAACTCTTTCTATTATCATTATGATAATGTAATAATGATGACGTAAAATGTACAATGTAACGAATAAATATATATTTTTCCATAATATAGAACCATTTTATCTATAGTAAGTGCAATTTTATTTAATTAATATCAGTAATTTTCATAAATTGAATTTTGACCCGCTAGATTCGCAAAATCTTACACTGTGCGCCGGGGGGAAAAAAAAAATGAAATTTATTGTAAATGATACGTTTCGTTCCTCAGTCTTTCCTACTTCTTTTACTTATCTTCTATTTATCAATGTTAATTATTTATTTTTTAGAGCTCTGTATTTATAACTATTTCATTCTTCTATCCCAAATAATAGTTATGATTGTTTATTTTTAAGGCTGTTCTCAAATCCAAAATGGCTACTTTCTGACATATTTTTAATTCATTTTTGGTCGCAAGTGTATCAAATTGGCAAGTGCATTTTTTTTTTTTTTTTTTTTTTTTTTTTGAGTAATCGAGCTGTTGTTTTTCCGTTTATCGGTAAAGCAGAACTTTTTTCAGAAAACCCTGTCAATGTTGACATTTTGAACTAAGTTTCTGAACGAGACAGCGCAGAAAAGCAAAAAAATCCTTATTTAACAGCTCGAATTTTCTGACATATTTTCTAACTCATTTTTAAACTAAAAAATATTGAAATTATTTGTAATCGAATATGTCTAATAATATAATAGGATCTCTAAATAACAGATTTAATTTTTTTTTTCATAAATGAATAACATCTCGAGTCTTAAGCGATTATTGTCTCAAGAAATCTGTTTTTTTTTCTTACTTCCACGTTCTGTCGAGTCCGGAACTTCAGTTCAAGACGTTAGACAACTTTGACACGATTTTCAGAAAGATTTTCAGCTTTTACCGAAAAATTAAAAATAAATAAATAAATAAAAATAAATTCGTTTACAGAGTTTCTGAATAAGAACACCTGCCATTTTCATGCATTTGCGAATAAAAATGAATTAAAAAACGTGTCTGAAAGTATGGCACGAAGAAACTGGAAAACACTGGAAAAACGCACGAAGCAGCTCTTCTAAATATTTAGAGAATAATCTCGACTTGTTACCAATGTAAATCAATATATGTGGTGTTTTGAGAGAATTCATAAATTCATTGGAAACAAAATCTTTTATAAATATTACATTTGACATAATTTTTTTCGCCTTATGTTCTGTTTAATAATGTTGATTTATCAATTATTTATTTTTTAGCAATTTGTATCGACAGCAATTTTACCTTTCTAGCCAAATAAGTGTTAAAAAAAAAAAGAGGAACAAGAAGAAATAAATAAAAAAAGCTCAATACACTGATAAAAAATCATATAGAACGCCATCGTGCTAAATGTTATTAGAATAATTTCTACTTTTGTTCCAAAATCTGTTGTAAATTGTGCATTTTTTTTTGTGTTTTACTTCTCTAGCTTATCTTTCCTATGTTACTGTTAATTAGATATTTTAGAACTTTGAGATTGTAGCTGTTTCATTCTTCTACCTAATATCTGTTTCTATCGATTTAAAAAATGAATGGAAAGATTATCGAATTTCCAGACAAATAAACGAAAGAAAAGATTTGAAAAGTATCTATTCATTTTTAGTTCTTATTTCTTCGCTTACTTTCTTTTTGATAAGTTTTCAATAATTAACTCAATTCCATTCGATATAATAAAAGGATAGAAACTCTTTCTAGATTTCCCGTCAGTTGAAAAGTTTAATTTATTCTTTGATTTTGTTCGGATAATAATCTATATATCGGCATTTTTATTTTTAATTGCTTAAAATAAGATTTTGTCGTCTAATTAAGAAAGTCGGCCTTTGGCAATATATGGTTTAGATGGCGTGGTACAGTTTTCAAGCTGTTTTCTTCATTAATTGTACTTGAATAGTAAAATACGTATTTTTATAGAGAAATATTAAGAACTTTTCATAGATTTTTCATGATGGTAGGGCATTTGAGAAAATTTAAAATGTAAATGGTTATACAAACTGCATTTTTTATCGGTTTATGTTGGTTGCTGTAAAAGTACATAAAAATAAATAAATAAATAAATAAAACAATTTCAGTTCTAAAAGGGTCGAAACTAAGGAAGAGGGGGGGGGGGGGGGTATGTGCCTTCGGCTTCGGGCACCAGAACGCAAGGTACAGGGTCGCCAACGAAGATATGTATATATATATATATATATATATATTGGCGGATTTTTGAAATCGGCGGATTTTTAGCTGAAAATGATATTGAAGGGACACAGTTTTATGGATTCAGATGAGATGACCGAAAATGCGACGAAGCAACTGAAGGACGTCTCAAAAAATGGAATCAAGGAGTATTTTGAACAGTCATACGAACGCTGGATGAAGTGTGTGGATGCAGGAGGAAAGTACTTTGAAGGCCAATAAGGTAAAATTATTGTTCTATTTTTTAATAATTTGTAATTGACCTATAAAGTACTTTATCTGGAGATCCTTAAAGACTACGAGATGCAATCAGACGAAAACGACCTGAAAAATGGGCAACAAATGATTGGGTTTTTTTACATGACAATGCTCCACTACATCGCGTTCTGATTGTGAAAAATTACCTTGCCAGACACAATGCTACCACTCTGGAACACCCTCCTTATTCTTCCGACCTAGCACCAGCGGATTTTTACCTGTTTCCACAGCTGAAAATGAAATTGAAGGGACACAGTTTTATGGATTCAGATGAGATGACCGAAAATGCGACGAAGCTACTGAAGGACGTCTCAAAAAATGGATTCAAGGAGTATTTTGAACAGTCATACGAACGCTGGATGAAGTGTGTGGATGCAGGAGGAAAGTACTTTGAAGGCCAATAAGGTAAAATTATTGTTCTATCTTTTAATAATTTGTAATTGACCTATTCCGGGAACTTTTTGACCGTACCTTGTAGGTAAAATGCTTGGTGAGGTCGGGTGACTGCCCGGGACACTAAAACTAAGGGGTGGAAAATGCGCAATTTTATTTATTATTTCTATTATTATTTTTTTTTACTACAATTACTTTCCTTACACCCAGAACCGGAATTAGAGAGCATCCAGAGGCCCTTAGACCGATCGGGACTTTAAACACTACTGGATCGAAAATTCACATAAATAAAACACGTAGAAAAAACTTAATAATTTTGTTTTTGTTGTAAGTCACTATTATAATTTTGAAAATTAGCATTAGGTTCAGGAAAGTGTCTAGACATATCAGTCTATTAATAGAAAGAGCGATATATACGTGATAATTCCACGAAACTGGCTGTAGATATGAACATGAAGATATTTTACGTTATTGGAACTCACCACAGACTTCTAATACACTGCAAAAAATAATTGTTGATTTTACAGTATAAAACTGGCATCCCAGCTGCCAGTATTATACCGTAAAATTAACAGTACAATAAACAGTGAAATAAGCAGTAATACGCAACCGCGCAGCGAATTACTGCTTATTTTACTGTTTATTACTGTTAATTTTACGTTATAATACTGGAAGCTGGGATGACAGTATTATACTGTAAAATCAACACTTTATTATTATTATTATTATTATTATTATTTTCAGTGAATCAAGTTTGTTTTCCAAACAGACTACATGAAAATTACGACTATGTGCGATAAGCCATACCATGTTCTCCAAGTATGTAGAAATTCTAATCTATTAGTTAGATACCATATCCAGTTATAAGTTTCATTTTGACTATCAGAATATATATGGCACCCAGGGCAGAGGAAAGATGTAAACATGGTCCAAGAGTTAAGTGATGGACTGGTACTGACTAGGGCTCCTATAATACATATATAAGAGCTTTAGTACTGACAACAATGAACCTCCTGGGTAAGTCCTACCAATTTCTCCATCTCTCTCACTAACTATTAGATTAATAATTGTAGTTACTATTTTTGAGATTTAATAAATAACTAGCTGGCTTCGCCCGCCAGCGGGGCCCCTAATTGTAAAACCTCTAATCTTGTAAAATCTCGAAAAGCTATCGATGTCGATTCGAATGAGCCATACCCCGTCGTGATCCGGCCCATAGAAACAGAGTTCGGAAAGCGCCCCTAGTGGTGAAATGCGGAAATAAAATCGATAATCTCTAGTAAGCTCTATCGGTGTCGAGTCGAATGAGCTATACCCCGTCGTGATCCGTCCCATAGAAAATAGAAAAGCGCACCCTGGTGGTGAAACTCGGAACTAAATTCGGTAAGCTCTATCTATGTCGAGTCGAATGAGCAAAACCAGGTCGCGATGGGACCCATTCGAAAGGAGATATTTTGAAAAGAAATAGCAAATTCCTTAGCTTTTTTTTTTTTCCTATACAAAAATGACCGTTATTTAAAAAATTCTAAAACTTTTAAAAATAAATGTTCCTGCGTTGAATCATAAACCGGGAGTTCAACAAATTATATAGAAACCGATATATAAAAAATAGAAAAAAAATTAATTTGATATCTTTTGGAGTTTTCGAAAAAAGTACACACAGCAAGTATATTTGCGGTGCAATCGGCTGCTTCAAAACACAAATATCCTAGTAGAATAGAATTTTAACCATGAAAATATAATTATTTCTCGTCCGATGTCGACGTTGTGCGTTTTTAAAAATTGTCTCCTTAAATTTTAAGTATTTCTAAGACGGGGATACAATTTCATCAATAGTCAAAATTTTAGGTATTAAAATTTAAGGACATTGTGACTCGTATCACTATGACTTTAAATGCACTGCAAAAAATAATTGTTCATTTTACGCAGTATAATACTGGAACCCCAGATGCCTATATTATACCATAAAATTAACAGTATTAAAAAGTAAAATAAGCAGTAATACGCTGCCGCGCATGCGCGGTAGCGTGCGGTTTGCAGTGTACCTACTCAATTCTAATGTAATACTGTAACTACAGTAAAATATGTGTAAATAAAATGTGTCATTACGGAATCCTGTCTTAAATAAAAAAATTGCGTGATCCCAACACAAAGAATATCAACAATTATATATGCTAAAATGAAAATCTGTATTACAGCGAAATTTTGTCATGTTTCTTTCAACTCCAGTTTCAGAGGTATTATTAATATTTGACAAAGCTTATTACTAGTTCAATATTACGTATTTTATTATATATTTTTAATTTAACAATAAGTCGAGTATTAGACACTTAGTAAATTTATCTTTGTAAATTTACTTTGTGGAGGAGGAAGGGGGTACGCCAAAATCCATGACCCCCCCCCCCCCCCTATGAAAACAAAGCTAGTTTCGGCACTGAGTTTTAATTGATGCAAGAAAAAGAAAAGTGCCGTTTGGAAAAAGAAAAGTTATAGGTTCCTTATCCACCGGACTTGATTTATCCCACGGGCTCGTGGAGACCGTTAACTTTTTTACGTTCTTAGATTATTATAACCACTATTAAAAACATTTTGGCTGCAACTATTTGAAAACTTTCAAAATGTATAGCTTTTTTTTTTTTGCAACATTTGAACATTAATAAGCTTGTCATCTTTTTCATCGGAAAAGATATATATTTCTTTTTTGACTAAAAAAGTCACTGCCAGAGGCAAAAGTTCTTTGTCTACAGAACAACACAGTCAATGACAGTTGAAAAATTCAGTTACACTTGTTTTGACTGAAAGTATCAAATATCGAAATATTTTGAAAGTAAATATCGGATATATATCATGATATTATCAATCACGATATATATCAATTGATATACACTGCTCAAAACAATTAAAGGATATTGCAGCTTTAGGTGGATTTTGTATCTGGGAAACTTTTTAGCTGATTGATACATGGTCGACAGACATAGTAGGTTATATGAGAATAAATTACACATGTTTGGCAGAAAAAAATGCATTTTATTGCGCATTTGTGTACAAAAGGAAAAAAACACAATTTGTGCATATGAGAAAAAAAGAATAAGAAAAGGTGTTTTCTTCAAAGAAAATCATTTTCAGTAGGATGGTTTCCACGGGCGGCCAGCAACGTTGAACACCTTTGAGGCATGGACTCAATGAGGCTATTAATGACGAGTTGGGGTATTCTGCCCCACTCTTCCAGAAGAGCTCTTTCCAGTTCTTGGAGAGTTTGTGGGGGTTGTTGGCGGCCAGAAACTCGTCTTCCTAGAGCGTCCCAAACGTGCTCGATTGGATTTATGTCTGGAGAACACGCTGGCCATTCCATTCGAACGATTCCTTCCTCGAAAAGGAAATCCTCCACCAGGTTTGCACGATGTGGCCTGCAGTTATCGTCCATTAAAATGAAGTTATCTCCGATTGCTGCAGCGTAAGGGACTACAATAGGTCTGAGGATCTCATCCCTATATCGGCGACCAGTCAGAGCTCCATCTCGAATGATGTAGAGGTCAGTGCGCCCGTCAATGGAGACGCCACCATGCACCAACACTCCTCCACCGCCAAATCTGACACTTTCGTGCACGAACGCAGGATTATTCCTACTGCCACGGTCCCTCCAGATGAAAATACGCCTATTATCCGGATGCACAGAAAAACGGGACTCGTCAGAAAACAGAATATTGCTCCATTCATTTCTCCTCCAGTTGACATGCTCGGTTGCCCACTCCCTGCGGTCGCGACGATGCCTTGATGTTAATCTAACACATACCATCGGTCGGCGAGCATACAGACCTACAGCATGGAGCCGGTTTCGGATAGTCTGAGTTGAAATCGTGGTGCCTGTAGCCGAGCGAAGGTGTTGTTGGAGAAGAGTAGCGTTCATGTTTCGGTGTCTCCGAGCTGTTAACGCTAAATACCGATCTGCATTGGGCGTTGTTGCCCGTCTACGACCTTGCCCTGGTCTTCGGCCTGCACATCCACTCTCCAAAAAACGGTTCCAGATCCTGGAAATGACACTTTGTGACACTCCAATGGCTTGCGCTACTTCGGCTTGAGTTTGGCCCCCTTCTAACCTACCAACAATTCTCCAAGCTTCTGAATCTGTCAAATGACTTCGCTGAGACATCGTACTCATCGAAACAAAGCAATCACTGAATGCCGATCATCCTTGTCTTCATTCTCTTTTATCCAGTTGAAAGTCAAATTTCATTCGCTGCCGCTGAAGCGACGTTTTTGACGTCGAACTCAAAATTTGCATACTCCACAGTTTGAAAACCAGAAAAATTTGCATTTGTGATTCTCTTCTTCTATTTTCGGCAAAAAAAATTTCGTTTATATCTTTATTTTATATAAAACTTCAAATATTCTTTAATTGTTTTGAGCAGTGTATATCACCGAACCCTGGACTTGATAAACATATTTACTTTCTTATTAGAGGAAATCAGGTATGTGTGACTTTCTCAGCTCATGGAACCCTTAAAAGTTGCAGGGCTCGTAGGCCCACAATTTTTAAGGTACGCTATCTATAGGATAGTCTAAGACTCGATTAACTGATAAGGGTATGTAAGTAGTGTAGGAGCTCTAGGATAGTCTACTCTGACTATTTGGTAATCTGTCACTGCTCGCAAGGTCGAAAAATGAACTATAAACTATGATTAAAACTATGAAATACCTCTTATGCAATTTCATTTATTTAATCTTCAAATATCTCCTACGTAATTTTGATTTGATTTTAATCTTCACCTAACCCCCATTCCAATAATTCGGTGTTTGCCTTAAACTGATTTATTACATTAGCTCTGAAAGTTAATATAAACTATTAAAAGCAAGGATTAATCCCTGAAAAATAATTCCTTTTTTCATTTTAAACTTTTGAGATTAGAAAAAAAAACTTTTTTCTTCGACGTCTGGCGATTTCGGAAAGACGGATGAGTTAAATGTTACAACTTTAATACTTTTCCTATCGCAGCACACTAATGGAAGTTGTTCGGAAGTTCCATTAAAAAGATATCCAGCACGGTCACGGTTCGCGAAAGTGACAGAAATAAATTACTCCGAGTTAATTTTATATGCCATGCTTGATGCAGAGCTCTAATCTTTCTTGTTCGAGAAGTTTAATGAAGCGTGAGGCAAAGTATTGTAAGTCAAATTCTTTAAAAATAAATTTCAACTCAAAAAAGTAAGCAAGAAAATAAAACGTGGGTGGGCAGGGAATAGTTTGCTATTCTAGCATCTTATTTTTTACATCTCACAACTTGAAAGATGAATACAGAAATAATAATAATAAAAAAAATCGATACAAAAAGTATCCATTCTGTTTTAGACAGGTTTCCCTTCTTAGTAGGGGCACTTTTTATTGCAATTGTATCGTACCATTTTCACCGGAACTATGAAATTTTTCCTCGTCAGTAAACTTCCCGATTCCCCTCGCTAATGTTATTCCCATGGGCGTAGGATGCATTCGTATTTTTAAAATATCTCACCAGGAAATTCATATATTTAACTTCTGTTTTCTGTGTACTGTTCTTAAAGAATGTCTCTTTTTTTCTTAGTTGTCAAAATATTTCTAAACTATGTGCTTAATTTATATTTTTATGTGTTAAAATCTTAGCGAAACTGAATACGATTTTAACATTTGATATAAAATTCAGTATATTTTTTAGAAAAAAATTGACAACTAAGAAAAAAAAGAGACATTCTTTAAGAACAGTACAAAGAAAACAGAAGTTAAAAATATAAATTTTCCGAGGAGATATTTTAAAAATACGAATGCATCCTACGCCCATAGGAATAACATTAGCGCAGGGAATCGGGAAATTTACTGACGAGCAGCCTTAAGGTAGGGTTCCGCTATAAACAATTCCCGGTTTTACAGGATTTACTGTATAAAAGTGGTCCTGACTTGAAATAAAATCAAACATTTTATACGAATTCATTTTGTTCTTGGATTAATTTGTATTAAAAAAAAAAAAAAAATCAACTTTCAAATGACTTGCTCAACAACGCAACGCGAAACATTCTGACTCATTTTTAAACGCAAAGGAATAAAATTGGCAGGCCTGATTATTGAAGTGATTTGGAATCGAAATGAGTTTTGATAAATAAATTATTCATCGAATTAGAAGCGATATTAACCGTGTCACGTGACGGCGCGTTTTTCTCCTTTCTGGCGCTACGGCGTCGGAAATTCGGTTCAAAACACCGACTTTGACAGTATTTTCGGAAAGATCTCCTACTTTTACCAAAAAATGGAAAATGCCTATCGATTACAAAGCTTGAATAAGAACACCTGACAATTTGACGCGTTTCCGAAAAAAAAAAAAATGAATTTAAAAATGTGTCAGAAAGTAGTTTCTTTGGATTTGAGATCAGCCTTAACAAACATATATTTAAAATTGAGAAATATTCTGCAATTCGGGATATTCTGTAACTTTTTTAACAATGTTTTATTAATCATGCGAAAATAATAGCCACTCAGTCGCTTAAAAACATTTATTTGCAATTTTTGTAAATCTATTTAAAAACTATTCTTCAGAACAAATTGTAAAAAGTTATTCTTCGGATTATCTCTCGAATATAACAGATAACCATACTTCTTACAAATATTTTAATCAAACAAACGTCTGATAATATTTGAAATGCAATGTTTTCGGCATTACTATTCTCTTGGAAGCGTCCTCGAAGTGATTTGATATCACGAATCTGAAGATGCCACTTCCTTATCAAACAGTTTCGCCTTTAAATTATCGGGACTGTAATTGAAATCTTTGGGCACAGTCCAAGGAACATATCACTCAATTGGTGTGTGGATCTCTTTTCTGGTGCCTACTCAGATATAAAGAGCTCTTTCAGAAGTTCCAGAGAAACGTCTGTCTTTTGAAGTAGCATCAAATCAGATGTATTGCTTCACTCTCGGATGGTTCATGATTATCATGACTGTTTGAAATATTCCATATAGCGATAGATTAATTGGTTCATACATGCAGACTGAATGATGTATAAATTTTGTAGATACATCAGTCTATATAATAATGGATTTGATGTGCGTATGAAAAGTGATGCACATACTTCATATGGAATTTATAAATAAGTAATTTATTTATCAAAAAATGTAAAACTCATTTCGATTCAAAATCGCTTCCATAGACAGGCCTGCCAATTTTATACTTTTGCGTTTAAAAATGATTCAGAAAATGTGTCAGAAAGTTTCGCGTTGTTAAGCACTTTATTTGAGAACACATTTCCATACATTTAATTTTAAAAAGTTTTTTTTGTTGTTATTTTAAATATATTATTGGCATGCTTGGTATGTATTTCAGATAAAATTTTCCGTAAAGTTCATATTCACAAACATTTTTGCTTTTTTTTAATAGTTTCAAAAATAAAAAACATATATTGTGCATTTAAAACCACTATCTTAATGTAATTATCTGAAACTTGACGGAAGTGGGGTGACATTATCATCAATAGGTTTGCAGTTTCTCTTCAACCTCTCCCCGTCTTTCGTTAAAATTCCGCCAAGCGAATAGATACATTCTTTATAAAATATTAATATATAAATATACATCATAACAGTGGCACCATTTTAACTTAAATCAGTTTTATTTAAGTGGTCCATCGTTTCTTTATTTAAAGATTTAAAAAAAAAAAAAAAAAAAAAAAAAAAAAAAAAAAAAAGCAGATACAGAGAGATATTTTATTAAAATAGGCAGCGCACTATTTCTTCTCGCAGAGGCATAATGTTCACAGTATATTGTGTACTGTCAACCTCCACGTTCTTCAAGTATAGTAAGGATTTATTGGATAGTTCATTAGGGACCGGTCTAGAGAGGGGAGTTCTTAGGGAACTACAGTCCTCCCCTTCCCTCTCCTCCGAAATCACAAACATCGTCCCCGAAACGAGCATCCCATATACAACCTTTTATTTTTGGATACTACTATTTCCGAACAGTAATCTTCCCTTTATTTAATCCCAGAGATTTCTGGGATTGAACAAGGCGAATAGTACTATTCTAAAATAGTGGTACTAAAAATAAGGAGTGTGTGTCACGTATACGTGACGTAGAGATTAAGCAACCCCCCTCCACACACGCAAATATTCACATATACACACCCCTCTTATATATTTTATAAAGAGTTTAATTTTTATATTGATGACCTAACCTTTTTAAGACTAAGCTGTTATTAAGCTTTAATGAAGTTTTCCCATTTTATCTTAATATAACATTTAATCGAAATATCCTTTCATTTAAAGTATATTTTGCTTCTTTCGCTTTTTACGCTAAGTCTTCCTTAAATCCTTTCACTTCACTGATACCGATGTAATGAAAATTTGAAAGAAAATGTTCATAATCTGAATATCGAAGTAGCTTTTAGCTTTTTAAATCTAGTGAAAATTAAAAATAGATATAAAAATTTTCATTTAAATAAAAAGAATAAAACTTAGTTTAACTGCTGAGCTAAGTATTTTGATAAAATTTAAAAGCTTTTATGTAAACCTCGACATTAATAAATGTACTTACTTCAAATTACGTATGTTTAATTTAAAGCTTTAGAGATAAAATAAATGTCTTTAACTATTCATCAGTTTAAATTGAAATTAGACGAAGAAAAATGCATTAGAAGCTCTGATATATGCATATTTTATTCTTTATTTCTTGATCGTTAACTTTTCTTTTGAAAAATAAATGGATAAGGAAAAGCGCTTTGTGTGTGTGTGTATGTGTTTAAACAGGGTAGTTATAATAAAATCTTTCTATATCAATGATCATTATCATAATTATGAAATAGCTTAATTATAGTGCTCTCTTCCTACTGGACTTTTATTTATTTATTTTCTTTGTTTTTCTTCTATTTATTTATTTTGCGTACAGTAATTGAAATTCATCGAAATGAATCAAGATTTGAATAATTTATTTCAATCTTAGAACAGGAGACCACATAGTTTGCGTCTCCTGCAGGAGACACACACATGTGTGTTATAATTTTTTTTTGGGTTGTAACTTTATTAAGGCCTGATTATGCTCTAGGCAGATGACACAGAAGCCATCTGCCTAGTAGATATATGGGTTCGGACTCTTTTTTTTTTCGTAGCCCGAGCCCGAAATCTTAAATTGTTTCAAGATTAAAATGGTTCTCAAATGACCTTCTCAACAACGTGAAATTTTCTGACTCATTTTTAAACGCAAAGGCATAAAATTGGCAGATCTGACTATTGTACCAAAAAATGGAAAACGTCTTTCGATTACAAAGTTTCTGATTAAGCACATCTGCCAATTTCATTGATCAAGTATTCAAAATAATCGTAAACGGGGAAGGGTGGGGATCAAGGGGCAGAGTTCCCTGATGAAAAAATAATGAACTGTTTCAACTCTTCCTTTTGAAAAATGCTAATAGAAACTTAGTTTAAAATATTTTTTTGCTTAATTTTGCACTGCTGTTTTATGTTGATAGGTCTAAAAATTATCTTTCACAGGTTTTTTGACAAAAACATTTTCAGACTACCTTATTTCATGTTTAGAGTTTGCATTAAAAAAAAGTGGTCTAGAACGGACTACAGACAGATATGTTCTAAAAATTTGCCCCTCCTAAATTTATTTTTGTTGGCGTCCATGGCTTAAAAAAAAAATGGTTTCATGCATTTGTGAGAAAGATATGACGATTTTAATATTATTCCCATGCTCTTTGTTTTAAATGACGCATATTTTTGTAATATATTCCTTTTTAATAGAATGAAATGTAATTCTGCCGCTGTAGCTCATTTGTTGCTATTGTTGTATAAAATTTCCACTAGCTTCAAACCCCAGAAGTAATTTCATCTTTAATACGATTATCATAAATATTTCAACTGTTTTTTCTGTTTTCTTTTTGGCGTCTTTCAAATATACGTCTTTCAGATTTAAAATTATAATTACTTTTAGTAAGTGCATATATATATACCCTTTTCAGAAGTCATTAATTCATTATTCCAATTTAAGATGCCGCGGTGAAATCTCAAATACATTTCTTAAATATTCGTACGAACGAAAACTTTGTCGCCACAAACAAGTTCACCTTATTTCATCTATTTTCAAATCCACGGAATTAAAATTCTCGCTTCTAAATGAGAACGTAATTGCCAGCTACTTTCACGAGACGTAATTCTTGTATAATTAAATCTGACAAAATCATAACTGTAAAAAAAGGAAGCCAAGTAAAAAAAAAAAAAAAAAAAAAAAAAAAAAGAAGAAGAAGTAATATGTAAGTGGGTGCTAAGTTCAAATAAAATTCACTCAAACTTACCTACTGAAGTATTATAGCATTGTTTAAATTGTCAAAAAAAAATATATATATACATTGATAGCATATTAATAATAAATCTAGAGCTTGGCAAGTTTTTGATAAATATTATGCCTATCATTTTCATGTCTTAATAACATGATGATGATAATATTAATAACACTGTCATTATAATAATTTTTAATATTGTTATTATTATAAACAAATGACTCGTGTATAAAGATTTGATAAACAAATAAACACACAGATACACTTCCGCTCGTCTTTGATTATCACTCTAGTGACCCCCACTCCCGGAAACTTCAATGTAGACTAAGGTCTGACAAAGAGACAGATACACTTACGCTTGTTCTTGGTCACCACTCTAGAGACTCCACCCATTTCAGGAGCCTCAATACATTCAAACTAAGTCCTCCAAACATGAAATAACAAGTTTTGATATAATAATGTCATTAATAAAGATAAATGACTCTTAGGTAAAAACTTGTCAAGTTCTAGATTTATTATTAATATGCTATCAATAATTTTTATATTTAAACAATTCTATAATACTTCAGTAGGTAAGTTTGAATGAATTTTATTTGAACTTGACACCCACTTACATAGCACCTTTTTTTTTTTTTTTTTTTTACAGAACTTGGCCTTTTTTTTTTTTTTTTTTTTTCACAGTTATGTTTTTGTTAGATAGATTACTTTCCAGTCTCCTTCATCCGATTGAAAAGCTGTTCATCTCAAATTTCGGTGAGTTTTTGCTCTTTGATTAGTGTCTTTTTTACTATTTTATAAAACTTATCTATAAATTGCTGTTATCATCCAGAACGAATTAAAAATTTGCTGTAGAGACCTGAAAGAAATGATCTTGTTACTAATTAACTGCATTAGCTGATGCATTGCCGTACTTGCAAAATTTATGCATCTACCAATGAAAATGATTTCATGAACGCGTCAGAAAGTAACGAGTTTAAATTTGAGGACAGTCTTAATATTTCAACTATTTTTTTCTGTTTCCGTCTTTTCCAGTTATACGTCTTTCACATTTAAAATTATAATTACTTTTAGTAAGTGCATATATATATACCATTTCCTAATGCCACTATTTCATTATTCCAATTTAAGACACGTCGCAGTAAAATCCCAAACACACTTTTTAAATATTCATCGTTCGAATGAAAACTTTGTCGCCGCAAACAAGCTCACCTTTCATCCGCTTTCAAATCCGGAATTAAAATTCCGCGCGTCTAAATAAAAACGTAATTTGCAGCTCCTTTCACGACACATAATTCTTGTATAATTAAATCCATCACCGCTGTTTGGCGGAATAGCACCGATAAATAATGTATTCAGAACTCCAATAGCCTTAAGTAGGGTTCTGAAAGGATTAAAGTTATGTAATTAATGAAATTCTCTTGGCGACATCTAATTACTCTGCATATTAATTTATCTCATAAGAACCAAGTCCCTCATGTCACTTACTTTAGGGGGTATCGTCATTAAGTCTTGCTGTTTCTCGCAGGTGGTCGCCGATCTGAAAAGAGATTAGAAATTCGCAAATGAAAAGTGGTCCACTGATTTCCAAATCCAGTTTTAAAGATTCGGAAATCGATATTAATTCCGCTCCATGCTTAGGCAGGGAGGATCTCGTTTTCCGTTTGGGAATACATTCAGGGATCAATGACAAACTGCCTAATTTGTAACAAGGAAAAGAATGGAAAATGTTGGAGTTGTTAGATGAAAAGTTTTACGATTCAGCGAGAATATGTATGAGAATTTAAAATTTAAATTTATTTATGTGGGAAAGTATCGTTGAATTACCGATTAAATATTTATACATCAAATATATTGAGTGAATGATAATCTTTATGTATGTGTGCATGTGTGCGATACTACAGTGTAGTTCATAAAGGACTCCCTAAATTTAAAATTCAACAATCCATTAACTATAATAAATATGAAAATGAAATAAGTGACATATTTATAAGAAAGCTCATAAAATTTGTATACAGTAATTTTCAAAATAGTTCAAATTTCATCAATAGATGGCTCTGCGCTGTCTCAAACTGTAATATTCAAATTAACTTCAAAATCTTTTTTTTATATGTATTTCAATAGTTAAATAGAATAAATATAAAATCGAAATAGCTTTGATACAGTTTTACAAGTACACTGCAAATTCCCAGCACACATTGGGAACACATTTGGAACACTTTGATTCAAAAAATGTGTTCCAGTTACCTCAATGTGTACTGAAATGTGTTCCGAATGTGTTCCGCTATAAAGAAAGTGTTCCGAAAAGTGTACCGAAAGTGTTCTGCTCAGGATATTTGTTAAATCTAAACTCGTAACAGATTGGGAACACATTTGAGAACAGATTGGGAACACATTTGAGAACAGATTTGGAACACATTTGGGAACACCATTTTGACGCACTTGTTAAATCATCGCTTTCTTTGTTACAACGATGCTTTGTTACAACCTACTTTGTTACTAAGAAGCCTTGATCGCAATCAATGCGGATTTCAAGATCATTATTTTTATTACTTGGGTAAGTTAAATTTTAAAATTTATTTTACAGCGCACATGAGCTCGTTATATTAAGGGTCCTATTATAGTGGCCCCACCAGTGGCTGAGAAGTTCTGCTTTCAAAGCTGGTAGACGGGAGGTGCTGGGTTCAAACCATTGTCGCGCCCGTCGACCTAACCGTTCGGAGTTTTCCGTGGTTTTCTTCGAACCTTGCGTAAATACGGGTTAGGATCCCTTAGGAAGGTCCGTCTTGGAGGGCACCCCCCCCCCCTCCCGCCGTTCTATATCCCTGGCGCAGATAATTTGCCGTAACAAATAACCAACCAACCAATTGAACCGGTATAGTGATTGTCGTTTGAACGATATACACTCTAAAAAAATCCGTGAAAATACAAGAGATTTTCCGTAAAATTTTACGGAGAAGTTTCATTTTTCTAAAATTTCAGTACAATTTCCGTAAGTGACATTAGTTCCGTTAAAGAGACTTCATATCCGTAAATATGCAGAAAGTTTTCCGTAAATTTAATGGATTTTTCCCGTATTTCTTTCAAAACAGTACAATGTCCGTATTTCTTGCAAAACAGTGCAATTTTCGTAAATGACGTTTAAAGGTTGAGTACAGAAATCGCTTTTTTTGAAATGCGAATTAAGATTGTTATATTTACTAGAGTTCTTCTAGGATACAGGCCTGGCTTGGCTCGACCAGCTGGCTCATTCTAACCGAGGCCATGTCAATTTATTGTGAAAAGAATAGTAATATTTATATTTTTTAATGAAATATTTAGAAATTTATTTTATTTTTATAAATTACAAAAAAAAAAAATCTAATCTATTTATTTTTTAAATTTACTAATTTTTTTCCTGATAGTACTTCAAATTTATGATTTTTTTTTTCACTTTTTTTTTTTTTAATTTATCTTTTTTAATGTGAGGCAATATTGTGTTATTTAAAGGTTTCATAACATAATATCTCTGCAAATTATAGCTATGCAAATTGGTATTAAACTAAACTGTTTTGGCTTACAAATTTATGAATTACGCTAAAATTTATTATTTTCTAAATTATAATTTTACAAAGTTTACAATTTTTTTCCTTAAATTTATAAAATTAGTTGATGTTTTTTCTTTACTTTTATAAAAATCAAGTTTCTAATTTTATAACGTTTTTAATTTATTTCGTTAGTTCATATTTTTATAAATTAAACTAATTTAATTTAAATGAAATCAGTTAGTCCATATTTAAACTTACTTATCCCAAAGTCATTATTTATTATTATTTTTTTTAAATGTAGTGTTAAAAATATAATGTTTAACAGAACCGTTGAAAGATTTGAGATTTTATACTTTTAATTATCAAAAAGTGCAATTCCCCCCCCCCCCCCCCCCTCCAGAGCAGAAATTCCTCGAGAATGTAATAGGTAGTATTTCTTACGAAATCTACCTAAAACAAGGCTCACATTAACTAAGGTGGAAAGGGTCCACACATTTATGAATAATTATATATAAGCAGTATACAGCTGTTTAATCTTCACTGTTTAAAAGTTTTCTCTTTGTTAGTTTTTATTACACAAATAAAATCGGATTGAAAAATGATACGGGTTGTAGGTGTGTCCACTAATCAGGAATCAGTTATCAACGCCTGAATAACCATATGCAATGCTTGGGGCATGTCTCAGGTGAGAGGGCATCCAAGACGTCTTTGTAGCTACAAATTGTATTAATTTAAATAAAAAAATACGCAATATTTGACTTTTTGGTTCCGTGGCAACTTCCCCGTTTGCCCCTTGTTGCTCCTTAAATATGCCGCAATCACCATGGCAACCTAGAATCATTAACTATTATCGGATATCATTGAATTAATTAGGTATGATTGGATTTAATAGCATGAAGAAAACTTTTTTAATATCGTTCTAAGTTTGATTCGATTTTCATAAAATTTAAAATGACTTGTCAAAATTCTGCAACGATTATATATATTAAATTTCAAACCATTCGGTTGGGTAGTTTTTGCGTTGTTATATGCGGACAGACGGACGGACCAGACGACGACTATAGGTGCTACATATTTATATAATTACGAACGCACCTAAAAAGAGACATCCTTTAAGAAGAGTACACAGGAGAAAGAAGTTAAAAATATGAATTTCCTGAGGAGATATTTTAAATATACGAATGCATGCTACGCCCATAGGTTTAACATTAGCGAGGGGAATTGGGGAATTGACTGCAAGTCTGCAGTTTCCTTAGCCGTTCACTTTGCTCTGTACACAGCCCATAAACTACAGTTGCTCTAACTGCCTATTCCTTTGACATAAATATCAAAATTTAAGAATTATATATAAAAAAATGTTAAATTATAACCTCAGTAAAATAGCTTTTCAAAGTTAATAAGAAACACGTGAAATAAAGAGATGCAAAGTTATTGCCAATTTATCGAGCTCACCTTGAATATCAGTTCTTAAACTGCAAAAATTACAAACACAGATTAAATTATGCTTCATTTATTGTATAGATTACAGGTGAATGTGTTAAAAACCGCCATGTACCATTTAAATATACCATTACAACATTTCTTACAGATCACCGTTTCGTTTTATATGCTATATTATTGTTCAACAAACATTATTCTAATCCTCTTCCAATCTTTTCTACATTCTGAAAGGTTGTGTCAAAACCGTAGAAACACATCACACGAGCAAGTCACCTCATAACTGTTCGCATTATTACCCTTTTGAGCCTAAGCTGAGAAACAAAATGTCATATCGGTTCGTTCCCGTTTTCTTATTACCTTCCAGGCAATTACTTTATGCCTGGCCATAAAAATTCCTCCCCGAGCAGTCGTAAAGAGGAGTATTAAAATCTTGCACTAATCCTACATGTCGTAATCTGAACAGTGAACACTACGCTAGGCATTTTGGACATTACCGTAAAGCACAGCATGCCTCATTTAACGTACGCTTTGGACTATTTTCGAGATTCGCAGAGATAAAATCCATAAACTGGAAGAGAGGAGAGAGCGGGAAGACCAACGATTTATCTTCTGAGGGCGGGAAAGGGGGGGGGGGGTGCGTCATTAGAGTACTGCAAGCCTGGAATTACAAAAGTTCCCACAAAATGAAGTATCGTGAAAAGACAGACAGACCATTTGTGCTTTCTTCATCAGAACTGCACTGCACAGAAAGGTTTTTAATGGTTTCAAATTTGGACGAAATCACACAAAAACTGTTGTTGGTGAATAACAAACAGGTTTTTTTTACTTAATTTACTAAAATGGAAAAAAAAAATGACAGTGATAAGAATTGAGTGCAATTAGAGGCAAAGCAGGTACTTTATTAAGTCTCTAACAGTGCGTAGACAAGAAAGTGTTTTTTTTTTTTGTTGTTTATGTATATTGTCTTATTCGTCGCTTTGATTTCTTTTTACATTTTAGGTGCGAACAGTGCGTAGAAGCTCCAAAACCACTTCCTTCCAGAGATGTTGTGGAGGGTATTACGGTAATACACGCCATATACCTTCTGTATAACTCCGTATACCCTTTGTTTCCTGTTCTCAAATCCAAACTGGCTGCTTTATGACATATTTTTTAATTCATTTTTGTTCGGAAACGCATGAAATTGCCAGAAGTTCTTATTCAGAAACTATGTAGTCGAAATGCGTTTTCCTTTTTTTGGTAAAGGCAGAAGATCTTTCAGAAAATACTGTCAAATTCGTTGGAACTGTATTTCCAATGTCGCAGCACGAGAGAAGAGAAAAACGTGTCATCACGCAACACAAATCGCTTATAACGGGATGCATAATTTATTTATCAAAAAATGGAAAACACATTTCGATTCCAAATCGCTTCCATAGCCAGGCCTGCCAATTTTATGCCTTTCCGTTTAAAAATGAGTCAGAAAATGTCAGAAAGTTTTGCGTTGTTGAGCAGGTCATAATGAAAAAATAAATGAGAGAGGCCAGAATTGAATGCAATTAGAGGCAAAGCAGGTACTTCGGCACTAAGCACGTGTTTCCCCCCCCCCCCCTTTTATGTATGTTGTCTTCATCGTCTTGATTTATTTCTCTTTACATGTTCCAAAACCGCTCCCTTCCAGAGATGTAGTGGAGGATATACGGCGGTATCTTCTGGATAACTCCATATACCCTCCGTAGTTAAAGCGTATACTCTCTGAATATAGCGTATGTTCTCTGTGTTTTTTTACGATTACACTACTGCTCTCTTTTATGCATGTTTGGCATTTGATAATTATTGACACCTTTTCTCCTTCCTCTGCGAAGAGCATTAAAATCCAAATTTACTTTATTGGAATAAGAACACATACAGAAGTGTACGACTTTTATCTTTAGACAGCGAACGTTGATGCTTTTTTCTTTAGACCAGCCATACTCAACCTGCGGCCCACGGGCCGCATGTGGCCCGGCGACCTTTTATTTGCGGCCTGAGACACGCAATCTTTGATCCATATTTATAAAAGGGAAGAAAAATATTTAAGATCTTCATCTTTGTTTTATATATTTTAATGGAAAGACAAAATCGTCCCAGTCATTTATACTTTAAAAGTGCATCATTTGCTTAGTGAAAGCCGTCTTACATAGTCCTATTTTCATGATAGAGATGTATATATGTTTTAATCTTCACCACTAATCAAATTAACTACTTTCAAATTAATTAAATTTCAACTCTACTTGTATATTTTCATATTTTAAAAAGATATGAAGCTTTTGTATTGAACAAAATCAGATTTATTAAATAAAATCTAATTTTTTTATTTAGTATTTATTTTATTATTATTTTTTTAATCTTTAGAATTTAGAAATTTTGCAGTGTTTTATTATCTTGTTTTATACTTATTATATAGCTGAAGGTATATAATAAGTATATAGTATAGTAAGCTAATTATATTTTGTTACACTGCTTTGTTGTTCTACTTTGTTATGTTTCTATTTTAAACACATTTTTTACATTTTTACATAAGTATTGTGTGCTGCGGCCCGCCTAACGAAGCAAACTTATGTTTGCGGCCCGCGCGGAAAACAGGTTGAGTATGACTGCTTTAGACAGTAACTTTTAGGAGCATTTATACCCTCCAAGAACGTTCGCAGCAAATGCTACATACGCCGCTGTAGGACGTTCAGCAGAATTTTTCTACAGCATGATAAATGTCATGCGAACTTAAAACTGTCGCAAAATAATAGTAAAAACATAATATATATATATATATATATACATATGAATAGTGAAATATATCCGGTTGCTGAGAAAATGGAACATAAATATTGGCTGTTTTTTATTGATTTCACATTTATACCCGGCTCCTTAAAATTTTATTTATTTCTGGAATATCAGAAAAATTAAAAAAAAAAAAACAAATTCTTGCGCAGTTTTAATTTTATCCCGTTAGAATAAAAGTTCTTCATACCAGCATATGAATCTTTCTTTCTGCTTTCCTTTTTTTTTTTTTTTAAAGTATTTTTCTAACGCATGTTAAATAGTGAGACTTTTGCTACGTTTTAAGATTTCCCTATGAATATTTATTATAACCGATGTGTCACATTAGATCTTTTTATGACAGCAAACTAATTGAATTCGTTTTTATAGAAACACGATCGATTTTTTTAGAGATCTCCGATACGTTCTGTAATCAAGAGGAAAACCCTTTACCCTTCAGAGAGAATTTCCCAGAAAAATGTTTTGACGTGACGTATCTCGTATCTGTATATCAAAAAATTTTCTCTGGTAAGTCAAAAGTAACAGATTAAATTGATTAAGACATCAGAATCAGATATTTATTTCGAAAACTTTATTTTACTTATCCCTATTACCGCTTTTCGAATGTTCCAATCCAATGGTAGAAATAAATTTTGACAAAATCCTAGACAAACAAGATAAGGAAAGAGAAAATATTAAAATCAGTCAAAATTGCATTTAGTGCAAAGGAGAAAAAAGAAAGTGACAAATGTTTGTCAGCTGAAAGTTTAGTGATTCTTGGAACTGATTAGGGGAAAGCTAGTTTACAGGAATGCAGTGGTTAGGGTTTTCCCAAAGGGAATCTATCATATCAGATTTCCAGATTTTCCCGTCGCAATGTCGCCTTTTGGGAAGCAGAAAAATAACTTAATTTCAACTTTGTTAGCTTTCCCGCCGAGCTTCAAACGCCTTTATACAAAAGTACAACGAGATACTTGTCTATATTTTTCATTACCAAAGCTGCAAAATAACTACAAAGATGCAAATATCTGTTAGAAATAGTGAAATAATTTAAGGCTGTTCTCAAATCAGAAAGAGCTACTTTCTGACACATTTTTAAATTCATTTTTGTTCGGAAGCGCATGAAATTGGCAGGTGTTGTTCTTTAGAAACTATGTAATCGAAAGACGTTTTCCATTTTTGGTAAAGGCAGACGATCTTTCAGAAAATACTGTCAAAGTCGGCGTTTTAAATCAATTTCCAGACGCAGCAGCACGAGAAAGGAGAAAAATTTGTCATCATGGGACAAAAATGGCATAAGTAGCATTTATCAAAATATGGAGGAAAACTAACTTCGATTCCAAATTGCTTCAATAGTCAGGCCTGTCAATTTTATGCCTTTGCGTTTCAAAATGAGTCAGAAAGTTTTGCGTTGTTGAGCAGATCCTTCCAGAACCACTTAACAGGACAGGGTTTAAATAAAGGGGGAATAAAAGCAGAAAGCAATAAAAAAAAAATAAAAGTATTATGTAAATTCCAGTAAGGTAATACTATTAAAATGTTTGCTAAATCCTCCTGGAGAATAATGTACTGGAATTCGTATTTGTATGTATATACAAAGCGGTTATAAGCTACTAATATTCATATGCACCTGGGGCCAATTTTAAGTATGCATTATTATGATATATTGAAGATTAATTAAAATAAGTAAGAATACATATTCGAGAAATGTGAACGAGTGAAGGCCATTTTACATATTTAAGTACAATTCCCGAACACAATACGTAACATTACAACATCAAAACTAAACAGAGACTAATTACAGCAAAGATAAACAAAAGCAAATAGATGGTGTTACCGTACAGACTGCTTTTCAAATTTTAGTGCTGCCATCTAGAGACAATTAACAGAAATGCAAACATCATACATATGAAAATTCATTAAGGTTTGAACTAAAAAAGTAAGGTTACCAAATTTTAATTTTATTATTACCAAATTAATTATATCTAATATTTATTACTCTCTTTTACAGGTAATTCAATTATTATTAATTCATTTAGACGTTTTGTTAAAAATACTGCTTTAAAATACACGAAGAATTGATGTAAACGAGCAAAATCAGGGTTCGACGCAACTAAGGTTTGAGCAAGAAGTAAGGTTAATAAAGTTTTAATTTCATTATTACGAAATTACTTATATCTAATAACTTATTACTCTATTTCACAGGTAATTAAAAATATATTATTTTGTATACAACATTGCTTTTGTTCACTTAGAAAATAGTTGATATTTTACTTTGTTTTGTATTAGTTATTAACACTAATTAAAGTGATGGTCGTTCAAAAATGAAAATATAAGTTTAAATTTCATCTTATAGTTTGATAACCTCATCTTATAGTTGAAAAATTCTTTAAAAAATCACCTTTATCCCTTAAAATTCGATATTTTTCTTTGTTTTGTTTACTTATTAATACTAATTAAGATGTTTGTCATTCAAAAATTAAAATATAAGTTCAATCTTCGTATTATAGCTTCATAACCTTATGTTATAGTACAAAAAATCATTAAGAAATCACATTTTTCCTTAAAAAACGCCATTTTTCCCGCTAGGGGCCGTTCGATTCGGGCGGTTTAGGGGTAACACCATGGTGGCGGGCGCGCGGTGACACCATCAGCAAATTCAAGATATTTCCACAGTTGGTCCACTGTGTTGTCTCCAAGATTGAGCACACAATTTAATAATTTTGTTCTGGCCTCACAGAAATTTTTTTTGATTATTTACTCATATCATAATAATCATACAGCTCCTCATTCCCGCCTGGTGCCGACATTTTAAACTATTTTTTACTCCCACAATTTCTTCTGCACCATCTCATAATTATAAACAGAATATTTTATGTTCATCAGTTTATTTTAGAACTGTCTTCAGATGTTTTATTGTAACTACGTACAGGATATAAAAAAAAAATCTAAATATAATAAAACGCAGTGTAACGATTCCAGTGCATACCCACCTATCTTACCAATCGGCGATAAGATGAAGCCATGTTAGGCTTAATTTCGATTTGAAATGTATATGAGAAAACATACCAGCCTAAGTACAAATCTCTCAAATCTCTCCTGTTCATCACATTTTTCTATAATACATTCAAAACAAACAAAATTCCAATGATTTGCGTAATCGACAAAACATTTCTGAAATCGTTTGTAATTTTGGTAATGTAAACAAACAATGAGCTGTGATTTCAGAAGCTGGTAGAAATGAACAATGACTTTCATAGGATTTTTTTACAAAACATTTTTCTAGAATAATATAATTATTGCAATGTATTATTTTGTTATAATAAATTAATAAGTTTAAATGATTAATTTATGAATAATAGTGTTAAAAAATAAAAAAAGAAGACAGCAAAATTTTTATCTTTAATACGGCTTTGAACAAAATTTTAGATAGCAGATGTCTGGTGTCGCCTTCTATAATTACAAATGAGTATTAAAGTTTTTATTTGTATTACAGGATGTTATGAAAATAATCCTAATAAAATTATTAATAGAAGTCTTTAAAACGTTTTGAAAATTTTAATCCTAATTTAATAGGGGTTGGGGCTAGAAATTAAAATCATTTGTAAATTTTAGATATAACAAGTCTGGTAAGTTTTGTAAACAAAGGAATCGGGAAATTTTTAAAATAATGAACTTCAAATGTCAGAAATAAGAGAAAAAAATCATTAATCCTGAAAATGTCAGGCGAACAGTAAAAGAAAAAATACGGATTTTATAATTTTAATTACCATTTTAAGGCTATTTTCATTACTTGCAAGACAGATCGATACTATAGAATTATTTGATACATAAGTGTGGTTGCGCAATCTATTGGTGAAAATGAATAATAGATGTTTATTAAGATTTCACAGTTAATATACCATTAAAAAAGTAGTATTCAGAGTTCAAATGTAATATATATGTATTTTTTTATGTAGTTTCAATTTTATAATTACGATTTAATGAAAAAATAAATAAATTCTAAGTAAGGATTTTCTTTCACTAAAAGAAAAAACTTTTCACAAGAGCTCAAATTGTACTGCGTGAATAAATGAATCAATTTTCAAATTTAATTACTTTTTTCAAATTTAATTACTTCTCAACGTTGCATAATTTTAAATTTTACGCCGTTGAATAGGGAGGGGAGAAATGCACTTTCAAATATAATACGTGTTTGAAAAATGTAATTAAATTTACTGATTTTTCATGTTTTTTAAACCATACAGCTCGATTACGGAGCATTAACACATTTGCACTTAAAACAATAAAAATCATATAAATCGTTCAGTGTTTATTTCCGGCTAATATACCATAAAAAAATTAAGACTTCATAATAAAACACAAATTAAAACTATATCTATGGTTTCCTTTTGCTAATTAAGAAAATCTGTAATTTCTCCTCTATTCTGTCATTTTATATACATAAGATTAAAAATATGTTGTTAAAACTTCAGAGGTCCATATGGATTAATCAGACCCTGAACTTAAAGGTAAGTTTTCCTTATTTTCGATTAATAGCATATAAACATTTTTATATTTCTTACAGTACAAGTTAACAAAAGCTATTTGTACTGATATTGCATTCAATCTTATATTTGTTTCATTCTATTAAATAAGATTGGTCTGTAATTTCTCCTCTGTATTGTCATCTTATTTACATCAGATTACACATTCGTTGTTAAAACCCCAGGGGCCCATGTATTAATCAGGTCTTGAACTAAACGTTTCCAGGTCAGTTTTACTTATTATCGATGAATAAGTATAAGAATATTTTTATCATTTATTTCAAATTTTAAGTGAAAACCTAAACCACAACCACGGTTTTTACACACCGACCTCGGATGGGTTATTTACACTAGTATACTAGTATATAATAAACACTTTATCCACTATTAATACAAAAATTTATTTTCTTTACCAGATGATATCCAGTCTTCAACTTCATGGCTGAACAAAGGAAAATTATCCTGAAATCTGAAGGAGAGATATAGAACATCATTGAAATGTAAAGGGTTAAAGTATAATAGGAAAAGGAAATAAAACTGCATTATGGCAATGTTTTTTGTCTTGCTGGAAAACCTTCGTAGCGAATTGGAGACAAATTCGTATGCAGAAAGAGGCACATGATCGGGTACAAATATGATGTAGCACGCAATAACATTATTCCGACATCCTGGAAATAAACTCCGAAGTATTGGACTCAGCACACATAAGGAAATGTCAGCATTTCTGGAGACATTAATATCTTTATTATGAGCACATTCTGCATTTATCCATAATTACAGGAGTAGAATATAGTTGGTTCACAGGGTGACAGCATTAAAGGGTAGATCGTAGCAATAACTTATTTCAGGAAACCACGAAAAGATAACAGTTTCTCGAGGAATTTTCTTATGGGTGGACCCGGGGACAGCGTTGCAGACACTTAATTAGAAGTTAAGTGGCTGAACGATAGAGGAGAAGTGGGAAGTAAAATGAGAGATAAGCACAGTTCTCGCCAACGATTTGCATTTTTGAGTAAAGAGGTGTGGATTTTTGCACGGGTTGCCGAAACCGTTTAGAATAACCGCATATTAAATTTTGCAATTGACGTCAGGGACGGGTAAATATATTTAGCATAGAGCACACTTTGGCTAAAAAGGGAATGATTCAGAATTTTTGATGGTTCTGTGTTTTGAGAACCATTGGAAAGGCATTTTTGGCAAGAATGATGTTTTGACGACATAATGTCGATAACACATCTGGTACTCTTTGGAAAGCCAAAACATGACCATGAGAGATAGACTCTTATACATTGTGTTATTTCTTTTACAGTGATTCTGGCAGAGGAATTAAAAATACGTTAACGATAAATTGATAAAAATATCTATGATTTTGACTACATAACATTTCGTTGAGAGAGAAAGGAAAACGGGCGCGCCTTTAACAGCAGGGAATATATTGTGGTAGCATGAACACCTGTATATACAATTAATGAAATTCATTTATCGTTTGAAACGAAAAAAACTTTATTTTAAATTAACATAAAAAATAAAATTAAAAATGAAAAAATAGGATAATCATATCCATGCTGTACAGTTACAAGGTCAGAAAAAACCGAATCTGACGATCACTCCAAAGACAACCTCACTCTCGCTTGTTCAACATCCAAGTCCCGTCTTTCATATCTCTCCCAGCATTCCTTCCTCTCCGGCAAAACTGGTATTTTCTCCCTAAGGAAAGAAACGCCATCTAGCCTCCTATGAGTGACAGCTATTTTAATCCCATACTTATTCAGTTAAAATTTTCACCTCATATGGGCTAGATCCTTTGTATCCAAAGAATGCCTTTCACATTTCTTATCCACCCTTTTCAGAGAACACATCTTTCCATACAAAGCCTGCATTGCAGCCTTGCTTATCTTAAAGTGAAATTGAAATTCACCCTTTTGATAGAATTTTTCTCAATAGAGATCAATCTGTCAGATTATTATCTTCCAGAGAGATTATCCTTTTTCCACAAGTAAGGGAGGAGTTGATTCATGTCAACTCATCACAACACCTCCCCCTAAGGAAAAATTTCTAGAAGAAATTTGGCATATACATTAATAGAATAAGCTCCTTCAATCAATTTCTAAAGAGGTCATCAAAGTATAAAGGCATTTAGAACAACACATGAAATCCCTACCGAATATAAATACATTCCCATACTCAGTGTTTGATAGACCACACTGTCAATAGGATTTACTATAATCCCCTACCTACAATACCTAAGTATAATTCCAGGAATAATTTATACTATTGACGCCCTAAGAAAAATTGTGAAATACCTCACATACATATAATACCAAATACAGACTACACTTTACATGATTCTAACAAAAAAAATTAATAATAATAAAAAGAAAGAATAAATCTATATACAACACAATGCCTAAAACAATTCTCTTAAAAACTTGCTTAAAAGCCTAAATTTAGACGCTTCTACAAACAAAAAGAACGCATACTAAATTATGCAATTATTAAATTAATGAAGTTTTACCATTGCGAAAATATTAAGCATTAAATGATAAATAAACACATTACAGATATTACAATAATGAGTACTCCCAAATTTAGAATAAAACTTAATTTAGAGAATTCTCCCAAAAACCAATATCTAAATTAACTTCTATCAGAAAATCTTTTCGACAATAAATTTCGCTTTACAACTTCATGATCATAATTTTTCCTTTCAAAATCTTGTTTGATTTTAATAAATCTTTCTTTATGATCCGTTTTAAAAGTAGAATGCTCCATTCTTTTTAACTTTGAATTTCCATATCCATTTTCTTGGCATTTAGCCCTCCAATTTTCTCTATCATTATCTTTCATTCCAAAGTTAATTTTTCTGGCCACAGTCATAGGTGAACTCAATTTCTTTCTAATTCTATTTCTAACACGCTCAACTCCCATACTACCAACAAAATACCTGGGTATATTTACATCATGCTCAGAATTCTTTTTTCGAAATTGACCTCCTTTACCTGACCTTTTATCACTATCCGTTCGAGACGCATCATCTTTTAGATCGATCAATTTAGACCCTTTTTCCAAATTCTTATCAGTCACGTCTCCCGGTGAATTTACCTCCATCTCATCAACAGACTTATTATCCCTTTCACAGATTTCATTCACAACCGTTTTTCTAACAACTCTTTGCTCATGATCGCTAGATAATCTGAAGGTTCCCTGCCCATTTAATTCTCTCTGATTTTCCACCTGTTTACACACTGAATTTTTCTTATCCATATTTCCTAACTTTAATAAGTCATAAACAACGGGTGTTATAAGTGGAGGAGAATTTAGTTTTCTCACAACTGCAACCACCACATTCTTTTCAACGTACTCTTTTTCATCTTCTATCAAAGCAATCGGCACGGACACCAAATCCGCCTTTTGTCTATTTCCGAGGGCCGGTATAAGAAAGACATTTCCCACTTTCTTCGCACTCCACGGAATGTCATTAGCATCAAAAACCGCAATTTGCGCTCCTGTGTCCTTAATCGCTTTTACTTTCTTACCATTCACGCATAAATCAACCATAGGTAATTCGGTTTCCACACCTTCTTTATTATTTACACTTTTCCCATCACTCGTGATAATCCAAGTTATGCCTTTATCCTCATAATTGGATTTACTTTTTAACAATTCAGGGCAATTTGGACGGATGTGACCCACTTCCAAACAATTGTAACATTGGACTTGTCTCTGCTTTTCGAAAGCATTGTCCTTCTTAAATTGTTCAGTTTTCCCTACATCTTTTCTATTTTCAAAATCCGACTTTGGTTTAATTTCATTTCTACTTTTAGAATTAAAGCTGTCTTTTTGCTTATCCTGAAAAGATTTATTTTCCCAAGGTTTTCTATCTGACCTCTTAAATTCCCTTCTTATACTTTCATACTTGTCTGATTTCTCCGCGAGTTTAGAAGCAATCTTTATTTCCTCCCAATCATCCATAAATTTTTCTTTTATCTCAAAAGGGACGCGTTTTTTCAGTTGTTCCGTGAGCATTAGTTCTTTTAATGGTTCAAAATCCCTCACTTCTAATGACTCTAACCAATTATCAAGATAACCCCTTAACTCATAAATCAGATCCACCCATAATTCACCAGATTTTCTTTGATGAGTTTCAAATTTTTGTTTTAAGGCGCTTGTACTTAGCCTAAACCTATCTAACAAAACTTTCTTTATATGTTGAAAATCATCACATTTGTCTGTTGGTTGTTTAACTATAATTTCGGCAATATCAGAAGGTAATAAAGGAATTAATTGACTAACCAAATCTTCCTGAGAAATTTTAGCTTTCTCGGCTTGCCTTTCAAAAATCATAAAGAAAAGAGTTATATCAATTAATTTAGAATCAAAGCGCGGAACTAAATCCTTTAAATTTACCTTAGGAGCTCTATGAAAATCTACATTTGATTCATTAGATGAAATGCTAACAATATCCGCAGAATTTTGAATGCGCAATTTTTCTAATTCAAATTGCTGTTGTTTCTCAAGTTTTTGTAATTCAAGTTGCTGTTGTTTTTCAAATTTATCTGCCTCAAGTTGTTGTTGTTTTTCAAATTTATCTAATTCAAATTTCCTACGTTTATCTTTTTCCTCTTGCGCAATCCTATCTAATTCAATTTGCCTCTCTCTTTCTTTACGATCTTTTTCAATTTGTCTCTCTTGTTCTTTACGATCTTTTTCGATTTGTTTTTCCTGTTCTTTCCGCTCTGCCTCCTGTTAAAGAGTATATTGCAAGCGAATTTTTGCGTAACTTTCCTTATAATCCTCAGCACTAACAATAGTTTGAATTATAGCTTGATTTTTACACGTTTTTGACACACTGGTCTCAAATTCCTCTGCTAATAATAGCAAGACGTTTTTATTATATTTTACTAAATAGTCTGCCATATTTTCCCCCAAAAAATAATAAATTTCAAAATATCAGATATATTCAATTTACAATAATACAATAAATACAGAAATAGAATTTTTTTCACTATACGTATAATAATGTATTAAAAAACGACACAATTTTAATATAGCAAATTCTCATACAACAGTGACGTCTTTCGAACTGAGTATATCCCCCCAAAATAAATCTTATACCCAACATCCATTTATATTGAAACATTAATCATAATCATCCACAGTACACCCATAAAATTAAGCTATAACTTTATTACTGTAATAAATAAAATGTATATATACAAAACTCTTATTTCCAAAAGTTTTATATAAAATTATGATTAAAATACCCTGATTAATAATCTCAATTAATCAATAACAATTTACTATACCCCAAGTAAATTTTAACATATACATAAGTACAATATAATTTTCTTAACCCAATATTATACCAAACAGATACCAGAAAATCAACAAACATAAAAATTCTAACTAAAATTTAAATACCAAATTAATAGCTTCCCTAGAATTCTTAAATTTTTCATAGAGTTTTGTTTCCCAAAATTAAAATTTATACACAAAATTTAATTTAAAACAGACCTCTATAGAAGATTTCATAAAAGAGCTTGCCTTCAGATGCAGATATTTCCTCCACACTGATACCAGGCTTCCAAGCACTTTTAAAGATGACACACACAGATGTTTGAAGATTTGAAGACACTAATTTCGCTGATGAGGCTCTAATTTTACCTTAGATCCGTATGTAGACAACTCAGATGATACACCGCATATCTTCATTCCACTTGATATATTAAGAAGCACAAACACGTATCACCAAATCTATAGTTGACTGTACATACACTACACAGCTTTTGTCGATAAAGTTCTTTTACCAGTTCTCTGCTTGCTAGAACTCTGAGAAAAAAACACGACTCCAATTAGACTTAAGACTCCACAACTCTGCTTGTCCGTTTTCCACTGGCTCTTCATCTGTTTCATCCGGTTAACACATAGATCCGTAATCTAATTTACTCTAGATTACATATCCCAGTTGCTGCCACCAATTAATTATATATACTATACTATAGCTGTGGTAGCGTGAACACCTGTATATACAATTAATGAAATTCATTTATCGTTTGAAACGAAAAAAAACTTTATTTTAAATTAACATAAAAAAATAAAATTAAAAATGAAAAAATAGGATAATCATATCCATGCTGTACAGTTACAAGGTCAGAAAAAACCGAATCTGACGATCACTCCAAAGACAACCTCACTCTCGCTTGTTCAACATCCAAGTCCCGTCTTTCATATCTCTCCCAGCATTCCTTCCTCTCCGGCAAAACTGGTATTTTCTCCCTAAGGAAAGAAACGCCATCTAGCCTCCTATGAGTGACAGCTATTTTAATCCCATACTTATTCAGTTAAAATTTTCACCTCATATGGGCTAGATCCTTTGTATCTAAAGAATGCCTTTCACATTTCTTATCCACCCTTTTCAGAGAACACATCTTTCCATACAAAGCCTGCATTGCAGCCTTGCTTATCTTAAAGTGAAATTGAAATTCACCCTTTTGATAGAATTTTTCTCAATAGAGATCAATCTGTCAGATTATTTTCTTCCAGAGAGATTATCTTTTTTCCACAAGTAAGGGAGGAGTTGATTCATGTCAACTCATCACAATATATTAAATCCGCTAATGAAGAAAGGGAAAATATATTTACTAACATAATTTAAATATAGATTTTCTTTAATTTTGAAAAGAATATATATGGTTTTTTTACCATGTATATATCACCCCTTCACAAGATTTTGAAAAAAATTTTGAATGTCACTCTGTACCATGCTGTCAAAGTTCCAGATGCGAATTTCCAGATGTGACAGCGCGGGAAAAGAAAAGATGCTGTGAGACGACAATAGCCTAATAACTGGGATTCATTTATCGAAAAATGAAAAATAAACTGTTCGATTACAAATTACTTCAATAATCATGCTTGTAAATCTCATGCTTTTGCGTTTAAAAATGAGCCAGAAAAAATATGTCACATTTTTTTGCGTTGTTGAGTGGGGAAAAATATATGTTTTAAGAACCGCTTTATTTATTAAAACTATCAGAATAATTACTCATATAGGGGCGCTTTAAATTTTTTAATTAGCAGGACTAAATTAAGAATGGTAATGGTAACTTGATACTTATTTTAATAATATAATAATTACTGTGATGATACAACGACCATTAGGAATATGCATATTGTTCTGCCATTAAAGATAGTGGATGTTACTTAGTAAACACTTCATGCATTCAAGTGAAATGAACATATTCTTGTTCTACTTTAATGATCTCTGAAGAGCAGCAGGCACAACATCCGTAAGTAAATAATTCGCAAAATAATACTTATTCTACATTTTTATTTTATTTTCGGCTATGAAAACACAGAAAAATTATCACTCATCTGTGAAATCATGTGAAGCATACCATAATATCTTAAAATATACACCAAGTCATCTAGCACGAAAATTAACCATCCCTGACTGTTAATTTTCCAGAAGGTCATTAATAATCTTACTATCTATATCTGTATCTTGCATTAGGTTTTGCAGTAAAGCCATTCCTTTTCAAATTTTTATAAATATTTACATAATTTTTATAAATATTTGCATAAGGTGTTTATTGCAATTAGTGATTTTATTAAATCAAAGTTTAATGGCTTGTTTATTTTTATTTTTTAATCTAGGACAACATTAAGTAAGATTCACTGCAATACCAGTTTATGTAAAATTTTCTGCATGTAAATTAATTAAAATCATTTTTGTAAGAAAGGATACTAATACCTTTAAGTAAAATAATTAATATATTTACATTAGTTAGAATAAAAAAGTAGAAGCATGTAATATTAGTAATTACCTTTTTTCTGTACCTAAATCTGAGGGGAAAAAAAAAACTACTTCTTTTTAATTTAAAGTTTTCTGAAATCAAATCAATTAAAACCAAACTATCTGACCCGCCCGGCGTTGCCCGGGCCCGTGATAATAAATAATAATAAAAAAAAAAATCAAGTTATTATTATTGTATATCTTTAATCCGATTTTGTATGAAATTATATTTTTAAATGAAAAAGTCGCGAAAAAATATTGACATTTAGTGATAAAAGCATTCATTTTCTTGTTTTTTTTTTTTTTTTTTTTTTTCACGTAGGGTCGTTTCATAGTTTTAAAATAAAAAGTTATTTTTGTCCGAACTCTTTAAATCTTTATTGGTTTTAAATAAAATGGTTTTACATTTTACAGCCCGTGTAAAAATTTCGTGAAAAAAAATTTCTAGTTGTAAAAGAAACGTTTTCTTCTCGCTTTTTTGATTATCTGTTTGTTTTCGCGTCGGCTCTTATAATAGCAATATAAAAAAATAGTTCTCATCTTCCGAACTCTCTGAAATTTCAATCGGTTATAAACATAACTGTATCCAAGCTCTCTTTAAAATTTTGCAAACAAATATGCATATTTAGTAGTGAAAACATGAGTTCTTTAAAAAAAAGTTTTAGCTTTCAACCTCAGAGCAAAAATATATTAGAAGTTCTATGTTTTCAATGCAATGGTACGCCTCCATCCGTTTTCAAAAAACCCTTTTCAATCCACCTATGCTAAATAGGTGAGGGCTAAACAGGTTTTCCGTTTCTGTAGGCATTAGCCTTAAAAAAAAAAGTTGAAGCATGCGCATTGAGACCATTTTTTTTTGTGGAAAAAAGAATATAGAATTTGACAATTTGACAGAATGCGCTTTTCGCTTTAAATATATGGATAAGTATAATAAGAAATCAAAAGCACACTTCATACTTTTATGTAAAGTGACTACTGATTATTTCTATATACTTACATTCTGGTTGTATTATAGAGTACTAACAATTTTATATACTACATACTAAAGAAAATTAAATTTAAAGATAGTGAAAATAAGAGTTAAACAAGTGGGTAAATGTGATCGAAGATCGCACAAAGGGTTTCGTTTAATATGCTTTTCGAAACACTTTATCCTTTAATTAATAAATCCAAATCATTAATTTATTATTAAATCCTTGTCCTTTATCAATACACGTTATCAATAAGAACATAGATGGCAGCAGTTTAATAAATTAAAAGTGAGATGGCAGCACGAGTCATTAACGAGATATAATGATTTAAAGAGATATATATTATATAGAAACTGATATAAATTATTATATAAAAATTTATTAAATTAATTAAATTAATTAAATTATTATATAAAAAAAATTATTATAAGAACTGTTTGAAAAATTAAAAAATATATAAAAATTTTTAAATAAAATTCTAAATTCTAAATTTCAAAAACTGAGCATTTAAAATTTCTAAAAAAAAAAAAATGTTGAAACGAAATTTAAAATGTTGAAATTTCACAAAAATTTACTGGATGTTCAAGCAAAATATAAATTTTCGAATTTTCTCAAAACAAAACATATTGTTTAAATGAAATTTAAAATTTCGAAATTTCAAAAATTTAGCGAAAGTTTAAACAAAAAATTTTAAATTTCGCGATTCAAAAAGAGACTTTTTGAATTACAAAAATAGTTGATAAAATGTCTTTTAATAAGTTTTGGCCTTAAAATGGCAAAAAAAAAAAAAAACTGTAAATTTCAATTTATTAGATAATAAAATCTCTTCCGGTAAAAAAAAAAAAAGTTCAAAATCTGACGCTTATCGTCAGATTTCGAACAACTTCGAACCTGGAGCCTTTTGAATAGCACGCAAATGCGCTACCACTTTAAGGTTATGTTTTAAAATCTAAATCGCGAAATCGTCGGGTGTCATTAAATTAATTCATTTATTTAAAATAATATAAGACTTTTTCAAAATTTTATGATTTGTCGTGTGATTGGAGGTATGTTCAACTATAAGTATTCAAAATTTCAAGTCTCTAACTTATACAGTTTTCGAGAACGAACTCTGAGACAAACAAAGGAGTGAGACGAATAGAGTTTCGTCAGATGAACGTAACTCTTAAAATAGTAAATTTACCAAATTACGATACGATATATGAATTACCATGCTTTATCCAGTTACAGTAAGTTTTATTATAATATATTTTGTAATACTTATATTACTATATGTATATTACATGGAATTAACTCCCTCGTATATTATGCTGAAAAAAAATGGATAAGCATATAATGTCAGTAACTGAACAGTTTCCACTGTAATAGTTAATTCTATCTTTTCATCTTGCTTTCATCTCTGAAAACATAGAAAAATTACCAGTCATCTGTGAAATCATGTCAAGCATACCATAATTTCTCAAAATACACCGGGTAATCTGGCATGAAAACTAACTATGCCTGACTAAGGTAATGTTCCAGAAAGACAATGCTACAGCAAATGGCAAACGTGACAAATGCGACATACCAAATGAGAGGATTCCAGTATCATCTAACGATATTATTGTGTTTCTCATTCCCCATTTCGTTGCATAATAAAAAGATCTTCCTCTTGAAATCTAACTTTAAGGGAGGAATAATTCATAATGACAGTCATTCGGCTTTAGATGTGCATGATAATCCTGTGGAAACGGAGATACGATAAAATTTGAATAGTCATCAATGAGTGTAGATGTGTTGAATCACTTTAATGGAATTTCATTCAATGAAGAACGATTCTATGAAGGTTTGAGAGAAGGATTATGAACCATCTATTTATGGGTAGCTTTATTTCGCTAATCTAATTTTCTATTGAAGTGCATGAGTGAATTTAGTTAAATTATATTATACCTATCTATCTATCTGTCTATCTATCTATCTATCCATTTGAATATCTTATTAACTACATAAAAGTTCCAATGCAGAGATAAATCTATAAGATAACTAATATACCTTGTTGAAAAGTATCGTGTAATTTAAAATCTACAAAAACAACTTTTCAAAAGTAAAAAAAGGCCAAGCGTAAAAAAAAAAAAAAAAAAAAAAAAAAAAAAAAAAAAAGTTGTGGCTAAAAAATGGTGTGATATCAAATTTCCAAGCTATTATATTGCTTATTTAACTTTTTTCCATTAAATAAGTTATCATATATATAAGTCGAGTGCCTACGTATATGTTAATAGAAATCGTTTTCTCCTGTACTAAATACATCCTAACGAGTTTCTGAAAATTCATTTTTTTTCAAATTAGGCATGATGGGCTTGGCGGCCATCTTTGCATATTATTCACAAAATTCTAACCACCCAAATCCGTAGTTAAAATCCGAAGTTCAAAATTGTTATTTAAGCAAATATTTAAGAGTTTCATTTATAGACTTGTATGCTCGGAAAATTGTGTCTTATGATAATGATGACTTATCTTAAAGATTCATCTTATGATTTATTTTTTAGAGTAATTATTAATTTCAAACTAGTAAAAATCAATTTATCAAAATATCAGTCTTATCTAATTTATCTGTCCGTAGTTAGAATCTGAAGTTCGAAATTTTTATAAACATATTACATTGCAAACATATTACGCTTTTACTTTAGAAATTTGGGTGCTTAGAAATATGGAAAGATGACCGCCAAGCCCATCATGCATAATTTGAAAAAAATTGAATTTTCAGAAACTCGTTAGGATGTATTTAGTACAGGAGAAAACGATTTCTATTAACATATACGTAGGCACTCGACTTATATATATGATAACTTATTTAATGGAAAAAAGTTAAATAAGCAATATAATAGCTTGGAAATTTGATATCACACCATTTTTTAGCCACAACTTTTTTTTTTTTTTTTTTTTTTTTTTTTTACGCTTGGCCTTTTTTTACTTTTGAAAAGTTGTTTTTGTAGATATCATTTCTTTTTTTTAAATATATTGAACATAATTTAAATAATCTAAACATGAGAAATAATTTAAAATTACATTTTACTTTCAGTCTTTGTTTAAAGGGTTAACTAGAAATAGCAGTAGATTTTTCAATTAAATTAATTACACTCTTAAAAAAAACATAAATGTGGCTTGTTATAATACTTGTTATCCTCCGTTAAAAAATATCATTGACTAATCCATTAAATGAATAAAAATGGAATACGTACATAGCGTGTCAGCCCTGCATTTGAAATCAAATGTGATATCACGCTCTTTTATTATTAGCACTAGCTGGCTTCGCCCGCTAGCGGGCCCCTAACTTACACCGGGGCCTCAATCCTTTTAAAACCTCGAATAAGATAAACCACGAACCTCCGACCTGGTTCCACGCTGCTTTCGGCACCGGATAATCCCTTAATTTGCACATCGAATTGTATAAACATCTAAACAAACGAACTTCCGACACGGGTCCCGGCTGCCTTCGGCACCGTATAGCAATCGTGCTGCGCACGCTCAAGTTCTATCTTCCACCACCAGGTAGCGCAATCTGTTCTATACAAACCTCGGGCACTGAAATCGTTAAGGCTATAGATGTCGAGTCGAATGAGCTATACCCCGTCGTGATCTAGCCCATAGAACCAGAGATAGGAAAGTGCCCCTTGGTGGTGAAAAAACGAACTAAAATCGGAAAGCTCTATAGATGTCGAGTCGAATGAGCCATACCCCATCGTGATCTGACCCATAGAAACAGAGATAGGAAAGCGCCCACTGGTGGTGAAAGCTAATCGCGTTTGGGGGGGGGTGGCAAAGTGGGGGATGAACACCGGAGATGCGTAATAAGATTAGGCGGTCACAGACTTTTCCAACGATGTATCACATGAGGGATATGTGCAAAATTCAGAAAATACCTCCCCCCTCACACCTGCATAATTTGATTAAGCGTTCACAGACCTTCCCAACGATATATCACATGAGAGGTGCCTACAAAATTTAGAAAAGTGTCCCCTTTGGGGGGAGGTGAAAGTGGGAGGATGGACCCCGAAGATACATAATATGAATAAGCGGTCACAGGCCTTTCGAACAATATATCACATGAGTAGTGTCGGGGGGGGGGGCGCAAAATGTGGGGGTTTCACCTGTGGTGCATAACATGAATAAGTGGTCACAGTCCTTTGTAACGATATGTGACATGACGGATATCGTTAAAATTTAGAAAAGTGTCACCCGCCCCCTTGTGTAGGCAAAACGCGCTCCGCCCCTCCCTATAATTTTTGACGCAGCTTTATTTTTAAAATTTACGTTATGTGTTATAAAATATCGTAAAGTTTCAAACAGATAGCCTTATTATACTTCCTAATTTTGTTCACGCTCCTCCCAATCCTCTCCCCGAACTGTGACGCGCCATTCTTTTTTATAAATTTTTTATCATGTGTTATAAACTACCTTAAAGTTTAAAACAGATCGCATTGGAATTTAATATATTTGCTGAAATTACTATTATATGTAGAATAATATAGAAATAAACCCTCCTTTAGATTGTGATTGAGATATATGAACAATTTTTAGAATTTATGAAAGCTGATTTTTATTTATTTATTTATTTATTTATCTATTTATTTATTTTTTGTTTATTTATTTATTTATTTATTTATTGCATTGCCCTGTGCATGTTTGGAATTTCTTAGCAATTTCTTAGATTTACATTATTTTATTCAATTAAACATTGTACTGTTACAATAAATTTAAATGGAAACTTCACTTCTAAAACAAAAATAATTTAACAACTGGATTTCATTAATTTATAGAAAAATGACGTGAAAGGTATTCCTGCGAACGAAATTTTTTTTTAGAAATAAATGAATCACATTTAATTCATTTCAAAAATTTTGTTTACGTTTGGAAAGAAATTTTAAATGCCGATAACTCATAATGTATACATTTTAGAAGGTACATCTTCCCTCAAAAACTAATTTATTTTTAAAGATCTTTCAAACACGTATATTATATATTTAAAATATTTTTTAAAGCATAAACACTACGTCTGATTACTTTATTTTACAATATTTTAAGAACACGCATTTTATCAGACAATTAAATGCACTAAGCAAACACGAGTGAAAAATTGACCTGGGCCAGGACCGAACCTGGGACCTTACGCATACCGTGCCGACGCTCTGCGACTGAGCCACCTAGATCGATACGCTTGACGGGAATTTCTCATACTGATTCTTGTTGGAAACAGTCATCTGCCACAGTTTGCAATCATATTTAATTGTTTGATAAAATGTGTGTTCTTATAATTATGAAGTTTTATTTTTTTTAATATCTTCAGAAGAAAATGGCTGACTTGCAGATGAAATTTGATGTTGTTATAACTTGTAACTGATTTGTGCTATTATAATACAGACTAGCCGCCACTGGCAACCAGTTTGGTCTCCCTTAAATGTATGTTAAGCACTGTAACACGTTACTTTTATTCATAATTTATTTTTTCCGTAATCCTTCGCCAAACCGGAAGATTCTAATAGACAAATCAGAAACTTTTGCGATCATGGTAGCATTTCGCATATTTTTTGTTGTTATGTATTTCGTCTTTCTTGACAAAAACCGCTTAACCAACTTAAGCGTTTATGCTTCATATCCGTTTGCTTATCAGTCGCAATATGTTTGCTAATGAGGAGATTCTTAAACATATTAAGTAGTTTTCCGTAATTGGATCCATTGCCAAATGGCGTATTTTAGTTAATACGATTTGGTGCATTGAAGTCTATTTTGTGAAAGTCTTTAATGATATCCACATTTACACTGAACCATATTGTTGCCAATATTCTTTTGTTTGTTTGTTTGTTTGTTTCTCGCTAACTTTGGCTGTAGACTTGATTACGGAAGATTAGAAAATCTATCATTATTCTCATTTAAAACGTCTTGAATAATGTGACATAATCGGGGTGCATATTATAACACTTAATTTTCGAGTATGGTTTGGTGAAACATTGAACTTTTGGAAGCCAGTTTTGATAATCACATTCCTTTTAAACCATATTTGCTGTCAGCACTTTTGACCCGTGGCGTAGAATCTGATTAAAATTCACGAACTTCCTTCTAGATGCCGGTCTCTGTTCGACTCTGTTTTTCTCTGCTCTCCTATTTTGATATAGTTTAGGAGTTTTCATAACTGCATAATTCCCTTACTTTGGCATTTCTGCTTAATGTCTACTGACTATTAAGATCCGTAACTTGTAAATACGCCACGCCAACATTACCGCCTATAATTCTAATTACAGCAACCCGTTTTTTCTCTCTATATTGCCACTCTATAGTTAATATAGTGCCTCGGTGCGTCTACGACAGCTGTTCCATCAGAACATTTGATTTCAAAATCAAAGTATCGTTTCTAATTTGCACACGCGAAAAATAAAAGCTGGTATTGGCGATTTTAAATATGCTATTGGCGAGATTTGCGCCCAAATAACACAAAAGTACTTAATGATGTTATGTATTTTGTAAATGTATATTAAATTACTGTTTTGAAAGCGATTGGTCATTAATAATGGTAAATATGATTGGTGATTAACAATCATTTTCAGTGGTCTCTCTTCCTTGCACGTATAATACATAAATACCAAATTAACTGACAATTTGTTTCAAAATTTGATTCATTAAATATCATTACAGGAGTTGTATTTGTTTACATTCAGCTTACATCAAGAAAAGATAAAGAATGAAGTTGAGTTGTATAGCACATAATTATGGTAAACTTTGATTGTGTCACTGGTACGAATTATTTTTTTGACACCAGGCAGCGCTCCAAAAAAATTTTCACGGAAAACTTACTTTACGAACGATTATCTCCATGGTTTAAACCTTCACGACGAATAAATCTTTTTTTTTTTTTTTTTTTTTTTTTGTTTACTTTCATGGATAGAGAATTTCAACTGCGAGGCTAATTTCAACTGAAGTTATTGAAGAATATATACATAATTGAACGTAAGTCATCTCTCAAATATTAATTTATTTTGAACGATCTTTCTAAAAATGTAACATTTATTAAGTTTTATTCGAAAAAATAATTTTGAATAAAAATGGCCGCCTGGCATATGAAAAAGTGAAGCGGGCATTCCGGAATTGTTGATGACAGTCACATGACTTACGGTTTTATTATAGAGACTAGCCGCCACTGGCGACCAGTTTGGTCGCCCTTAAATGTATGTTAAGCATTGCAACAAATTATTTTTATTCATAATTTATTTTTTTCCTTAATTCCTCGCATAACTGGAAAAATCTAATAGACAAATCAAGAACTTTTGCGATCGCGGTAGCATTTCGCATATTTTTTGTTGTTATGTATTTCATCTTTCTTGACAAAAACCGCTTAACCCACTTAAGAATTTATGCTTCATGTCCGTTTGCTTATCACTTGCAATATGTTCGCTAATGCGGAGATTCTTAAACATATTTGGCGCAAAACAAAAATCGCGCCAACCCCGGTGCGTCCGTGACAGCTGTTTCAATTTAAAATACATGACGTTCACATTTTTCGTTTAAAATAGAAAATAGAAAAATAATAATTATCATAAATCAAAACATTTGATTTCAAATTAAAGTATCGTTTCTAATTTGCACGCGCAAAAAATAAAAGCTGACAATTCTTTTCGAAATTTGATCCATTAAATATTATTACATGAGTTCAACTTACGTCAAAAAAGATCCGGAAGTTGAGTTGTATGGAACAGAATTAAGGTAAACTTTGACTGTCTCACTGGTGCGGATTATTTTTTTTACGCCAGGCAGCGATCCAAAAATTCATGGTTTAATATTTTAAACATTCACAACGAATGAATCTTTTTTCTTTGTTTACTTCCATAGATAGAGAATTTTAACTGCGAACCTAATTTAAACTGAAGTTATTGCAGAATGTATACATAATTGAACGTAAGTCATCTCTCAAATATTAATTTATTTTGAACGATCTTTCCAAAAATGTAATTTTTATGCAGTTTTATTTGCAAAAATAATTTTGAAAAAAAAAAAAAAATGGCCGCCTGGCATATGAAAAAGTGAAACGGACATCCCGGAACTGTTGATGACAGTCACATGACTTACGGTTTTATTATAGAGACTAGCCGCCACTGGCGACCAGTTTGATCGCCCTTAAATGTATGTTAAGCATTGTAACAAATTATTTTTATTCATAATTTATTTTTTTCCTTAATCCTTCGCCAAACCGGAAAAATCTAATAGACAAATCAAGAACTTTTGCGATCGTGGTGGCATTTCGCATATTTTTTGTTGTTATGTATTTCATCTTTCTTGACAAAAACCGCTTAACCCACTTTATAATAAATTAATCATTGTGTGTGTGTTTTTAATATAAAATAAACTATTTCATAATAAAATAAAAGTATATGCTGTTTTAGTAATCTCTAATAGGTACCTGAAAATGGGATTTTCTCGCCAAAATGGCGCAAAACAAAAATTCCGCCAACCCTGTTGCGTCCGTGACAGCTGTTCCAATTTAAAATACATGACGTTCACATTTTTCTTTAAAATAGAAAATAGATAAATAAGAAATATTATCATAAATCAAAACATTTGATTTCAAAATTAAAATATCGTTTCTAATTAATACACACGAAAAATAAAAGCTGACAATTTGTTTCGAAATTTGATCCATTAAATATTATTACATGAGTTCAACCACGGAGTTCAACTTACATCAAGAAAAGATCCGAAGGAAGTTGAGTTGTATGGAACAGAATTATGGTAAACTTTGACTGTCTCACTGGTGCTGATTATTTTTTTTTTTACACCAGGCAGCGGTCCAAAAATTCATGGTTTAATATTTTAAACGTTCACAACGAATGAATCTTTTTTTTTTTTTTTTTTTTTTTTTGTTTACTTTCATGGATAGAGAATTTGAACAGCGAACCTAATTGAAACTGAAGTTATTGCAGAATGTATACATAATTGAACGTAAGTCATCTCTCAAATATTAATTTATTTTGAACGATCTTTCTAAAAATGTAACTTTTATGCAGTTTTATTAGAAAAAATAATTTTGAATAAAAATGGCTGCCTGGCATATGAAACAGTGAAGCGGCATCCCGGAACTGTTGAGGACAGTCACATGACATACGGTTTTATTATAGAGATGGTACATGGTCGTTGGCGGGTTTTATCTCTGTTTTGGCATAATTTTTTAATCGCCAAGTTAATTAACAGTTTTTTGCTAATTAAGGATAGAAAATAATATTTTTTTACACTGAATTTTATAAAAGCACATAGATTACGTAATTACTTGTCCAAAAATGCAATCCTTTTTTTATTCTGCCGAATATTAAGGTCTGTAGGTTGTTTGAAAAAAAAAGGTTGACGAAGAAAAAAGTGATCATTTTAAGTAACTCGACGTTTTTGAAAAAAATCTATATCTCTGTTTATAAATCACTTATGAAGATGAGTTTGGTCTTAAATTGAAGAAATTCTTCATTATATTCTTCTAGTTTTCGTTTTTTATTTCTGCGACGCTTGGTTTATTATATATCTGATATTTTAATCTGGCATGTTTTGTCGATTTAACATTGCGAAGTTGATTCCTGTAAATAAGCAGTAGCGGTCTAGTTCAGTTCTTGGCGTTGTTTGTGTGGCGTTTTTTTTTGTTTTTTTTAAGCTTGGCTTGGCAGAGCGACCGCCCTGCTTGATTACGAAGGAAAATATTAAAACTGAATTTCAAAATTACTTTAAAACGTAGGATGGTGGTTCACACAACAATAGAATTTTCGGCTGTGGATTAAAAAAAAATAATAATAAGTAAATAAAACAGAAACAAGAAAAGAAAGAGAAAGAAACAGTATGTTGTTTAAATTAAGAACTTATTCTAGATTAATTTTGACACAATTATTCAAATTGGTAAAGAAATCATATAAGATGTAATTTTTCCTGTCCCGGACTTTTTCGCCCAGTTGAAGGAAAAATTACAACTTATAAGAGCTTGTTGTTATTGTCCTTTTTTAAATGCCACAGAATGATTTTCTCGTATTCATAAAAAAATATATATATGTAAATCAACGATTCAGTCCAAATGTCTTCATTCGTTAATGTGAATATGCATATAATATCCCCGTAAAAACTTTTATTGTAGAAAACGGAACAAATGCGTATTCATCAAATGTTTTACACTTTTCCAAGCATGAGTGTACACTATTGCAAATAGACGTTTTTCTTTTTTGAGTGGGCGAGTAAAAATAAGTTTCGTTGTCTTGCATATATTCATTTTGTAGAGAAATTTTTAAAACTATTAGATTTTTTAAATGATATTCCAGTTTTAGATGGACGCTTTAGAAAATAAAATTACAACCTTTGAAAAAGTGAATAATTATTTCTGCAGATTTTGTTGTTGTTGTTGTTGCTATGTAACAACAGCATGTTGTTTCTTTATTAATTATAATTATATGTTTTTTTTCCCTTTGATGAGTGAATTTTTCTTATTTATATATTTATTTGTTTTTTGAAATGCAAGATTAAAAATTTTCAGGATTTTTATTTCTATGAGAAACAATTATCATTCAGAAAGTGTAAACTGTTCAATGGCAATTCACGCATATGCTTACCAAAATAAATTAATAAATAAATAAAATTTAAAATAAATTATATGAAATTATATCTACAACAAAATGTACAAATTTTATTATAATTGAAGTATAATATCCCCTCTTTCCCTATTATTATTATTATTATTATTATTATTATTATTATTTTCAGTTAAAAGGCTTTTGTTATTGTTACGTGTTTTGTGTTTGAGATTGTATTAGATGTTTAAAAATGTCTACTTAGCTACTGTTATTTTACCTGAAGCATATTTCTGATTTTACTAACAATGCGAGAAGAAATAAATGAAAAAGGGAAGCTGATCGAATGCATAGTTACTATATATCGTTTAAAAGAAAAGCAGAAACAATGGATAATTATGTGTAATAAGGAAAATAATTTGATAATTTTTAGCTGTCCTTATTAACTGTCTTTTGGTTATATATATAACTTTTCACAAAACTATTATTATAGAACGAAAACATTTTTATGCTTGAAAGATTTGGAAAAACACCATTAAAAAACATGTTCTTTAAAGATTGTATCTTCATCACATCGAAGCTGAGCATATCGCAACCATAACATATGCAGGCAATTTTGAATTCACAAATATCCTCATTATGGATTTTGTGTATGTTATATGAACACACACACACATATATATATATATATATCAAAAGTTATTTTACAAGTTTACTTATCACCAGCTCACCAGTTTTTCGGTGGCTTCTATTGACTTGCCTCCACTTCATATATTTTATTTCAGCAGTTCTTGAACTCTTGTTTCCACGGAGCGGAGCCCTTTTCGCATATTCTCTGTCTCCGCGGACTAGAACAGGGGTTCTCAAACTATGGTACGCATACTAGTATTGGTACGCAAAGCTGTAGCTACTGGTACACGAAAGTGCAATGCTGGTACGCAAAATGAAATACCAGCATAATATTATAAATTAAAAAACGGCATGAATTTATCACTTTGAAAATTTTTGAATAAAAATTAGAGACTGTTAAAGTTTTTTTTTTTGTTGTTGTTACTAGAAATGTTTTTTATATCAAACTCTCTGAAATACGCACTCGCTTCTTATGATACAACCAGTTTTCCAGAATAAAAATATATGTAATTATTACATTTATACGAAAAAAAAAATTAAAATTTGTAAATAAAAACCTAATTTAAATATTTATCAATGAAAGAGTTTTAATTACTAAAAAAACTGTTTTAAACATTTTTTTTTCTTTGTATTATCTGAAGGTAAAGTGTGAATCCGTGAAAGTAAGAGGAGCTTGTTCGTATAGGAGGAGTTAAAACATTTTTATTTATTTATTTTTTGCAGTGTACTGGTTATTTTGTGTCGAAGTTTAATTTGAAACACAATTCATTATCTATTTAAGTCTGTCAATTGGAATTTTTCTTTTCTTCTGTATCAAATGTGCAACTTTCTTTCTATTTCAGGGAAATCGGTTTTTAATACAGTAAAATTATTTAAAATGGTGATTTGAAATCGAACAAAATATGGGAAGTACCACTTTCACAGTTTTTTCTATATTTAGTAATTCCCTTGATATCTGGTGGTACGCGGAAGTATGAACTTCGATTTAGTGGTACGTCGGTCTAAATACCTGCTTTAGAATATTGAATTCATGAACTATGCACAAATAAAAGTATGCTATAGAAACTGTGTAAACGGGAAATGTCTAGCGATTAGGTTTTCTCGTATTTTACTGTATAAACGAACTAATGATATTGTATTTTTTGATTTTCTTTGAAGACATTTTTCTGGCTGATTCAACTTCCAATCCAAGAGTAAAGAATAATCTCAATTTAACATTATGATATAATCAGATTACAAATCGCTTCAATAATCATTCCTGCAAGCGGTTTCCAAGAAAATATTTTCCCCCGCTCAACAACGCGAAGCTTTCCGACACATTTACAAACTGTTCTTAAACGTAAAAGCAAAACACTTACAGGCATGATTACTCAAGTGATTTGTAATTTCAATTTATTTTTGTCAGTTTTCGATAAATGATTTACATCTTGAGTTATATGCTATTGTTGTTCCACGTCCCATGACGGCAGTTTTTATTTTCCCTTTCCCGCGACGTCACGTTCGGAAATTCGGTTCAAAACGATAACTTGTGAACCAGTATCTCCAGAGTTGGTGGATTCCCAGACCGCTCGCTTGTTTCCCTTTTTTCCCCTTACGGTCAAGGAAGGGAGAAGAAAGCAGATTAAAAGGAAGATATCGTGAATTCGAACTCCGTGAATGCATGCAGGGGATTTACACTATATTGCCAAAGGTGACCGGTCACTTGCGATTTTAGACGTTTTGTTAACTATCTAGAAAAATACATGAGGAATTAACCTGAAACTACAGGTGTGTAAACAGTATAGTATAGGTTATATATTTCCGCGAAGATTTTTTCACGAAACCCCATAGGGGACTATCAAGAAATTGAAAAAGAACGAATATTTTTTGGATAACCCTGTAAAAAATAATGTAGCAAAGGCGTTCAAACTCGAGATTATTAATAAGTGGCTTATTGTAATATACTGTGTTCATTTTTATGAAGATAGCATGTATACTCGTAGAGAAATTAAGGTTTTTATAAAAACAGTCCCAAATTTCGCCAAGGTTTTTGCTTATAATTTGCAGAGTTCTTAATATAAAAAAAGGTCTTTTCAGAAAATATGACAAACAACATTTTACATAATACTCTTCAATCAAAATTAAAAAATAACAAAAATTGGATGAAAAATGAGCAGGTTTACTAAAACATGTTTCACTGCGCATGCGCGAATGCAATCAAACTATAATATGCATAATGTATTAGCAAAGTATATAGAGCAACTTTTGTGAAAGTCTCAAAATCATAGCTTGAAAATTCTGAAAATTATCGTCGATAGAATAAGCTCGAAATCCGTTGTTTCCAAAAGGAAGCAAAAATAGGAGGGGTTGTATCCAAATATAGTAGTACGTGCAATATTGTGTATACTATCTTGGCACTAATCAACAGATATTTGATACAACCCCTCATCTTTTTGCTTCTTTTTGGGAACAACGGATTTCGAGCTTATTCTATCGACGATAATTTTCGGAATTTTCGAGCTATGATTTTGAGACTTTCACAAAAGTTGCTCTATATATTTAGCTAATACATTATGCATATTATAATATTTTGATTGCATTCGCGCATGCGCAGTGAAACATTTTTTAGTAAACCTGCTTATTTTTCATCCAATTTTTGTTATTTTTTAATTCTTATTGAGAGTTTTCTGTACAATGTTGTTTGTCATATTTTCTGAAAATAACTTTTTTTTTTAATATTAGAAACTCTGCAAATTATAAGCAAAAAACTAGGCGAAATATGGGACTGTTTTTATAAAAACCTTAATTTCTCTACGAGTATACATGCTATCCTCATAAAAATGAACACAGTATATTACAATAAGCCACTTATTAATAATCTCGAGTTTGAACGCCTTTGCTACATTAGTTTTTACAGGGTTATCCAAAAGATATTTGTTATTTTTCAATTTGTTGACAGTCCCCTATGGGGTTTCGTGAAAAAAATCTTCGCGGAAACATATAACCTATACTATACTATTTACACACCTGCAGTTTCAGGTTAATTCTTCATGTATTTTTCTATATAGTTAACAAAACGTCTAAAATCGCAAGTGACCGGTCACCTTTGGCAATATAGTGTATATAAGCATCGATTTTGATGCCTAGTATTATTTTCTACTTTCGAAAATGTAGTAAATAAAAATGTACATAAATATCAGTGGTGCAGCCAGAATTTGGTTCTTGGGGAGGGGGGGGGGATATTGTTAGCTAGTCCAGTTGTCGCCGTTTATTAGAATCACTGGTTAATCGAATTAACATTTTCATAAATTATATCATAACACTACATTTTTCGTATATATAACAACCAGCAATTATGTTAGACATGATTAATTTAATCATAGCGTTTAGAGCACGGACAGACAAACCAAATTCATAAGAAAAACGAAATATATATATTTAAAGCAATTAAAGTGTTTTAAATTATCTTTTGCGAATAATTAGTCGTTAGCCCAGTTTAATAAAGAAGTATTTATTATAATGTCTAAAGCTGCCAAAAAAAAAAAGTATTTATTTATAGATGTACATAACTTTTATTTTGGATAGAAAACAAATGCTACTAATGGGAATTGAAATCTCAGTTAAATACTGTTTTGATTCACTTCGATGTTGAAAAATATTTAAATTTAATGGAAAAACAATGATTGTTTTTTTTTTTAATGAATAATCTTATTTATAAATAATGTAAAAATTTCTTAACGTTAAAAAATTGCTAATTGGGAATTAAAAATCATTGATATTATACATTTTAAAACATTCATGAAATCTTAAAATCAGACTACGCAAAAAAACATGATTTTTTTATCGGATTTATTTGATTTAAATCACACTTTACTATTATTATTATTTAAATCGGACTTTTTAAAATTTAAATTGATTATGTTAGAAAGTTAATTTTTCTACACATTATACATGTAAATTTAGTAAGAACGCTAGATTTGTTTTAAATTTTAAATGCAAGTACCATATGAAAACTAATAATGATAAAGAAATTAATTTTTAAATTGTTGAAAATATGTGAAAAAAAGAAAAACAGTTTTTTTTTTTCTTTTTGCATCTAAGATATGTCCTATTTTCAAAAATAATTTATTTAAATCTGCAAATGTAAAATATATCAGATCTAAAATCTTTTGAAATAACATTTTTCATAAAAATATGCATATATTCACATTGGTTAATACAATTTATTTTAAATATATGACATAAATGATCAAAGTTTTCTCAAAAGATTAAAGTTAAAAAATATATCAATTAATAGCATTTTAGAGTCACCTCCATTTTCATTTCTAATTTTATTAATACCTGATATTGAAAGTCAATGGGAAAAATTAATTTGGAACTGCCTTGGTGACTTTTAATAAGTAGAAATATTGAAATGAAAACTAGGCAAATACTTTAAAAAATATGAAAATTTTACTATCATTTTTTCAAAACACTTAACCCCTTCGCGACGAGCGTCCTTTACAGAATTTTTAATCTTGTACCACCTGTTTTTCAAAACAGAAATTTTCGCCTAATTGAATCGCAGAAATACTATCATTAAATAAGGCAAAGCTTACAATAAAAAGTTACTGGTGGGAATAATCGAGGATTCTGAGCATCTTATGCGTCACGTATACGTGTCGCTCGTCCCCAAGGGGTTAAGGGCTTGAAATTCAAGGCTTTGTATTAAAAAACTATTTTCCTGCTTTTTCATTCCCCAGTTTGTTTCTAAGTTTTGAATGTACTAAACCGTAAGTAGAAAATAGTATTTTCTACAGAGTTGCTTTATTGCTTTTTCACCTGACGTTTCACAAAAACTTGAATTGAAATGGGCTCTCCACCAACTCCGAAGGAGACATTTGGGATACAGTATTTTGCTCAAAAAGAAAATCATAAAAAGGATCTGCCTTACCTAGGAATTTCATGATTACAGCTATAAAACTACTAGTGAATTTATTCTTAGCAAAATCATTTTTTTTTCTTTTCGATCTCAGTCAGATCACATCTTTTTTTATTCATCATGCTACTCTTGAAATTTGCTGCAATATCTGTGACAAGGCTACCAATGAAACAGTTACATTCAACTTTGAACTTTAATATTACTTCATGAACAATTTTTATAAGGTATATTCGGTTCTTTGTGAATTTTCTGATGTGTCAGTGGAATCCACAAAATACCAATCCCTGCTGCATTTGGTGACGGTTGCACAAACAATAGGCTTACTGTGGACATTTTACCAACCATCTAAACTCAAGCAGACTGTCTGGCCTACAAGCACTTTACCATTTTTTTCTTTTGCCTTCTTATAAATATGATCTAAATGTATACACCAATTTCTCTGCAGGTAAATTGAATGTAACCAGGGCAGTAGAAGAGAAATAGGGGTTCTGTGACAGCAGGAGGTTCGAGGTTCAAGATGGCGGCCATGGTCGAAAGGTGATGGATAGGTGACAGGTGAGTGATGGATAGGTGACAGGTGAGTGATGGATATGTGACAGGGTTAATGAGAAGGTTAATGAGAAAGCGGATGAAGATGAAAGCGGCGAGATCGTAGGAAAGAAGCATACTTACGGAGAGTTTTTGATCTGATTTATAAATCATCGGTGTCTTATTCAAAACAGGTTTCATTAAAATAGTAGAGTCGATTTGCTCCTTAAACTGTGATGCCAAGGCTTTTCTAATCTTGGTGGGTTCGTCTATTACAGTAAAATGTATGTCATGCATTGTACTTATTTAATCTAAATCAATTAAAATCACAGGCAGGTCACTTACACGGAGAAAAAAATTAAAACGTCTTTACAGTGCAGAAACAGTATGTATATTATTGCAAATAAAACTTTTCATGAATATTTATTTAATTGTAGGGGGACGCGAAAGATTAAAAAATTAAAAATAGCGTCTTGTGTTATATATCTTATACAGCAATTGGTCTGTACGCTAAACAAAAAACCATAAGTAATCACGTGTTTTGATATAAAATTAAGTAAAGCATCTTTTTATATACAGTGGGTGATTTCATAAGATAAGCATAATGTATAAACTTATTTCTCATAATTCATGTTAAAAGTATACAAGTAAATTTTTGTCCTTTATTATATATGTATTCATCGTGGCTTAAAATGTGGATTTAAAATGGGTGAAAATACCCGTTCATTACATGGTATTGCTAATTAAGTTATATATCACGAGAAATATAAATAAAAACACTAATTAAAACATAATATTCAATTTAGTGAAATAATTTTGGTACCTTAAACTATGTATAAGAAGTATTTTATCAGCAAGTAAACATAAGAATCTTATCTGTAAAGAGCTTCCTCTGTTTTCATTTGGTAAACAACAGACCTATTTTAGAACGTAACTCGATGTATGATTCTTTTAAAAATTGTATATAAAATTCATAATATTAGAGAATGTATATATTTATTATTCCCTCATTATTATATTTATTATTCAATTTTAGTTTAAACTCTAAAATAATAATTGTTTAAAGGTAAAATAATTTATCAAGTAAAGGTCCTCCCTTTACTATATAGTATTTTGCTTACAATATAATAAGATAATGTATATTCAGGTAATTCATAAGTTATATTATAATAATGGTAAAAATTCTTGAAAGACATTTTTCGAAAGTAGTTTTCGAAAATATAAAGGAAGATGTTATCTAAACTGAATTTTTGTCTATTATATACTTTTTAAATAGATATTATATTAACAGGCTATGTCTCATTCTTTCAAATGATTATCATAAAAAATAATTAGTTGCAAATTTATCAGTCGACTATAGAATTTTCATCCTTTTGAAATAATCTTAAATGAGTTTAACGTGAATGAGTTCCTCTTGAACGAGTTTTGGTCTTTTCTTGTTTTTTCTTCTTAATTTTTCATTTTATGTACTTGTTGATTACTTTATTTACTCCCCTCCCACACACATACACACACAGACACACACACACACAAAAAGAAAAAAAAAGGGAAAAGAAGAAGATCCAAAATAAATAATATTTACTTGGCAAAACATCAGTTTCAATGGTTTCAATAAATAATAACAATAATAAAAAAACTCAAGACAGTCTCCTCTTTTTAAAGATATTTTGAGTGTGTTTACTTTTTGAAAAGATAATTTAAAAAAGGTAACAATTTAGAAACTTAGTGACTGTGTATAAAAGTTTTCCTCTTTTGAAATATCCTTGACGAAAATTAGTAGTACAATCTTCTTTTCAGCTTTTCTTTTTTTCTGTTTCTGTTTCTGATATTTTTTTTCATGAATATTTAGTTAATTTGTCGACAACAGTAAAATTCCAAAGAAGTAATGTTTTCTTAATAAAAATATCAGTGTCGTATTTTTTAATTAGAAAACTTAAAACACTATCTTAAATGGGAGTTTGAATGGAATTTATTATTTTGTAAAAAAAAAAAAAATATATATATATACATATATATATATATTTCTAAAAGAATGAATACTGTAAATATTTATTAATCGAGCATGTAATCTTTAGATTTTAAAATTATTCTGGAGTGAAACTGCTTAGATGAAGTTTTTAATTCTTCATTTTCTTTTTTGAAATATTACAATGTTATTATTAATAATAAAGCAAACAAACTTCTTGATAATACCACAAATTTAAGAGATGCGCATCTGTTAAATTTATGGTGTTATCACGAAGTTTGTTTGCTTTATTATATCACACCAGTGTGTTAATTATTTTAATGTTCTTCTTCTTCTTCTTCTTCTTCTTCTTCTTATTATTATTATTATTATATAATCTTATCCTCAGATTAAAGAATAAAAATAAAAATATAAATAATGAATACTATGCAAAAATATCAATACCAATGGTTTTAATAAAAATAATTCGTTTTCCAAACTACATTTCGAGTAAAATTTACTTTAAAAAAATTGCTTACTTTAAAAAAAGAAAAATTTTAAAAACTAATTTATATTTTAAACATTTTTAAGTCGACTATGCAGACAATCTTTAAGGAATCTGCTCATTTAATCATTTCTTATCTTTCTTTTGTTTTTCTTTTCTTTCTTCCTCTTTCTTTTCCTGATTTTTCATTCCACAATACATTTTTACGGTCTTAATGAATAATGTGCAACTCTAAAGAGCAGTTACATAATGACTACTGAGTCAGAAAGAAAACTGTCGTCTATAATTTGACTTTTTAAAAAAGGTTTAACTATTCTTTAGACTATTTTAATAAACCAACATGCATTAAAAAGCAATTTAAAAAATCATTAAAAATTTATTAACTGATTATGAAGCCTTTGAATTAACTAATGTATATTGAATAAACCTTTGAATTTAATTATTACTTTTTTTCTGTTCTCCCGCATATTTACTCAATTACAATATTTTTTATAATTATTTAATCAATTAATAAACAAATTAAAAACAATAGAAAATTAAATAAAATGTATAAAAATAATAGAAAACAAAATATTGCATATTTAACAAAAATACTCAATGATTTAATTTTTTTTTTAAGGTGAAAATAATCAATAAACTATATAATAAACTAGTATGTTTGTGGCTTCACAAAACTTTCTTCTATATAAATCAAATCAATTAAATGATTTAAATAGCACAAGAAATTACATGGATTTAGCAAATAGGTTTTTTAACACAATGTATTCCCGTATTCCAGATGCTAAATGTGAAGTTTTGTTGAATCCTGTGCATTTAAACTGGTTATATAAGCATTGCATATTTCGAACAAGACTTATTTCGATCAAGTACCGAATTTCGGCACCCTATCTTAAGATAACCGGAACCAAAATTGGATGACAATACATTCCTGTCATGAGTGTTCTAAATTTGATGTTTCGTTGAATTCTGTGCACATAAACTAGAGATATAAGCATCACATAAATCGACCAACTCATCAATTTGTGGGGGTTTTGCCCCAAATCTAATCGGCTCCAGTTCATATAAAGATAGAACTTCATATGAAATTTCATCCTATTCTGTGCTGTAGTTCGTAAGTTAGAGCGCCCACAAAATTTGTGTCACATACAGACAGACATAGAGACTCACGAACAGACATTTTCTATTAACAGACAAACCATGCTCAGGACCTTCTAAAACGTATAAATCCGTCGAAAACCAGTAGTCGAAATTATTCACGAATCCAATAATTTATTCTGGTGTAGGTAGAAGAAAGTAAAAATTATGCCGTAATTTCCGGCTTATAATCCGCGGATCAAACAATTACGTTTCGACAATGAAATTTTATTTTATATAATGTAACTTACTAAATCGCTGTAAATATTTGACTTCAATTATTAAATCAAATTTCTGTGTCGAAACATAATTGTTTGATCCGCGGGTTATAGGCTGAAAATTACGGTAGTATAAAAGTTTATTTAAAAAATAAAAAAAAATTAAAAAATAAAATAAAATAAAAGAGTCATATAATTTTCAAAGTACAGAAATATTCTTCAATTTCTTCAAATTTTATTGTTATTCGATCCTTCTATCATTTCTTTTTCTTTTTCTTTTTAGATTTCACGTTGTTTCTTAGATCAGTTTTCGACAAAAATACGAATCCAAAATATTAATGCGTGTTGGCAAGAATATTGGCATCAGTGGTTTTAGTAATAGAAACTCAAATATTTATTTCTCGAGATAAAACAAACAAACAAACAAAAAAACATTATCTCAAGTTTCCCATTATCTCAAAACTATTATACTAGAAGAAAAGATTACATTTTGAAATAAATAAGAAATGAAATGAGAAAAAAACTTGTTTTAAGAAAAGAAAGATAAAATTATATGCAAAATTAAATTTGAAACTCTCAATTTTATTTATTTATTTATTTAGTTGAATATAGTAAAGAAAGGGAGAATCCAAGGTTGAGCAAAAATTAGATTTTCAATTTCTTAAAAAAAGTTTCCAACGCTGTTTTCTCCTCATTTTTTTATTCTTTTTCTTTAACAAAATAAATTTGTTCGCACTAAAAGATTTTCTTTTTCGTTTTTAATTTGTTCAGAGAAGCAATATAAAATAAAGTGGAAAGAAATTTTTGATGTAATTGAAAAACAAATCAACGAAACATTTTTTTTTCTTTTTGTGCATTAAAAATATTTCTGATAAAATTTATCACAAAATTAATTTAAAAATTTGAAACAATGTTTTATTTATTTGCAAACCTACTTTCAAATATTTAATTTAATTTATAAATATTTCGACTAGATTCTAAATATAATTATTAGTATTTTTATGGTAAATAAAAACATTTTTCTTTTTATGCAATAAGGATACAATTTATTAGTAAATTGATTTAAAATGTTTGAATTATATTTCAGACCCAGTTAAATTAAATACGTTCTGTTTCTACAACATTTAAATTAATTTATAACTATATAATCTAATACAACTGTTTAACGTTTTAAAATGGACCTAATACTAAATCATTTGCTGCTTAGTAGAAAATCAGCTAAAATATATCCTTTTGATACATTGGACGTGCTTTAAAATTTGCTGAATATTTAATTAAAATATTAAAATATTTCAGCTAACATTTAAATTGCATAATAAAAAACATTTTTCTTTTTATGCAATAAGGATAAATTTATTAGCAAATTGATTTAAAATATTTGAATTGTATTTTAAACCAAATTAACGAAAAACTTTGTTTTGTTTGTTTTATTGTAAATAATATTTTAAATAAATAAAAGCTTATATAGTACAGACTTATAGTATTATATAGTTGAGGAAAGTCTTACAAGCAATAGGCGAAAGCTTGACATAGCCTGTTTACTCACTTGTTGTTCATTTGATTGCCAATTCGGGTAAAATACCGCTCATTTCGGCGACATAACCTTATTTTAGGATTGCGCTTAGCAAAAATATTTGAGGGTATTTTTTTCGTTTCGTCTTCTTTTCACACAATAATACAATCGGTTATTTATAATGAATGCGCATTTTTAAAATTAGAATAACGCACGGGATTTTGCAAGAATTTTGACCTTATAGAAAGTAATTTTGAGTATTTAAATATTTTGAAAATAAATAAATAAATAAATAAATAAATAATAGTTAAATATATATATATACATATACTGTTGTAATTTAACATCACTTATAACTTTCTATTCTTTTTCTTTTTAAAGTGTAAGACATTTTATTTTTCGTTTAGAAATGTATTTTAAAAGTAATGCAATTATTTTTTTTAATCAGTTTTAAACTGATATGAATGGGACAGGTATCTTCTATTCCTCCATGCGCAACCTAAAAACTATTATCTGTAATCAGAGAGTGTGTGAGAGAGAGAGAGAGAATCAGGTAAAAAGAAAATTCCAGCGAGTGGCCCCTATTTGCGCTGTGTCGATCTATTTTTCCAATGCACAGTTCTACGCCTTCTTATCCCCCCCCCCTTTTTTTTTTCTAATTTACACTACCAGAGTCAGATTTATGTTAATTTAATTCATGCTTTTAGTTGTTCCATATTTTATTATGAATTTCAATGTTAACGTAACATATTCTTGTGCACGAAATGACATTCTAAAACTCTAAAAGCAAATTGACAAATGAACCATAACTATTATTTCATTGCGTATGAGCCAATAAGAAAATATTTTAAATATTTTATATTTCAAAAGTATTTTAAGGTCGTTTTCAAATCTCAAATGACCCGCTCAACAACATGAAACTTTTGGTGATTTATTAGTAATTGGAATTTTTTAATGTAGTTGCTTTTCATGTTTCTTCATCTTGCTGTTTCTTCAGTAACACGACTAATAAAACACGACTTCACTAATATGACTTCAGTTCCGACTTTCAGTTTTTCTCTTGTTATTTATTTTAAGGTGGTCCTCAAATGACCCGCTCAACGACGCAAAACTTTTTGACACATTTTTTGACTCTTTTTTTTAAATGCAAAGGAATAAAATTGGCAGGCCTGAATTCAAGCAATTTTGAAACGAAGTGAGTTTTTCATTTTTTGATAAATGAATTACACTTATCGAGTTATTAGAGATTCGTGTCACGTGAAGACGCGTTTTTCCCTTTTCTCGTGTTGCCGCGTCGGGAATTCTGTTCAAAGCGCCGATTTTGACAGTTTTCTGAAAGATCTTCTGCCTTTACCAGAAAAATCGAAAACGTCTTCCGATTACATAGTTTCTGAATAAGAACACCTGCCAATTTCATGCGTTTTCGAACAAAAAGGAATTCAGAAATAATGTCAGAAAGTAGCTCTTTTCAATTTGAGAACAGCCTTAAATCTGCAAGCATAAAAGTACACGAGTGAATAATGCAAATAATTTACTAAGGAAGAATAGATTATTCACGAGTTATGATTATTGTCTAATAGACATTACTATTTGTAAATTTCATTTGATTCTAATGTGAGAGACGATTTATATACAGAGGTTTTTCACAATTCATGCTAAAATCGCAGAATCTGTTAAGTTTTTACTAAAATTCCTTTTATATTTCCATTCTCTTAGTACTTTTTTTAAAATTCTTACTTTTTTTTTTTTTCAAAGATTTGGGGTGCGGTGGTGCGTCTCCTGCACCTCCTTGCATACGCTTGTATTTATATAAAAAGAACTCGGTTTTTGCTTTAAAAAAATTAGCAATGTTGAGTGTTTTTTTTTTAATTTTTATTATTATTATTATTTTCTTTTTAATTACAAAAGCAGCATCAAATAAACTTCTTGTCATTCATTTTATTTTATAAAAGTTTTTTTTGTTATATTAATTATTTTAATCAAAGAAGCTTGTAAAATATATTAATAAAGCAATTTAATATATTTAAACATTTATTACGCTTCATTTATTTTTAAATCCATTTTCTAACATTTTAATTATTTATAAATATACAAATGCACTTCCAAATAGCATTTTTTACATTTTAAAGTAAATCAACTTAAAATAACTTTCTTTTTATGCATTAATTTTTTTTTAATTTATCAATAAATTAATTCAAATGATAAGCTGAAAAAATATATTCTAAAAATAATATTTTAACGATTACTTTTGGGGAAATGAAGTATTTTTAAAAGGTTTGTAAATGTTAATGTACGTACATGAATTAACTTTTTAGTCTCCATTTGTTATTTATTTAACAGTTAATCAACTTAAAATGCCTTAAAGCTATCCAGTATAAAAGCTTTAATAAATTAATTTAAAAAGTTTAATTTTCTTTTAGGTCTGTTTTCGAAAAAGTAAATAAATAAATAAAATTAAACTGGGGAATCTTCTGAATATGAATCGTATTTGCTGTTTGCTAGAAAAAAAATCTTTATTGGCTTAAAAATTTTTAATTTTCGTATCGATTACAAAATTTATTTAATAAATTAAAATATTTAATCAACACAGCACTTACTTGTAAACCTATTTTTAAACGAGTAATTCTATAGATATTCTATAAATATATGGAACGTCTGAATTATATTTGTTATATTACTTGTCATTTGCATATATTAGTAAAACAATTCAAAATACCTTTTTATTTATACATTAGAAACGTTTTCGATAAATTTCACTAAAAAACGAATTTAAAATATTTAAACAATATTTCAGGTTTTCTCCAAACCTGTATTTAAAAGATTTATAAATAAACAAATTTACTTTGAAAGACGATTTGTTATTTATTGAGTAAGTAAATAAATTTAAAATAGTCTTTTAAATATATATATATATATATATATATATATATAAGAAAAAACCTTATAATATTTACTATCGAAAACTTGATAAAATGTTTAATTTTCTTTCAAGTTTATATTTAAAAAAAATCATAAATGTAGAGATTAACTTGGCCAATATTTGCTGTTTATTTAAAGACAAATTCATTTAGATTTTTTCCCCTTCTTCTTTACAGCAAAGATATTTAGAATAATCTAATCTAAGTCATTTTACAATATTTTTGTCGGACTTATTTAAAGCTTATTTAAAAATAACTATTACTAATTTTGTCTATTTTTTTTTTCATGTGATGGTAATTCTATTTACAAAAATATAATGATGTTTGCAAAATTATGTAGCAAACTCCAGTTTCTTGTAAAATATTGAATGCATTTTCATTATTATATTCCTTTGTTCCAAATCATAATTCGTGCATAGTTCATAAAACATCTTCTAGAGAATCAATTGTTTTAAAACAAGTTTTTGATCCTGAGGTTTATTTAAATAATGACATAGAAATAACATCAGAAATTTCCTTTTAAAGTTTTTTTTTTTTTTTAATTTATTTATTGTCTATTTGAAATCATTACTGCTTATATTAAAATAATAGTTCTTTTGTTTTTCTTTTTTCAGTTATATTTAAATTTTATTTTGGAATAGTTTATTCGAACCTAATTGTTATAGTAAAATAGTTATAAATAAAAACAATTGCATTGGTAAATATGTTACTTTCTTCATTCAATCTCTAATAATTCTTAGAAAAGCCACCAGTTTCAAGATCAGTAAATTTGTTTTATTTATTTATTTATTTCAAATTAGGATAAGCATAGAAGCATACATGCAATCACCGAAAGAAAAATTTTGGAAAATATCCCTGAAAAGCTATTTACTTCTCATTCTCTTTGTCTCGCTATTTCAACGCTTTCTTTAACAATTGAAATAGTAATTTTTTTTATTTCTTTATCCATGACCACGCTCATAGTGGTTATATTTTAATAACCACATAATAACGAGCATAATCAATTGAAATTCTGGCGGTTCTCAAAAACTATTCTTTCTCAGCTCAACACGCGAAACTTTCTGACATATTTTTAAGCGTAAAAGCATGACACTTGTAGGCACGGTTATTGAAGTGATTTGTAATAGAACAGTTTTTTTCATTTTTCGATAAATTAATCATATCTTGAGTTAAAAACGATTTTTATCGTACGACATCAGTTTTGTTTCCTTTCCCGCACTGTCACGTTCGGAAATTCAGTTCAAAATTCCAACTTTGAGAGATTTATCGGAAAGATCTTTCGAGATTTATCGGAAAGATCTTTTGCCTTTTACCGAAAAATGGGAAATAAAAACAGTTCGATAATAATCGAACTGTTTTTATTTTCTGAACAGTTTCTGAACAGCACCTGCCAATTTCATGCGTTTACGAATAAAAATGAATTAAAAAATCTGTCAGAAAGCAGCCAGTTTGGATTTGAGAACATGAAAACCTTAAAGACTTCTTAGATAAACGACCAGTTTCAGCTGCAGTAATTTAAGAATTATCTTCATCAGAAAAAGTGTTGAATCATATAAATGTGATCACCAATAATAAATATAGTGAAAAAGACTGCTATTATTTATCATTCATTCTTTAGTTATTTTATTGTATTTTTAATTTTTTTGAAATAGTTAAGTTTTAAGTTTTTTCATTTAAACAGCTAGATGGCTAATTTTTCTGATTATTTGTATTTCATTCAAGCTATCTTTCCCTTGTCACCTATTCAGCGAAAAATATTTTGTAATACAAGATTTCTTTTGAAATTATGCATTAATAATTTATTACATGGAAATTTAGAATTATTAAATAAAAGGGTTATTTCGGTTTAATAATCCCATTTTATTAAGAATCGCATTTCATTTTATCTTGCAAAATCTTTTTACATTTTCTTTTTGTACGATGCAAATAATACAGACAAATCAAGGTACGAAGAGAAAAAAAAAAAAAAAAAAAAAACTTGAATTCAATCGAAAAACAGAAATGAACACACCATGATAAAGAACAAACAACTAAGCTGATTTACAGATTTCTTTTACTTCCCGAAACAATGGCTGCACTCACTTTTATCATCATCCCTGATGATTCTTTGAAGATGAACCTTGATAAAGATCGAAGAAAATCCCAAATTTGGCAAATACGGCGAAAGTCCAATATGCACAACCACTTAAATTAGACCCTTTTTCAAAAAACCAAAAAATATCCCCCCCCCCCCCCCACTCAACAACGCGGAACTTTCTGGCTCATTTTTCCATATAAAAGTGTGATTACTGAAGTGATTTGTCGTTGAACAGTTTTTCATGTTTCGATAAAGGAATTACAACTTGATTTATAAGCGACTGTTGTCCCCCCCCCCCCCCTCCTGCGCCGTCTGGAACGGATATTCAGTTCAAAACGCCCACTTGGACCACATTTTCTGAAAAAATTTCTGCGTTTACCGAAAAAGTGAAACATTAGTTCGGTTACATAGTTTCTGAATAGCAGCATCTGCTAATTTCATACGTTATAGAACAAAAGTGATTTTTAAAAATGTCTCAGAAAATAGCCAATATGGATCTAAGTCCTTCTGTCCATGTATTCATCTCATGTATTTCCTTCATAAGGCTGTTCTCAAATCCAAAGGGACTACTTTCGGACACATTTACGCATTTTTTGAATCATTTTTGTTCAGAAAAACATGAAATGAGCAGTTGTTATTCAGAAAACATTGTAATGGAAACACGTTTTCCATTTTTTTTGTAAAGGCAGAATATTTTTCATAAAACACTCTCAAAGTCGGCGTTTTGAACCGAATTGTCGATGTTTCAGGACCAGAAAGTAGAAAAACGTGTTGTCACGTGACACGAATGGCTTATAACTTGATAAGTAATTAATTCATTTTTCAAAAAATGGAAAACTCATTTCGATTCCAATTCGCTTCAATAGTCAGGCTGCTAATTTTATGCCTTTGCGTTTAAAAATGAGTCAGTAAAAATTGTGTCAGAATGTTTCACGCTGTTCAGCGGCTCATTTGAGAACCATCTTATGTTCCCTTAGTCTGGCGCATTCCTTCCTTGTAGCATCACTGCATGTTTGAAAAATTGTTGTAATCAGTAATAAAGGAATGCATGGAAGGTGATAACATATAGAAGGGAGATAAAGATTCTTTTTCTGCTTCTGATTTGAAAGCGCTGCTGAAAGAGACATTCTCATCACATTGTTATAAAAATAAAAATAAATAAGAAAGTGGATGCCGAATATTCTATTATTTTATTGCATAAAATAAATATGTGGCATAATGTTAAGTATTTTTATAGAATATTAAGATAGCTTTAACCATAAATAAATAAATAAACAAATAAATATATTCAGCATCTTTTTATTAGTATTCAAAAAAATTATATGTAAGTCAATCCATATCCATCTTCATTTATTTCATAATGCTGAGTTCAATTTTTTGGATAGCCATGATATCTAAGTAATAATGGTATAATAAAAATCTTGACTAATTTCACTCACTATATCTTCTTTATCTCCTTTTCACTCTTAGGTTCTTTTATTATTTAATTCAATTCCCTATTCTCCATCTTTAGAAGGGAAGGGACTTTTTTTTTTAAATTAATTCCTTAATTCTTAATCCTTAATCACATTTCATTAAGATTGATTTTTTTTAAACGTATTTACGTTTTCTCTTAGTACGATACAAATAATCTCGACATGTATCAAGATACACAAGACGACTTCTATCAAGATACAAAAAATAAGAAAAAGGAAAAAAGAAAACCCTCAAATTACAGCCAAGAACAGGATGAGTGCAAGATTAAAGGACAATAAGATACTCAGCTAAGCTGATTTACTGATTCGTTTTACTTCCCAAAACAATGGCCACTCATTTTTATCATTATTCCCGATTCTTTGAAGATGAACTTTGATCAGATCGAAGAAAACCCTGATTACGAATTTGGCAAACACACAGGAGAATGGAGAGGGATGAAAGGGGGAGGAACATGACATTAGTAGGGTTTTGTCGCTTGTCGAACAAGTCCCCCCCCCCCCTTCCCCCTCTGTTAATTTGGAAAATGTCGTCAGGGCGACAGAGATAAAGATTTTAGCTCTCCGCATCCCGTCCGTTAAAAATGTAGTTGTTCGGCCGGAACTAATTATGCTCTGCCAAGCGAAGGTCCGGGCGGTTTACAACAAGGTTCATTAAAACAGCCTGGGTGGTGAATAAAGAGTTATTCCGGCTGATTGCGTTTGAGATAGAGGCGTTTTCACAGCGGAAATTTTCATTGCTTTCTCCTGCACTCTGAACTGATTGTGTAAAGCGTGCTAAAAGGAGGTGAAAAGTCAACAAGGGGGAAAAGAAATTACTAATGATACTTAATGGATTTACAATGAGCAAGACAATAAGTGAGTGGGATGTTGTAAGGCACATGTTATGGATAATTTTTATTTGTTTGAAATTAGGTTAAGAAATGAAAGAATTAAGAACGTGAAAGTGTGTTCCTATGCAGTCTCAGAGGCCAGAGATTTACGCGCATAAATGCTCTCTTTTTAAGAACGTAAATGCTCTTTATTTTTAATCTCGTTTCAATAAGTGTAGCTATCATAACATAGCCACTTGTCATTTTGTTTACATACACAAACACAGGAAGGGTGGAGAGCAGTTCTCGGCTTTGGCGATATTTTGTGTTTGTAGTTCATTTGATGTGTTTGGCACCCCTACGTTTTAGTAAACAAGCAAATTTTCGAGAAATCAACAAGGTTCATTGAAACTGCCTGGATGGTAAATAAAGAGAGATTCCCGCTGATTGTGGATTAAAGCTTTTTAACAGCGAAAATTTCCATTGCTCTCCCCAACATTCTGTTCTCATTGTTAAAGTGTGCTAAAACGAGGACTGGTGGTTCCAACGAGACTCCCAAAGCATCAAAATATCCTTCCGGAAAATTTGTGTTTTGTAACAGTTTTCAAATGCAAACATGCTACTTTCTAATACATTTTTTATTTCATTTTTGTTCGCAAACTCATGAAATTGGCCGGTGCACTTATTAAGAAACTATGTAATCGAAATTCATAAAATCGAAAAATATAATCGACAACCATGAAAAATAAGGGGATATGTGTCTATGTATGTACTGCAAACAACTTTAGGCATCAGAAACTATCGTTTCTATTCGTTTAGTTTTCGCTGTTCTTGTTTATCAGAATAGTATAAAAAAAAAGTGCTCGCGTAGTTTTTTGCATACTGAATTCATATACGACCATATGTTATCTCGCTTTGTATTGCGACATGTTTTCAGAGTTTCCATGAAAATATTGAAGTGTGAATTGTTTCCTATTTTAAAGTCATCCTTGAAAACAGTCTTGTTTAACAATACTTTCTTTATTGTATTACCTACCAGTATGATAAAGATTTTTTTTTTCTTATACACTTAATCACCTAAAACTAGGAATGATTAAAAAAAATCCCTTTTTACTTTTATTCCGTTCTTTTTTCTTAGAGGCATCTCGTACGAATTTTTATTTAAGGGGGTTCACAAATAACCTGTTCAACAACGTGAAACTTTCTGACTCATTTTTAAACGTACAAACATAAAATTGACAACGACAAGTCTGACTGTTGAAGCGATTTGGAATGGAAATGAGTTTTCTAATCAACATTATCCTTAAGGCTGTTCTCAAATCCAAACTGGCTACTTTCTGACATATATTTTAATTCAAATTTTTTTCGCAAACACATGAAATTGGTAGGTGTTCTTATTCAGAAACTATGTAATCGAATTACGTTTTTCCTTTTTTGCTAAAGCCACAAAATCTTTCAGAAAATAGCGTCAAATTGGGCGTTTTGAATCGAATTCTGGACGCGGCACTGCGAAAATTTGAAAAAATTCCTCGTCACATGACACGAATTGCTTATCACTCGAGAAGTAATTTATTTATCAAAAAATGGAAAACTCATTTCTATTCAAAATCGTTCAATAGTTAGGCCCACCAATTTTATGTCTATGCGTTTAAAAATGAGTCAGAAAATGTGTGGAAAAGTTTCGCGTTATGGAGCAGATCAGTTAAGAATCACCAAGCAAAAATCGTTTATTGAAGGATTGTTCAAGGTCACTTCATACATTTTCATATCACAAAAATTGAGGCGTTTTAACGCATAAGCATCAAAGCAGTATGATTAAAGCATAAACACATAAACAATAAAAGTGTGACCACGTCAACACAGATCATCACTAATTTTTAAGCACATAACAGTACAGCCGAAAACATTCCTGTATTTTATTTGTACCAGTACCATTCATAAGTATCAGCTGGTTAGAATTTGGACAAAAACAATTTACTGTACGCAACTGTGGCAACTATCGATTTTCCCCCCCTCAAAAATTATAGTAAAAAATTAAATAAATAAAAAGTATATTAAATAAAACGCAATAAAACTCGTCGACATTGAACGAAAAAAAATGTTTAAAATGGAATGCTGGGCTTAACTGAAAACCAAAGCTGAAAATTTTGCAGTTCAATTACAGCTGTAACGGGTGTAATTAAAGTGTTCAAGGTGGTTCTCAAAATAGTATTTTCAACAACTCGAACCTTTCTGACACATTCAATGACTCAATTTTAAACGCTATAAGCACTTGCAGACATGATTGTTAAAGTGATTTGTAACTGGGCAGTAATTTCTGTTTTCAATAAGTTAATTACACCATGCATTATAAGCGAATGTTGTCTCATGGCAGCAGTTTTTCCCCGCGCTGTCTCATCCGGATATTCTGTTCAAAATGCCGACTTCGACACCATTTTCTGAAAGATCGTCTGAAAAATTGTTCGACTACATAGTTTCTGAATGTGTCAAAATGTAGCCAGTTTGGATTTGAGAAGAGACCCTGACACCATTTTCTGAAAGATCTTCTGAAAAATTGCTCGACTACATAGTTTCTGAATGTGTCAAAATGTAGCCAGTTTGGATTTGAGAAGAGACCCTTTAAAATAAACACCCGCTGATAAACCCTAATGCATCTTTTGGATAAAAAATGATTGTAAACGCCGTGTCTCATTTTGAAGGAAACAAGGTAGTATACAATGTAAAATTGATTGAATAAATAAATGATAGCTTTCATGATTCATGATTTATTTTTCTTTCAAAATGTAACTCAAAACATCATTAATCCAGGTGATATGTATATTTTGCTGTAAGCCTTTTGTTAATAATTTTTCATTATCGTCTAGAAAGGCAGTCATAAGTTTTTAGACAGGTAAAATATTTGACAAACATCGTTAGGCAGCATGTTTTCACTGCCTTTAAATTTTTCAGACAGGTAAATTATTTGACAGCAGTCGAATGTTTTCGATAATATGCTATTTACAGAGCAATTTTATTGATGGAGGTATCACTGCATTTCCAGAGTACCCAGCAATGTGTGAATTTAGGTTTAAACCAATTTTACATTTGCTTTTCACGATATTTTTGTGCTTAATATATATATATATATATATATATATATATTGATCTTTTTTTTATATATAAAATTTGGGAAAAAAAAATCTTTAAAACAATATAAAAAAATTAATATCTCTTAATTTCTTCGCAACGAGCGACGCGCATGCATACGATCTGTATACTCCTTAATTTTTCGTATCAGTATTTTGAAAGAATAATTTTCTCCTTATGTAATCACAGAATTTCTGCAATTAAATTAGAAAATTAGTATTAAGATATACTGGTGCTAAAGAATTAAGAATTGTGTACGTCGCGAATGTGTTAAATCAAACCTCTTCAAAATCTGTAATCCTTAATAAAATTGTATATTCAGGGGTCGATGCAGGTTTTTTTGCTTGGAACCCATTTTGTGAAAAGTAAAGGTTATTTTTGTGAAATTTATTATATTTTTGTGAAAAATAACATTTTGTAACGAATGTTGAAATCCAGTTACTCAAATTCAAACCAAGTAGTTATTAACAAAAACCTTTTTAAATCCTTTTGCTGAAGTTTTCCTCTCTGGTGAACTTGTTTATTTACAAATTACACATTTTAAAACGTCACAAAAAAATAAATAATTAATAAATAGTAACTTTTCATTGAATAGAATTTTAACAGAAATTTTGTGAGGGGACTTTTTATCAAACTGATTTTTGTGAAGAGGCCCATTTTTTTAAATTGATTTTTGTGAAGGGTCCTGTTTTATTAAACAGATTTTTGTGAAGGGTTCTCTAATAAGGCCCCAAATTTTGTCTGAATCGACCCTTGATATTATCCACATCCAAAGTTTCAATGAAAACTGAGCAATATATAATAAAAAGTACGGCAATAAATACAGTAATGTTTCTTTGCTCGCTGTAGGTTAAAATTCCTAGAGAAAGAGATGATGACATAAAAGATCTCTAAAAGTAATCTCATTGCTCCTTGTGAATCCCTTTCATTTTATCAATACGAAACCTTACGTTTCCTTTAAGAATCCGAAGGGTAAGAAAGCTTAAGCTACCTTAAAATCTTGTCTGAGAGAGGTATAATGACGTATATTTTAAGTTGGGAGGTATTTATTCCAACTGGTACTTAATAAATCAAACACGGCGAATTTCTAGTTTACTAAATAACACGAAAATGCTGACATGTTATTTAAGATATTAGATGCAGATAATACATTCAGAAATACATTTAAATATGCATGTAAGAATTCTATTCTGTAATGCAAAATACTGTACATGTGCTTTTTTTGTTTGTTTATTTTTTATATGGCTGTATGTGTAAGTGTAATCGTATAGATATTACAATAATTTGTAATTTTCATTAAATCATATAAATGAATTTTTATTTAACACATTGCATGCGGGATAAAAATACATTTTATCTAGATTAGTATTAGAAATTAGTGCACGTATCGGAAATTATGTAAAGTAGAAAACATAAGGCTTAATCCAATGGTTGGTTGGTTGGTTGGTTTGGCCCAAGAGCCTGGTGAGCAGCCTTTTATTTCTATACAGCTGACATGATCTGAATTGAAGAAGATTGCTTTGAGACCTATAGTTGTCTCGAATGATCTATATATCACAGAAACTGGTCTCCTAATTTTGAACCAATTCCAGATGAGAGACCTGCATCTGGATTGGCACCCCCAGAGGTAACGCTTTTATAAAACTTGGAGGACATTAGAGCCACGAACAGATTTAACGTGCAGTCCCACAGCAGAGGCAGTCGAACGAGGTTGTCACCCTCCCAAACACTGACCTTGGTCGATGCTGCTTGGCTTTCGGTGATCTTACGGGAACCGAGCTAAGCTTTACCTTCCGCGCCACTGCGGAAGCTTAATCCAAACATACGTGACTTTTGTACAATTAAATTTCGCATTTATTTTCAAAAAATCGCCCGCATACAATTTAATAATTTAAAATATCTTTTTTAACACTTTGCAAGCCCGGAGACTGTAATCTGAGTTGCGAGATTATTATTCCGAATGCATACCAGAGAATTTTGAATGATAGTAATTTTTCTTTATTTTATTCATGGAGTGTCTATCATAATTATTCAAGCATTCTGGTGACAATTCGAAATTTCCGAATAAATAATCCGTCAGATTTGGCAACACTGGTGATAAGTTATATTATTCTTGTAGTGATCGTGAACTTTCAGATGTTGACAATAATTACTCAGAGGATAGTGACATTTTTCCAATTATAAAATGCCCTCGTACTTATCATTTGCCTATCAATTATTCAAAAGCAGCTTATTAAGTTGATTCACATGCGCAATAACTGGATTTGCATGCTACCACGTTCAAAAACACTGAAAATGCCGCCCGCTTTACAAAGTGTTAAGTTAATTGAACATGTTAGGAAACCAATATTATTCAACGAATAGTTAAAATGAACAACGTTTCTTGTGATGTTGATTGTTAAATTATTGCTAGTTTCACTACTAAAAAAAATTGGTTTAAAACTTAATATTTTACATTTTACAAAAAATAGGTGTACAATGAAACACGTTTAATGCTGAGAATATGAAGCAACTCAAGCAGTAATAGAAAATAGAAACAGCATTTAACCCCTTAGGGACGAGCGACACGTATACGTGACGCATAAGATGCTCAGAATCCTCGATTATCCCCACCAGTTATTTTTTATTGTAAACTTTGTCTCATTAAATCTGAGCATTTCTGAGATTCAATTAGGTGAAAATTTCTGTTTTGAAAAACCAGTGGTAGCAGATTAAAAATTCTGTAAAGGACGCTCGTCGCGAAGGGGTTAATGAAGACAAAACAGGACAGTATTAATTATGTAGGAACATACCTTTTCCAATTTGTTTTATAACATGCAGTCTTAAAACTGTGCCTCTGATTTAAGAGGTACATTCTGAATTTTTGTGTCTCTGAATATTAAGAGGCACGCGGTGCCTTTGAAATTAAGCGGTACATAGTGCCTTTGGGATTCAGAGGCACAGCGTAGGTGCCTTTGAAATTAAGAGGCACAGTGTGCCGTTGAATTTATATATTCAAGTGCCTCTTATTTAAAAATACATTCTGTACCTCTTATAATGGTGGTACATGCATGTGCCACCATTATAAGAGGCACAGACTGTAATTTAATTACATTTTATATTAAATTTATATATTACAGTAAATTCAGTCTACTGCAGAAAGATTTCCCAGCATGGCATATAAAAAGACATAGATTAAATTTTGTCTAAGGCAGAATACTTTAATAGAAAATTTTCTCACCCCCAATTTATTGAAATAAATATTAAAATGTGTGTCCATGTGGCCTAAGTCAGTTCTGTGGTTCAATAAAGAACCTTGTCAACATTCAATTTATTTTATACATAAAAAGGCATAAAAGCTTTATTAAAAACAAATAAGACAAACATTAAAAATATGAAAAATGATACAGGCGCCAGTTAAGTAGGAGAACATCAATCGGTAATGTCGGCTACCGGAGTTCTAGGGGAGCAAAATAAGGTGGTTCAAGAATAGTTTGCTGTAAAATAGTTTTTTCTCAATCACTGACAATAAGAAATACTCAATGGCAATATGTGGCTAAGTCAGAGTTGGTAGATATTTATTACTTGGTGTTTACAATTTTTTGAAAAACTATAATCTTTTACCCAAAAAATGCATAGGTAAAAATATAATATTTGGGTCTCCATGCCAAATCAACTAACAAATTTCAATATTCTACCTGATGATATAAATGAAAATATATTTTTATTTTATTTTTATTGCATTAAGTTTTCATACCATTAATTATTTAAATTTTGGAAAATCATCATTTTTTGACTTGCAGAAAATTTGATTGAAATTTTGAAATGATTTGAAAATTTTCAATTTTGAATTTCTCAAGTTCTATCAAACATACAGAATTTTATGGACCCCCCCCCCATTCCCCATTTTAAATAGGGGTTTATAAGGTTTAATTTGATATGCAAGATGACTATGCTTAGTTTTAAAAAAATATATTACTAATTTTCTTTTTAATTAAAAATTTTTTAGAGTTTTTTTTTAACACTATGTTTGTTGTAATATTATAAGCTTAAAATTATGAAAATTTTAGAATGGGATCGCAATCGGACCAGGGATTATGAAATAAAAGCTGAAGATTACCATGCAAATAATAAATAAATATCAAAATAGATAGAGTTAGATTGTTACTTAAATGACAATGTTTTAGCTTCTATTTGATAACTCCTGATCCCATTGAGATCCCACTCAAAAATTTCAGAATTTTAAGCTTATAATATTACAACAAACATACTTTTTTTTTCTTTTTCTGTTTTTTTTTTTCAAAAAAAAAAAAAAAAAAAAACACTATTTAAATTAAATTATATATATTTTTAAACAAATAATATGTTTTAAGGAACTTTTACTTGAAATATATAAATAATGTTTTAGAGTGCAAAATGTGAATCAACATTGTGATTTGTGAAACTTTATAAAATGTAGAAAATATTCAAGGCTGTCGCCAGGTGAGTGCCTAACCTCCACCCTCCTTCAAAAACAGTTCATATTATCAATTCATATTATACTTTTATTTAAAAGAAAGGCACTGTAGCGCTTAACATCTACAAGGTACACCCCCCCCCTCCCCTCCATACACACACAAATACGAGAAAAAAAAAAATCTGACTATGGTCTGGGAAATACTATATATGATTACAAAATTATTTACTATGTATTATTCATTTTATTATTTAATAAGTACTATTTATATGAATATAAAAACAAAGATTTGCTGATAGATACACATACATAATGTATACATATACATCATGGATGTACGCAGGAGGGTGGCCGCGTTCCCCGTAAATCTTTGAAAATAGTAAGATAGAACTTGAATAACTAAGAAATTGACGAACTATTTATCGCTGCCCCATCCCTAATCCTGAGTGTCTCCATGTATAAAGAATCATGTTTTATATTATAACATTCACAGAAAATAATACTAAGTTAAATATACTACTTACTTATTCCAGACTCGTTATTAGCTTCGTCATGTCGTTGTTCACAGGTGTATTGATATAGCAGCCATTGCTTCCCTTCCCTTCCCTTTCACTGATCCCAATGCATGACGGGTAAACAGCTGTTGCGCATGTCCGTTTCTCAGTGTACCTCTGAAACTGACAGGTTTTTTTTTTTTTTCAAAGGCCCAAATCTGTCAGATGCTAACTTCGTGCCTCTGACCAGATTTCGCTCTGTTCCGGTGCCTTTCATTTCATCATGCCTCTAACGTTTTTCTCCTAATCAGAGGCACTTTGTCTACGTGCCTCTTACATTAAAATAATAGAAGGCACAATGTGGTTGTGCCTTTTAAATAAGAGGCACACTTTTAAGAGTGTGTATTATCATTACTTAAGTATTATACTAATAATGAATATTTTAATTGATAATATATTGATTGGTATCAATAGATCCTTCATGAAAAAAAAAATACAAATAGACATTCTTGTAAATAATTTGTGCCTGTGTTAAAGACAATTTTTTTCTCATTCGACGGTTTATATTATAAAAGCTGTCATGCTTGTACAGAAGAAATTTATTTCGATTAACATGTTACTAACTTAACAAATCTTACCCACAAAATTGAAAAATCAAGAAGTAAAATATAGGCTGAAAATAAACAAAAATATTCCAATAACTAAATGAACTGAGATTAGTACCCACATCATAAACTGCACAAAAAAAAATTGTTGATTTTACGGTATGCGCGGCCGTGTATTACTGCATATTTTACTGTTTATTACTGTTAATTTTACGGTATAATAATGGTAACTGGAATGCCAGCATTATCCCGTAAAATCAAATTTTTTTTTTTTTTTTGCAGTGTACTTGCAATATGTAGTACTTCGAGAAACTCTTTCTTTTTCGCAAAGGCATTTGTTATTTCAGATACTTTCGAACATTTAAAAAAAATACTAAAATAAAATCACTTTTGGGAATGTTACAAACTGGTTATTGTTGGTTTAGAATATTAGCTTTCGTTTCAAAACTCAGTAGTGTGAAGAATTTAAGCTCATAAAATTTCTTTAAGACCATTTATTTGCATCCAAATACATTTCAAAAAACAAAACTTAACGATTTCGTGTAAGCAGTAAGTAACAGTGGAGACAATATTTCTATTCGGGCTTTATGGAAATAGATGGCATTTGTTACTTAATGAGGACACCACTGCAATAACATGGCTCATCAAGAAATTTTAGTTTTAACCATAAGCGCCAGTAAGGGGTGGGGGTGGGTAAGAGAGGGCTATTACCATTCCCTCGATACTGATATTCAAGTAACTAAATTTTATTTTTCTCTGGTGTTTTAAAAATGGGGAAACATTTACTTTTTCCAAATGACTAAAAATAATTAAATAGTGAGAGAAAAGGAAAATATTTTTTTTTTTGTCAGGAGGGGGGTGCTCTGCCCTCATGAGTAGATAATTTTTAGTTATTTTTCTTTATATTTATATATTTAAAATTTATCATTCCCTCGATATTGATATCCAATTAACTATATTTTATTTTTCTTTGGTGTTTTAAAAATGTGAAAACATTTATTTTTTCCAAGTGACTAAAAATAATTAAACATTGAAAGAAAAATATTTTTTTTTTCTTGTCAGGAGGGGGATGCTCTGCCGTCATGAGCAGATAATTTTCAGTTCTTTTCCTTTATATTTATATATTTAAAAATTATCTTAAACCGACGGTTTAGCATTCTTTGCCCTCCTGAGGCTCCTCCTTAGGTTATTTGCCCTCCTGAGAGGAAAAACAAGTTGTAAATTGTACGTCAAACGTGACAAATGAGGTGGGTTTGTACTATAGCTAGTTTTATAAATATTCAGATCTTGGTGCAATAGCTCTCTCGTTTTTTATGCATAGCTCAAAAACTACTTGGTGTAATTTTGAATTCACATATTTGAAGATTTTAGAAATGGATTTCTGTTAAATAAAATTCTTAGGTTACAATTCTTATTTCAACAGAAATCGATATCTAGAGAAACTTCACATATGTGAATCCAAAATTACAGCTCATTCTAGCGAGTAGTTTTTGACATGCTTAAAAAACTACACTCCTTGCAATCTGTTTTGTAACGATTACAAATGAATTTAACATTAGGATTTACAAACTTTAAAACTTCATAATTCTTAAACTACTTGACCGAATGACTTCCCATTTGGCATCCTAAGGTAAAATTTGTCGGCGGCGCAGTTAATTGAATGTGTAAAATAGTTTCTTTAATTGTATAAAAACATTTCTTCAAAAATAGAGTTAAGTAAGCATGCATTCGCTTACCTGATTGGGCGATGAAAGCATTTAGTATATCCAATAAATAGATTGGTGACGTGTTGCAACTTCCTCACGTATATTATTATCCGTTAGAGTATTCCGGATTATCTATAAGATCACTTCTGCAAAATAATAAAATTAGTTTCGTTGAATAATCACTGTAGAATTAATAGAGTATTTCCTTTCGATTAAATTTAGGTTTAATATACGTTTTTTGATTACATAATTACACAGAGCATTTACATCGCTCTGACATTTTCACACACTACATTTTATAAAGAAATTCACACAACAACTGACTAAAGTCTAAAGAGTTTTTTCATGTCCTTGGTAGCCTTGGATGACGTCACTGGGAAAAACACATGATAGCACGTGATAATCATTCTTTCACGTGGGCGTTTATTCCATGTACTTAGCTGAGTTGAAAACAGTTTATGAGTTGGTATATCCGACGAGATAATTAAAGTTGTTTACTGCAAATTTAAAGTACTTTATTATTATCTGACGATTGAAGAGTAGTTGATTCCGAATAGAAGATTACCCTTTAATTGCAATTTCCGTCACTCCCCCTTAATCTTCTATGTAGGATAAGGAAGTAAGTTCAGATTGTTTCGGTGTTTAATGAATTCAGGTTTGGGGTTGGGCTTGGTGAGTGAATCTGCGGTCATAAATTCTGTGGGACAATACTTTAAATCTATTATTCCATCTTCCTTGAGTTGTCTTATCGCGTGGAATCTGATATCTATATGTTTACTTTTTCGAGTATGTTTTTCACTTTCAACCATTTTTATACATGGCTGATTGTCCTCGTATATTGTTATGGGTTTCTGTTGTGGTAAATTTAAATCTTCCAGGAGTTTTATCATCCATAGTATTTCCTGTGCTGCATTACTTACAGAAATGTATTCAGCTTCTGCTGATGACAGAGCAACGCACGTCTGTCTTTTCGTTGTCCAATGTATGGGACATTTTCCTAACATAAATATATTTCCGCTGGTGGATCGTCTAGTTTCTGGATCACCTCCCCAATCTGCATCTGCATAAACTTCGAGAATAGGCTTATTTTTCGAACTTAGCGTCAGGTTGAGGTGTTTTGTGTTGTTTAAGTATGTTACGATTCTTTTGACTGCTTTCCAGTCTTTTTCTCGAGGGGTTTCATTTCTACGGCTGAGTATGTTGACCGCTGCTGAAATATCGGGCCTGGTTAATGTTGAGATGTAGAGTAATGTTCCCGTTGCTTGTCTGAATTTAATATTGTTAGGTAATAGATTTTCATCATCGTTGAGTCGATTGTAACCTGCTTCCATAGGTGTGCTGTAAGGTTTTGCGTTTTGAAGATTGAGTTTATCTACCAATTCTTCAATTTTTGAATTTTGGTTTAAGTAGAAATTTTTATCGTCTCTTTTTATATTTATTCCGAGATAGTTATTGACTTCTCCCAAATCTTTCAATTCATATTCCCTTTTGAGATTGTTTATTAATTCAATTATATCTTCGTTTTTTCCGGCAATTAACAAATCATCCACATATACTATAATGTATGTCGAGTTTTCACCATTTTCGCGTACAAAAAGACATGAGTCAGATGTACTTTGTACAAAATTTAATGCTTTAAGACTCTCGGAGATTTTCGTGTGCCATGCTCTGGCGGCTTGTTTGAGCCCGTATATTGCTTTTTGTAATTTACATACTTTGTTTTGTTGATTTGGAGCTATATATCCTTCCGGCTGTTTCATGTATACCTCTTCTTGTAGGTTTCCGTGTAAAAACGCTGTATTCACGTCGATATGATTAACTTTAAGGTTATGATTTAATGCTGCTATGAGAAATGCACGGATTGTGGTATGAGAGACAACTGGAGCAAAGGTCTCGTCATAATCTACTCCGAATTTCTGACTGTATCCCTGTGCCACGAGTCGTGCTTTATAGGTTTGCACTTGGTTTAGGTTGTCGCGTTTTAATTTAAAAGTCCATTTTGAACCTATCACTTTCTTGCCTGGTGGCGGATCGACTAATGTCCAAGTTTTATTTTTAGCTAGGCACTTGATTTCATTTTCGGTGGCTTTGAGCCAATTTTCCTTATCGTGTGGATTTTTCATTTCCATGATATCGTTCCAATTCTTTGGTTCATTTGATTGTGTGTCTTTAACTAAACAGACAAATCTATCTGGTGGTACTCCTCTGTTAGATCTATTTGACCTTCTTGGTTCTATTTGTGTTTGTTTGGACTCGCATGGTTGTTTTTCTTTATCATTAATGTCAATTTCAATGTAATTTTTATTCTTCTCTTCTTGATTTCTATCATCAGTGGAGATTTCTTCGAGATTTGAATCTTCCTCAATGTTGTTTGAGTGTTTTATTTCATGTTCTATGAATTTTACAGTCCTGGCAATTATTATTTGTTTGTCTTTTGTGTGTATGCGATATCCTTTGGAACGTGTGTCGTAACCTAGAAAAATACCTTCTTGCGCTCTATTATCTAGTTTTCCTCGATGTATTTTATTAATGTAAACAAATGCTTTACATCCAAAGGTTCTTAAATGTTTGAGATCAGGTTTGATACCTTTCCATAGTTCGTATGGAGTTTTGTCGTTCGCTCTTGTTGGCAATCTGTTTTGTAAATATGTCGCTGTGTGTATTGCCTCTCCCCAAAATTGTTTATTTAAATTTGCTTCTAAAAGCATGCTACGTGTCATATCGAGTAGGCTTTTATTCTTCCTTTCTGCCACGCCGTTCTGGCTCGGGTTGTGTGGAATTGTGAATTGGTGTAATATCCCGTTTTCCTTTAGATAATTGTCTATTTCGTTGCTATTATATTCTCCTCCATTATCGGATCTTATTTCTTTTGGTTTTCTACCGAATTGATTATTTACCATTGCAATGTATTCTTTTAATTTATCAATTACTTCGCTTTTCTTAGATAGTAAGTATATAGTTGTATATCTCGAGTAATCGTCGATGAATGTGAGAAAATATTGTTTTTCTCCTAGTGTTGGTGTACTTATAGGTCCACAGACGTCGCTGTGTATTAAATCGAGAACTTTGTTTGCTCTATTTGTAGCCGATTTTGGATATGGCGCGTCGTTTAATTTAGATTTGATGCAGGTTTCGCATAATTTATTATTGTGTCTGCAGTTTTTAATTTTTATTCCAGTAGCTAGCTGTTTGTTAACAATTGTTTTGATTGCTTCATAATCACGGTGTCCTAGTCTTCGATGCCATACTTCTAAACATTCTTTGTTATTATTACAGCTTAGTGTGACGTTTGCATAGTTTTCTGCATTTTCTGAGTGGTTTGTTTGTTCGATTATGTATAAATTATTTTTGTTCTTCGCTCTTATATAAATTTCACCGTCGAACGTTAAATCGCATTTGTCATTTATCGTCTAGAAAGGCAGTCATAAGTTTTTAGACAGGTAAAATATTTGACAAACATCGTTAGGCAGCATGTTTTCACTGCCTTTAAATTTTTCAGACAGGTAAATTATTTGACAGCAGTCGAATGTTTTCGATAATATGCTATTTACAGAGCAATTTTATTGATGGAGGTATCACTGCATTTCCAGAGTACCCAGCAATGTGTGAATTTAGGTTTAAACCAATTTTACATTTGCTTTTCACGATATTTTTGTGCTTAATATATATATATATATATATATATATATTGATCTTTTTTTTATATATAAAATTTGGGAAAAAAAAATCTTTAAAACAATATAAAAAAATTAATATCTCTTAATTTCTTCGCAACGAGCGACGCGCATGCATACGATCTGTATACTCCTTAATTTTTCGTATCAGTATTTTGAAAGAATAATTTTCTCCTTATGTAATCACAGAATTTCTGCAATTAAATTAGAAAATTAGTATTAAGATATACTGGTGCTAAAGAATTAAGAATTGTGTACGTCGCGAATGTGTTAAATCAAACCTCTTCAAAATCTGTAATCCTTAATAAAATTGTATATTCAGGGGTCGATGCAGGTTTTTTTGCTTGGAACCCATTTTGTGAAAAGTAAAGGTTATTTTTGTGAAATTTATTATATTTTTGTGAAAAATAACATTTTGTAACGAATGTTGAAATCCAGTTACTCAAATTCAAACCAAGTAGTTATTAACAAAAACCTTTTTAAATCCTTTTGCTGAAGTTTTCCTCTCTGGTGAACTTGTTTATTTACAAATTACACATTTTAAAACGTCACAAAAAAATAAATAATTAATAAATAGTAACTTTTCATTGAATAGAATTTTAACAGAAATTTTGTGAGGGGACTTTTTATCAAACTGATTTTTGTGAAGAGGCCCATTTTTTTAAATTGATTTTTGTGAAGGGTCCTGTTTTATTAAACAGATTTTTGTGAAGGGTTCTCTAATAAGGCCCCAAATTTTGTCTGAATCGACCCTTGATATTATCCACATCCAAAGTTTCAATGAAAACTGAGCAATATATAATAAAAAGTACGGCAATAAATACAGTAATGTTTCTTTGCTCGCTGTAGGTTAAAATTCCTAGAGAAAGAGATGATGACATAAAAGATCTCTAAAAGTAATCTCATTGCTCCTTGTGAATCCCTTTCATTTTATCAATACGAAACCTTACGTTTCCTTTAAGAATCCGAAGGGTAAGAAAGCTTAAGCTACCTTAAAATCTTGTCTGAGAGAGGTATAATGACGTATATTTTAAGTTGGGAGGTATTTATTCCAACTGGTACTTAATAAATCAAACACGGCGAATTTCTAGTTTACTAAATAACACGAAAATGCTGACATGTTATTTAAGATATTAGATGCAGATAATACATTCAGAAATACATTTAAATATGCATGTAAGAATTCTATTCTGTAATGCAAAATACTGTACATGTGCTTTTTTTGTTTGTTTATTTTTTATATGGCTGTATGTGTAAGTGTAATCGTATAGATATTACAATAATTTGTAATTTTCATTAAATCATATAAATGAATTTTTATTTAACACATTGCATGCGGGATAAAAATACATTTTATCTAGATTAGTATTAGAAATTAGTGCACGTATCGGAAATTATGTAAAGTAGAAAACATAAGGCTTAATCCAATGGTTGGTTGGTTGGTTGGTTTGGCCCAAGAGCCTGGTGAGCAGCCTTTTATTTCTATACAGCTGACATGATCTGAATTGAAGAAGATTGCTTTGAGACCTATAGTTGTCTCGAATGATCTATATATCACAGAAACTGGTCTCCTAATTTTGAACCAATTCCAGATGAGAGACCTGCATCTGGATTGGCACCCCCAGAGGTAACGCTTTTATAAAACTTGGAGGACATTAGAGCCACGAACAGATTTAACGTGCAGTCCCACAGCAGAGGCAGTCGAACGAGGTTGTCACCCTCCCAAACACTGACCTTGGTCGATGCTGCTTGGCTTTCGGTGATCTTACGGGAACCGAGCTAAGCTTTACCTTCCGCGCCACTGCGGAAGCTTAATCCAAACATACGTGACTTTTGTACAATTAAATTTCGCATTTATTTTCAAAAAATCGCCCGCATACAATTTAATAATTTAAAATATCTTTTTTAACACTTTGCAAGCCCGGAGACTGTAATCTGAGTTGCGAGATTATTATTCCGAATGCATACCAGAGAATTTTGAATGATAGTAATTTTTCTTTATTTTATTCATGGAGTGTCTATCATAATTATTCAAGCATTCTGGTGACAATTCGAAATTTCCGAATAAATAATCCGTCAGATTTGGCAACACTGGTGATAAGTTATATTATTCTTGTAGTGATCGTGAACTTTCAGATGTTGACAATAATTACTCAGAGGATAGTGACATTTTTCCAATTATAAAATGCCCTCGTACTTATCATTTGCCTATCAATTATTCAAAAGCAGCTTATTAAGTTGATTCACATGCGCAATAACTGGATTTGCATGCTACCACGTTCAAAAACACTGAAAATGCCGCCCGCTTTACAAAGTGTTAAGTTAATTGAACATGTTAGGAAACCAATATTATTCAACGAATAGTTAAAATGAACAACGTTTCTTGTGATGTTGATTGTTAAATTATTGCTAGTTTCACTACTAAAAAAAATTGGTTTAAAACTTAATATTTTACATTTTACAAAAAATAGGTGTACAATGAAACACGTTTAATGCTGAGAATATGAAGCAACTCAAGCAGTAATAGAAAATAGAAACAGCATTTAACCCCTTAGGGACGAGCGACACGTATACGTGACGCATAAGATGCTCAGAATCCTCGATTATCCCCACCAGTTATTTTTTATTGTAAACTTTGTCTCATTAAATCTGAGCATTTCTGAGATTCAATTAGGTGAAAATTTCTGTTTTGAAAAACCAGTGGTAGCAGATTAAAAATTCTGTAAAGGACGCTCGTCGCGAAGGGGTTAATGAAGACAAAACAGGACAGTATTAATTATGTAGGAACATACCTTTTCCAATTTGTTTTATAACATGCAGTCTTAAAACTGTGCCTCTGATTTAAGAGGTACATTCTGAATTTTTGTGTCTCTGAATATTAAGAGGCACGCGGTGCCTTTGAAATTAAGCGGTACATAGTGCCTTTGGGATTCAGAGGCACAGCGTAGGTGCCTTTGAAATTAAGAGGCACAGTGTGCCGTTGAATTTATATATTCAAGTGCCTCTTATTTAAAAATACATTCTGTACCTCTTATAATGGTGGTACATGCATGTGCCACCATTATAAGAGGCACAGACTGTAATTTAATTACATTTTATATTAAATTTATATATTACAGTAAATTCAGTCTACTGCAGAAAGATTTCCCAGCATGGCATATAAAAAGACATAGATTAAATTTTGTCTAAGGCAGAATACTTTAATAGAAAATTTTCTCACCCCCAATTTATTGAAATAAATATTAAAATGTGTGTCCATGTGGCCTAAGTCAGTTCTGTGGTTCAATAAAGAACCTTGTCAACATTCAATTTATTTTATACATAAAAAGGCATAAAAGCTTTATTAAAAACAAATAAGACAAACATTAAAAATATGAAAAATGATACAGGCGCCAGTTAAGTAGGAGAACATCAATCGGTAATGTCGGCTACCGGAGTTCTAGGGGAGCAAAATAAGGTGGTTCAAGAATAGTTTGCTGTAAAATAGTTTTTTCTCAATCACTGACAATAAGAAATACTCAATGGCAATATGTGGCTAAGTCAGAGTTGGTAGATATTTATTACTTGGTGTTTACAATTTTTTGAAAAACTATAATCTTTTACCCAAAAAATGCATAGGTAAAAATATAATATTTGGGTCTCCATGCCAAATCAACTAACAAATTTCAATATTCTACCTGATGATATAAATGAAAATATATTTTTATTTTATTTTTATTGCATTAAGTTTTCATACCATTAATTATTTAAATTTTGGAAAATCATCATTTTTTGACTTGCAGAAAATTTGATTGAAATTTTGAAATGATTTGAAAATTTTCAATTTTGAATTTCTCAAGTTCTATCAAACATACAGAATTTTATGGACCCCCCCCCCATTCCCCATTTTAAATAGGGGTTTATAAGGTTTAATTTGATATGCAAGATGACTATGCTTAGTTTTAAAAAAATATATTACTAATTTTCTTTTTAATTAAAAATTTTTTAGAGTTTTTTTTTAACACTATGTTTGTTGTAATATTATAAGCTTAAAATTATGAAAATTTTAGAATGGGATCGCAATCGGACCAGGGATTATGAAATAAAAGCTGAAGATTACCATGCAAATAATAAATAAATATCAAAATAGATAGAGTTAGATTGTTACTTAAATGACAATGTTTTAGCTTCTATTTGATAACTCCTGATCCCATTGAGATCCCACTCAAAAATTTCAGAATTTTAAGCTTATAATATTACAACAAACATACTTTTTTTTTCTTTTTCTGTTTTTTTTTTTCAAAAAAAAAAAAAAAAAAAAAAAAAAAAAAAAAAAACACTATTTAAATTAAATTATATATATTTTTAAACAAATAATATGTTTTAAGGAACTTTTACTTGAAATATATAAATAATGTTTTAGAGTGCAAAATGTGAATCAACATTGTGATTTGTGAAACTTTATAAAATGTAGAAAATATTCAAGGCTGTCGCCAGGTGAGTGCCTAACCTCCACCCTCCTTCAAAAACAGTTCATATTATCAATTCATATTATACTTTTATTTAAAAGAAAGGCACTGTAGCGCTTAACATCTACAAGGTACACCCCCCCCCCCCTCCCCTCCATACACACACAAATACGAGAAAAAAAAAAATCTGACTATGGTCTGGGAAATACTATATATGATTACAAAATTATTTACTATGTATTATTCATTTTATTATTTAATAAGTACTATTTATATGAATATAAAAACAAAGATTTGCTGATAGATACACATACATAATGTATACATATACATCATGGATGTACGCAGGAGGGTGGCCGCGTTCCCCGTAAATCTTTGAAAATAGTAAGATAGAACTTGAATAACTAAGAAATTGACGAACTATTTATCGCTGCCCCATCCCTAATCCTGAGTGTCTCCATGTATAAAGAATCATGTTTTATATTATAACATTCACAGAAAATAATACTAAGTTAAATATACTACTTACTTATTCCAGACTCGTTATTAGCTTCGTCATGTCGTTGTTCACAGGTGTATTGATATAGCAGCCATTGCTTCCCTTCCCTTCCCTTTCACTGATCCCAATGCATGACGGGTAAACAGCTGTTGCGCATGTCCGTTTCTCAGTGTACCTCTGAAACTGACAGGTTTTTTTTTTTTTTCAAAGGCCCAAATCTGTCAGATGCTAACTTCGTGCCTCTGACCAGATTTCGCTCTGTTCCGGTGCCTTTCATTTCATCATGCCTCTAACGTTTTTCTCCTAATCAGAGGCACTTTGTCTACGTGCCTCTTACATTAAAATAATAGAAGGCACAATGTGGTTGTGCCTTTTAAATAAGAGGCACACTTTTAAGAGTGTGTATTATCATTACTTAAGTATTATACTAATAATGAATATTTTAATTGATAATATATTGATTGGTATCAATAGATCCTTCATGAAAAAAAAAATACAAATAGACATTCTTGTAAATAATTTGTGCCTGTGTTAAAGACAATTTTTTTCTCATTCGACGGTTTATATTATAAAAGCTGTCATGCTTGTACAGAAGAAATTTATTTCGATTAACATGTTACTAACTTAACAAATCTTACCCACAAAATTGAAAAATCAAGAAGTAAAATATAGGCTGAAAATAAACAAAAATATTCCAATAACTAAATGAACTGAGATTAGTACCCACATCATAAACTGCACAAAAAAAAATTGTTGATTTTACGGTATGCGCGGCCGTGTATTACTGCATATTTTACTGTTTATTACTGTTAATTTTACGGTATAATAATGGTAACTGGAATGCCAGCATTATCCCGTAAAATCAAATTTTTTTTTTTTTTTTGCAGTGTACTTGCAATATGTAGTACTTCGAGAAACTCTTTCTTTTTCGCAAAGGCATTTGTTATTTCAGATACTTTCGAACATTTAAAAAAAATACTAAAATAAAATCACTTTTGGGAATGTTACAAACTGGTTATTGTTGGTTTAGAATATTAGCTTTCGTTTCAAAACTCAGTAGTGTGAAGAATTTAAGCTCATAAAATTTCTTTAAGACCATTTATTTGCATCCAAATACATTTCAAAAAACAAAACTTAACGATTTCGTGTAAGCAGTAAGTAACAGTGGAGACAATATTTCTATTCGGGCTTTATGGAAATAGATGGCATTTGTTACTTAATGAGGACACCACTGCAATAACATGGCTCATCAAGAAATTTTAGTTTTAACCATAAGCGCCAGTAAGGGGTGGGGGTGGGTAAGAGAGGGCTATTACCATTCCCTCGATACTGATATTCAAGTAACTAAATTTTATTTTTCTCTGGTGTTTTAAAAATGGGGAAACATTTACTTTTTCCAAATGACTAAAAATAATTAAATAGTGAGAGAAAAGGAAAATATTTTTTTTTTTTGTCAGGAGGGGGGTGCTCTGCCCTCATGAGTAGATAATTTTTAGTTATTTTTCTTTATATTTATATATTTAAAATTTATCATTCCCTCGATATTGATATCCAATTAACTATATTTTATTTTTCTTTGGTGTTTTAAAAATGTGAAAACATTTATTTTTTCCAAGTGACTAAAAATAATTAAACATTGAAAGAAAAATATTTTTTTTTTCTTGTCAGGAGGGGGATGCTCTGCCGTCATGAGCAGATAATTTTCAGTTCTTTTCCTTTATATTTATATATTTAAAAATTATCTTAAACCGACGGTTTAGCATTCTTTGCCCTCCTGAGGCTCCTCCTTAGGTTATTTGCCCTCCTGAGAGGAAAAACAAGTTGTAAATTGTACGTCAAACGTGACAAATGAGGTGGGTTTGTACTATAGCTAGTTTTATAAATATTCAGATCTTGGTGCAATAGCTCTCTCGTTTTTTATGCATAGCTCAAAAACTACTTGGTGTAATTTTGAATTCACATATTTGAAGATTTTAGAAATGGATTTCTGTTAAATAAAATTCTTAGGTTACAATTCTTATTTCAACAGAAATCGATATCTAGAGAAACTTCACATATGTGAATCCAAAATTACAGCTCATTCTAGCGAGTAGTTTTTGACATGCTTAAAAAACTACACTCCTTGCAATCTGTTTTGTAACGATTACAAATGAATTTAACATTAGGATTTACAAACTTTAAAACTTCATAATTCTTAAACTACTTGACCGAATGACTTCCCATTTGGCATCCTAAGGTAAAATTTGTCGGCGGCGCAGTTAATTGAATGTGTAAAATAGTTTCTTTAATTGTATAAAAACATTTCTTCAAAAATAGAGTTAAGTAAGCATGCATTCGCTTACCTGATTGGGCGATGAAAGCATTTAGTATATCCAATAAATAGATTGGTGACGTGTTGCAACTTCCTCACGTATATTATTATCCGTTAGAGTATTCCGGATTATCTATAAGATCACTTCTGCAAAATAATAAAATTAGTTTCGTTGAATAATCACTGTAGAATTAATAGAGTATTTCCTTTCGATTAAATTTAGGTTTAATATACGTTTTTTGATTACATAATTACACAGAGCATTTACATCGCTCTGACATTTTCACACACTACATTTTATAAAGAAATTCACACAACAACTGACTAAAGTCTAAAGAGTTTTTTCATGTCCTTGGTAGCCTTGGATGACGTCACTGGGAAAAACACATGATAGCACGTGATAATCATTCTTTCACGTGGGCGTTTATTCCATGTACTTAGCTGAGTTGAAAACAGTTTATGAGTTGGTATATCCGACGAGATAATTAAAGTTGTTTACTGCAAATTTAAAGTACTTTATTATTATCTGACGATTGAAGAGTAGTTGATTCCGAATAGAAGATTACCCTTTAATTGCAATTTCCGTCACTCCCCCTTAATCTTCTATGTAGGATAAGGAAGTAAGTTCAGATTGTTTCGGTGTTTAATGAATTCAGGTTTGGGGTTGGGCTTGGTGAGTGAATCTGCGGTCATAAATTCTGTGGGACAATACTTTAAATCTATTATTCCATCTTCCTTGAGTTGTCTTATCGCGTGGAATCTGATATCTATATGTTTACTTTTTCGAGTATGTTTTTCACTTTCAACCATTTTTATACATGGCTGATTGTCCTCGTATATTGTTATGGGTTTCTGTTGTGGTAAATTTAAATCTTCCAGGAGTTTTATCATCCATAGTATTTCCTGTGCTGCATTACTTACAGAAATGTATTCAGCTTCTGCTGATGACAGAGCAACGCACGTCTGTCTTTTCGTTGTCCAATGTATGGGACATTTTCCTAACATAAATATATTTCCGCTGGTGGATCGTCTAGTTTCTGGATCACCTCCCCAATCTGCATCTGCATAAACTTCGAGAATAGGCTTATTTTTCGAACTTAGCGTCAGGTTGAGGTGTTTTGTGTTGTTTAAGTATGTTACGATTCTTTTGACTGCTTTCCAGTCTTTTTCTCGAGGGGTTTCATTTCTACGGCTGAGTATGTTGACCGCTGCTGAAATATCGGGCCTGGTTAATGTTGAGATGTAGAGTAATGTTCCCGTTGCTTGTCTGAATTTAATATTGTTAGGTAATAGATTTTCATCATCGTTGAGTCGATTGTAACCTGCTTCCATAGGTGTGCTGTAAGGTTTTGCGTTTTGAAGATTGAGTTTATCTACCAATTCTTCAATTTTTGAATTTTGGTTTAAGTAGAAATTTTTATCGTCTCTTTTTATATTTATTCCGAGATAGTTATTGACTTCTCCCAAATCTTTCAATTCATATTCCCTTTTGAGATTGTTTATTAATTCAATTATATCTTCGTTTTTTCCGGCAATTAACAAATCATCCACATATACTATAATGTATGTCGAGTTTTCACCATTTTCGCGTACAAAAAGACATGAGTCAGATGTACTTTGTACAAAATTTAATGCTTTAAGACTCTCGGAGATTTTCGTGTGCCATGCTCTGGCGGCTTGTTTGAGCCCGTATATTGCTTTTTGTAATTTACATACTTTGTTTTGTTGATTTGGAGCTATATATCCTTCCGGCTGTTTCATGTATACCTCTTCTTGTAGGTTTCCGTGTAAAAACGCTGTATTCACGTCGATATGATTAACTTTAAGGTTATGATTTAATGCTGCTATGAGAAATGCACGGATTGTGGTATGAGAGACAACTGGAGCAAAGGTCTCGTCATAATCTACTCCGAATTTCTGACTGTATCCCTGTGCCACGAGTCGTGCTTTATAGGTTTGCACTTGGTTTAGGTTGTCGCGTTTTAATTTAAAAGTCCATTTTGAACCTATCACTTTCTTGCCTGGTGGCGGATCGACTAATGTCCAAGTTTTATTTTTAGCTAGGCACTTGATTTCATTTTCGGTGGCTTTGAGCCAATTTTCCTTATCGTGTGGATTTTTCATTTCCATGATATCGTTCCAATTCTTTGGTTCATTTGATTGTGTGTCTTTAACTAAACAGACAAATCTATCTGGTGGTACTCCTCTGTTAGATCTATTTGACCTTCTTGGTTCTATTTGTGTTTGTTTGGACTCGCATGGTTGTTTTTCTTTATCATTAATGTCAATTTCAATGTAATTTTTATTCTTCTCTTCTTGATTTCTATCATCAGTGGAGATTTCTTCGAGATTTGAATCTTCCTCAATGTTGTTTGAGTGTTTTATTTCATGTTCTATGAATTTTACAGTCCTGGCAATTATTATTTGTTTGTCTTTTGTGTGTATGCGATATCCTTTGGAACGTGTGTCGTAACCTAGAAAAATACCTTCTTGCGCTCTATTATCTAGTTTTCCTCGATGTATTTTATTAATGTAAACAAATGCTTTACATCCAAAGGTTCTTAAATGTTTGAGATCAGGTTTGATACCTTTCCATAGTTCGTATGGAGTTTTGTCGTTCGCTCTTGTTGGCAATCTGTTTTGTAAATATGTCGCTGTGTGTATTGCCTCTCCCCAAAATTGTTTATTTAAATTTGCTTCTAAAAGCATGCTACGTGTCATATCGAGTAGGCTTTTATTCTTCCTTTCTGCCACGCCGTTCTGGCTCGGGTTGTGTGGAATTGTGAATTGGTGTAATATCCCGTTTTCCTTTAGATAATTGTCTATTTCGTTGCTATTATATTCTCCTCCATTATCGGATCTTATTTCTTTTGGTTTTCTACCGAATTGATTATTTACCATTGCAATGTATTCTTTTAATTTATCAATTACTTCGCTTTTCTTAGATAGTAAGTATATAGTTGTATATCTCGAGTAATCGTCGATGAATGTGAGAAAATATTGTTTTTCTCCTAGTGTTGGTGTACTTATAGGTCCACAGACGTCGCTGTGTATTAAATCGAGAACTTTGTTTGCTCTATTTGTAGCCGATTTTGGATATGGCGCGTCGTTTAATTTAGATTTGATGCAGGTTTCGCATAATTTATTATTGTGTCTGCAGTTTTTAATTTTTATTCCAGTAGCTAGCTGTTTGTTAACAATTGTTTTGATTGCTTCATAATCACGGTGTCCTAGTCTTCGATGCCATACTTCTAAACATTCTTTGTTATTATTACAGCTTAGTGTGACGTTTGCATAGTTTTCTGCATTTTCTGAGTGGTTTGTTTGTTCGATTATGTATAAATTATTTTTGTTCTTCGCTCTTATATAAATTTCACCGTCGAACGTTAAATCGCATTTGTCATTTTCAAAGATTAATTTGCATCCATTTTTAGTTGCTTTGCTTACGGATATTAAATTGGATTCTAGTTCTGGGACGTATAGGACTTCCTGTAGTCTTGTGAGTTTTATTTCTCCATTTGGGGATTTCGTTTTTATTAAAACGTCGCCTGAACCGAATGCTTCGAGTTTGTTGCCGTTTGCGATGGTGACTGATGATTTTTCAAAATTGTTAAATTTATCAAATAACCTCTTATCATTTGCAATGTGTGAGGTACTGCCACTGTCGAGTATCCAGTTTTGTTTTCCTAATTTTTCTGTTATTAGTACGCGATCTTCTGATTGATTAGTTTTTGAGCTTATTTTCTGATCATTCGCGTTATCGTGACAGTCAGTATTCTCTTTATAATTCTCTGTGTTTTCATAGCATAGTGATGATGAAAAAGGTTTAGCTTTGTTTTTATTATTAAAGTTATTCACATTTTGATATGTGTGTTTGTTTTTGTTGTGCTGTGTGTATCTGCTCTTGAGGTGATAGCACTCGCTATTATTATGATTCGTCATCTTACAGTGACTGCAATATTTTGAATTTCTTTTGTAGTCGTTATAAGTGTGTTTTCTTTGTGTTTTAAATGCCTTTTCAGAGCTGTTGTTTTGTTCAGACATTTCTTGTCTGCGATTATACTCATCTATGAGTTTACTTCTGATAAAATCTGGGGATAATTCGGCTTCGGGCCTTGCCTCTAATGCTGTGATAAGCGTGTTGTAGCTGGGCGGTAATGAGCATAGAAATAGTGCGGATATGTGTGAGTCATTTATATTCTCGCCTATGGCGGATAATTTATCTACTATTTGTAGAATATTTGTTATATGATTTATCATATTACCGTTTTCGGGCAGTTTAGTACTGTACAGTTTTCTCAATAAATACAGTTTGCTACTCAGATTTGCTCTTTCATGCGTACGTTTGAGAACTTCCCAGGTTTGCCTGGCTGTGGTAGAATTTTTTACATGCACAATTTGTGCGTCATCTATGCTTAGATTAATCAAAGCTCTTGCTTTTCTATCTTTTTTGTTCCAATCCTCATTTAAAGGAGTTGGCGGTTGATCACTTATTACTTCGAATAAGTCTTCTTTAATGAGAAGCATTTCGAGCTTAAATTTCCAGTTGGAATAATTGCTCGAATTTAGCTTCTCGATGAATTGGCTTTCTTTAAATGTAGCCATTTTTATTTTCTATCTTTAATTATTTTTAAAGATATTCAATTTAATTTAATACGAATCGCTTTTCTTTGCGTTCGTTTTTATTTTTTATAAAGCGAGTTTTTTCAGCATATAGCTAATGTGCTTAAAATTTTTATTTAATACATACTATCAGTCTCATAATCTGTCGGCGGCGCAGTTAATTGAATGTGTAAAATAGTTTCTTTAATTGTATAAAAACATTTCTTCAAAAATAGAGTTAAGTAAGCATGCATTCGCTTACCTGATTGGGCGATGAAAGCATTTAGTATATCCAATAAATAGATTGGTGACGTGTTGCAACTTCCTCACGTATATTATTATCCGTTAGAGTATTCCGGATTATCTATAAGATCACTTCTGCAAAATAATAAAATTAGTTTCGTTGAATAATCACTGTAGAATTAATAGAGTATTTCCTTTCGATTAAATTTAGGTTTAATATACGTTTTTTGATTACATAATTACACAGAGCATTTACATCGCTCTGACATTTTCACACACTACATTTTATAAAGAAATTCACACAACAACTGACTAAAGTCTAAAGAGTTTTTTCATGTCCTTGGTAGCCTTGGATGACGTCACTGGGAAAAACACATGATAGCACGTGATAATCATTCTTTCACGTGGGCGTTTATTCCATGTACTTAGCTGAGTTGAAAACAGTTTATGAGTTGGTATATCCGACGAGATAATTAAAGTTGTTTACTGCAAATTTAAAGTACTTTATTATTATCTGACGATTGAAGAGTAGTTGATTCCGAATAGAAGATTACCCTTTAATTGCAATTTCCGTCAAAATTTATCAAAGAAGTCAAATATAATGTCACAGTTACACTTTCGTGTTGAAAATTTCTGAGTTTGGTACACTTTTAGTATGAAGACGATTCCCTAAGCTTATTTTATTAACATAAATCGAAAGAAAATATATAATTTCCAGGCAAATGGCTATTTACGGTTTTTTTTTCTCTTTTGGGACAATTTTGTGATTAAAATTTTATTTATTTATTTATTTTTTTGGCCAACTGTATTTCTGTATAAGAGAGAAAATAAGTATAAAATGTATATATATATATATAAAGTTATTCTACATGAAGGTTGGATGGAAGCCAATTTTCTGCTCAATACAGTAAATATTCAGTCGTATTAGTGATATTTTGAAATATTCTTTTCGAAAGTAATAAACGATTAAAACGATTCGATGCCAAATAAAGGACTTTTTGTTTATTTTTTGTCTGTAAAAATAAATTTCCAGACAATTTACTTACTAATGAACCTTGAAACGATTTGTAGGCATAATTTTCTTTTAATGTCTTTTTGTAAAATAAATAAAGAAAGAAATATAAAGAAAAAAAAATGTGCGTGCCTGTGTGTTTGAGTTTGTGAACTGAGTCAGAAGAAATGAAACAGAAATATTTTGAGAACAAAAGATTATCTAGCATTTCATTAATTTCATTATTTTTCGGGGAGACGTGATACTGTATTGAATAAATAATAAATATAGCTTTTAAGAAAAACCACGTTTCCAATATGTTTCTTTTTGTTTTGAAATTTTACAATGTTGAGAATTCGAGTGCATAACAATTAGGACCATTTGCATCTAATTATCTCAAAAAGAAAATTAAATGATTTTGTTTAGCAATAATAGCGGAAACAATTTTTCTCTTAGGACTTTTAAACCGTATCATCCTGCGTCATGCAGATAAATGACATTAGTTAGATAATTAGGACACTGCCGCCGCAGCATGGATCATCAAGAAATTTCCTTTTAACACACCCTTGTGGCATTAAAAAAAGCATTAAAAAAGAAAGAAAAAAACGCATTAACCGTAATGAAGCTTGGTGATAAATGTAATGTGCTTTGTAAGAGAGAGAGGGAGAGAGAATAGCTGTAAAATTTATGAAAACATTCTCGTCAAGTTTGGATAGTAGTCAGTTTTTCAGCTTAAGGGGGGGGGAGTCAGATATTTGTAGTAACCATTTTAAAAACAAACCGAATTTAAATGAATTTGAGTTAGATTAAAAATAAATTTCCTAATAAAAATTTCAAGATAATTTATTTATTAATGAACCTTGAAATGCTTTAGAGTAGTGGTTCCCAAACATTATTATGATACGACCCGCCTAATATGTATACATATATAGAGTTTTTTGCATGATATATCCACCGAAAAGGTAAACTTTCGTAATTAAGTATGTTTTCGTGAAAAAGTGTTTGTAAATATATACCCGAAGACAACAATAGGTATTCTTTGTGCGAATAAACATAATAACCATACTGCGGTATAATCATAAAATATAGCCTGACATTATACTGCATGAGAAGGTAGATTTATTAATGAATACATTGTTGAAAAATTCAGTTTAAAAGTCAGTGCTATTTATAACATTGTTTTACACCTACGCGAGAGTCTGTATCACGGTTGAAACTTGTTAATTTTAAGTTAAACACGGTTAACTAATTTTAATTATATCACGGTTGAAACTTGTTGTTAATGCAAACTTTAATGAAACACTGTATTTTCACGGAGTTGTTTATCTATATTTCAGGTTGTTCTTATTATAATTTTATAGAATTTTTTCCCCTTCCTTTCCTTTTCTTTTCTTTTCTTTTTTTCTTTTCTTTTTTTTCTTTTCTTTTCTTTTCTTTTTTTTTTTTTTTTTTTTTTTAATTAACTGATTGATTATCCCACGACCCACCATTTTTACACTGTTAAAAATTTGCAGCAAACTGTCCAGTCATTTGACCGTTTTTATAGAAAATTGTTACATAACCGTAATTTAACTCTATTATGACCATTATATGGGCAATAATATGCTCAGAATAGAGTTAAATTACGGTTATGTAACAGTTTTCTTACAAAAACGATCAAATGACTGGACAGTCTGCTGCAAATTTTTAACAGTGTATAATCATCTTTAGCGACTCGAAGTTTGAGAACCACTGCTTTAGAGAGTAAATTTTATTTTCTAATTAGAGATAATTTCTTTGAGACTTACAGATTATCCAATTTTAAGTGCTTTGTTTTCGTTCTTTCACTCTCTGCATCTCTGATGAGAATAACGTACAGGGTCTGTAACATACAGTGCCCTCTTATTATTATCCATAGCTAATTCTTAAATCATTATTAAAAAAATATATAAATTTAATTAGGAATTAATTAATAGATTTAGAGGTATGGTTCCAGTTGTAAAAATCTTTCAAATGTTTTTACGATCATATCGGATGTCTTTCATCAAAATAGTTATTTCCCCCCTATATGTTATGTTTAGAAAAACTTTCCCCATGTTCTAACAAGTAACGTGGTAAACATTTTATTCTTCTGCGGTCACAATTTACCGAGTTATGATACTTTGGATTTTATGAGTTTTCGGCGTTTTCTAGCAACTAAAAATGAAAAAACGCTTCTATTTTTTAAAATAATTATTTCTTTATAAAACACTTTTCTGAAAAATAATATAATTCCATATTTTAAAAGAAAGTCCAATTGAGTGAAATGTTATTTAAAAAAAAAGTATTTGTGAGAGACATTGTGATAGATTCTTTAGTTTAAAATATCAGTTTTAGATCATGAGAAGGAGTTGTGTTACTTTAAATTCTATCAATTTGCAGCATTTACTGGCACTGGCGAATATTACTATTTCAAAAAAATGCCAGCAATCAAGAAATCTGAATTTAAAAAAAAAAAAATGGCGGACCGGCAACACTGAATATTTGTAGCCATAGAATAAATTCAGTAAAATCTGATTTATATTATAATTAATTACAACCAATTAATGCATTAACTATATTTCTATGACAGGTTATATGACACGAGTATGTCTAAAATATAAAGCATTCGTAAACGTAAAACGTAATCACAACTTATAAATATGTCTATAGATTTTAAATAAAAATGCTATTACAATAAAGTGCAAAAAGTACATAATACGACAATTACTAAGCTCACATTTTTAGTAAAAGTGTGAAAACATTTCTACTAATGAAATAGATTTGATAGGTATTTCTTCATCTGAACTGAAATCTGAATTTAGTCATTAGACCCAATTCTATTCTTATTAGCATTAAAATATAATTATTATATTTTAATTCACCAATTGTTGTTTTACAATAATTAAAATAAATACAACAAAACTATAAATAATTCATAGATGTAAACTGAACATAATCTTAATCGTTACAATAAAAACTACTTGCATGTTGTTATTATTATATAAGATATAAGATAATGCTATGCTTAGAAATGAAAGCAATTATAAAACTTGAAAATTAATTGATACTCATAACTAACTAAACAAGCTAATCTTTAATGTTATCTTTCAATGCCTGTAATGAAACTTTTTTGTCTAAGAGTTTTTTCAGTGACAATGTCAATAAAGCTAATACGAGATTGAAAAATGAAGAAAAAACAGATTGAATGATAAATATGTTATGGTAATCAAAACAAAATAAAAGGGCGGGGCATGACATGACGAACAGAGGCTATGGGTTGTAAATGTTTATTTATTCTTATTCTATAGCTTGTTTCGAAAACTGAATTTCCCAATCTTACGCTTAGAGGGAGGCGGGGGAAATGTTAGAATTATTAAATTTGAATAACATTATATACAGGGTGCCTTCTCTTACCAACTGACCAATAGTTAATTTATAAACTATTAATTTTAGAGGCGTTCTTCCAAAAGCAAAAATAACTCAAACGTTGTACAATAAAGTTATTTTCGTAAAATTTATTAAATTAAATTTTTTTATACGGCCCCTGGGATCTATATGTTAAAATTAGAAAATATGTCAGTATATTAAAAACAACGGGCAGAAAATATATAAAACACTTGGTTAATATAAAGTAATTTCTTCAGAATTGTTTGGAATTTTCTTTTAGAATCATTTGTCAATGTGTGTTGAATATATATATATATATATATATATATTTTATTTTATTTATTATTATTTTTTTTTACAGTTTTTACCGCCTGGGGCCAAAAAAAATAACACACACACACACACACAAAAAAAAAAAAAAAAAAAAAAAAAAAAGAAAGAAAGAAAGAAAGAAAGAAAAAAGAAAGAAAAAAAAAGGAAAGAAAGAAAAAGCGCCGCATTATAGAAAATTGAATTTTGAGCTATTCTATTTCAAATATCTTCAAATAAATTACAATAACAAAAGAATTTTTTCAGATGAAGTCGTGAGGTAGATATGGCTATAATTATTTACATTATGATCTATGGGAGAAAAATCGTTTGCAGTGTATATTACAGATGTTACACTATTTCAATGAAATTGATATATATCACTGACGTGAATTATAGCAAGTTTTTTATAGTTTATTGAGTATGTAGAATTTATCGTTTATTTACAGATATACTCAAAAGAATTCTGTCACAAGACTGGCTATGATCTATATCTGCTGGATATGCGTTTTCAGCTGTGATATGCATTTTAAAACTTAACACTAATTTTCAGTTTATTACGCAGTGGTAGATCATATGCAGGGCTGTACGAAATAATTCGCACACATTACCGGCTATAAACAACGATTGCTGAAAATGAATTTTTACTGCATTATATGATTTTACTGTTTATTAATTTAGATATCTCATTTCATTGTATGAACTAAAATGAAATTTCTTGATACCGATAGTGATGGAAAGTGTTTCGTAATCTATACCCTGTTGCACGATTTTTCGCCCCCCCCCCCCTCCCTCTGTAGTTGCTTCTAGGTTCAATTGAACTAAAAAATATGAGGAACAGGAATTATTTTTTTTAACTTGGGGAAGCGGGATGAATGTTGTTTTTGTTGCAATATTCGTATCAAAATTCGATTGCGAAAATAATTTGTTTAGCGCAAAAGCATTGTATCTATTTTGATGAGTTCAACAAAATAGAAAAAAAAAATTATTCCTATTTTATTTATTATTATTATTATTATTATTATTATTATTATTATTATTTTCAAAAGAAAATATTCTGAAAGTCTCTTTAAATGCAAATTACTTACATAAAAAATTCTGTAGCTTAACCTAGAACATATATATATACGGCATTATAAAATAAATATAAAGACAGAAAATCTACGAAGCGGAAACGAAATAAAAGTTGCCACCCAGTCTTTGATAACTTTTCCTTTTATTTCATCTTTCCTGTCGCATCTCCTTCTTCAAAGTAATATCGTCCCTGTTTATCGTTTGGAAGATCCACACATACCTACGTGCTTCGTCATCTAATTTCCAGATGAAAGAGAATTCGTCAGACCACCCCAAACGTATAAAGAGAGAGCCGAGCGAAATATTAGATTTGTCAACAGCGACTTTTATGTACATAGTTTCGGAAATTTCCATTTGATAAAGACCGATTCGGCAGCCATGAATATTTAGAATAGAGAAGGGAGCTCGAATTTGAAATAATTTATAAGAACGCGGAGATGTTTTCGATATTGTAAACTTATTTTTTTCGTTCCTAATGCGGCAAGTTTGAATTTTTAGAGACGAACTACTTTGTAATGTTGAAACGGTTCGTTTATTTGATATATAAATTATTCAATAGCCAGGGAATGTTAAACAGTAATCAGTGTAATCAGTGTTGAAGGAAAATTTTATTTTATTCTATTTTGTGAAAAAAAAAATCAAAATAAATTATTCGTAAAAGAAAGATCGTTGTACTTGCATTGATTACATTTGCGTGGGCGATTCAGTGACGTATCTTTCAAAGGCTGAATCAATCGCATATTTTAAAGACTTCTTATTTGACTGTTTATAAAAGTCTATCTACTTTTTTATGATTTGAAAGGCAATTCTGTAATTATAGTAAAATGTTAATAAAATACAAACTTCGTAAAAAAAAAAAAAAAAAAAAAAAAAAAAAAAAACAGAAAAAAAAAAACTTATTTTTCTCATTTATCATATACACATTAAGTTAAAAAAAAATGTTGATTTTATGGTATAATACTGGCAGCGGGGATGCCAGTATTACAACCAGTATTATACCGTAAAATAAACATTTTTTTTTTTTTTTTTTTTTTTTTTGCAGTGTATAACATGTTATATGTGATTCTTAATGTACCAGAGTATAGTTTAAAAGAACACACATGAGAGCTGCAGTTTAGACCTCGTAAGTCAATATCATTTCAAATTATAAAAACTAATGAAACATGTGAAAATATATTGAAATATAAATAAATAAATAAATAAATAAATAAATAATAATAATAATAATAATAATAATAATAATAATAATAATAAAGTTAAAAAATAAAGGACATAAAAAAATGCTAAAAAGAAGGAGAAGCAGCTTAGCGAGACTTGGTTCTACCTTTTTCATTACAATTATGTCTATGTATTTTATCATCTAATTTTAAGAATAAAGCAAATTCGTGAAACTATACTACATCAAACATATACAGAGAAAGTTTAGGTATGGTGACTTTTTTGTACAATTTCGGAAATTTTCATTGTATAAAGACGGCTTTAGCAGCCATGAATATTTAGAAGGGAGAAGGTGGCTCGAATATGGAATAATTTCTAGGAATGCGGAGACGTATTCACTATTTTAAGCCTTTTTTGTGTGTGTGTGTGTGTGCGTGTGGCGAGAAAAGAATTAAGTCTCAGCTAGCGTGAATGTTTGTTTATTTTATATATAAATTATTCAAAAGTCGGAGAATGTTAAGCAGTAATCAGTGTGTGTAATCAATGTAGAAGGAGATTTATTTCATTTTATTTTGTGAAAGAAGAAACAAAGTATTCGAATCACACTGTTAAAAATTTGCAGCAAACTGTCCATTCATTTGACCGTTTTTGTAGAAAACGGTTACATTACCATAATTTAGCTCTATTCTTATCATAATATGGTGAATAATATGGTCAGAATAGCGCTAAATTACGGTTATGTAACCGTTTTCTATAAAAACGGTCAAATGACTGGACAGTTTGCTGCAAATTTTTAACAGTGAAGATACACTGTAAAAAATTTCGTAAAATTTCAGTACATGTACCGTAAATTAACGGTACTTGTACCGTTTTCACTCTTTACGGTATGAATACCGTACTTATAAGGTATATTAAGCGTAAAAAAAAACCGTATGTGTGCCATTTCGAATATAAACGGTACTTATACCGTAAAATGGTTGTTTTTCAGTAAAAAATCTCTATTTATGCCATAAAATAATTATTTTTCAGTAAGGAAAAAGCTGGTAGTCCCGCCTTGGTGTATGGCAACCCCTGAAGTGATGCTCTTGCTCTTGTTACGTAATGCGTGCAGGCCTGAGGAGAGGGGGGAGTACAGCCGGTATCTATACTTTAAATATTTTACAGTACATATACCGTCCAGTTAAGTTACGGTACACATACTGGTCACAAAGTTGCCAGTATATGTACCGTAATTTCTGACCAAAATGAGTTCCAATTCTGTAATAATAATAAAATTGTAATAAAATACAATCATTTTAAATCGATCATGAAATACACAGAACAATAACTTTTTTTATTTTGTCTCTTGTATATATACACTGCAAAAAATAATTGTTGATTTTGCAGTATAAAACTGGCACCCAGCTGCCAGTATTATACCGTAAAATTAACAGTATTAAACAGTAAAATAAGCAGTAATACGCTGCCGTGCAAGCAGTAATACGCTACCGCGCAATAATACTGGCAGCTGGGTGCCAGTTTTATACTGTAAAATCAACAATTATTTTTTGCAGTGTAGTATGTATAATTATGCTGTATGTGATTTTGTGTGCATAGAATGAAAGCAAATTCGCGAGACAATATTAAACATAATAAAGAGGAAGTGATGGAGGGTAGCGAAATATTAGACTTCGCCAATGGTGACTTTTTTATTTATAGTTTCGGAAATTTCCACTTGATAAAGAAGGCATTCATAGCCAAAGAACTTTTCGGCAATCCCGGATATTTAGAATAGAGTACAGAGCTGGGATTTGAAATAATTTATAAAAACCCTGATATATTTTCGATATTTAAAAAATATATGTACTTGTTAATTTATTTTATTTTACTTATTATCATTGTCGTTGTTGTTGTTGTATTGGGAAGACAAAATAAATAAATTTGAATTTCAACACACGAACTGTTTTATAATATTAAAGTTCTTTGTTTATTTTATTTGTAAATTATTCAATCACCAATGAATCCTAAACAGTAATCAGGGTTTTTATTATTATTATTATTATTATGAAATAAGAATTAAATTACTTGAACACTGGCACAGAAGAAAGATCAATGCACTTGATTTGATTTCAATTAATGTCCAACCATGTATTTTTTTTTTATATATATATTTTAGGATTATGTGTAAAAAATATATATAATCCTAAAAGATCACTTTTAAATATCCCAGTGATTTTTTTTTTTTTTTTTTTTTTTTTTTTTTGTGTGTGTTAGTGTGTGTGATATTTGACAACATTTCCTTAAAATTGCGTATTTAAGACAGCAAAAAATATATTTCATATAAATAATTAATAAATGTCCTATAAATTTTAAAGGACTAAAATATGCTTTCATAACCTATACTTTTTCATCAAACACTGCATCTCCCAAAACGCATTGCTTCGCCTTCATATAATTTTCTAGATTCAATTAACCAAGTACGCATACGAGCATTAAATTATTACAGTTACATTATTTATATGCTTTTTAACATGCTGTGCAGTTAAATCTTTCTATTATATACGAAAGTTGGAGAGCAGTGAGGATTTAGTTTCTAACTTACATTAGCAAGCAGAAATGAAATCCTTTCTTTTGTTACCCCGCAACAAAAGCCATAAATTCTCTTCTCTCATTCGCTTGGCATTTTAACTGCAGAAAATTACTTTTGCGTGCAATTATTTATAAAGTTAATGCTTATTGTAAGATGTATTCAAAAGAAAAATATTCGAGAATGGATTTAAATGTTTGATATCAAAGCAATACATTTATTCTAGCAATTTGGGTGTGCTAGGTCGTGTTAGTCGGGAATTTGAAGGATTTCAGCAGTTTCACGTTTTGTTAACAAAAGCGAACCAAATCAATTTCACGCAACTCTTAGTTTGAAATGTAGACAAAATGAAATGAATTTAAATATAATTTAACAATGAAACAATATAATGTAAATATAATAAAGGTGAATCTATTTTTTCAATGAAATAATTATATTTTACGTTAATTTGTAATCCTCACACAAGCAAATTATCCTACATAATGTAATTTGTTTTGTTTTTTTTTCCTGTAAGAATAAGATTTAGATAAGTTTAAGGTGGTTCTCAAATGAACTGTTCAACAACGCGAAACTTTCTGACACATTTTCCGACCCAGTTTTAAACGCAAAGGCATAAAATTGGCAGGTCTGACTGTTGAAGCGATATTGAATCGAATGCCTCTTTTCATTTTTTGATAAATAAATTAATTATCGAGTTATAAGCTATTCGTGTGACCGTGACGGCAAGTTTTGCCCCTCTCTCGCGCTGAAGCATCAGAAACTCGGTTCAAAACGCCGACTTTGACGAAAAGTTTTCTGAAAGATTTTCAGCCTTTACCAATAAATGAAAACGTCTTTTGATCACACAGTTTCTGAATAACGCGTACCTGCCAATTTCATGCCTTTACGAACAAAAATGAATTAAAACCTGTAACTCCTTTTGTATTTGAGAACAATTTTATTGAAAACATCCTTTCCAGTCTTTCTGCTCCTCGTCCTCATCTGGAACTAGAGTCTCATATCAGTGAAATGCCTACACAGAAAAAAAATAAAACCCAATTTGTGTCGAAAGATTTTTAGGTATGTGCCCAAATTGGGCAAGGCCTGGTTTTTTTTTTTTTTTTTTTTTTTTGAAAAGGGGTATTTAACAGTGCCCAAAATGGATACACAGTGGTAACCAAAATAGGCATGGCTCAATTTGGACACATACCTAAAAATCTTTCGACCCAAATTGGGTTTTATTTTTTTCTGTGTATGGAAATCAAAGTTCATCCCCTAGCAAGACTAAAAGATTTTTTCTTTCTTTTTTTTCTCTCAAATCCAAACTGGCTACTTTATGACAAATTTTTAATTCACTTTTGTTCGGAAACGCATGAAAATGGCAGGTGTTTTTATTCAGAAACTATGTAATCGAAACACGTTTTCTATTTTTGTGATAAAGGCACACAGAAGATCTTTCAGAAAATACAGTCAAAGTCGACGTTTTGAACCGAATTCTCGCCGCGCTGAAGCAAGCAGGGGTAAAAACGCGTTGTCACGTGACACGAAATGCTTATCACTGGATAAAAAATTTATTTATCAAAAAATGGAAAACTCATTTCGATTCCAAGTCACTTCCATAGTCAGGCCTGCCAATTTTGTCTTTGCATTTAAAAATGAGTCAGCAATTATGTCAGAAAGTTTCGCCTTGTAGAGGTTGTCATTTGTGAACCACCTTAAGGTGGTTTCAAATTCCCTGCTTAAAACAAAACTTTCTGACTCCTTCTTAAACGTAAAGGTATAAATTCGGCAGGATTGAAACGACTTGGAATCGAAATAAGTTTTTTTTTTTTTTTTTTTTTTTTTTTTTTTAATAAATTAGCTATCGATTTATAAGAGATTCGTGTCACGTGACGACACGCTTTTTCCGCTTTCTCGTGCAGCCGCATCGAGAATTTGTTTCAAAACGCCAACTTTGACTGTATTTTCTGAAAGATCTTCTGCCTTTACCACAAAATGGAAAACATCTTTCGACTACATATTTTCTGAATAAGACCACCTGCCAATTTCATGCGTTTCCGAACAAAAATGAATTCAGAAATGTGTTGGAAAGTAGCTCTTTTGGATTTACGAACAGCTTTAAAAAAATATAAGGATTCCCAAAATTTTCACATAAGGGGCCTCCAGTAATAAAATAGTACTTCTCTTTGAAAATATTTTAGGGTCCAAAATTTTTCTTACCCCCGTGCCTGTCAGGCGTAGCAACATATGATCCCAGCAACAGCAACATTATTTCTATTGTTCAGCTGTTTAACAGAATTCAACTGTAATTTTCATCGATTTAAAGGCTGTTCTCAAATCCAAACTGGGTACTTTCTGACACATTTTTTAAACATTTATTTTTGTTCGCAAATGCATGAAATTAGCAGATGCATTCAGAAACTTTGCAATCTAACCGCTTTTTCTATTTTTCGGTAAAGTCAGAAAGTAATTTTTCGGTAAAGTATTTTTTTTAAAAATGCTGTCACAGTTGGCGTTTTGAACTGAATTTATGGATATGACAAAGGAAAAGAAAAAGACTGACGTAGTGACACAATAACGCTTATAACTTTTGGATTCATTTATCGAAAAAAAAAAACTGTTCGATTACAAATCGTTTCAATAAGCATGCCTTAGAAATATTCTATATATCTTTTACTTTTAAAAATGAGCCAGAAAATATGTCAGAAAGTTTCACGATGTTGAGCGGGAAAAATATTTTTTGTGTTTTATTTTAAATATATATACTTTGTTATTTTTTTATAATAGTATTTAACGCACATATACAACACAGATACAGAAAAGTCTGTGAAACGAAACCTGTTTAAAACGGAATATCTTGTTTTTAACGGGAAATTTTCTGTAACTAGTCAATAAGAATACAACACATTTATAACAGACGGTATGTACTTTCTAAGACGGAAACCTGTCCAAAACGAAATTTCCCCCCTTTTTTATGCGATATATACTACAGATTTTTATTTACAGTTCTCAAAAGATTATTTTTGTTTTGTAAGTAATTCAAGGTAAATATTTAACTTTAACTATAATTATGAAAATATTTCCAAGAAAACAGTATTTCATAATATAGGAAACTTTTTTTTTTTAACTACTACTAAAAAAAAAAAAAAGAAAAAAGAAGAAGAAGAAGCTAATTTAAATTCGGCAAATTTATATTATTACTTGAAAATGAAACTGTAGAATAGAAAATATTTATTTATTCTCACTTCTATGCTGAAACATAAAAAAAAAAAAAAAAAAAACTTTTAAAAATCACGTCATTGTAAATTGTAAAACTAATAGCATTATGCGATTGACACTCTTCCAAATAGATTATCTCTCTTCTATTCACACCACATGTGAAAAAAAAAAATATATATATATATAAAAGAGTCGAGAAAAAAAAAAAATTTTCAAAAATTAATACTGCGCAACAGCTTTCGTTTTATTTGATTTTTTCTTCTTTAACAAATAAATGAACACTTCCTCAAATCTGTAACAATTTTTTTAAACAAAAACGAAATTTTAATCCTATCGTATTTTATTTATAACCATTATTCTACAATAAAATACAAAAGATGAATAAAAAAAAACAAAAAAAAAACGGAATAATATATCATCTCTCTCCAGCTAAACCTATTATGAAAAGCTGTGTTTTCTTTTATAGAGTTTTTAAGAGAAGAGATATATGAAAATTGCATTTATTCATTTTTGCAGTAAACCTTTACTCTAAAACTTAATAAAAGACTCTTAGATAATATTTTGTTTAAAAATAAGACGCAGAAGCAATTTAACTTTAAATAAAAAAAGCGCTGTTAGATTTTTCCGGTTTTCATTTTTTATCTTTTTTAAACTAGAGCATGAACATGTCTCATTTATTAACAAAGGACAGAATTTGATAAAGCAAATTGAAAAGAAGAGGGATTACGTAATGCAATTTTAATTAAATTCTCTAAATATTTGTTTTTAAAAAATTCTTTAACAGTTTCTTTTAAATTATATTAAGATTAAATTTTCTTACTCCTTGTAAATATGATTAAGAATCTACGAGAGAGATCAAAACAAACATACGGCGAAATTGAAAAAGAAATGAATAAATTTAATAATCCAATTAATTTTTATTTCAAATTATTTCTGTGTTTTGTTCATTGGCAGAAAATATAAAAAAAAAAACTGTTGTCTTTGATGCAATGTTAAAACAAATTAGTTGTTTAACAATTTCTTTTTGCGCAATTAAGTGAAATTATGAAATTCTCATTAATTCGTTATTAATTTATTTGCACTAATCAACTATTTTATTATTTAGAAATATTTTAATAGACAATGCCTAAAGTAACTACAGTAACAGAATTTTTAAATTTGACTAAAATAAAATAGTTATTTTTTAATTTTTGTTTTCAAATACAAATTATTATTATTATTAATTATTATTATTATTTTCTGATCCATCCAAGAATTTATTTTCATTCGTAAAAGCGTGAATGTTGCAGTTATTCTTATTCAGATCCAAGGAATCGAACAATGTTTTAAAATTTTCTACAAAGGAAAAACGATTTTCAGAAAAGCCCATCAGAATTAGTTTTTGAACTTATTTTTGAAACCTGACAATCGTTAAAAGGTGATTTTGACGTAGCAATCAACTAATTACAGATAGTTATAAGAAAAATCTACATATATTGCTCGAATCTTTGGCACCGGAATGAGAATAATTTAAATTTTCGCGCATATCAGAACTAAAAAGTGTTTGTAAATGTTTTACACTGCAAAAAAAAGTGTTGATTTTACAGTATAATACTGGCACCCCAGCTGCCAGCTGTGATGCCAGTATTACACTGTAAAATCAACACTTTTTTCTGCAGTGTAATTTTTATTTCATTTTTGTAAGTGACAAATGCAATATCAGGTTATTTTTATTGCTTTTGCACCGAAATATATATATATATATATATATATATATATATATATATAGTTTTTCAGTTTTTTCATTTAAAAAAAGTAAAAAAAAAAAAAAAAAGAAAGAAAGAAAAAAAGAAAAGAAAAGGAGTACAGTTCATTCAGGTCTGTTTCTGTTTTAATATGTCTTATTTCAGTATATTGGGTCAGTTAAAGCACGTTTGAATGGCTATAGAAGAAGGGTCTATATTCTATATGGAATGATTGATGTTTACCCAGTATTAAAATTTGCAATTTCATAGTATACAAGTTTGTTTACTTTAACTAAAAAAAATAAAACATTAAACTAAAAATAATATTATCACTTTCCTTATCCACCTGATTAATTTTTAGGGTTTCGTTCATGTCACGATACCTTATTCGTCCCGCTACGTTGTCTGTCGCAGAGCCGGTTCTCAGAAACTATATAACATACAGACTTCAAATTTTGTGTACTTATAGCTGAATACCTACTATGAAGCTGAAAATGATAAAGAAAAAAAAATCGTATTATTTTAATATAGAGAGATAAAAAACCAAAATTCTATCAACCTTTTCCTATTAAATTTAAACATTTTTCGTTATAACGGTTGCCAACAATTAAAAATCCACAATAAAATTCTTTCTTACAATAATTTATTTTCTATTGAAATATTTCCTCGTGAAAAATGAAAAGGAAATGAAAAGTTTCACCCATTGAAAAAAGATTAATATGACGTCATATTGGTAATAAAACGGAAATTTTCAAACATTTCTCAATAATACAAGGAGTATGAGTATTTGTAAGTACAGAAAGCAGGTTAATATGATGTCATTAGAGAATTAAAAAGAAAATTAATCCGACGTCATATTGGAAGTTTAACAGACTTTTTCAAATGTTTGAGAATAATACAAAGAGAGTATCAATATGAGTAATAGAGAAAGCAAATAGATAAGACGACAGCAAGTGATTATAACGTCATATGAGTTTGAGGAACGTGTTGAATCATGATAAAAACCAGATTATGGAAATATTGGCATATTTTAACATTTTGAAAGTCTCTATACAACATGTTTAATTTTGAAATTGATTTTTTTTTTTTTTTTTTTTTTTTTTTTTAAGTATCGCATTCAGTTCACATAACAGATTTTATTATGACAGAGTATAATAGCGGGCTTCGCCCGACGCCCGATATTGAATCGGTTCAGATTTCCGAAAAAACGAGAAAAATAGACCGGTAAATTTTTACTTTATAAAAAACATGACTTTCTTTTTTGTTGCTAAATGAAATTTATTTGGATTTATTAAAGAAAGGATAAAGTGTTTTGAAAGGAATATTAAACGAAACCCATTGTGCAATCTTCGGTCACACTTACCAACTTGTTTTATTTCTCGTCAATGTTCAGCATGAAGACAAAAGTGCAGGGTAATTAGGATCGAAGGACGGGCCTGTGTTGCAATGCAATAAGTGCTCAAGATATCGATAATAAATTCCATTGCTTTTTTCCCCTATTTGTGTAAAATTTTAAATTTGTAACATTGGCCCTTTTTCCAAACACACATTCGTTTATTCTCAGTGTTGAATTCAGACACTTTTCTCCGGGAGGGATTTCTGTGGCTCCGGGGGGGGGGGGGGGGGGTTGCACTTTTTAACCAATAAAAGCTTAAAATTTCAAATCTCCCGGGGGGGGGGGGAGCGCAAGCCCCCGAATTCAACACTGTTTACAGTGGAACTCCAGTTATACGTTTTGCTCGGGACCGGATAATAAAACGTATAACTCAGTAAAACGTACAACTCAATCAATGCTCTACGGGAAGTATTTTTTAAATATATTGTAAAAACTTTGTTCCGCTAAGGAGTTTGTTACTTTTAATATCGAAAACGAAAGTTTCCTAAGTATTACTGCATCCATGACATAGATTTTCGGAAACAAAACAAAGTAGATAAAAGGTACATATGAAGTGTGTTTTATCATAAAATCTTTACTAAAAATATTTTTAATACACATAGAATATTTATAAAAAATTATTGCAATCGCCTTGGCATGTAAACCATTTATCATAGGATATTTCAGTAGTTTACTGAATCTTGTTGAAATAATCACTAATCTTCTGTTATTTCTTTTCTTCAGAGCCAACATTGAACAGCAAACTTCGGATTTCTGTTAATAATCCACAATGCCGCTGCCTTATCGTTACTGCTTTCTCTACTGACGAACCACTTTACTACGTCAAAAGCCCTCAGATCAGCTCCGAAGTTTGAGTTTGATCTTTCAAATCAGACTCATCTGACATTTCGTCAGTGTTTTTGGTTACAAAATGTATAAATGAGACAAAATTTTTCCGGGGACGCAAAAACGTAACGTATAACTGAGGGAAATGTATAACTCAAAACGTATAACCCAGTTAATTTTTAATGGCAAACGGCCGGGACCTCTGAGTTGAAACGTATAACTGAGGGAAACGTACAACTCAGGTAACGTATATCTGGAGTTCAACTGTATTCTCCTTTTTGAACGACGTCTTAAATTCTCCCTTGCTGTAGTTTACTGTCTGCAGACTGATATATTTCTTTTCTTTTGCTCCTAGCATCATTAAATTAAAACCCTTGAAGAAATATGATTTTATAAACTACATCATATCATGCGATATCAGAACTCCAGCATAAATTCTGGATTGGTTATAGCTTGCATCACACACACACACAGTAACAAAAATCTGTTATGAATTATCTGTTTAAAGGTTGCTTTCAAGTTAAAAACACTATTTTCAATTTAATTTGAGCATGAAAAATAAATTTCATACCTAATTTATGAAAAATGTTTAGATATGCCAATTCAACTTCCAAATAATTCAACTATTATATTTATTTTTCTCGAATCTTTAGATATTACGTATATGTAATGTACACCCCTAATCATACTTGTCTATTAGTTGTTGTTTGTGTTTTTGTTGCACAAAGAAAAAAAATATCGTAAAAGAGAGAAATTCTATTTTTGATATCGTTTCTGAAGAAATCTTTACTTTATAATGAATAAATATAAATAGCGCAATGATTTTGAATCTAATTTGAATATATCAAATTTTTATACACGGATGAATGAAAATTATCTAGTGATTGTGGTTCAGAGTAACGTGTTTTTGATTTCAGGTTACTTTAAATGTATTCCTTCCTCTATATACATTTCAGATACATTTGTCTCTAATTCATTTTCCCTTTCACATTAAATAAAGATTCTTCCACCATAAATTTAAATAAACAAATATCTATTTTATTTTACGACTTCTTTTATGACTTTGACGTTTCATTTAACACTGGAAGGTCCCAAGCTCAACATTTAAGTTTTCTGGTTCTCTAGCAATTCTTCCATTAGTTTCATCGCAAGAACTAAAGAACTATTTCCCTTCATAGAGGAAGTCAAAGTGCTTTCTACATTCCTGCGTCCTGTTCCCATAGAAACCAGACAAGAAATCGATGAGGGCCATACCACACTCTGCCAAGCTACAAATTCTTGCCTCCCTATCTCAGTTTTGGGTCGCAGAAAGGGTAAAAAAATATATTGGTCTGAAGGTGGAACATGTACCTGATTCTATCGCATAAATCATCCCTACATGTGCATAAACACCTGCATAAATATGTATGGAAGTCGTTTTATGTGGCTGGATTTGCGAGAAATAGAATTTCTCCATTAAAATGGATGATAAGGGGAATTCATCGTCATGTTTATGCAGTTTTCCTGTTTGGTGAAGCAATATGTTTAGATTTAATGAGGCACTGCACAAATAAATGATATTCCATCGCCACCTTAGACCCACTCACGTTTTCGAGCGAGAAATGATTTATTACTCACGTCACTTTAATTAACATTTCTGTTTATTTAGAAAGATTTTAGATTCTACGTAGACACGAGGAAACATTTATTATAAAAACATGCTTTTATGTGATATAATCTGTTCAGCTTTTGAGAGGTTAAGGTGTGATTTGGCAATCACACCCTGCGTGACGAGAATGTTAAGGTCTTCTTTCCTAGAAATTTTAATTGATTTTGATAGAGAAAAGCAATGTAGTGACATTAAATTTATTCTTTAATGATCTTCGACGAAAGCGCGCCATTATTCAGTGAAAGATTAATTAAATTCAAAATTTATTCTTTAATTATTTTCGACGAACGTGTCTCATTATTGGGTAAAAGATTAATTCAATTAAAAATGAGTTATAAACCTGTTTATGAATATACTTTGCAGTAAACTGTTTGGAATAAAATAAGTAGCACAAGATTTTGCCAAATTATTACTTTTGTGTTGCATTTTTTTTTTTTAAATGGTTCTCAAACGACCTGCTCAACAACGCGAAACTTTCTGACTTATTTTTAAACGCAAAGGCATAAAATTGGCAGGCCGGAATATTGAAGCGATTTAGAATCGAAATGAGTTTTCCATGATTTGATAAATAAATTATTTATCGAGTTATAAGCGATTCGTGTCTGTGGCATCGGAAATTTAGTTCAAAAAATATTTTCTGATATATCTTCTGCCTTTACCAAAAAAAAAGGGAAAATGTCTTTCGATTACGAAGTTTCTGAATACCTGCTAATTTCTTGCGTTTCCAAACAAAAATGGATTAAAAAATTTGTCATAAAATAGTAGTTTGGATTTGAGAACAGCCTGAAGACAATGCGATGATTAAAAAATATAATTATATTAACTGGAAAACTATGTTGTGTTTTGTGCAGTATATGTTAAAACGAGTAAAGTATTGTTTGTCTCTTTAGATCTGTTACATCTGTAAAACTGTAATTTTTTTTTATTTATGTTCTTGCAGATGTTAGCTAAAACACGCGTCATCATATAAAACATGAGAAACATACGAAAATAAAAATTATGTTGCTTGGCGTATCTCTTATCTATGGCATAGTCATATCCACAGATTTGATACATCTAAAGCCGTCGACTGTTCTAATTATGTCCTTTTTAACGTTTAGTCATTTAAAGAAAAGCAGAACACGACATAGTATAAAAGATAAGGAACAACAGGAAACTCGCTTAACGAGTATGAAAATGCAAGTTTATGCTGCTTATCTTCAGTTTTAAAATTTTTAGCAGCAACGAAAAATGTTTTTATATTCAAAAGCCGTGCAGCACTTCCAACTTTTACTCCAAAACACGCAAATTTTGATTAATGAAGATAACGTACCCGAAGAACAATTTTTCTCTCCTAAAAGTAATCGAGTTACACGTACGTTTGCATCGCATGGCTATAAGCATAATCCTTGCAGGCACCATGGTAACCATCGCAGAAATCGATTTCGATTCTGTGAGAGCTTACCTGCTGTAGACTTTAGTAGCTAGGAAGCTCTGCACCCGAACAACCAATCATAGTGTACCAGAGGAGAGGCTTCGCCAATGCAACGAAAAGCAAAAATCCGTGCTCCTAGCTTGAACTTTCCATTGTCTCGCGGCACACACTGGGGTGGCACGGGGAGACATCTCCCCCGAAGCATTGAAGTTCCCCCCCCCGGAAGATTTGACATTTTATTATTTTAATGGTTAAAAAGTTCAATTTCCCTCCGCCCCCGGAACTCTACAATGTCCCCCCAGGAGCCACAGAAATCCCCCCCCCGAAATTATATTATAAATAATGAATTGAATTCAACACTGCCCCCCCCCCCCGTGCAAGACAATTTTTAAAACCTATCAACATGAAAAGCAATAAAGAAATTTGACAGTAAAAATTATTAAGTACTAAAAACAAAAAAAGGTTCTGCCAACATTTTCAAGAAAGATAATTGAAATAGTAATTTATTTTTTCATCAGAGGGACTCTGCCCTCGTGCCACGTGAACTCTCCGTTGAAGACAAATCTTAAACATTTGAAAGTAAAAAAAAAAAATCCCTGACGGCTCGGCCTACAGGCACAGATAGATTTCGAAGACGTAGAACGTGGGGCGCCTATTTATTGGGAATTGCAAAAGAAATGACCTTTTTGCCATGATGCGGCAGTTGGGATCGCCCACTTTGAAATTTACCTGTGTCTGTAGGGGGAGCCGGCAGGTTTTTTATTCTTTGCTGTAAGGGTTGATCCTTGTCAGCATAAAAGTTGTAGATAATATTAAGAGGATTTATAATAGATTGAAGAGGATTTGATATCTGAATTGACAAAGTCAGCCATTTTTTTTTCTTAAAATCATATCCCCCCCCCCTTCTTGAGGCCATTTTTAATGTTATCAAAAATCTGTCATACATAAGTTTTCGGCCCTTTTCCTAGAAGTAATAATCACTTTAAACGGATTCGATAATACCATAATTAAGAAGTTATGGGTTTTTATTTGTTTTCACAAAAAGCCCCCCATTCCCCCCACCCCCCACCCCACCCTTGGTTCGATTTTGCCCATTAATGAACTTGACCGAGATTTTTTGCTCCTTGATTTTATGTATAAGTTTGGAAGAGTTTTGTGCAGAATTATTGAAGTTATGATCATGTCCATAAAAAAGTGATATAGATAGATAGATAGATAGATATAGATAAAGTTTTGAACTGGGGGTGGTTTTGGGTTCTGGGAGTCATAATCGGCGTAGATCTGTAAAAATTTTCCAAAATTTCCAATATAGGTGAGAATGTAATAGGTAGTATTTCTTACGAAATCTACCTAAAATTGAATTAAAAACTGACTTCCATGAAAATTTCCTTCTTAGTTTTTTTAGGTAGATTTCGTAAGAAATACTACCCATTCATATTAGTGTTTAATTTGGGTTCTACGCTATGATAACCGACGACTCAATACGACTGACAATCAGGTGAAACTTGGAAATTGGGAAAAAATTCAGGGGGAAAGTTTCGGCCATAAAATCTCAGAGAAACCCCAGGGGAAAATCCAAAATATACCCCAAAATCTGTAAGCAAGCAAGCAGTCGCTGCCACTCGCATGCTTCGGAAAATAGGAAGACCAAATTATCCAAAAGAAGCGCCGTGAGTAGTGGGGAAAGGAGAGTTCTGGGTCAGGAGGTGGAGGGATTGAGGGATGAGGTGGAGGGATGAGGCGGAGGGATGAGGTGGAGGGATGAGGCGGAGGGATGAGGTGGAGGGATGAGGTGGAGGGATGAGGTGGAGGGATGAGGCACCGACCCTCCGATCGCCCCCGCAACGCACCCTAGCGGGAAAAATGGAAATTGTGAAAAAAAGGGTTAATTTTCTACTGTAACACGAGGGGTGAAAATAAGAACTCTAAGAAAAGTTAAATGGACAAGATTATCATACTATAAGATGAATATTGATTTTATATACTGATTTTGAATGACAAACACCTTAATGAGTATCACTAATTAAGCGAAACAATGGAAAAATATCAACTTTAACGAAAAAAGCAGATTTCTTAAGAATTTTTCAACTATAAGATGACAATATAAACTTATATGAAGAAATTTAAACTTATATTTTAGTTTTTGAACAATGGACACCTTAACGAGAATAATAATTAAGCAAAATAAAATAACAATTTTAACGAAACTGCTGATTTCTTATGAATTTTTCAACTATAACATGAGAATATCAAACTATAAGATGGATTTTAAACTTATATTATAGTTTCTGAACAATGGACACCTTAATGAGTATAATAATTAAGCAAAAGAAAATATTACTTTTAACGAAAATGATGATTTCCTATGAATTTTTCAACTATAAGATGTGGATATCAAATCATAAGCCGTAGAATAAACATATATAATTATTTTAAATGACGAACATTTTAATGAGTATTACTAATTAGACGAAACAATTGAAAAATATCAATTGTAAGGTATAAAGCTGATTTTTTAAGAATTTTTCTAGTATAAGATGAGAATATCAACTTATAAGAGGAAATTACACTTATATTTTTTAGTTTTTCAACCGTAATACACAGAAAATATTCAAAATTTGAATGAATTTTATACCTAATCAATTGATTTTCCGCACAATAATAGGAGTTTTAACAACCATTATCTAATTTTACTGTGTATACTTGATTTAATTCTGTTTAGACGTACGTAATATAATCTTTTTACATCATTTAGACTTGAAATAAGAACCATATTTAAATAAAAACCAGCTGTTTATTTATTCTTAATACGCAAACTTTTTTTTCTTTCCTAAAATGTAGCATTTCTGAGGAGGGATAATAATTCCACCCCACATTCTATGGAAAAGGGGAGCATAACAATCACCGTCTAGGTCACAACTTTTACTATAATATAAATATTATTCACTATCAATGTTTACAAAAAATCCATGTTGGGAGATAGATATGAGTTATATTTTAATAAAGTTTACCCTCCTCCATCTTCTACACGATGCTAACAATTATACAAAACAAAAGAAATACCGATTTTTAACGAAAAAGGGTGAATTTTAATGAATTTTACACAAGTTTTCGGTATTATTGTACACTAACAGGTATGATTTTATTTCTTAGGTGATTACAATACAGAGAAAAGTATTCACCTTTAGATTACTTTTCGTGAAATATTTAACAGTAATTATATAAACTCCTGTTTACATCACTAATTTACATTTGAAAATAAGGATTTATAGGATAAAATAAATAATCTTAACTTATACTTAGTAAATTTTACGCAATTCCAATGATTTTATACCGTGTTTTTCACGAGTTTTATATTAATTAGTAATTTTATATTAATTAACTTTGAATATTTTCTATGATATGGTTAATCCATTTTTATCACAGAAATACCAGTACCTAAAATTTTACTTAAACTCATATTCTAAGTATTAATATTCACTTATAACTTTACTTTTAGTTATACTTTTACTTGAAACCATCTGAACTTGTAGAACCCTGCTTACGCATATGGAGTTTAGTACATCACACTGTTATCTAAATGAATATGAATACCTTATTGTTTTAAATTTTCCAATTTTAACAGAATATGCACGAATATAAACTTTAATTTTATCTAAACATTTTATTTCAAATAGCCTAGTTTATGAAAACGATACATATTACCAAATATTAGACAACATTTTAACATGAACTTAGATACTGATCACATACCTATTTTAGCATAATTTTTTAGCATACAAAGCATTTCATCCATTTCTTTCAGAAATATACATATAAAATTATGGATTTACCGAGTATATATCCAATTTTAGCTTTCACTTACCAATTTTTTACACCATTTCAATGATTTCAATGATTTCAAGCTATTTTATATCACAGAAACGAAAAAATAATTGAATACAGACGCGAGTAAATAATATTTGTATTGTATTTTCCATTCAAAGATTTAAAACTCAAGTTAAAATTTATGTTATAAGTATTGATATCCACTTTTAGTTATACTTTTACTTGAAACCATATGAACTTGTAGAACCTTGCTTACGCATATGGAGTTTAGTACACACTGTTATCTAAATGAATATGAATACCTTATTGTTTTAAATTTTCAAATTTTAACAGAATATGCACGAATATAAACTATATATGAAAACGATACATATTACCAAATATTAGACATTTTAACATAAACTTAGATACTGATCACATACCTATTTTAGCATAACTTATTAACATGCAATAGCATTTTATCCATTCCTTTCAGAAATATACATATAAATATATGGATTTAACGAGTAAATATCCAATTTTAGCTTGCATTTAGTGATTTTTTACACCATTCCAATGATTTCGAGCTATTTTATATCACAGAAACGGAAACATATTTGAACATAAACGCCTGTAAAATAATAATTGAATTGTGTTTCCTATTCAAAAATTCAAATCTCAAATTAAAATTTATGTTCTATCACTTATCAACTATTTATCCCACATAACTTTTACCATAGAAACATCGTAGAAATTAAATATACGTTAAATGAAAATAATAAATTGTAAGTACCTAAAAATATCAAACACAAAATCTATTAATCAAAACTTAAAAAATAAAAAAAAAATAAAAGTTTATACGAAGTTAAAAAAAACATTACAAATGAAAAAAAATACAAATGAAAAAAAAATTACAAATGAAAAAAAAAATTTACAAATGAAAAAAAAATTTACAAATGAAAAAAAAAATTACAAATGAAAAAAAAAATTTACAAATTGTTGAACAGCAGGATTAGGCCTAAATCTAATATCCCATTTTTTCTCGAGTTCTTATTTTAAAGAAATGTACAATGGTTAGGCAACCATTATACTACTCTTTAAAATAACACTTTAAACAATCGAAATCGAGAAAAAATGGGATGTTAGATTTAGGCCTGATCCTGCTGTTCAACATCGATCACGTGATCAACTTGGATATCTGAAACAGTTGAATGGGGTTTCATTTTCTTTCCTTGAAGGTAAATATTTTATTGGTTGTGTAATTTGAAATCAGTCGTTGTAGAATGTCGTGAATTTTTCAAGTCATAAGCAGATACACATGTTTAAGTTATACTCCGATATGAATTCACGGTTCATTTTCGACTCATCATATAATTTACTTGTATGCATATCTATCCGAAATCAACAGTATTCATCACTTGATAAGTGATAACATAAACTAAAAGTCTGCGATACCCATTATCTGTATGCTTTGCTATTATATTAGTCACTTCTGAAACGATGGATATGTTTTCAGTTATTTACACTTCAGTAGGTAAATCTAAAGGAAACTCTGAAGCTTTTTTATTTGATTAAGACTGATATAAATTGTTTCTTGTATTTGTCTGTAATGTCAACACCCTTAAAGCATCTCTATCTGTTAGTCTTTGGTTACTGTTACTGTCGGTAACTTCCAGATTTATAGATTGATATAACATCAGCAAAATGAGTCTCATCAGTTGCTGATACATTAATGGTTTTCTCATGCATATTTAATTTGTCGAAATCACAAATGATTCTTAATATACCATATATTGGATCCAAGATAGATTACCATTTGAAGGTATTATTTTGTATTTTCACAGCGCTAACACTATGATTTTAACAACTGAAGTCGAAAAAATGCTATGTTAGATATAGATCTGGTTCTGAGTTTTGAGTAAATTTTTGTTAATATGTAAATATTATTAGAAAAACTTGAAATATTTACTTTTTTTTGTTAATTTTTTTTTTTTTTTAGTTTTGTAAACTTTTTTTTTTAGTTTGTAAAAACTTTTTTTTTTAACTTTGTAGAAACTTTTTTTTTATATATGTAAAAACTTTTTTTTTTAATTTGTAAAAACTTTTTTGTAAAAACTTTTTTTTTAATTGTAAAAAAACTTTTTTTTTAAATTTGTAAAAAAAATTTTATTTTTTATTTGTAAAAACATTTTTTTTAATGAATTTTATATATTTTTCATTAATCTAGTGTATAGTATTATCAAAAGTTGATTTTCATATGTATGTGTGTAAACTGGATATTCATTGGGGAAAATGTTGTTTCGTTGAACAAGTTATGATAAATCTCAAGTCTTACGTAAAGCAAAATTCGTTATTTACTGTCATGTAGAAATTTCATGTTAAAAATCATACAATGTATTTTAGCAATGAAATATGTTTTATAAAAATAAACACAGATGTGTATAGATACATTTTTTATTATTATGGGTATTTAAACAATACATTGTGAATATTGTCTACATTTATATCAATTTCTCTTCAATACATTTTATCAATTATATCAATAAAATTCTTTACAACACTTTGGATTTTTCTTTACAAATTTCACTTTTTGGATATCATATGTCAAATCAATAATGCTGCATGAGTAGTTTGGGTAAATGTTATGTTGGTTTATGTTCTATACAGTCAATTTTTCGAAGTATCCAATCTGATCTTTGACTGTTAAATTCTTCAAACTACTGGTTAATTTTTGAATATCCATCTTCAATATGATTTGGGATACTGTCTTCGACAAGTTCAACATAACAGTCATATGTCTATTCAGTTTATTACGAATAACGAATATTTTCTCACACTTTTCACACTGAAAGAATTTTTTAACAGGATGTGTTTTCATATGAACTGATGGTCTGTATTTTCTAGTAAAAGATAATTCACGCTTTCTTGTAGATGATTTTTGACGATGATTACAAATATATGGTTTTTCACTAGTATGGATTTGTATATGTTCTTTTAAATTCCATTTACTTGAAAAGTACTTGTTACAAGTGGAACACATCTGCAAGAGAAATAAATGCATATATTTAGAATTCCTTCTAACACTATAGACGAAAAAACATCACATTTTATAGAACATCTGGTACAATATTTTATTGTAAATTCACTCTAATTATGTTTAATATATGTATTCTAATATATCACATATAAGTACTCACATGTATATTATTCTTTAACTCTATATGTGTTGACGACGAATCATCCGGGGTATCCATTTCTGGTAAAGAGAGTTTCTGCTGTTTTGATTCATCTTGGTGTAACATCTATACAATAAAAGAAATATAATTATATACTTAGAAAAGATTTAATAGATAAATAATCATTTATTGATGTTTTACAATGATATAGTACAACTTACTTTATTCGTTAACAGAGAAATTGTTTCCCCAACTGGGTTAAAATCAGGAAATTTACTGGAGCTATATACATATACAGTCATCTGAATAGTCATCTGCAAGAATTTGACTTGGGAAATGAGAACCTCTGCATCACTTTTCAAAATTTTATATTATCATCAGTTAAAGTGATCATGTGACAAAACTGCGCATGCGTACTAAATAAAAATAATCAGTATAATAAGCTTTATCATGGAATCTTGCTTAAATATGGTCTTATATTAAAATGGTTAGTATGGTCTTAATTCTGAAATATTAATTATAAATATGAAAGTAGCAGATATACACGATTTCAAATGTTAGAGGAAAAAGTTACTCTACACGGAAGATGTTAATTGGAAATTCGCTAAATACAGTATAAAATTTGGTTTATGCGAACTTAATAATAGTGTTGGTACAATTACAGTTGAAATTTTCTTTATAGTATTAAAAATATATAGTGTACAAAAGTCTAGGCTGCTAAATTCTGAGAAGTGATAGTGGTAATAATAGCAATTAAACTTCTAATTTTTAAAAAAATTTGTAATTTTTTTTTAATTTTGTAAAAAATGGGTACTTTTTGTAATATATTAAACCTTTGTAATTTTTTTTTTATGTAAAAAACTTTTTTATTTTTGTAAAATATTTTTTTAAAACTTTTTTTGTAAAAACTTTTTTTTTAATTTTTTTTTCATTTGTAAATTTTTTTTTCATTTGTAAATTTTTTTTTTCATTTGTAATTTTTTTTTTTCATTTGTAAATTTTTTTTTCATTTGTAAATTTTTTTTTTCATTTGTAATTTTTTTTTCATTTGTATTTTTTTTCATTTGTAATGTTTTTTTTAACTTCGTATAAACTTTTATTTTTTTTTTATTTTTTAAGTTTTGATTAATAGATTTTGTGTTTGATATTTTTAGGTACTTACAATTTATTATTTTCATTTAACGTATATTTAATTTCTACGATGTTTCTATGGTAAAAGTTATGTGGGATAAATAGTTGATAAGTGATAGAACATAAATTTTAATTTGAGATTTGAATTTTTGAATAGGAAACACAATTCAATTATTATTTTACAGGCGTTTATGTTCAAATATGTTTCCGTTTCTGTGATATAAAATAGCTCGAAATCATTGGAATGGTGTAAAACATCACTAAATACAAGCTAAAATTGGATATTTACTCGTTAAATCCATATATTTATATGTATATTTCTGAAAGGAATGGATAAAATGCTATTGCATGTTAATAAGTTATGCTAAAATAGGTATGTGATCAGTATCTAAGTTTATGTTAAAATGTCTAATATTTGGTAATATGTATCGTTTTCATAAACTAGGGTATTTGAAATAAAATGTTTAGATAAACTTAAAGTTTATATTCGTGCATATTCTGTTAAAATTTGAAAATTTAAAACAATAAGGTATTCATATTCATTTAGATAACAGTGTGTACTAAACTCCATATGCGTAAGCAAGGTTCTACAAGTTCATATGGTTTCAAGTAAAAGTATAACTAAAAGTGGATATCAATACTTATAACATAAATTTTAACTTGAGTTTTAAATCTTTGAATGGAAAATACAATACAAATATTATTTACTCGCGTCTGTATTCAATTATTTTTTCGTTTCTGTGATATAAAATAGCTTGAAATCATTGAAATCATTGAAATGGTGTAAAAAATTGGTAAGTGAAAGCTAAAATTGGATATATACTCGGTAAATCCATAATTTTATATGTATATTTCTGAAAGAAATGGATGAAATGCTTTGTATGCTAAAAAATTATGCTAAAATAGGTATGTGATCAGTATCTAAGTTCATGTTAAAATGTTGTCTAATATTTGGTAATATGTATTGTTTTCATAAACTAGGCTATTTGAAATAAAATGTTTAGATAAAATTAAAGTTTATATTCGTGCATATTCTGTTAAAATAGGAAAATTTAAAACAATAAGGTATTCATATTCATTTAGATAACAGTGTGATGTACTAAACTCCATATGCGTAAGCAGGGTTCTACAAGTTCAGATGGTTTCAAGTAAAAGTATAACTAAAAGTAAAGTTATAAGTGAATATTAATACTTAGAATATGAGTTTAAGTAAAATTTTAGGTACTGGTATTTCTGTGATAAAAATGGATTAACCATATCATAGAAAATATTCAAAGTTAATTAATATAAAATTACTAATTAATATAAAACTCGTGAAAAACACGGTATAAAATCATTGGAATTGCGTAAAATTTACTAAGTATAAGTTAAGATTATTTATTTTATCCCATAAATCCTTATTTTCAAATGTAAATTAGTGATGTAAACAGGAGTTTATATAATTACTGTTAAATATTTCACGAAAAGTAATCTAAAGGTGAATACTTTTCTCTGTATTGTAATCACCTAAGAAATAAAATCATACCTGTTAGTGTACAATAATACCGAAAACTTGTGTAAAATTCATTAAAATTCACCCTTTTTCGTTAAAAATCGGTATTTCTTTTGTTTTGTATAATTGTTAGCATCGTGTAGAAGATGGAGGAGGGTAAACTTTATTAAAATATAACTCATATCTATCTCCCAACATGGATTTTTTGTAAACATTGATAGTGAATAATATTTATATTATAGTAAAAGTTGTGACCTAGACGGTGATTGTTATGCTCCCCTTTTCCATAGAATGTGGGGTGGAATTATTATCCCTCCTCAGAAATGCTACATTTTAGGAAAGAAAAAAAAGTTTGCGTATTAAGAATAAATAAACAGCTGGTTTTTATTTAAATATGGTTCTTATTTCAAGTCTAAATGATATAAAAAGATTATATTACGTACGTCTAAACAGAATTAAATCAAGTATACACAGTAAAATTAGATAATGGTTGTTAAAACTCCTATTATTGTGCGGAAAATCAATTGATTAGGTATAAAATTCATTCAAATTTTGAATATTTTCTGTGTATTACGGTTGAAAAACTAAAAAATATAAGTGTAATTTCCTCTTATAAGTTGATATTCTCATCTTATACTAGAAAAATTCTTAAAAAATCAGCTTTATACCTTACAATTGATATTTTTCAATTGTTTCGTCTAATTAGTAATACTCATTAAAATGTTCGTCATTTAAAATAATTATATATGTTTATTCTACGGCTTATGATTTGATATCCACATCTTATAGTTGAAAAATTCATAGGAAATCATCATTTTCGTTAAAAGTAATATTTTCTTTTGCTTAATTATTATACTCATTAAGGTGTCCATTGTTCAGAAACTATAATATAAGTTTAAAATCCATCTTATAGTTTGATATTCTCATGTTATAGTTGAAAAATTCATAAGAAATCAGCAGTTTCGTTAAAATTGTTATTTTATTTTGCTTAATTATTATTCTCGTTAAGGTGTCCATTGTTCAAAAACTAAAATATAAGTTTAAATTTCTTCATATAAGTTTATATCGTCATCTTATAGTTGAAAAATTCTTAAGAAATCTGCTTTTTTCGTTAAAGTTGATATTTTTCCATTGTTTCGCTTAATTAGTGATACTCATTAAGGTGTTTGTCATTCAAAATCAGTATATAAAATCAATATTCATCTTATAGTATGATAATCTTGTCCATTTAACTTTTCTTAGAGTTCTTATTTTCACCCCTCGTGTTACAGTAGAAAATTAACCCTTTTTTTCACAATTTCCATTTTTCCCGCTAGGGTGCGTTGCGGGGGCGATCGGAGGGTCGGTGCCTCATCCCTCCACCTCATCCCTCCACCTCATCCCTCCGCCTCATCCCTCAATCCCTCCACCTCCTGACCCAGAACTCTCCTTTCCCCACTACTGCCGTGTTTGCAAGCATTTGCAATTTTATACAACTGGTTAGTGGCAAATTAAATATGTTGTTTTTTATATGTGGCGTATAGCTTTACTTTTGTGTTTACGTTTTTTTTTTTTTTTTTGGGGGGGGGGGGGAAATAAGTGTACTTGTTTTTTTTTTTTTTTTTTTTTTTTTAGTTATTAATTGATATCGAGAAATGTTTGATCCCGAAAAATAATTCGAGGAAAATTTTCTATTTTTTAAAAAATAAGTATGAACCCTGTTAACTATTTTACAAAATCATTTGTAATAAACAAATTTTCTTTTTCTTTTTTTTTCTTTTTTCTTTCTTTCTTTCTTTTTTTTTTTTTTTTTTTTTTACTAGATGGTTCAAATTTATCAGAGAAAAAGAAATAAAATTTCAAAAAAAAAAAAAAAAAAAAGTCTACATACACACACATATGCCCAAATTCCACCTAAAATTATTACAGAACCATGTTTTTCTACACTGTAAATTTCGGTTAATTGGTACACGTCGGTTTAGCACTATTTGTCCCGATAAAGCAGCTGCTCCCAATTATCAGAAGTATATTTTATGATGTTTTTCAATTTTGTTTTTGACATTTTGTCTCAATTAAAAGGTGTACCAAATAACCGGAATCTACTGTGTAGCCTACGTTGGCGAAGCTTTACCCTTATCGGACTCTCATTGGTTGCTCGCGAGCCGAGCTTCCCAGGTGATAAGTTCTAGCGAGCTTGCATGGCTCCCCTCTCTCTCTTTTGCTAATAACTCGCCTGCTGAAGGATTTTCTGTTGAGATAACGTAAAAATGGTGCATTAGGGGGGGGGGGGGGTGAAAGAAAAAAAAATAAATTGCCTGAAAGTGTATCGAATTCCGGAAATTTTCAAAAATGAATAATTAAAGCTTCTGGGGAGGAGGAGGGGGGAGGGGCGAGAGTTGCCTGAAACGTGTTAGGGATGTTTTGCCGGCCGCTGATGATTATTCATTAGTTATGAAACGGCAGGAACAATCAAAGTTGATTAATGAGCCAAAAGAAGGAACAAAGTTCGTCATTTGTAGCGCATAATGAGGCGGAAAAAATTCCTTCAGATATTTGAATATTCGATATGTGCAATGCGTGAGATGTAAAAGTTCGGGGGAAAATAAATGTCTTGTTATTTAATTTAAGAACATTTTTATATTTTTTTTTACGGTCGATGAAGTTTGTTATTATGCAAGTTTCGAAGTACTATAATTAGTCCTGCTTTTCCGCTGGGTTTGAAATAATTAAACGAGCAATAAAAAGATACACTTAACATAATTTGATAAAATAACGAGATTATAAAATTAATGATGTTCTTTAGAATGCTGTTGATAAAATTGGATTAGATGGTGCAGTGATTCTAAAGCTATCATTTGAATGAATTTTAAACAATCTTTTTTTTTTCTTTTCTTTCAGAAGGAATTCTATTTATGCATTTGAAAGCTGTGTCTAAAGACTTCGGTCGATATGAAAAACTTAATACACTGCAATGTTTTTTAAGAGATAAGTTCAGTTTTAAATTACGCGCAGTGACTGTAATAAAATTACTGATTTTAAATACAGACAGCAAACCACTGCGTCCGAAAGGCATAGCCTGGCTCTGGCGTCTACGACTAATAAGAGAGAAATGGGAGGTCTGATTTTTCTTTTTTCAATGATCAGTGCAGAAGAGTGTTCAAAGTGAATGATTTACATGATTACAAATAGAGAAATCCAAGTGTTTTCCAGACCAATCAATAAGAAAAGGAAGCTTATTCACAGAATCACAGGGTCAGATTCAGTGTTACCTATTTAGTGCGTTTTTTAATTCCAAAAATCATTCTTTTAGAAGTTTCCTATAGTAATCCTAATTTTATTTAATGACAGACATTCCGTGATTAAATAAAGCAAAGATTACTATTTGAAAATTCTGGTAGATTATTAAAAAAAAAAAAAAAAAAAAAAAAAAAAAAATCGCGCTAAATTGGCAATCTATAAATAAAGTTTTAAAAAATTCAGTACAGATTGATCATTTGCATACTTTTATGTTGTAGTACTATAGAAAGATGCTAGATCATACTAGATCATTTTTTCTTTTGTTGTTCTTTCTTTTTTTTCTTTTTGTAAACAAAACAAACGTTTATCAGATTTCTTTTCTTTTTGTTAGAAGTATGTTCAGTTAAATATATTTTTTAAAAATATTTTTATGCTAAAAATGTTCAATTTTGATTATACTTTAGATGGTTTTCAATTTTCCTGCTCAACAACGCGAAACATTCCGACACATTTTTTTTTTTTTTTTTTTTTTCTTTAACGCAAAGGCATAAAATTTGCATGCCTTAATATTTAAGCTATTGCAAATATTTTTATGCTAAAAATGTTCAATTTTGATTATACTTTAGATGGTTTTCAATTTTCCTGCTCAACAACGCGAAACATTCCGACACATTTTTTTTTTTTTTTTTTAACGCAAAGGCATAAAATTTGCATGCCTTAATATTTCAGCTATTTTGAATCGAAACACATTTTCCACTTTTTATTAAATAAATTTCTTATCGAGTTATAAGCGATTCCTGTCACATGACAATACGTTTTTCGTTATTCGCGCGCTGAAGCAGCGGGAATTCGGGTCAGTACGCCAAGTGTGAGAGTGTTTTCTGAAAGATCTTCTGGTTTTACCGAAAAATGGAAAACGTGTTTCGATTACAATGTTTCTGAATAAGAACACCTGCCAATTTCATGCGTTTCCGAACAAAAATGAATTAAGAAATATGCCAAAAGGTAGCTCTTTTGGATTTGACATGGAAACTATTTCTTACTTACATAGTCGGCCGCTAGGTGTTAATTTATTTTTTATGTTGTTTCATTGTTGTTACTATTATTATTATTACTACAATTTGCTTTTGTCACGAATGTTTTTGATGCATTTTTTTTTTTTCAGGATACGTGTAAAAGGTGCGTTAGGGATTATCGCAACTATAAAATACCACGGATTACTATCAGAGTTGACAAATTTTAAAGAATTTTAAAAGGAATGAAACATATAATACTTTTGCTTCTGTTCTTCTGACGAGATACATGTAAATAAATTAAATAAAACATCATGACCAATTGGTTAAATAAAAGTTTTTGCGAATCTCTTTAAAAATTCTGCACGCTAATCGGTTTTCCAAAACACTTTCGAACAATTTTTTAAATTTTCCTGATCGAAAAATGGGTGCACTAATAAAACATGTAACTATAAAATTATACAACCTCAACTCTATTATTTACGTACTCGTATAATTATTGCTGAAGCGCTAATGAGGCTTACTCTTTGGCGATCTGAAAAGTTTTTTTGGTGTCTGTCTGTGTGACTGTCTGTATGTATGTATGTCTCGCAATGATTACCATAAAGAGCATCCGATTAGACTGTAATTAGGTAGGTATATGTTGGCGAGGTACCCGGATAGTTTTTTTTTACATTTGGTGCATTCGTTCGAAAAATACAGAACTATTTCTTCTACGTCATACTTGTCATATTTACGTCATTTTGTGTTAGAAAATAGCGAGTTTGGATTTGAGAACGTTGCATCATCTGCAAGGATGATGTACTCGTAAAAATAGCAAATAAATCAATCAGCTCGTTCTTAATGAGACTGTATATTTTTATGTAGGTGCGTAGGAAAGAGAGGGGTTCCCCATTCAGAAGACTTTTTAAAAAAAGTCGGATGTGCCAATCCTAAAACTTTCTTCTATCTCATACAGGATTCACATACACCAAAACGAATCAGCACCAATTTATATGAAGGTCTAACTTAATCTGAAGTTGGATTAAATTCCGTGCATTAGTTCTTGAGATATGACTATCGCTAAAATCGTGTAAATCCGGAAAAATACAGAATAGCAGCGCCACCTGTTGGGGGATTTATACTAAAACCTAATCAACAACAACTTATGTCAACGTCTAACTAAATCTGCTGTTTGATGAAATTCTATGCGTTAGTTCTTGAGATATATAGCTATCGTTAAAATCATGAGAAAAGTATGTAGCATAGTAGCGTCACCTGTTGAGTTATTTACACCAAAACATAATCATCGTCTATTTATGTCAAGGTCTAACAGAATCTGAAGTTTAATGAAATTTGTACATTAGTTCTTGAGAAATAGCTATCGTGAAAATCGTGAACAATGTAGCATAGCAGTGCCACCTGTTGGGCGATTTACACCAAAAACTAATTAGCACTAATCTATAGCAGGGACTAACTGAATCTAAAGTTTTATAAAATTCCGTGCATTAGTTGTTGAGATAGAGCGCCCACAAAATTTTTGTCACACACAAACAGACATTTCCTAAAAACAGTCAAATCGCGTTCAGGACCTTATAAAACGTAATCCATCGAAAACCGAAAATTTTCATGAATCCAATACTTTCTCATTGTAAAGATAGAAGTAAGTAAAAAATCACATGACCTGTTCCTGTTGTTTTCTGTCTTCAATGTTTAATAATTCATGTCTGAAAAAAAAAAAAAAAAAAAAGCTGCATGAGCTTATTTTATTTACTATTTTGAACTCAAAGTATTATTTCTTTCACGATAGCGTTATTGCAAGTAAGATTTCGTGTAGTTTCAGTTCAAGATATTTAACTCATGAATTATCAGGGGAAAAAAAACTGGTGTCGTGAAACAACAATCGCTTATATGTCAAGATGTAATTGATTTATCGAAAAATGAAATAATAAAACTGTTCGATTACAAATCCTCTAAAATAAAACCGTAAGTCATGTGACTGTCCTCAACAGTTCCGGTATGCCCGTATCGCTTTTTCATATGCCATGCGGCCATTTTTATTCAAAATTATTTTTCTAATAAAACTGCGTAAAAGTTACATTTTTAGAAAGATCGTTCAAAATAAATTAATATTTGAGAGGTGACTTACGTTCAATTAGGTATATATTCTGCAATAACTTCAGTTGAAATAAGCTTCGCAATTCAAATTCTCTATCCATGAAAGTAAACAAAAAAAAAATAATAAGATTCATTCGTCGTGAAGGTTTAAAATATTAAACCATTAAACCATGGATATAATCGTTCGTAAAGTAAGTTTTCCGTGAATGATTTTTTGGAGCGCTGCCTGGTGTCAAAAAAGTAATTCGCACCAGGACCTGTAAGACCATCAAAGTTTAACATAATTCTGCTTGATGAAGTGCTTTACAACTCAACTTCCTAAAGAATCTTTTCTTGACGAAGTTGAATGTAAACAAATACAGGTCATGTAATAATATTTAATGAATCAAATTTCGAAACGAATTGTTAGTTAATTTGATTTTTATGTATTATACGTGGCAGGAAGAGAGATCACCTAAAATGATTGTTTGCCAATCATATTTACCATTGTTAATGACCAATCGCGTTCCAAATAGTAATTTAATATAGATTTATAAAATACATAACATCATTAAGTACTTTTATGTTATTTGGGTGCAAATCTCGCCAATAGCATTTTTAAAATCGCCAATACCAGTTTTTATTCTTCACATGTTCAAATTAGAAACGATACTTTGATTCTGAAATCAAATGTTTTGATTTATGATACTATTTTTTGGTACTTTTCCGTTATACGGACACCATTGTCGCCAAGCATACATTTGCATACATTTAATACATACATTTACATGCATTTACATACATTTACATATATACATTTACATACATTTACATACATTATGCATTAGCATACATTTTGGCATGGTGTCCGTATAACGGAAAAGTACCTATTTTTTATTTTTCTATTTTCTATTTTAAATGAAAAGTGTGAACGGCATGCATTTTAAATTGGAAAAGCTGTCGCAAACGCTCCGGGGTTGGCGCGGTTTTTGTTTTGCGCCATCTTGACGAGAAAATCCCATTTTCACTGTTAGAGATTGCTAAAACAGCATGTTACTTTTATTTTATTATGAAATAATTCATTTTATATTTAAAAAAACACACAATTTTATTAAAAACACACACACATGCATTAATTTGTTATAAAACACACAATATTTAATTTATTATAAAACATGCGGAATCTGCTCTACCAGGTTGCCATACGAAGCAAAATCTAACCAAAAACGCCGGGTTGGCCAGGCATAAAATCGCCATTTTGGCGCCAAAATGATACCCCGGTGCGTCTGCGACAACTGTACCCAAAAGGACCCATCATTAAAAATGGTAAATAATATAGGATTAAAGTAAAATAATACAGAAAATTCTTTTTGTATACACTTACTAAACACATAAAATCATATTGACGGTTTTTAGATTAGATATTTACGATGCAAGTTTTATTTGGGGTATGTTATATCCACTGGAATGAATATGATATATATTCTAATCACATATTATATACCCATGAATATATTATACATATCTATATCAACTATATCAATAGAACCGTTTTCAATAGTCTTTTATATTTCTACTACGTAATATTAACTATAGAGTTACAATATAGAGAGAAAAAATGGGCTGCTGTAATTAAAATTGTAGGTGCCAATGTTGGCGCGGCGTATTTTACCTGTTACGAATCTTAATAGTCAGTAGACATTAAGCAGACATGCCGAAATAAGAGAATTACGCTATTATAAAAACTCCTGAACTATATCAAGAAAGGGGAGCAAAGAAAAACAAAGTCGTACAAGGCATCTAGAAGGAAGTTATTTTAATCAGATTGTACGTCACGGGTCAAAAGTCCTGACAGAAAATATGGTTTAAAGGGAATGAGACTATCAAAACTGGCCTTCAAAAGTTCAATTTTCCACCAAACCATACTCGAAAATTACGTGTAATAATATGTAGCCCGATTATGGCCCATTATTCAAGACGTTTTAGATGAGAATAATGATATATTTTATAATCTTTCGTAATCGAGTCTACAGCCCAAGTTAACGAAAAACAAAAACAAATATTAGCAACAGTATAGTTCAGTGTAAATGTGGATATCATTAAAGATTTTCACAAAATAGACTTCATTGCATCAAATCGTATTAACTAAAATACGCCAATTGGCAATGGACCCAATTACGGAAAATTACTTAATATGTTTGAGAATCTCCGCATTAGCGAACATATTGCAACTGATAAGCAAACGGACATGAAGGACAAATGCTTAAGTAGGCCGTGGGGCCACTGGCATTATCGTTCAACTTCGTTGCAACATTTGAGGGGCAACTCAATTCCTGCAGGATTAGTATAATGATCTTTAATACTTTAGAAATCATCAAAGTTCTGGATTCGAAAGTTGCACATTAATTAATAATTATAATAAAAAAGTGGAACTCTTTTTTAATAGGTTTTATAAAACTATCTCCGATTGGCACATTTTTACACTCAAGAGCCAATAAAAACGGGCCTTTCAAACGTTTGGTCGGTGGCAGAATGTAAACAAACTATAAGGAAAATAAAAGATTTATAGATCCTCATTATACCAGCTGCATGCTTGGATAATGTAATGGCCATATTGTCTAGAAAATAATAAGCAAGTAACCACTCTAATAAAAGCAAAATAAATGTGCTTTCAATTTCTTTCCTTCGAACTAAAACTTTGAAATTGTTTTGGCGCCATCTGCCGGTAGGAAACTTAAACAATAACAACGATAAAGCTAGTTTAAAATAAAATAAAATTTCTTTTTCCAAAAGCAAAATATTTAAAGAGGTTTGAAATATTAAGCGAATTATAGATATAAATTTCTATCATGAACATCCTTATTTCGATGATAAAACTTTTGTGTCCTAATCCTTAGCTATTTATATGTATTAAAAAAAAAAAAAAAAAAAAAAAAAAAAAAAACTGTTTGAGATTATCTGCTATTAAACATTAAAATAGAATACACATTTTCAGTATATATTAAAAAAATAAAACAATGTATGAATGTAGAAAAACTTGATAAAATAATTGCTTGACAATAGTCTTTTAAAATTATATTTAAGCTAGAATTCAATTTCTAATAAATATTTTGCAATTGAAAGAAATATCCTTTCATTTCATATAACATCTATTTAATTATGCTTTTGTTGTACACTGCATATAAGACTTTTTTTTAAACTAATACCTGTTTAGCAAATTGACAGAAGATATTTAATTTGCAGATGAAGTAATTTACTATAATCTGTTTAAGTTAAAAAATTTATGATTTTGAACAACATAAAATATTGGTCAATAATAAAAAAGTATGTTGAAATTTTTTTTAAATGTATGTCAAGTAAAATAAAATATATATTTTTCATAAGGAAACGAAAAAATTAGAATACATTTACAGGATTGTTTTTATTCATGCATTATTTCACAGCATTCTTTATGGCCTTTTTTATTGTGGTCACTAGATTTTTGAGAATTAGGAGTCAATGGTTCCTTATTTCAGATTTTGTTAATCTGCACCTGTATTTAAAACTATAATAAAGTTAGGAGACATTAGAATAGGACTTACTTGGGTAATGTCTTTATGGCAATTTGGTTCAATAAAATTATTCAACAAATATTAAAGATTTGTAAAAAAAAAAAAAAAAAAAAAAAAATGTTTTTATATAAGAATTTATTTTTTCTACACTATTATGAATTATAATACGTAATAGAACCAGATGTTCGGTTAGCAAAACTGAAAATCTGGCTGTTTTCATTAATATTAGTAATTAAAAAAGTCACAATAAATAAAAGTGAGATGGAAATCTAGAGTTAAATGTTAATAAAATTATCCTTGGTATACTTTTAAAGTTGCAAATATGCTATAGCATATGATCACAAAATAATTCATTTTGGAGAATAGTAAGTTTGTTTTTAAACAGAAAAAGGAAAATTTCGCTAGTTTTTTACGCTATCCACAGCAAATTCATAAACGTACGCTTCCGATTGGCTAAAACGTGAGAGAAGGGGGAGATAGAGCCAATCGGTTGTTAGATGTCATGAGAAAATAGTGCGATATATTTTTTGCGATTTCTAATTAATGTGCAACTTTTGCATCCAGAACTTTGACAATTTCAATGTTTAAGAACTTTTTATAACATAAAAGTTTAAAATTAAGTTGCCCACCGAAAGTTGCAACGGAAGTCTGTTTCTAAGCTTCTTTTCCGGGATCGCCCCACGGCCTAAAGTGGGTTAAGCGGTTTTTATCAAGGAAGATGAAATACACAACAACAAAAAATATGCAAAATGCTACCATGTTCAAAAAGTCCTTGATTTGTCTATTAGAATCTTCCGGTTTGGCAAAGGATTAGGAAAAAAAAAATAAATTATGAATAAAAGTAACGTGTTACAATGCTTAACATACATTTAAGGGAGACCAAACTGGTCGCCAGTCGCGGCTAGTCACTTTAATAATCATGCCTGCGAGTGTCATGCTTTTGCGTTTAAAAATGAATCAGGAAATATATCAGAGAGTTTCCCGTTGTTGAGCGGGGAAAAATATTTGAGAACCTCAACTCTTATGAATTGCAACCGGAAATACGGTTACATTCGCTGATACTCTAAGATTGCTTATTTTCAGGGAAAAGTTTTTATTATATGATGGAGCTTGTGTACCCCTCCCAACTCTTCGTTACCTTATAATTTCATAATCGTAACTCTCTACAACTTTCAGCATGTTAAATCTTCTGTCCAAAATAATTAAAATATTGATTTATTGATAATGGCATCAGAGTCAGTATGAATGAATATTTCTTTATAAATACTTATTAATTAATGACAATTATTATTGTTCATTTTATTTGAAACTGACTACTTGAACTACATATATTTTTTGAATTGCTACGCTGCTGTTTATATGAATCGAAATACATTGTATCTTATATCAAAAGATAAAACCAGCATGCATTCCGATTCGGACAGAAATATTTTCCTTGAACAGTGTCATCTCCCTTTCTCTCTCATTCGGTTACACATCCCATTGTACCAGAAATGTACAAACACGCTACTCAACTAATTTTACATACTCAACAGCACTGCGATAAAACGGACTTTCGTTTCACTCAAGATTTCAACTTTATTTACTGAAGTACTCATTCGTGTATCGACATCACATGCGCCGTATCTCGAACGCTGACTCAGTAGTACCCCTATCAACGGAGCCCTTCTCTAGCACTTTTATCAGCCTGTAATCAATAGCATTGCCCCCGGAGATTAAAGGGGAAAAGGGTACCCAGCAAGAAGCAACCCGCCTCTTCAATCATTGGGCGGATCGTTATTGATTGCGATAAATTCCAGAATTCCATTTTCGAGTGGCCATTTTGTTTGCTGGGTAAACATGCGTACGTGGGATTATAGTTTTATCATCAGCGTTGTTTGGGATGTTGGGAAATTTGAGCTGAAATCTAAACAGCTGGAAGCAATGCAAAAATCAAAATTTTTCCACTGTTATCTTCGCGTGTGCCTGAGAAGTTTATCAAATTTTCGTACGGAATTTCATGCTTCAGTAATTTTGTTGGGTTATTTTTTCTTTCGTCAAATACTTGTAGAAAATTAATGAAATCAGTGGGTGTGAAATGATGTAAAAGCGTTTAAAATGAGGTTGTCTGATTTTATTTTCCGATACATTTACTTTAAAATGTAGTTTTGTAGATAATTAATTGGAAAGTAAAAATCGAAGTGGCTATCACTTGAGAACATCAATCAGTGGCGAAACCAAATACTTATCTTGGATGGCTTAAGAGAGTAGAATAATTAATTAATGCATTGCTCAATAGACAGAGAAGTTTACGGAACTTCGAACTTCACAAAAGAATTTTTATCTCCGACCTCCTAACATTCGAATATTTGAGTGGATTATCGAAGCATTATGCTGCAGAACAGTCATTTGAAAAGCATTTGTGTTACCTCTCTTAAAACTATTTCTAAATTAAAATACAATATCTTCATATTCAACAACAATCGCCAATTATTTTTCATCTTCTATACTAATGCCTAAAACTATGGTTATATTCTCATATTAATTTAGATTCTAAATAACACAATGAGAAAAGAAAAACAAAATTATCTTTTACATATTTACCTTTGCATGAAATGTGGCACAATACTGCCAAAAATGAACTTTTTTCAAGCATGAAAAACACAAAGAATTGTTCATTGATTATAAATCTGAATTATAATTTATCAAATTTTCATGTGTAAGGATAAGAATTGTTTGTGATCATGGATCAAAATTTATACAAAACTTTGTTTTTGATAAACAAAAAGAGTTGAGAGCAGATGCCTCAATTTCTAGAAAGCTAATAAGATTAGATGTGAGTATAAAATAAAATGCATACTTTGTACACAAAAACTAGAAAATATACGATTCCAAAATCATGATTAAACACAAAAGTACTCCCTAAAAAGCGATAAACTTTACTCTGAACATTAAGTTTGTTTTATAAACTGATTTGTTCTAAAGCAACATAGTTTAAATTTTACCTTTGCTTTTAAAAATTAAGAAATAAATCAAGAAGAGAAAAAATTCTCACAGCCCAACTTTCTCCATTTTATTTAATTTTTAAACTGGCGCTAAGTTGATATTTATATGGCTCTGCGTGCGGTAAAAAATGAAGTAATATAGTTATAAACTAAAAAATGCATCTAAAAAAAAAATGGACATTTTATTAATCCATTGCAAAAATTATGTTCATACGTGCTTCTTTTGGCTGTATTCTCTGTTCTATTACAGCTGTTTTAATGCGAAGTTTATACTTGTGGAAGTTAGAATTATTTGTATAAATGTAACTAATTATGGCCATGCAATAGCAATGTACGTTCCATTGTATCATTCGTGGAAAACCTAATCTTTAACTTCACAGATTGTGAGAGGGAATTTGTTTATCTTATTTGAAATGCATTTTCAACAATTTACTCGAGAAGTAAAAATAGTGTACAACTTGTCATGAGACCTAATGATTTCTTTAAATGAATAAGACTTTTTTCAGTAGTAAAGAAAAACGTACAGGAAACATTCTCTAAAACCACCTTTAGAGAGATAAATGAATTAACTTAATTTAAATAGCACATATACCTTGTTTTGATACAGTTCAAAACTCTATAAGAAGAAAAGCAGTTTGTTTAAAATTGGATTTTTCAGAAAACGCGGTAAAAGTAAATTAATTATTTCCCCGAGTTAACGATGTACACTTTGGTTATATCAGCCATTCAAATTCATGGCTTCAAATTTTATTTCGAAATATACTTTTCCCGGATTTTATTAAACCTTTTTTTTTTTTTCTGTTGCGTAATGAGTAAAGTGCGTACTGTAGTTCATATAGTACGCACTTTCAAACAGTCGCACAATACTTTCCGAACATTTATTGTACGATCTATAACGTACATATTTTCCAATTTAATTCAGCTGAGATTTCTTTTATAGAGATTTCTAAGAGTCCACTCCAGAGCCTTCGATAGTAGAGGTTAAAGGAGACGGTGTAAAAACGGCCGCAGGTGTAAGGTGTAAATATGGATATGATGGGCACCCCACCGTAAGTGGCTATGGGAGGTGCTGAAGACTGGTGACCAGGACTGTAGATGACGCATTTGTTGATATGAGATAGCAGAGAGGATTTGGAACCATTCATTCAAGTAGCGTGGATGCAGCGTGAGTTATTGTGTGAATTGATATTTGTTCTGGACTGCAAACTTTTGACAGCTATCTGAAATAATTTTATTTTCATGTTATTATAGTTAGTTTAAAATAATTTCACAGTGATATCTGGAAAGCGGAGATCCTAAGTTATTTTTAGAAACACGCCTTTAGTCACTCACGTCTTTAGTTTACACGTGAAAGTGGTTATCTTTCTTAGGTGGGGTTGGTGTAAATATGGGCGCTCATTTAAAGAGGACCCCTAATTACACTACCTTTTCTCTTAAACAACATAAATTATTTCAATATTTTTTTACGCGAAAATAGCAATTACCTACAACATACACATTACCTAAATATATTATAAAATAAACCTAACAAATGCTTTGAGGTAAGAACTTTAAAATTACCTTAGATGTAGATAATAATAAATTTATAGGTCATTATAAGGGCATTTTATTATCTATAAATCCTCAAAGCATTCGTTATTTTTATTTTATAACTAGTATATAACCCCGTCAAAAATGACGGATTGTTGATCTGCGTTCCATTTTCATAAGACTTCATACAAACAAACAGCACGAAGATTTTATTATTGAAAGGTTTGTATTGTAGAAAAGTACATTTTAAAGCCGGTAGATGGCGCCAAAACAATATTATTCGCAACAGTGTTCGTTTGTTTATATCATGGAGATATAAATAGATTAGGAGAAATTTCGCCTATGGCATCCTCCGAGCAAACTTAGGCCTAACGCCGCAGTTGTCGCATGCGGCCCGTACCAGCATCAAATTAACATTGTTCGCTATACGAATGATAATAATTCCTGTATAAATTATTAATTTTACATTATATTTTAATATGGCTCGAAACTGTTTTGTATACGTATGTGACACGGGCTATGTGAAAGCTGAAAGGCGGAATAATGAATTGTGTATAAGAAATCTGTCATTGTTTTCTACTCCCAGTGTAGGTTTATACATAATGCTGGTCTAATTTTTAACTGATTTTTATTTTTATTTCGAAAAAAAAAAATGAGTAAGATAAGGTTTACAATAACTTCTTTCAATTCTTTCTAAAAGTCTAGTTTAAGAGTTTATACAAAAGTTTCATAAAAAAAATTCGTAATAAAACTTTGACACTATGTTAAACAGGCACTTTTAAATGAGATGTTAAACATCTCATTTAAAAGTGTAAGTATATAAAATCAAACATTGTATTTGCTAAATATTTCTATGACAAAAAAGTCAGTTCTTTTTTTCCGAAGTCTTGTTTAAAAGTCTCATGATATAAAAGCTTTATTTAAGGATTTTGACAGAGCAATTTGAAATTAATTCTTTTTAAATATGGAGTTATTTTTATATTGAGGCGACAGATGGCAGCACCAGCAAAAGTCAATATCCAGATGTTTATTATTTTGAATTTTTGAAATTTATTTTGTGTTTGTTCTCTCTTTAAAAATGTTTGTTAATTGTTTCTTACAAAAATCTGCATATCTTTATTTATTTCATTTTTATTTATATGCACACACCTAGGAACAGAAGTTTTAATTTATCAAAATATATTGATCAAATGAACTATATACACAGAGCTAGAGATCTGCACGGGCCGGAATTTCCAGGCCCGGGCCCGGGCCCGGCCCGTTTATATTTTCACAGTTCATGGCCCGGCCCGTATGGAAATCAGCGAAAAAAGGCCTGGCCCGGCCCGGCCCGATATATGGCATGACACAATTCCTGCAATTTCTACTATTTTGAAAAAATTGAGATTTTTAGCATATAATTAAGATTCCTTTAAAGAATACAGCATACATAATATTTATGGGAAAAGTTTACAGTATATTTTAAAATTGCGATGTGTTCGCAAGACAGAAAATACACAATAGCAACATTAATAATTACTTAGATTCTAAGACTTTCAACATTTAAATAAGGATTCAAAAAAATTAATCTAGTTTAGAATAAACAGAAAAAAGAGGGTTAAATAAAACATCATAACTTTTAAAGCTGTATTGTATAATAAAAAGTAGATTTATGAAAATATTTCTCTGTCATTTATTAAAGCTTTTCTCAAATCCAAAGGAGCTACTTTCTGATACATTTCTAAATTCATTCCTTTTCGGAAACGCATAAGATTGTTAGGTGTTCTTATTCAGAAACTATGCAATCGAACGGCGTTATCCATTTTTTGATAAAAACGATATATCTTTGAGAAAATACTGTCAAAGTCAGCGTTTTGAATCGAATTTCCGGAAGCGACAGCATGGGAAAGGGGAAAAATCTGAAGCCACGTGACAAGGATCTCTTATATATATCGACAAGTAATTTATTTTTCAAAAATGGAAAACGCTATTCGATTCCATATCCGTTCAGTAGTCAGGCTTGTAAATTTTATGACTTTACAGTTAAAAATTAGTCAGAAAATGGGTCAAGGTTTCGCGTTGTTGAGTAAGAATTTAAGAATCATCTTTAAGGTATATTGTTAAAGATTACATTAACAGAAGTTCATTATCGCTCTTAATACTTTTACAAAACATATTGCCTGCCCTACACATCCTGAAAACAATTAAGTCCAGTTCCGGCCCGGCTTGACTATGAAGAAAAAAAATTCAAGCCTCATCTAGGCCCGGCACGAGTCTGCTAAAAAAATATTAAGCCCATGTAACCGTCCGGTGTCGATTTCTACGGTGAACAACTTGCATTTCTGTATTATGTTGTTAAACTAGCATGGGCTCGTGACGCTCATTTATAGTTATTCTCGCGAAAACCATATTCTTTGAAAATAGCTCATATTTTATCGGTTCTGTTTAAATATTTATATTGGCTGGTAGGCCCGCTAAATTTTTTTTATCGGCCCGGATAGCCCGTTCAATTTTTTTGCCGGCTCGTTTACTTTGTTTGTCGGCCAGGCCCGGCCCGGCCCGTTGAAAAAAATGTTCTAATTCTGCCGGTCCGGCCCGGGTACGAGTCTCGGGCCAGGCCCGGGCCCGTGCAAACCTCTAAACAGACATCAACTTATATTTTGATTTGAAAAAAAAGAAAGAAAAGAAAAAAAGAAAAGAAATGTTAATAAAATTACCTAGATATTATCTTAAATACTTTAAATAGTTTGTTCAGTACAGTAAACTTAAATAAAAATAATAATAACTTTGCTTCAGGATTTGTCTTGAATAGGAATTATTTTTTTCTTATACAGCTGAAAAAAAAACCAATAACAAAATTATTTTTTTTTTAAACTATTTGTAGTTTGTAAAATCTATTATGAACATTTATCAAATTCTTAAACAGAATAATTCTTTTGTTCATGTTTTTTAATAATAATAATAATAATAATAATAATAATAACAATAATAAACGCGTATAAAAACATTGCAGGATTTGTTTTAATTAAAAAAAAATAAGTTAATCCATGAAATATTTATGAAAATTAAACTGAATAATCTAAATAACTAAATAAATCGTATCCAGAATTTCTATCTAGATACTGTCTTAATTACTTTAAATTATCTGAGTACAGTAAAATTTAAAAGAAAAAAAATTAACTGTGTTCTAAGGCTTGTCTTGAATAAGAATTAATATTTTTTGTTCCTTTTTAATAATGCAGTTGAAAAAAAAAAATATTTGCAGTTTGTAAACTTATTATAATTATTTCACAAATTCTTAAAATAATTCATCGTTTTTTTTTTTTTTTTTTTTTTTTTTTTTTTTTAACTATAAAATTCGATAAAAACAACGCAGCATTTCTTTTTAAATGCAGCTATAAAAAAAAAAAAAGTTATACTTAAAAAATGGTGTTCGATTTTAAATTCAAATCCAGACAATAGATGGCGCTCCGGCCAGTACTTGTATTACTGAGCATTACCAAACTTCATTTTGGAGTCAAAATCGTAACGCGGCGTTCCCCAACCTGAGATATTCTATTACCATGGCTTATATCTTGGATTCCGATGTTTAATCTGGATTTTTAATTAAAAACTTAAAACATTGTAATAGGATATGATATACATGTTTTATAGGAAAAATATGCTGAACAGACATTATTTCAAGTAGAAGATATTATCATTTAGCATAGGTTTTTCATTAAGCCTAACATGGCGCTTAACTACGGTCGATTCGCAGACCAGAGTGGTTTCGCCCGGAATGGTTACAGACACTTTCTTGCCTTCGGATTTTATTATAAGTAGATATATCTGGTAATATGCGTAATCTAACATAATGGCGTAATGTCAGGGGGCAGGGGTGGGAAGACCAAAAACCTTCGGGACTCATCAGATTACTGTGACCCTCCCCTTGTGGGCAGCGATGATGATATCAATCTGGATATCAAGGATGGGGATAAACCTTGTGATGGCTTATATCTTGGATTATCATTTTTGGAGGTTCTCTGAAGACACTCGCGAAGAAGTGTGGGTTAAATGTGTTATGTGCCAAATGTGGGCTCACTTAAATTGTGCCGGGGCTGAAAGAGCCAGTTATGTTAGCGATTTCTGTAATTTTTTTTTTCTGTAATAAATAAATTCTGTACAATTTTGCATTCTTTTAGCCTGTTTTAAAACATTTTAAACTATTCTTGTGACATTTTTGGAGGAGGCCCATATTTGCACCCCATTTTTTCTTGTGCTGTTTTCAAAGCTTTTTGTAAATCTTCGTTTTCAAATTAAAATAATCTATATTAATCATTGTTTTGCCTACTATCATTTAGTGAACTTGTTATAGTTGTGAATGAAGGTAAAAAATTTGGAATTTTTGAAAGGGAAAGTCACTTTAAGACAAAAACAAAAAAGGGTGCCCACATTTACACCTTTTCCTCTAATGCGAAAACACTCGGAAGTTAATGTTAAAACAATGGCAGTGTCATTTTCAAATTTCTCGTTTGCATTTCAGTATTTTTATATTTTGAACAGGGTATCGGAGATGTCTAATCGAATATCTTGGTGCTTTTTCAATTTCGAAGTTTTTTTGTTTTTTTTTCTCTCTGAGGACCTTTTTAGTTCCGGAATCGGTTTCAAAATTAAAAGTGTCTTCGAAAGAAAGGAAAGACTGCAACTAAAATCGAAAAGGTACGAAGATACTCGGTTATACACCGACCTTAGACATCCTATTAAACCCCTTGAAGGGCGCCAGTATATTATATATACCATTTAATTTTAATCCCAAAATGCCACAATGACACCAGAATTTTAGAATCAATTTTTGAATTTATAAGGTACACGAAGAAAAGTTTTTACTTATTTTAAAAGAAATTCGTTCGTGAATCTTGGTGTCAATCAATCATTTCAATATTTTAGCTCCAAGAGTACTTTGCCCCTAAAGGAGTCAAAAAAAAAAAAAAAAAAAAAAAAAAAAAAAAAAAAAATTCAAAATATGGAAATACAAACGAGAAATTTGAAAAGAACACTGCCATTGATTTAACATTAGCTTGCAAGTATTTTCGTGGATACTAGCGTAGGCTGTTAAGGCTGTTCTCAGATCCAAACTGGAATTTTCTGAAAAAATTAATAGATGCATTTTTTTCCCGAAAATTCTTGTTCAGATTTCTAAAAATCAAATTACATTTTTTTTTTCTTTTTCTTACTTCTATTTAAAAAAAAAAAAAAAAAAAAAAAAAAAAAAAATCTATTTAATTTTGAAATGATTTTATAATTGAGCCGTATTGAGCAGAAATGTTGAAAGTTTTGAATACTTCTAAAAGTATGTATTTCATAGGATTTTAATAAAAAAAACTTTTACTTGTGAAAGTGAAATTTATGGGACTTTGGGAAGTAATAATAGAACAAGAAAAATACATCAACAACAAGAAAAATAATAATCGGATATGATTATATATCCTTATAAGTTCTTTTTCACTCTTTCTATGAATTAATTTTGTTTAATTAATAACAGAGCAGCAGCATTTGCTTATTTTATTTTTACTTGCATCTCTAATAATTTAACCAGGACCTGAATTAAAGTGCAACTTGTCAAAGTTAGTGGAATTAAGTCAATTCAATTATTCGATATCAGACTTAGAAATTTGCCTAATCGAATAAGATTATTTCATAAAAAGAAAACTTGAAGGATATTACGAAGGAATTCTCTAATCATGTCAAACTACTTTCTGAAGCATATAATTAAAAAATATAAATAAATTAGCTTTTACATGATTTTATAGCTTTCAAAGCTTCAGGAAAAGAAAACAATTTCTTTAAAATGCTGGAGTTTTCAGAAAAGTCGGTAATTAAATAAATTATTTTTTCGAAATAACGAAGTACTCTTTTGGGTTAATAAATTATTCTAGATGTAATGTTATCCACGTTTATGACTTCTACTTTACACTTCTAGGATTTTATTAAGTCCTTTTTTTTAAATCCCTGGAGAGTAATAAATCACTGGATAAAGAATTCAACTATACCCACCCTATTTCATTATTAAGGCAGTTCTAAAAAGATATATATATTTCCCAGCGCAATAACGCGAAACTTTCTGACATATTTTCTGACTCATTTTTAAAAGCATTGCAGACATAATTATAGAAGCAATTTGTAATCAAACAGTTTTTTTTTTTTTACAAATTAATTTGATCTAGAGTACTAAGCAATGTTATCTTATGATGGCATTTTATTTCCTTTCCCGTGCTGCCGCTTCCAGAAATTCGGTTCAAAATTCCAAATTTAATAGCATTTTCTGAAAGATCTTCTGCATTTACCGAAAAATGGTAAACACCATTCGACTACAAAGCTTCTGAAGAAGAGCACCTGCTAGTTTCATTGCGTTTGCGAACAAAAATGAATTAAAAAATGTGTCGGAAAATAACCAGTTTAAATTTGAGAACAATCTTAAGGCTGTTGGTCAGTCAACTCTCCAATTCCCCTATCTCTCATGTTTACACAAATGTTTACACATACACACACACACAAAAACAATGTTGATTTTACGGTATAATACTAGCATCCCAGCTGCCAGTATATTATATATTGAATATTAAGTAAAGTAAATAGTACACATTCTAAAATAAGGTGGAGAAGTATAAATTACTTTTACACATTTAACGAACTTCACAAAACATCACAACATGAAGACATAACAGAACTAAAGAGAATTACATTCTGCGTCACTGCAGTGAAAACCAAACATCTGAAAGATAGATGTCATTAGCGGATGGAGAACTTATACGTTTTACAATAATTTTTGTTTTGCTGCCATCTAGAACTTACTTTCTGAAGTTAAAACACCACACAGTATTATAATCGGAAAAATCAACATTTTTTTTTTTTTGGCAGTGTATCGGCGTGGAATGCTTTCGTATTTTAAAAATATTTCCCCAGGAAATGAATAATTTTACACTTCTTTTTCCTGCGTACGCTTCTTGAAGGGTATCTCGCTTCTTTTTAGTTTGCAAAATATTTCTAGAAAATATGCTTAACCCCTTAAGCACCATATTCAATTTAGTGATAACATGCTGAATACCAGATGTTGGGTTGTTCGGAAAGTTTCTTCCGTTTGGGAAAACCAATTCGTACCGGAAAATTCTGCCCGTCAATTATTATACATTAGATATCGGAATTAATGTCTAATAACTGAATGATAGAATTTTCCGGTACGAATTGGTTAGATCATTGCAATCTGGACTTAAAATGAGGACGTACGCACATACGTCCTGGTATTGCAAATGAAGAGTTCATGACGTACGCAGGTACGTCGTGGTGCTTAAGGTGTTAATTTAATATTTTATGTGTTAAAATCTTATCGAAGCCAACGATGATTAAGTTAGTAAGATTTTAACATTTCAAACAAAATTAATCAAAGTCTATATTTTAGAAATATTTTGACAATTAAAAAAAGAAAAGACATCTTTCAAGAAGAGTACACAGAAAAAGGAAATTAAATATCTATTATTTTTTTAGGAGATATTTTAAAAATACCAACGCATTCCACGCCCACAGGTTAACATTAGCGAGGGGAATTTGAGATCTCACTGACCAACATCTTTAAGGCTGTTCTCAAATTCAAACTGGCTCCTTTCTGACATATTTTTTTTAATTCAAATTTTTTCGCAAACGCATGAAATTGGTAAGTGTGCTTATTCAGAAACTATGCAATCGAATTACGTTGCTAAAGGCACAAGATCTTTCAGAAAATACCGTCAACGTGGTCGTTTTGAACCAAATTCTCGACGCGGCCTTGCGAAAATGAGGAAAAACTAGTCATCACGAGACACAAATTTCTTATAACTCAAGAAGTAATCTATTTATAAAAAAAAAAAAAAAAAAAGTCTTTGCATTTAAAAATTAGTCAGAAAATGTGTCAGAAAGTTTCGCGTTGTTGAGCAGGTCAATTAAGAACCACCTTAATAGTTCTTTTACTAGAGCCAATATGGCCTTAGGCACAGTAGCATAAGACTAGGGCCCCCAGATTTTGGGCGACCCCGAGAAAATTAGCGAGTTTTAATCTACAAAACCGACATTTTTCAAAATATATGCAAGACACAATAACCATAGATGTTTTAAGAATACTTACAATAAAATTACTTACTTCATTGGTCATTCCCTTAAAATCGCTACGAGATGAGAATCCTATCATGCTCATTAGCATAAGCATTTTGTTATGCACAAGACTTACTCAATAAAGCAACAAATCTCGTGCAAATTTCCGGGAACGAGATTTGCATAATAATGTAATGATAAAAAAAGGGACATCTTAATACTGAAAAATAAAGATTTTCTTGAAATATTCCGTGTTATGGTGTGAAATTTGCTACTTTGTATATATCCAAATCGTTTCAATAGTCAGGCCTGCCAATTTTATGCCTCTGCGTTTAAAAATGAGTCAGAAAGTTTCGCGTTGTTCAGCATATCATTTTAGAACCAATTTAATAGATCTTTTACTAGAGCTGTATTTAAGAAATCTACCGAATATGAAAGAAATGCATTTAAAAATCCATACTATTTATTATGTGAATTTAATATCTGTATGTATATTTCATTTAAAACATATTAATATCTCTTAAAATGTTGAGCTTGAATTTAAAAAAAGCTTCAAATCTCTCTGCAAACTGCACCTTTAGTTGATCAGAAGTGGTGAGGGCATGCAAAAAAGAAGCTAAACTTCGAAACTGCTTTGCCTAGCAGGGATGGCGAACCCTTTTTTTACGTGCGCTTACCAAAAATTCACAAACAATATCTATCAACACTGTAACATGCCAAAATTTTACAAAAAATAAAATTGACATGTATACTGCTTATCCGAAACACTCATTAATAGAATCGATCGTTTTCATGCACTAAATAACTAAGGACCAATTTTAAAAGACAATTTTTGTGTTAACTGGAATCGTCCATTACTTGAATGAAATTTTGATTCTGAAATTTAATTCATTAAATGTAATAATAAGAAAAAAAGAAACTAAGATTTTTTAATTTAGTGATTTCTAACTTATTATTAATACAACATGTAAGCTATAAAAACCCAAGTTTTATATTAAACAAGCTGGAAATTGTACATCAAACGTGACAAATGAGGTGCGTTCGTACTGTAGCTAGCTATATAAATATTTAGATTTTGATTTTAACATAATTTTAATTCTGTGAAATGAATGATATCGTCTGCAGATTAATTTCTGTAATAGAATAAGTATCTCGGTCGCTTGACGATTAAACTTCGGAAACTCCTATAACAAAAAAGCACCGATTTAAAAAAAAAATTCAAATTTCTCAATAAATATTTTTATTAATATCTACTAAAGTTTTGATTCGATTTTAATAAAATTTGAAATGTCTCGACAAAATTCTGCAAAGATAATATATCTTAAATTTCAAACCATTCGGTTGGGCAGTTTTTGCGTTGTTATATGCGGACGGACCAAGCGACGACAATAGGTGCTACGTATTTATATAATTACGAACGCACCTAAAAAATGGATTAATTATTTAATAATGAGACTTTTGCTGTTGTACGTTCGATTCGATGAAGAATGTTTTATATACCAGGATCTCATTTCGTTATTTTTTAATAGTTATACAAAGCAAATTTGGATCCACGTTATTTTATTTGGTACTTTTCTCTGGTTGTGTTCAGGAAAGAAGATCGCGCGGCGCGCGCGCGATGGAGAGAAGGGTTATGGAGTAGGTCTTATCGGAAATTTAAATAATTTAATATATTGAAATAATTTAATTATTTCAATTAGTTTAAGCTTCTGTGGCTCGGATTAGGTGAAACTAGCGACTACACATCTTTATCCTCCAAAAAAAAAATGGATCTTATAATAGGAATATCTATTTTTATTTCATCATAATAAAACCCCGAAACATTCATGAAAAGCATCACATGATCAGATAGCCCGATCAGCGTTCATAACCTGCAAATTTTTAGCGCGGGCTGCGCGCGGGTGACTCACAAAAATTCTGTGGGCGATTTGATCACGTGATTGGGCTTTTTTGTGTCTTACTTGGTTTGGTAGGTTGATTGATACAGCTGTAGCAACATGATCGGATATCTGAAAAATTTAAAATTTGTAACATTCTAAAATGATTTTTTAAGCTTTTGATCCAACATAAAAATAATAGAATACGAAAGTATGATGTGTATATATATATATATATATATATATACATCATATAGTTACATAACTGCTGTCAACTTATATGTCTATTGGGAATTCAAGCGCTCGAATACGGCAACTGGTGGAAAAAATATATAACTTCTCCCTTCAGGAAAATCCCTTGCAATCCCATTGCGTTACATGCATTTTTAATTTGTTCATAATGATTATTTTTATGCACAATTTCAGATTTCATGAGCTATTTGTGTTCTGTGTTTATATGTCAAAGTAAAAATTATCCGAATTTCAATATGTAACCTTTTAAACGCGTTTACAATAAATAATGGTTTCAATGGCACTTTAGCATTAGTTAAAGGGCCAATTTTCCTGTACCGACGGCTGCAATCAGCGCCTCTATAGGCCGTTTTAAGTCCCAATAAAACTACAGCACCTACTAAAACTGATATATTAGTTTAGTTGATAGCAGTTACATAAATATATATATTGTACAAAACAATGCATATAATATTATAAAGTTTAATTTTCTATAACCAGTGCACCTTTAACTAACAAGGGAGAGGACGTTCGGATCACCGAATTCCTGAAACACAGTATTGGTGGTTTCAATAAAATTAATGTAAACTCTAAAAAAGAAAAAAAAAAAAGGGTACTTTTTGGTTAACCGGGCACCAGTGAAACAAATATAAATATATACACAGACATATATATATATATATATATATACATACATATATACACAAACATATATGTAGATATATATATATATATATTTTTTTTTTTTTTTTTTTTTTTCACTGGCGCCCGGCTAACCGAAAAGTACCAAAAATTGTTATGTACTTTACTGACGTTTGGGTTGTCCTACACAGATGAACCTGAAAAGTATGGATACAAAGTGAATGCTCGCCGTTTATTTCCGATTTTCTTCCCCTATTTTTATTAATTTAAAAATTATTTATCAGTTGTTTTATATTTTTTGGGATAAATAGAATGTTGATAAATCTTTTAACATATGTTAAAAGATTTATTTCTTTATTTATAATAGTAAAATAAAATCTTTGTTAAAATTTGATAAAAAAGCTTTTAAACATTTTATTAAAATATATTTTTCGATAACAACCTTGTTGAAACATAATTATTAATTTCTAAAAATTTATTTTTCTTGAAATTCATTTTTTGATGTAAATTGCATTATTTATTATATTGCAATAAACATCATAAAACACGAGAAACAAATGCTAAAATACTTGTACATTCAGTAGAAAATTTATAAACATTCTAACTATATTTTATTTATATTCATTACGAAACTAGACGGTAAACCACATGTATTTTACCTCTTTACAATAATAGGTACTGATATTTCTAGTTTAAATAATGTATATATTTTACATTTTTTTTTAATAATATTTTTTACATTGTAAAATATGCTTTGCATTCTATTCGTACTAAAAATTCACTGTTGAAGTACTCATTATAAAAACATGGAGAAATTCGTGCAAATTGACTATATTTTCATTTCTTATTTTACATTTGCTAAAAAGAAAATAATAATAATAATAATGTTTAAATATTAAAAGACACTGTAATGTAAAATTTTAATCGTAAAATAGCTGAATTTGTCGTATTTAATTAAATAAGTAATTGTTAATAATATCAAATTTTGCTTTTATAAAACATATTCCATTAATCATGAAAAATACAAAGCAACCGATTAAACATTTTTAAATGAAAAAAACAGAAAAATCAAACAGAAATTTCGGGGGATCGAACTCGCAACCTCCAGAATCAAGAGCAGTGCTCTAACCATTCGGCCACCAAGTTCACTTCTTAATGTAACAAAATATCATTAAAATAGGCTAATTAGTCAAATGAAGGACCGTGTTCATTATCATTGATTTGGATGTCCAAATCAATGATAACGAACGCAGGCCTTTCAATTTCATTCACAGTATAGATTCACTCGATATTTTAATCTCCATCGCCCGCGCGCCGCCTGATCTTCTGTTCTGAACAGCCCCTCTATTATCCCGTCGACCACTTTTCATAACAAAAAACTATCGCCAAACTGTAACGCCAAATAAACGGAAGAACGTTGCCATTGGAATATCAAAATAAATAAATAAATAAAATATAAGAATTTAAGGACACAATTGTTACTTTAATTAAGGAAATAACCAATAAATCAGTAAAACATAATGAAAAATACACGCAAATGTCGAATTAAAAACTACTTGATAGCATAACAAACACATGTAATGCTTCTGACATCAAGTAAATGGGACTGCATTTTTGGCGTTTAATCTTACAGTTTGGCGATAGTTTTTTGTTATGAAAAGTGGTCGACGGGATAATAGAGAAGTACCTTTTATTTCAATGATTGCCTTATGACATTAAGATATAAACCTTTTTAAATTCATACAGAGAGACAAAATAGCTACATTTAGAAAACTTACACATACCATATTATCACAGGGGGAAAAATTTACTGTGTTAATTTATGCAAAAATAGTTACATTATTTGCGATTGTTTATACATGCTAAATAAAATGTAATTTATTATAACGTAAGAAAAGTTAATTTTATCTATAATGTTTTACGGTTTTCACGTGCCAGAGAAATTGCCGTATACGTGCCATGTGCCATAGGTATGCTATATCAGCCCTAAAGCTATAGTTGGGTTCTGTCTTTTATAGTAATGTTTTGTTTGGGAAATTTATGACATTTTGCATGTAATGGTAATAATAAATAAATTTCAAATTATTCTCAATCATTTATATGAAATCGACTTTGTTTAATCAATAATAACAGAAAAACCATATGCAACAATTTTTTTTACATGCATTTTCAACAGTTTAACCAAGGACTAAATTGAAGCACAAGTTGTCAAAAATTCAAACTTAATGGAATTATGTCAAGTTAGATATGGGTATTAATAACTTGCCTAATTGAATAACACTTTTTCAATCAACGATAACCGGAAGGAAATTGTTAAGACTTGCTTTATTCATGCTTAGCAAAGCTACTTCCTGAAGAAAATAATTTCAAAAGATAAATAAACTTAATTTAAATGACGCTTTTGCCTTGTTCTGATAGAGTTTAAAACTCTAGACTAGAAGAAAAGCAGTGTATTAAAAATGTTATAAACTTTCAGAAAAGACGGTAAGAGTAAATTAATTAATTTCCCGACTTAATGAAGCACTCTTTGGGTTAATAAATTCTACTACACGTCTGTCACTCACGCTTATGGTTTCACCGCTTCTACTTTATCTCGAAATAAACTTCTAGAGTTTTAATAAGCATTTTCGTTAAAAAAAAATCTGTCCAGGACAAAGAATCACTGCATAAGAAATTTAAATTTGCTATGTATTTCATTAGTAAGAGTGTTCTTAAATCCAAATTGGGGACTTTTATATAAAACTACAAAATAAGTTTTCCCAGTAAAAGCAAAAAAATTCAATTACACTTATTCAGAATACTCCGCGAATAGAACATTATTTTTCTAATTTCATATATCAGTAAAGCATCCTTTAGAAAATATTGCCAAAGTTGGTGCTTCTCAAATTGATTTTTGAGAAATACCAATCCGAAACAATAGTCATAAAGTAATAATTGATTGTCATTAATAATGTATCTAATTGACGTGGGGGGGGGGGGGGAGTTTGATTCTTTAACATCACCAGTATAAGAATACTAGAAAATTTCATGTAGTTTGGGTCAAAAGTGATACTGTAACGGTGACAGGAATCGTGTTATCATGCAAGGAGAAAAAAAACATTGAAAAAGAACGTAAGAAATATTGTCAAATTTGATGCTTCAAATTGGCAAATAAAAAAAGTTTTATTCTCTAATACTTTGTCAGGTTTCTGACTTTAACAGAACCTATATTGTATATTTCTAATTAATTTAATTAATTATATTTAATAATTATTATATATTATTGTATTCTGTTATATATTTTTCTTTTTCTGTAAAACTTCCGTATGTGACTGACATTGGAATTTCCCTGATCCGATTATATATTTGGGGAATGTTCACGAGATCATTGTGAAAGTACTAATCCGGCTTTGGAAGGAAAATGCAATGAGCACTGGATTCCTAGCGAGCTGGAACTCAGGGGATAATGGAGGGGTGGAATTTTCGAGATGTTCCTACAAGTATGGAAACCCCGTGAAAGAAGAAGTACAGCCCCATTGATTTGGAGAGTGTTGTGGACGGTGGGAGACGTGCCACTCATGGAGGTGCAGCTAAGAGTGTAGGACTCCAAAATGACTGGTGTGCCGTGAAGAGGGTAGGACGTGTCACTCGTTGATGTGTAGCCGAAAGAGTAGAACGCCAGAGCCGCCACGGCGCAGCGTAGAGGATAGACGTGCAGAGCCAAGAGCGCAGAGAAGTGTATTGAAACGCAGAGAGAACGGGCATTGGACAGTTTGGTCCAGAGTGATTTAATTACAGCGTAAACGGAACGGTGTGTATGAATAGTGAATAACGAAATAGAGTAAAACGTGCGATCAGGGAGATTGTCATTCAACAGTTACATATGGCAAGTGACAATAAGCTGTATTGACTAATGAGAACTATTACTGTAACATTTTTTTCATATTAATTTAATTTCTTCAATTTCTTCAATTTAAATAAATTATTAGTTGCTTATTTTTTTTGAGAACTTCTTTTCCAACTTGTCCGGTATCAGTTTAATACCGGTGGTGGCAGCAAATACCATAAGACTAAGGTCTCAAGTCTAGGAGAAGTACCACGGGAACCGCAAAAGGCGACAAGACCATAACATACTTGTAATAAGATTACTAGAAAATCTCACGTAGTTTGGGTCAAAAGTGACACTGTAATGGTGACAGGAATCGTGTTATCAAGCAAGGAAAAAAAAACATTGAAAAAGAACATAAGAAATATTGTCAAATTTGATGCTTCAAATTGGCAAATAAAAAAAGTTTTATTCTCTAATACTTGTAATAAGATTACTAGAAAATCTCACGTAGTTTGGGTCAGAAGTGACACTGTAATGGTGACAGGAATCGTGTTATCAAGCAAGGAAAAAAAAAACATTGAAAAAGAACATAGAAAATATTGTCAAAGTTGGTGCGTCAAATTGATTTTTGAGGAATTCCAATCAGAAAAAAAAGTAGTCATGAAATAATAATAGATTGCAATTGATAATTCATCTAATTTATACGGGGGGGGGGGGATTTAATTCTTTAACACTTGTATAAAAATGCTTGAAATTTTCACGTAGTTTGTGTCGAAAGTGATATTGTAAGGGTGACAGGAATCGTGTTATAAAGGAAGGATAATAAAACAGTTAGAAATACACTATTAAATTTTTTTTGTTGGGTGGAACCAATTTTAGGTGCTGCAGTAGCTGCAACCGTAAAATGGCAAAAACTCTTTTCAACATTTGGAGCTCCCCAGCACAAAAATTATTTTAACAGTGACCTTTAAAAAAGTATGCGCTCTATAAATATTTTATCAAAAAATTTTTACTTGTGAAATGTATGAATTAAAAAAAATAATAATAAAACAAAAAAATAAAAAATAAAATAATAATAATAAATAAATGACCTTTATACATCACTTAAAATTCTTCTTTCTCATTCATACACTGCACAAAAAAGTGTTGATTTTACATTATTATAATACTGGCATCTCAGCTGTTTATTTTACTGTTTATTACTGTTAATTTTACGGTATAATACTGGCAGCTGAGATGCCAGTATTATACTGTAAAACCAACACTTTTTTTTTTTTTTTTCAGTGTGTAAAATTGACTTTAATTGATAATAGAACACCGTATACAACAAACTTGCTTATTTTATTTTTACATGTATTTTTAACAATTTAACTAAGGGCTATACTGAAGTACAACTTGTCAAAATTCAAACTTAATACAATTACGTCAAAAATATACGAGGCTTAATAACTTGCCTAATTGAATAAAACTTTTTCAATCAAGAAAACCTAGAAGGAACTTGTTAAGACTTTCCTTAATCATGCCAAACTAACTTCTGAAGAAAATAATTTAGAAAGATAAATAAATTAAGTTAATTTAAAGGACGCTTTTGCCTTGTTTTGATAAGAGTTCAAAACTTTAAAAGAAGAGCAGTTTGTTTAAAATGTTATAAATTTTCGGAAAAGACGGTAAGTAAATTAATTAATTTTCCAACTTAACGAAGCACTCTCTGGGTTAATAAATTACACTGGATGTCTGTCATTCACGTTTATGGCCCCGATGCTTCTACTTTATTTCAGAATATACTTCCAGAGTGTTAATATTATTAATTTGTAAATCTGTGAAGAGTAATGATTCACTGCATAAGAAATTTAAATTTGCATTGTATTTTATTATCAAAGCTGATCTCAAATCCAAACTGACAACTTTTTGATAAAGTTACAGAATAATTTTCACAAGTAACAGCAGCAAAATATTTCAAGTACACATGTTGATTCAGATTCCCAATTTTTTTTTTTCCAATTTCATGCAGATGTGAAGCATTTTTTTAGAAAATAATGCCTAAATTGGTTTTTAAGTTGATTTTTGGAGAAATAAAAGCAGCCTTCAAGTAATTATACTTTGTAATTAATAAAGCATCTTAAAAAAAAAAAGGGGGAGTCTTTCTTTAATATCTTAATAAGAATATTTAAAATGTATACGTATTTTGGGTTGAAAACGATTTTTGTAATTGTTTTATCAGTCAAAGAGAACAATGAATTTGGAAATGCCCTACAACGTATATATGTGTTGAAGCTCTTTATTGAGACATTTTCACACATGAAATCGATACTGTGAAAAATTTGCTGCAAATCTCCAGTCATTCTACTGTTTTTGTAGAAAACAGTTACATAACCGTAATTTAATTTTATTCTGACCGTAATATGGTCAATAATATCGTTATATATATTATGGTTACCTACTATACAGAAATATACAGGGTGTCCCAAAAAAGATTAAAAGAGCTGTAATTTTTTACCTGTTGGATGCATAAGGAATGTAAATTGTAAAAGTTTTCAAACGAAAATGGACCAGAAATGGACAGACGAATATTTAGTGCTGGAAAGTTCCAAATTTTCATAAAACTCAAAGTATCATAACTCGGTGAGTTTTGGTCGTAAAAGGATGACATTTTTATTGTTGTACTTGTCACAACATGAAGAAAATGTTTCTCACTATCAACTTACAGAACCCAGAGACCGTATAAAAATCTAAAATGTAACTTTTTGAAAATTAATGACAGGACATCGACATAGTCTTAATTCCTACCTTATTTTGAATACTATTGCAGTTTACATTGCCTACGCATCTCCAGTATAGCTAAAAGATTAAAACACATTTCAATCATTTTGGGACACTCCATAGATTGATATTCTGTATTATAAGTAGATGATAAAAGAGAGTTCTGCATCAGCGGCGTACGCGGTGTATGACCTCTGTGCTCTGTGAAGGTCACCGGAAGGGACAGGTGTGGACACCGGATGTAGCAGGTGGGGATAACAGGCATGTTGAGACAGGAAGTGAACAGGAAGTGTAGATAGGAAGTTTAACCGGAAATGTGACAGGAAGTGAATGCGATAAGGGAGAGAGGGGGAGGGCTTATTTTTGTGGGGGGCTTAATTTTCTTTGTTGGTTTTAATCCTTCTAGTCGAGTGGAGTTGAGTTGTAGGAATCCTGCTATCAGAATGAATTTAGTTTGAAAGTAATATTAGCAAAATGTTCGATTTTTTTTTTTTTTTTTTTTTTCTCACCTGAAATAAAAATTTTATTTGCTAACTAACACCTAATATAAAAATGGAAATCTTTCTGACTTTGTTTTACTTTATAAAAGTTTAACGTGAAATTTATTTTTAGACTGGAAACGCGACAGGAAATAAGATCGGAAACGGGATTAGACATGCTTTTTCCAAAAAGGGTTTTCAGGAAGCAGTAAACATGTTTTAGGAACATGTTTGGGAGCTTGTTGGAACAGGACAGGTGGTTTGTGAGACCGGAAGTAATTAAGATGAGAGAGATAAAGAAGGTGCATGATTAGACATATAGATTTTGTTCTTTGTAGAGGGTGAAATTTTGTTTTATTTTTTATTTAAAGTGTTTTCATTTTTTTTTTAATTTAATTTATTTAAAGCGTTTCAAATTATGTTTTATATTTTTTTTTGTAGTGTTTTACGTATTATTTTAATTTTTAGTGACATTAGAACCTGCAATTTCTGTATCACACATGTCTTATCTTAGGTCACCAAGGATGTGTGTGTGTTGTTATCTCTTTAAATGCGAGAGATGGTTACTTCAGACCTGCGTTGAGATATCTTTATCATAGTTTTAATGAACTGCAGGAAATTGTCTTTAGCTATTGAGTAATTCGCGAGTTTTGGTTTAATATGAATGCTATTACATCTGTTTGTTTAATTTACAAGCACATTTCTCTTACAACACTCTGTCAACAGATCACTTCAATATTCGAAATAATAATTTAGAGGGAAAATTTTTACTTTCGATACGAAATTTTATTTATAGAGATTGACGAAGATAGTATGCCTAATTCTTTCTTGTACATTTCTTGTACAACATTATATTCGAAATAGAGTTTTGTTACCAAAAATAACGTGTTTATACATTTTAAAAACGAAAGCAAAGTGATTTTCAAAAATGTAAATATAAGCTATACACCCACGCATTTTTGTTATTGAATTAAATTACAAGGTTTAATACTGTATTCAGCGTAATATTTTCTTATAAAAGCCGTTTCACAAACTTGTATACTAAAAGTAATGTGTCATTTTTAGGGGAAAAAATTAATTCAAGTCATTGAGACTAATCCTTTATGGGGGAAAAATTTGTCATACTTCTTTGTGTTACATTACATCTTCCGTTTTTTAAGTTTACAAATTTGTGGACTAACTTAAATAATCGTTTTTAGGATACTTAAACAATATATATATACTTTTTAATTATATAATTTTTTTAATTGACTTGTAATATAGCTTTTTTTTCTTAAAAGGGTACTGTAGAATAACTTATGTCACAAATACTACATCCTTCTTTAGTTAAATATGTTTCACTTAAGACATGACAAAGTGTCTTAGAAACATTTCATTTTGGAGTTAAGTGATTAAAGAAGAAAAATATTATTTATATAAACACAACACATAAGACCAGTGACTGAGAGGTTCTGGTTTTAAAGCTACTAGACGTTTGGGTTTAAACTTCTCTCGCGCTCGTCGACCTAACCGTTCGGAGTTTTCTTCGAACCTTGTCAATACGAGTTAGGAGCGCTTAGAATGACCCCTAGAGTGACCTATATCCCAAGCGTAGATAATCGGTTTTAACAAATAACCAACCATCCACAACACATAAGACATTTTAGATCATTACATAAGACATTTTAGATCATTACATAAGACATTTTAGATTATTACATTTAGTTAAGAAGTGATTTGACGTGCAAAATATTATTTATAAAATCATACAATAAGAGAATTTTAAAGATTTTTTCCTTTTAAATGAACAATTTTTAGTGACTATTTAACTTATTAAAGAGAGCGGGTATTTTGTTTAGAGTTATACGATTAAAATAAATTTTCAATAGATTTGACTTTATACAACCAACATTTTAAAAAAAGGGAATGGAATCTAGTTTTTATAAATTAACGTTTTTCAATTTTACAAATACTTCACACCCCGTCTTTTTTCCCCCTCTTTTAGTAGACTTTACATACATAAGACATAAAAGATGTTTTCGAATACATCATTTAGAAATTAAGCGACTTGATAAGTAAAACATTATTTATAAAAGCAATAGATACGAAAGTAATAAAGATTTTTACTTACATATGTACGAACTTCTGATATGTAAGACTTTCTAAATCATTGTGCAAGAATTAAGTGGTTATTGAACTTATAACATTACATGATGAAATAATCACGTGACGTATTTTTAAACCAATAAAATGTCAGTATTTTCAAACAAATAAAAAGTTAGTATTTTTACACGAGCGCCCTCTATCATTATATAAATTTCAATGAAACGAGTTCATAACATTCTACTGTGACCTGATATCGTTGTAATAGGTTGTATTTTTCATTTAAGTTATTGTGGAACGAGTTATGAATTCTTATGTTGGTGATGTAACCAACTTGGAGTGTCAACACTCATCACCAGAGTTAAATAATCAAGAGATGGATTCTACACTTTTATCCAAAGAAGGACTCGTTTCGAATTATGAAGTGAAACTCACCTCATCAGGACTAAAGAAACAGAAGTTACCTCATGTGCGTAAGATGTGTAACACAGCATTTCCTCGAAAAGTTAACTTAGTGTTTCATATGAAAAGTCATCTAAAGGAAAAATCTTTTTGCTGTGAGGTGTGTGCTGAAGTTTTTTCACAAAAGAGTGATTTACGTAAGCATCAAAAGATTCACAAATTGCCCAAACAATACAAGTGTAGTGATTGCAACGAGATATATAGATTAGTTCGAACTTATAGTGAATTAAAAGACAAAATGATATGCAAAATATATGAACTAGAATTAACAGACCAAAACATACATGTACATGCTGAGAATGCCTTTTTAAAGTTGTACAACGGCTTTGAAGATTTCACAGAACGAGTGTTTAATTGGACATTACGAAAAATTTTGAAATTAGAATTGATTACAGCTCAATATGACAGGCTTATTTGATTTGTATTATTTTAAATGATTAATAAATAGTTTGATTGCGAAAAAAAGTGTTTTCTTTAGCATACACTGTGTGACTTTTAAACTAATGTTGTGTATTTTGAATGTGTCAGACAAAACAGGAGTGTGTTGACATTTAAAAAAAAAAGATTTTACATAATATAAAAGTTTTACAATAAAAATTGACTTACCTAAAGTTTTTTCAAGATAGTCACGATATCCTTTCCATTACAATTATTTTAAGGAAATAGAATTTAATTTTGTTGTGAACCATATTTAAAAACCATTCACCATGATTTAAAAACTTAGTAACATATTTTAAATTTATAAATTTAAATTAAAAATACTTAAGTATTTATAATTGTTTATTTATAAAAATATGTTTTAATTTAAATTTATAAATTTAAAATATGTTACTAAGTTTTTAAATCATGGTGAATCGTTTTTAAATATGGTGAACCGTGTGTTGAATATTGCAACCTTGTAAGATAATGTGTATAAATTTTTTACTAACAAAAATATAAGAACTATTCTAACTACTCCTTATATCATTCGTTTAGATATAATGCTTTGCATTTCAAAATAATATATAAAGACACGTGATTATATTTTCGTTTAACACTGATTTTAGTTATATTGAAGTTTTGTATCATGGGACATAACGAGTTAGCTATAAGTAATATTATTTTTACAAAACTTGTATGTACTGGGTGCTTACAATATTTATTATTAGTGTTAAAATGTTACAAATTTGGGGAATTTATCTTAGACTTCGATTTAAAATCGGGCTTTACCATATTTTTGAACGAAAATTACATAGTAAATGTATCAGAAAAATAAGAATTTGATGAAATTTATAAATAATTAATATTTTTATCAAAGTTTAAGTAAGTTGTGACAAGACTTTTATATTTAAGTGATTGGTGTAAAGTATATTCAAGCTATGACAAAAGACATGAGGTGGTGGATACTAAAGTACCGGCAAAGGTAACTTGGCAGTGGAGATTATACTACAGAAAAGTGTACATGCGCGAGAAGAAATAGTTCTTTACTGAATTTGAAAGAAAAGCACTTTAAATATGTTTTTTATTTAGATTTTTCCATTGAAAAATGATTTACTGATTAAACAAAATTGATTCAGCTTAATATATAATCATTTTTATGATAAATACCTGTAATATTAACTGAACTTGTATTGTTTCGCGAAATGATTTTCTGGCGAAATTTTGGCGATTGGAATAAATCAGTGGGCAACCCTCGGACACCCCGCAGCGTTAAGTGCTTGGCCTGCGACAGATAATTCTCCTGCGATTGCCGGAGATTTAAGATTTTTGATGTCCAATCAAATGTTTAATTTTTTAAAATATTAAAGATAGAGTAATAATTTCGACGGATTTGAATTTTTCGGAAAATTTTAACTCAAGTACATACCAAACATATCGATAAAATATATAATATAGGAAGAATTTTCTTTTCTTTAAAATAAAACTTGTCTTTATTCACATTCAACGATATCGATATTTCCGTGTTTCCTAAGTTAAAAGTATTCTTATTTTATTTGCACAGAACTGATCAGCAGTTTATTTAATTTGTTTTTTGAGGTATGGTAAATATTCAATATATCAACAGTATTTTAGACTCAGAAACTCCACACTGTAAAAATGTACTCATTTCGAAATGAGTATTTTTGGATCAAAAATGAACATGTGCATTCTCAAAAATGAGTAAGTCCATGTACTCATATCGAAATGAGTATTTTTGGATCAAAAATGAACATGTGCATTCTCAAAAATGAGTAAGTCCATGTACTCATATCGAAATGAGTATTTTTGGATCAAAAATGAACATGTGCATTCTCAAAAATGAGTAAGTTCATGTACTCATATCGAAATGAGTATTTTTGGATAAAAAATGAACATATGATCAAACCCAACGTACTTGTATTTTTCAGAATGTGTAATGACGAAATTTCGGAGCGTATAAAGCTATTATTTGATTTTGAAGGAGAAACGAAGAATAAGAGAAATGAAAAGTGGATCTGGTTGTTCGGGATTTTCATCAAAGTGGATCCACTACAACACATTTACTCTTTTTTTTTTCCTCACATTTTACACATCTACTTTTTTTTTTCCTTGATAGTACTTCAAAATTATGATTTTTTTTCCCCACTAATTTTTTTAAAATTTATTTTAACTTTTTTAACGTGAGGCAATATTGTGTTATTTAAAAGTTTCATAACATAATATCTTTGAAAATTATAGCTATGCAAATTGGTATTAAACTAAGCTGATTTGGCTTACAAATTTATGAATTACGCTAAAATTTATTATTTTATAAATTATAATTTTACAAGTTTATAATTTTTTCCTTGAATTTATAAAATTAGTTAATATTTTTTCTTTACTTTTATAAAAATAAAGTTTTTAACTTTATAACGTTTTTAATTTATTTCTTTAGCTTATATTTTTATAAATTAAACTAATTTAATTTAAATAAAATCCATCCGAGCATATTTACGGGAGTTAGAGCACGCACAGACGGCCATACAGCAGACAAACCGAAGTAAAATTAGTTAATATTTTTTCTTTACTTTTATAAAGATAAAGTTTTTAATTTTATAACGTTTTTAATTTATTTCTTTAGCTTATATTTTTATAAATTAAACTAATTTAATTTAAATAAAATCAATCCGAGAATATTTACGGGAGTTAGAGAACGGACAGACGGCCATATGGCAGACAAACCGAAGTCATAAACACTTTTCAACTAGGTTGGAAAGTGTTAATAAAAATTGAAGAATGCTAAATAAGTAATAAAAATCTTATATTTATTTAAAATGTTATTTTTTTGTAAATAAAATTCTTATACGGTTTCATAAACACTGTAAATCTTTTGAATTTTAGTATTCATTAATATGAGTTTGTTGCGGTTAGAATTTTTTTATTATTATTGTAATACAAGCTTTCAAATCTGTGACTAAATAACAACTGACTTATGTAAACTTGAAAAGATAAAAATATTTCTTCCTATTTTCTTTTATGATTTTCCTAAAAAGAGTTCTGTTACATAACAAACACCAAACACGATTTATTTTTATTAGACAAATAAGGAGTAAAAAGATTTTTATTCATGTTCTATGTGATTTACAATGATTTAGAATAAATTCGATGTATTTATTAATGTACTCCTAAAGAGAATCTCAAATCAATAAATAAACGTTCAATTTAGAAAAAACGATATATCAGATTTTTTGTCTGTACCTTTTTGATTATTTTGATTATTTATTTATTTTCATTTAATATTTTCTAATTGACATAAAGCATGTATTATATACTTTTTTTTAAACTTTCTTATCCATTTTTTTTTTCCTTAAAAAAAATAAAACAACTTTTTCTTTTAAATTAGTTCTTTCTGAATAATCTTGTACATTAAATCATGTAAGTTTATATTTTTCATAAGTTTAAAATTTCATAAGTTTAAAAGTTAGAGTCGCATCTGTTTGCGGCTCACAAACTCCTTTCATTTGGCGATTTATTTCGTGGTTTAAATTTTCGGCAACCCTCCAGGCAACCCCACTGACTATAGACGAATCGCTTATAACTATATGTAATTTTTATTTATTAAAACATGAAAAACTCATTTAAATACTTCCACCTTTAGATACTTCCAGTCTTTAGTTAAAAAAATGTAATTTTCTTTACGGCTGTTTGTCAATTTAAGTTAATTAATTTCTAACATTTTCAGGAAGTCATTTTCATTCGTAAATACATACAAATTACAGAAATTCTCATTCAGATATCAAGAAATCGAATAGTGTTTCGCGTCTTCATAAAAAGGCAAATAACATTTCAGAAAATGGTTAAAAATTAGCATTTTAACCTGATGAATGCCGAATAACCTTCATTGAAAAGAGAACAAAATTTACTATATGCGTCTACAGATATAAACAGGATTCTTTTTGCTCATGTGGAAAAATCCCGCAAAAACGCTAAAAATAGCATTAAAAATCGCTAAGATTTCAAAAATTGCAGAGGAAAAAATTATCCGTTTTTGGATTAAAAGACAAATAGGATTTCTTTTATGAATGTGGAAAAATCGCCTCGTAAACCCAAAATTTCTATAAATTCAAATAAAAATATACGCATAAATTTCAAAAATGTACGTACGAATTCCGAATAAACTTTATTGAAAAGAGGATAAAATTTACTAAATTGTACTAAAAGTTTAAAACAGGATTTATATTTAATAATGTGGAAAATCACCGCTAAACACAAAACATCCCGTTAAATCGCATAAAAATCGCTAAAATTCCAAAATCGCAGATGACAAAATTTATCAGATGACAATGAGTTAAAACATTGTAAAAGGAATTCTTTAACGAATATCAAAAGATCGGCGTGGAACATAATAGTAACTCGTGCAAAATTTATTCCTACAAACAACGATAAACAGCCAAATCTGGTGATTCAAGGATTTACATGAAAAGTAAACAAATGTTATAAGTTAAATCCAACAAGGATTTTTCTACACGCCAAATCATCGCTTTTCTCCCAATATGGGAATCTTCGAGCGCCAAAGTGAGTGAGCAGGCCGTCGTAGCTTTGCCTCCACTGCCAAGATAAGTGTGCCGCTACTTTAGACAAGTTCAAACAAGTAAAGCAAGATAAGCGAACGATGACTCACCCAAATAGACGTGCCACACAAAAACAAGTTTGGACAAGTCAACCAAGATAAGCGAGTGATGAATCATCTAAATAGACGTACTGCATCAAAACAAGACTGGACAAGTTTAGACAAACACATGATGACGTCATTCAACAAGTTTAAACAACCAAACAATGAGCCAGCAGCAAACGGTTGTTAGCAAGGTAGAGAGAAGCAAGAATGACTGAGCGAGTGTAAGTTGGATTTAAAGTTTATTCTTATCACACACCTGAAGACTACTAACGCCTCTAGCGGCGATTGCAGCGCCCCCCTAGCAAAGATAAGGGAGAAACGTTAGTTGAGTGAAGACTAACACCCAAAGTGGACGTGTTTTTCGGTAAGTGTTAATTTCTGTTTTGTTTCTGAAAGGTGTTTTGTGGGAAAGGTAATCGAGTTGTGTATAGTAATTAAACTTAAAAGTTGGCAAATAATTTAAAGTCGAACTCAAGTTAGATTAAATGTCTATGTTTTTCTGCGCATATGCAGATACAGAGTATATAGTTGATATGCACCAGTTGGTTACAAGGATAAACAGTTAGATTATAGTCTCTCAATAGTTAAAATTAAAAAGTTAATTTTGATTTACTTAAAGATTTTTAAACTTTTTGTAAACTTTAAATTTTTTAAAACTATATTTTTTTAACTTTAAAAACTTTTAGTAAACTTTATTTTTATTAAAAATAACTTATTTAACCCTCTGTTATTAAGTGAACCTAACATGTCAAATTTATTCACTTTAAACATAAATCCTAAGTTTATCAATAAGTCAATTTAACCTTTCGAAAAATATAATTAATTAAAAAACTATGCATCGTGTTGTACTCATTTTGTAGTACTTTAAGCAGTAAACCCTTCAATTAAATTAAAAATTCAGATGATTTCCTTTATCGAATATCTTAAATCGTCTATAAATACTGAAATATCATGGCTTGCTCAGTTAAACCTACCCTAAATTATAAAACCGAAAAATAATTTTTGTTGTGGGCTCGAATTCAAGTTAAAACTTTTAATTATCTCTTAATTCTATTACCCACCGATAGAGGGCGATACAAAAAATTATTATTTCATTTTAAAAGGTTCACATCTAAATTCTACTTAAACTCTAAGTCATTTCAAATTTTAACTCGTGACTTTTAAAACATTTGATTGTTTTACACAATAATGTGATCGTTTGCTTTTTGAATGCTAATTAAGTTTATTGTTTTTAAGTGTATCATTAAGAAATAACTTGAATATTAAATCAATTTAACCTTAAAAAAGAAACACAATATATTCAATCAGTTGTTATCAGTGCCTTTGTGATGTAATTACCGACGCATTCAGCTGTTAAGTGAAAGGATAATAATTTGATTCCATTCAAATACGACTTTTCATTTTATTTTTCTATGTTCTTTTTCTTATGTAGGGGGAAATTTCAAAAAGTAGCCAAAGTTGTAGTTTATATTTCTCAAATATCTTAAATCTCAACTAAACTTCGTGCTTAAAAACCTACCCTAAACTATGATTTTATGACTTGATCAGTAAATATGTTATCAGTGACGTCATGTGTGGGAGAAAAACCCATCTGAAATTCCTATGTCATTCCTATGTGTATATTGTAACATCATGTCTTATATTGTGAGTGATTAAAAGTAACACATTTTCAATCAATTCTCATGTAGTTTAAGTAACATATAATAAATACCTCGAGTTTATTTCACCAAAAATAAAATTTCTTTTAAAAGTAATGAAATTTTTCATGTTTTATATAATTTCAACAAATTTATTCACACTTTGTCTAAGACATTCAAAATGTTTAATAGTTGCTTATTTATTTTTTAAATAAGTTTTATTTTAAAAATGGAAAAAATTTACAAAGTTTTATTTTTTAAATGAGTGAGGTTAAAAAATTTCACTATTAAATTCCACTAAGTTGAATTTTTTTCAGGTATACTATTTCCACTGATTTGAAAATGTTGTGTTGTTTTAAAAAAACTTTAACAATGTGTTAAGTCTGATTTTTAAAGTTATTAATTTTCCTTAGTTGAAAATATTATATAAGTGTAAAGTTATTATTTTTCTTAGTTTGAAATATTGTCTAAGTGTAAAGTTTACTTAAACTTAATTATTTTCTTTTGTCAATGTATCGAAATGTTTATTTGTTGCTTATTTTATAAAATGTATAACCAACTAGATATTTTTAAGTGTGTTAATTTCGTTAGGTCGAATTTTCTAAAATTTACAACCAACTAGATATTTTTCAAAGAAACTCTAACAATGTGTTAAGTCTAATTCTTCTTAAATTAAAATATTGTCTAAGTGTAAAGTTATTATTTTTCTACCTTCCATGTCTCGATGGAAAGGTGATAATCCTAAGTTTCCAATTTGCGGGCGAAAAGACATTAAAATATTTAAATGTTCTAGTAAAATGTGTGATATCTGAAATTTGGTAGTTCAAACAGCTTCCGGATAAAAATCGTCTACACGGGTTAAACATAGCAATCATTTTTTCAACATACAAATCCACACATGTAAAGATGAGTCACTCATGCAAGCTGATAACAAGTTTAGGCAGGAAAATCGGCTTGCATTAGTCATTTTTTTACTCTTCGTTATCATGTTAATAGGAAGTGATCTTAGGATCTCATAGTTATGATAAGACAAACCACGTGATGTTAACAACAATGTGTTATTCACAACAAAATTAAATTCTATTTCCTTAAAATAATTGTAATGGAAAGGATATCGTGACTATCTTGAAAAAACTTTAGGTAAGTCAATTTTTATTGTAAAACTTTTATATTATGTAAAATCTTTTTTTTTTAAATGTCAACACACTCCTGTTTTGTCTGACACATTCAAAATACACAACATTAGTTTAAAAGTCACACAGTGTATGCTAAAGAAAACACTTTTTTTCGCAATCAAACTATTTATTAATCATTTAAAATAAATACAAATCAAATAAGCCTGTCATATTGAGCTGTAATCAATTCTAATTTCAAAATTTTTCGTAATGTCCAATTAAACACTCGTTCTGTGAAATCTTCAAAGCCGTTGTACAACTTTAAAAAGGCATTCTCAGCATGTACATGTATGTTTTGGTCTGTTAATTCTAGTTCATATATTTTGCATATCATTTTGTCTTTTAATTCACTATAAGTTCGAACTAATCTATAAGCTTCACTATAAGTTCAAATAACAAATCTTTTAAACAGGGTGATTTCGCAATATTAGGTAAAACTTTATGAAAAGTATCACAATGTTGTAAAAAATCCGATTCACACTTAAATATTTCACAACACTTTGCACATGAATATTGTTTACGAATCTTATGGGTCTTCTTGTGTATTAATAAGTCAGACATTCTTGAAAATATCTCGTTGCAATCACTACACTTGTATTGTTTGGGCAATTTGTGAATCTTTTGATGCTTACGTAAATCACTCTTTTGTGAAAAAACTTCAGCACACACCTCACAGCAAAAAGATTTTTCCTTTAGATGACTTTTCATATGAAACACTAAGTTAACTTTTCGAGGAAATGCTGTGTTACACATCTTACGCACATGAGGTAACTTCTGTTTCTTTAGTCCTGATGAGGTGAGTTTCACTTCATAATTCGAAACGAGTCCTTCTTTGGATAAAAGTGTAGAATCCATCTCTTGATTATTTAACTCTGGTGATGAGTGTTGACACTCCAAGTTGGTTACATCACCAACATAAGAATTCATAACTCGTTCCACAATAACTTAAATGAAAAATACAACCTATTACAACGATATCAGGTCACAGTAGAATGTTATGAACTCGTTTCATTGAAATTTATATAATGATAGAGGGCGCTCGTGTAAAAATACTAACTTTTTATTTGTTTGAAAATACTGACATTTTATTGGTTTAAAAATACGTCACGTGATTATTTCATCATGTAATGTTATAAGTTCAATAACCACTTAATTCTTGCACAATGATTTAGAAAGTCTTACATATCAGAAGTTCGTACATATGTAAGTAAAAATCTTTATTACTTTCGTATCTATTGCTTTTATAAATAATGTTTTACTTATCAAGTCGCTTAATTTCTAAATGATGTATTCGAAAACACCTTTTATGTCTTATGTATGTAAAGTCTACTAAAAGAGGGGGAAAAAAGACGGGGTGTGAAGTATTTGTAAAATTGAAAAACGTTAATTTATAAAAACTAGATTCCATTCCCTTTTTTTAAAATGTTGGTTGTATAAAGTCAAATCTATTGAAAATTTATTTTAATCGTATAACTCTAAACAAAATACCCGCTCTCTTTAATAAGTTAAATAGTCACTAAAAATTGTTCATTTAAAAGGAAAAAATCTTTAAAATTCTCTTATTGTATGATTTTATAAATAATATTTTGCACGTCAAATCACTTCTTAACTAAATGTAATAATCTAAAATGTCTTATGTAATGATCTAAAATGTCTTATGTAATGATCTAAAATGTCTTATGTGTTGTGGATGGTTGGTTATTTGTTAAAACCGATTATCTACGCTTGGGATATAGGTCACTCTAGGGGTCATTCTAAGCGCTCCTAACTCGTATTGACAAGGTTCGAAGAAAACTCCGAACGGTTAGGTCGACGAGCGCGAGAGAAGTTTAAACCCAAACGTCTAGTAGCTTTAAAACCAGAACCTCTCAGTCACTGGTCTTATGTGTTGTGTTTATATAAATAATATTTTTCTTCTTTAATCACTTAACTCCAAAATGAAATGTTTCTAAGACACTTTGTCATGTCTTAAGTGAAACATATTTAACTAAAGAAGGATGTAGTATTTGTGACATAAGTTATTCTACAGTACCCTTTTAAGAAAAAAAAGCTATATTACAAGTCAATTAAAAAAATTATATAATTAAAAAGTATATATATATTGTTTAAGTATCCTAAAAACGATTATTTAAGTTAGTCCACAAATTTGTAAACTTAAAAAACGGAAGATGTAATGTAACACAAAGAAGTATGACAAATTTTTCCCCCATAAAGGATTAGTCTCAATGACTTGAATTAATTTTTTCCCCTAAAAATGACACATTACTTTTAGTATACAAGTTTGTGAAACGGCTTTTATAAGAAAATATTACGCTGAATACAATATTAAACCTTGTAATTTAATTCAATAACAAAAATGCGTGGGTGTATAGCTTATATTTACATTTTTGAAAATCACTTTGCTTTCGTTTTTAAAATGTATAAACACGTTATTTTTGGTAACAAAACTCTATTTCGAATATAATGTTGTACAAGAAATGTACAAGAAAGAATTAGGCATACTATCTTCGTCAATCTCTATAAATAAAATTTCGTATCGAAAGTAAAAATTTTCCCTCTAAATTATTATTTCGAATATTGAAGTGATCTGTTGACAGAGTGTTGTAAGAGAAATGTGCTTGTAAATTAAACAAACAGATGTAATAGCATTCATATTAAACCAAAACTCGCGAATTACTCAATAGCTAAAGACAATTTCCTGCAGTTCATTAAAACTATGATAAAGATATCTCAACGCAGGTCTGAAGTAACCATCTCTCGCATTTAAAGAGATAACAACACACACACATCCTTGGTGACCTAAGATAAGACATGTGTGATACAGAAATTGCAGGTTCTAATGTCACTAAAAATTAAAATAATACGTAAAACACTACAAAAAAAAATATAAAACATAATTTGAAACGCTTTAAATAAATTAAATTAAAAAAAAAATGAAAACACTTTAAATAAAAAATAAAACAAAATTTCACCCTCTACAAAGAACAAAATCTATATGTCTAATCATGCACCTTCTTTATCTCTCTCATCTTAATTACTTCCGGTCTCACAAACCACCTGTCCTGTTCCAACAAGCTCCCAAACATGTTCCTAAAACATGTTTACTGCTTCCTGAAAACCCTTTTTGGAAAAAGCATGTCTAATCCCGTTTCCGATCTTATTTCCTGTCGCGTTTCCAGTCTAAAAATAAATTTCACGTTAAACTTTTATAAAGTAAAACAAAGTCAGAAAGATTTCCATTTTTATATTAGGTGTTAGTTAGCAAATAAAATTTTTATTTCAGGTGAGAAAAAAAAAAAAAAAAAAAAAAAAAAATCGAACATTTTGCTAATATTACTTTCAAACTAAATTCATTCTGATAGCAGGATTCCTACAACTCAACTCCACTCGACTAGAAGGATTAAAACCAACAAAGAAAATTAAGCCCCCCTCAAAAATAAGCCCTCCCCCTCTCTCCCTTATCGCATTCACTTCCTGTCACATTTCCGGTTAAACTTCCTATCTACACTTCCTGTTCACTTCCTGTCTCAACATGCCTGTTATCCCCACCTGCTACATCCGGTGTCCACACCTGTCCCTTCCGGTGACCTTCACAGAGCACAGAAGTCATACGCCGCGTACGCCGCTGATGCAGAACTCTCTTTTATCATCTACTATTATATATTCCTATGTGTAGATTCCTATGCCTAGATATCCTCCAAATATTTAATTAAAAAAAATTAGTGGCTTACAAAGAAATAGTGAGAAAATAATGCTGTGTTTTATACAGTGCAAGTGAGTTTTTCAGCGTTTTATTCAAAGAAGATATCACAAGGACTGCACAGACAGAAAACCTTTTCTTATTCCAATCAAAATCAATTTTTACAATCCATGAGTGCATAATATGTATTTACACACATAAATTTGCAGAGATTTCATGGGTGCAAAAAAGGAGCTGATGTGGGTGCAAGTGCGCCCCGCTTGGGTGTCGTTGACGCCTCCTGTTTTACATCATTCATAGGTAATAAATTTGTTTTAAAACTGTACTCTGTAGGGGTTTTGTTTTCTTGCCTAGGTACTATTACCTTTTACAAAAATTATGAATGAGTGCAAATTACCTATGACTAAAGATTGAAATGAATCCTGTCAATATGCATACTAACAAAATTATTCTCAAACAAAAATAAATTTAGAAAAAAGGTAAATGGATTAAATTAAACAGAAACAATTAAAATTTAAAGAATTTAAATTTACATGAATTCTAAGTTTTGAATTCAAAATAGTATAAGAATTAATCATTTAAAAGCACTGACAAGATTCTCAATTTGCACTACATCCAATTCCCCAACAATCAGCATTGTGAATTCAAGAATTAATATGAAGGGTTACAACAAGGAATTTTCATAGACATAATGATTTAGACTAAGTGAAAATTTTGGAATAAAGGGGACAAGATCTTTCTTTTAAAGAAAGTACAGAAAGGGGGGGTATAAAATTGATGAGATAGGTTAAACAAAATAATATTTGACCAATATTAAGAAAAAGCAAAATCAATTCCAAGAATTCACAACACTGAAGCTGTGATCGTATAGATTAATCCTTGTTTAAGAGACCATGAGTAAATAATTAAATTTTGAATAAGTAATTCATTATTATAAAATGCTCTTCATAAGACTTTAGATCAAAATGTTAAAATTACTTAATATAAAAAATTCAGATAAATATGTCCTGTAATTAATTAAAGAATAGTAAAAGGTCTCAGTTAATTAAATAAAATAAGTTTGAATATTAAAAATTACAACATCCAGTAAATTAGCAGTTTTTTTTTTTTTTATTAGATTTAATGCTTAAAATAATATTTAGAAATTCCATGACTAGAGAATACAATAATTTACTTTAATTAATCAATTTATTTATTTATTTATTTTACCAGAATTAATATTTAAATCAATAGAATAAATTAAGTTAAAAATTACTATGCATTTTAAACTGATAATTCAAACTATACATAGTATTCCCAATTAAATTTTAATGATTAACAAAAAGTAAAATTTCTGAACATGAATCTTATTGAAATGATTTAAAATGAATTAATAAGATAAAGAAAACAAAGATGGAATTTACTTAGATATTTTGTTTATTTACAAAAACACATTATTCATAGCTTTCACGAATTAAAATAGCAATCTAATGTATTGAAGTCATGATAATAGATAAAAACATTAACAAATTGGTTAATCCAAAAATCAGAAATATCATATACTATAATCAGATAAATTTAACTAAAAATACTGAAGTTATATTTACCACTGAAAGTACATAGTGATGCTATAGGTGCTTTGGCTATTCTTTGGTAGGCTTGGTTTCCCTCCATTATTGCACTAACAAGAGTTCGGGAATTTAAGGTACAATAGTTCAAGTCATAGTGGCTTGTTGGTAACGACTACCATGCTTGGCTACTACATTAAGTAGTCCAAAATGTCTAAACAGATTCCGAGACGGTAGAGGACAATATGCACAAAGAAATGTATGTAAATGAAGTTAGTCAGGAATAAACTATTCACAAGAAGTTGTTGTTCCCACACCGAGAGTCGATTCTAATAATTATTCTGTGACTATTTATAACACGCTTCTGCCACTCCGTGTGAATCTTCAGTTACACACCGGCTCCAAATACGAGCAGTGGTGCTAATCTCTAGCAATGATTATTTCTGAACATCAGTCTTTAAAGGCTGCAAAAGAATGTTTTCTTTTATTCGTTTTATGTTGCAGAACGCTAGCAGAGTCTGTTAGCAGGGCAGACGCATCTCTCGATATACCACTAAATCTGTACATCCTAATACTTCGACATCTAAAAACTTTCTCGAATTCTTTTCGTCATTTCAGGCCGCGTAGCATACAACCCGTTACTATCAACTCCCTAGCGATCGTCCGTCTTTCTGCTCACAAAAAAAACAATCTACCGTTCGAGCAGGCGGCGGTGGGGAGAAAATGACACCTAACAAGCACTCACAACCTCACTGTTCGTCGTTTTAAACATCACTCGTCTACTGCCGGGAGAGAAGTGTCTCTCTCTCGAAAATTTCGCCACTGCCTAACCGGCGGGGTGAGGGAAGGAACCCTCCACCCTCACACACCCAAACTATCCGAGCTTCAAAACATGACTGCCTCTGCTAACTAACTCTCTGTTTCCTTGGTAACGCTGGACCAGGGGGTAAAAAAAAGTCGACGCTGATTGGATGAGTGGGGGGAGCAAATAACACGCCTATTGGATTAGTTGTTGCTAGGTGAAAAATCCTAGCTACAATTCCTGGAAATTAGCCGTCTGTTGGGTCCCACGAAAAGAAAGAAACCACGTGCACGCTTGCACCTGCTATTTCGTAAACAACGACTCGAAAGCAATATACTGATGCATCTTCCTAACAAGCCTTCGAAATAGTTTTATGACTCTCTTTACTGAGGGTAATAAAAGTTGTACACAATACAACTGACAATAATGCTTCAGTTATTCCCATGACTTCTTATAAAGGCCTTTTGTACTTTATCCAATCTGCCTGTGTGTGTTTCGAATTTACGATCCCTTAAATTACGTGAGAATTTCAAGTAAAAGTTGTTTGCGTGGAAACTATCTCATAGTGAAAAAAGAAGAACTTGGGTGGTCTTGACTTATAGAGAAATACAAATGTTTGGATTTTGAAAATAAGAGTTTTAATTAATAATGTTTAAGAAAAATAAGAAAAAGGAGGAGGGTTTGATTAAATATTAAAATAGAATGAGTTTATAAAAAAGAAATGTTTTAAGATATTAATGAAAATATAAATATAAAATTTTAGATTAAATTACCTCTAACAAGAATCCCCCGTCTCTATTTAAAAAACACAATTTTTTGAAAAAAAAAAAATTTTGTTTTTTAAGTAAAAAGTGCGAGTAAAAATTCAATGGATGCGGGAGAGATCACTAAATGGGGCCTAACATTTCAAACAAACGAGACTTCGGTCCGAAGAATTATCAAGAAACACTTAGCAAGCCTACCCCTCAAGGTATACAGTCCGGAATGCATAACCTGAGTTTGCATACACAAAACTCTCCTCACTTGTCAACAAAATCCTACAAACACCTGTAGAATAACAAAAAAAAATTTAAAAGATGAACACAAGGCTGGACATTGCTTTTGTCACCACTAACCTTATCAATCGGGAAGGTTCCATTCAAAGTATTTACCTGAACACTGTTTGCTAAACCACAAAAAAAAATTTTGAAAATTGCCAAAATAATTTTTTTTTTTTTTTTTTTTTTTAAGCCAAATAAAAATTTGGGAGAGAACATTGCCAACCGAAAGAATCGCCAAATCCATTACAATAATAATGCATATCAATATAGGTATAAATTGTTAGCTCGATGTACACAGATATATAAAAACATACGAACTAGTAATGTATATGCATATAAAAACACAAACAAAAAGTATAAAAATGGGTAAAAGGCAATTTGCACAATATACAGTTAATTCACAATAAAATACATTTCACTAATTAAAATTCAGTTAACACAAATTGTATCAATGTGTAAAAATTGGGAAACACTTTCTCCAGTCGATTGATATGCAAGTTGAAACTATGAAGTAAGTTATTTACATATGCACTTACAGCGACACTGTGCATATTGGAAGAGCAACCCATTTATCTGTGCTATAAACAATTGCCAAAATAAAAGCATAATGGGGCGAAGAAGACCCAAAAGCTATGGTGAAGATTATCACCATCAGAAACTTAATTTATACAGTAAAAATTTAAACTATGACAAAAGAAATCCTTTAAAAAAAAGGAAAAAAAATAGCCCAGAACCAGATAAATTTTTATAAATTTCTCAATAAAACCACACCACTATACTTTAATGAAGTAATGTACTCAAGAACAAAATTAATAACCTCAAAAATTTTCAGGTTAAAAAAAAATATATACAAAACAGTACACTAATATTACCTTACACTACGAAATACCTACATATTATATCTAGTAATGAGTAAAATTAATAGTTCCCTCAAATATAGTATTATCCTGTAAATCCACTTATACTCATCTACTGAGAACTTAACTAGAACATCAATTAAAATATAAATAATATGCAAATCGATGGATACTATCGTATTTCACAAACAGGGAGTACTACATGAAAATAAAAGGGAGGGGGGAAAAAATTTGGATTCCCATTTTCAAAATGCACCAAAAAAATTTCAAAGTCTCGAAATTACCCAAAAATCGAGAAAAAACGTAACATAATTCCAAAATATACCTGCGGAGAGGTTATTTGCACTATAGCTATCGAAATATACCTTATTTACACTAAAATTAGCTATATAGAACATTAAATGTGATGAAAACACAACCGCTCAGATCGCTACCGCTAACCAAAACAAACGGTACAAGTACTCTAAAAAGCTTATTTTTCACGTTAAAATACAATAAAAACTAACTCTAGACTATCTATATACATGATACAAACAAAATATAAGGTTATTAAAATAAAATACTATAATTAATACAACTTAAAGTTTATAATTGGGACGCTTGTCCCTGTTCCTGAATCCATAAGTATTTCTGGACGAAGGAATCGAATCAGTCGGTTTGCGCTGAGATTCGATTACAGTCGGAATACGACTGGTTGAAGGAATAACAGAGGATTGAGCTTCAACAACTTCGTTAGCTACCGCGATATCTGGCGTGTCCGTAACTGGATTTTCAGCCGTGGAGGGGGAGGGGGTGGTTTCAGCTCGTGAGTTCTCGAACTCGGCTGAAGGAAGAGAGGGGGAAAGGGGTTCGTTGCTGGTGGCTAGTGAAGGCAACGTGTTGGCTGTTGATTGCATGGGCAATGCTTCATCTCTGTTTACTGCTGATGCTGTAGGTATGATAAACGCGCGCCTGCGTTTTTTCGTCCGCCGTTCTGGGTTATCGTTAATCGAATGGTGAATGGGAGTAGTTGGATTCTGAATATTCGATTGATCATCGAATTGACTCTGCGGCTGTTGGTCATTTGTTTGGAAATCAACATGCCTGTTTTTAAATTCAGTCAGCCTATCGACGTGTACCACTTGCGTTAATTTTAAATTTGATTGGAGGGCGATTTTAAAATTTACCTCATTTATTTTTTCAGTTATTGTATAGGGACCATTATTAAATTTAGATAGTTTTTTACATTGTCCTGGTTTAACAGCTGGTGTAAAGAGCCAAACTGAATCACCTATTTTAAGATTCTTAGAAACAGCAGTTTTTTCTCTGTATTTTTCTTGCTTCTCTGAAACTTCCACCAAACTACTGTGCACTTCAGCATACACTTTCTTCAAAGCAGGGAATAAAAGTTCACAATAGGTGGGGGCGTCATTATAATTTAAAGTTTGGGGGGTGGAAAAAAGTTTATAGGGGAGATTTAAATTTCTGCCAAACATTACTGCGGCTGGGGTTAATTTTGTAGAAGAATGCACGGCTGTCCTGAGAGCTAAAAGAGCAAATTTTAATTTTGTATCCCAGTCCGACTGATTTTCATTGACAACATGGCATAGGGCATTAATTAGAGTTCTGTTTTGGCGTTCAATCTGAGAATTTCCTGCTGGGTGGTAAGCTGACGTGTGAATATGTTTCATTCCAAAGTTTTTATAGACTCTCTCAATGGCTTCTGATATCAGATTTCTACCCTTGTCGGAAACAATATAGCTAGGAGCACCGTACCTTGAAACGAAATCTGCTAGAGTATCCGCTACAACGTCTGAGGTGATAGAGGATACAGCATATGCTTCAGGCCACTTAGAAAAAGCATCGATATATGTCACGATGAACTTGTTACCCGAAAAGGTTGTCGGTAGTAGTAGAAGAATGTATGTTAGACTCCAGCAGGCGCTGTGTGCGTGGTGGAGGTGGGTACCGGAAGTGAGCCTGGCAGTGGAAGCGGAAGTGATGAAAGATAAGACAGGAAGTGAAAGAAGATAAGACAGGAAGTGAACCGGAAGTGTTGGAAGATAAGAGAGGAAGTGAAGTAGGGGAGGGCTTAATTTTTTTTAACCGATAAGGGAGAGAGGGGAGGGCTTATTTTTAGGGGGGGGGCTTAATTTTTTTTTGTGAATGTGAGGGAAAAAGGGTGTCGCCCTCTACCGGTGAGAAAAGAAAGTGTGAAAAAAGTTTGAAAAAGAAGGTTATCTCTGAGATTCGAACCCGGGACTAAAATAGTACCATGGTTTGATCATTGTCGGCGGGTTTAATGATCAAGCCATGGAACTACAGCATTGAAAAGTGTTATAAGCTATTTGTGAAAAAATCACATAATCGTGGGCGTGTTTAATTGTGTCATGTGACTTTTTTTAACCAATAAAATGCTAGTATTTTAAATCGAGCGCCCCCTACGTGAGAATGTTATTTTCTGAAAAAAGTGTTTGGTGTTTTATAGCAGTTTGGGATTGATGTGAAAGGTTGTGATTTTCGTCTAAGTATTAAAGTTGATATGGAACGCGCGATGCAGTCTTGTGAAGGGGATAAAACCGGTTCAACTAAAACAATTAAAAAGTTACCATGTTTTTGCAAGTCGTGTGACAAAACATTTCCTCGAAAAGTTAACTTAGTGTTTCACATGAAAAATCATTTAAAGGAAAAGTCTTTTCGCTGTGAGGTGTGTGCCGAAGTTTTTTCGAGAAAGAGCGATTTACATATTCACGAAAAGATTCACAAATCGCCCAAACAATACAAGTGTAGTGATTGCAACGAGATATTTTCAAGAATGGCTGACTTAATGAAACATAAGAAGACACACAAGTCAGGAAAAGAACATTCATGTGCAAAGTGTTGTGAAATATTTAATTGTGAATCGGATTTAGTACAACATTGTGATACTTTACATAAAGTTGTGAAATCCCCTGATTTATTATTTGAAAAAGTGAAGCATTTTAAAAGACAACATGATGTGCGAAATATTTTTACTAAAACTATTATCATGTCTAATGAGAGGAATCAAAAAGACTTTCGTTTGTTTTTTAACAGTATTCGAACGGATGTTTTAAACGAATTAAATTATCAATTGCAAATGAAAAAGTCAATAAAATGGTATGCAGCTGTTAAAGTGGATGTCTATCGTGAAACACAAGATGCAGATTTGGAGAATGCGACGCCCTTTTTTATTTCCAAAAGTGAATTGGAATTAACAGACCAAAACATACCTGTACATGTTGAGAATGCCTTTTTAAAGTTGTACAACGGCTTTGAAGATTTTACAGAACGTGTGTTTAATTGGACATTACGAAAAATTTTGAAATTAGAATTGTATACAGCTCAATATGATAGGCTTATTTGATATGTGTTATTTAAAATGAAAAATAAACTTATTTGATTATTTTAAAAGTGTTGTCTGTTTTTTTTAACTGACACTGTTTTTACGAATGTTACATTTTTTTTTTTTTTGAATAACTTTGATAATTTAAACATGAGAAAAGAGAATTACTAATTAAAACTGGACTTACCTCAAAATTTTTCATAGGTGTCTTTTCACTATGAATTTTTCAAATAAACAAGTCTTGATAGGTGCTTTAAATGCTGAGTGGTTGTGAACATCACGTGATTTTTTTATCGTAGCTATGAGGTCACATCCTGTTAGCAAATAGTATAAAACTGAATAGCACAAGCTTACTTTTCACTTTCTTTTTTGATCTGAGTGTATTCTACCTTCGGTGTGTTCGCTTTTACAAACGTGTTATCAGCTTGTGACTCATCTGCTTGCTTGAACTTGTTTGCCACCACTTCCGGTTTGCTGCATGCTTATCAGAGTGACTCATCTGCTTGCCCAGACTTGTTTACCACCACTTCCGGTTTGCTGCACGCTTTCAAGAGTGAGTCATCTTTACCTGTTTGGACTTGATTGTTAGAAAAATGAATGCTAAGCTATGCCCATCTACACGATTTTTTTCTGGAAGCACTTTAAACTATAAAATTTCAGATATAACCCATTTTAGTCGTACATTTAAATTTTCTGATGTTTTTTCTCCTGCATATTGGAACATGGGTTTATCACCTTCAAAACGTGACTTGGAAGATCACACAATTGTTCATGTTAGAATGAATCAGAATTGTGAGTTGTATGTTCATATTGAGAAATTTATGACTTATGAATTTAGTGGAGGTGAACTTTTTCCTATTCATGAAGGAATTAAATTATCACTTGCAACCTTTGATCAATTTAGATTAAAAATGGATAAATTTAATTTTGTTTGTGAAAAAGATACCTTTGTGTCTAACAATGACCTGATGACGTTGTTTGTGAATCGTGATACCTGCATTTTACAACAGCTATCAAAAACAGAAGACTATGAGTTTTGTTTTAAACCTAATTCTATAACGATGACAAAAGAACAATTTCGTGAACTCGAGAAATATTGTGATTCGATTACCGATTGTTTAATTGCAACTGTTTTAACAAAGGTGATTCCTGCTTATGTGTTAGAAAACTTACGTAGATGTAAATGTTCGCACATGACAAACAAAAAGACTTTAGATTACTTCTTAACATGTTTTGATGATGAGGTGAAAGCCTCTGTGTCTCGCATGTTTGAATGTTATCGATGTTCTATTGGAGATGAAATTCAAGCGGATCATGAATGTGTGAGATATTCTCTTCTTCAAAAATATAATTGGACAAGAGATAGTGCACTGCTTAATTTTAATGTGAAGGAATTTTTACAAAACCTGAATAAGCAATGTACATGTCATTATAACCATTGCTTTTTTGAAAGTTTAAACGTTGATTTTTATCGCAACCATTTAGAGAATGAATTTTTAAAGTAATGTGTTTTACAAATAAAAATAAGAACAAGTTTTAAAATAAGGAACACTTACCCACAATCACGTGCGTTCTTTATCCATACATCGACTTGAATGATCTTTTTTTGATAGAGGGCACTACCATCGCCGCTAGAGGTGCTACTTGTCATACGCTGTGTGTGACGTCGTTTCCGGTTTGTGATAAGAATTTTGTATAAATACACTCAACATTTATTCAGTCGATGTTGCTTGTCTTATTTTCTGTACCTTGCTGTTAACCGCTCGCTTGATTAGTCGTGTTTGGACTTGCCTTTATGACTCATCGTTTTCGTGTTTAAACCTGCTATTTGAACTTGTTATTTGAACTTGCCTTGGTGACTCATCGTTTTCGTGTTTAAACCTGCTATTTGAACTTGATTGGTGACTCAGCAGTTTGGAGTGAACGTTTTCTTATTGAGTAATACATCTTTATTTAGACTGTTTCCTAATGTCTTCAGTGATTTTCAACTATAACGGACTGAACGTCCAGTATTTCCCAGACTTTTTCACGAAAGAAGTGGCTGATTCTTATTTCAATGAGCTTAAAAACTTACCGTTTTTCACACCGATCTTATGTTTTCGTGGGAAAAGTATTAAACCTAAAAGACAAACCCTTGCATATGGCGATTCTGGATTAAGCTATAGCTTCAGCGGAACCACTATTCCCGCTCTTGCGTGGACACCCCTGATGCTTGAACTGAGAGATGCTGTTGAAAAGAAATTGGGTTGTGCTTACAACTATGTTTTGTTAAATTGTTATGTTGATGGAAAAAGTTATATTTCACATCATAAAGATAACGAAAGTCAACTCGATGCTACATTCCCAATTGCTGCTTTAAATTTTGGAGCTTCACGAAATATTGAATTTAAAAGAGAGGGTGTGCCAACAACTACTATAAGTCTAAGTCATGGTTCTATGTATTCTATGCATCACCCGACCAATGTTCTGTTTTCACACGGTGTACCTGCAGATCCCTCACAAAAAGAAATGAGAATAAGTTTAACGTTTCGTCGAATTCTACAACAACCCGAACTTCCCCCTTTAAAAAAAGCAAAAACTGTTGAAACCAATCTAGTTATTCCTGAAAATGATTGGATGTCACATCATATGAAACATTTAGATGAACATCACCCCTTACTAGCTGAATTTAATTTATGTTGGAATGCTTTTGTTCAGATTCAACTGGAAAATTTTAAATATTTGAAACTGCATATTCGAAATTTTAAAGCGACGGAAACATTTGAAAAGTATCCTACAAAACAAGGTGTTTTAATGAACATACCAACCTGGCAGAAATTTAGTGAAAAACTGTGTCACTTTAAATTTTTTTCGAACGATGATTCATTTATAGCAAACAACCAGCTTTTAACAGCCTGTGTTGACTCGGATACATGCTTTTTACAACAGCTTTTTTCAAATGAAAATTCAGAATTTTACCTTAAAACTTCTGGAATTAAATTATGGCAAGATCAAATTATGAAGTTAATCGAATTTATCCCACAAATCAACGAAACTTTGATTGATATTATTCTAACTCGTGTTATTCCAAATTGCATTAGACATCAGAGACCAGTATGCCATTCGCATTATACTGAAAATGATGCGAAAGAAAATTTCTTATCGTGTTTGAAAAAACAGATTGAATCAAGTTTAAATAAAATGTTTATTTGTGAAGGTTGTAAACACAATTGTAATTCACCATTTGATCATGAATGTATAACAACCCCTATGTCTGAAAAGTGGATTTTGTTTAAAAATGTAGCAATGTTACATTTAAATACATTTGAATTGTCAAAAGTTGTCTGTTTACAATGTACTTGTTTTTATGATGAAAATTTCTTTAAATCATTTAATTCTGAATTTTATGAAAAATTTCTTGAAAAACTGTTTGATTAAAATGTGAAATAAACTTTGTTTTGATTTAAAAATGATTGTTGTCTTTTTTTTAGAATTTGACTTAAGCAGCGTTTACAATATCACTTGGTATCAAACCGGATTCAAAGGACGTGTTAACATGCCGCTATCGTTCCTGCTTTCATTTTGCACCCATTTACAAACGCAAGCATAAAACCCCTCCCCTGCAAAAAACCGGAAACTGCGTAATTTTTCCTTCTGAATTATGATTGGCTGATTAGGGAACTGCGGTACAAACTTCCGGTGTAAACATAAACAGAAACCGCCTACAGTCCTTTTCGCGTGTGATAATCTTCGTTCATTTGCTTTATTGAGAATTAAAATGTATGGCCGCTTTTTGTTAATGCAAACTTTGATTGACATCTTTGTAACACCAGAGCCAAGACTACCGCTAGACAATTTTCTGCTTGAGGCGAACATTATTTTTCCGCCCTTATGACGCAATCGTTTTTTCACCATTACTCAAACTTTGTTTAAAAATAAGTAAATAATATGATAACTATATATTTTTTAATAGAAAACAAATATGTATAAAATTTGTTTACATTTAAGAAATTAAAAAAAATTAAACTACGTAAGATATTTTGCATTAAAAAAATACTACTAATACTGCTAACTTGGCATTAAATGAATAAATCATATTCTACTAGTATTTACAAGAAAGCCTCATACAAAGAGTAAAACTTACACTTCAAAATCCCTTTTCTAGGGGGTCCCAGAAAAGACTAAAATTCCATTTTATTTTTTAAACCGAAACTAAAATTTTAATTATCACAAATAAAACATTTTCATCTTAATTATAAAACATTATCTACATGCTTAACATTATCTATCTAAATGAGGACACATAATGTTAAGCGAAGACAGTTAATGGCAAGCTAATGTTAAAACTATGGGAGCATTTTTGACTAATTTCATTTTCACTATCTGTGAAAATGAAATTCTGGCGCCTGGGGCACAAGCCGCAACTGACCCTCTCTAGTTTCGGACCTGACTCTGCCCGACTCCCCCCCCCCCCCCCATGGGGTCGCTACGGCCCTTTCAGGGCCATCGCTACGAGATTTTAATGGAGGGGGAGGGGACCTTAAATTAGCAAGTGAAATTTCAATATCTGCCAACCCATTGGCAAACAAAGATAGATAGTTCTTGACGTTTGCCAATTAGTTTTATAATTTTGCCAAGTTACCACAATTAAAAAATATAAACAGTTTTTATTTGTAAAAAGCTTAATAATGTTCACAATTATATTTCTAATTTTTGCCAAGTCTATGAGAAATAGAAAGTGTATTATAGTTTTTATTAAAGTTTTAAACAAATTTGTCAATCAAGTTTGTAAATTTGTCAAGTGTAACAGCATTCGCGAAAGTTTGCGGGGGGGGGGGGGGGTACCCCCCCCCCTCTTAGCGAGGGCTGTGGCTAAATTTAATAAACAGTATTGAGCCAAAATATGTCAAACATTTAATCAATCAAATCAATTAAAATTTGTGTATGAATTTCAAATAGCAAAATAATGATATCAGTAACAAGTTAAATATCTTTTTGAAATCGTATACACAAAACAAAATCCTATTATATGTTAATTTATATAATATGTTATAAAGGTCTGCACGGGCCAAACAGACCCATAGAAAGAATATATATATATATTCACGGTATAAAAATTAAAAGTTCGGCCGAAGCCCGGTTCGGCCCAGTATAAAAGTTAAGTTTGGTTCGTGCCGGTCTGGTCCGTAGAAAAAATTATTGGTTCGGCCCGGTGTAATAGCTAAAAGTTCGTCCCGAGACCGGCCGGACTGGAAAAAATTAAAATTTCCTCGGCCCGGCCCGAGCTAATTTCTACTAAATGTTAATTTTTACGTCGACTTGGTTAAAAATTTGTCTCGTACGGGGAGTTCTGACCAAAAGCACTTATCTAGCTTTTTTTTTTCATGTTTATAATCTTCATTTTTATAGAAATGTTGTAACCTGCGATATTTATTTTTTTTAATGAATTTCTATTTGTTGTATGTAAATGTTTCAGTTATCATTAATATTATTAATCCATATTCCATGTATTGGAGATTTAAAAATCTGATAAATGCTGTACAGTAAAATCTTCTAAGACGGAATTGCACAGGAAAGAAAAAAAAAATGCGTTATAGACAAGTTCCCTTCTTCGCAGGTGTAAATGTATTATATATTCTTTTCTTACGTATTAGTATATTCATTTTGCATGGATCAACACAGTTTTCAGTTTAAGACAGGATTTCGTCATAGGCAGGTTCTTTTTTCACACGTTTTACTATCTTTTAATTTAGTTGTATTTTAATAAGCCTAAAAATCCACTATTCTTTAAAAAGAATAAATTTTAATGTTTAATTACAGAATAATGGCGATTTAGAAATGTATGCTTTGTTTATTTATTTATTTTTTTGAACGGACGCCGAGACAATGATTTTCATACGGGCCGGGTAAAAACCAGGACTTAAAATTTCGGCCCGTGAAGAGTAGGAAGAATGAAACCAGTGCCGGCTCAGTACGGAAAAAATAAGTTAGACCGGCCCGACCCAATCCTTCAGGAAAACAGTAAGCCCCGGCCCGAGCTTTCAGAAAAAGTATGGCCGGGCCTGGCCCGAGTTCGGCCCTTGCAGATCTCTGCCATGCTAATAAAATTCCAAAAATCCCTATGCGTAATTGCGAATAAACTTTATTGAAAAGAGAACTTTTTTTTTTTTTTTTTTTTTTTTTTTTTAAATTAAACTTAAAGATTAAAACCGGATTCCTTATTATTAATGTTAAAAAATCGCCGAGAAAACGAAAAGAAAGAAAGAAAGAAAAAAAAATCTTTTATTTTACTTTAGTTAAATTTACTACAGTAACTTTGAAATTTACTACAGTAACAGTGAGAGCTAAAACATTCCAACAGGAATTCGTTTTCTAATATAAAAAAAATTGGCGCAAAAGCGCAACAACGCAAAAAATCGTATTGAAAATCAACAAAATTTATTATGCTAAATGTTTAAAACAGAATTCTTTTTGTGGTTATCAAAAAATGATCGCGGAAAGAAAAAAGAAAGGGGGGGGGGGGTGCTAAAAATTGCATTGAAAAATGCAAAAGCTTCCAAAATCGTGGCGGACAAAATTTACTATATCAGGTAAAAGTTTAAAACTGATTTTTTTCTTAACGATTGTAAAAAATCGCAGCAGAACGGAAAAAAACCGCCAAGAATCGTATTGAAAATCTTATTAAAAATCGGTAAAAAATCAAAAAACTTGGGGGCAAACTTTACTATATTAGTCGAAAAGTTTAAAAACAAATTATTTTCATGAAGATCAGAAAAATCGCGGCGGTACGCTAAAAAAGCTAAAAATTCAAAAATCGCAGAAAGAAAAATTTTCGACCGTCCATCGCGAAGAACTGACGTAATTTTGCATTTTTGAAAACAAAAAAGAATTTAAAATAAAGTTGTAAAAAAACAATAAATAGCGCAAAAATAAAAGCACTGACAAAACTTTCAAAAGATGGAGCCACCAACACGCTAACCGACAGGAATCATGGGTAAATGCTGGACTAATGCCCTAGGAGCTAGCAGGGGTGAAAATGACCTAGGCTAGTTTCATCTTCAAACCGGCTTTTTCATTGTATACGGGGTCGGAAATACAATGATGGAATCGACGCGGATTGAAACAGGATTCCAGTGTAGTTTCTAAACGATGCTTTACTTAAAATGTTTTTTTATTATAGGAAAAGTACCACATTTAATAATTGTGACTTCAAATGATTTATAATCATGAGAAAATTCTAACTTACTTAGAATGATTATATAATTAAAAAAAATTTATAAGCAAAGTATGTTTAAAGATATAACACAGAAATTTAAAAGTTATTATATGCTTCATATTCTAACAGAAATAAAACTTGCTTTGTAAATCGATAAAATAAGACTTATTTAACATATGTCTTGAATGGAAATGAGAATGAAAAACCATATGTGTATGTTATCAAATTTTAAGTTGTCTAAGTAAATCTTGAAATAATTTCAGTCTTATTGTATGCTTTAAACAGGAACAAGATATCTAATGAAAAGTAAAACCATATGTTATCAAATTTTAGGTCATGTAAGTAAATAATTAAGATAAGATTAGTCTTTATCCATTTTAGTTATGGGAAATCACCCAAATAATGAATGATTCTATTTCCTGTTTTAACTACGAACATTCGAGAAACTGACCCTATGTTTGTTTAGATAACATTACTATTTTAAACACAGGAAATTGACTTGTTGATAAACACCTGCATGACTTCCTTTTTAACTATTAGAAATGTTACGATAAGCTACACCTTTGTTTTTCAGATAACACAGGAAATTGACTTGTTGATAAAACACGCACACATCCAGAATGTCTCACGCCTTAAACTTCCTTTTTGACTATTAGAAATGTTACGATAAGCTACACCTTTGTTTTTCAGATAACACAGGAAATTACCTTGATGATAAAACACCTGCCTGCTTCCTGTTTTTTTAATTAGAAACATTTGATAAGCTACACCTATGTTTTTCAGTTAACACAGGAAATTACCTTGTTGATAAAACCAGCGGAAATAAGGTTTCTTTGGAACATTCGAGAATCCTGGTTAGTGATGCAATATGTTCTAGAAAATGCCATCGAATGGTGACGTAATCGAGCTGATAAGAAATTGAGGGAGGGAGACATGTTGAAATTTTATTGGCTGATAAGAAAAATGTTTCGACCAATGAGAGATAAACGGGGAGTGTTTAAGCTTCCGGTCTAAATAGATAAATAAGAGCACACTTCATAATCTAGTTATTATTTTATCGATCTTCGTGTAATAAAGTTATTTTGTAGTGTGTGTTCAAGGTTACTTTTCTAGTGTGTTTCAGATATTTTACCGGTATTCGTGTTTCAGAAAATATCAACAAAAGATGGAATCACCCAACGGATTTAAAAAAATTGAAGTAAGTTTTTTAAGTTTATTAATTTATGTTTAAATGATTGCTAATCTAAATGCATGTTTAAGTAAATGTATTCTAAAAGTTTGAATCGTCACGTATTTTTCGATAAAGTTTACAATACTTTCAAATGAATGTGATAAAATTATAACATATTTTTTATTATTATTTATTTAACATAGTGTTACTTGTATAATACATGTTTAATTTTTGCTAGCCGATTACAATACTTTGAAATATATTCTAAAAGTTTGAATCATAGCCTATTTTTCTTTTTTTCGTTAAAGTGTACATTACTTTGAAATGAATGTGATAAAATTTTAGCATAGTTTTTTTTTAATACAGTGTTACTTTCTATTCTTACTTTTACGATACATGTTTAATTTTTGTTAACCGTTTACAATACTTTGAAACATAATATAAAAGTTTGAATCGTAACCTATTTTTCTTTTTTCGTTAAAGTGTACATTACTTTGAAATATATTCTAAAAGTTTAAATCGTAACCTATTTTTCTTTTTTCGATAAAGTTTACAGTACTTTTAAATGAATGTGATAAAATTTTAACATATATATATTTTTTTTTTAATGAAGTGTTACTTACTAGTCTAAACGAAAGTTTTTATTTAAGTGAATGTATTCTAAAAGTTTAAATCGTGGCCTATTTTTTCGTTAAAGTGTACAATACTTTGAAATATATTCTAAAAGTTTGAATCGTAACCTATTTTTCGATAAAGTGTACAATACTTTGAAATGAATGTAATAAAATTTTACCATATATATTTTTATTATTATTTATTTAACATAGTGTTACTTGTATAATGCATGTTTAATTTTTGCTAGCCGATTACAATACTTTGAAATGTATTCTAAAAGTTTGAATCATAGCCTATTTTTTTTTTTTTTTTTTTTTTTTTTTTTTTTTTTAATACAATGTTACTTTCTATTCTTACTTTTACGATACATGTTTAATTTTTGCTAACCGTTTACAATACTTTGAAATATAATCTAAAAGTTTGAATCGTAGCCTATTTTTCGATACATGTTTAATTTTTGTTAACCGTTTACAATACTTTGAAATATATTCTAAAAGTTTAAATCGTAACCTATTTTTCTTTTTTCGATAAAGTTTACAGTACTTTTAAATGAATGTGATAAAATTTTAACATATATATATTTTTTTTTTAATGAAGTGTTACTTACTAGTCTAAACGAAAGTTTTTATTTAAGTGAATGTATTCTAAAAGTTTAAATCGTGGCCTATTTTTTCGTTAAAGTGTACATTACTTTGAAATGAATGTGATAAAATTATAACATAATTTTTTTATACAGTGTTACTTTTTATTCTTACTAGTCTAAATGCATGTTTAAGTAAATGTATTCTAAAAGTTTGAATTGCAACGTATTTTTCGATATAGTGTACAATACTTTGAATTAAGCTTTTTCTATAAAACACATCTAAATTTTTTAGGTAGATAATAACACCTTAATGGAAATGGAAAACAGCAACCCTGAATGGGATCTATCTCAAGATATGTCGAAAACATCTTATCAACCAAACAATGAGGTATAAAAAAGTTTTTTAGAGTTTTAGTTTTAAAGTATATTTTTAAATTTTTGGTTTAAAAAATTATATATAATTTTAGATTACTGCAGATGTTATAAAGGAGATGCAAATTAGTGATCCGGATTGGGATTGTATACAAAGCGAAGCTAAAAACAATTCATTGTGTGTTCAGGTAAAATAAGCTTTTTTCAGGTAAAATAAACTTAAAAAAAAAAAAAAAAAAAAAAAAAAAAAATGTGTGTATTATAAAAATGTGTTTTCTTTTTGTTTAATTTTCAGAGTCTAACTTGTGAAGTGTGTCAAAAAACTTTTTCCAGGAAGGATTCATTAAAGCGACACAAATTCACTCATAACAAAGTAGCCCTGAAAATAAATGAGGGTGCATCAACATCAGGTGTGCAGGCATCATCGAAACAGGTATGCGAATTTAATTACTATTTTTACAGGTTTTCGCGATTAAAATTGTTTTAGGTATGTTAAAAAATAATTCAAGTTTATATTAGAAAAAAAATTAAAATATACTTAATTTATTTTAGGTATTATACACGTGCGATGTTTGCCAAAAGTCATTCTCTCATGGAAAGAGTTTAACACGACATAAAAAAACTCACGAAGAAAATCAAAGGAAATTTAGCTGCTCGATTTGTCAAAAACAATTTTCACGAGCAGATAATTTGAAAAGTCATATGAAATTACATGAAAACCCGTTATATAGTTGTAAGGATTGTGAGCGAAAATTCGCTACTAAATTTAATTTAATGCAACATACAAGAACTGTGCATAGTGAAAATAGTAATCTTACGTGTATGAAAAAACAAAGAGTTTCCCGATTCCCAAAAAATAATAGAACCACAAAAGAAGCACTTGAAATGTTTAAGTCCATATACATTGAACCAGAAGAAGACTTGAAATTTGACATTTCTGTTTTTTTCGATTCTTCTCGCAATGAATTAATTGACACTTTAGAAAATGTTCTTGAAGAATATCGCGCCATTAAGTGGAGACTAATAATTAAAGTATTATTGGAAAAGACCTCGCCTGAAGGTGACATCGAAGTTATTTCCACCTATTTTTGGTCGGACACGTATACTGATTATACGATTGACACAATTGAGGATAATCTTGCACAGGCACATCAAAAAATTTTAGCAAGCTTTGAAAAGTTTTTACAAAAGGGGTCTGGGTGGGTACTTCGTGAAGTTCAACACTTTGAACTTCAAACCGCAAAACATGCTCCTTTAAAAGGCAACAGTTACATTCGTTTACCGAAAGACTTGCGTGTAAAGGATGCTGTTTTGAATATTGAAAATTTTGAAGATGAAAAATGTCTATTATAGTGTCTTTTAGCTTCAAAAATGAACCTCCCTTATGGTGAACATCCAGAAAGAGTGTCTAAATACATAGATCATGAACATACGATTAATATGAAAGGAGTTACCTACCCAGTACCTTATCAACAAGTACCCCTTATTGAATCACAAAACGATTTAAGGATCAATGTGTTTGGTTATGAAGAAGGCGAAATTTACATTTTGTATGTTTCAAAAAAAACAAATGATGAGGTCATTAACTTACTTTTGATAGGTGATGGTGAAAAGTCACACTATTGCCTTATCAGAAATTTTTCAAGATTTATGGGACATCGAAGCAAGCATTGTAGAACCTCATTTTATTGTTTTAACTGCCTGCATGCTTTTATACGACAAGACCTTTTAGATAAGCATGCACCCTATTGCCAAAAGCAAGCACCCCAAGTTGTTTATATGCCGGAAGAAGACAAAATTATTTTAAATTTTACAGGTATTCACCTTCAAGCCCCCGTTCCATTTACGATTTATGCTGACTTTGAGTCGCTTATCGTACCAGTACCAACTGTCCAACCTTCCAACATGTCATCTTACAAAATGGATCTTGCCAAGCATGTGCCGTGCGGTTATGCCTGTGTCGTTGTCGGGTCCGACCAAAAAACTTATAAGTGCACACAAACACCCTCTAATCAAGAGGGTGTTTATGTTTATCGAGGTGAAGATGCGGTGGATCACTTCATCGATACGTTAATAAACATAAAAGAAGAACTCGGAAAAAAACTCCTGACTGTAGAACCCATGAATTTAACGAAAGAAGAAGAAGAAAGTTTCCAACAAGCAAAAACATGTTGCATTTGTCGAAAACCGTTGGGAACCAAAAAAGTACGGGATCACGATCATGTGACTTCAAAATACAGAGGAGCTGCCCATCCGTTTTGCAATCTGCACTTTAAACAGTCCACAACCATACCTGTGGTTTTCCACAACTTAAAAAAATATGACGGACACATAATAATGAGTAGGCTAGGCCGTTATAAAGACCACAAAATTGATGTGATCGCTTCAACGTTAGAACAGTATATAACCTTTAAAATCAAAAAACAAGGATCCAAAATAAGCTTATCATTTATCGATTCGTTTCTGTTTCTGGCAACGTCATTAGATAAGCTATCCAGTAATTTGGAACCTGATCAATTTCAAGTTTTGTATGAAAACTTTCCTGTTCAAACAAACTTTGATATGATAAGGAAAAAAGGTATTTACCCTTATGAATATGTTGACAGTTTTAAAAAGTTTGAAGATACATCATTACCCCCCAAATCTGCCTTTTATAGCACCCTTACCGAAGAACATATCACAGAAGAAGAATATGCACATGCACATAAAGTTTGGAAAGACTTTCAGATACAAAACCTCGGCCAGTATCACGATCTGTATGTCAAAACAGACGTGTTGTTGCTGGCTGATGTGTTTGAAAATTTCCGAAAATTATGTAATCAATATTACCAACTGGATCCAGCACATTTGGTCACACTTCCCAGTCTGTCATGGCAGGCTTGTCTGAAGATGACCGATGTGAAATTGGAACTTTTAACGGACGTGGATATGCTTCTTTTTATAGAACAAGGTGTGCGTGGGGGCGTATCTCAGATATCGCATAGGTTCGCCACAGCCAACAACACAGATTGCCCACACTTTAAACAAGATGACGAAAAATCCCATTTGATTTATTTAGACGCCAATAACTTATATGGGTGGTCTATGTCGCAGTTTTTACCGAACGGAGGATTTCAATGGGGTAATCCCGAAGAATTTAATGAAAGAAGAATTTTAAACATGAATGAAAAAAGCAAAATTGGTTTCATCTTTGAAGTTGATTTGGAGTATCCTGAATCCCTTCACACACTCCACAACGAGTATCCACTGGCACCCGAAAGACTTACCGTACAAGAAAACATGTTATCGCCCTATGCGAAAAGTCTGATCAACAAGGGGTTCAAGGGTACTCCAAAACTAATTCCGAATCTGTTCAATAAACATAAATACATTTGTCATTATAGAAATTTACAACTATATTTACAATTAGGATTAAAACTAACCAAAATTCATAAGGTATTGCAATTTAATCAGTCCCCTTGGCTCGAAAAATATATTACATTCAACACAGAAAAAAGAAAACAAGCAAAGACCAGTTTCGAGCGTGATTTTTTCAAGCTCTTAAATAACTCCATTTACGGTAAATGCATAGAAAATCTTAGAAAAAGACGAAATATTGAGCTAACCAATAACACAAGAAGAGGTGAAAAGTTGGTGGCCTCACCCAACTATAAAGGCTGTAAAATATTTGACGAGAATCTCGTGGGTGTAGAAAGACAAAAGAACAGTATCTTGATGAATCGACCCATATACGTCGGTTTTACGATACTCGAGTTGTCAAAAACACTCATGTATGATTTTCACTATAACTTTATAAAAAAAATTTATAGTGGAAATCGTGCAGTTCTTCTTTTTACCGATACGGATTCTCTCATGTATCACATAAAGACGCAAGACCTACAAACTGATTTGGGGCTCCACAGCTCCAGATTTGATTTCTCTGATTATCCCAAAAGCCACCCACTTTATTCTTCCACGAATAAAAAAGTTTTGGGAAAATTTAAGGATGAATTGAATGGTGAAGCTGCCCATCAATTCGTAGGTCTTAAGTCTAAAATGTACAGCATAAAATCTGCACAAGAAGAAAAAAAACGAGCCAAGGGGGTGTCTACAAGAATTGTACGAAGAAAACTTCGACATGAAGATTATGTTGCCTGTTTAAATAACCAGACAAGTACTTACGAAGTTCAAAAAAAGATTGACCAAAGGCTGCATCAACTATACACGGTACAATTCAACAAAAAATGTTTATCTGCGTTTGATGATAAACGTTATCTTTTATCGGATGGTATAACGAGCCTAGCCTACGGACATTACAAGATTAAAGAAATTGAAGAAAATGGCGAATGCTGAAAGTTGTATATATATTTATTTTTCATCATGTTGTATATAATTAATCTCTACAAAGAAATTTATGGACGATGAACCTATTTCGTTGCGAAAAGTTGAATATATATTTATTTTTCATCATGTTGTATATAATTAATCTCTACAAAGAAATTTATGGACGATGAACCTATTTCGTTGCGAAAAGTTGTATAAAAATTCTGTATATATTGATTTTTTACTAATCAATACAAAAAGTATTGTTTGTTGTATGTGAATCGAAGGCAACAATGAGTGGTGTGGCGGCCATGCGACCCCTGCTTAGTCAGATAATACAACCTATATAAAATTATTTAAAATTTTGTATAGGTTGGGGGGCCTTTAGCTATCACATACATCAAGCAAGACTTGTTTTTTTTTATTTCTAGGTTCCATGAAGCTGGATTTCCTCATAGACACTCTACAACTTTAGCAAACGTCACACATCTGATTTCCCGTATGACACAACTCTCGCTTAAACATAATAATAATTAAACCCTTTTATTTCGTTACAGGTCTCTCGCAGATGACTGATGAAGCAGGAATGGCAGATTTAAAAAAAAAAAAATGTGGCGTTATGAATTGATTTCATAGCGGGTGGTTATGGCGGGTCCACAATAAAAAAAAAAAAATATTGTACATTCTGTTAACATTATTATTTTTAAAGCAGGCTTCCTACCCCTCAACTCTACTCGCACTGTTCGCATTCTGTTATTTTTAAAGCAGGCTTCCTACCCCTCAACTCCACTCGCACTGTTCGCATTCTGTTATTTTTAAAGCAGGCTTCCTACCCCTCAACTCCACTCGACTTTGCTGAAGCATAATAATAATTAAACCCTTTTATTTCGTTACAGGTCTCACGCAGATGCCTGGTGTAAAAGAATAGGTAAAAAAAAATTGTGGCGTTATGAATTGTTTTCATAGCGGTTGGTTATGGTGGGCCCCCAATTAAAAAAAAAAAAAATTCCCTGACAAGAAAGAATCTGATTAAAACCCTTTATTTTTCACAAAAAAATTAAGCCCCCTAAAAATAAGCCCTCCCCTCTCTCCCTTATCGGTTAAAAAAAATTAAGCCCTCCCCTACTTCACTTCCTCTCTTATCTTCCAACACTTCCGGTTCACTTCCTGTCTTATCTTCTTTCACTTCCTGTCTTATCTTTCATCACTTCCGCTTCCACTGCCAGGCTCACTTCCGGTACCCACCTCCACCACGCACACAGCGCCTGCTGGAGTCTAACATACATTCTTCTACTACTGTCGGTAAAGGACCAATTATGTCGAAATTCACTTTCGCCAATGGAAATTCTGGTGTTGGCATTCTCTGCAAAGGGGCTAGATGTTTAGGTCGATAAGCTCTTCTTTGTTGGCAACTAATGCAAGATTCTACTAGATGCTTGACATCTGCAGACATACCTGGCCAGTAAAAATTTTCGCGAATGCGATCAATAGTTTTCTGGAAGGCTTGATGACAAGCTGCTAGAGAATCATGTGTTAGTGCGAACACTTGGGGGATTAGTTCTTTTGGCACCACCAGTTTGGGCAATTTATTTAAAATGGGAGAGTCTCGAGTGTCCTCGCACATCAAGAGATCATCTCGGAAGAAAAATTTCATGTACTTTGGTGCTATATCCACTCCTTGATCTAGTTTCTGAGCAATTTGGCAACACTTTTTGTCAGTCTTTTGGAGTTCTTGAATTTTTTCAAGAAGATCAGTTTGGGGCATAAAAACATTCTCCTTTGCTATTTGTACACAAAAATTACAACTTACTGTATTTACAGAGATTTCATTAGAAGTAGTGTATCTAGAAAGAAAATCCGCAACACTGTTGCATTTGCCCTTGATAAATTTGATTGAAAAAGTAAAATCAGATAAGGTGCAAATCCACTTTGCCATACGAGAAGTTGGGTCCTGAATTTTAAGCATATAAGTTAGGGGAGCATGATCAGTGAAAATAAAAAAGTGGGTGTTAGCTAGGTAACACTTAAAATGGGCGGTTGCCCAGACAACAGCTAAAAGTTCCCTTTCTGTGGCTGAGTACCTTGTTTCAGGGTCCTTCAACTTTCTGCTAGCAAAAGCCACAGGGTGTAAAAAGTTGTTCTCATCTAGTTGAGATAAAACTGCGCCTAAAGCTTCACCACTCGCATCAGTATAAAGATAAAATTCCTTCGAAAAATCAGGGAAGGCAATACATGGTTTAGAAATTAAAGCAGCTTTTAAATCTTCGAATTCTGCTTGCGCTGCAGGGTTCCATGAAAAACGACCATTTTCTTTAGTTAATTCAATTAAGTTTTTAGCTCGTTTAGAAAAATCAGGGATAAATCTCCTGTAAAATGAAATTGTACCAATAAAAGATCTAACTGCTTTGCGGGTATCAGGGGGTTGAAATTTTTCAATTACTTCTATATTTTTATTAATGGGTGAGACTTTACCTTTATGGATTTCAAAACCTAAATATTTAATTTTATCTGATAGAAAAAGGCATTTACTGGGTTTTAATTTTAAATTATGCTGGCGAAGTCTATCAAAAACAGTTGTTAATTTTTCAAGGTGGGATTCTACATCTTTGCTAGCAATAACAATATCATCTATATATACAAGAATTCCCATATTTCCCAGATCTCCAAATATTGCACTCATGAGTCGTTGAAAAGAATTTCCTGAGTTTGATAAGCCAAAACAATTTCTCGACCACTCAAATAGTCCTTTATGAGTTATGATTGCTGTTTTGTGTCTGTCCTCAGGACGCACAACTTGCTGGAAAAAGCCACTTGTTAAATCAAGTGTAGAAAAGAAATTTGAACCGGATAGTGCATCAACCGAATCTGTGATATTAGGGATGGGGTATGCATCTTTAACTAAATTTTTGTTTAATTTTCTAAAATCGACAGCCAATCTATAAGATCCGTCTGCTTTCTTAACCAAAATGACTGGAGCCGCAAATTCAGAAATGGAGGGGGATATTATATTAGCTTTTAACAGGATATCTAATTGATCTTCCATTTCTTGTTTAAGATTATGGGGAACTCTATAGGCTTTACATTTTACAGGTTTATCAGAAGTTAAATTTATTACATGGGGAATAGTGTCACAGCCGGGCAAGTCTAGGACTGATGCTGCAAACACATCTTTATTTTTATTAAGAAAATCCTGCATTTTAAGTTTAAGAGGGGGATCTAAATGGTCAAGATTAATATCTGAACTCCAGCTGAGATCAGCATGATCAAAATCAGCTAGTGGAGTGGGCACATTAACATTAAGGGCATAATTACAATTATTAGAATTACACTCAGAATCATCGATGCACTTTTGAATTTTAGCAACCCTCATTCCCTTATTCAAAGTAACCTCATCATCCGAAAAGTTAGCAAATGAAATAAATAACCCGTGTTCCTGAGAACAGATTGTTCTAGATGATAAAACACCATTACCAAATTTTTTTACTAGGGGTTCCAAAATAACAACATCATTATTATCAATAAAATTACTTCTCGAGCAGTTTACTTGAGCTAAAATTTTAGATTGGGGGGGGATAGTTACTAAATTTTTCAAAACAGCAAAACTAATTTTAATAATCTTAGACTTTTCACATGTATCACTTACTTCAGTTTCGACATCATTAGATTGTGACTTTTCGCTATCATGACAACTCACTTGGCATACAGGGACATTGATTTCATTTTCATTATTTTTCACATCCCTGATAGTATTTACACTAAGATCACAACCATTTGTTCACATATATTATCCCGACCAATTGCCTTATTTTCATTTAATTTATCACTATCCATATTACTACAATTTTCATGATTATTTGTACTATTAACATTTTCTAATTTTGAAACACTTTCAGAAGATTTTTGAACAGAGGAATTGTTATCATTACTTTCACATTTATCTAAAATCACCTTATTTTTATCTTCGCTACTACATTTTTCATTATCTCGAATCTCTATTTGTTCTCTACTATCCCTTACATTGGCTTTTACTACCATACAATTGTTCTCACTGTTCTTATTCTTCTCAGAAATATTACTAACATTAGAAAAACATTCTACATTACCCTCAGTTTGACATGACATATTTTTAAGGCAAGAAATTTTGTTATTTACAATAATTGGCGGTTTAATATTTACATGACATTCTGAAATTTTTGGAACATATTTACAAAAAGTTTGCTCATTAATACCAAGACTAATAGATTTGTCACTACACCTTATGATAGCCTTGTACTCAGTCAAAAAGGGCATACCTAAAATAGCAGTAAATTCATCAGCGAGTTTACCTGCTACTACAAAAAAATCAGCTTGGCAGCTGACATTACTGAAATTGAAAAATAACTTAACTTTCTCAGTGAGAGGGACACATTCACCTGTCACAGTTAGAATGGGTACATTGCATGCCTCAGTTTTTACACCTGGGAATAAACACAATCCCTGTCGAGAAATTAACACAGTGCAGTAATAAAAATATCACCGACAGCAATCCTTGCGGTAGGGAGATTGCATGCTGATGGTGGGAAAACATTATACACAGAGGGGGGTTTTGTCGTTCGGCTTCTCATGAGTCAGTCCGACTACTCCAGACTCAGCCATTACCCGTTTAAATTTTGTTGAAGATTGTGGTCATTGGCAGTGTTGTTATTCTGCTGGGTTACATTATTTTGATTACCCCTATTCCTATAATTACCTCTCTGGCCATTGTTGGTACCTCTGTTTCTCTGGTTATTGCCATTTCCACTATAGTTTCTTTGATCCTGATATCCCCTGTTATTATAACTGCCTCTGTAGTTATTGTTAGGTCTGGCCATACCTCTACGACTATAGGGATTTTCATTATAATTTTGCCATCCTTGATTTCTGGGGTTTTGGGGGCAGTCCTGAAAAAAATGGTTGGGGTCGCCACATCCAAAACAGAAAAAAGGGTTGTACTGGACATTTTCCTGGGCTGGTGGTCTCGCAGCATCTGGTTGTTGCATAACCAGACTATCAATTTTAGCCGTTAAGATTTCCATTTTGTTTTGGAGTTCTACAATTTCATGGTTGGGATGGCTAACCTGGGGTGTAGGGGGGTAAACAGCAGCACATGCTACACCTGAGGGGACCTGGGGGGCAATGTTTGCTGGTTCATAGCTGTAGAAGGGGTTAACACTCCTACAAGCCTTTTCTTCAAGTAAGGCAAACGTTAGTATTTCCTGAGGGGTCTTTGGATCTTTTGAAATGACACCCTTCCGAATTTCTGGAGATAGGTTACCTAGAAGCATAGAGTGCAGTATAGCATCTCTACTTTTATTTACAATGCCCTCAGCAATTCCATCAATGACAAGAGCTCTGCGTGACAGATCAGAGGCTCTGTCGAAAAAATCTTGGACAGACATTGAAGGCGTCTGTTTGAAGTTAAGAAACTTCGATAATGCCACATCTGGCGACTCCTGTTCCGTGAATCTGTCTTGTATAATTTCCACTAATTCCTTATAATTTTTGCCTTTATTAGCCTTAATTAATTTGGCTGCTTTCCCTGACAGTCTGTTAAACAGGGCGAAATTTTTTTCTTTTTCATCCCAGTTAAAGAAGGTGGAAATATCTGTGAACTTTTCAATAAAGTCGGAAAAGGATATAGTAGAGTCCCCGCTAAAAGGTGGGATGTTGGATAAATTATCCATCAAAGACGATTTCTTCTGCAACTCAGCCATCTCCTTGGTAAGGGTCTCCGCCATATTTATGAAATGTTTTGACAACAAAAAATTCAGCGATAAAAAAAAATTTATAATTAACCCTACCTAAACCTTCAGCAAAGAAAAAAAAATTTACACAAATGCAAAATCTAAATAAAATTACTGAGAGCTACACCCATGTATACACTAGTCGCCTTTGTCAATATATATAATCAATTGCAAATAAATATAAACAAATGGGAAAGGTATGTTAAAATTTCTAAAAATTCAGTGCGGGTGGGGTATTATGAAAAAAAAAAATGAACAGCACAGATATGAGGGTTAACACTTCATAACATATACTCAAAGACATAATGCACAATACATTTTGAAAAAAAAGATAGTTGCCTTATACCCTGAACTTTAAGTATACACAAATAAACATTAAAAATTTGAATTGTGCCACACAGGTAAGTGTCATGGCATCAATTCTTTGTTGGGGTTTTGTTTTCTTGCCTAGGTACTATTACCTTTTGCAAAAATTATGAATGAGTGCAAATTACCTATGACTAAAGATTGAAATGAATCCTGTCAATATGCATACTAACAAAATTATTCTCAAACAAAAATAAATTTAGAAAAAAGGTAAATGGATTAAATTAAACAGAAACAATTAAAATTTAAAGAATTTAAATTTACATGAATTCTAAGTTTTGAATTCAAAATAGTATAAGAATTAATCATTTAAAAGCACTGACAAGATTCTCAATTTGCACTACATCCAATTCCCCAACAATCAGCATTGTGAATTCAAGAATTAATATGAAGGGTAACAACAAGGAATTTTCATAGACATAATGATTTAGACTAAGTGAAAATTTTGGAATAAAGGGGACAAGATCTTTCTTTTAAAGAAAGTACAGAAAGGGGGGGTATAAAATTGATGAGATAGGTTAAACAAAATAATATTTGACCAATATTAAAAAAAAGCAAAATCAATTCCAAGAATTCACAACACTGAAGCTGTGATCGTATAGATTAATCCTTGTTTAAGAGACCATGAGTAAATAATTAAATTTTGAATAAGTAATTCATTATTATAAAATGCTCTTCATAAGACTTTAGATCAAAATGTTAAAATTACTTAATATAAAAAATTCAGATAAGTATGTCCTGTAATTAATTAAAGAATAGTAAAAGGTCTCAGTTAATTAAATAAAATAAGTTTGAATATTAAAAATTACAACATCCAGTAAATTAGCAGTTTATTTTTTTTTTATTAGATTTAATGCTTAAAATAATATTTAGAAATTCCATGACTAGAGAATACAATAATTTACTTTAATTAATCAATTTATTTATTTATTTATTTTACCAGAATTAATATTTAAATCAATAGAATAAATTAAGTTAAAAATTACTATGCATTTTAAACTGATAATTCAAACTATACATAGTATTCCCAATTAAATTTTAATGATTAACAAAAAGTAAAATTTCTGAACATGAATCTTATTGAAATGATTTAAAATAAATTAATAAGATAAAGAAAACAAAGATGGAATTTACTTAGATATTTTGTTTATTTACAGAAACACATTATTCATAGCTTTCACGAATTAAAATAGCAATCTAATGTATTGAAGTCATGATAATAGATAAAAACATTAACAAATTGGTTAATCCAAAAATCAGAAATATCATATACTATAATCAGATAAATTTAACTAAAAATACTGAAGTTATATTTACCACTGAAAGTACATAGTGATGCTATAGGTGCTTTGGCTATTCTTTGGTAGGCTTGGTTTCCCTCCATTATTGCACTAACAAGAGTTCGGGAATTTAAGGTACAATAGTTCAAGTCATAGTGGCTTGTTGGTAACGACTACCATGCTTGGCTACTACATTAAGTAGTCCAAAATGTCTAAACAGATTCCGAGACGGTAGAGGACAATATGCACAAAGAAATGTATGTAAATGAAGTTAGTCAGGAATAAACTATTCACAAGAAGTTGTTGTTCCCACACCGAGAGTCGATTCTAATAATTATTCTGTGACTATTTATAACACGCTTCTGCCACTCCGTGTGAATCTTCAGTTACACACCGGCTCCAAATACGAGCAGTGGTGCTAATCTCTAGCAATGATTATTTCTGAACATCAGTCTTTAAAGGCTGCAAAAGAATGTTTTCTTTTATTCGTTTTATGTTGCAGAACGCTAGCAGAGTCTGTTAGCAGGGCAGACGCATCTCTCGATATACCACTAAATCTGTACATCCTGATACTTCGACATCTAAAAACTTTCTCGAATTCTTTTCGTCATTTCAGGCCGCGTAGCATACAACCCGTTACTATCAACTCCCTAGCGATCGTCCGTCTTTCTGCTCACAAAAAAAAAACAATCTACCGTTCGAGCAGGCGGCGGTGGAGAGAAAATGACACCTAACAAGCACTCACAACCTCACTGTTCGTCGTTTTAAACATCACTCGTCTACTGCCGGGAGAGAAGTGTCTCTCTCTCGAAAATTTCGCCACTGCCTAACCGGCGGGGTGAGGGAAGGAACCCTCCACCCTCACACACCCAAACTATCCGAGCTTCAAAACATGACTGCCTCTGCTAACTAACTCTCTGTTTCCTTGGTAACGCTGGACCAGGGGGTAAAAAAAAGTCGACGCTGATTAGATGAGTGGGGGGAGCAAATAACACGCCTATTGGATTAGTTGTTGCTAGGTGAAAAATCCTAGCTACAATTCCTGGAAATTAGCCGTGTGTTGGGTCCCACGAAAAGAAAGAAACCACGTGCACGCTTGCACCTGCTATTTCGTAAACAACGACTCGAAAGCAATATACTGATGCATCTTCCTAACAAGCCTTCGAAATAGTTTTATGACTCTCTTTACTGAGGGTAATAAAAGTTGTACACAATACAACTGACAATAATGCTTCAGTTATTCCCATGACTTCTTATAAAGGCCTTTTGTACTTTATCCAATCTGCCTGTGTGTGTTTCGAATTTACGATCCCTTAAATTACGTGAGAATTTCAAGTAAAAGTTGTTTGCGTGGAAACTATCTCATAGTGAAAAAAGAAGAACTTGGGTGGTCTTGACTTATAGAGAAATACAAATCTTTGGATTTTGAAAATAAGAGTTTTAATTAATAATGTTTAAGAAAAATAAGAAAAAGGAGGAGGGGGGTTTGATTAAATATTAAAATAGAATGAGTTTATAAAAAAGAAATGTTTTAAGATATTAATGAAAATATAAATATAAAATTTTAGATTAAATTACCTCTAACAACTCAAATCCAAAATGGCTGCATTCTGACTCATTCAGGAAGACATTTCTTAATCTGGGATGCATGAAATTAGCACGTGTTCTTATTTAGAAATCCTGTAGTAGAATTTTCTGTCTGCAGCAAACCAAAATTTATCTGCGATCAACCAATGTTGGGTCAAGCTTACTATCATAAGAAATGATAGTAGTAACCCATAAAATTTAAATTAAAAAAAAAATAAGTAAAAGATACAATAAATACAATAAATCTAGAGACTTAATGTAAAGTTTAGCAATTTTTTTAAACCCAGCATTTTTCTTTTTAAATTGTTAGATTAATCTACCTAAAATAATCTTCAGCGCACACTGTCGTTCTACACTGTTTCTGTTACTGAGTTTAAAAACCATGAACTCGAACAGCGTTTTCCATTTTTCGATAAAGGCAAAGTATTTTTCCGAAAATCCCGTCAAAGCTTGCATTTTGAAAAGAATTTCCTGATGCGACAGCCAGAGAAAGATCGTCAGAAGGCAATAATCGTCTATAACTGAAAATGAAACACATCCATTAAAAAATGAAAAAAAATGTCGATTTCAAATCACTTCAATACTCATGCCTGCTAATTGCATGCTTTTACGATTAAAAATATCTCTGTGAGAATGCGTCAGAAATTTCGCGTTACGAAAAATATTTTGAGTTCATTAGTAATCGAACACCTCATGGTGATGATAATATAATTTACTTATTTTAGTTTTACATGCATTTTTAATATTTTAGCTAAGAACTGGATTGAAGTACAACTTGTCAAAATTTAAACCTAATGGAATTATTTTAAACAGACATGAGACATAATAAGTTGCTTAATCGAATGATACTTTTTAAATCAACGAAAATTAGAAGGAAAGCGTTAAGACTTTTTTTTTTTTTTTTTTTTTTTTACCTTGTCAAGCTACATTCTGTAGAAAATTAATTAAAAAGATAAATAGATTAACTTAATTTAAATGGCGCTTTTACCTTGCTTTGATAAAGTTCAAAACTCTAAGAAGAAGAGCAGTTCGCTTAATATATTGGACATTTTAGAAAAGACGGTACGTAAATTAATTAATTTTTCGGACTTAACGAAGCACTCTGTGGGTTAATAAATTCTAACTATGTCTGTCATTCACGTTTATGGTTTTGCTGCTTATTCTACTTTATTTCGAAATATATTCTTAGAGTTTTAATATTTTGTTAAATCTCTAGTCTAGAAGGTAATGAATCACTGCATAAATTATTAAAGTAAGGAAAAGTGTTTTATTGTTAAATCTCTTCTTCTTTCTAAAAAAGTTTATTCATTATACAATTAAAATTGTTTTTTTAACATTTCAAGATGGTTAACATGGTCACCAATTTTTTAAACGTAGCTAAAATTTCTTTATCTCTGCACTAAAAAAAAAAATGTTGATTTTACTGTATAATACTGGCATCAGTGTATGCGCGGTATAATACTGGCATCAGCGGTGTAATACTAACATCAGCGTATGCACTGGTGCTACTGCGCGGCAGAGTATTACTGCTTATTTTACTGTTTGTTACTGTCAATTTTGCGGTATGATACTGGCAGCTGGAATGCCAGTATCATACTGTAAAATCAACATTTTTTTTTTTTTTTTTTTTTTTTTGCAAAAATTTAAATGAAAAATAATAAATATATCCGACGAAAGGGATTTTAAATAATTAAGGCTGTTCTCAAATGCAAACTGGATAGTTTCTGGTACATTTTTTAAATTTCAAGACGCGGCAGAGAGCGGAAAAGGAAAAAAAAAATGATGTTGTGAGACAATAATCACTTATAACTCAAGATGTGATTCATTTGTCGAAGAAGGAAAAGAAAACTGTTCGATTAGAAATCACTTCAATAATCATGCCTGCAAGTGTCAAGCTTTTGCGTTTAAAAATGACTCAGAAAATATATCAGAAAGTTTCCTGAATCGAAAAAAGTTTTCGTCAGGTGTACCTCCCCCCTCCCCCCCCACACACATTTCCTCCGCTCGAGCTTTTTTCTTTTACGTTAATGTGTATAAAAATAATCTTAAACAGACAATTTAGTGGGGGGGGGGGGGGGGGCTCAGAAAGAGTGTAAAGTTTGAAAAAATCTGGTAGAAGCTTATTTTAGGATTTTTTATATATAAAAAAACGCGATCAATTTTGGTTATTCTATATTTAAAATTTGAAAAACGACGGTAGAAACGTATTTTTGAATGTTTAAAAATTCTTGCTTTTGAGTTCTGACAAAAAGTTCTTAGTTTAGATTTTTTCATGTTTATATTATTCTTCATTAATAATAATAAATAATAACAATAATACAAACGCAGCCTATTAGACTGTGGTCCGCAAGAACATATCTGTCCCAAAATCTTGCCCCTCTCTCGATTTCACTCCGTCAGTACCCGTGGTTTTTAAAAAAGTGTTTAGAACCCCCCCCCCCTTTTTTTTTAGACGGTAGTTTTGCTCATTAAAACACACACACACACTAAAAAAGAAGATAATAAAAGAAAAAGTAAAAAGAAACCCGTGTCTGCAAAAAAGGTAATCTGCATCTCCACTTTTTATATTAGTTTCAATATTTCATTTGTATTTTAGAAAAATTATAAAAACAGAGCAAACTGTAGTCAACTTAAATGGGTTTCTGCTAAATCGTGTCGAGTAAGCGAGATTTTTCACTCTCTAATGAAGTTATCATTATGCCAACCATGTGAACAATGCATTTCGAATTACCGGGGTAGTCGAGTTATTCACGTGCCACTATTATCGCAAAGTCCCGATATACCAAAATGAACAATTGTTCTTCGAATAGAACCGAGGTATAATGGTGTATTGGTTGTACCGCAATATTAGTTCGTTTCCTGAAAAAATAAATTAATCCACACAAGAGGCATTAGATTAAAATAAATCTTAGATCCATGGGACTCTTTTTATTTTATCTGAAACATCGACACAAGAAAACAGAGGGTGGCCTTCGCTTATTCTACCAAAAATTTACATCTTTATCTGACAACAACGAGAGAAGATCTGATCTAAATTTTCAGATGCATTATCGCCAACACATTAGATGCAAACATGACAAATCTTACACTTCTAGCCAGGCTTAAACCATTAAACTTTTGACAGTTAGAGATAAAACAATATTAAGAATTTTGAATGAGAAAATGAAAAGGGATACCATAATTGGCAGATTGTCAATTTTGTGATTTTTAATGTACAACCCGAGATTGTTTTGAGAAAGCCAGACATGTGTTATTAGAAGCAAACAAGAATTTTCATATTGCATATTTTTGCAGCAGTCAATTTATGAAAACGGCGCCCGCCTTAATAATACAAGAAACAAAAAAAAGAGGAACGGCATATATTAAGAGCATCTGGATAGTACTGTAAAGAATCCACGATGTTGTGTGTTTTTGAAATGGGGTAGCGTGGAGCCGTTTCACAATTGATCACCTTCATTAAATATTTCAGAACAAATTTTATTTAAAAAGCGTTCTTGAAATTTCTAGAGGTAAAAATTATTTACAACAATTTTTTTTTTTTAGCTGAGTTCGCTCGACTTGTAATTTATAGCAAATCACCAAATAGTCCAGTCTTTTACAGTAGTTTTAGAATCTTAAAGTCTTAACTAGTGCTACTTTTCACTCTCCCCGAAAGGTCAAATCCAAGGCTGTTGCCTTGACTTCAGAGAGATCGCACTCTCTCATTCAAAAATCTGTCAGCAAACCTGTCCTTCCCTACTAAGAAGGGAAACCGTCCTGAGATGAGTGTTTTCCACCAACACTCGTTCTCCTGCCGACACTCTAACTCCCTTCCTCTCGATCCTCTTCTCCGGTCCGTTTGCTCGAACAAAAGATTCTCCGATCACCAATCAAAAAAGTTTTAGTTTACGTCATTGGATAAAGCCTTTTTTAGGGAGGTCTTACTGAACTTTTAAATGTTCACGCAGGAAATTCCCACGATCTGAGACCCCACATATAGACGGTCAGATCAGAGAAATATTTGCTGTCTAGCAATTTCAGTTTCACAAGATTGATCGAAGCTCATCTTTTCCTATTGTAGTAACCGGCATTCTTGTCACCCCACAGCTAAGCGTGAGAAAAGTTTTCCAACTCTTGGGAACTTCTATCTTTGATTACTCTGCCTAATTAGCAGACTGTGAGAGATTTACTGAAATTGTTACAACACCCCCACCATCAAAACATTTTCCGGGTTAAAACGCGGAAAATCTGCAAAAAAAGGATTAGCTCAACATATTTGAGTGGCTCAAATAACATTTCAATTTAACCTCACTATATACATCAGTGACCTAATTTCTTATATACTGCTTACCATTGCTTGAACATCTAGCTTTAGAGACTTTTTTTTTTTTTTGAAAGATACTTTTTTTTTACTACACATGCCCAAAATAACAATAAAACTAAAAATAATCAAATATGTACAAAAGATTGGATTTTACTCAAATACTTACTACTGAATTTCTTTACTTGTGTTTGCCGAACAATACGTTTTACACAACCGTTCAATTTCTTTAACAAGAGTGTCACAAAGGCGTGAATTTCCACTGTCCCTACTCTCTTTCAACAGAATTTCGAAGGATTTTAGAAAACTCTTTGTGAATCCGCTCACTTCCTCCAGATTAACTTTCGAATGATAACCCTTCCTGTCAACACTCACTTCCATATTTTCGCGTTTATTTTTCGAATTACCCTGCCGGTCGAAAACCAACTCATCTACTTTCCTTGACCTTTTCAAAAGGGTTTCTTTTTCCCCAATACACTGAGAACGGTGGTTCTTCATTTCGGGGGGGAATGACGAAAGAATTTCTTCCTGCCCTTGTGGATCTGTTAAAGGGTTTATCTCAATCCCCGGGTTCTCAAAACTGGAATTAGTTTGCGATTTTTGCTTTCGCTTTATCTTTTCATTTATTAAAGCCTGCGTCTTATTACCTAAGATATAGTGTTTAATTTTAGAGTGTCTAGGCAGGATTGCCGCTTTCGTATTTACATATCCGAGACCTTTTATTTCCATTTTTATACGTGCCACTCTAAATCGTTTTGGATATTTATCAAATGTCTGTTTAAGCCAAACATATTCATTGCCTAATTTGCTCTTATTTACCAAATTCCATGGGCAAACACAATACGAGCTACCTGAATCTCTAAGTACACACGCCTTCTTCCCATTTATTTTGTTTTCACTCAAAAAAGGTCGGAACAAGCTTTTGTCTTCGCTTATATCGCCTAAGTGATTTATGCTCTCGAAAGATTTTACTTCCGTAATATCCCTTTGTCTTTTCGGACAACGTGCCATTAGGTGAAATTCGCTTCCACACGTATGGCAACGTCTCTTTCGTTCAAAGATACGTTCCCTGTCTTTAATTTCCTTGTCTCGCCAATTTATTTTTTTGTCGGAATTTTTTTCTTCTCCAGAATTTCCCTCGAGTTTCGTTTCTTCAGATTTCCTATCATAAAAAGATCTCGCATTCTCTTTTTTATCTGAAATCCCTTTCACTGCTTCATATTCGTCCAGACATTTTGCCAAAACTAACGGGTCTTTGTAGTTTGCCCACGAATCAATGAAATGCTCTTTCATTTCACTAGAAGCACGGAGCTTGATCTGGTCAGTTATCAATAAATTTTTCAGACTACTGAAATCCGTAACATCTAAACCATTCAACCAACCCTCTAAATAACTGTTGATCTCGAAAATAATATCCTTCCACGGAGCATCTGGATTGCGTGGATGTTTCATTAATTTTTGACGATACGATTCGGGACTCATACGGAATCGTTCAAGCAAAAACTTTTTGACGTATTCAAAGTTATCCGTCTGATCTTGCGGTTCCCTTAAAATTAACTCTGCAATTTCTACCGGCACTAAAGCTAATAAATGCGTCACTAAGTCACCAGTCTCTTCGGAGGCGTGGGTTCGAATCCCACCGCTGCCACCAGCTGTAAAGAATCCACGATGTTGTGTGTTTTTGAAATGGGGTAGCGTGGAGCCGTTTCACAATTGATCACCTTCATTAAATATTTCAGAACAAATTTTATTTAAAAAGCGTTCTTGAAATTTCTAGAGGTAAAAATTATTTACAACAATTTTTTTTTTAGCTGAGTTCGCTCGACTTGTAATTTATAGCAAATCACCAAATAGTCCAGTCTTTTACAGTAGTTTTAGAATCTTAAAGTCTTAACTAGTGCTACTTTTCACTCTCCCCGAAAGGTCAAATCCAAGGCTGTTGCCTTGACTTCAGAGAGATCGCACTCTCTCATTCAAAAATCTGTCAGCAAACCTGTCCTTCCCTACTAAGAAGGGAAACCGTCCTGAGATGAGTGTTTTCCACCAACACTCGTTCTCCTGCCGACACTCTAACTCCCTTCCTCTCGATCCTCTTCTCCGGTCCGTTTGCTCGAACAAAAGATTCTCCGATCACCAATCAAAAAAGTTTTAGTTTACGTCATTGGATAAAGCCTTTTTTAGGGAGGTCTTACTGAACTTTTAAATGTTCACGCAGGAAATTCCCACGATCTGAGACCCCACATATAGACGGTCAGATCAGAGAAATATTTGCTGTCTAGCAATTTCAGTTTCACAAGATTGATCGAAGCTCATCTTTTCCTATTGTAGTAACCGGCATTCTTGTCACCCCACAGCTAAGCGTGAGAAAAGTTTTCCAACTCTTGGGAACTTCTATCTTTGATTACTCTGCCTAATTAGCAGACTGTGAGAGATTTACTGAAATTGTTACAGTACATTAATATTCCGAATTGAAACCTCAGACAAGTAACGTACATTTAATGTTACGATGAAATATCTGGGACCGTTTTAAGATAGGAAGAAATGATTGCATTTCAGATTAAAGAATAAAAATGATTTTGAATATGGAAATTAATTCACATAGAGAAAATTAAATTTTAGAATAAAACATAAAATATATATGATTCTATATCATAAATATTCCTATGAATTATCTTTTTTTAAACGATTCTATTAAATAAAAATAATAATAATAATAAAAATATATTTGAAATTATCATTACTGCATGAACATTTTTTGATAGTATATAAAAGTGTATATAATTTTCAGAAACAGGTATAGATTTATTTTCATCTGCCTATAATGTAATATATTCAGTTTATCACTCATCACAATATAATATATTCAGTTTGTGAATATATTATATTATGAATTTTACAATCATTCAAGAACTAGTCAAATATGATTGATAATACCACTTCAAACAGGACTGATATGATTTATATATCCCAAACTGAATACAAGATAAATTATCACGAAACGCAGACTGTTTAGGCATATTCTAACTCTTGTGAATCGCCATATATAAATTATTGAGAATACATATTTTGCAGCTAAGTGCCTGGCTGTGTAACAATTGTTTGAACAAGCAATTAGCCCGATTTCTCCCTGTTCGTCAAACAAAAGAGGACAAAAGCAAAACATTCTGAAGACGCCCTTTACCTGTCTGATAACACCGACCACTTAATGAGGATGTCTATGAGCAATCATGCCATATGTCTTAAGAGGTCGAAACAGTTCAGATTCAGAACACCTCTGCTCAAACGAGTCTTCTACAAAAGCAGAGCATCATTTTGGGAGGACACAGTGGGGGTAATTGCCCCCTTCTGAGTTTCAAGCTTTTTTTATTTATAAACTTGTTATAATAATAATAATTATTATTATTTAGAAGCTTTTATTTGTTTTTTTTCAATTTATTAGTAATTGCGTGTAAATAAATTATAACAGTACAATAAATCTTTTGAAAATATATGTGAAAAATACAGTCTTTTTTTCATATCATTATTATTAGTAGTAGTATTATTTGAAAGCTTTTATTTGTTTTTTTCAATTTATTAGTAATTGCGTGTAAATAAATTACAACAGTACAATAAATCTTTTGAAAATATATGTGAAAAATACAGTCTTTTTTTCATATTATTATTATTAGTCGTATTATTTGAAAGCTTTTATTTGTTTTGTTTTTTTCAATTTATTAGTAATTGCGAGTAAATAAATTATAACAATACAAATAAACTTTTGAAAATATATGTGAAAAAAACAGGTTTTTTTTTCATATTATTATTATTATTATTATTATTATTATTATTATTATTATTATTTGAAAGCTTTTATTTGTTTTTTCCAATTTATTAGTAATTGCGTGTAAATAAATTATAACAGTAAAACAAATTTTTTGAAAGTATATGTGAAAAATACAGTTTTTTTTTTTCATATTATTATTATTGTTATTTGAAAGCTTTTATTTGTTTTTTCCAATTTATTAGTAATTGCGTGTAAAAAAAAAAAAAAATTATAACAGTACAAATAATCTTTTGACAATATATGTGAAAAATACAGTTTTATTTTTCATATTATTATTATTTGAAAACTTTTATTTGTTTGTTTATTTTTCCAATTAGTAATTGCGTGTAAATAAATTATAACAGTAAAAATAACCTCTTGAAAATATATGTGAAAAATATAGTTTTTTTTTTTTTTTTTTTTTTTTAAATGCCTAGAAATTTGGAATATTATCTGTCCAACGAAAGAATTTGTCCACCTCCAGGCAAAATCTGAAATGGCGCTCCTGCACATAGATCAATGAAGTGCATACTTTCTTAAGATAAATTTTGAGAAGTATATTTCACCAGGCATGTTACATCATACAACCAAATTAAATCGCCCTACATTATACACAAACGTACGGCTTGCCAAAATTGTTCAATAATATCGATATCTTCCAAAGAAGGTTGCAAGATAAATTGCTGAGGGAAAAAAAATTGCAATTTCTGAATTGCTCTTATGAGCGAGTAAAATGACGTCTGTAATTTGTAAATTTGATATGTATCTTCTTTAAATAATAATAATATTCAGCCAAGACCATTAAAGAATTTTATTTACAAAAATTACGACTCTCTCAAAAATCCCCTCCCTCCCCCTCCCCCGCTCAACAACGCGAAACTTTCTGACTCATTTTTAAACGCAAAAGCATGATTACTTGAAGACATGATTATTAAAATGATTTATAATCGAGAAGTTTTTTTTTCCCCAATATACAATCACGATCATCGATTTTTATCTCATTTTGAAAGCGATTATTGTCTCACTATTGACTTTTTCTGATGCCAATTGAAATTGGCAGGAGCTCTTATTCACAGCTTTGTAATTGAACAGTTTTTTTTCTTTTTTCGGTAAAGACAAAAGAACGTTACGAAAATGTTGTGAAAGTTGGTTTTTTGAGCTGATTTTCTGGACGACACACAGCGCTGGAAAGGAAAACAAAAACTACCATCAAAAGACAACAATCGCTTATAACTCAAAATGTAATTAATTTATCGAAAATGATAAAGAAATAAAAAAATTCTGTTGGATTACAAATCACTTCAATAATCTTGCCTGAAAGTGTCCCGCTTTTACGTTTAAAAATTTTGTGTTGTTCGGAGGGGGGAAAAATATTTTTTGAGAAACGCTTTAAGATTGTTTTCAGATTCAAAATAAATATTCTCTGACACATTCGCGAAGTCCCATTTTTTTGGTAACTGAATAAAATTTGCTGATCTTTTCATTCTGATAACAGAAATCAAATTGCATTTGCCTTTTTTTTTTTTTTTTTTTTTTAGCAAACGATTTTTCAAAGAATATGGTATTTTTTTTATTTTTATATATAATAGCAAACGTTTTTTCAAAGAATGTGGTTCAGGTTGACATATTAGCAGATTTTTTTTTTTTTTATCCGACTAAATATCGTGTAAAGGGAGCAATAAAATATAATCCAAGTAGTACCACGCTTATAGAAAAACGAAAAACTTTGTTCGATTCTTTGATACGTCAGTAGAAATGTCTTCGTACTTCATGCATTATAAATTTTACTTCGAGAACTTATTAGAGAGATTCGGCATTACTGAGTGAGAAAATAAAAACTTCAAAAAACCCATTTAGAATTTATCATTACTGCGCGAACATTTTAAAGTTAGATGCAGAATTTCGTATAGTTTTCTGGAACAAACATGGGTGTTTTCATTTTCCAATTCGTAAATATATCCTGTGACTCATACAATTAATCAAGAACTTGTCAAACAGGATATAGATAGTACCTCTGAAAATATCTACGATGTTGATAGCTATATATGAAATTGAATACAAGATAAATTATCACAAAACACAAACTTGTTTAGGCATAATGTCAACTCTATATTAAATCGTTAGACATAAATTACTGTACATACATACTTTGCAATTGAGTACCTCGATGTGTAACAATTGTTTGAACAAGCAATTAGCCCAAACTCGCCCTGCTCTTCATATGTAAGAGAGGTCAGAATAATATGAAAACACTCTTTACCTGTGTAGCATTTGTATTTAATGAGGATACAAACCACTTAATGAAGATATCTGTAAGCGATCAAGCAGTAATTCTCAAGTTATCGAAACATTTGGACATGAAATTACTTCAGTTGCATGTTGTTTGCTTCAATTGAAAGTACGTTTGCGTGCATTTAATTGAGGATAAAGTAATTTCCCAAATGTTCCTGTTCTTCAGTTGTTCGTTCCCCTTGCAATTAAGGAGATATATTATTAGCAGAATGCGGCTTTTAGGTTCGTATAACTAATTGAATAAAAGAGGCTCATAAAAATCTTGAGTACCCGTATGCAAGCATAAAAATTATATTTTCATGAGTTGGAAGGCTGGTCTTATAATAAAAAAAATTTCTAACATGAATAATGCATAGTATGGATATATATATATTTATTTAAATACACTGCAGCTAATATTAATGACAATGTACATGTGTAATCAAATTCATAATGATCGAGATTAAATCAAAAAAAATAAAACAATAAAACTAGGGAACAAGTAAATTAATGAGATAGTAGGAAATAAAATTTTTATTAATTATTATAGTTACAGTAATAAAACAAAAAATATCAAAATGGTCTGATAAAACAGGTAAAACGTTTACATGTTTCATTAGTGATGGGCATATGGATTATTTTGATTATTCGAATGAATCATTCGGGCATGTGCAGAAGCATATCTGTCAAACTTTAAAAACAAATTTATTCAATTATTACCAGAAATTTTGGAAAAAAAAAAAGAAGTTTCTGATTTTAATTCTGAATGATTCATTCGAATAATCAAAATAATCATTATGCCCATCACTATGTTTTATTCGGCTTCGACGCGGATTTTACTTTTAGTTGCTCCAGATAAAATATAACAAATAATATAATTTCTGTGCTCAAAAGAAAAGGTTGGGATTTAAAAATAAATAAATAAATAATGAAAATTCACATTAAATTCTTATTGTAGCACACTGAAAAAAAAATGATTTTACGGTATAATACTGGCATTCCAGCTGCCAGTACTATACCGTAAAATTAACAGTAATAAACAATAAAATAAGCAGTAATACGCTGCCGCGCTGCCAGTATTATACCGTAAAATTAACAATTTTTTTTGCAGTCCATATTTTAGATACTGTTAGTATCTACATATGGTACTTTTCCTTATAAAGCTGCATGTATTTTTTGACATTATTTTTATTTCAAAGATTCGAAAAATAATTCTACGATTCACCGCTACATATTTTTCCACCAATTTGTTTTGCCATTAAAATATCGGAAGGACCAGTAAATGAGAAAAATGTTTTATAAGCGATAGAGCAAAAGTACACTGCATACCATTCGTTCACTGCATGCCATTATTTAGCATTTACGAAAAATGGATTTAAGAATATAAATTTTGAAAATCTTTCCATAAATAAAAAAAAAAATGTCAGAATAATAGTGATTTGAAAAATACGTAACAATATAGTAAGTACTACAGTTTTGATAACTTAAAAAATTTGTTACAATGAACGAATTAAAATTGCTGATCAGAGAATGTGCTTGTGCATTTTTAACTTGAAGGACGACAATATTATACATTATGATATATAAGGCTGATCTGAATTAATTAATTCGTTTTAATAACGGTATAAATATTTCAGGTAATTCGTTATATCCATGACTGCCTTCGTGCGAAACTAAGAATCTTGTTTAGATTCAATATTAAAACTCTATTTTTATAGAATTAATAATAATAAATACAAAAGATGTATAAGAAATCAGTTCGAAGTTTTTACATATGTTTAATTTTATTTGCTTCACATATCAACATATGTAAAAACTGCGATGGTGCTATTTGAGTATTTCATATCGAAAAATAATCTAATTGATTTAATGAAAATACATTAAAATTTGTTAAATAAACATGTGTTTTTGATCTTATGTACAACACATTTCAACAATAATCAAACAAATATAAATCAGAGAAGCACTAAATATACGTAAAAAAATACATTACAAAAATACTTTACAACAAACAAAACTTCTTAGAAAAAGAAAGAAAAATTTACCACACCAGTGCAGGGTGGGGGGAGGGGACAAAAATCATGTACCTTTTACACATCTCCTTTAATTCATTCCTCGTGAATTAGTTTGTAATAATATATATATATATATATATATATATATATATCCGGATTCATCTGCCCTTTGACTAATCGGTCATAACCGGAATGTCCTGCAGTTTTTGTAACAATATCTTTTCAGTAAATAAAAACAATACCTACATTGTCGCTAATAATAATAATAATAATAATAATAATAATAAATAAGCTTTAACATTACATAAAAATGAAACAAATTACCAATTTCAAAATTCTGCAAAAATTGCACAATGTAAAAGAAGACAAATGTTTCTTAATCTACGAAAATAAAATATACAAAGAAGAACGAAAATATACAATAACCTTTGCCGAGTTACCCACGATTTCGAAGAGAATTCTTTATCTTTAGAAATCTCAGAAACCAATATATTATAAAGATTTAAAAAATCATTTATTGTTGCTGATTTTCAAAAACATTTCCGAGTTGATTTTATAGTGTATTAAACAGTTTTCTTAAACCGAAATATTCCCTTTTTGAACATTTTCAGCTGCATAATTGAATTTATACATCCAAGAGTAATAAAATAATATTAATGTTAATGTTAATGTTAATGCTATTAATTTAAACATGCTTGTTGAACATGAAAATGTGTACTTGAGAATTGCTACACTGCATAAAAATAAAATGTTGATTTTACAGTATAATACTGGCACCCCAGCTGCCAGTATTATACCGTAAAATTAACAGTTATAAACAGTAAAATAAGCAGTAATACGCTTCCAAAAATGCACGGCAGCGCGTATTACTGCTTATTTTACTGTTTATTACTGTTAATTTTACGGTATAATACTGGCAGCTGGGATGCCAGTATTATAATGTAAAATCAAACAATTTTTATTTTTGCAGTGTAGCATCAGAAAAATCGATAATCTGGTTTGAGAAAACTGTTTAAACACTATAAAAAGTACTTGGAAACGTTTCCGAAAATCAGTGGCAGCAAAATAAACTTTGTTTTTATAAATGATTCTTTAAATCTCGTAAACATATTGGTATCCGAAGTTGCTAAAGATAAAAAATACTTTTTGGAATCGTGGGTAACTCGGAAGAGGTTATTGTTATATTTTCGTTCGTGGTTATACACTGGAAAAAAAAAATAATGTTGATTTTAGAGTATAATACTGGCACCACAGCTGCCAGTATTGTACCGTAAAATTAACAGTAATAAACAGCAAAATAAGCAGTAATACACTGCCGCGCCTGCCAGTATTATACCGTAAAATTAACAGTAACAGTAAAATAAGCAGTAATACACTGCCGCGCATAGCTGGGGTGCCAGTATTATACTGCAAAAGCAACAATTTTTTTTTGCAGTGTATTATATTTTCATATATTAAGAAACATCTGTCTTTTTTTGCAGTGTGACAAGTTAATGAACAACGACAATAATAATAATAAATGTAAATTTTAAAAGACATATGTTTCCCTTTTCAACCGTATTTCAACTGAGTTTTAAATTACATTACCGTATACATCTGACACAAATGCAAAAAAAAAACAAACAAAAAAAACCCCAGAAAGATAAAGAAAAAATGCAGTCCTTTTTATTTCGTAAATATAGTATAGAACTGCAACAATAATGAATTCGACAGTTTCTCCATACTATTTTGCATATACTTCAGAAATTATGTATTCCTGCGAATTTTAAAAGTATAAGAAAAAAAAATTGCGACATTCCCCTTCACATTTAAATGTTATTATTTTCTCGTGTTTGGAAACGTCATTGAATTTCTAAAATATTGAAATACAATCCAAATCAATGCACATTTCATTTCTGTGATATGAATTCTGAAGTAGTAATTGTTTGCGAGCGAATTGAAATTTTTAAAGAAGGATTTTCGACGAGACGCGTATGGTAATAAAATTTTCCGTAGAATGTAAAATTCTTTTGCATTTTAATTTCACACAATGTCGCGATACAATAACATTTCTTCGCGTACTAAAAGGCTTACATAAAAGAAGAAAAAATTAAAAACTCAAACATATGCTTTTTTATTTTTCTTCAAAACACGGAATTTTGATAAGACAGTCTTAAAATTAATACAATGAGAGCTTGTTTTTGTAGGGACTATAAATGAAACGTTAAATTGCAGGGAAATATAAGAGCAGTAAAATTTAATGCCCAAGCATAATTTGTTGAAAACTGTAAGAAAATATTACGTTACCCATCATACGTAGTATAGGGTAAGTCTTGTAATCGTTTTGAAAATCGAATTTTTTTTTTTTTTTTTTTTTTTTTTTGACGGATCTACACGTTTCAGACACTGGAGATTCCGAAAAACATATTTTTAGAAAAAAAAAATTTGCCGTCCGTCTGTGTGTCTGTGTGTCTGTAAACGCTCTATCTCCCGAAAAAATTGAGATAGAGACTTGCAATTTGGTATGTACTTAATATGTAATAATGGGAAGAAGCCTATTTCATTTCAATAACCTCGATTAAACGGAACTATTTTTTTCGGACTCTCGAAATATTCGTTCTGATAAAAGGTATATAAAAATTTTCGAAATTGTTTATTTTAAGAAATGAATATAAAAGACAATAAAAAAACATAAATTTTGCATAAAGCATGAAGTCGATCGGATAATGAGTTGCCGAGATATTTGGAATCCTATTTCCACACTCTTCGATTTTTCATGATCCTGTATTTCATCCAAATTTCACTTCAAAGAGATATTTTAATTGGAAATTTAACACTTAATCAGATGCAATAAACCGCTAGTTAATAGGATTATTATTTTTGGAGTTATAAGGAAAAACCTCTTTCAAGCAATTCAGTAATCGAGCCTTTAAAGTTTATGACGTCATCAAGCCACGATTTTATTTGAATTGCAAGGCATTTTATAAGTAGTTTACACATTTTTATTTTAATATTTTACATTATGCATATCCATGATGGGTAAGTATTACGGTGGCCCCCAACGACTAGTTTATTGATGAAATCGGAATTTCGGAATTATTCTTTTCTACATGGAATACCCGTAAGTACTGTGCCGAATTTTGCCATTACATTAAGGAGTAGAAAATAGTTCTTCATGAAGTAAAATCTTCAACAAAATACAAACACGTATGTTTGTTACGAAATATCTTCTAGTTTAATATTTTTATTTTGGTAGTTATGCAGTTTTACCACTATAAAATCATTAGCACCGAATAAACTCACAGAAATAAGCATTTTAATGTACCAATACTACAGCTTCAACAGAAATGATTCGCACAGTAAGTCACTACAACTACAACTTTCACTTTTAGAACCGTCGTATATGTCCATAACATCCATTAAAAGCATCAGTGGTTTAATCATTGCTATTACACTTTACAACAAGCAATACAGCATAATTTCATCTACATCGCAAAGTTATGTGTACCACACACACACACACACCAAAAAAAAAAAAAAAAAAGCATTGATTTAAAGCTTTTTTTAATTTGTTCCGCTCTTTTGTACTTAAATCATTTTTGGAATTTTACGAATCAAAGCTTCCAATTTGTTAAAATAATAATCTGTTAATCCTGGCACGCATGTATAAGATATGCAAATCACAATTTTCGAGATGGACCGTAACGCAGAGATATGGATGTTAGTATTAGGCAAAACTTTATTTATTCCAAACTAAAAATCTAGTTTATATTTGATATACTAAAATTCTACTTTTATGGAAAATAATAATAATAATAATAAAGTAATAGAAACAACAATGACAACGACAACAACAACAATTTTTGCTAAAAGAATTATACAATTCAAAATTTAACACAAACTGGGTAATTTAATAAACAACACAACAATAATATAATTATAAATGTTGTCAGGTTCTCTCACAGCTGCAAGAGTTGAAAGCTATTCTTAAGGGATTAGCATATTGTATGTATGGTATATGTATCTATTGTGTACCGTTAAAGGCGTCTTTTAGAAAATCTTAATCCGAAGGGTGGCGAGTTGAACAGAATGAAAGAAGTATTTCCATTGCAATGTGGTCTTTCATATATGGGAAAGCTATTGCAACCTTTTGTTTAGGAAGACAGATCCGTCAAGAGGGAGGAAGTGTTGTCAAGGACCCTTGGAAACAGAGGAGAAACCCCGTAGAAAGGAGGGTGCTCTGCAGTTTACGAGAGAGAGAAAGTTAGTTCGAACGTAGGAAGCGAAGGTGTAAGGTCGTTCAGAGTTGGAGCTCTGAGACCAGTGTTGAGTTCGGACGGAGCAGCGAAGTGTGAAGGTTGCTCGGGGAATGAGCGCTGAGAGCGGGTGTGAGATGAATAGAAATCTCAGTGTGGAATAAATGAACGTAGTCTAACGGTACACGTAAAGCGTTTCTATAATTATTTTGATTTAATATTAAACCGGATACTTTACCTCCGAGTTTAAGTGTAAATATTGTTAATAAAGTGTTTGTTTAAGTGTAATAGAAAGAGTTAAGTTTTCTTGAATATACATCAAGTATCGTGCCCGATATCACGTATTCATATCGGTGGTGGCAGCATATCAAAAGACCGGATTTATTTCGAAGTTGTGTGGACGGAGAAGTGGAATCCGACAAATGTAAAATGTCATATTTTCTTTTTTAATTGAACAAGAGTTTCAATTGAATTTTAAATTACATTATTGTGTATATATGAAACGAATGCCAACTGAAAAATTCCTTTGTATTTCATAAATCTAATATTAACTGCAACAATAATGAATTTGAGAGTTTCCCCGCTATTTTGCATATATATAATAATTTGCAATATTAAATTACATTATCTTATATATTTGATAACAGAAAAATGCCTTTGTATTTCATAAATATAATAGTAACTGCAGCAATAATGAATTCGAGAGTTTATTCCGCTAATTTGCAGAAGATATTAGAAATTTTGCATTCCTGCATAAAGAATTAGAATTTTAAAAGGATTAGGAAAAGTTGACATTTCTGTTTACACGTATAAGATATACAAACCACAACCTTCGAGATGAAGCATACGCATAGATCTGAATATTACTTTTGGCCAAAACTTTATTCATTCTAAATTAAAAATCTAGTTTATATTTAACAAAATAGTAAAGTAATAGTAACAACAATAATAGCGATAACACAACAATTAATGCCACAATATAACATTAAAAATCAAAAGAATTACACAAACTACTAAAAATTTTACACAAACTGGTAATTTAATAAACAACACAACAATAATATAATATTAAATGTAAAATGTCATGTTTTCTTTTTTAACTGAACAAAAGTCTCAACTGAATTTTAAATTACATTATCGTGTATATATGATACGAATGCCAACTGAAAAAATTCCTTTGTATTTCATAAATCTAATATTAACTGCAACAATAATAAATTCGAGAGTTTCCCCACTATTTTGCATATACCTAAGAATTCCTGCTTCAAGAATTGGAATTTTAAAAGGATTAGAAAAAAGTTGACCTTCCTCTTTACATTTAAATGTTGTTATTTTTTCGCGCTTCGAAACGCCATTGAATTTCGAAACTATTGAAATGCATAATCCACATCAATGCACATTTCATTTCTGTGATATCAATTCTGAAGTAATTGTTTGTGAGTGAATGGAAAATTTTAAAGTAGGATTTTCGACGAGACGCGTATGGTAATAAAATTTCCTATTGAATGTAAGATTCTTGCATTTTAATTTCACATGATAGTATAACTATGATGTTGCTGGCTGGAGCGGGTACTGATATTTCTTAAATTTGCATGATCGGAAAAATCTTTGAAGATAGTGGAAAGTTCAATAATTATTGCTTTAGGCGATATAACTACTGAGTCTCCCCTCCCGAAGTAAAATCAGTCAGAAAAATAATACCAGTTAACAAAGTACACATATTCACGTGAAACATTTTTCTTTATTGTAGGCTGTAGAGACATCAAAACATTGGAGAAGGGGAGTGGTCTTCCAACACATCCAAAATCACGAACTACTCAGTACAAAAGTTAGATAAGATATATTTAATAGTATTATTTTGATAGATAAATAGTTTTACCATTGCAAAGAAGATTTGCACAGAACGATGTCATAAAAAATAAACATTTTAAAATATCTAATTTTTTTTTTTTTTTTTTTTTTTAATTTCTCTTGATTTTTTGAAGAAATCACATTTCGCCAGAAGCCAAATAATACCAATTTGAGAAATCCGGTAACTCGGGTACGCACGTATAAGATACACGAATCACATCAAGCTTTAAACTGAAGCGTACAGATCCGGGTATTACTTCTAGCCAAAATGTTATTCATGTCAATCTACAAATCTAGTTTTTATTTAGCACTAAAAAATTACTTTAACGGAAATATTAATAATAATAATAACAATAACAACACTAATAATAATCTTGGCTACAATATGAAATTCCTATCCAAATATATATATATTGTATATTTTATTTTATTTTTTTCTTTTCCAGAAACGTCTTAAGGCTGTTTTCAAATCCAAAGGAGCTACTTTCTGACACATTTCTGAATTCATTTTTGTTCGGAAACGCTTGAAATTGGCAGATGTTCTTATTCAGAAACTATGTAATCCAAAGACTTTTCGTTTTTTTTTTTTTGGTAAAGGCATCAGATCTTTCAGAAGATATTGTCAAAGTCGACGTTTTGAACCGAATTCCCGACGCGGCAGCACGAGAAAAGGGAAAAGCTTGTCGTCTTACGAATAGCTTATAACTCGATAAATAATTTATTTATAAAAAAATGGAAAACTCATTTCGATTCTAAATTACTTCAAGAGTCAGGCCTGCCAATGTTATGCCTTTGTGTTTAAAAATGAGTCAGAAAATGTGCCTCAGAAAGTTTCGCGTTGTTGAACAGGTCATTTGAGAACCACCTGAATAATTTTTCGTTCTTCATGAGCCAAAATTACCGATTTGATAAAATGCTATTCCAGTAACCTTAGTTCACACTTATAAGATACACGAATCAAAACCTTCAAGCTGAAGTGTACAGAGATTCTAGATACTTCATTGTCAAAATTTTATTCATACCAAACAATAATACTTAAAACTCCACTTTTAGGGAAGTAATACGACTATTACTAATAATAGTGATAACAATAATAACAACAATAATAATTTTTGCTGTGATACAAAAAAAAAAAAAAAAAAAAAAATACACGTAAAGCTTTCAACTGAATTTTAAATTACATTACTGTATGCATTTGGAATGAATGCCAGATAAAAATTCCTTTATATTTCATAATCTTAACTGCAACAATAATGAATTCAATAGTTTCCCCGCTACTTTGCATGCACCCGAGAAATTTTATATTCCTGCATCAAGAATTGGAATTTTAAAAGGATTAGAAAAGGCGACATTCCTCTTTACATTTAAATTTTATTACTATTTTCTCGTGTTTCGAAATATCATTGCATTTTTAAAATATTGAAATACAATCCACAACAATGCATATTTCATTTCTGTGATACGAACTTTGAAGTAATTGTTTGCCAGTGAATAGATATTTTAAAGAAAGGATTTTCTACGAGACGAGTGATGCACCAAATAAAATTTTCTATTGAATGTAAAATTTTTGCAGTTTAATTTCACGCGATGTCTGCAATTCAATAATATTTGTATATGCATACTGAGAGACTGGTACAGTAGAAAAAACGAAACTCCTAAATGAGACATGTGAAAGAACTTTTCATATAAAAAAAAAATACTTTTTATAAATGAAAACTTAAAAATTTAAAAGCATTTGTTTACTTTGAACTATCTGTACGTAAATAAAATTTGCTAATAAGACAATATTTTTTTTTTCTCTCTCTCTCTCTTATGTGGAAATGAAAAACGCTACTTAGAAAACATCAATCAGAATAACACACTATCTGAAAAATGTACACATGTCTAAATTATACCGGTTCTCAAACAAATATTTTCTCCTGTTCAACAACACTGCAAAAAATAATTGTTGATTTTACAGTATAAAACTGGCACCCAGCTGCCAGTATTATACCGTAAAATTAACAGTATTAAACAGTAAAATAAGCAGTAATACGCTGCCGTGCAAGCAGTAATACGCTACCGCGCATGCGCGGTAGCGTATTACTGCTTGCACGGCAGCGTATTACTGCTTATTTTACTGTTTAATACTGTTAATTTTACGGTATAATACTGGCAGCTGGGTGCCAGTTTTATACTGTAAAATCAACAATTATTTTTTGCAGTGAACGTGAAATTTTCTGACATATTTTTTGACCCGTTTTTAAACGCAAAAGCATGACACTTGTATTGTAGCATGGTTATTGAAGTTATTTATAATTGAACAGTTTTTTCCATTTTTCGATAAATTAATCACACCGTCAGTTATAAATGATTGTTATCTCATGACATAATTTTTTTCCCTTCCCGGGCTGTCGCGTCCGGAAATTCGGGTCAAAATCCCCTATTTGACAGCATTTTTTCAAACATCTTCTGTCTTTACCGAAAAATGGGCAAAATAGTTTGATTAGAAAGTTTCTGAATAAGAGCGCCTGCCAATTTCATGCGTTTGGAAAGAAAAATAAATTAATAAATGTGTCAGAAAATAGTCAGCTCGGATTTGAGAACAACCTTAATGTAATTCCATAATTTTGTCATACCTTTGCTATAACAAGTTGTAAATGTAATTAATGAGATTGTTCAAATTCTTATATAACAAGAGTTTTAAAAAAGGCAACTAGAGGAACAAGGCTTGAGTATCTGAGAACAACTTCAATAGTCTTAAAAAATTATGTCTAGACATAGATTAAAAAAAAAAGTCTTGTAAAATTTCTTTATCCTATATTGTTTTAGACTAAAAAGAATTTTCTTTGAGTATAACGAAAGTTAAATTAAATTTCTTTCAAAAGAAAAGTTTTTTTTTTTTTTTTACTACTTCGAAATATTTTTCCATTTAAAAAGAGATATTTTAAGTTTTAAGACTTTTTCCTTTCTTATTTTGAGCAAAATGAAAATTTTCGGTACTCTAATTTTATTATAATTTTTTTCTATTGAAAGTTTCTTTAGATATTCTGAACTAATGTAAATTCATAACAAGGTTTATCTTACAATCAGGATGAATGGATTATATATTTTAACAGTGGTTTCTAATAAATTTAAAACTACTCTTAAATACATGAATGTGTTTTTTCCTGATGCAGTTATGAAAAATCAGTTTTTTCCGTACTTGAATTATTTTGAGATATTCTTATTAGTGATGGGCATAACGATTATTTTGATTATTCGAATGAATCATTCGTGTATGTGCAGAAGCATATCTGTCAAACTTCAAAATTTTTTTATTCTATTACTACCAGAAATTAAGAAAAGAAAAAAAAAAAAAAAAAAGAAGAAGTTTCTGATTTTAATTAGAATTTTAGATTAGACGACAGATTTAAAAAAAAAAAAAAATTGTGTTTCGTTGCCCGAATAATTCATTCGAATAATCAAAATAATCGTTATGCCCATCACCAATTCTTATAGAGGTTCCTAAGAATAAAACAACTTTTGTTTTTTTATTTTTTTAAAGTAAGGCACTATCCAGAAAAATAATTTAAAATTTATTCGATTTCGTGCAATTTAACACGAGCCTGTAGAAATCACACACACACATACACACGCACATATATATATATATATATATACATAAGATATAACACTAATTTCATAAGCACCTTTTCGTGTTCACAAATTTCAAACATTTTGCTTATTATCAAAAATATTGTGCTTTTTAAAAGCATAAAAAGTTTTGAATTCATATGTTTATCGGTCGAAAGTCGGTCTATTGCTAATCAAGAGATTTTTTTTTTAACCCAAATTTAGCTCTTTTGCCCCTTAAGCAATAAGATGTGAAATATCTATTATATTATAAAAATGCGCATCTTTGCTATCGATTTTGTTCATCCATCTATATCTCCAACTTTATTAAAAAAAAAAAAAAAAAAAAAAAAAAACATAAATTGATGGAAAGAAAATGAAGCCCTCCAACAAATACAATTTTCTGCTGTAGTGATTTGAAACGCTCGAAGAATTTTGCCAGATCTCGTGATATCAAGAGAGGATTGAAACACCGGGTTGAGGAGCAGCTTGATCTGAAAACTATATAGGAAAAATGCCAATTCCTAATATCTAGTTTTAAAACTCCGTTAGGAGAAAGTACTTACTTCAACAGAGTAGCATATCTTTAAAATGACTTTTTTCTATGCAGATGAAAGACTAACTTTAAAAAAAAAAAATCTTTTTCTTTTCTCCTCTTTTTAAATGCTGACTGAATAGAACGCACTCAATTGTTCAGTAATTTTTAAAATGATTTTTCTTTTTTAATTTTCTCTTTCTTTTCTAAAACGAAAATCCATTAGAAAGACTCTTTTGAATAAAAAGGACTGGCATGTTACGTGGCTTTCAGGTCAGGTATAATTATTTCACTTTTTTTTCCCGCCTCAAGTAAATTCAATCTAAGTTTAAATAGAATTTTAATTACTATACGTTATTATTCAATATTTAAAAAATAATTCTTTCTTGAACTCAAAACAAAAAAAAGAGAAGAATCTTTTCAAATAATTCGAGTGCACAGATCAGTTCACTAGTGTTAATAAAATATGTTTTTTGTTGCTGTTTTACTAAATTCGCTAAGAAAATATTAAAAATCTGTCTCATCTGCAGATTTTATTATGGAAGAAATTTTCTTATATATATATTACAACAGTTTTCATTCAAGAACCATCTTCTTCACGTAATGCTGGGAAAACACTGAAAATCTGCCTCATCTGCAGATTATAATACAGAAATTCCATATATATATTGTTTATGATTATCTTCAGTCAGCTTCCCATTTTCTCTAAACGTAACGTTGGGAAAACATTAAAAATGTGCCTCATCTACAGATTATGTTGATACTTCTGAATGGGGTGCTTGCGAAAAATATACCCTTAAAATAAAAACGAAATATTCATTGATCTTAGACTCTCAGTCGCGTTCGTTAAATCAACCAAAATAAGACAGTTTTCTTATGAACTTTTTATAATCAACTTCAGTTCCTGCTCTCATTTTTTATACTAAAATTATGCATAATCATTCACTACCTTGGGCTTATTGCAATAAGCCTGGGTGTTTGAACAAACAGCTGGTCATTTTCTATTTAGCCTAAAGCTTCATAGGCTTATTGCAATAAACCTAAAAAAAAATTAAAATTAAATCAGTCATGATTGAGAAACAATTGGTCATTTTTCAATTAGCCTAATGTTGTATAGGCTCTTTACAATAGGCTTAAAAAATACGTGGCTGATTGCGAAAAAAATGGTCATATTCCAACCAGTCTAAAGCAATAAGCCTATGAAAGATATCATGATGCTGATTTAAAAAAGGGAGATGATTCTCTAATTAGCCTTGACTCTTTGCAAAGTGCAGGATTTCTCAATTAGCCTACGACATATACATTCATTATTCTTCATGAAAGATCAAATTGATATTGGCGATATTACTGTAGAATAATTTTTCATATATTAACTTTTTTCTTTTTTTCATTTTGGATATGGATTTGAGAAAAATCATTTTTTTAGGTTCGGATTGACCCTAAAAGACATTTTCGAATTCAGGTCGGTTAATACCCGGCCCCTGCAGTAATTCTAAGATAAACCAATGTTGCCGAAATCTTCTACAAGTAAGTAGTAGGCTTAGGCTTATGACCATCACAAAACTTTCTTCTATGTTATTCTAATATATAAATTTATAATAAAACTGTTACACACCAACAATTACGAAGTACAGAGCATTTCTTTGAATTTAACTCGGAGTTACAATGATCAGTGAATGAAAAAAAGCACGCTTCCACAGCGCCCTTTGTTGGATATTCAAACACAAAATTGGACCAACATGCATATATTTTTAATAAATAACTTCAAATATAAATTTTGGTGCATTTCTATCCAACACAAACTAGGATATCGCTATAATGTTCATTGTAAAAATATAGCATTAACATCAGTGCCCGGCTGTTGAGTGAACAAAATCAAAGCTGAATCAACATAATATTTAATAAATATATTACAAATTCAATTTGGTGAAATTCTATCCCTTAGATGCCGAGATATTGCTGTTAGGGAAAACGTGAAATCACAGCATAAGCAGCGTCCCCTGCTGAATGAACAAAGCTATAACTGAGACAGCACAATTTTACCTTTTTCTACATTACATAAGAAAGAAAGTAAATGCAATCGTGAAAATTTTCGACATCCGATGTATTTACACGTTTTGAGATGCCTTGAACTCGATTTGATTATTTTCAGAAAATGCTTGTCTGTATGTTAGTCTGTTTGTGACACACATTTTGTGGCCGCTCAATCTCAAAAATGGACCACAAGCATTTCTGACGTCATCCAACGTCACGCTGACATTTTTCTTTTAAACAGCTAATCAGCCGTCCCGATTTCCCCCACAAGCTTTCGAGAAGAGCCAATCAAATACGGGTAATTTGCCACAAGCATTGCATCTCCACCCCGTTCGTGTGGTCCATTAATGTAAGGTATTTAATACAGATTCATTTAGACCTTGACATAAATTGGTGCGGATTAAATTTGGGTATATATCACCTAACAGGTAGCGTTACTATGGTCTATTTTTCAGGATTTACGTGAAAGCTGAATTAATGCATGAAAATTCATCAAACTTCAAATTCTGTTAAACCTTGACATAAACAGATGCTTATTAGGTCTGGATGTATATCGTCCACCAGTTGGAGCTGCTATGATTTGTTTTACATGATTTCCGAGATAGCTATATATCAAGAAGTAATGCAAGGAAATGTAATCAAATTTCATATTCTGTTAGACCTTGATATACATAGATGCTGATCAGCTTTGGGTGCACACCGCCTAACAGGTGGCGTTGACATGCTGTGTTTTACACGATTTTTGAGATAGCCATATCTCAAGAACTAATGCACGGAATTTCATCAATATTTATATTCTGTTAGACTTTGACATAAATAGATGCTGATTTAAATTTTGATACTGATCCCTCAATAGCAGGTGCTGCTATGGTATGTTCTGTTCTTTTAATTCGCTAATGATCGTAACTCTATGTTAAATTCGGAGAAATGCTTTACATTCATAATCGGTAATGCTATTATAAATTAATATGTTATAATGGTAGAGTATGGTATACTTTCTTTGTGATGACTATATTATATTAGTTATGATTATGGTATTTATTCAGTTGGAACTATGACATTTTCCCGTTTAAGACAATATTGCTTTACAGACGGGCTCCGTTTAATAGGATTTACTGTATTAAATTTAAAAGCGTTAAAATTATTCTGTTCTTTTCTCCAAATTTGATTGAGGAAGCGTAAAGTTTTGTAACATACCAAATGAATGCGAATTAATTTATTATATTTGAAAATCATACTCTTCAATAATAATAATAACAATAATAATAATAAATTATGCCAAACACCTATTCTGACAATGAGGCACATATTTTCTTTATTCAGCGTTATTCTTTTATAGTTGCTCCTTTCTTACATTTTTCATCAAACAAAGAACTGCAAATGTTTTATTACCGATTCAAAGCCGAATGCAATTCAGTTATAGTACGTGTATTGCAATGTATATAGTGAGTGTATTAGCAGTTTATTTCTTCTCTCCACTTTTTTGCAATTCCTGGTATCCTAGATATCTTACAGAGAAAATAAAATAAATAAAAAGACAAACGAGCAAACTTCCTTTTCCGCAAGCAATTTCATCCAACAGCAAATAAAACCGTTATAAGAATTCCAGAGATAGAATACAAATAAAATGAATAAATTCAAAGAGAGCGAACATAGAATAAAGGGCATGGAGTATGAAAAAATAAATAAATAAATAAATAAAGGAGGTTGTCAAAAACCTCAGACGACTTTGTGTGTAGAAAATATTCCAGAAAGTTGTTTGCATTTAATATCAATAAGAAATCTAAATCATGCGCCATGCACAAATTATGGCACACTTTTCAATATTACACAAATTATTATTATTAACCCCTTATGCACCCTATTCAATTTAGTGATAGTATCCTGAATATCAGATTTATTAAATTTCGTCAAAAGTAGTTTATGTCATTATTTTTAAATACACTTGAAATATTTATTTACATGTAATGTAAGGAGATGATATAAAGGTTTATTTGTAGTATACAAACATAAATAAGGTTCAAAGTTCCAATCTTCATTACAGCGGGAAAATGATAAGTTTTTTTAATACAGAACGCCATCTATTTTGTGAGAAAACAATCATTCCTATACACAGAAAAAAATAAAACCCAATTTGGGTTGAAAGATTCTTAGGTATGTGCCCAAATTGGGCCATGTCTGTTTTTTTTTTTTATTAATGGGTATTTAACAGTGCCCAAAATGGATACACAGTGGTAACCAAAACAGGCATGACCCAATTTGGGCACATACCTAAGAATCTTTCGACCCAAATTGGGTTTTATTTTTTTCTGTGTAATGGCTGTACAAAACCAATCACAATAGCAATTAGAGACGTAAAAAAACAGATGCTTAGAACATTGCAGTCTGGACATAAAATGAGGACGTACGCACGTACGCCCTGGTATTTCAAATAGAAGAGTTCATGACGTACGCAGGTACGTCATGGGGTTAAGCGACATAAATACTTATTGCTTTCAATCACTGAAAAACATTTATGTCATTTATGATAAAAGCATCCCGATAATAAAGAAAATGTTGTAGTAGCGAATTAGAGGTTGTCATGTTGTGGATCAGGATTAAGGAAGATTCTTCATCAGTCATGATTATTTTCATTTGTTGAAAAAGAAAAGGTTGTTATAGCTATATTGTGAGTACTGAAAAGTACTTTTGTCAGAACTGAACTGTATTTTTTATGTAAGAATTATGCAGGATTATTAAGGTGGTTCTCAAATTCCCTGCTCAACAACGCAAAACTGTTTAACACATTTTCTGGCTCATTTTTAAACGTAAAGCCATAAAATTGGCAGGCCTGACTATTGAAGCAATTTGGAATCGAATAGAGTTTTCTATTTTTCTATTTTTCTTTTTTTATAAATAAATTACTCGTGGAGTTATAAACTATTTTTGTCACACAATTTATTTATCTAAAAATGGAAAACGCTATTCGATTACATATGCTATATATATATATATATATATATTCATTTATTCAATTTTTAATTTAATTTTTTCTTCTTTTAAATAAGCTTTTGGTATCTATATTCAGTGTGTTGAGGAATACTTTCATTGTCAACTAATTATTACATACTTAATCATTATTTCATAGTTTAAGTTGGTGTTATGGTAATGTTTCATTTATGGTTATATATATATATATATAATTTAAAAAATAATAAAGATGATAACGTGTTATGATTTTTTTAAAAGTGACTTTGAAAAAAAAAGAAAATATTTTATTACAATATCTTTCTCCAGTTCCGAATTGAGCAAGAATTAAAAGCAATATTTTTCACATACAGACGAACATACAAAGTCAAATCGCAAATTATAATAAATTAAAGTGTATAGAAGTATATAGTATACCATAAATTAAAGTATACAGAATTTTGTTGTCTAAGAAATACAATAGTATAAATAATATAAGTAGAGTACAGTGTAAGTTGCATACAAATGATTTAAAAAAAAAAAAAAAAAAAAAAAAACAGAATTTAAACGATCATTCGATATCTTTGATAGTAATTTAAAAATATATAATTTTAAAAATTCTTATAAAATTGGCTAATATAAATAAATAAATAAATGCAGTTAAAATGCTTTCTGCATTTTCAGTTCTATAATCATAAAAGCTTTTTTAGATAATGCTAGATCCAAATAACGTTAAAAGGATTTTTCTAATTATGCACTAATTTATTCTCTTTAGAAGATATAACTTACAATAAATTATCCATTTCAGGATACATAATTTACATTTTCATACACCCGTTTTGAAGCTCCTTAATGGCGAACAATTTTAGTAATATCTAATATAATAAGGCTTTTATTTTATTTTTTATCAAAAACTTTTGCGTCTGCAAAAGGGAAATTACTATTCAGGTATTCAGTAGATGTTTAAAATTGTTTAATGCTTGTACTATTAAGCTTTGCTATCGATGCATAATTTAATAACTGTTGTGCATATTCTTCATTATTTTTAAAATTCTAAATTTCAAAATCATATATGCCCAGTCTAAATTTCTATTATGAACATTACCCTAATCGTATTTACAAGGATTTAAATAAATGTAATAAACTACAATTATTATTATTTATTTTTGTTGCTGTATTTCGTTCAGTTTTGAATATTATGTTTGCTTTAAACCATTACTGGCAGTAGCGCCAATTTTTGAAATATATTTGGTGGGCTGAGAAATGAAATTTTTAGGTAAAATAGCATGGCTAGTTCTTTTTTCTTTCTTTGGGGGGGTGTTGGCGACATCTCTAAGTCAAGTTATCATATTACAGTAAACTGTAAAGTTGTAATTTTATTAAATATACATTCTTGAAATATTCCTTATAAAGAAGACTCGAATATTTACTATCATATCACCATACCATGAATATTATCACAAATTAAAAGCGCAAAAAGCTAAACATTAAGCAAAACATTTCAGTCATTTAAGTGATTTATGGGTGTCAGTCAGTCAGGGCATTAAAACAGATGGTCATTGATTCATACGTACTAATAAATGGTAAAATAAATTTTATTTCAGGGGGGGGGGGGGAGGATAAATAAATATACATCAATAAATAAAACACAACGAAATAAATAATACTGAACAATGGAAATTGGGTACGTCGGGACAGTAAATTATTGGGTGAGCTCGGGCTCCACGGGCCCATATAAGTTGGCGTCACTGATTACAAAAAAAAATAAATAAATAAATAAATAAATAAATAAATAAAAAACCCAATTTGGGTCGAAAGATTCTTAGGTATGGGCCCAAATTGGGTCATGCCTGTTTTGGTTACCACTTATCCATTCTGAGCACTTTTAAATACCCATTTAAAAAATAAATAAATAAAATTATCATTACAGTTGAACCTCGTTAACATGAACCTCAAGGGGAATCAAAATTTTGTTCATGTTAACAGTAATTCATGTTATCAGTATCAAATCTTTGTAATCGTTTTTATAGGGGACTATGAAAACAATTCATGTTAAAAGTAATTCACGTTAAGCGTGTTCATGTTAACGAGGTTTGACTGTATTTTTTTTTAAATGGGTATTTAACAGTGCCCAAAATGGATACACAGTGGTAACCAAAACAGGCATGGCCCAATTTGGGCACATACCTAAGAATCTTTCGTCCCAAATTGGGTTTTATTTTTTTTCTGTGTACTGACAATTAAAGACAGAAAACACAGGGAAGAATAATGTTTAACTATTACTCCAACTAAATATTATTATAATTGATTACTAAAGTTCAGCATGCTACAATGGTCATTTTCCATAAGATGGCGAAATTTGAAATTCTCATTAAATTTCTTGACTAGTGGTCACCAATTTTTGAAACTTAGCGATATTTTCTTTATCTCTGCACTGCGGGAGGGGGGGGGGGGAGTCTCCGCTCAACAACGCGAAATTTTCTGACATATTTACGGTCTCATTTTTAAACATAAAAGCATGACACTTGCAGGTATGACTATTGAAGTGATTTGTAATTGGATAGTTTTTTCTATTTACTTATTTGTGTTTTTCTTTTTCAAGCCTACTTTTTTGCTATTTCATTTAAAAAACAAGACTCGTGACGGACTCTTAAAAGTTGTTGGCCAGTGAAATCTCAAATTTCCCTCGCTATGTTAATATACAGGGTGGTCCTAAAATATATGTCAAAAATGTAAAGGTAGGTAGAGGGGACCTAAATAAGCATATTTCAGATAGGAATGTGAGTGCGGAAATCCAGCGTTCAGGCAGTAGAGGGTGCTGTTGATTTCGGCGGATGAAAGCGTTTCGTTGGCTTGAATCGTCATTCCCCGCACGATTCAAGCAACATGCATCGTTACATCAATGCGGGGGTTGTCGACATGCATTTCATGTGTATGGTGCTGCGCAAGGAAATGGAGCGGCTGCTCAAAGGATGCGCACGTTCAACGGCTTTCGAGCTTGTTGAAGGACTATACTCTACTGTGCATAATACTTCTTCTTCTGCGATATCTTCCAGTGCCCGTATCACGCCTGGAAGCATAAAACGATTTACTCGCGCACAACTGCCGATGAAGACGCTCAATCGTACGGCGATCCGGCAGATTCCTACCCGGGAATCGTTCCATGTACATCCTTTGAGCATCTTCTTGCGCAGCCCCATACATGAAATATGAAATGTATGTCGGCAAGTTCCGCATTGGCTTAACGATGTCTGTTGCTCGAAAACCGTACGGGGAAAGACGATTAAACACAGCGAAACGTTTTCATTTGCTGAACTCAACAGCGCCCTCTACTCCCTCAACGCTACATTTCCGCACCCACATTCCTATACGAAATATGCTTATTTAGGTCCCCTCTACCTACCTTTACATTTTTGACATATAATTTAGGACCACCCTGTATGTATAACATATAATATACTACGTTTTAAAAATAATAAAGATGACACTGTGTTATGATTTTATTTAAAGTGACCTTGAAAAAGTAAAATATTTCACTACAATACCTTTTTCCAGTTGCGAATTGAGCAAGAATTAAAAGCAATATTTTGCACATACAGACGAAGATTCAAAGCAAAATTGCAAAATCATTCAACAATAATAAGTATATAGAAATTGGTTGTCTAAAAATACAATATAATACTAATATAAATAATATAAGTACAGTACAGTGTAAGTACATATCAATGGTTTTAAATTAAGAAATTGATTTATAAAAATTAGAGATTTAGAAATTGATATATCGCGCCTAATTATTAAATTAATAAATTGTTTTATATCGCCTTAAGAATTTTTTTATAAACAGAGTTTAAATAATCATTAGATATCCTTAATAGTAGCTTACTAAAATAAAACACTAAAGTTACTTATAAAATTGGATAAATAATGAATGCAGTTAAAATGCTTTCTGTATTTTCATTTTCTATATTCATAAAAGCTTTTTAAATATTGTTAGATCCAAATAACATTAAAGGGGGGTTTTCTATTCATACATTAGCGATTATTCCCTGTAAAACATATAGCTTACAGCAAATTATCTTTACAAAATGAATAATTTATATGTTCATGCTTCCACCTTCTTGTTTAAAGCAACTTTAATGGCGAACAATTTTAATATATTCAATAAGGCTTATAGTTTTTTATCAAAAACTTATGCGTCTGAAAAAAATGAAATTACTATTCAGGGGATGCGTAAAAATAAAAAGTAATGCTTATACAGTAAAACCTCCATAACGGACACTCCCGAATAGCGGACACCTCTATTTAACGGACAGTTTTACAATCCCCACTCCCAAAACCTAAATTTTTGTATCTTTAACCTCTGAATAACATGACATTCCGAATAGCGGACAGTAATTTTGGCGATAAAGGATGAAAAAATATTTTTTAACGAGAATGAAAATGGAAAAAAAAAAAAAAAGCCTCTAAATTTATCAGAGCAATGTGTCACAAATGTTGCGATCACAGATAAATGTAGCGGGTGAGCTGTGAAAAATCCCCCCCCTCCTCCCACGTCCGAGAAAAAAAAAGTCCCTCCTTGAAATATTTAGGATTTTCTGCTAATTAATGTCTAGAAATACAAATTTATTGATCCCCAGAATTCCATAATACATTACATACAACATTTTCTCTTTCGTTTTAAATGCGCGTAAGATAAAAGTGGCATGAAACTTTAGGATAGATAATATGATGACTAGTATTTTTGTTTCATTTTACCCAAGATCAAACAATTTTTCAGATAATCTTATGCAGTGTCAAGAAACAAAGAAAAAATGGAATATCCTTTTATTTTAGTTAATTTCAAAATAACGTAAATTTTAAAAAGTAATTAACTGGATTGCGTAGAAGAGAGAAATCAGAGACGTCACATGGCGTCATGTAATCTGAGCAAAAGAAAAATATTAACTGAAAACCTAACATACTATTTCATTTATTTATTTTACACTTTTATATAAAACAAATAAAAGAGTTACTCTATTTATTTATTTTTAATTGGGAAATTGCATACTTATTTTTTGGGTGCGAGAATTAAAGGCGCCAAGAATGTGACGAGAGCAGGGGAAAAAAAACTATTTCGCAATGTCGGTTACTGTTTGATTCTTGTTTGTGATTAATGTTTAGGGAATGGCCTCAAAAAGAAAACGATTAACTTTAAAAGAAAATTTGAAATTGTAAGTGTATCAGAGAAAGAGAAATTGAGTTTACGGATACTTGCCGAGCGTTTTAAAATAGGTAAAACACGGGTGGGAGAGATTTTACGAAATAAAGAAGAAATAAGACATTTGTGGATTACTAACTCTAACGGGAACACAAAAAATGTGAAATTGAGGAAGACTAATTCCATTGAAATTGATTCTATAATCCTGAATTGGCTTACTTCACTTCGTTCAAAAAAACATTCCTATCAGTGGACCTTTGATTCAGAAAAAGGCTTTAGAAGTCGCGAAAGAACTCGAATTACACGATTTTAAGGCTTCCAGTGGATGGCTGGAAAAGTTCCGATCTCGGCACAACATCTCTTTCAAAACAATATGTGAAGAAGCACAATCTGTAGATCTTAAAGAAGTGGAAGATTGTGGCACGAACGACTGCAATCAATTTGTGAAGGTTATGAGGAGAGAAACGTTTTTAATGCCGAGGAAACCGGACTCTTTTTCAGAATTTTCCCGAATAAGACTTTGTGTTTTAAAAAGGATGACTATATCGGCGGAAAAATGTCAAAAGAGTGACTCACTATTTTATTATGTTGCAATGTGTTAGGAGAATTTGAAATCCCTCTTATTATTGGAAAATCTCTGAAACCCAGATGTTTCACAAAGAACATTCAATTTAATAAATTTGGTATTGTGTGGAGAGCGAATAAGAAAGCGTGGATGACCAGTCCTTTAATGATCGAATGGTTAACTTCCTTTGATAATAGGATGAAAAAGCAACAAAGAAAAGTTCTCTTGTTTTTGGACAATGCAAGTTCTCATACAAAACATTTGAAATTCGACAATGTTGAAATTGTGTTTTTCCCCCAAACACAACTTCAGTATGCCAGCCCCTTGATCAAGGCGTAATACACAATTTCAAAGCCTGGTACAGAAAGCTTTTATTACGCCACATTCTTTCAAAGTTAGATTATATGAATACACTTGAGAACTGCCTAAAATTAGTTAATGCCCCCGATGCTATCATTTGGATTCCCTCAGCTGTAAAAAACATAAAACCGGAAAGCGTACGACAATGTTTCAGAAAAGCAGGCTTCATATTAAAAGGAAATGAAACACACATTTCCGACACAAATGAAGAATTAAGCGAAATAAGTGAATTAATGAAATGTATCAGAAGGGAAGAAACTGCCGAAATTTTCATTAAAATTGATGATGAGTTACCTACTGAAAAAGAATCAGTTGATGTATGCGATTATATTCCTCCAGAATTTTCGACAAAAACTGACTCTATTAGTGATGATGAAACAGATACTGAAACTGGAGATGTTTCCTGTAATATCGAGAATTTCCAAGAAGCAGCAAAATACAGTGAGCAGTTACACAATTTTTTTGTAAAAAAAGATGATTCAGAAGGATTAAAACTACTGACAGAGTTAAAACTTCCCATTGAAAAACAAATTACATGTAATCGCCAGCAAAAGCAAACTTTTGTAACAGATTTTTTTCGTAAGAATTTAATAAACAGTGGATAAAGGTATGCACAATTTTATTTCAGTTTTATTGCTTAAAAATAATTTTAATTTCTGATTAATCATATAATACAGGTTTTAGGACATATAAAAGTCAATTAATGAAACATTAAGCATTTCATAGCAATTTTTGAATCTCTGAGGTTTTCCCAATAGCGGACACCTCCGAATAGCGGACAGTTTCCGCGCTCCCGAAGTGTCCGTTATTTAGAGGTTTTACTGTATTATTATATTTTGCTATCGATGCATAATTTGACAATTGCCTTGCATATATTCTTCATTATTTTGAACCGAGTTTTAAATTTAAAATTTTCGAAAATTATATATATATTTCCAGTCGAAAATGCAATTAGAAAAGCTCTTATTGTATTTACGATAACTTAAATAGATGCAATAAACTGTAATTATCTTCGTGGCATTTCGCGCTGCTTGAAATTATATAGTAATATTCATTTTAAAACTGTCAATCAGTAAAAATAAAAATATTTTTAGGTTTCTGTGGGGCTAAGAAAAGAAAAGAAAGAAAGAAAACTGAAAAGATAATTTAGATTCAGTTCGGGTTTGCGTTCCATGAAAAATATATACATTTTTTTTCTTTCCTTTTTTTTTTTTTTTTTTTTTTTTGTCGGTTTTCGATTTGCTCCAAATATATAATCACATTTATAGAAAAATAAAAAGAGTTTCTAAATTCTTTGACGATTTTAAAACTCGTGTTGCTCAAGCGTGGTAAACAAGACATATAGTTATGTCCTGATTAAAAAATCATTCCCCTTTATTTTAATTATTTTTATTTTTATATTTTGTCTTCTTGTCCTCTTTTTGTGACAGTGAACCAGGATCTGGAATACTAGTAATAATCGACGGTAATTAAAGATTTATTACTAGAGTCCGGATTATATGCCATTGCATATGTAAGCATTTGCTTATGTTGATTATATTTTCTATAAATGGATATAAGTGCATATAAAGGCATATTAATGCGTGAACGCTTAATCCATCAAAAGTGCATATTTCGTATAATTTTCATCCGAAAAAAAAGGAAGAAATTATAAATTTATGATTTTGCAAATCTTTATCAATTCCCAGACAGGAAGTTGTTTAATGGGTAATTGTAAAACTGACAATTAAGAAATAATTGCCAATAATGGAAGATGTTTGGCGACACCCTCTCGCGTGTTTAAAGGCTTTTGATTTTGAAAAATAGAGGGTGTAATGAAGTAGGGGACTTTTTTCAATTTTGAAAGATGGTCTTTCATTATCTTGCTTTGATGAGCAGTGTCTATCATTTTATCTATCGGAACATTTTTCGTAATTAAAAAATTGTGTGATATAAATTATGCCTGAAATAAAATCCTATAAAAATCGTTTAATTCAAACTTGGATAAAAGAACACAATGAAGAGTTTATATCTGATGGCGAAATTACACTTTGTGTCATATGTGAAAAAGTTGTATCTTGTGAAGAGATTTTTTTTCAAGAGAAGTTCTAAGTTAACCAACACTTGAGAACTACTAGTCAGATATAAAAAAAGAATAACAGGAGTGATCATTTAAAGTTGCAAATATTTTTGACAACTCCATCATTCTCAGATAAGGAAAGGGAAAATTCTAGAGAAATAATTGGTCAAGTGTTAGTTTTACTCGCCCCAAAGAGCTCCGTACAATAAATTTATTATTTACTACCTGCAATATTACAAAAAATTGTTTCTAAAAGAATAATAAGACTTTGTAAAAAACTGTACAATGTAGGGTTTGGTATAGCTATATACACTAGCAAAGTATAGATGGATATACCATGAATGTTCAGAGAGATATGAAGCCTCGGCTTACCTAAAACAAACACCTTGTTCAAATTTTAAATTTGGCATTGTGCCCAGTGCGCTTCGAAAGGAGGTCACAAAGTTTCAAAGCCGACTTGATCCGGCCCTCGTTCCTCGAGATATTTTAATTAATGTTTCGGTTAATTACCGGCAAATTTTTTCGAAAATCATAATCAACAATCCTTGGATGATTTCACTTTAATAGGTACCTCGAGCTCCCCCGCTGAGCGCCCACAAAGTAAAGTTTTTGTGTAACTGAAAAATACGATTTTCTGAAAAACTATGTGACCTAGGATAAGCGCTATAGTTTTCCTGCAAGGTTTAAATAATCTCCTAGTAGCCATAATTTTTTCATAATTTTAGTTTCAGTAGATTCGGAAATAGGGGGGGGGGAGGGCATATTTTTGCAGTACATTTCCGACGATATTCCTGAAAATATAATACCTAAAATTAAAACAATAAATTTTTGAGTTCGGTATTACGAAATTTTTCGAGCATTACCCACACGATACATAAAAAAAAAAAAAAAAAAAAAAAAAAAAAAATCAAGTAACTTAAATAGCCCCCTAAAATTTTCCTACAAATTTGTGAATTTTTGTGAATGGCTAATCTTTAAATATGTGTGTCCAATAGCTTTTATAACTCTGCCAAGTTTGAACTTTCCACCTTTCAAAATTTTCGAAAAAATAAAAAATAAATAAATAACGATTGTGACAGACGGACAGACAAGCATACGAGTGATCTTATAATGATTCCGTTTTTACTTTTTAAATATGGAACCCTAACAAGTGACTTTGCTTTGGTTTATGCCAAATAATGTTTGTGAGTAATTTGTCATAAAACAAACTGAATAATCCTAATTTCTAAAACTTTCCAAAGAAATACAGCATTAACCAATCTATAACCGATATATCATCGCTTAAAAAATTATGTATCTCTATTGTCTAATGAAGTTATGGACGAGATTAAAAATGAAATTGGAAATAATGCTAATGTGGATAATTGCAGGCGAAACAACTGACATTATGTGATCGCTATACACCACATTTCATTTGTGAGAAAATTATCACCGAACCTTCTCATGTGCATCTATCTCATTGCTTGCTGAGGAGTACTCGAAAACATTGACCATTCTACTATTACAAGAAAGGATCATTACGATTCTCTGCGTAATTTGTGGCCTGATAACGATGCGTTTTTCGAAAACGTTCTTGTATTTATTACTGACGCTGTTCCATATATGGTCGAAGCTGCAACATTTATTTCATGTGGCATGTTTGGCTCACTCTCTTTATCGTGTAGCCGAACAAATCAGGGACAATTGCAAACAAGTAAATAAGCTCATTTCTTGACTTCAAAAATCTTTCATAAAGCATAAATGCGGGTAAAAATGTATAGTGAAATTTTATTGTATGAAAAAAAACTGGAATGCTGCAGAATTTGATTAATGCATTTGACAGTTCAGTTTCTTCTGAAATTGTTATAGCTAAAAATATTTTGTCAAACAATAAGGTTATTATTATTATTATTATTTTTTAACTATGATTGAAAATCATTTACCCGAGACGTTAACAAAAAAATAAAAATGCGTAACATGGCTTTCAATGATGATGCAATTAGAGAACAGACGAAGTTAGAGATCATATATCGCAAGTTCCAGGAGAAATGGGACAAAAGGTACAAGAAAAACTCAACAAAGTGTTAAACAAAAATTCAAGCTTTAAAGCTACAGATAAGTAGCTTCATTAACGGGGAGGGACTGGACCCACCAGAAGAAAGGAAACTCTGTCATCTATTGTAAAATGCTGTAATTATTGCCCTATTACATCAGTGGGTGTTGAAAGAACATTTTCCTTTCTGAAAAAATATCGTTAATGATCGAAAACAAATTTTCACTTTGTGTAATCTCGAAAATTATCTAATTATTTTTTGTAACAAAAATTATTCCCAGTAACGAAAAATATTTGCATTCATTATTAATTATTGTTCCTCCTTCTCGTGCATTTATTTTTAATATAAATAGCTGACTTTCCGCGAAAATTAGAGATAGCTGAAAATTTATTAGTGCATATCGTTGCATAAATTAGAAGGTTTTAGTGCATATTTTAAAAGTTGTTAATCCATATTTTTGCATATTTTAAATGTTTTAACGCATACTTTTGCATAATTTAAAAGTTTTTAATGCATTTTTGCATGCATGTATTGGGCTTTTTTTTTTTTTTTTTTTAGTGCATATAATCCGGATTTTATTTATTACATTTATAGAGGGGTGGTGAATGTTCCATTTAGAGCTCCTGTATCAGAATACTTGAAAAATATAAAATTGTAGAAATAAAAATTATACTAATTACATTTATTCATTTTAGAAAATTTCACCAATAAAGCGGTCAATAAATCAATTTTAAGTAATGTTGAAAATTTGTCGAAGAATAATTTTGTAAATTCATTATAAGTATTTATTAGATAAACAAATTTTAAAATAAATCATAAATATTCTTTTAATATTAGAAATATTAATAATGAATGTTAAGCAGTCAAACCCTTAAGATACATGCATGTTCCATAATCATAAAACTTTTGTAGAGTCAACATGCAAATAACCTTCAGAAAGGTTCAAGCACTAAAATTCATTCAGTTGAACACACATTATTTACAAAAAAATATATCTAATTTATGATTTTATTTTCCCGCCTCTCTTATTTGAAGCAACTTTTAACGGCAAGCAATTTGCAAAGTAACCCGTAAAGCATTATAAAGCGTTATACAAAAACTTTTTCATTTATAAAAAAGAAATTTCTATTCAGGAGATGACTAGTAATTTTAATGCACATGTTTTACCACTTTTTCTATTCTTACATACTTTATTAGAAGTCGTGCATGTTTTTTATTACTTTCAAATTGATCGTTAAAATTTAAAATTTTAAAAATAACGTACTTCCAACCTACAATTTTATTATAAATGCACACTAAATTGTGGTTACCGGAATTTTAATAAATGCAATTAGCAGAGATAAGTGCAGTTATCTTCGGTGGATTTTGTGCAGTTTTAAATTATATATTCATTTTTAAGTTAATTACTGCAAAATAATAACAGAGAACATTCGTTGAAAACTATATTCCACGAACTATTTTCTCCTCCAGTTATAATAGGGCATTGGAGATTTTTCAGATGAGATTGAAGATGTAGTTAGGATATTTTCTCCATGTTAAAGCTGAGTCTAAATGACTTGCTTTTCTTTTTGTTTTAAGTTTTTAATAAACTCCATGAAAAAATAAAATTTAATTTTATCCTTATTTAAAATTTTCAGATATCTAAATTAATATTACAAGGACTGAATATTAATAATAGACTGGATAAATTTCATATTTAACATTTTTATGCTAAAACAATCAATATACTCTAATATATCAACAAATTTTCTGATTCTTTTCAATCAATGCGGACTACAGCTGTTTTTATGAAACGCCTTTAAACAGTTTTCAATAAGGAATGAAATCTTTAAATATCTTTAAAGAATTTAAATATATTTAACTCAGTTTTTATATTATTATTATTATTTATTATTTATTATTAGTAGTAAGTATACTAATAGTATTTATTATTATTATTCATTATTATTATTATTATTATTATTACTTGCAACAAATTGCTGAAGTTTTGTCAAATGTTTATGAAACTGGCTGGAATTTCACACGTTAGTTCCATCACTTAAGTTTACGGATTTAAAATTGTCTTAAGGCTGTTCTCAAATTCAAAAGAGCTACTTTCTGACACATTTCTGAATTAATTTTTGTTCGGAAACGCATGAAATTAGAAAGTGTTCCTATTCAGAAACTACACTCTAAATAAGAAAGAGTGACTATTCACTCCGGAGGAGTGGATATCCACTCTATCGCAGAGTCAAAATTTGCCCAACCTCTTTAGAGTGACTATTCACTCTAGGAAAAAGTGAAATTCTTGACTCCCTGAAAGAGTGAATACTCACTCTTTCAGGAGTGAGTTTTTTCACACCTGATAGGAGTAAATAGTCACTCTTTCAGGAGTGACTAAAAAAATTCTTGAATAAAAAAGAGAAACTTATTTTAACACGCTTGTTCGTAGGCGGTCACCCTCCCAACTAGTAACCGAGCTCGCTGCTGCTTGACTTCTGTGCTCGGACGAGAACTGGTACCTACAGCTTGCTACAGCCGCTTACAATTTAAAAAGCTCTTATTACATTATTTTAGCTTTGTTTCTTTTGTGATATTCGAACACACTTATTAAATTTGTGTAGAAATCATAAATATCTACGGTGTTTCTCAACTGTGTAAATAAGAAACTGAAACCTTCTTTTTGTATCATATAATACCGAGACTGTTCGCACATTTTTTAGACAAATTTGATAAATTATTTAAAAAGATGGAATTCTTTTAGAGGAAAAAATTCTGACAACAACTTATTATGTGTAATTTATATTATCGTCTGATACTTTCAAATTTATTCTTATTTCAAGATTGCGCATGCTAAAAAAGCTGTGAATGGGAAGATGCGTTTGCGTTTTTTTTTTTTTCTTCTTCTGAACAGAAGTATGCTAATTCCACAGTCTAAAATGATTGCAAAGCGCATAATATAAAAACTTTTTAGTGCGAAATAAACATAACAATTGATTGGAAAGTGCTATTCCAAAAATCAGTACATATACATAGTAAAAAGATATCAGATGAAAAAAAAAAACAGGGAAAAAAAGAGCCCATTTCAAGGCGGAAAACGAAGTTTCAAGTAAGGATTTATGACTATCGCAAATTTATCTTACATCGAAAACATCCATCGATATCCATCGAAAGCATTATGCAGAATTAGAATCAAGAAACAAGATTATCATACAGATTATTTCAGAAAGCAATATTCATATTTTAAACGTTAAAAACAACAACGCCGAAATCGTCTAAAAAATGTGCGAACACCCGTCTGTACATTTCCGCTATGACAAAAATTCCGTTACAACAAAGCAGTTATTTATTTATTCATTCATTTTTTCCTTGCTAATAATGTTTCCATAATTAGAGCCCGATTAAGATTGTCCGAGGCCCAGGGCCTGTTTACCAAATAGGCCCGTGAAGCCGAAGTTTACTCACTGAAATACAATGGGGCCCCCAAATTTACTTTTCAAAACTAATTTTTAGGGGGGAAATTTTAGTCAGGGTAAAAAACGTTTTTTTTTTCTTAAATTATAGCTGTTAAATTTTTCCTAAGATTATTTCCGACACATTTATACTCTTTTTTTTTTCTATAATAAATGTTATAAAATCAGTGATTAAATGCAACGCTTTTCATTTCTCTTATGTTTAATTTCAAACGTGCTAAAAATAACAGAAAATTTAATCTGTATAGTTATATTTTGTTTATATTCATAAAGAGGTTAGAAATGATATAAAATATGTAGAATAGGTTATTTAAATAAAGAGGAAAATAATTAGCATTCAGAGATATTAAATTTCTGTTTATAAAATAGAAGCAAAATTGTGTTGCAGCTAAGCATAAATTTACTTCAAATATTTATTTTCCCTGCACTTTTCTTAGCATTGGCAAATCCTGCAATTTGTAAAGCATAAAATATATTTCCTGTCCATAATTCTATCGATTCATTTATTATTTCAATGCCTTTTTCAGTTTTTTTTTAAACCGTGCTACTATATATAAAGGATTTCATTTTAGGTGTTTCGTTTCGATAACGGAGATTACTCGGATTCTCATCCGTCAGCTGGCGCCATCTTGTGATTTTATTGGAAAAAACTGTTTTTCCTCACTCTTCAACGGAGTGAAATATCTCACTCTTGTCAACGGAGTGAACAGTCACTCTCGACAACGGAGTGAGATATTTCACTCTTTTCTAGAGAGTGGAAAGTTCCACTCTTTAAAGAGTGCATATTTATAAAATTCACTCCTAAAAGAGTGAAAATGCCTCTCACTCTTCCAAAGAGTCAACTTCTCACTCCTTCCAATTTTAGAGTGTATGTAATCAAAAGACGTTTTTCATTTTTTGGTAAAGGCAGAATATCTTTCAGAAAATACTGTCAAAGTCGACGTTTTGAACCGAATTCCCGACGCAGCAGCACGAAGAAGGGGAAAAACTTGACGTCATGTGACACGAATCGCTTATAACTTGATAAGTAATTTATTTATTTATTTATTTATTTATTTTAAAGGGAAAACGCAATTAGATTCCAAATCGATTCTACAGTCAGACTTGCCAATTTTATGCCTTTGCGTTTAAAAATGAGTCAGAAAATGTGTCAGAAAGTTTCACGTTGTTGAGCATGGAATTTGAGAACCACCTTAAGAGAATCATGATAAGTATATAAAAATATCTGAAAGACGTGGAATGCGAAAATCAAATTCACTTACTTATACGGAAGTGCGATTTTTGGAAATTTGCAGCAAAATATTTTAGCCCCCCTCTTAAAGATATAGAAAAAAAAAGTTAATTATTGATTAGGAGCTCTTTAAAACTCTGAACCTACGCGCAATGCAGGTTTTTCACGCTCCCAGTTGCACCAATGAGCTGGAAGACTATTTAAGTATACATGAAAAATTTTATAACACTTTTTTATTTTTATTTATTTATTGCCTGTTTAGTACGCAAGGTAAAATTTATCAATATATTGAAAATTTTCATAATTCCTCGTGTAGCGGCCAGTACATTTAAAACACACAAAAAATTGAATTGTCTGCCAAAGTTCGAAAAGCACTTACACGTTTGATACTTGTTCTTCTTGAAGAATTATTTATAGCTGTATCGAAAACTAATTATTCAATTAATAAGTTAAAAGTACAGCAAATAAGTTTTGATAGATTTTCAATATTTCCCCAGAAAATTACAGTTTTTTTTCGCATTTTAACTTTAGGGAAGAATTGAAAGAAAACAAAAGAAAATTTTTCTTTAAAAAAACCCAGAATTGTAAAAAAAATAAATCCATCATTAATTATTAATTTTTTTTAAGTTTAATGAAGGTTTGTTTGGTACTTTGTACATTTTAGGTTAGTTTATGTTTATTAACTCATTTCCGCAAGACATACATTATTTACTTTACAAAATTTCAATAAATTTACACCGAAATTAAATGTAACTTTAAAAATAACCATTTCGAATCCCCCTCTCCCTTGTATATATACATCCCATACTCAAAATAAAATATGCCATCGTATACCTTAATAAAATATTTAAATGTCACCGGTTCCCATCAGAACAACGAAGTCAAGTAGCATCGAGCATGATCAGTACTTTAAAAGGTAACTTTCTGGGAAGACTGCGTTTCTGTTGGCGTCATATAGATGTCACTTACCTGCACATAAAATCAGCGGTGAGGAATATCTACTGGGAGGTCGGTAGGTAGAAGAGCGATGCGGCACCGGGAGATTCCTCTCTTCCGGTAAGGATCGAAATGGATGAGAAATATGTGCGGCATTGAACGCAACAAACCGAATAGGTTGGCAACTTCAACAAGACGAAATGGTTCAATCTGAACTATGATAGTTAGTACCTCAGAGTAAAGATTACTATTATTAGAAGGTCTATGGGTAGTACACGTACGGAAGGAACTTTTTGCTCCTTACCGATAAGTAGATAAACTACAGCATGTGTTCGAAGATTGTGTTTGAAAAAATATATTATTATTAAAATATGCTACTCACAGGTCACCAGCCCCTTGTTATATCGCGGGAATAAAAAAAAAAAAAAAAAAAAAAAAAAAAAAAAAAAAGCGCGATATACAGTGGAACCTCTCTAAGGAGACCACCCATTAGACCATAAAAAATCGGTCGGTCTTTCAGAGAGGTGGTCTCTGAATAGAGGTGATGGGTATAGCAAAGTTTCATGAAATGCATATTACAAAAAAGAAATGTTATTGAATTATTAAAAGGAAGTGAGTTATATTTACTTGCTCGAAACGACCAGATAAATAATACAATTACTTCTTAATTATTCGTACAAAAATATGTAAGCTTTGCTTACCTGTTATAAGGTGTAATCCTTATTCGTGACGCAGCTAATTATGCTTGCTCTGAGAATATGTGAATTTATTTTTATTAAGTGCAGCGTGAAATCTTTGTAGAAACACAACACATGGTTACTTCTTAAGTACACACTTTATATCTGAAAAACTACACAAAATCTTGATTAAATACGTTACATTCTTATAATATAAAAAGTAAAGGTAATTTAGATCCATAAAAGGTTATGCTTCGTCAAAGTTCAGGAGCGTATTGCTTCCAGAACGCAGTTTTTATTAATATTGGACGAGCGAATTGTTTATGTCTTTCTGACATGAAGTTTCAGCGTCAACTAACTAATAAAAGGGGCTCTTGAATGTTCTCTCACGGAATTAGTCCGTCGAACACATTTCACAAAGGGTTTATTGCTGATTAAACAGTGTTTACTTTCTTTAAAATGCACATTGTAGTGATTATCTCTCTGTAGATCTGTAGTGCTGCTATCTTGTGGGGTTTTGAGGAAGTTCCATTTCTGGTAGTGGCGACACCTGTTGGCAGTCCACGAAACGAATGCATATATCACAAACGCGTTGCTTATATCACAAACGGGTCGCATATATCACAAACGGCGGAACAGATGAAATCAATTTCTGAACTGTTTCCAACACCCCCCCTTTTCATCTGAGCCCTGTGGTGGTGTAAGTTGAAGTTCCTTTCTCAAGTGCTCAAACTGAGGTTTGGGGATGGGCTTGGTAAGGATGTCAGCTACCATCCTTTTCGAAGGGCAATATTCCAGTGTGATCACCCCGCTTTCTTTTAAATGTCTCACGTTGTGGTACTTTATGTCCACGTGTTTCACACGGGATTGTTGTTTTTCATTTTCACTCAACTTTATACATGCGATATTGTCCTCGTATATTACGATTGGTAAAGTTTGATGCAATTCTAGGTCTTTTAGTAGGTTAAGAACCCATTGAATTTCTTGCGTGGCATTGGATACAGAGATATACTCTGCCTCTGCAGTCGATAACGCTACACAGTTTTGTTTTCTTGATGTCCAGGACACGAGATTGTTCCCTAATTTTAACACATTCCCAGTTGTGGACTTCCGATCTTCTCTATCTCCTGCCCAATCTGAGTCACTATATGCAGTTAGTACGGGCGGCTTATTTTTGTTTAAAGTGCTTAGTGGTATGCAGGTATCTTATTACCTTTTCTACCGCCTCCCAATCTGCTTTTCTGGGATGTTCGTTCCTTCTTCCAAGGATGTTTACCGTGGCAGCTATGTCCGGTCTGGTTAACGTCGCTATGTATAATAACGCTCCTACAGCCTGTCTGTATTGTTTGTTGTCACTTAGTGTTTCACTGTTTGGTCTGCATTGAAATAGTCTGTGCGCATGGGCGTGTATGTGGGCTTTGATTTGGACAATTTAAATTTTTCGGTTATTTCCTCAATTTTATTCTCTTGGTCTAGCTCAAGGTTTCCGTTGTCTAGCCTTTTAATATTTATTCCGAGAAATTGCGATACCCGGCCGAGATTCTTAATTTCGTATTCCTTAGATAATTCCGCGTATATATTGCGCGTGTTTTCTTCGCTCGCGACGACTAAAATATCGTCCACGTACACGATTATATAAGAAATATCCCCGTTTTCATTTCTCTTATATAAGCACTGATCTGAATTGCACTCCTTAAAATTTAAATTTCTTAATGACTTGTTAATTCTTATGTACCAGGCCCTCGCGGCCTGTTTTAGCCCGTATATTGCTTTCTTTAGCTTGCACACCTTATCTTCCTCCCCTTTTACAACGTATCCCTCGGGTTGCTTCATTAGGACTTCTTCGTCTAAATCTCCATGTAAGAATGCCGTCTTTACATCTAGGTGTGTAATATTTAAATTTTTATACACGGCGGCGTTTAGGAAGCTTCTTATTGTGGTGTGCGCTACCACCGGTGCATACGTTTCATCGTAATCGCTTCCGTATTTTTGCGAGTAGCCCTTCGCGACAAATCGTGCCTTATATCTCTCTACCTCTCCGCGTGCGTTATATTTTGTTTTAAATGTCCACTTACACCCTATTGTACGTTTTCCTGGTGTTGGTTTCACCAATTCCCAAGTGTTATTCTTCTTTAACGACGTAATTTCTTCATTTGCGGCCTCTATCCATTTGTTTTTTATTTCAGGATCCCTGATATTATTTATGTCTTCCCAATTTTTCGGATCTTGTATTTTACAGATATTCGCGCTTATCCCGTAGCGGTCAGGGGGGACACCTGTGTTACTTCTTAGTGACCTTCGCGGTTCAGCGGTACTTTGCTGTGTGGTGTCGTTTTGATTTTGTTCATCATTACTTAGTTCAATCTCCACGGTTTCAGTAGGTGTCTTTGAATCATTTATGTTTTTATCAATTTCGCTTGCTCCGTTCTCAAGGAATTTTACGGTTCGCGATATTATCACGTTGTTTCCCCCTGTGTATATTCTATACCCTTTACTACGATTATCGTAACCCAACAAAATGCCTTCAACGGCCTTTTTGTCAAATTTGGATCTCTTCGATTCTTCGACATAGGCGTATGCCTTACATCCGAAAGTCCGTACGTTCGATAAATCGGGTTTTCTATTATTCCACAGCTCATAAGGCGATTTACTGTTTTCGTTTGCTTTGGTAGGCAAGCGATTTATCAGGTATGTTGCTGTAAGTACGGCTTCGCCCCAAAATTGGTTCGGTAAGTTCGCGTCAGATAACATTGTGCGCGCCATCTCAACTATAGTCCTATTTTTGCGTTCGGCAACACCATTCTGCTGGCTGCAGTACGGGACGCTCAACTGGTGTTCTATACCGTTTTCTGATAGGTAACTCTCAAAACTATCTCCTAGATACTCCTTTGCGTTATCGGATCTGATTGCTTTTATAATTTTTCCGAATTTATTCTTCGTTAGGGCTATGAATTCTTTGAGTTTCGTTATTGCCTCTGATTTATGCGAAATCAAATAAATCATTGTAAACCGACTGTAGTCATCAGTGAAAGTTATAAAGTATTTCTTTCCGCTGAGTGTTTGTGTATGCATTTTTCCGCAGATATCTGTATGTACCAGATCTAATGTTTCCTTTGATCTATTAGAAGCGGTTTTGGGGTAGGGTGCAATCGACAGCTTTCCCTCGACGCATTTTGTACAAACAGTTTCATGTTTACAATTGTGTATTTCTATGCCCTCAGCTAGTTTGTGTTTCGCGAGATGTTTTAACGCTTCAAAATTTTTGTGTCCCAGCCTTCTGTGCCAAATGGATATGCAGTTTTTATCGCTGCAAGATGTTTGGATTTGCGCGTTATATCCGTAATCGTCTTTGGGTTGTAATTCATATAAATTGTCATTTAACCTAGCTGTAAAAATTGTGTGGTTATCCTTCACGAACGAGCATTTCTGTTTTTCAAATATTACTTTGATGTCATTTTCGGTGGCCCTTTTTACCGATAGCAGATTGTTCTGCAATTCGGGACAGTATAGTGCGCTTTTAAGTGTAATGGAATTTTGTGAATCTATTTTAATGTTCACGTCTCCCAGACCTTGTGAGCATAGCCGCTTTCCGTTCGCTATTGTAATATCCCCGAAGTTTCCTGGCGTAAAATTTTCAAAATTGTGCTTTGACATTACGACATGCCTAGTACATCCAGAGTCAATTATATATTTCTCTTCATTTGGTGTTTGCGCCCTGTTTACAGAGATGGGTTCGATTTTATGTTCTGATGTTTTGTCGTCGCCAGGGGGAACCGAGCTATCTAAACCTTCAATTTTGTTATTGAAGCAATAGTTGGATGTTTCCTTGGGATTGTTCTGGGCATTTTTATGGCCAATTGTGTTGTTTCTATTGTTACTGGAGTTATTAATAGTTTTATTTTTGTTCCAGTCAGGTCTTGCGTTATTGCAGTGTTGGTTTTTATTTTTCAAATGATAGCATTCTGATGTTGTGTGGTTTTGTCGTTTGCAGAATCCGCAATATTTTCTGTTTTTGTTCTGTCTGTTGGATACTCTATACGCGGTTTCGCGTGCATTTGTGTTGGATTGTTTATTTTCAGCCCGGTGCTTGAATTCATCTAGTAGTTTTGTCTTAACAAACTCTAAAGTGAGATCGCTTTCATCCCTAGCTTCGAGGCCTATGATGAGAGGATCATATGATCTAGGGAGACTGCACAATAAAAGTGCTACGATATGAGTCTCCGGAATTTCTTCGCCAATGGCGTACAATTTATCCTTTATTGTTAGAATTTCGTTGATGTGGCGGTTCATGTCTCCTCCGTCGCTTAATTTTTGTGAGTATAATTTTCGGAGGAGAAACAATTTAGACGATAAGGTGGATCTTTGATGCACCTTCTTCAACGTGTCCCAGATTTCTTTGGCGGTTTTTAAGTGCTTTATATGACAGATTTGGCTGTCATCTATCGAAAGATTTATTGTTGCCCTAGTTTTCCCATCGTTTTTCTTCCATGAATCGTCGGGAGTTGCAGGTGGGTTTTGGGTAACATATTTAAATAAATCTTCCCTAATTAACAGCATTTCTAGTTTGAAGGCCCATAGTTCGTAATTACTGTCATTCAGCTTTTCGACAAGCGATATATCCTTCGCGGACGAAGTAGCCATAATTAAATGTTGAATGCTACGTTATATAAAAGTGTATATATATTTTTCAGTTATTTATATTTATCATTAGTCTATACATATATATCACAACATAGTGACCTATATAATACTTCAATATTCATTTAGGTTAATTATCTACCGTTTTGTTCATCATATATTCTATTCAATGTTTATTATTTACTTTTGCATTATCAATGATCAATAGCAATAATTATATGTTATATGCACCAAGAAAAAAAAATAATATCAATAATATATCTCAGAAAATAATACCAGTATATGTAATAAATAAATTCCACAGTTATTTGTTATATAATACTTATTCAATATTTATAATACAATGCTTTATATTATTTCTTTTCTGGTCTAGTTTTTTTTTTTCTCCTCTTTACTGAGTCTCATTAATCTAAAAGGAAGTGAGTTATATTTACTTGCTCGAAACGACCAGATAAATAATACAATTACTTCTTAATTATTCGTACAAAAATATGTAAGCTTTGCTTACCTGTTATAAGGTGTAATCCTTATTCGTGACGCAGCTAATTATGCTTGCTCTGAGAATATGTGAATTTATTTTTATTAAGTGCAGCGTGAAATCTTTGTAGAAACACAACACATGGTTACTTCTTAAGTACACACTTTATATCTGAAAAACTACACAAAATCTTGATTAAATACGTTACATTCTTATAATATAAAAAGTAAAGGTAATTTAGATCCATAAAAGGTTATGCTTCGTCAAAGTTCAGGAGCGTATTGCTTCCAGAACGCAGTTTTTATTAATATTGGACGAGCGAATTGTTTATGTCTTTCTGACATGAAGTTTCAGCGTCAACTAACTAATAAAAGGGGCTCTTGAATGTTCTCTCACGGAATTAGTCCGTCGAACACATTTCACAAAGGGTTTATTGCTGATTAAACAGTGTTTACTTTCTTTAAAATGCACATTGTAGTGATTATCTCTCTGTAGATCTGTAGTGCTGCTATCTTGTGGGGTTTTGAGGAAGTTCCATTTCTGGTAGTGGCGACACCTGTTGGCAGTCCACGAAACGAATGCATATATCACAAACGCGTTGCTTATATCACAAATGGGTCGCATATATCACAAACGGCGGAACAGATGAAATCAATTTCTGAACTGTTTCCAACAATTATTTTGTTATATTTCATGTCTATACAGTTTTAAAGAAGGAATTGATTGTAGTTTGCTTTGATTTTAACAATTTCTCATTAACAATTTTTGTTTCTAAACATTCTTTGATCTCTTTAAACAAATTATTAATCTTAGTATAATCTCTAGCAGGTATGGAACTTCCTATCAATCTGTATTTCAACAAGTGTTTCTTGACATGAAATAAAAGCTTTTACTGGCGGAAGTTCGTCGACTGAATCAGAATGGGCTCCTAAAATAGATTTAAAATTTTTTCGATTGTAGTATGATTCATTTTTATAAATGATTGTAGAATATTTTTAAAATTAAATTTTTTAAATGTTACCTTTGTCAAGATTTTTAATCATACGATTCTCCCAGTCCTCAGATAAATCATCATAACATTCAAGAACATCCTCATATTCATGTGATTTTGGGTCATAATCAACTTCAGCTGCGTTTGATCCCTGAACCGCTTCATCATCTAAGGCACTGATGTCATCAATAGATTTTTCTATGGATGCATTGTGCACAAGTGTTGAAGCAATTGACAATTGTTTGTGTCTTTATATTATCCCATGCCCATTTTATACATCGAATAACATCAAGTACATTGACGGATTTCACAATGTCGGATGCATTTTTGGTCTTATATATTAGGGAAATGAGCTTTTGTAAAACAAAACCTCTATATTCCAGCTTAAAACAATGAATGAGTCCCTGATCTAACGGCCGAATTTTGGATGTCGTGTTAGGAGGGAGAAATTAAAGTTTCACACTTTTCAGCTGTGCGTCATACAAATGAAATGGGGCATTATCCATAAAAAGGATAATGTTTCTACCCTGTTTGGTCATCTTTTTGTCAAAGTCATGTAACCAGTTTTCAAAAATGGTGGGTGTCATCCACGCCTTAATATTCGATTTCCAAATCACTCCTATTTTTGTAACAACAACATTTTTAAAGCAATGAGGCTTTTGAGCATTTTTAATTCATTTTTGTTCGGAAATTCATGAAATTGGCAGGTGTTCTTATTCAGAAATTTTGTAATCAAAAATACGTTTTCCTTTTTTTTTTTTTTTTGGTAAAGGTTTTTAGAAAATACTGAAGTGATGACAACATTGTCAATCTTTCCAAGAAAAGCAACAAAACTGAGATAAACTGGAACCTGGACTCCTTCCCCCCCCACACACACACACACACTTAACCGCTTAAAAAATACACCTGCACTTTACAGGTGTCTGTTACTTGGAGACCACTGACCAGGCCCCTACCTACCGGGATTCGACCCAGTTTGACGGGTTTGAGTGCCTGGTCATTGGGGCGAAATTCGCCTGATCGCCCTATTGGGGCGGTCCACAAAGACAAGTACCCAGTTCGGCCAATCAACTGAGTCCGGATTTTTCTGTGTTGTTCACTCCTAAATTTAAATGTTCTGAGATCTGACGCCGCACACCACGTACTCGTCATGACAGTTGAAATGGGGCTGGACAATTTAGTGCCGAAACGTTGGTACTGAACTTAGCTTGAAAAAGGGGAGAGAATTTTGAGGGAAACTAAATAAAGAAATTAACTAGATAATGAAACCACTGAAATGAAAATATAATCAGCCAATAGCTAAGTCGTACCATCGAGGAAAATTTTTGGGCCGAGTTGCAAGGCAGACGAAAACGCTGCGGGGGCTGACGGGACTGCGCCTTTCTACCGTACCCCACCTGGTAAAAACTGGCTCCGTGGGCTGTCCCATTACAGCGGGTCCGGTAGCTTTTGCGGACAATGTCCAATTGCACCTAATAAAGAGGCGAACAGTCAAAAATAAAATGAATAAAAAAACTGCTGCTAAAAAAAAAACCTTGTGCTACCAGTTGGGGCCGGTCATTGGCTCGTCCCAACCGGCAGCACGAGGAACTGCAAGGGGAACCTGGAAGACAAGAATGTTACATTTTAAACTGAACTTATTCTGAATTACACTTTAACTACATTATTGAAATTAATTTACTTTTATTGTGCTAATTGACTTGGCTACCCGTCCATTGGGCCCATGAAAGGTTGTTAAATAATTAACAATTTGTAATTTAAAATATGTACTATTGCCGTTAACTGACTAAACCATAATGGGTTGTTGTTGGTTTGGCCCAAGAGCCCGGTTTTGCAGCTTTTTATTTCTATATAGCTGACATGATCCATATAACTGTGAAACCAGTCTCCTAATTTTGAACCAATTCCAGATGAGAGACCTGCATCTGGATTGGCACCCCCAGAGGTAGCGCTTATATAGAACTTGGAGGACATTAGAGCCACGAACAGATTTAACGTGCACCAGCTCCCATTAACGTACACGGTCTACTTTCCATACTTATCCTTTATACTTATCACCTCTTTCCTTCCAGTTCTTCTTCTTCTTCTTCTTTCTCATCTGTCTTCTTCCCCTTCTTTTTATAATATTTTTTAACACAAGGACGGACAAACAGTGCCGGGGGCTATTATAAGCTTCTTACTGTGTCATGGTGCACAACTTGCTGGACCGTTGATGACATGTGTCGTGCTGGTAATACTGTGATTACGGGGCTCTTGTTTCGGGCCGTGGTGCCAGCTGATATTGTGCGACTACCGCACACTGCTACTAGGACAAAACACATAGACATTTTATATATTTTTTGGTGGCTTTGGATTGCTCCTGGGCCTTTTTTTTTTTTTTAACATATAACACATAAGCACATAAATAAACACTTTTTTTTTTTTTACACTAGGACGGACAGACAGTGCCGGGGGCTATTATAAGCTTCTTACTGTGTCATAATGCACAACTTGCTGATCCGTTGGTGACGAACGTCGTGCTGGTAATGCTGTGATTACGGGGCTCCTTTTTCGGGCCTTGGAAGCAGCTGATGTTGTGCGACTACCGCACACTGCCATTGGACAATACCCATGGACAATTTTATAATTTTTTTGGTGGCTTTGGATTGCTCCTAGGCCTTTTTTTTTTTTTAACATATAACACATAAACACATATACATATTCATTTTATCGTTGTGTTACCTTCCACCTTCGACTGCTGCTGGGGTGCTAAATATTATTGTGTGTTGTTTTGTATTAGTGTCGTGATGCTGTCGCAGTTTTCTTGGAGCCACCTGATTACTGTCTTTGCCTTGTTTTGTACGTGTTTGTTTTTCGCTAATTGTACATACCATAATTTCTCGTTGTCTGTTGTTATTTGTGCCAGGTGGTGTGCTTGGGTGAGTGGACATTGAATTAGGTAATGTTTTGGTGAACCCACCGTTCCGCATTCGCAGTCCGGTGTGTCCGCTTTCTTAAACCTGTGTAGGTATGCTGGAAAAGCTCCGTGAGCTGTGTATAGCTGTGCTAGCAGGTAATCGCTTATTAGTCTATTTTTATCTACGTTTGGGAAGTACCTGTGTGTTTCCCTACCTGTGCCCCCATAGTCCCACTCGAACTGCCATTGTTTTAGTGTTATATCTTTTAGTGTTCTTTTAAGTTTCGAGATTGGTTTAGTCAGGTTGTATTTGCTTTTGTTGTTTACATTTAGAGCTGCGGTTTTGGCTAACATGTCTGCCTCTTCGTTTCCTTGGATGCCTACATGCGCCTTAACCCAGCTGATTTTAAATTTGTTGTTAGCTTCTTTTATTAGTTTTTGGATTGTGTCTACTGTTTTGTTTACATTGAATGGTTTACTAAGTGATTCGATGGCCGATCTGCAGTCCGAGCGGATGCTATATGACTCACCAATGGTGTTGCCCCATTTTGCTGCTTCTTGTATTGCCAGTAGTTCGGCCTGGAAGACGCTGTTGCTGTTCCTTAACGGCACTGACCATGTTTTATTTTTTGATTATTTTTATATGCTACAAAGGCCGAACCTGTAGCACCTGATTCCAATTTAGAGCCGTCCGTGTATATCGTTGTGTCTTGTGTATTGTACCCTATCCTAGGTTCTATTGTGTCTGCTGGATGATTCTCCCATATGTTTATTTTTTTGTCGTATTCGATGTGATGTAAAGTTTCATTATGTATTGTTGCATTTTTCCTTAATCTTGAGACTGTGCCGTACGCTGCTTCGTAGTAGACTTTAAGATGGATTGGAATCAGGCCTGAGAGTACCAGAAGTGCCGAGGTTGGGGCCGTTCTATAGGCCCTGACTATGGCCAGTGCAAAATGTCGCTGGCAGCTTGACAATATCTGTATGCACCTTTTGCTGAGGCAGTGTCCCCAAACCGGTGCTGCGTAGGTTAGCGTCTTTTCCACTACTGTTGTGTACCAGATTTTTAGTATATTTGCTTTTAGTCCCCAACCCTTTGCTACCATATGTGCTAAGTTTGTGAAGTTTGCTCGTACCTTATTTGTTTGTGTTTGACAGTGTGGTATCCAGTTTAGATTTTTGTGCAGTGTGACTCCCAAATATCTTATCTGTTCTTTTACTTTTAGTCTCTGGCCGTTGAGTTCTATTCCCTCTATGTCATTGGTGTTTTCTGTTGGAAGGTTTCCCGTGTGTCCTCTGTTAAGATATAATAGTTCTGTTTTTTCCCTGTTCAGCGTTAGGTTATTCCCCTCTATCCAGTCATTAAATTCCTTTAGTATTTTGTTTGCTAATCTCTTAAGTTTATCCTTTGTTCTGCCTCTTAGAATTATAATAAAATCGTCTGCGAAGGCTTGTAATCTAACATGTTTTCCCCAATTTCTTTTAAGTGCTGTGTCTGCGATTAATAGCCAGAGGAGCGGGCCGAGACAACTTCCTTGGGGGCATCCGCCAAATGTCTGCTTTGTGACTTTAATGCCGTTTTCCAGGTGTCTGTTACTTAATTCCTGGAAAGGCGACAATAGCCCTTCTCCCACCAACACCAACTTAACTTTCTGTAACCATAGTGACATTAAACATGCACGAGACCCAGCGTTTTCCTCTTAAATGGGGAAGGGGGGGGGGGAATGACCTTTATTCATCAGGTCTAAGGAAGCAAAATTACTGAGCGTGTTTTCCGGAGTGAGTGGAATTTCGAGATTTCCCCATACAAAGGAAAGTACTTCTACTCTTCGACTGAAAAGTGGTCTTTCAGGGAGGGAAACTGGAAATAGTGGTCCTTTAATGGAGGAAAATTAACATTGAACTTATAGCCAAAAATTTTAGACCATAAATAAACGGTCTTTATGAGAGGTGGTCTCCTTATAGAGGTGGTCTTTCAGGGATGTTTCACTGTATCTGAAAGCGCGAAGTAACAGAGACCAGTAAATATTTAAAAGAAAGGTTAGTCTAAAAGTAATTTTTTTTTATAGTTGTGTCCAAAACATTAAGACTGTTCTCAAATCCAAGAAAGCTACTTTCTGACACATTTTTTAATTCATTTTTGTTCGCAAATGCCTGAAATCGGCAGGCGTTCTTATTCAGAAAATTTGTAATCGAAACACGTTTTCCATTTTTTGGTAAATGCAGAAGATCTTTTAGAAAATACAATCAAATTTCGGCATTTTGAACCTAATTCCCGCCGCGGCAATCCAAGGTGCTCGAAAAACGTGTCGTCACGTGACCAGATTAGCTTATAACTCGATAAGTAGTCTATTTATAAAGAAAAAAAAAGGAAAACTCATTTCGATTCCAAATCGCTTCCATAGCCAGGTCTGCTAATTTTTACCTTTGCGTTTAAAAATGAGTCAAAAATTGTGTCAGAAAAATTGTGTTCAGCAGATCATTTGAGAACCTCCTTAATTTATGTGCTTATTGCAATTTTCTCATTAAATTAGAAACTTACATCTATCTAGTTGTTGTTATTCACACATGCATTAATTAAAAAGTGCGGTTAAACTGGAATTTTTTTATTACTTTTCTTCTCAACGGGAGACACGAAAAAAAAAAGATAAAAAAAACTATATATCCTAATGAGTGCATCACGTGGGGCGATATAACGAGGGGCTAATGAAATCAAAAGCGCAAAAAGACAGAATCCAAAGCCATAAACAGTTCACAAGAACTGTTGCAAAATGGAAAGTGCTAAAATATGTTGCGAAAAACAAATATAGTTATAGTCCTATATGACATTCAATTGGTTCTTTGCAGTATTCTAAAATCGTGCCAAATTAATTTTCTATACAAAAGAAAGGCACATTATTTGAATTATTTCATTTAAACAAATAAAATATTTTTAAAATGCATTTAAGGGAATGGTGGACATTGAAAATGAGTAAAATTGAAAAAAGATTCAATTAAATGAAAAGCCTAATCGGTCTTTGATTTAAATTTTCCTTTGATAAATTATTTAGATTCACGTTAAGTTAGTCCGAGTGTGATTTCAATCTCTAATGAAGTTTTAACGAATTTTACGCAGTTTTAAAGTTTTACCTCTAACCAATGGCAGGACCCGATTAACTTCTGAATCTAGGGGAAGCACAGTATCATTTTGGGGGCCCCTGTCACTCAGGAAAAAATGTCTAAATTCACAGTCATTGAAACTTTTCAATGCAATAAATATTATTCACAGGAGCTGTGTTATTAACTGTGTTGAGATATTTCATCAAATAGCTTTTTTTTTATGTTCCTTGTATATAATGTAGATAGAGTATATTTGTGATATATATAGTTCTTGTATATTGAGATACAAGGTTATTTCTAACCTTCTAACCAGCACATCAGTCATATGACTGTGAACAGGGAATTCAGCTATTGATCAGATTAAAATTACCCGGTTACATAATTTTCTTGAAGTAGTGTGGATTTTCTCTTGCATTAAGCAAACTTTCTCCTCCAAAAATATTGAAAAAAAACAATGTAAAACAAGGTAAAAAAGGGGATTACAGATCCCCATTTTACGGTCATTTTGGGGACCCTCTTAAGTTTTAGAAGGGAGTGCTTCAAGTGACTTTTGGATAATCAGACCCTGATCAATGGTAAAATGTCCCAGATTTCCCTTCAATTTCTTTCATATTACTCAGGCACGTTAATGTTTGTATTTTCCTAGTAAATGGAGGTCCGTTTGTAAAACAAAAATAATTACCAAATTTATAGACTTCAAATGAAAAGCAAAAATCGAAAAAAAATTCGCCAATATGCGTAAGATATTTTTAAAATTTTAGTAATAATGGATGTAATCAAAACGAATGCACAGATTTGTATATTTTTAGAAGCTTTATATTAAAATAATTGTTGGTTTTGCATCATTTAGAAAAAGCCTGGAGCATTTTTATATATGAATTTCTTATGTAATCTTTTTTTATTTTTGATCAATTTTTTTTTTTTTTTTGGGGGGGGGATAAATTTTTCTTTTCTAAGCATGCTATATGCACGTAGGGAATGCTTTTTTTTTTCATGGCAGTAATAATTTATACAGCTTTCAAATAAAAAGAGAAAATTCCTAATTTCTTCGTCCACCATTCCCACATATTTTACTCGATACTGTATATATGGAATATATATTAAACATCATATATCATGCATTTCATTCTGTTACACATATCAAAAACAGGCGGAACTTTTCAAATAAATATTGAATAATAATAATAAATAAGAAAAAAGTATGAATAAGAAAATGAAAAATTCAAGTTCAATTTTTCACTCATAACAGTAAACAGAAAACAAGAAGTTTTCAGCAAAAAGTAACGCACATTCCAGAAATCGATTTATCAGATTATAGAACTGCTCTTGAATTCTTATTTTTTTCTCTCTCTCTTTCAGCTTTATACATGTTCCGTTTGAAGAAAGGCGAACTGGAAAAGAAAGAAAGAAAAAAGCTATATATAAAATGTACATATTTCTAAAGTTGTACTAGCAAATAAAATAAGAAAATTTCAAATAGAATTTTTTAAAAGTTTATTTTATTTATTATTATATAGATATAAATTTTTGCAGTAGCGCAAAGTAATATCAGAGGCGCAGAGAGCCAACTTGGATCCTGGGGATAAAGATCTCTGGGGAAGAAAGGGGGGGGGGGGGGGGTTATTCACATAAAAAGGCAGAATTTTAGAAGTTATTAATGATATTTACAAAATTCTATATTTTTAAATTAAATTAATTTTAATTATTTTATATGTACGTTTATAATAATTTCATTAATTACAATTTTAAATTAAATTAACTTTTAATTAATAACTTAGTTTTATTTGATATTTCTATGCGAAATACATACTATTCAAATAATAAATAATAAGCTCATGTATAGCGGTATATTTATGAGCATAATTTTCCGCACCAACATAGACAGAGGACTGCACATAGAATGTTGCATTATTTTTTCAGGGAATGTTCCCTCGAATGCAGTATATAAAGCATGTATTTTGAAAAAATCTGTTTTAAATCAGAATAAACTTACAAATTGTTTTGATCAGTGTATTTTTTTTTTTCTTTCAATCTTATTCCACACAAAAATAGGATTTAAACTTTGAAAGTTCCAAAAAAATACTCGTTCCAAACAATTGTATCAAACTTTTAGTCACAGGGACCTCTTTTTTTTTATCGGGAATCGGGGGGATTTTTTCCATCTGTGCCCCTCCTCCTGCCTCTTTGCTTCACTGAATCATACGTGTATTTCAGTTTCTTTTTTCTCTTTCTTCTTCTCTTTTTCAGAAATTCAGAAACTATTTTATGTTTAAGGGTTGCTCAAAACAATATTTCTCTCCGCTGAACAACGCGAAACTTTCTGACCCATTTTTAAACACAAAAACGTGACACTTCCATATATGATTATTAAAATAATTTGTAATCAAACTGTTTTTTCTTTTCTTTTTCATTTTTTGATAAATTTACCACATTTTGATGTTGAGTTATAAGCGATTATTGTCTCACGACATCAGTTTTTTTTTCTTTTCCACGTTGTCGCGTCTAGAAATTAGGTTCAAAACGTCATCGCCACACACACACACATATTTGCATGCATGCACACACATAAAATCAAAATCGTTTGGTAACAAAATTATAGATATACATTAGCAAAATGTTAAACATATCAGCAAAATGAGATAAAAAAAACTATCGCAAGAAAGAGAGTTTGTCAATCAGAAAGTGAAAGTCACCACATCAAATGTGGAGCTCTACATTACCTGTGGTACACTGCAAAAAATAATTGTTGATTTTACAGTATAAAACTGGCACCCCAGCCAGTTTTATACTGTAAAATCAACAATTATTTTTTGCAGTGTAGTAGAACCCCCTTATCTTACCACTTTCGATTATCTGGCAATACTGAGCATTTGTGCGATTAAATTAGGCAAAAATTTCTCTTTGTGAAGCAGGGGTTAGAAAATACCAACAACTTCATGAAAGTATGTAAAATGCAAGAATCACTTAAAGGGGTAAAAAAACAACCAAACCATATTTTTAAACATGCTTAATTTGGCCTTATTCAATGCAGGAAAACTATTATTAAAGTTAATAAGCATGTACATAAATTTTTATTTTGTTTTGAAATAAGAAAAATATTTTTTGGAGAGTATCGTGCTTAAGTGCCTATGAAATTGCTTTATTTATTTTTTACTTATTTACTTATTTTAACTGTTTTGTTAGTGGATGAATAACGTTTATAAACCAAATGCATTCTCTATGCTTCTGGCTGTTTTTCTCTTTTCTTTTTTTTCGCATCAACCATATCATAAACTTTCTCAGGAAAAAAAAAGTGCGCTTGAAAAGCTTGTTTATCTATTTTATTTTTCATTTTCGTTTTAATATTTACCTCTCAAAAAACATAGGATTTTTTTTTCTTTTGAAGTCTTTAAAATAAAATTATGAATTGTCAGTTGAAGTTTCTAAAAGTGCAAGATGATGAAAAGTCATAAATCTTTTTGTTAACGCATTTCTTTCTGAAAACGTTCGCAAAAACAGTTACAAATAGAAAGCTCTTTTTATTTATTTCATTTAATTGCTCCTTGCCATTCGTTCCATTTAAAGTGCTGAGGCATAATCGAAACTTTTTCACTCTTTCTGAACGAGTAAATACTTTTATTATACATGATCTACTTGGCGTGTTACAGAAAAAAAAAATTCAGGTAACGTATAAAAAGTCAGAAAAATGCAAAGAAACTCTGAAACAGCAACTAGTTAAAGAATACAAAACAACAACAACAAATAAAAATCCTCTTAAAACTGGTACAATTTGATTCTTTAACTGCTGTTTTTGCAAATGACGTCATTAAAAGAATAAGTTCTGAACAACTACCTAAAATTTTTTTAGTATCACTTGAAACATTTTCCTTTTACACTTTAAATACACTTTAACACGTTCTATTTCTTAACACTTAACAATTCATTTTTTTTTTCTATGCTTAAAAATAGGAAATCGTTGTTCGAAAAGATAACACCACAGGCAATAAATGTTATAATGATAAGGATCATTATCCTCTGTATAAGGCGAATAAATGTTTGATGCATCAAATCTTTTGTTCTCCTATCTATACATTGATGCAATTCTCTTTATGTCAGCATTTTAGCGTTGTGCTATCTCAGATATAAATAATTTACATTCAAGAACTTTTCATTGTTATTGCTTTTTGAAAAAACAAAATGCCCCCCTTTTTTTACACAGAAGACAAAGCATGCGATAAAATATGCCTCAGGTTTTTAACTGAGACCGCCTTCCGCTTTTGCCTTTTTTCATATTTGATCTAAAAATATATATTTCTCATTCTTTTTTCGCCGTGGGAGATTAAAAACGAAATTCTGCTTTATTTCTCTTCACTAAATCCATATTACTACCTTCTCATTCACAATGCCACAGATGCCGTGTGAAGACCCTTTTTCATATTTCAGGCAAGAAATGGGAAAAAGGAGCGTCGAACCATGCTCGCTAAACTATGTCAATATTGGCTGTGAAACTACAACAATGAAATATCTTAAACACTAAAAGGTAGAAACTAAAATGGAAAATGAAAAATAAATGGTTTAATTAAGGAAAAAATATCATGAGAGACGGTAGTTTCTTGAGTGACGCAGCGAAAAACCGAAAACCGTAAGCCCAAAACCGAAGATTCCGTCACTCTCATATATACAGCTAGCAGGACATCAAAGGAAAATCGAAACGCCGACATTTAATATCTCAGTAAATATGAGGCATACCGTTTCGATTTTTTCACATTAGTCTTATATCTATGGCCTAACTCTATCCTGAAATTTATAGATTTCTACATGCAGTAGATTTTGAGATCTGGAAACCAATTTTTAAGCGAAAATGGGAGATGTAATGGTTGTAATGGGCACATAGTTGTTATCTCGAAAATGGATCGAACGATTTTTTTTAAATTAATATATTATATTAATCAGTTTTAGATGAAGCGTTAAAGATTTTGCGCTAACGTAGGAAAACTCTTGTTTTCAATATAATCCACTTTTAAAATCGGACTATTTTCTTACGCGTTTTCTCATAGGAATACATGGAGCCGAATCACCTCTTTTGACTGCTCAAACATAAGGTTAAAAATTGGTTCTCAGTATACAGTTAAGCTCGGAATAAATTTTAGCATGTAGCTGATGAATTATTTTGGCTCATTTTTTTATACGAAAATATATTTTTAATTCGTAATATATATTGTATTAAATTAAATTGTCGCTTATATATTTTTCTTTTTTGTTCAAAATACATTTCGCATTTTATATATCTGCATTTCGTTGCAAAACTATTTAGATTCATTTTTTAAATAGGGGAAATATTTTTTAATTATATGCATTCAATTTTACTGTTATTTATAACAAGGTTTTAATTTTTTAAAGATAATATATTTCTCGTTGGTTGGATAATATATTTCCCGTTGCTAAACGGAAGTCTGTCTGACAACCAACCAACCCGTTCTTTGGGCTTGTTTATGTTTTCATATATTCATACGCGTGTCGTGGGTATTTAGGTTTTTTTTTCGGCGCGGTGGTCGGTTGGATGGTGAGAGGTTGGCTTCTCTCTCGTGCTGAATTTACAGTTCACGTGGGGGGCGGTTCCGTATTCTAGCTGCCGGCTGTCGTGGTTTGTTTGTGTTCAGGTGATAGAAGTTTTATCTGTTTTTTGTGCGTTTTGGGCTGCTTTTGAAAGTAAGTGGTTTATATTTATTTTTCTCTGGAGATTTTGCTGTATCACCAGTGCTTTTCTGTGTGGGTTGTTTTCTTTTATTTTCGTAGTAAGTAGTTATCAGTTTGAACTTTAGTGTCGTGTGGGTAATGTCGGGATGGCCGTCGGCATCCAAGATGGCTAATTCGACAGTTAATGTGGTCAATGATGAAACATCTTTACGACCACCAGTTAGTAGTGTCGAAATGGTAGAGGTTTCTGAAAATTTGTTAAAATGTGATATGAATAATGTAAACATAGCTCGCGCTACAGCGTCTACGGACAGATTGCTTCAAATTGCGGCATCTAATGGTGGTAAGGACTTTAACATCTTTTTACACAGCTCGGTGTCGAAAACAATCCCCCAACGAGACCCGAGAGCGGTCCAGGCAGAAATTAAGTCAAAAGTTCCGTCTGCAGCGGACATTGCCAATATTAGATATACGAGATTGGGTGATATTATTGTCAGTGCAAAAAAGGTGGATTGTGCGATTGATTTCGTTAATTTGTCTGAATTTTTGGGAGTTACTATATCAAAGAGAGTAGTGTGGGAAAACATTACTAATCGTTTCCTGCTTTTCAATATACCCGTTGACATCCCTTTACCAGAGTTGGGTAATGAACTCGCGGAAAATAACAATTTGAACATTTTGGAACTTCGGAGATTCATCCGAAAGGACTCTCAAAGTGCGGTCTCTCCGATTCTGGTGACCAGCTTGGGGACATTAATTCCAGCTGAAGTCAAGTTATGGTATTCACTACAGAGAGTCACGCAATTCATTGATCGACCCCGGCAATGCATTAAATGCTTCAAATTTTCTCACCCGTCAGGCAAATGCCCAGCACAGCAGTGCTGTGTCACATGTAGCCTTGTACACTCGGGGCCATGTACCACCCCAGTTAAATGTGCGAACTGCAATGGGGATCACAGAGCGGACTTTCGTCAGTGCCCCTCGCGGCTCCAGGAAGCCGAATTCCTTCGATTCAAAAGTCGCAATTTTCTTTCCTTCACAGATGCCAGAAGAAAATTCTTTACTCAAAAACCCGAGGCGAAGTCATTCGCTCAGACAACCAGCACTAGAAGTTTTGAATTCGGGGATTTTCAGAAATTGTTGGAAGTCCGAACGAATCATTTGCTCAAAATCATCGTTGACGTGATTTCAAATCAGTCTGCTAATTTAACGAAGCAACTGGATGCCTTTAGTGCAAGCATTATAAATACTTTGGCTAAAATATGCGACTCCTCCCCGGAGCGCAAACGCCCGCATAAACCTGACAAGACATAAAAAGTGTGTTTGTGTGTGTCGCCTCATTATTGATTACGTTTTTTTTTTGTTTGCCTTCTGTACTGCCGGGGCAGTTTGGCACTGTGTGTGTCTTGTGGTTATGTTTTGCTGTTCACCCCCCTTTTTTTTCTCAGCTTGTCTTAATGGGTATCTCAGTTCTCCAATGGAATTGCCGTAGTATCTTAAACAAACTCCCCTGGCTGCATACCCCCCTTTTCGCCGCTGCGGACATCTTGGCTCTACAAGAAACATTTCTAACTGCTGAAAAGTCCCTGACCATCCCAGGAAAAGTGATCTATCGGTTGGACAGATTGGGTCGCCCTGGTGGCGGACTCCTCATTGCAATTACAGACGCTTGGTCCTCCCTCCAGTTAAACTTTGACGCTTTCAACCTCTCGAATGAGATTTTGGGGGTTCGCATATTTCTTGGTTCACATCATTTGAATATAATTAACCTTTACTCGTCTTCGGGTCTGGTGGTAGATGATATTATGAATGTGACAAACAGCCTGCCAGGTAATACTCTCATTCTCGGAGACTTTAATCTTCATCATCATCTGTGGGGCGCCCCGGTGTCCTCGCGCGCTGGCGAATTGTTCGTTGATTGGCTTCTGGACAGCCCTTACTGTATCATGAACCTGGACACTCCCACTCATGTTTCTCCCAGTGGCTCCTGTTCTTTGATAGACTTGTCTCTTTGTACTTCAGACATCTTCACTCAGTCCTCAATCCATGTGGAGGAGGATTTGTTTGATAGTGATCATTTCCCAATTATCATTTCTGTAGAGCTTTCCAGTCCACCCCATCCTAGCCCTATTCTTTACAAGTGGCCGAACATTTGTCGGGAGGTCAACGACAGACTGCAACGGGTTTCCTCCATGGATTATGACTCCTTTTCTCAGTTGGTTCAAGGTGCGATGCAAAATCACAGCTTTTCCCGCGCTAGGCGTAACAATTGCCTTCCTGCCTGGTGGAATGCGCGATGCAGCAATCTTCACAAGCAAAAGAACTTTTTTCTAAAGAAAGCCCGGGGTTTGATCTCCAGTGAGTACTGGATCAAATACAAGCGAGTGTCTGCCAAGCTCAGGAAAGTCATCAAAGAGTCCAATCAGCGATTCTGGGACTTGATCTGTACTGATGCGAGGGATCCCAAGATTCTGCACAAGGTATTCCGCAAGATCCGAAATCGATCCAGCACTCCCATTGATACACACCTTGTTCTTCAAGTAGGGGACATTTTTAGCGCAGATGCGGTTTTCCAAGCGGAGACGTTCGCTAATGTTTTCACTGGGGAGGGGGATCATGAATCCATTCCCATCACATATGGCATTGTAACCAGTCCTCAGCTCAACAATCCTTTCGATATCACTGAGTTAAAAGATGCTATCCGCCGAACGAAAACCACGACTCCAGGAGAGGACAAGATTAGTGCTGCATTATTTAAAGGCCTCAACGATCACTCGCTTGGAGTCTTGCTTCAAGTGTATAATGACATGGCTCACGGGGGACATCCCATCATCCTGGACCACGGCGATCATCCTGCCAATCCTCAAATCCGGTAGAACTAAGAAATTGGCTGCCTCCTACCGGCCCATTGCACTTACTTCTGTGGCCTGTAAAATTTGTGAACGGATGATAGCTACCCGTATCAATTATCACCTCCTCGCGAATAATACCTTGGACCGTAGACATCTTGGCTTCCTACCCTTCAGAGATAGTCAGGCCACTCTTACCCGGCTCCATCAGGACCTCTTAATGGCAAGGAAAGAGAAAAAATATATTTTGGGCATATCTCTAGACCTTCAAGCTGCTTATGACTCTGTCTACGTGGACGGACTTATTTACAAATGCGCCCAAGTTGGCATTACTGGTCCAATCTTACGCTGGCTCCATCGCTTCCTCTCTGGGAGGTCCATCAAGGTGGCCTGGAGGAATGTCACATCGTCACTCAGGTATATCAATAGAGGTGTCCCTCAGGGAGCGGTGCTGAGCCCTATCCTGTTTACTATTTTTCTGGCTGATTTTTTCGAGGTACTTGAGGGTCTTGGAGTGAAATACTTAATTTATGCAGATGACATTTTCCTCTACTGCGACAACTGCTCTCTGGAGAGTTGCCGTATCAAGCTACAAGAAGCGCTCCGACTAGTTGCTCAGTGGTGCACACACTGGAAGCTTTCCATCCGGCCGGATAAATGCCATGCTATCAACTTGTCCAGACGCCCCGCGGAATGCTACTTCGACTTTAGTGTCAACGGTGGATTAATCGAGTGGTGTACGGAGATCAAGTTCTCGGTTTCTATATCGCACGGCGTGGAGGTTTCCGGAAGCACATCGAGTACCTCCGGGGAAAAGTCTTCACCAGAATAAACATTCTCAAGTCTCTGGCACAGAAACGGTATGGCGCTCGCTCCCATCACCTTCTAACTTTAGTTTTCTCTTCCATTCGAAGTGTGATAGAATATGGAGCGACGATTCTCAGCTCAGCAGGCGTCTCTCTTTTTCGTAAGCTAGAAGTTCTCCAAACCAGTGCCCTTAGAATTGCGTTGGGTCTACCGAAATGGACTCCAAACATGGTGCTAAGAAGACATGCCGGTGCTGCCCCACTTGCAGACAGGATCAAAGCTTTGGCGTTCAACTTCTGGGTTAAACATCTTTCTTTGGGTAGTTGGTCCCCCCTCTGGGACATTCGGGCGGATGGTCTAGACCTTTTTGTTGAAGATTTACCCAATGTTTCTGAGATGCTGACAAAATTAAGGATTACTCCAGATCATCTTCTTCGGTTCCAAGTCCCATTACCCCAGGATGTTGAAGCTTTCAGGGTCCTCACTGCGGGGTTCCCGTTCCAAAATAAAGATCTTGATACGGCCATGATCGCTCCATATTTTGCTGAGTTCATCCAAGATTACAATGAATGGAACATCATCGCAACCGATGCTTCGAAGACCATTTTCCTCACCTCTATAGCTGGCTGCAATTCAAAGAATCAGTTTGCTTATAAAGTCCATCATGTGAATTCCATCTTCACTGCGGAGGCCCTTGCAATTGGGATTGCGCTGGACGAACTGGCTCACTCGTCGTCACGTGTCCTCATTCTGTCTGACAGCTTGTCCGTGCTGTCTGCTCTTCAGTCCATAACTCTAAAATCTCCTATGGTCATCCTTTGGCTTCATAACAAAATCATTCGTTCCGCTCAATTTCTCTCGAATATTCTCTTCCTTTGGGTTCCGGTTCACCGGGGTGTCCCTTTAAATGAAAAAGCAGATAGTTTGGCTAAAGGCGTCACTTATTCAGATGTTCTGGTTGACTGGATTTCCCCTGAGGATATGATCAGCGTTCACAAACGGGAAGCGGCAAGTCAGTTCGATCAAGATTACAATGCATCCAAATACAGTGTCTCGCATGGGAATATTCCCTCGGTTAGACTCACCTCGTCATGCGCTCGGAACAGACGGGAGGACGTGCTGATTTCCCGGCTTCTCTGTCGGATGTTGATTACCCCTGAGGTTTTAGCACGGTTTCACTTGATTCCGGATGGCCGTTGCAGTATGTGTGGTTGTATAGACTCCTTGGAACACATTTTGTTTAATTGCTTGAAGTATCAGTCTCATCGCAGTAGTTGCTGGGATTCTAGGGTGTTGAACAGTGGTGGTTTTAGTTCTTTTGTGTGTTTTGTGAGCAAGTTTTGCGCGTCTAAAGACTTTCGTGTTTCAGCTTTGTTGTTCCTTCATAGCATTGACCGGTTTTAATGGTTTCGTGTTATTGGTTTTGCTTTGGTGATTACACTAGTTGTGGATCATTCGGGACGACAGCCGTGCAGCTATATGTCCCAAACCCTCCCCCCCTTCAAACTTCAAACGCGTGTCGTGCATTCCCAGTACGTTGAATTGACGCAGACTAAATTTTAAAAGATTTCATTCATGAAATCAACAGAAAAAATAACTCCAGTTCAACATGGATTGCATACGATCGTCAGTAAGTAGCATACATTTAAAAGAAATAGACTAATCTATATGTAATCTGCATAAAACATTTTGTAAACAAAATAGGAAAAACATTACTTTTTTTTCACGGGTAAATTGTTTTTTGTTTTTCGGCGTTTCGTAAAAATCTGAATTTTTGATATATCTATGTAGTTTTAACCATTGTAATATGAAAAAGAAGCAAAAATAGTTAATAATGCCTGATTTTAAAACTTTTTGGACTGTTTATTTATTTATTTTTAAAAGAATTTTATTTGTATTATACATTAAGTGAAATTAGCAGCCAGATGAGTCTTAAAATAAAAATACTAAGGTGACCATTTTCGCTTTCGAAGTTTGTATTTGATTATTCTGCTGTATTGGCTCATTCTGCTGTCACATATTAGATTATAATCTATAAATTTAACCTCATATGAATTTTTCATACCATAAAAAAGGGGGGGGGGAAACATAATGACCATTATTAAACATATTTCTATGACTGATAGAACTTTAATGGCATTTATTTTCCTCTCAAATTTGTTTGAATAAATTGAAAAGGGATCGACTAAATTTAGTCTAAATATTTTTTAATATTTTTCGCAAAAAAAAAAAAAAAAAAAAAAATATATATATATATATATACTATAATTAAAAATGTGATTCTTTTTGTATTACAATAATTAAAAACTAAACATACCTAAAAAAATTAAGATCATGGAGCACTGAAAAGCATTTATAAAATTTGCCCTTGAATAGAATTAGCTTTCCTATTTTGTTTGCAAGTATCGATAGATTTAAAACAGACTTCGGGTTTTTCATTTCTTTACAAAAAATTATCCTACTCACTGATGGTCTCGTGTAATACATTTCATATAATTTAAAAGGGGTGGGTGTAAACAATAAAAACTACAATTTCAAAGTGTTAATACCAGTGTATCAAAAATAAAGTTTTTAAAAACTTACATTCTATACAGAATACCAAAAAACAATTTTCTTACTTAACCTTAAAACTTCAAAAAGCGATGTTTGTTGTAAATTAAGGAGGATGACATAGCTGTGGCTAGAAGTGAATAATAAGGGGGAGGAGGAGGCTCATACTTTTTCTCTCTCTGACACATGCATGCACAAACAAACACACACACACACAGATATATATGATCAAAGTATTATACAGAAAGATAAATTAGTGAATACAGTAGACTCTCTCAAATCCGCAATTTTCTAAAATCTGCACATTGTTTCAGATGTAAACAGTGAAACTTACAGTTAAGATATAAGAAGGAAATTCAAGCTTTTTTATTTTTATATCATTCTGTACTGATTTTATTATCTAATTCTGGTTAATATCATTTAACTCTTACTTTTTCATAAAGGAAGTATAAATTTATCTCTGAAATTTTTCAAGATAACACTGATATTAGGGTGATTGATCTTTTTATCAAATACATTTATGTAAGGGAGACCGGTACACAGTGAACCACTTTTTCAATTAACATTTTTTTTCTCTTTAACAGACTGACCGATCTGTATGAAAATATTTTTGAATATTCCTTAAACCTTCTTACATTTATCATAATTTTCTCACAACATAGTTTTCAATACATTTTTCAAAAAAAAAAATATATATATATATATATATATATATATATATGCACTTGTAAAGTGGACCAGTGTACTGGTCCACCCACCGGGGTACAGTGGACCACTATTAGGTATTATCTAAAATACAATATAAATCTATTTTTCATTAATCTAATTCTTTTTTATTGCCCCTTCACCCGCAAAATAACATAGTATAATATAAATTTTTAAACAAAAAACAAAAAAATTAACTATATAGAAAATAATAGATTAATACAGGAACAATTGCAATTTAGTTGAAGTTATTACTTAAGTACAAGAAAATCAGTGCACATTAAAATTTGCAAATGAAATTCCAAAGACTTATGAGTAAGATTGAGCCTGGAATTTTCAAGAAATAATTTTGGGTCTGAGAGCAACATTATGAAATCATTGACATCAACAGCAGATTCATCTACAGTTTCGGGAGAAATAATCTGATTTCCATTCAATTTGTATTTCATGAATCTTACTTGAATAGAATCATCAACAATTAAACTACAGTTATATTTATCAAAGGCAGTAAATACAAAACAAAATATTTCTTACTATGTTAAATAAATTGTTATTTTTATTTGTTTTCTTTATTTTACAGTTAAATCTACTTTAAAACAATCTTTCTTTATAGAAAATAAGCAATTATTAAATATTTTGAACATTCTGCATTACAGGAGCAGAGTGGATTGTGGACCACTGTGCCCCATGTTGAAGTTCAATAAATAATCATATTAATATTGTTTATAACTTTCTTTTAAACATATTAACTTTAAAGTAAAATAAAAACAAGTATCTTAGCTTTGCAAAAAAGCTAATTTATCTTATTTATCTACAACCTTTAATTACTAAAAAAAATAAAAATATGATGATGAAAAATTTTACTTTTAGAAGCTCAAAACAACAAAGCAGGATAAAATAGTTCAATCTGAGCTAAACATATTTTCTGAAGGCTATAAATAATCATTGCAATGTTGTTGTCTATAAGGATAGAAGAGAAGCTTAAAAAAAATGTAAATAAATAAAATATTAAGGTGTGGTCCACTGTGTACCGGTCTCCCCTATTAATCAAGCTTTTTTGTTTATTAAATCTGGTCAAACATCAAATAAAATTTTGTAATTTTATGGTTTTGATGTACATTACTAGTGTGCCTTTATGTGGCGAGTTTCATTGAATAATTCAAGAAAAATTTATCTCATCATTATTATGCATATTTAATCATGTATTATTAATTATTTATGTAACCTTTACATTATTTCCCATAGTTATTTTAATATTTTACTTTATTGTATGCATTCATGATAATTTTGAGTGCATTATTACATTCAAATTACTGTTTCAAAAATGTAAACAAAACAGTGACCAGAAATCCACAAGATTCTAAAATCCGCATAACCTCTGGTCCCAAGCTGTGCGGATTTGAGAGAGTCTACTGTATTCGTATTGTTGGCACTATGTTTCTTATTAAACTGTTTATAATTACTATTTATACTAAGAAAAGAAAAGGCTGCAGAATTTTCCAGTGTATTACTAGCGCAAAATTATACTTGTGAAATAAGTGATGATGTCAACAAGTAAATGAAAACCTTACAGGGTTAAATCATAGAACAAGCGAGACAGTTGGTGGGGTCAAATTTGGCGAAGCGATCAATTATTTTTTCTTGCTATTGGTTTGTTTACAAAATTCTCTGTGTTTTATAGTAAAACACAGGGTATTTTTCCTGTGTAGTAGTATTTCTAGTGTACTAGTGCATAATTATACTTGTGAAATAAGTGATGATGTCAACAAGTAAATGAAAAGCTTACAGGGTTAAATCATAGAACAAGCGAGATAGTTGGTGGCGTCAAATTTGGCGAAGCGATAAATGGATTTTTCTTGCTACAAGTTTGTTTACAAAATTCATTGTGTTTTTTGCATGCACATTCATATTGCTGGCACAATGTTTCTTATTAAACTGTTTATAATAACTTTATTTATAGTAAGAAAAGAAAAGGCCGCAGAATAAAAATATCCAGTGTATAACTAGAGCATAATTATGCTTGTGAAATAAGTGATGATGTTGTGGCAGGTTAGCTGTATCCTGAACTGTTTCATGGATTTTTAGCTTTATTATTATTTTTCACCAAAATAATTATTCTTTAATATTAATTAATTTTAAATGGTAATTATTTTAAACTACTGTTTTTAATTTATATCGTCAAAATAATATAACATGTAATTTTATTAAACATTAAATTAATTTGCATCTATTAATTAATTTTGTAGTTGTCAAATGCAATAATGTAGATGCATTTGACGGGTAACGACTGCCAATTTGGAACAATACAAATAGTATAACAATGAATCGACACATATGTGTTAGTAATCGCTGCTTTAATGAATTTCATTTATTTTATACATCGCTATATAAAAAAGTTTCTGTATCCAGTTATGTTTTTTTGTTGTTGTTTTCAAGAGGATGAAATGTGCATACATATGTTAATGATAGCTCATAGCTGCTGTAACAAGTTTCATATATTTTTGAGGTTGCTGTATTCTGTGATTTTTTTTAATTAAGTAATTTTTTTAATTATGGGCGAGAAACATTTGTACATGTATCAGTGACTGAGGCTTTAATGAATTAAGCACTCGGCGATAAAACTGGCGATTAAAAATGTGGAAAAAACCGGCCTAATGCAGGATTTTCAGATTTTCTTTTTTCCCTTCGCGTTTTTTTCCTTATCTGTTTGACAAAATTCTTGATTTTCTTTCACCCAATCGCTGAAATTAATGATTTTTCCACACCTGATCTATGAAATTAATGATATTTCTGCATCTGATGGATGAAATTTATGATTTTTATGTGCCCGATTGAAGAAATTTTTTTTTCTGTGCGTGATCGATGAAATTAATAATTTTTATGTTAAATTATGTTACCCGTTTACTGAAATTAGTGATTTTTACGCGTCCACTTGACGAATACGTGATTTTTACGCACCCATTCTACAAAATTCATGATTTTTACACACCTGATCGACAAAATTCATACTTTGCCGGATTGACGAAATTTTATTTTATCACCCGATCGACGAAATCCTTCATTTTTGTACACTCATTTGATGAAATTTGTGATTTTATGTGCAACCTTGATGAAATTAATGATTTTTTTATGCCCGATCAACGTATTTTTTGATTTTCATGCGACCGTTTGATGAAATTTGCGATTTTCATGCGCTGATAAATGAAATTCATGATTTTTACCCGCCTGTTCGACGAAATTTATGATCTTTTCTCCCCCTATTGACAAAATTCATGTTTTTTCTGTGTACGATCGATGAAATTCATGATTTTTGCACATTGATCGACGAAATTCCTGATTTTTATGCTGCCAAATGATAAAATTTGTAATTTTTTCAGACTAATTAGTATCTAATGCAGTTTAATTCATTCGTCTCGAAAATTTTTACGCACCTCATCGGCAAAATTCATACTTTTTACGTGCCAGATTGACAATTTTTTTTTTTATCACCCGATTGCCGAAATTCTTGATTTTTATGCACCCGTTTGACGAAATTTGTGATTTTTACGTCCAAACTTGACGAAATTAATGTTTTTTCATGCCCGATCAATGAATTTTTTTTATTTTTATGCGATCGTTTGATGAAATTTGCGTTTTTCATGTGCTAATAAGTGAAATTCATGATTTTTACCCGCCTGTTTGACGAAATTTATAATCTTTTCCCCCCCTATCGAGAAAATTCATGTTTTTTCTGTGCCGATCGATGAAATTCATGATTTTTACACATTAATCAATGAAATTCATGATTTTTACGCTGCCAAATGAAGAAATTTGCAATTTTTTCAGAGACTAATTGGTATCTAATGCAGTTTAATTCATTCGACTCCACAATTTTTGCGCACCTGATCGACAAAATTCACACTTTTTATGTGCCGCATTGACGAAATTTTTTTTTTTATCATCCGATCGACGAAATTCTTGATTCTTATGCACCCTTTTGACGAAATTTGTGAATTTTACAAGCAAACTTGACGAAATGAATGTTTTTTCATGCCCGATGAACGAATTTTTTTATTTTTATGCAAGCGTTTGATGAAATTTGCGTTTTTCATGTGCTCATAAATGAAATTCATGATTTTTACCCGCCTGTTTGACGAAATTTATGATCTTTTCTCCCCCTATCGACAAAATTCATGTTTTTTTTATGCCGATCGGTGAAATTCATGATTTTTTACGCTGCCAAATGACGAAATTTGCAATTTTTTCCGAGACTAATTGGTATCTAATGCAGTTATACATTCGACTCGACATCGACAGGATATATCGATTTTAGTTCCTATCTTGTGTTCTATGGGCCCAATCACGACGAGGTATGGCTCATTCGACTCAAAATTGACAGCCTCAAAGATTTCAGCTTTGTTTGTATAGAACAGAGTGCGCCCTCTAGTGGTGGAAGATGGAACTAACGGATTTTGTAGCTAACTCGAATTCTATGGGTCCGATCACAATGCAGTTTAATTCATTCGACTCGACATCGACAGGATATATCGATTTTAGTTTCAAAATTCACCACCAGAGGGCGCTCTCCTATCTTGGGTTCTATGGGCCCGATCACGACGAGGTATAGCTCATTCGACTCGAAATCGACAGCCTCAAAGATTTCAGCTATGTTTGTATAGAACAGAGTGCGCCCTCTAGTGGTGGAAGATGGAACTAACGGATTTTGTAGCTAACTCGAGTTCTATGGGTCCGATTACAATGCAGTTTAATTCATTTGACTCGACATCGACAGGATATATCGATTTTAGTTCCAAAATTCACCACCAGGGGGCGCTCTCCTATCTTGGGTTCTATGGGCCCGATCACGATGAGGTATGGCTCATTCGACTCGAAATCGACAGCCTCAAAGATTTCAGCTATGTTTGTATAGAACAGAGTGCGCTCTCTAGTGGTGGAAGATGGAACTAACGGATTTTGTAGCTAACTCGAGTTCTATGGGTCCGATTACAATGCAGTTTAATTCATTTGACTCGACATCGACAGGATATATCGATTTTAGTTCCAAAATTCACCACCAGGGGGCGCTCTCCTATCTTGGGTTCTATGGGCCCGATCACGACGAGGTATGGCTCATTCGACTCGAAATCGACAGCCTCAAAGATTTCAGCTATGTTTGTATAGAACAGAGTGCGCCCTCTAGTGGTGGAAGATGGAACTAACAGATTTTACCACTAACTCGAGCTCTATGGGTCCCATCACAATGCAGTTTGATTCATTCGACTCGACATCGACAGGATATATCGATTTTAGTTCCAAGTTTCACCACCAGGGGGCGCTTTCCTATAGGGTTCTATGGGACCGATCACGACGAGGTATGGTTCATTTGACTCGGAATCGACAGCCTGAAAAATTTCAGCTATGTTTGTATAGAAAAGATTGCGCCCTCTGGTGGAGGAAGATGGAACAAACGGGTTTTGCCATGCATTTTTATCCTTCTAATTATGTTACTCTCTCGCTGTATAACTTTAAAGTTGAGTCTTGGACTCCTCTCCTCGGGCCACCACCCTCATATTTTTATTGGGGTCTTAGGGGTCTTTTTTAGCATTTCTTTAAAATTTTATTCTAATGATTAATTTATACCCTATGCTTAATTTCGACTAATTGACATTTTCATCAATAACCGCAAAAAAGTAATGATATGAGTACAAAAACCCTTAACGGGTTAAAAGTTGTGACACAGCACTTTCTTTTGGCTCTAAGAATTTTAAATATGGGTCTTAAAAGCAATTATATCAAATTTAAGTGACGCTATGTTAATATTTTTTTTTAAATCATAATTTTCTTTTTCGTTTTATTTGTATTCACAGGTGTAATTATTATTTTAATATGAAAAAATATATAAAATTTATTCGCTGATGCTTTTTCATTCACATCTCTCATGAATTCAAAGTATGGGTTTTAAAAGAAATGATATCAAAATTTGAGTGACACCTTGACGTGAATTTAATAGGACTGTTTTAAAATTCAATTTATATTATTTTTGTTTTGTCTTCTAAAGTATATTTACACATACAAACAATACTTTTAATTTTTTAATACACTTTTAAATATATTACTTTTACTGAGCCTATATTATGTATTGAAGTGTATCTATTTCAATAAATTGATTTATCTTCTGTGCCACGCTATCCAACATCATAAGTAAAATTTATGTAAATGATTATTTTGCGTCATAGTATCCAAACAAAGGGAAATATATGCAAATAGATAATATGACGCAAAATAATCATTTACATAAATTTTACTTATGATGTTGGATAGCGTGGCACAGAAGATAAATCAATTTACTGAAATAGATACATTTCAATACATAATATATGCTCAGTGAAAGTAATATATTTAAAAGTGTATTAAAAAATTAAAAGTATTGTTTGTATGTGTAAATATACTTTAGAAGACAAAACAAAAATAATATAAATTGAATTTTAAAACAGTCCTATTAAATTCACGTCAAGGTGTCACTCAAATTTTGATATCATTTCTTTTAAAACCCATACTTTGAATTCATGAGAGATGTGAATGAAAAAGCATCAGCGAATAAATTTTATATATTTTTTCATATTAAAATAATAATTACACCTGTGAATACAAATAAAACTAAAAAGAAAATTATGATTTGAAAAATATTATTAACATAGCGTCACTTAAATTTGATATCATTGCTTTTAAGATCCATATTTAAAATTCTTAGAGCCAAAAGAAAGTGCTGCGTCCAACTTTTAACCCGTTAAGGGTTTTTGTACTGATATATATATACAGCTTTGACAATGTACATTTTCCATCCTTCTTTTACTGCAAAAGGCTAAAACCCAAATTCCACTTTTAATTTGTGTTTCGCTAAATTTGTATTACATTATCAACATTGATGAAACACCAATTGTTTCCTGAAATCTTTTTGATGTTTCAGGCAAGAAAAAAAAAAATAAGTACATTAGATTGAAGAAAAAATAAGTCGTTAATATTATGTCTTACACGTCGGAAATGTAAAAGTAACGAAAAATTTCTTTTAGCAGAATAACTTTCTACTACTGACTAAATACTTTCGAAACTAATGTCTATATATAGATTTTCATTCTCAACATTGATCACATTCTCAACATTGAGGAAACACCAATTGTTTCCTGAAATCTTTTTGATGTTTCAGGCAAGGAAAAAAAAATAAAAAAGTACATTAAATCGAAGAAAAAATAAGTCGTTAATATTATATCTTCAACTTCGGAAATGCAAAAGTAACGAAAACTTTCTTTTAGTAGAATAACTTTCTACTACTGGCAAGACTTTCGAAACTAATGTTCATATATAGATTTTTTTTCTTTTATGTAGGTAAAATATATTTTTCTAATAGAATTGTGTAAAATTTTCCTGTAAATCGAAATGGGAAACTGATATATAAGAGAGTTTTAATGAATATTTCCAAAAAATATGTATGTTTATAATTCTTAATATATTGAGATTTCCTGATAGATTTTATTTATTATGATGTTTTATATATATATATATATATATATATAGATTGTTGATATATTTGGCTAAACTATGAATCCTATTGTGTGCGTTGCTGCATAGGATTATCCTAGTTTAATGTCATTCATATTTTAAAATTTAACGTTAATTTTCAACTTTTGACTGTTGATATATTTCGCTAAATTATAACTCATATTAAGAGCATGTGCTGCATAGGATCATCTTAGTTAAAAGTCATTCATAAATTAAAATTTACATGTGGGCGAATTCTATAATTGTTGTTATGATTATATGGAGTTAATATTATTGGGGTTGTAACAAAAGTTAAAATTATCAAGGATGTTACAATGGGTTAATCAATACAATATAATATTAATATGTTAAACATATTTAATTTTAGTAAATATTAAATATTTATTAAATATAGACACTAATAAACATATCTCTTAGTTTTATATTATTTATTTTATTTTATTATTAGATCATTTAATTTAATTAATATTTATGTTTTTTATATATATTTTTTTCATGGTAGATATTATTTAAATAGCTGGATTTAAATTATAATAAGTGCATTGCCATATTGAATAATCTATGTTATTTCTAAGTATAATACTAATTTATAAAATGAAAGCATCATATGGATTCTACATTAATGTTTGGGTTAAATTAAGATATATTTTAAATGGGTTAGTTAAAATAGAAATTATATTATACTAGTAACTCTTATTCTCTATATATATCATTAATATTAACTAGTAAAATTAATATATTTACACTACATTACAGCTGCATATAAGTAATTATACATACAATATTAAATGTACACCAGATGTCACCAGCAAAAGTAAATTATATAATGAATTTGATAGTATGCTAAAATAGTCTAATATTTTTACAATACATGGCAGTAGTATAGCTTATTTAAAATATTAAAACTTGGAAATTTAGTATGGAGGTAATAATATCTATGAAATACTTTCAAATTATCAAGTAATATTATATATTTTAATTTATTAAATTAAAATTAAAATAAAATAAATAATGGTTTTTATTTATATGTATATCATAATTTTTTTTCTACATTTTTAAAAATGTTGTAATCTATGTAGTTAAATAAAAATAACTGTAACTGTAGGATACAATTTATGATCTGAAGGATTCTCTATTTAACTGTGAATCTAACCTCTTCTTTTGGATACAACTTTGTACATGTGCTCACAATATACTAAATATCTTGGGATATTATTAATATAAGTAATATATATATATATATATATATATATATATATATATATATATATATATATTATTCTTTTTCACACTCTTTTTCAAATTGTATGTATAATTTATAATATTCCATTGTAAAGGTCTTGTTATTCAATATTGTTTCAGCGATTGTTCGGGCGAGATATGGCACTATATTTAGCAAAAGCTGGTGTCATATACAGAAAACAATCGTTCTTTGCTTATAAATGTGATTTTCTTGCCCTTGAAAAAGTAAATTACTTTATAAGCTTTTATTTGTGTATATACTCGTGTGGTTTATATTTCATTCCTTATTTTCTATTTATTTAATTTTTTTTTCTTCTTCTTAATTTGAATTAATAATGTTACATTTATTAGGACTACAATTTTAATTTGTAAATTGACAGGGCTCTTTGGTATCGGGATTTCAGTGTATGTGGTCAGTTTCTTATGTTTCAATGGTTAAATTTTACTTAAAGTTTTATATATATATATATATATATATATTTTTTTTTTTTTTACTTAACAATTAATATAAATATATATTCTTTGAACAAAATTATTTCCATCACAGTAAATGTGGAATTTGTTTTTTGTATATAATTGTAAATGCAATCAAAGAAAAGTTACATTTGCAAACAAATGAAACAGCAATTAAAACAGATGCTTTACTTTTTACCGGAAAATGAATGAAAAAATTATAATAAATATGACTCAAATTTATACGATCAAAATGTAACGCAAATCAAAACATATTAATCAAAATCAAACATACTGTAACTCAAGGAAAAAGAATAAGTGATTAAGAAATGTTCACTGTTTCTATTGTTTAGAAGAGGAAAAACAACAACAAAATAAAAATCATCTTTTTTTTGTTTGTTTGTTTTTTGCTTTTTTAAACACACAAGTCAAAAGTCTTTGACGATCTATCTCCCAGAATTTTAAGTTATACGCTTTTGAATCCCCACCGCCGCCGATGAAACTATATTCCACTTTATCTGTTTTCACCACATCCATATTGCATTCTGATGGATAATACTACAGATGCTACATGAAATCTGTCTCATGTTTCAGACAAGAAATAAGAAGTAAATATGGTATTAGTGTTCCTGTAATCCGCAGTCGTACGATCCGAAAACGCCTGTAATCCTCCCAGTACAGCCAACACCTACTTGACTCTGGTAGGGCGCGAGTAGGAAAAGAAGAAGCTCATGAATCGCAAGCCATCCCCATGTAAATGGCGATAGTCCCATGAGTTGTTCCAAACACTGTGATTCTTTAATATATTTGATTCTCTCTGAAAAAACAGCTTTGTACATAAAGGAGCACTATAAATATTGATTGCATTTCTAGTAAATCTGCATATCATGTACTTCAACGTCAACTCTGCGACTTGCATTTTTATTTTGCACTGTTACGTACTTTTGTATTTCAGGAAGGTTCTTGAACAACAGGAGTCTCTCCAGCCACTAGAAGCTCTTTCAGATGAGGTCATGTCGAATGTCCGTTATGATAGGTGGAAAGGAATTCTCACGTACTTTCTCTCTAGTTGATGTCATTTTGGTTACCACGGTACCTGGTAGTCGGATCGGTCAAAGAAGCTCCGCTCCGTTCTGCTCGATCCATTCATCCAGCTGTCTCGAAACTTTCAGGAATGAAGATTGGAGATGATTAAGCGAAAGTTTTGAAGTACACCGGCCGATTATTGGAGTTAGTTTTATTTTGGAGGAAAATCTAAAACATTTGGGAACGGCCTATACCTGGATTAAGGCTTCAAAAACAGTGGTTTTGGGTGAGATATAGTGAATTTCTCACAGTATAAAAATTTAAGAATCATAACAAAATTACTTTTTAAAATGCAGCATTAATTCACACGTACTGTAATTATTATGATTTTTACGATTAATATTAAACTGCGTTGATTATTCGATTTCAAACATATAAAATGTATAAATAAATTTTGCAGACAGATTTAAAATGTATGCTTTTTTTGTAACACTCTACGCAACTTCTTTACTTCGTGTAATCACGTCGGAAAAACAAATATATATTCTAAAAAACTATGTTCCTGAATATAAATCAATAAAGAGAGCGGGCCGCGTGATAAAGTTAAAATTTTACTTCCATCATTACTAATAATATAATAAATAATGATTACATGGAAATACTCATTTTATTACTTATGTGATTTTGATTTAATGGTAATTAAAAACGCGAACACTTCATCGAGTTCAACAGAAAAGTGACATCTCCCTCATAGTAGAAAGCAACTGATGTCATATGTAATTATGTCATACGCCCATTTAAATGCATTTAACTGAATTCGTTACCCAACACCAAACTGAGTTAAGCATATTCAATCTGCCCAGAAGAATTTAGTAGTGAATACGAAGTTCTTTTTTTTTTTTTTTTTTTTACAGGCTGTTTTGTTACCCTTTTCAAGGCCAGTTTCAGAATAGCCTTGAAAAAAGGCCCTGCCCGAATCTACATTCCACACATCATTTATTCATGACGAGAAGATGAATACCTGCATAACTCTAAACTCTAACATAAATGTAATATCAGCCAACTCGATCACTTCGATTGTTTAACCGAAGCGTGAAAATGTCTATGATTTTGCGAGAGAATGACGATTTTTATCGTCATGTTGTTTGCTCATCATGAGATTAGAGAAGAACATTTCACGGGCATTCATGTAGTATTTCCGAATTGTAATGATAAAAATCAAATAAAGTGCGAAATTTCTTTTCATAATGCTTTATTTATGGAATTTGACAAAAATACTTAAGGCGGGTTAAAAAAAAAAAAAAAAAAAAAAAAAAAAAAGTTTTACTCCGCTTAACAACGCGAAATTTCCTGACATATTCACAGACCTATTTTTAAATGTTAAAAGCAAAATCATTTTCAACATCAAATTTACGGAAATATCATTTCAGATTTCAATATATATAGGCAGATAGATAGATAAATAGATAGATATGTGACATGATAAAACTATATGCTTTAAATCAACTTTTGTGGCATAAAAATCATCTAACTATGGGAATCGAACAATAATCGACAAGTCTGCGATGAATCCCCCCCCCCCCCCCTCAGGTATGAAAGCTGTTTCTTATGTATTTTTTTTTTCTATGATTTCAATTAAAGTACTCCAAAAGGTTCTATCACATGCAGTTTCAACACAAATCAAGAATTTCTGTCTGGTTGGTAAATTATAAATTTAGCTATAAAGAACCAAATATTCCAATTCCAGTCTCAGTCTGACTCAACAGTTTTTTTGCCCAGGGCACTGTAAAATTTTACGGCCCTGTAAATTGGTTGGTTGGTTAGTTGGTTCGGGAAAGCCACGATCGTTTTTTGGATTCAAACCTTAAACCTTTTAACTGATAGTAGGGCCTACAAGACAAAATAATGGACTTCACGCAATTAACTTTTCTGTATTAAACTTTTTTTTTTTTTTTTTTTTTTTTTTTGTCAGAATAATGATTGAAAGATTGTGAAAAAAAAAAAATAATAAATAAATGTGAACCTTATAACTATTATAATTTGAAGCTTATTTTTTTTTTCTGTTCATAAAATTATAGGAAAATATACAATATTTTTAAATAATTTAAGAAAAAATATGTATGAGAGAGAGAAATAAGCGGAGGAAATTTCAACAATTTAAAACCTTTAAACAATTTAAAACCTTTACAGAAAAAAAAAAAAAAAAAAACTAGGAGGAGTTTGTCTAAAGTTGTCACATAATTTTGTTAAACTTAAATTAAAGAAAATTTATTACAGTTTAAATTTCCAAATGATCTCGGAAATCTGATTGCCATGTATTCATTAAAAAGGTAAAACAGAGTTAGATAAAAGTAAGCATTCTGAAATTCTGTAATAGATTTGTTGTTTTTAATTTTAAAAAAAGTTTTAAGATTATTGATATTTATGTAGCAAATTATTTTCACAAATATAATGACGTAAGGAAACTTTTGCCCATTAGAAATTTCGTAACCAGAGCACAGGCCCCATCTGCTCGTGCGGTTGCCTGGCTCTGATTCCAATGGGTAATTTATAAATTTAGTCGTAAACACAATAGAAACTAACAAGCATAATAACAGGAATACTGCAGATTTTTGCATGGGAAGCTGCCGGAAGACCAAAAGTTCTAAAAAAGAGGTGCAGGGGACATCTTTATTTTTTTCAAGGAGAAGAAAATAACTTTAAAATGATTTTTCACTTTGTGCCAGATATAAAAATGTAACACATTAATATAAATGTGTAATATGCAGCTTTATTTAAGTTTAAATTATCAAAAATTTTCAATAAAATCTTTGGATTTTGCTAGATCTTTCATATGTTTTTTCTTTTATTTCATCCTCACTTTGTGGAAAAACCTTACGTGATAGAGGGAAGTGCCGTTACCGTCTTCTGTTGTAGCAACAGAGATATTAGAAAACCTCTGCGCTTTTTTATCTCAACGTAAAAAAAATTGGAAAACCCCCCATACCATTCAATCACGAATTTATCATATAGAAAAATGAAAAGTGCCGTTTGGTTTGGTTGGGAAATTCCCAAAACTTAATTTGGAATCCAATCTTCCAATCAACCCCGAATCACTCACTAAATAAATTCCTACAAGTTATTAATATAAACTGATTAATCACTTAAATAGTAACATTATATATTTAAAATTTATATATGAATATGCATGTTTAAAATCAACATTTCGTTTCATACTCGTTTCATTTCGTTCCATCAACATTTCAGCTCATGCGCGGCAGCCTATTACTGCTTGTTTTACTGTTCATTACTGTCAATTTTACGGTATAATACTAGCAGCTAGGATGCTAGTATTATACTGTAAAAAAAAAATGCAGTGTAATTTTATTTTCTTCATAAAAAATTTTAGATATCATAATCCCAATCGATTGATACCGTTTTGTTCCAATGCTTGTTTGATGATTAAATAGTATGGGACAGGTTTCGTTTTATATTATATTATATTATTTATTTATTTATAACTGTGCGGCATTTGTACGGGACGAAATGTTCATATTTTCCGAGTTTGAAAATCTTATGACACCCAAAGTGTCAAGACAAATCAACTGTCACCTCATTTGTCAAAATTAATCTGTCCAGTCGTTTGTATTCTAGAGTGCAAAAAAAAACTGATATACCAATACATACAGGCACGTTAAAACAATTTACCTTTTTATAACTTTCGTCTTACATCAAGTTAAAATTGAGGCTGTTCTCAAATCCAACGGGCTATTTTAAAACACAATAATTCATTTTTGTTCGCAAATGCATGCAATTGGCAGATACTCTTGTTCAGAGACTTTGCAATCGAATTTTTTTATCCCTTTTTTGGTAAAGACAGAAAATCTTTCAGAAAAGCTCTGTCAAAGTTGGCGTTTTGAACCAAATTTCTAGACGCAACAGCGCGGGCAAAGAAAAAAACTGATGTCGTGAGACAACAATAGCTTATAACTCAATACATGATTCATTTATCGAAAAAAAAATGTTCGATTATAAATCACTACAATAATCATGCTTGCCAGTATCATGATTTTGCGATTAAAAATAAGTCAGAAAGTTTCGCGTTGTTAAGCGGGAAAAATATTTTACGTATGTTCTCTACTTTTATGGGTGATCGAACAGGTGATCTGGAAACTCTAATTTCGGACTCCCGTTATTCTTGAAACTCATAAGCTTAGACGCATTTACCGATGAGCACGTAAATTTATCCTTGTTTAAAAATCCCAATAAATCCTTTATTACAATAAAATAAATAAAGATAAAAGAAGATGTGATCTTTATTCTGCGGGTGAATTTCCATGAATAATTCCTCTTTCATCTTCTTCCAAGCAGCATAAAGCAAGTGCTTTTAAGAGTTTTAATGGTCAGTTTAATCTGTTTGAAAAGATCTTCACTTCAAAGATTATTTCTGATTGTTCTCGTTCTTGTACTTAGATAATAACTTCAAAAAGCTTTCCGAGTGACTGCCTTTTTGCCTGATAAGGTACTGTTTTATTTTAATACTTTATACGAATGGAAATACTCAAAATGCAGTCATAACCAGAAAAATAGAATAAAAAATGAAAAAGTAATTGAAATATGGTTTCTTTTTTCTTTCTTTTTTTTTTTTCCTACATTTTTCCGCTGTATTCTTCTAAAAATACAATAGAAATGTAATTCAGCATAACGTTAAGTACCTGATTGTTCATTTTGAATAAAGTATAAATTTCGTTTTATGTGCTTTTTATGAAGCTGGGAGCTGAGCATGGATGGGGAAAATACTTGTATCCTAGATTTTACAATTTAATTAATTAAATTTTCTTTATCTCTGATGATTAAAAAAAAAAAGAAAGAAAGAAAGAAATTTATTCTTCTCAAGTGGCTTAAAATAACTAACACTAAGAGAATAAGGAATTCAGATTTTTTTTTTTTTTTTTTTTTTTCCCGCTAAGGAAGATGTACCATCCTGAACCCCGTGCAATACAAATTTTAGTTTTTTTACTTTCATGTGTTTAAAAATTATTTTAAATGGGGGATTCAGGTGTGTTTGTGTGTGGGGGTTAGCCTCCCCACTCTTCTCGAAAAAAAAAGAGAAATGCATTTTAATTTTATGCATTTCAATTTTATGCATTTTAATGCAATTAAATGCATTTCAATTTTAAAAAATTTATTCTGCAAAAAAAAAAAAAAAAAAAAAAAAAAAAAAAAAAAAAAAAAGGAGGAAATTTTTCTGTTTATATTTTCAATATTTTCAAATTTGAAAATACATACATTTCAAATACTTAAATTTGTGTCTTACTTTTTATGTTGATATGCTTAAAAAATGTCTTATACGGTGAGTTCCCCCCCCCCCCCCATATAAAAAATGTTAGCTTCTTCTACCTTTTTTCTTTTTTCTTTTTTTTTAAATGAGGTTTAGGTTCCAGATTACTTGCTTATCACAAAATCTTGCTCCACGCCAGATTTTATTCTGCAGGCACCCATGAAGCTGGAAGGCATTATATATATAAATGAATAAATTATTCCACTGCGAAGTTTAAAGTGGACATATCAAATATGAAAGCCTCGCAGTACAAAAGCAGGGAATAAAATGAACAAGTAGGGGTTGAAAATATTTATAGCATAACGTTCTGAAGACATTAATCTAACACTCTCTTTTATATACCTTTCAAATTTCATATTGTGAGTTTTATATCCCCTCTGTAACAGGAAGTTTCTATTATTTTTTCGAATTGAAACACAACTGCAAATCTTTATAAATTATTTATTAACAGCACTTTATTTCATAATCGTGTGTGAAAGTTTATCTTCTCTTCTAATAACCTACATTTATGTACACTTAATATATAGGCACGGCACAACCCCCACATATGGAAGAAATTAAAACATAAATTGCAGGCAAGAAAGAAACAAAAGGAAGAAAAGGAAGATTAACGGATTTGCAGTTTATCAATTTTCCAAAAATAATGCAAATGATGCAATGCTGAAGAATGCAGTCAGATAATTAGATCCTTCACCTTTTTCTTTTCATTTTAGGTTTTTTTTTTTTTTTTTTTTTTTTTCATTTCTTTAAATCTTATTCAAAATATTTTGGAATGTAATTAAGGTCTTCATCCACTGCTTTTATAATAAACAATAAGTAAATAATTAAAAAGTAAAATAATAAATAAAATATAATAAAATAAATCCGTTTATCAAAATAAAAAAGTTATCACTTCTTCAAAATTTTTGTTAAATAAATAATAATAATAATAATAATAATAATAATAATAATAATAATAATAATGTTTGTCAAATTGGGAGAGCGAAATTTAATGAATGTGTAATTAGCAGAGAGAAAACTGCTTCATATTTTACTATAAAATCTAGAAAACAAACCTCAATATTTTGTTCTTACATAAAGTATAGTTTTTGTCATAAAGATAAAATAAGCAAAACAGAATAAAATACAATAAAAATATTCAAACGAAATTTTGGTAGTTTTACAAGCAGATTATTTATTTATTTGTTTATTTTTCTGAACAGCAGAGCTTTAAGACAGAATGGTAGAAAATCTCCAGAAAATTTTTCAAAAGCAAAAGTGTCTTCAAAATTTCTTTTTTCAACAACAACAACAACAACAAAAAAAAAAAAAAAAAAAAAAAAAAAAGAAAGGAAGATATTTATAAAAATGTCCTACTATTACAAAATATTTTGGGTTGGTATATGGTAAAAATATAAAAAATCAATTATATTTTTATTTATTTACTCTCAAATGTCTCAACAAACACTAAAACTGGCTTTACCATAAACGGATATTAAATCCTCGCATTTTAATAGGATTAGAAGATTAATCTTGTGTCTATCGTATGCTTAGTTTCCAAAGAAAATGTTTCTAAAAGATTTATGCATTGAAAATAGCTTTTCTTTTACGTGGTGAGCTTAATTTTTAAAGAGACACTTCCCAAAATAAAATAAAATAAATAATTCGTTCGAAAAGATTTTTTTGCACACTTTTATTAATAAATTTTTTTTTCTTTTAAGGGATCAGTTAAATTTGTCAGGTAGTATTTGTCAAATAGTATTTTTCATTTTTCCTTTCTTGTGTTTTATTTTATTTTTATTTATTTATTTCGTTATTATCATACCCAAAAAATATTTACAATATAATTAGAAACTTCATTTAATCATACATTTTATAAAAAAATAAAAATTAAATAAAATAAAATATGTCACAAGTTATTTTGTTTTAGAAGGAACCAATATTTTAAAGTTTATAAGACAAAAGACTTAAACACTTTTTTGTGTGGTGTGAATAAAGGAAATAATAATAAGGATACTTGTCAAATTTAAAGAGCAAAATTAAATAAGTTTATAAGAACCAACAAAAAAAAAAAAATAGCTGCACACCATATATTTTTAATATGTTGTAAAATTTTAAAACTAAAAGTGAATTCTGACAAGCTTCAATTAATTTTTCTTTCTTTTGGAAGAAGGAATAACACCTTAATATAGAAATCGGATTAACAATTTTTCATATAAAATACAATTTTGCTTATATATACACAATTTAGCGTAAAAAATAGGATAAATAAAATAAAATAAAAATATTCGAATGAAATGTTTGTAGTTTTATAAAAGAAATAAATTAAGTACATTCTTAAGTAAGAGAATCTTAAGAAAATATTTTTCAAAAGGGAAAGTGTCTTAAGAATTTCATTTTTGAAAAATATACTTGTAGAAAACACCTTCTTCAGTTAAAATATTTTGCCTTGGAGTAATACAAAATCATAGAAAAAAATGATTTAATTTTTTAACTCACTTTTAACTAAACGAATATTTTAATCTTTATGTTTTAATAGGATTAGAAGATTAATCTCGCGACCCTCCCTTCGCTTTGATTCCAAACAATATGTTTCTAAATAATTTCTGTGTTAAAAATGGCTTCCTTTTTTTTTTTTTTTTTTTTTTTTTTTTTGAGAATATTTTCAAAGAGATACTTGTCAGATAACATAAATAATTCGGAGTGATTTTTTTTTTTTTTTTTTTTTTTTTGGGGGGGGGGGGGGCACTTTTACTAATTAAATATTTCCTACTTTTATTAAATACTGTGAACGTCATGAATAAAAAACCTGGCTTAGAAATACATTGCAAGATTTACATATAAAAATAAAATTCATAAATAAAAATAAAAACAGTCAAATTTATGCCGAAGAATGCAGTCAGGTAATTCCATTTTTCACTTTTTGATTTTCTTAAACATATAAAATCTTATGCAGAAAATTTTGGAATATAATTAGAACTTCATTCAATCATGCATTTTATAGAGGGGGAAAAAAGTCATATATTGTTTCGTTTAAGAGTAAATCCTCTTATTATTATTATTATTATTATTATTTATTCAAAACAAGAGAGTTAAGCACGTCTTTATGTAATTATTTATTTATTTTAAAAAAATGTATATACAGCGTGTCCACGTATAACCTGACCGACCTTTATTTTCGCAACCGTTGGTCCTAGATGCATACTTCCAATTACAAAAATGGTTTAAATAAGGTAAATAATTATTTTTAAAGTGATTTGGCTCAAGAAAAACATTTATTAAAAAAATACGAAAGTTAAATTTTTATACGGTCCCCCGGTCCTATAAGTGATATTTAGTAAAAAATTACTGTGACACTAACAAGTACGATAAAGAAAGTCCCATTCATCTAACATTAAAATTGACCGAGTTCTGAAACTTTGAAATACATGACTTATACCACTTTTTTGCATCTAAAAAGAGATGATTTCGGCCATGCTTTCAGGGGTCGTATATAAAGTACTTAAACTTATTTCAAGGTATCTGCGCTTTGAAATAAATCGTACAACTATTACGATTGAGTTAATTTTTATTAGTTAAGTTTCAGATTAATTAAAATAACTGTATTGTAGCATATGTTTTATTTTGAAAGGATTTGAGGCTATGATTTCTTTTAACAAAAATTATCTTATTTTCATAAGGTTTTATTTAACTTGAAACGATCGTCTTTCCAGTTTAAAATTTGTACTCGAAGTTTAACTCACTTTCAAATGTCCGATCGAAGTTAAATTTTACATACTGACTTAAATCCGATGGCAATGTAATATTATTATGATTTTCGACGCTTACTATCTTATACATACTTATATTAGAGGATAACACAAAAAAAAATTCGGATAGATTATCGTCAACAAGTTTAAGAAAGAGTTTTAGATTAGATAACAATAACCTGCGATGCTTGTGTTTTTTAAATTTTAAAATTACGTTTTATGTATTTTTTAACGCTGAATAAAAAAAAAATTACCTTCACTTTTAACCATCATATCAGGATTTTTCGCAAATCGTAAATTTCAAAGTTAAAAAACAGCAAAAAATCTGATATTATAAGATAGATGTAAGACTTTTTTATTCAGTTTAATTTTATTTAATTCAATAGTTTATTCAAATTTTTGGCTTATACTGGGTTTCTTGCAGCTAAATAGCTCAGGGGTCCGATGAGGTTGGGAGGGGAGGGGTGATCAATTTTAACTTTGAGCTTTTTAACTTTGAAATTTGCGATATGAGAAAAATCCTAACGTGATGGTTTAAAATGAAGGTCATTTTCGGATTCAGCACTAAAAAATCCACAAGAATCAATTTTCAAAAGATAAAAAACATGGCACAACCCAAAATTTGAAAGACAGTGTAATCTAACAGCATTTTAAAATCTGTATCATTTTGTAAAGAATTGAGACTGTTGTTTTTCATCCTTTTATTTAACAAAAATTCTGTTATTTTTATCCTCTTATATGTACAGTACAAATAGTATATTTTGCATTAATATGTCAGAATGATTATAGATTTCACAATTATATTAGATTGCAATGTTAATTTTTCTCTCAACTATTTTTTTGATATATCTGACGATTATTTATATTTCTACTACATTTGTGAATGACCCCTATTTCGCAGCAAAAAATGTACTCCAACTTTAAACAACTATTATTCGGTCAATTTTAATGTTAGATGAATGGGACTTTTTTTGTCGTACTTGTTAGTGTCACAGTAAATTTTTACTAAATATCACTTATAGGACCGGGGGACCGTATAAAAATTTAAGTTTCGTAATTTTTTAATAAATGTTTTTCTTGACCCAAATCACGTTAAAAGTGATTCTTTACCTTATTTAAACCATTTTTGTAATTGGAAGTATGCATCTAGGACCAAGGGTTGCGAAAATAAAGGTCGGTCAGGTTATATGTGGACACGCTGTATATACGTGTATACCCCATATTTCACTTTGGAGCCACAACTCAGAGTAAAGATTAGTATTAGAAGGTCTATGAGCCACAACAACCCAGTGCACACCACTGGTGTTTGTGTAGCCTCCAGTCTCCCATTGTGCACTATGGGATTGCACGTCGATAGCTGTAGGGGTGTGGGAGATGAAGTGGTTGAAAATGGTCAACGTAGGGCATTTTCATATTTCGACCAAAGTGTTCTAAAAAATGTTTGAAATCTTCTTCAAAGGGAACTGGTTCATTCAACTTAACATGAACTAATTAAGATATAGATAACTAAATAAGATGATTTCGCTCCCCCTAGCGGTGGAAATTGAAACTAAACGATATTGCAGCGCGTGCGTACACGCCTGCTATACAGAGCCGTAAGCAGTGGAGACAAGTGCCGGAGTTTCGTTCGGAAAGAGGTTTGTTTAGAACAGAATGCGCGCCGAAAAGGACTATTTTTATCAAAACCACCAAATAAAGTTACTGATTTCCGGACAACGCCGGACGGATCAGCTAGTAAAATAATAAAAACGACAATTTTCATATTGAAAGAGATAAATTAAAGAATGTGTAAGTAGCAGAAATATAACTGTTGCATATAATATTTTTTTGCACTATGGTGCCAAATTTTAAAAGTTAAGGCGATTTTCAAATAAATATTTTCCCCGCTCAACAACGCGAAACTTTCTGGTACATTATCTGATGCATCTTTAACCGCAAAAGAGCATGACACTTCCAGGCATGATGAATAAAAAGCAATCTGTAATCGAACAGGTTTTTTTTCTTTTTTTTTCATTTTTCGATATATGCATCACATATTGAGTTATAAGCTATTATTGTCTCATGACATCAGTTTTGTTTTTTCATTTCCAGTTGTGACGACTGAAGGAAATTATGGCCTAGTCTGCCTTGGGAGTTGCTGGCCTGGAGTTGTCCAGTTTTGTCCATGACTTTTCCGCCTAGCTTCGGAGGTGGATCGCCGTGTAATCGAGTCGAAAGAACTTTTTCGATAGGCAAAGAGACTGTGAGAGATGTTGGTCGGCGAATAAAGAGAAGTGAACCGAGAAGGCTGTGAGATGCAGAGAGAGTTGGACGGACGATGTTGAAAAGAAACGTGTGATATATGTTTTGTAAAAAGTATGAAGTTTTGGTGTGCGCTGAGTCTTGCAGAGGATTGTAGTGGTTTTAGATGGTTTTAAATTGTTCAGTTTTTAACTTGTGTATCAACGCTGCCTAAATAAAGTGCTAGATGTTAATCATCATCTTGGATCACTGGATTTCGTCAACTCATTACAGTCTAAGAAGTTTTAATGGAGGTTCCACCGGAGATTAGTGTTTGTGCATGTGAAACCAGAAGGGGTTTTATGAGAGGTATGTCATTTCTCCCTTTTATCCATCGCAGCATGCCTTTGGTTTTAGTGGTTTTATTTGATTATATTTAAGTAGTTTATATTTGGGTTTTGTGTTAAACTGGTGAATTGAAATATTGTATGTATATAATGTAATCCAAACTGGTTAAAGTTCTTAAACTGAGTATAAGATGATATATTGCTACACCAAACTGGTGAATTGAATTATTGTATGTACATAGTGTAAACCAAACTGGTTAAAGTTCTTAAACTGAGTATAAGATAGTATATTGCAACACCAAACTGGTTAAAGTTCTTAAACTGGGTATAAGACAGTATATTGCTACACCAAACTGGTGAATTGAATTATTGTAGGTATGTAGTGTAAACCAAACTGGTTGAAGTTCTTGAACTGAGTATAAGACAGTATATTGCTATACCAAACTGGTGAATTGAATTATGGAATGTATATAGTGTCAAAGCCAAACTGGTTTAAATTCTTAAACTAAGAATAGAGGTTGAAATAAGGATAGAGAGTTGGTGATTTTAGAAATTGAAAACTTGTTTAAAAGTCTGGTATTGGTAACATTTATGCAGTATTTTGAAAGTAAAGTGATATTGTAATTTTGCATTTAATGTGTTTGGGTTAAACCTTGAAACTTGAATTTAAAATTAATTTTTAGAAGTTGGAACTTTGAGTTTTGGAGATTTATCTGATTTTAAATTGATGGTGTAGATTTTAGAGAAGTAATGTAATATTGCTGTTTGAAATTTATGTTGTCCAGTTATGTCATGATATATACTTGTAAGTGTATAAAAATAATTGATAGATGTGTTGAACTGTTTTGAAAGTTTAATAGAAAGATATTGTGGGGAATACATTTAGTTACTGAGTTAGTAAAATTCATTCCATTGAATAAATAGGTTGAAAGTATCAAATTAAATTTAGTTAGTTGGTTGGGTGTCTGCGGCTCTGAGGAAGTGTCTGAACTACGCACTAGAGTACTTAAATTGAACTTTGAGATGGCGTATTTTGGAAGAGGCCGAAAGGAGGACATGAGAGTTCTTGCAGTGGAATTGGGAGAGGTGGTTGATGATGACATGAGAATAATTGATTTGCGTAAGTTAATTATGAAAAGTGATAATTATGAGGAAGAGTTTGTAAAGGAAATGTTTATGTCAGTTGTAAATGAGAGAATAGGGCGAGAAGAGGCAGAGGAGAAGGAGAGAGAGAGAGGGTAGAAAAGGAAAGGTCGGAGGAAAGAAGTTTTCAATTGGAAAAACAGAGATTGGAGTTGCAATTAAGGGAGAGTAAGAGCCCTGACGATTCGGTTAAATCTAGTACAGGTTTTGAATCGAGAGTGGAGATTCAGAAATTGATGCCGAAATTTGATGCGAAAGAGGATGATATCAGTTTGTTTTTGGAACTGTTTGAACGACAAGCAAGGGTTCTTAAGATTTCATCCGAAAAGTGGGTTACTCAATTAATTGGTGTTTTGCCATCTGAAATTTCTCAGTTGATAGCTCGTGAACCTGTAGAAAATGCTGGTGAATATCAGTATGTTAAGACATTGTTGCTGAAGCGTTTTAAATTGAGTCCAGAAAAGTTTCGTCAGAACTTTGTGAAAACTCAAAAATCATCCGATGGTACTTGGTATGATTTTTACTGTGAAATAAAAAATTATCTAGAGGGTTGGTTGAATGGTTTGAAGATAGAGACGTATGATCAATTAAAAGATTTGATGATTGTGGATCAGATAAAAAAGAGGGTACCGTCTGAATTTAAGGAGAGTTTTTTGGATCAATGGACAACTATAATTTCGCAAGTTGATTTTGTGACTAAGATTGAAGAGTTTGAAGATGTAAGAGGGTGTGTTCGAAATAAAGCTTCGATGAGTTATAACGATCGAAATGAGAAGAAATCATGGCAACCGAGATTCTGGAGGGGAAATAGCCAGAGAAATGAAACTACACAGGATGTAGGGGGAAAAGAAAATTACTTTAAAGGTAGAAAACCTAATCCTAATTTTGATAGAGGGAAACCTGATCCTAATTTTGATAGAGGGAAACCTGATTTTAATTTTGATAGAAGGAAACCTGAGCCTAATTTTGATGGAAGGAATCCCGATCCTAATTTTGATAGGAGGAAACAGTTCCGTTGTTACGAATGTGGGGATTCAACGCACTTCAGACCTGATTGCCCCAGGCTTAAAACTAGAAATGGTTTCGGAGTTGTGAATTATGTTAAAAATAAAGTTGATGAGGATTTATTGGCACCATATACGATTTCGGGAACGATTAATGGGACTATTATTCCTATTCTACGAGACACTGGAGCAACGGTCGATGTGGTGTGTCAAAAATATGTTTCACCTGAAAGTATGACAGGAGAATATATGTGGGTGCAGCATTTGTTGAACCAAGGGAGGTCATGTTTGCCTATGGCCGAAATTGAGATTGATTGTGAATTGGGCCATGTTACCACTAAAGCAGTTGTTCTCCGAAATGAATTGGATCAGGGGACATATATCCTTGGAAATAAAACAGCCGCACTATTAAAAGAGATTGAAAATGATTGTGAGAGGAAAAAAGAAATTTTGAGTGCTGCATTGAACCGAGCGCAGAGGCGGACACAGCTTAATGAAAAACTGGTGAATGGCCGGGAAGAGAAATTGGAATTGACTGAAAAGTTGAGGGAGGAGAGAGACGAGTGTTCTGGTGCAGCTTGTGAACTTTTGCCGGAAGTAGTGGAAACTGGGGCCATTTTGGATTTGGTGAAAGTGAATTCGAATAAATTTGCTGAAGAGCAACAGAGGAGTAAAGGGTTGGCTTCAATGTTTACTTTGGCCGAAAAGACTGAAACAGAATCCAAGGAAGTTGGAGTGGTTGAAGAAAAATTATTGGTTAAGAGGAAAGTTGATAAGATGGAAAAAGAGGTGGATTTGCTTGGGGATCCTGATCAAACTGATCAAATATTACTAGACATTGCTCATTTGTTTAAAAGTGTTCCTCTGAATGGCGAAAGAATATGTGGCATGGAAAATATTGCTAAGGTAAACGAAAAAGAGAGTGCGAGTGAAGAAACTTTTAATAACAATTTGAGAGTTTTGGACTTTACTTTAGTTGAAAATCAGTCATTGGCTGAAAAACTTTGTGAATCTACTAGAGTTGAAACTGATAATGTTGCAAAAGTGAGGGAGGAGCTTGAGTTATCTGGATTTCAAGATGTGAAAGGTGAACAAGGAGAAATGATGAAAGAGGGGAGCGAAACCCAGGAAATGTTATGCTTAAAGCAGATTAATGGAACAGATGAGTCAGACATTGAAGAAGATATGGAACTATTCAATGTATCACAAGCTAGAAATTTTGTAAATTTAGATGAAGTTGGTAATGAAACTAATTTTGAATTTAATGTTGGACTTTCTCAAATTGATGTTAATGAATTCTGTGGAGATGGTTATCTTTGTAGTTTGAAAAATAGGAACAATTCAGAAATAGATGATGATGTTCAAAAAGAGGAGAGTTTTAATCCTGATAGAAATGATTCATGTGAAGAGCCTAAATTTGAAGGTAACAATGAGATTAAAAGTAGGATTGCTGAAATGACTGAAGGAATTGTAGAAGACCAGCAAAATCCGGTTATAGCTGATTTATTCAGGAGTGTAAATGAGGCGAAAGATGAAATTGATGGAAAGATTGATAAAGAGAATTATGCTAATGAACAAAATGATGGAAATCTTGAACCTGATTTGTGGGTTGAAAGATGTGAGGAAAGTGTGGCAGCGAAACGAAATACTGAGGTAAACTTACCTAACATAGGAAACGCATATAATCAATGCGCATCAAAAGATGAAAATCTTTGTGAAACAGAAAATGGAATCGCCTGTGGAGTGGTCAAGGAAGATGCGTGTAGAAATGGGAGCTATGTTAATGTAAAGAAATGTTGCAGAATGGGTGACAAAGAGATGGAGCGAAAAGCAGTGGTAAAAGTAAGGAAAAATAAAATGATGAAAAATCATAAGAAAAGAAGGAAGAGATCACCTGCCGAGTTAAAGGTGCATGCAGTTAGGGAGTTCCTGAGAGAAATTTTGCTGCAAATTGATGCATCGGATACTAGTCTGGATATAGTTTTGGCGCAGATTAGCGATCAAGGGGAGGAGAATCCTATTTTATACATTAGAGGGAAGCTAAAGCAATCAGAGCAGAGATATTGTACCACTGAAAAGGAGTGTGCCGCTATTGTGTATGCAGTGAAGAAATTAAGGCGCTATTTGGATGGCCATTTGCCATTTGCGATACAAACTGATTACAACCTTTGGTGTGGCTTAAAACTCATGCGGGATCTAATTAGAGACTTTTACGAAGGGCCCTGGCATTACAACAGTTCAATTATAGGATTGAGCATAAAAGAGGAAAAGATCACTGTAATGCAGACACTCTGAGCCGGCACCCATACACTGAGTATTATTTATTGGGTTTATAAATTCTATATAGTAAAATGGTATTATTTGTGTGAAAAAAAAAAAGTCATTTTCGTTCGGAAACGGATTAAATTTGCAGGTGTTCTTATACAGAAAGTATGTAATCGAAAGACATTTTCCATTTTCTTGGTAAAGGCAGATCTTTCAGAAATTACTGTCAAAACCGTTTTGAGCCGAATTCTCGACTCTGCAGCTCAAGGAAGGGAGAAAACGTGTTGTCTTGTGACACGAATTGTTATAACTCGATAAGGAATTTATTTATCTAAAAATGGAAAACTCATTTGGATTCCAAATTGCTTCAACAGTCAAGCCTGCAAATTTTATGCTTTTGCGTTTAAAAGTGAGTCAGGAAATGTGTCAGAAAATTTTGTTTTGGTGAGCAAGTCATTCGACAACCACCTTAAGTAACAGAGTCTTATGAAAATATCAAGAGAAAAAAAGTGTCTTAAGAATTATTTTTTTTAAATGCCTTCAGCCATTAAAATATTTCAGCTTGGTACAATATACAAACATAAAAATTTAATATAATTTTTTATTAGTTTCCAAATCAATCAACTAACGCTAAAACACTCTTTAGCGTAAACGAATTTTAAATCTTTGTATTTTAATTAGATTAGAATATTAATCTTGTGGCCCACCCTTCGCTTAAATTAGGAACAAAAATCTCTAAAAGATTTTTGTATTGAAAATGGCTTTTCTTTTATGTGGAGACTTCTTTCAACGAGACATCTACCATAGATAAAATAAATAAATCTTTTCAGGAAAAAATTTATGCTCTCTTTCACTAATTAAATTGCTCCTACCCCTTTTTCCTACCAGGAATAGAAAAAAGTTGGAATCCAGGAAAATTTATGCACAAGAATACAGTTAGATAATTGTATTTTCACTTTTTATTTTTTTAGTTTATATATATATATATATATATATTTCATTTTTTTAATCATATGCAGAAAACTTTGGATTATAATTAGACCTCATTCAATAATGCATTTACAATGAAAAAAGAAAACACACGCATCGTAAATAATTTATTTTTTTATAACAAATCTTTTAAAGTTTATTCAAAACAAAATAATTAAAAAGTGTAAACATTTTTTAAAAGTTTTACTTTTAATATTTTACAAATTTTTAAAAGTTAAGGAAATTTTTACAAGCTTGAATTTCCTTCTATTGTTTAGAAGAAGAAATAATCCTTAATATAAAAATCAAATTGCCAATTTCACTTTTATACAAATATTTTTTTTTCTTTTATATTAGTTCTACTTAGCGCAAAAATAAAATAATATAAAATTAAATTAAATTAAATTAAATTAAATTAAAGTAAAACATTTGAACAAAAGTTTTATAGAAGAACCAAATGCTTTAACAGTTTCTCATTATGTAAGAAAAATCCTAAAAAAAATTATTTTCAAAAGTAAAAAGTCTTAAAAGTTACAAAAAAAAAAAAAAAATTCTGCTATTAAAATATTTTTACTTTGATATAATATAACACAAAAGCATAAAAATTCCATTTTATTTTTTTATTTGTTTCAAATCGATAAACTAACACTAAAACTCACTTTAGCATACATGAATATTAAATCTTTCAGTTTTAATACAATTAGAAGATTAATCTTCGCTTAAATTCCGAACAAAATGTTTCCAAAACGTTTTTGCTTTGGAAATAGCTTTTCTTGTGCTTGGAAACTTTTTTCAAAGAGACACCTGCCAGATGAAATGAAGAATTCCTTCGGAAAGTTTTTCTTATGCACTTTTATTAATTAAAATGCTCCTGCTTCCTTTTTTTTTCCCTTTTAAATACCTTAAACGCTATGAATAGAAAAACTGGTTTGAATCAAATTCCGAGGTAAAGAAAGAAATCAATAAAATTTATGCACAAGAATGTATATATATATAATAGTTTTTACATATTCTTTTCAATAATTATCTAGTTGAAATTATTGATTTTCGTATGATACCATAATTTAGCCTATATGGCTCATAAATCACTTTGATTAGCTTCTGTTTGGAATACATAGTTAATATAGCTGCATTGCGCTTTTAATGGTGTATTTAATAATAATTTAATAATAATAATTATATAATATTGCTATTATTTCTTGGTATCATTTGTTCATCTATTGAATTTTCAAATGCATCTTTATAACATCTTATTCAGGTTCTTTTTTGCCAACATTAATTTTCTATTGACTTATTATTGCTTGGGGATTTTAGATTGTTGTCTTTTGATGTTAGTTTGCTTAATGGGACTTTATGTATATATGTAAATAGTTTTATTATATTTAATCAAGTATAAAACAATCATTAATCTTATCTTAATTATTTATTATTATATTTTTTTCTTTTATGATTATTCAAGAGTACTTTATAAAAATAAAGTTGTTTAAAAAAAATTATTATTTGATGTTATAATTATAATTTTTACTATGTATCTCTTGCAATTTTTATTGCTTTCAAACAATATGGTAGTTATGAGTAAAATGTTAGATACTGGCAATTTAGGCCTTGGTGGATCCAGGACTAATGCTCGGTACAGGAAGATTATTAGGGATCTTCCTGGATCGTTATCAGATAACCTATTCTATTGTCCCAAGCCTGTACTATGTTTTCGTGAGTGTGAATCTAAGCGTTGCCTTACATGTCCTTTAGCTGATAAGTCCCAGATTTCAAATAATCACAATCTTAATTTGGTAAAATTTTGCAAAGCATACAATGTAATCTATTCATTGAAATGCAATTCGTGTAATATGGAATATATTGGACAGTCTTGTCAAAAATTACATAAACGGTTAAATTTACATCGTTTTCATATTGATAAATTAAAAAAAATCTAAATTTCAAACTACTCATAATATTGAATATACTCATTTCAAAAATCATGATTTTAAAAATATTACTATTAAAATACTTAAAATACAAAAAAAAATTTACTGAACGACTTTTTCTAGAATCTAAATATATAAGACATTTTAATACTACCTATCCTTATGGATTAAATCAATTGGTATACAAAAAATCACATCCTGTTTTTTCAGATTTAACTAAATATGAAAATTATAAAAATCTTTATTCAGGATTAATTTTTTCAAACATAAAAAAAACTTCAAGATCTGGTAGAGGTAAACATAATAACAAAAAATACACTGATGATATTGTAATACAACAAGAGCTTGATGATCTTGAGGCACAATTTTGTAATATTATTGTTGGATTGCTATAAGAAAACATATTTTTAGTATTAAAAAAATATATATTTCAACCAATATTTCAAAGTATTTAAAAAGAATCAATATTCTCTACATTTTTGTGATATCTTTTATGATATTCTTCATTATAGAGCAAACCTATTAAATACAAGTCTTTCTAATAAACCTAAATATAAAACTAATAATACACAACTAATTATAAATTTTTCCAATCATGTATTTAATAATATCAATTTACACAATATCATAAACAACACTACTAATAATTTTCCAATAAAAAATTTTACCATTCACAAGACATATAAATATAATCGCACACTTGGAAGTAAAATTTTTAATTACAATTCTTTTGCAAAACAAATGGTCTCTTCGAATAACTACCCTTGTTATTGTAATGACCCAAAATTTCAAAAGTACATAAATACAACACATGGTCATATGATTACTGGTGATCTTAATATTGTAGAACAACCTATTTTACAAAACTTAATGCATAATGGAACAAAATTTCGCCTTCCATAGGTGTAATATCAAATCCATAATATTGCAGTTTATTCAAGATATTGATTTATTTATATATAAAATTGCTATTGATTATAATAAACCTATCGAGTATTTTGTTAATGGAGATTTTCTGTAATAGATAAATTTAAAAATGAAATTATAAAAAATTATCAACATATTACACATGCAGCTTTTAAAAATATAAATAAACATATATCAGAATTACAAAACAAATTTATAATTACTTATGTAGATAAATCTCCAAATAATTATGCTATTATTTGTAAAGAGTACTATAAAGTGTTAATTCACAATGCAATTAACACAAGTAATATTTTTAATAAAACTAAATTAAATATTGAAATTAATAATAGAAAATTATTAAATTATCACAAATTACTAAAACTCAAATGTAATAATTTAAATTATCTTTATCTTGTTATAATTCCAAAATTTCATAAAAATTCAATTAAATTTCGCACAGTTACCATCGGGTGTAATACATATAATAATAATGCAAGCAATTTACTACTTAATGTTTTAAAGCAGATATATAATATAACGATAAAACATAATAACCAACATTGCCTAAAAAATAGTTTTGACTTATTAATAAAATAAATAATATCAATCCAGTAAAATTCATAAAAACATTGGATTTTAATGATTTATTTAATAACATTGATATAAGACTTACATAAAACAATGTGTATATTATTTAAAGAATTTAAATCTCAATTAAAATTAAAAGATCATATTTCCGTAAATTTTTTAAAAACTTTACTAAATTTTACATTGCATAATAATTACATCATATATGACAATATTATTTATAAACAATGCCAGGGAATACCGCAGGGTGGGGCCGCTTCTAGTATTCTCTCTGACCTATATTTATATTATTATGAAAGAAATATTGGTCCGAACAATGATTATGTATTTTATCGCTATATTGATGACATTATCATATTTTATTTCAATGATAAAAATTGCACATCACCACTCAATTTTTATCCTAATCAGCTTACATTAAGCGAAAATGATTTGATTAATAATAATATAAATTTTCTTGACTTAAAAATTAAAATTAATGATAATTATAAATTAATTTTTGATATTTATGACAAAAGAATTGATTTTCCATTTAAAGTAAATATTTTTACCAATTTTGCTTCATGTTTACATAAATCAGTTTATAAAAATGTAATTATCAATTATCTTCATCGTATAAAATATCTGTGCTGAGATATAAATAAAAACAAAAATATTAGATTTATTCAAGATAATGCAAAACTATATGGTTATCCTATTTTTTTTGATAAATTCAATTATCAACTTTTTTAAATAACATTTATTACATCATATAAATATAAACATGTTATGTAATAAATTATTGTTTTAGTGTGCGATAAAAAATAGCAAATGATATAGCAAATTACAATTAAAACATACATAAATACAATTAAAACATATAAGGACAATAATTAAGATGATTGAACATTATTTACACTTTATATAGTTAATGTGATTGTGCGTTTGCCGATCACCTTTATTTTAAGTGATACTAATGATCAGATTTAAAACATATACCATTAATACGTATAAGGACAATACTTAAGATGGTTGAACATTATTTACACTTTATATAGTTACTGTGATTGTGCGTTTAGTCGATCACTTTTTTATGTTAAGTGATTCTAATGATCAGTTAATAAAGTCTATAAAATATGCATTGTATTAAAATAACTGTAAAATAACTTATACAAAAACACATAAAATTATACATGGATAACATTGTTGATAACATTGTTGATTATAATTCACAAATATAATTTTTTTTTTTTTAGTGTATTTATCACATAAATAAATTTGTGTGTTTTAAATCAATTTGTGTTAAGGTGTAATAATTAAGGTGATATTTCAAAATATGTTCTCTCAACTTAATCTTCAAAAAATTTCTCTCAACTTGACTATATCATCAAGTATTTGATATTTTATGATGTGCGCCATGTGGTCATATTGGTATAAATTAGACCTTGTGTTGTTTAAGGATTTTGGATAATTATTGTGAGTAAAATATATTATCTATTCTTTACAAGTTTTTTATTTCCAATTTTATTATTTCCAACTGTTATCTGGTAAAAATATTTTATCTATTCTTTACAAATTTTTTATTTCCATTTTTATTATTTCCAATTGTCTTCGGGTAATAATTCAGTACACCTGGATGATTATACTGATCTTAGCATATATGCCAGTATAATTATGAAATACTGAATTATTTTTTAAAACACGTGTGGGTACATCCAGGTTGAAAATTATATCTACACGTGTTTTTTCATATCCAATTCTAATTTAAATCTCTTGTTATCCAATTTTCCATTATATTTAGTTCATATTTCATTTCTTAATCAATTTGTATTCACTTGATATCAATTCCAAATTATTATAATTCTTTTTTTCTTTTTCTCTCTCTCTCTTTTTAAATAATCTTCATATTTTCAGTATTTTTGGCCAATTACCATTGAAGCACAAGCTATGGTAAAATTATGATTGCACTTGTTAATTTATTAACTATGTGGTATTCTGTCTACACATTATTATTAATTATCTCTTTGGAGATTTAATTAGAATGTTACAAGAACTTGATATGTTTTTTGAAATTCAAAGATATTATAATTATATATATATACATATATATATATATATATATTAAAAATGAAATCACATGTATGAAAAACAAAGGAAGAGATAGTATAAAAAGCAATGGAAAGGATACTGCAAGACTTAAACTTAATAAAAAGAAAAATCAGGAATGGAATAACTATAAATATCTTATGATTATTATCTTTTTCAGAGGAGCATCATAAGAATAATTCATAGTAAATAAATGTTATTTCCTCAAATATTGTCGGTATTAAGCCTAAAACTGACAATATTATGCGCCTTATAACATATAGAAAAACCAATATGAAATAGATATGTGTAAAAAAAAAAAAGAGACCCAAAGATCAAATAACTAAATAAATAAACAAATAAATAAACCATGATAAAACAGTGATATATAAAATACATTAAAGCAATGGATATAGCTCACTATAAAAACAAAGTATGTCTGTGATGAAACTTGATTGAAAATGCTTATAAACTCAGGAGCTCTTCACATTTATTAACATGCTTAGCTTGATTTCCATTTCTTTATAGAAGAAGAAATATCCTTTAATATAAAAATTAGATCAAGATTTTTGTTTGTTTCTTTGTTTTATAAAATACCCTATTTAGCGAAAAAAAAAAAAAGAAACAAAAAGAAAGAAAGAAAAAGAAAAGAAAGAAAAAATAAATAAATTATTCGAACGAAATATTCGTAGTTTTGCAGAGATTTTTTTTTTTTTTTTTTTTTTTTCTTTTAGCAGTATCGTCTTACATAAGAAAAGCTCAAGAAAATATTTTTCTAAAAACAAAAGTGTCTTAAGGTTGTTCTCAAATGCAAAATGTCTATTTTCTGATACATTTTTTAATTCATTTTGGTTCGCAAACGAATGCATTTGGCAGGTGCTCTTATTCAGAAACATTTTAATTGAAATGTTTTTTTTTGTTTTTTTTTTTTACCATTTTTTGGTAAATGTAGAAGATCTTTCAGAAAGTGTCTCAAAGTTGGCGTTTGGAACCGAATTCCCGAACGCGATAACACGGGAAAGGAAAAACACTGATGTACTGAGACAATAATCGTTTGTAACTCAATATGTGGTTCATTTATCGAAAAATTTAAAGAACTTTTCTATTACACATCGCTTTAATTATAATGTCTGCTTTTGAATTTAAACATGAGTCAGAAAATATGTCAGAAAGTTTCACGTTATTGAGCGGGAGGAAATGCGTTTTTGAGAGCTCTACCTTAAGGCTGTTCTCAAATCCAAAGGGGATACTTTCAGACACATTTTTTAATTCATATTTATTCAGAAACGAATGAAATGGGCAGGTTTTGTTATTCAGAAACTATGTAATCGAAACACGTTTTCCATTTTTTCGTAAAGAAGATCTAACAGAAAAAAACTGTCAAATCGGCGTTTGTACCGAATTCCCGATGTTTCAGTGCCAGAAAGGAGAAAAATGTGTTGTCACGTGACACGAATCGCTTATAACTAGTTAAGTAATTTATTTATCGAAAAATGGAAAACTAATTTCGATTCCAAATCGCTTCAATAGTCAGGTCTGCCAGTTTTATGGGTTTGCGTTAAAAAATGAGTCAGAAATTGTGTCAGAAAGTTTCGCGTTGTTCAGCAGATTATTTGAGAACCACCTTAAGAAATTAAATTTAAAAAATATATACTTCTAGAAAGAAAGTTTCTGCAATTAAAATATTTGGCCAGTAAAAAAATGCAATTTAATTTTAATTTATTAGTTTCAAGTCGATCGACTTACCCTAAAATTCGTTTTAGCATAAACGAATATTAATTTTTTCTTTTAAATAGGATTAGGACAGTGGTTCTCAACCGTTGAGCCTCAGCACACTGATGCGCCGTGAGAGGATATCAGGTGTGCCACAAAAAAAAAAAAAAAAAAAAAAAAAATCAGTAAAGTTCTATCAAGATGTTACGAATTAACAAAAGTATTTTTACTTAAAAATGCAACATCCAAAATTCTTCAGTTCACTATGTAATGTAGTTTAGTGCTTGAATTATGAAAAGTCCTTCCGGCTTGTACCGGGAGGAAAAGGTAGCTTTCCTATATCTTCGTTTTAAAATTTTAGCTAATGTTACACGAAAACAGCAAGTTAAAATGCAAAGAAAACGTTTACAAAAGATTCGTTAATACTGAATTTGAATAAGAAATTCGCCAAATTATTGAGCAATAGCCAAATTGGCTTCATTTATGAAAATTTATTTTGGTCGCCAAATTTGGCGATATTTCGCCAAATGTCGCCAAGTTTGGCGAAAATTGGGAGCTAACGGATATGAATATATAGTTTTATGCGTATGATTGGGAAAATTATTACAACAATGAAAAATTTTGTAATGTGCTCTATCTCAGCAATTTTTTAAGATAGAGGTAAACCAAAAAATGCTCTGGAATCCTCGTATCAAGGCCTAACACTTAATTAAAAAATAAATTTGAATTTTTAACTTTTTTGTATATTTATTTTAGTTTTAAATTTTTAAGTGGCCGCCATCTTGAAACATAATGGCGGACCAAGCTGGCCAACGAACTCGGTCGAGACATTTTTTAGCTTAATACACACAATTAGTTTCATCAAAATTGATTTATAAATACGAGCGTTATCGTATGACATAGGTCAGATATATATATATATATATATATATATATATATATATATATATATATATATAAATCAACATTTGGACGGAGGGTGGTTTTGGGGTCTGGGGCTCATGATCGGTGAAAATATATCGAAATTTTCCGGAACTGCTTTCCTCCGAACGGCTGCAATAGGTAGCTTTATACTTTTTTGTATTGAAAGCTACCTAAAATGGACTCACATACGTATTTAGATAAAAATAATGCTTTCAACGAAACAACAACAAACAAATAAATATAAATAAATAAAATGTTACATTAGAAAATGCAGCAGAAATGTTCGAAATAGTGATAAAGTGTAAACTGGATAAAAATCTTATTGGAAGAAAAATACAAACTTTGTATTTAGGCACACAAATTTCGGAGAATACATTAACCCATGAATGTTTGACACAATATCTCTGTATTAGAAGAAAAATGTCTGAACGAATATTTATGTGTATTGCCGATGAGGAAAAGTTAACAGAAGTAAAGAAATAACTCTCAATTGCAGAAGTTTTTTTTTTTTTTTTTTTTTTTGTTGTTTATGTTATTAAATTATTTTAAAAAGAATTATATTTCTATAGTGTTTTTCAATCATCCTAATAGCAGTGTGCCGCGGTAAATTGCAGAATAAATAAATAAATAAATAAATAAAATAAATAACGTTGATTTTACGGTATAATGTGCGCTGCTTATTTTATTGTTTATTACTGCTAATTTTGCTGTATAATACTGGCATCTAGGGTGCTAGTATTATACCGTAAAATCAGCATTTTTATTATTATTATTATTATTGTTGTTGTTGTTGTTGTTATTATTTGCAGTGTAGTATAATGGTGGGATCCAGTGTGCCGTGAGATAACACAGGAGAGAGAAACACAGGATTAGAAGAAGAATTTTGTGACACTCTTCTTCGCTTACCTTCAGAAAAAAATGTTTCAAAAAGGTTTTAGTTAATTGAAGATAGATTTTCTTTTGTGTGGAGACTTTTTTCAAAGAATTTTCTGTTCACTTTTACTAATTAAATTGCTCTTACTTTTTTTCTTCTAAATACCTTGAACACGGTGGATAAAAAAGATTGGCTTCAAATAAACTGCCACCAAAAAAAAAAAAAAAGTGAGAGAGAGAGAAAGAAAGAAAGATTAGTAAAAATGTATGCTCAAGAATACAGTCTAGTAATGGCATTTTTAACCTTTTTCTTTTCACCTTATAGTGATGTTTTTGACTTTTTACTCTTTTTTAACACTTTCCAACATACATGAAAAGCGTGTATGAATTCGATTTGTCTATCTGTCTGTCTGTCTGTCTGTCTGCTGCCTGTCTGTCCATACTCTAATTCAAGTAAACATACCCGGATTGTGATGAAACTGATATATGTTAATGAGATTTACTGTGGCATGTTCGGTATTGAAAATGAAGTATGTTGCGTTTATAGTTCAATTACAGGGACTCAAAAGAATTCCGTTACATTACGGTCTATGGGGTGTATTTTAATGATGTTACACTATTTCAAACATATCGAAATTGATATATATCACTGATGTGCACTTCAAGAGGCTTACTATAGAATATGGTGTGCAAAGCATCCATCGCTCATCTACAGGGACACACAAAAGAATTCGTTTGCATTACTGTCTAAAAACAATAATTGCTGGAAGTGCGTTTTAGGTTGTGGTACGCGTTTTTAAATTAAACTAATTTTTTGCCTATTGGTTTGCATAAATTTAACAAATCCTATACAGGGCAGCACAAAAGATCTCGAGTGCATTATGGTAAAGAAACCATATATATTCTTTTGCAAATTAAAGTAAATCTATATTAACATTATTTTAGTAAATATATTTTCCCTTTTTTCAGTATCGCATTTAATATATATTCCGCTCATTTAATGGCGGCCCCTTTTCTTTTTCTCTGTTCAACGAAAATATATGTAGTCAAAATTATATCTTTTTTTATCAATTTAACTCTAACGTACTTTTATTTCCCTGGCAGTTATTGCTTTAAAAGAAATAAAACAAAGTATAGAATGTTTCTCTCATGGGCAAATTATCATCTTGCTAAAAATTCCTAGCTGACCTTTCATAAAGTCGCGGCGTTGCTGTTATGCATAACAATTATTCTCAGGCCTGCTGTTCAATAAAATAAAAGAATTTCAAAATGCCTTTCCCAACTTCCTCATAACATCAAAACCATCAAATTCAGAATCGTTTCCATTTTTAGCTAAAGTGTGCTTTCGTGTCAAATAAATATACCCTTCCTTGTCGCCAATTATGAATGTAACATGAGAATGTTCTAACGGTTCTGGTAACCCATTCAAAAATTCACTCCTCTACATTCGAAAACGCAAATCATTTGGCGAGAATCGTAACTGGTGCTTTTGCATCATTTCTCATCACTTCTCCTCTAACGCTCAATCACTTAACACCTACAATGCGCCTACAATGCTGCCCCGGGTCCACCCGTAAGAAAACTCCGCGAGAAACTATTATATTTTCCTGGTTTCCTGAAATGTGTTATTTCTACGATCTTCCCTTTAATGCTGTCACCCTGTAAGCAAACTATATTCTACTCCTGTAATTGTGGATAAACGCAGAATGTGCTCTTAATAAAGATTCGATGTCTCCAGAAATGCTGAACTTTCCATATGTGTGCTGAGTCCAATACTTCGGAATTTTTTTCCAGGATGTCGGAATTATGTTATTGCGGGACACATCCCGATTGTACCGGATCACGTGCAAATACTGTTTCCAGAATACGAATCTCTCTCCAACTCACTACGAAGGTATTCCAGCCTGTCCAAAAGCAATGTCAAATACACTGCAAAAAATAATTGTTGATTTTGCAGTATAAAACTGGCACCCAGCTGCCAGTATTATACCGTAAAATTAACAGTATTAACCAGTATTATACCGTAAAATTAACAGTATTAAACAGTAAAATAAGCAGTAATACGCTGCCGTGCAAGCAGTAATACGCTGCCGCGCATGCGCGGCAGCGTATTACTGCTTGCACGGCAGCGTATTACTGCTTATTTTACTGTTTAATACTGTTAATTTTACGGTATAATACTGGCAGCTGGGTGCCAGTTTTATACTGTAAAATCAACAATTATTTTTTGCAGTGTACATCTCCATTTATTGACGGAAATTGCTGAAGAGGGAGGGGTTCACAACAGTGCTATATGCTTCTTAACTGAACTAAATTTTAGCATACTGTGTAGTATATATACAATATTACAGACCATATACAGGGTTGCACAAAAGAATTCAGATATTTTTCCGCTTATAGATGTTAATTCCTGAAATTGGGTTTTCAAATGTATTACGCCTTTTCCAAATTGTTTACTTAGACATCATCTTTTGCTTTATTAAACGGTAAAGTTTGGCTAAGGCATTCTGGAAGTGTTGGACAGTGTTCCATAATCTATGATGCATGATTGATGCATGATTTTTCGTTCTTGTTTATATCATATATAACAAATTTTAAATATAATAATTAGGTCTTTATTTAGTGATGCATTTTTAAATTAAAAAGAAAAAAAGACAGCGTTTAAAATTTTATATCAAAATAAATCATTTTTTTACAAAATGTTATTGAAAACAAAATAGTTAAAAATTTCTCTAAAGATTTTCGTAAAATAAAAATAAAATTTTAAAACTTATCTGTGAAATTGAGAAAACAAAATTAAAGGAATGTATAAAGAGCAGATATAAAACCGTCGCTTATATTTTTTTCAATGAAATTTTAAATACAATGAAATTTTAAAAGCTAAGGGAATTCTGATTTTGGGGATTCTACTTGAATTGCTTGCTATTTGTTTAGAAGAAGAAATATCCGTAAACATAGAAATCAATTCAAAATATTTACTTTTTTTCTGTTTTTTTTTTAATAAAAATAAAACACTTTATTTAACGTCAAAAAAAGGTAAAATAAAACAAATTTAAAATATTCGAACGAAATAATTGTAGTTTTATAGATTTTGTTTTTCTTTGTTTTAGATTTAAAGATCTCTTTAAAAGAGATTTAAAGATCTCTTTAAATAAGGAAAGCTCAAGAAAACATTTTTCAAAAGCAAAACATGATTTAAAAATTTCATTTTTTAAAATACGTGTCTAGAAAAATTCCTTATGTTATTAAACTATTTGGCCTTGGTATAATACAAAAGCATAAAAATTCGATTTTATTTTTTTAGATGTTACAAATCGTTCAACTACGAATATTAAATTTTTCCGCTTTAATAGGATTAGCAGATCAATCTCGTGACCGACGGCCACCCTTCACTTGTTTTCAGAACTCAATGTTTATATAGTTTTTTCTTTTTCTTTTTCCTCCCATTGAAAATAGCTTTTCTTTTATGTGAAAACTTTTTTCAAAGAAACACGTGTCAGATAAAATAAATAATTCATTCGAAAAGATTTGTCTATGCAAGTTTACTAATTAAATTGTTCCTACTATTTTTTGAATACTTTGGACCAATGAATGGAAAAAAAGGCATCAAATAAATCATGCCGAATTAAAAAAAAAAAAAGAAAGAAAAAGAAAAAGACATGAAAAGAAAAGAAAAGACATTAATAAAAATGTATGCATAAGCATACAGTCAAGTAATGGCATTTTTAACCTTTTTCTTTTCACTTTATAGTGATGTTTTTGACTTTTTACTCCTTTTACTTACCCATCATACGTAGTATAGGGTAAGTCTTGTAATCGTTTTGAAAATCGAAAAAATTTTTTTGACGGATTTACACGTTTCAGACACTGGAGATTCCGAAAAACATATTTTTAGAAAAAAAAATTTGCCGTCCGTCTGTGTGTCTGTGTGTCTGTGTGTGTGTGTGTCTGTAAACGCTCTATCTCCCGAAAAAATTGAGATAGAGACTTGCAATTTGGTATGTACTTAGTATGTAATAATGGGAAGAAGCCTATTTCATTTCAATAACCTCGATTAACCGGAACAATTTTTTTCGGACTCTCGAAATATTCGTTCTGATGAAAGGTATATAAAAATTTTCGAAATTGTTTATTTTAAGAAATGAATATAAAAGACAATAAAAAAAACATAAATTTTGAATAAAGCATGAACTCGATCGGATAATGAGTTGCCGAGATATTTGGAATCCTATTTTCCACACTCTTCGATTTTTCATGACCCTGTATTTCATCAAATTTCACTTCAAAGATATATTTTAATTGGAAATTTGACGCTTAATCAGATGCAATAAACCGCTAGTTAATAGGATTATTATTTTTGGAGTTATAAAGAAAAACTCTTTCAAGCAATTCAGTAATCGAGCCTTTAAAGTTTGTGACGTCATCAAGCCACGATTTCATTTGAATTGCAATGCATTTTATAAGTAGTTTACACATTTTTATTTTAATATTTTACATTATGCATATCCATGATGGGTAAGTATTACGGTGGCCCCCAACGACTAGTTTATATCGTACAAACATTTTGAAATGTAATAATTAGGGTCTTCATTCAGGGATGCGCATTTTTTATTTTTATTCATATTATTATTATTTTTTTAAAGCGTTTAAAATGTAATATAAAAATAAATCAGTTTTATAAAAAATGTTATTCAAAACGAAATATTTAAATATTTTTATAAAGATTTTTGCAAAATAAAAATAAGATTTTACAAGTTATTTGTGAAATTGATAAAACCAAATTAAAGCAAAGTATAAAGAGTTTATATAAAAGTTCTGCTTATATATATATATGTATATTTCAATAAATTATAAAATTTTAAAAGCTAAGGGAAGTCTGGTATGCTTTATTTGATTTCTGTTTGTTTAGAAGAAGCAATAAAGAAATATCCGTCAACATAGAAATCAGTTTAAAAAAATTGCTTTTTAAAAATTAAAATATATTTTATTTAACGTAAAAAATAAAATAAGTAAAATAAAACAAATTAAAAATATTCGAACGAAATATTTGCAGTTTTATTGATTTTTTTTTTTTTTTTTTTTACTTTTAGCAGTATTTCCTTAAATAAGGAAAGATCAAAAAAATATTTTTGAAAAGCAAAGTATGCCTTAAGAATTTCAGTTTTAAAAAATACGTGTCTAGAAAATCTCCTTCTGCTATTAAACTATTTGGCCTTGGTATAATACAAAAGCATAAAAATTCGATTTTATTTTTTTAGAAGTTACAAATCGTTCAACTACGAATATTAAATCTTTCCGCTTTAATAGGATTAGCAGATCAATCTCGTGACAGACGGCCACCCTTCACTTGTTTTCAGAACTAAATGTTTATATAGGTTTTTTTTTTTTTTTTTCCTCCCATTGAAAATAGCTTTTCTTTTATGTGGAAACTTTTTTCAAAGAGACACCTGTCAGATAAAATAAATAATTCATTCGAAAAGATTTTTCTATGCAATTTTACTAATTGAATTGTTCCTACTATTTTTTTAATACTTTGGACCAATGAATAGAAAAATAAGCATGAAATAAATCGTGCCGAATTTTAAAAAAAAAAAAAAAAAAAAAAAAAGAAAAGGCATTAGTAAAAAGGTATGCTTAAGCATACAGTCAAGTAATGACATTTTTAACTTTTTTCTTTTCACTTTATAGTGATTTCTTGACTTTTTACTCTTTTTTATATCGTACAAATATTTTGAAGTATAATAATTAGGGTCTTCATTCAGGGATGCGTATTTTTTTTTAATTCTTATTATTCTTTTTTTTTTCTTTTTTTTTTTATGAAAGCGTTTAAAATGTAATATAAAAATAAATCACTTTTATAAAAAATGTTATTCAAGACGAAATGTTTAAATATTTCTATGAAGTTTTTTTGCAAAATAAAAATAACATTTTACAAGTTATTTGTGAAACTGATAAAACCAAATTAAAGCAAAATATAAAGAACAGATGTAAAAGTGCTGCTTATACATGTTTTTTTCAATAAATTATAAAATTTTAAAAGCTAAGGGAATTCTGGTATGCTTTATTTGATTTCTGTTTGTTTAGAAGAAGAAATAAAGTAATATCCGTCAACATAGAAATCAGTTTTAAAAAATGTGCTTTTTCTAAAATTAAAATATATTTTATTTAACGTAAAAAATAAAATAAGTAAAATAAAACAAATTTAAAATATTCGAACGAAATATTTGCAGTTTTATTGATTTTTTTTTTCTTTTAGCAGTATTCCCTTAAATAAGGAAAGCCCCCAAAAAATATTTTTGAAAAGCAAAGTATGCCTTAAGAATTTCAGGTTTGAAAAATAGGTGTCTAGAAAACTCCTTCTGCTATTAAAATATTTGGCTTTGGTATAATACAAAAGCATAAAAATTTGGTTTTATTCTTTTATTAGTTTCGAATCGTTCAACAACGAATATTAAATCTTTCCGTTTTAATGCGGGATTAGAAGATAAATCTCATGACTAATGGCCACCCTTCACTTAGTTTCAGAACTAAATGTTTCTACAGTTTTTTTTTCTCCTATTGAAAATAGTTTTTCTTTTTTGTGAAAACTTTTTTCAAAGAGACACCTGCCAGATAAAATAAATAATTCATTCGGAAAGATTTTTCGATGCAATTTTACTAATTAAATTGGTCCTACTTCTTTTTTTTTTTTTTTTTTTTTTTTTTTTTTTTTTTTATACTTTGAACGCAATGAATAGAAAAATAAGCTTGAAATAAATTGCAATATAAAGAATAAACCCAGTAAAATTTATACACAAGAATGCAGTCAGATAATTAAATTTTTCACCTTTTACTTTTCATTTTATATTTTTCATTTTAATTTTTTTAATCATATGCAGAAAAATTTATAATATAATTAGATTTCATTCATTAATGCATTTTATATATACATAAAAAAGAAAAATGTTTTTTTTTTTTTTAGAATTAATATCTTTTTTAAAGCTTATTAAAAACAAGAGAGTTAAAACACTTCTCTATTTATTTATTGTAAAATAAAAATAAAATAATGAAAAATATATTTGCCATATTGAGAGAGTTAAATTAAAAGAATGTCTAAGTAGCAGAAATATAACTGTTGCATGTAATATTTTTTGCACTAAGTTGCAAAAATTAAGGGAATTCTGACAAACTTGATTTGATTTTTATTTTCTAGAAAAAAAATTATACTTACTGTAGAAATCATATTAGCAATTTATTTATTTTTAAATGCTATTTTTCTTTTATAAACACTACGTAGCGTAAAAAAAAAGAAAAAAAAATCAAGTAAAATGAAATAAGTAAATCAAAATAAAATAAAAAGAGTCGAATGAAATATTGTTGTTTTATATAAGAAATAATTTATTTAACAGTATTTCTCAAAAATAAAAGGGTCATAAGATTTAAAAAGAAAAAAAAAAACCTTTTCCTATTAAAATATTTTACTTTGCTATAATATAACTAGGGGGCTCCGGTTCTGCCCCTTACAAGCTACGATCGCAAACTCCCATCCAGACTCCAGTGGCTCTAAAAACATGATAATTTTCTCTGTTTTAAAAATACTACCATATTACGGAAGATTGAATGATATTATCACGACCAGTTGGCGATCTTCTGTAATCGGGTTGCCATTCATTTCCCTTTGACTGGAGGATTTTGTTAAATCCACATCCACCGTTTTACGACAGTTGACGTTGTTTTCGTGATGTAGAAAGATAAATTACACATTCGAAAATCAGCTTGTAAAATGATTAAATAAAAAATGTCGCTGCCTCCCGGGTTTTCATAACGTTGTGGTACCGTGGTCGCACACATATAATTAAACATATCAGTTCGTATTAAACTAAAAAGTTTTAATTAAAAACAACAATTGTAAAAAAAAAATGATAGTAAAATTTTAGATGATATTACAAGATATTTTGTACATCCAAGGAACCCCTAAAACAAGGCCCGTCTCTCCAGCACACAAAAACAAGTCTGCCTCTTAATGGCGAAAAACTCCATCTCCTCTGCGTAGTACATCAAATCTTACTTGATTGACGCAACTTTTTTCCATTCTCCTACCTCTTCTTATCACAGAATTCTTCGAAATCCATCTCTTTTGTCATGCTATTCATACGAATACCTTCCTGACACATTTTTAACGCCTTCAGATAATCTTCTTACAAAAAAAAATCACACATTTAGCAAGGGTATACAAAGCATGAAAGTCTTTCATTCTTACTTGAAGTGAACAAAGGATTTCTCCTCTCTAGGATAATCCTCTTACAATATGTGCCAATCAGGACCTATCACTTCACTTTATTCTGGGATTATTTTAATCATATCAGAATGAATTTTGCTGATGGCCCCCAAGCCATCACAACTCTTTTACCCTAAAGAAAATTTTTCTGCAATAAATTTGTCATGTACCAGAAATACACAATAAGCTCCTTTAATCTACTTCTAAAGAGGTCATTATACATAATAGAAATTAGTATTGCACATGAAATTCCCTACAAAACACAAATGTTTCCCATACTCAGTATTGAAAGAATACACTATCAACATGACTATTTATAATTTTTTTCTAACAATATTTCAGTATGATTCCAGAAATAATTTATAATTTTGATATCAGAAGAAATATTTTTGAAATATTCTACCCTTATATAATACTCAACACAGTTTACAAATTACGTCATCATAACATAAAAAAAATTATAAGAAGAAATCTATATACAACACAATGCCTCGTATAATTTTCCTAAATACATTTAATTTGGAAACATAATTTAGGGTACCTCTCCAGACAGAAAACACACATATTAAATTATCCAATTATTAAATTATTGAAGTTATACTATTACAAAATTATTAAGCATTAAATGATAAACAAACACAAGACAGATATTACAATAAAGAACACTCCAAAATTTAGAATAAAACTTAACTTAGAGAATTCTCCCGAAAACCAATGTCTGAATTACTTTTATCAAAAAAATTATTTTGACATTAAATTTCGCCTTATATTTTTATCAACATAATTCTTCCACTCAAAAACCTGTATGTTTTTAAGAGCTTTATCTCTGAAATCTGTTCCGATAGTGGAACACTCTATCCCCTTCTTTGTAATTATCAGAGTATTTGACACTTCATTATACCCAATCTTTCCGTGATTACTAGCGCGATCCTTTATCTTAGTACTACGCTCTCATATACTCATTTTTAACTCCGCTTTTCTTTTTTCACTTATTTGACAATTAACTCCCAATTTACACTATCATCTTTCTTTATATGAGTGCTAAGTTTTCTTATCTCAGCTTCATTTAAACTCAATCTTTCTTTCATCTTATTCCTAACTGAGTTAACCCCAAAACTCCCCAAAAATACCTGGGTATGTTTTCATACTTCTTAGAATTCCTTGTACAAGAGGGATTTTCTCTATACGGCCTCCTATCAATATACATCTCAGTCGCGATATTTTTTCTCCCAATTAGTTTCGAAACATTTCCCAAACTCTCATTTGTCACTTTTTCCGGAGAATTAAACTGTTTTTCATTGTTTATTTTAACAGACTCTTTGTCCGAATTACACCTTTCCTTTTTTACTCTTTTTGTCAACCTGCCCTTCCAACTGAACAACAGATAATTCCAGAGTTTCCTGTTTAGGTAATTCGACCTGATTTCCCATCTGTTTACATTCTGATTTCTAAACTAAATCCTCTCTTCTTAATAAATCGTAAACAGCAGGCGTTATGAGAGGGGGAGAATTTAATCTTTTAACAATAGCTACCACAACATTCTTTTCAGGGTACTTTTTACTCTTTTCAATCAATGCTATTGGTACAGAAATTAAGTCTACCTTTTGTTTACTTCCCAGGGCCGGAACAAGGAAGATATTCCTCACTTTTTTGTTCTTCAGGGAATGTCACATTAATCAAAAAACAGCAATTTGTGCCCCTGTACCTTTAATCGCTTTGATTGTCTTACCGTTTACATGTAAATCGATCATCGGTATATTAGTTTCTACTCCTTCCCAATCATTCATATCCCATCTATCACTAGTAGCAATCCAACCTTTTTTTTATCCTCATAATTAGACTTACTTTTTATCCATTCCACACAATGAGGTCTTATGTGCCCCATTTCTAAACAATGACAACATTGTATTTGCCTCTGTTTTTCAAAAGCTTCGTCTTTCTTAAATTTATAGTTTTTCACTCCATCTTTTTTATCCTCAAAACCCAATTTAGTTTTGCATTCGCTCTTAATTTTAGAATCGAAACTAGTCTTTGGATTTTCTCCATCAGATTTTTTTTCCCACGATTTTGTTTCCTGACCTCTTAAATTCTCTCCTGAAACTATCATATTTATCAGACTTCACCGCGAGTTTAGAAGCAATCTTTATATTCTCCCATTCGTCCATAAATTTCTTTTTTATTTCAAACGGACTCGTTTTTTTAATTTCTCCGTGTGCATCAGTTCTTTCAACGATTCCAAATCTCTCACTTATAAAGATTCTAACCAATTTTCTAGATAACCCCTTAACTCATAAATCAAATCTACCCATAATTCACATGGTTTTCTTTGATGATTTTCAAATTTTTGCCTTAACACTCCTGTACTCAGCCTAAACCGATCTAACAAAACTTTTTTTACATTCTGAAAATCATCGCACTTATCTGCTGGTTGTTTAACAATAATTTCAGCAGTGTCCGAAGGCAATAACTGAATTAACTGGCTAACTAAATCGTCCTGAGAAATTTTAGCTTTCTTGGCTTGTCTCTCAAAAATTATATAGAAAAGAGTAATATCGATTAATTTTGAATCAAAACGCGAAACTAAATCCTTTAAGTTTACTTTAGGAGTTCTGTAAATCTACATTTGATTCATTCGATGAAACACTAACACTATTCGAAGAATTTTGAATACGTAATCTTTTTAATTCAAATTGCTGCTGTTTCTCAAGTTTATCTAATTCAAGTTGTTTCTCAAGTTTATCTAATTCAAATTGTTTCTCAAGTTTATCTAATTCAAGTTTTTTCTCCAGTTTATCTAATTCAAATTGTCTAAGTTTTTCTTCTTGCGCTATCCGATCTGATTCAATTTGCCTCTCTCTTTCTTTACGATCTAATTCAATTTGGCTTTCTTTTTCTTTACGATCTTAAATGAATTTGCCTTTCAGTTTGTTTTTCCTGTTCTTAACGTTCCGACTTCTCTTCAAAGATACATTGCACGCGAATTTTAGCAAAAGTTTCATCATAATCCGATGCATCAACAATAGCCTGAATTATAGCTTTATTTTTACACGTTTTTGACACACTGGTCTCAAATTCATCTGCTAATAACAGCAAGATGTTTTTATTATATTTCGCTAAATAATCTGCCATATTTCCCCCCAAAGTACACTAAATTTCAAAATATCTGATATATTCAATTTACTGCAAAAGGTGGTTAAATTGCAATGCGTTAGTTTTTGATCCTATAAAATTTATGTAACTAAACTATATTGACCGATTTCATCATTAAATAGCGCTTAAATAATTCTTCGATTTAAAAACTGCCAGTTTCTTGTTTATCATTCATTTCTCTATAAAAGTAGCGGTTTTCATGTTTTTATATGCAACAGGTTTTTGTAGGATTAGCGTAAGAAAGTGAAAAGGTCACAATAAGTTCAATTACGGCAACAGCAGTGTTAGTTTTTTTTCTTTCTTTTTTTTTAGATAGAGATGAAATATTTTCGTTTTAATAGGATTAGAAGATTAATCTTCATTTAAATTCCGAACAAAATGTTTCCGAAACATTTTTGCTTTCGAAATAGCTTTTCTTTGATGAGGAAAGATTTAGAAAGAAATTAGTAAAATTGTATGCACAAAACTGCAGAAAGGTAATGGCATTTTTTTTTTTTTTTAGCTTTTGCTTTTCATTTTATAATGATATTTTTACTTTTTTGCTATATTAAATATAATTTGAATCATATAAAAAAGTAGAAAATTATCAAGTCCTTCATTAAAAGATGCATTTTGTAGTTTAAATAAAAAATAAAAAAAGCAGGCATCTAATTTTATTTTAGAAGAAAGAGAACAAAAGTTAGAGGAATGTATAAATTTAGTAGTATTTTTCAAAAGCAAAAGAGTCTAAAATTTTTTTTTTTTTTTTAAATGCTATTAAAATCTTTTTACATTGCACAACATAATATATAATCATAACAATGCAATTTACTTTGTTCATTTTAATTTAAAATCTCTCACTTAACACAAAATTCGCTTTAGCTTAAACGAATATCATCCTTCCGTTTTAACAGGATTAGAAGATTAATCTTGCATCCAACTCTTAGCTTTAATTTCCAAACAAAAGATTGTTGCATTGAAAATGGCTTTTCTTTAATGTGGATAATTCTTTCAAAGAGACACCTGCCAGATAAAATAAATAATGCACTTGGAAAGATTTTTCTATGCATTTTTAATAATTGGTTCTGCTTTTTTTTTTTTTTTTTTTTTTTTTTTTTACTTTGAAAATCAAATTATAAATAGAAAAATTGGCTTGAAATAAATTTCGAGATATAAAAAAAAAAAAAAAAAAAATTAGTAAAATTTATGCTCAAGAATGCAGTCAAGTAATTACCTTTTTCAATTTTCCCTTTTCATTTCATACACATGTTTATTTTAATTTTTACTTTAAAAAAATTGTATGTAGAAAAAAATTCAAACATAATTAAGGACTTCATTCAGTGATGCATTTTGTAAAAGCACGTATAATTTTGTTTCTGAATAAATTTCTGTAAAAAAATGTTTATACAAATAAAAGAACTAATCATTTCTCTAAAGAAATTTTTGTAAAAATAAATAAATAAATAATAGGTATTTGTGAAATTGAGAGCAAAAGTTGAAGGATTGTATAAGTAATATCGATAAAATTGTAGCACATAATTTTTTTTTTTCACTATGTTGTAAAAATTTTAAACTTAAGGGAATTCTGGCATGCTTAAATTGATTACTATTTCTTTAAAAGAAGAAATAGCCATCAGTGTGAAAATCAGATAAAGAATTTTACTTATTTATAAAATACTTTATTTAGCGTAAAAAATAAAATATTTGTAAGGAAACAAAATAAAAATATTCGAAAGAACTATTTGTAGTTTTACTGAAGAAATTTATTTTAGCAGTATCTCCTTACATAAAGAAAATTGGAGCAATTTTTTTCACTATGTTGTAAAAATGTTAATAATTAGAGTCTTCATTAAATGATGCATTTTTTAATAATATTAATAATGAAAAGAATGCGTGTAAAATTTTATATAATAAATCACTTTTTTTTTTAAATGTTATTCAAAACAAAGGAGTTAAACATTCCTCTAAATTTTTATGTAAAATAAAAATAACATTTTAAAAGTTATTTGTGAAATTGGTAAACCAAAATTAAAAGAATATATAAAACACAGATATAAAATAATTAATTTCGGACTTAAATTTTTTTGTATAATATAAAATGTTAATAGATAAGGGAATTCTTAAATTGATTTATATTTTTTTAGCAGAAGAAATAGCCTTTTATATGAAAATCAGATCGAGAATTTTACTTTTTAATAAAATACTTTATTAGCGTAAAAAAATAAATAAAATAACTGAAATATATATATATATATATATTCGAAAGAAATATTTGTAGTTTTACAGACGAAATTTATTTTAGCAGTATCTCCTTAGTCCTTAAATAAGGAAAGTTCAAGAAAATATTTTTCAGAAACAAAAATGACTTAAGAATTTCTATTCTAAAAATGACTAGAAAAACTCCTGCTGAAAAATATTTTGCCTTTGTACGAAAGTATAAAAATTCAATTTTTGTTATTAGTTTCAAATCGATTAACTGTGACTATTTAATCTTTTAACTTTAATATGATTAGAATATTTATCTCGTGACTAAAGGATGACAGCAAAATATCAGTATATCGGACGAAAATATCGGTATTTGACATCGATTTTACTATATATATCAATATATTGGATTTTTACATCCTATATATCAATACTTCTTAGAAATTGATATTTTACACATGAAAGTTAACTGCGAATGTTAAATATTTTTGCTTTACTGGGACTAGAAGATTAATCTCATGACTAGGGGTGATAGCAAAATATTAATATATCGAAAACATCGATATATTGTGCCAAAAACATCTATATTTGACATCGATGTTAGACGTTATCTATATATCGATACATCGGATTTTTAAATTTTATGTATCGATATCTTCATAGAAATTAATATTTAACACATGAAAGTCAACTTTAAGAATTTTTCTCGTGCATGTTTAAATAAATCTAATTTTCATCGAATTCATTTTTTTGTAAATTAACTTTTTTGCTAATAACGTTATGGGTTACGTATGGGTTATGGTACGTTGACGTTTTGCTAATAACGTTAATGATTTTGACCATAATGAATGGGGAAATATGTTTCAAGTAATCAAAACAGCATTCCATTATAATTTACATGATTTTTAACTAAACATCATTACTAAAATTACCCTCACTATTCTATCCCCTGTTTATACTCGTAAAGGTGTCATGGACGTGCTTTGTATTTTGTCTTTATTTGTTTGTGAATTTTACCTGATAGGTTAAATTGTTGTGTTTTTCACGAATGATGTTAGTGTGGCATTTTTGTTTGTGAAATGAAATTTTTTTTGTTACTTATGGACAAGCGCGATTAGATGGATCGTAAAAGTGATGTTTGAAGATATTTCACAAAAAATAATAAAACTGACATTAAAGATAATTTTAAACCGAAAAATGCCAATATTTAAAAAAATGTGATACGTTAGTACAAGAAACTATCCATCCTTCAACATCAAAAGGATATCAGACAATAAAATAGTTTGAATAATTTTACGCAATTGTGTCTCAAACCTTTTCTGCAATTAAGGATTCTGAGATACCTTCATACCAATATAATATGATAAGTAAATTACAATTAATTTTTCAATCAATTTTCAGGAGTGAAATTCGCGCGAAATCCAATGAATAATAAACATGTGAATTTTTATATTGCTAAACTGAACATAAAACCGACAGAGTGAAAAATGTCCCAGCCGGGAATCGAACTCAGGCACTTGGAATAACACTCCAAGGTTCGATTCCCGGTTTGGACATTTTGCAGCCTGTCCGACATATGTGAGTGAATTTCAAGGACCCGGGTTTGATTCCCGGCTTGGACATTATTCACTCTGTCAGTTTTATGCTCAGTTTAGCAATGTAAAAATTCACATGTTTATTATTCCTATAATACGAAGTGTAATTTCTCAACTCAGTGATAAAGTGTCCAGGCCAGGATTTGAACCAGGGACCTTTTGGCTTAAGCGGCCTACACTGTACTATTTGAGTTATCCTGGACATTGCCGGCGGATACAATTCACTCAGTACTTTTGATGATGACATCTGTTCTGTTATCTGAAACAGCTCAACAGAACAAATCGTAGGTATTGGAACTCTAAGTAAACGTTAGATACATAATTACACTTCATTAATTTTAATATAAGTATTCTAGTTGGTACCAATTAGAATAATTGTGTTAAAGTTAATGAAGTGTAATTACGTATCCAATGTTTTACGTATTCAACGTTTATTTGGAGTTCCAATACTTGCGTTTTTTTCTGCTAAGCTGTTTCAGATAACAGACCAGATGTCATTACCAAAAGGTTGCCTGATTGAGTTGTATTCACCTGATTGACCAGGAAAACTCAGCTTAAGACAAAAGGTCATTGGTTAAAATCCTGGCCTGGACACTCAGTTGAAAATTTACAACTAGTAGTATTTATTTGCCAATTAGAATAATTGTGTTAAAATTAATGCAGTGCAATACCTGTCAGGAAAAATGTAAGTATTGCCTTGTAGTTTGTTGCGACTTCTGTTTCAGCTGATAGTCTGTTTTCTAAGATCGAAAATACATTTATCGAACAAGCAACAATGTACGTATAAGTAATATGAAAGAAAACCCGACTGCGAAAACTGATATTACATGAATTATTTCAAATTGAACAAAAACAAAAGAAAAGAAAAGCACAAAAATTCCGTTTTAAGGATATAATCTAAATGTTTCAATATTTATACCCATATGATTTCAAGTAGAATTCCTTCGTTTTTTTCTTTTATTTATTTATTTATTTATTATTATTATTATTATTATTATTATTATTGTTTATTAACGTTTTATTTGGTTGGTGATGAATAATTGCTGTCAGGGGAAAAAGAAATTGTTTGAGTAGCATCTGTCATTGAAGTTACTGCTTTTAAAAAGACTGACCTCAACAATACTGGAAATTTATTTTATCGACTTTGAAAATATTAATATTAAAAATAGATTGTAAAAAAAACTTAAAAGCCATTTTTTAAAACAAAATATTGTGTAACATAGACAGAAATGAATCATTCTGTGTATTAAAACATTAAGTAACAATGAAAATATCACGATATATCGAAAAACCAATCTATCAAAATTTTCTTCCCGACATTTTTTTTTTTGGATATCGATACCTTTAAGACTTTATATCGAAAAATCGATATATCGATAGTTGGAAAATTTTTGCCGAACAAAAGGTTTGCAAAAGGTTTTTGTATTGAAAACAGCTTTTCTTTTATGTGGAGACTTTTTTCAGACACCTGCCAGATAAAGAGAAAAAAAAAAAAGGTTCGGAAAGATTTTTCTGTGCACTTTTACTAATTAAATTGCTCCGACTTTTTTTTAATTCTTTGAGCACCACGAATAGAAAAATTGGCTTGAAATAAATTGCGAGATTAAAAAAAAAAAAAGAGAGAAATCAGAAAAAAAAGTTATGCTCAAGAATGCAGTCAGATAATTGCATTTTTCATCTTTTGCTTTTTATTTTATATTTTTATTCTTTCAGTTTCATTTCCTTAAATCACATGCAGAAAATTTGGAATATAATTAGAATCTTCATCCAGTCATTTATTTATAGAAAAAAAAATGTATATATTATAAAATAAAATAAATAAATCTTGTTTTAAGTTCATCATTTCTCGAAGTTAATTAAGAGAATTAACATTTCCCTAAAAATGTTTGTTAAATAAACAAATGTTATAATAGTAAAAAATTTTATGAAATTGAGACAGTGAATGTGAAATTTAATAAATGTATTGCAGCGAACTATTTTCTCTAGAAATTACCAAATTATATTTTCATTCATATGTGCATAAAATCGCCGAATATTCTTACGAAAGTATTCCAGAATCGAATAACTTTTTTAAGTTTCTTATAAAAGTAAAGCACTACACATGTGTGTCTTCTTTTTTTTTCTGCGGACAATTTTGAAGTGCATGTACTCTTTTTTTTAAATTATTTATTTTTCTTAAAATAAATAAATAAATAAATAAAGTTGTGTTTTTAGTGATTTTATGAAATATTTTGTTCATTTCTTACTTGATCATTACAATGTTACAATAAAAATAAAATAGAACATAAATTTTAAATGAGATGTAAATAAATAATAATGAGTAAATAAACATAAATGAATGAGTAAGTAAATAAATATTATTTATCTGAAATAATCATAACAATATATAATTAAATACCTCAATTTTGATTCCAGTAGATCCATTTGAGAAGCCCCGTAGCAGGTGATGGTTGAAATACTTTGCTCTAGGCAAGAAGAAGCGGTCATTACGGTATCTCCATGCTAACATTTGTATATTTTCTGTTTAAGGCAAGTATACTTTATAATTTTTTGCTTTTATATTTCCTAGCTTTCAAAATGATTAAATATGGACTCATTTAAAATTACCGAAACTTTTCATATTATTGTGTATAAAATGTTTGATAAGGGATTATTTCACACAATGAAACTGTTGCTTGCATTTATATATTCATTTTTACGGTTTGGTTTTAGATCGTCATTGAGGTAAGAGGTACTACGTGGAATACTCTACGTGGTATAAAACTGGATATTGGAAACTAATGTTTGAAGAGCCGATAAACAAGGATTGAAAAAAGGCATTCAAAACTACATGGACAAGAGTGATTATGATTTTTCTAATGCTTAAATAAGTAAAGTTCTTTTCCGTAATGTCTCAAATTGTAATGAAGATTATTATCCCTTTGTCTTTAAATATTAAATCATTACACTTGTAACTGAAATATTGTTGGTTAAGCTCCTTAGTCAACATTGTAATATACAATATTTTGTTACTTTTCAAAATAATGTCTAAACACTTTCATTTTATGTGAGAGAACAAATCTACTGGGGACAGACCGAATGATTTGCCTTTTTTAGAAAAGCATTTAAATTATAAAAAAGATGATAAATAAATTATATATATATATATATATATATATATATATATATATATTGTACAAGGATCAGTAGCGGCTCCTCTGTTTGAGTACATAAGCACGTGAACCCCCAAAGAAAAATGATAAAATAAATTAACAAATAAAATAAAATAATATCTATCACATTTCCAGATTTTTGTAAATTACCAGGATGAGTTTAAATGCCACTCATCTCTTTTAAATACGGACATGACAAACTTTACTCTCAAAATGTAAATTTCGAAAAATATCAATAGAGCTACCGGTCTTTCCAGGATCGCACGTGCAATCGGAGAAATTCCCTTCGAAATCAGCTTGTGCAGACGAGAGCGAAAGCGGCCAGGAGAGTGTGAGGCAAAGGCTCTTACTATCTTTCCATCGCAAAACCTGTTAGGAAGCTCGCATATTTCCAGGGCTAGAGATTCTCTAGCCCTGGCATATTTTGCTATCTCTTTCTTGATTGTTGCTCACCCAAAATGTCTCTTGGTTTCCTATATTCAATTAGTTAATTTTTGTGTGTTTATTTGTTTGATTGTATGATCTTCCTTCATTGAATGTAAAATATTACTTTTTTTTTTCTAAGTGCTTGTTACTTCTTTTAATTGCGTTGTTTTCATTTAAATTTTGGAAACTCAAATGTATTTCAACTTGTACATTGTCATTATGGCCCATTTTATTTTCGAAATTTACGTATTGTGAACCCTAATTTAAATAACTCACGATAAGGACAATTGCAGAGTATTTACTCAAAGTTTCTTTAAATTCAGTTGGAAACTTTGGCATCAATGAAGAATTCAAAAGAAGGTTCCCCGATTTAATTCTACTTTTCCCTCTTTGTTAAATTTCACTGAACCTAAGTTTTTGCGATTTGAATTTTAATTTTTCAAATCTATTTTTTTTTTATTAAAAAAAAAAAGACCTGAAAGGGTTAAGCGTTTTATTTCTTGTCGTTGCTTTTTTTTTACCGACTTTTTTTTACGCTTTGTTTTCAGTTCTCTGCTTTTATCGCATTACCCGTTTCCACCGTCGTATAATCTATAATGCAGCTGAACCATGTTGAAAAAAAGTATAATTCTTATCTCTGTTCAGATGATGATGATAGGAAATGCCAGCTCACGTATTGTTTTAATCACATAATCATGGTTCAAAAATAAAAGGTTTGCGTGAGCTGAATTAATTAGTCTAAACTGCTCAAACCTGGAGGGATCATATCATGATTTCGAATTATATAAAACGATATGTAATATTGACTTGGTGAAAGAGAAACTCCGTCATGTATAACGAGTGGAAAATATATTTAAGAAATGTTTTTCATTATGTTTAAGAAAAGGACAAATTATAAATATTATATATATATATATATATATATATATATATATATATATATATATATATATATATATATATATATATATATATATATATATAACATTATTTTTATATAAATTGAAATTTATTTACAATTTATATTTATTTGTTTCAAAGATACCAAACAAAAAAGTTAACTTTCATTAAATTTTAGTATGTCAAAAACATACTTTTATTAGGGCGACGCATTACAGCAAGGTATGTCTCATATCTCGAAAAATAACGAAAAAAATTATCTGAAATTCTTAGAAGACGGAAAAAATACTTTCTATTTGCTTCAAAACAAATTTTATCAAGATATTTCAATTAGACGATTTTTTAACTAAATTACAATATAAACAAAAATTTAGTCTTTAGAAAAAGTCGTTTTTCTCTTGACAATTAATGATACAAACATCTTAAAAAGTCGAATAATATTACCGTAACAAAATATTAATTTTCAGTTGAAATAAATATTTAGACGTGAATAATGAATGACATCATGTTTGAATCGGAACATGTAATAATAAAAGTATTTCTTTATGATGCGTACAAGAAAATTTTCACGTCATGGTGAACTTTAAATGTTTATTTTTATCATTTACTTTGATTTTTAGGATTATTTGAAACATTTACTTTTATTTTTAACGTAACTGATATCTTTTAGATAACATGGTGTTATTTTTCCTCCTCTTGCCATTTAAAAAAAAATGGTAAGAATTCAAAAAATACGTAACAATTCATTATTTTTTAATCTTTAATATGTGCTTATTTTATTCACTGAGCCCTTTTCTAAAAAAAAAATAACATCTTGAAATTATTTTTATCTTTAAATGAATATAATGTTATTGATATTCTGTGTTTGCAGCCTCCCCTTTCTTTATCTCTTTATAAAACAGAGCAAATTAGCGAGTTTTTAGAGCACTCGGGGCCTAACGAAGGTTGGGGAGCATAATATCTCCAGGGACAGAGCCACGTAGGGGGGAAAAAATACCGAAAGCAATATATATATTTTTAATTTTCAATCTGAAACTAGCAGGGCCGCCAGCCAGATGTGAATTACTTAATTAAAGGGAAAAGTTGCTTATTACTTTTAATGGCCGGAAAAACGGCGTGTCATTTACGATAAAAGTAAACCGATCATGGGAAGAAATCATTACTGTAGCATTGTTCTAGTATAGCTATTGTTACATTGCATAAAAGAATGTATTACAGTTTTTCTGTATGCTATTTATCTCAAAATAACAACAATAATAATAATAATAATAATAACAAAATGAAATATACATACATTGTATAATTTTGTTATTATTATTATTATATATTTATTATTATTATTATAATAAGGAGTTATATATATATATATATATATATATATATATATATATATATATATATATATATATATATATATATATATATATGCTACTTCTTTTTTTTTCCCTCAATCTAATAAGTTTATTAAGTTCATTATGTTCATTGTATATATCGAAAGTTGTTGAATATAAGTATATAAGCATATAAATAAAGAAGGATTGAATATTCAGAATCAAAGTAATTTAAAAAAAAAATGTTTTTTATTACTTTAACCACTCTAGGGAGAAAATAACATTTGATAATTAGGTAGTTTTTTATATTTACCTGCTCAACAACGCGAAATTTTCTGACATTGACTCATTTTTAATAAAAAAACATGACACTTTCAGGTATTGACACTTTCAGGTAATTGGCGATCGAATGTTTATTATTATTATTATTATTATTATTATTATCATTTTGGAATAAATGATTTACACCTTGAGTTATAAGCGATTACGGTCTCATGACGGAGTGCTGTCGCATCCCCATATTTGGTTCAGCGTTTATAAATTTGGTTCAAATGCCCACTTTGACAGCCTGAGAGATCCCCCTGAAAGCCCTCAGGGTTTCTGAATAAGATTACCTGCTAATTTCATGCATTTACGAACAAAAATGAATTCAGAAATGCATACAAGTCAGTTTAAATTTGAGAAAAGCTTAGTGTTAACATTTTTCCATAATAGATTTTTCCCCTATTGTTTTCTTATAACCCTTATTGCTTAGTATTTCTGTGAAGAAATTATATTTTCATCAGTCTTTATAAAATCTTCTGTCTTTATATAATGTTTCCATTTCCAATAGACTTTCCGTTTGAAATCTTTTATAACAAGAACGAAAAATCATGCGTCAAGCATAGATTATGTAGCACTTTCCAACGCTTCCAAAATAATTTTACAAAACATACCGTTTAATAAGCTAAAAGATAACATCTAAGTAAACAATTTGGAAAACGCATAACATATTTAAAAACATAATTTCAGGAATTTCCAACAGATACAATATTCGAAAAAATATCCGAATACTTTTATTCAGCCCTGTATATGATCTATAGATTTGTATATGCTAGGATGCTAAATTTTAGTTTAGTTAGGAAACGCGTAGCACAGTTTAAAATTATCTTTCTGGAGTTTCTGTCAATAAACGGAAATGTATTCGCGAACTTTTGTGCTGCCCTGTATAGGATCTACAGAATTTATACACACCACATAATAGACAAAAAGCGAGTTAAAATTAAAATCGCGTTTAGGAACTTAAAACGCACTTCCAGGAATTAGTGTTAACAGACAGTAGAGAATTTTTTTGTGTGTCCCTGTAAATGAACGATGACTGCTATACACACACTATTCTGTAGTACGCCTCTTGTAATGCACCTTAGATATATATATATAAATTTCAATGCGTTTAAAATAGTGAAACATTATTTAAATAAACCGCAGACGATTTTTCTCCATAGACGTCATGTAACGGAATTCTTTTGACTGTCCCTGTAAAGTAACTATAAGTGCTATGCACACCCTATTCCATATTAAGCTTCTTCTAATGCACCTTAGTGATATATATAAATTTCAATGCGTTTAAAATACTGAAACATTATTTAAATAAACCGCAAATGATTTTTCCCCATAGACCGCAATGTAACGGAATTCTTTTGAGTGTCCTGTAATAAAACTATAAGTGCTACACACTTCCGTTGCAATAGGGAACATGCTATAGATAACGACAATAACATATAAAAATTGCAGAGCAATCCGAGCATATTTACGGGAGTTAGAGCACGGACAGACGGCCAGACGGCAGACGGCAGACGGCCATACGGCCCCAGACAAACCGAAGTCATAAGTACTTTTCAACTAGGTTGGAAAGTTCTAAAAAAAGAAAGATTTGTCGAAGAAGTGCTTGGGAGGGATGGGGGGGGGGGGGGGGAGATAAGAGACTGGGAATCAGTTCTGATGCATTTAAGTTTTATGGGTTCTCTTTTTATAAGAACCCGGTTTAATAAACCTGCCAAGTCATTAACTGAAGCCTGACGGATAGATGGATTTAGATCGCTTAATCTTAAGATCAAGATAATGAAATAATTTTCTAAAATAAACCCTATTAATCCTAACCGTTATTAATGAATTTCTGTAAGTTGATACACTGTTAAAAATAAAGTTCGATGTTTCAGCAAGAAACCAGTGGAAACTAGCTGAAATTTAGCTGCAAACAAGATATTGGTGATAAGTTTCGCCATTTTTCTGGTGCTTTTGAAAATACCACTAAATTAGTGAAATGTTGAACTAATCTTATGGTGAAAGGTTGAACCATAATTCAGGGTTTTTCTAATCTAATTTAATGGTGAAAGGTTGAACCACATTTCAGGGTTTTTTTATAATCCAATTTTATGGTGAAATGTTGATCCATGATTTAGGGGTTTTTTTTCTAATATAATTTTATGGATGAAAGGTATTGAACCATTATTCAGAGTTATTAAATTTTATGGTTAAAAGTTGAATTGTGATTCAGGTATTTCTCTAAACGGATTTTATGGGGAAAGGTTATGCCGGATTGAAAAAGGATTCTGTTTTTTTTTGTTGATGTTATTTTGGATTGTTTTGTTTTTCTCACTTTGCAGTGATATGTTGAACCAGGATTTTGGTGTTTAACTTATCATTTTAAGGTGAAATAGAAACATAAGTTGTTGCTTTTTTTCTTTTTAAAGGGTTTTTTAAAAGTTTTCTTTCTTGTCTTTTTTTTTTCTCACCAACTCGAATTATTCTGAGACGCTATTCTATAAATTATTTTTAAACGTAAAAGCATGAAATTTGGCCAACATTACTAACCTAATGATTCGGAATCTGTTTCATTTTCGTACAAATGTATTACACATTGAGTCATAACGTGCGTAATAGGTTGCTTCCGGATGACGACTCTCCTGTCTGGAAAAGCCTAAGTTTGAGAATATTTTCTTAAAGATCTGTTTCCTTTTTAGAAAAAGGGGGAAAGAACGCTATTTGATTTCGTTGTGTCTGAATAGGAACACCCTGTGCGTCTCGAACCCATAAATTGTGAAAATAACAATCAGTATTTAAATCGCAAATCTCTACGTCCAAAAAATTCTTTTTGATTAGAGAAGGAAATGTACTATTTTGAATAAAGATTGAAATCCGATCGCTAAAACGCGAAAAGCGTAAAAACAATTTATAAAACATGAAATTGACAAAAAGGAAAACATAGAGAAACAAGCATAAAGTACATATTGTTTTAGAAATATGAGACAATAGTTAACTATCTTTAAAAGTGGATAAATGTACATTTATCTTAATAAATGAACATTTATCTTAGCTAGAAAAAAATATACCTTATCTTATCTAGACTAGATTACTAGACTCTATTATCTTAACTAGAAAGATAAATGAACATTTATCTTAGTAATTTTGAAATAAATATTATCTTTGAATGATGTACAAAGAGAAGTATTATTTTTTTATGAACGTTTTTCGAATATATAATTATATTTCAGATTATAATTGAAAATTTTAGATATTAAAATTGTATATTTTTGTATTTAACACTTCAACCTAACCTTGTAATTAGTTTTGTAAATTTTTTCTAGCAAACGCGTGAAATTGGCAGATAATCTTGTTCGAAAAATATGTAATCGAGCTATTTTTTTTCCTTTTTTCGGTAAAGGCTGAAGATCTTTCAGGAAAAGCTGTTAAAGTTAGCTTTTTGAACCGAATTTTTGGACGTGACAGCGCGGAAAACAAAAAATAACTGATGTCGTTCAGCGTTTATAAATTTGGTTCAAATGCCCACTTTGACAGCCTGAGAGATCCCCCTGAAAGCCCTCAGGGTTTCTGAATAAGATTACCTGCTAATTTCATGCATTTACGAACAAAAATGAATTCAGAAATGCATACAAGTCAGTTTAAATTTGAGAAAAGCTTAGTGTTAACATTTTTCCATAATAGATTTTTCCCCTATTGTTTTCTTATAACCCTTATTGCTTAGTATTTCTGTGAAGAAATTATATTTTCATCAGTCTTTATAAAATCTTCTGTCTTTATATAATGTTTCCATTTCCAATAGACTTTCCGTTTGAAATCTTTTATAACAAGAACGAAAAATCATGCGTCAAGCATAGATTATGTAGCACTTTCCAACGCTTCCAAAATAATTTTACAAAACATACCGTTTAATAAGCTAAAAGATAACATCTAAGTAAACAATTTGGAAAACGCATAACATATTTAAAAACATAATTTCAGGAATTTCCAACAGATACAATATTCGGAAAAATATCCGAATACTTTTATTCAGCCCTGTATATGATCTATAGATTTGTATATGCTAGGATGCTAAATTTTAGTTTAGTTAGGAAACGCGTAGCACAGTTTAAAATTATCTTTCTGGAGTTTCTGTCAATAAACGGAAATGTATTCGCGAACTTTTGTGCTGCCCTGTATAGGATCTACAGAATTTATACACACCACATAATAGACAAAAAGCGAGTTAAAATTAAAATCGCGTTTAGGAACTTAAAACGCACTTCCAGGAATTAGTGTTAACAGACAGTAGAGAATTTTTTTGTGTGTCCCTGTAAATGAACGCTGACTGCTATACACACACTATTCTGTAGTACGCCTCTTGTAATGCACCTTAGATATATATAGTGTCTCACATAAGTGATGGGACACTTGTGCTTTACAAAAGGAAACTAATCAAATAAATTAAAAAAACATGTACACATTTTTTTTGTGGGTGTGTTTCATACTTAAATTTAGTAAAGATTATTACATAACATACATTTTGTCAAAATATTAAAATATTAATTTAATAAAAATACAAATGTTTAGAACGGAGCAAAAAATAGCTCACATAAGTGATGGGACACCATTATATATGCAACAAAAATCGTCTGAAATAAGCAATAAAAATATTTTTTGGGGTTTTATTTTTACTTAAAAGCAATTGGCAATAATTTATAAAATCGTCTGCAGTATTTCTCTCCAGTTTGTTTTGGAATTTTTGTGTTTTTTAGCTCTGTGTAGTCATGAATGCTAAACGAAAAGAAACTTCGCCTGAAATTCGAAAATTAGTTATTAATTTGCATATTGAACGTGGAAAATCTATTAGAAAAACTGCTGAAACAGTTAACTTGAGTCGTTCAACAGTTTTCAATATCATTAAACGATATAAAAAGAATCATATGATTCAGGATAAAAGAAGACCTGGCTGACCATCAAAGCTATCCAATGGAATAAAGCGAATTATCGTTCGAAATATTAAAAAAAATCCAAGAATTAGTGCTTCAAAAGTTGCTGCTGATTTACAAGCATTATATGGAATAATTGTTAATCCTGAAACTATTAGAAGGGTAATTCGATCTGCTGGATATCACGGTAGAGTAGCCAGGAAAAAATTCTTCGTAAGTGAAAAGAATAGAAAACTCAGACTAGCTTTCGCAAAATCCAACATAAATAAGAATTCTGATTACTGGAATAAAGTTATATTTGCTGATGAGAGTAAATTTAATATATTTGGTTCTGACGGTAGAATCTTGGTGTGGAGAAAACCCAGGGAAGAACTTCGCAAACAGAACTTGGTACCAACAGTAAAACATGGTGGAGGAGGAGTTATGGTATGGGGGTGTATGTCGTCCGCTGGAGTTGGTAATCTTGTTTTTATTGACAGTATAATGGATCAGTACAAGTATATTGATATTTTAAAGCAAAATTTGAAATCTTCAGCACGAAAATTGAACCTTCATAACGATTTTAAATTCTACCAGGACAATGACCCCAAGCACACTGCTCTGAACGTTAGACTCTGGCTGCTATATAACTGTCCTGAAATAATAAAAACACCACCACAATCTCCAGACTTAAATCCCATAGAGAATATTTGGCAAGAATTGGAATCAAGAATTCGCAAACACACCATTTCTTCAAAACAACAACTAAAATCGGTGCTTCAAGAAGAATGGGGTAAAATCACTCCAGAAATCACAAAAAAAATAGTCGAATCCATCCCAAAAAGATTAAATCATGTTTTAAAAGTAAAAGGAAATCCAACAAAATATTAAAACCTTTTAAAAAGTAAAATTTTTGGATAAATATTTGATGGAAAAGTAAGTGTCCCATCACTTATGTGAGCCATTTTTTGCTCCGTTCTGAACAATTGTATTTTTACTAAATTAATATTTTAATATTTTGACAAAATGTATGTTATGTAATAATTGTTACTAACTTTAAATATGAAACACACCCAAAAAATTTTTGCACATGTTTGTTTATTTATTTTATTGCAGTTTCTTTTTATAAAGCACAAGTGTCCCATCACTTTTGTGAGACACTGTATATAAATTTCAATGCGTTTAAAATAGTGAAACATTATTTAAATAAACCGCAGACGATTTTTCTCCATAGACGTCATGTAACGGAATTCTTTTGACTGTCCCTGTAAAGTAACTATAAGTGCTATGCACACCCTATTCCATATTAAGCTTCTTCTAATGCACCTTAGTGATATATATAAATTTCAATGCGTTTAAAATACTGAAACATTATTTAAATAAACCGCAAATGATTTTTCCCCATAGACCGCAATGTAACGGAATTCTTTTGAGTGTCCCTGTAATAAAACTATAAGTGCTACACACTTCCGTTGCAATAGGGAACATGCTATAGATAACGACAATAACATATAAAAATTGCAGAGCAATCCGAGCATATTTACGGGAGTTAGAGCACGGACAGACGGCCAGACGGCAGACGGCAGACGGCCATACGGCCCCAGACAAACCGAAGTCATAAGCACTTTTCAACTAGGTTGGAAAGTTCTAAAAAAAGAAAGATTTGTCGAAGAAGTGCTTGGGAGGGATGGGGGGGGGGGGGGGGGAGATAAGAGACTGGGAATCAGTTCTGATGCATTTAAGTTTTATGGGTTCTCTTTTTATAAGAACCCGGTTTAATAAACCTGCCAAGTCATTAACTGAAGCCTGACGGATAGATGGATTTAGATCGCTTAATCTTAAGATCAAGATAATGAAATAATTTTCTAAAATAAACCCTATTAATCCTAACCGTTATTAATGAATTTCTGTAAGTTGATACACTGTTAAAAATAAAGTTCGATGTTTCAGCAAGAAACCAGTGGAAACTAGCTGAAATTTAGCTGCAAACAAGATATTGGTGATAAGTTTCGCCATTTTTCTGGTGCTTTTGAAAATACCACTAAATTAGTGAAATGTTGAACTAATCTTATGGTGAAAGGTTGAACCATAATTCAGGGTTTTTCTAATCTAATTTAATGGTGAAAGGTTGAACCACATTTCAGGGTTTTTTTATAATCCAATTTTATGGTGAAATGTTGATCCATGATTTAGGGGTTTTTTTTCTAATATAATTTTATGGATGAAAGGTATTGAACCATTATTCAGAGTTATTAAATTTTATGGTTAAAAGTTGAATTGTGATTCAGGTATTTCTCTAAACGGATTTTATGGGGAAAGGTTATGCCGGATTGAAAAAGGATTCTGTTTTTTTTTGTTGATGTTATTTTGGATTGTTTTGTTTTTCTCACTTTGCAGTGATATGTTGAACCAGGATTTTGGTGTTTAACTTATCATTTTAAGGTGAAATAGAAACATAAGTTGTTGCTTTTTTTCTTTTTAAAGGGTTTTTTAAAAGTTTTCTTTCTTGTCTTTTTTTTTTCTCACCAACTCGAATTATTCTGAGACGCTATTCTATAAATTATTTTTAAACGTAAAAGCATGAAATTTGGCCAACATTACTAACCTAATGATTCGGAATCTGTTTCATTTTCGTACAAACGTATTACACATTGAGTCATAACGTGCGTAATAGGTTGCTTCCGGATGACGACTCTCCTGTCTGGAAAAGCCTAAGTTTGAGAATATTTTCTTAAAGATCTGTTTCCTTTTTAGAAAAAGGGGGAAAGAACGCTATTTGATTTCGTTGTGTCTGAATAGGAACACCCTGTGCGTCTCGAACCCATAAATTGTGAAAATAACAATCAGTATTTAAATCGCAAATCTCTACGTCCAAAAAATTCTTTTTGATTAGAGAAGGAAATGTACTATTTTGAATAAAGATTGAAATCCGATCGCTAAAACGCGAAAAGCGTAAAAACAATTTATAAAACATGAAATTGACAAAAAGGAAAACATAGAGAAACAAGCATAAAGTACATATTGTTTTAGAAATATGAGACAATAGTTAACTATCTTTAAAAGTGGATAAATGTACATTTATCTTAATAAATGAACATTTATCTTAGCTAGAAAAAAATATACCTTATCTTATCTAGACTAGATTACTAGACTCTATTATCTTAACTAGAAAGATAAATGAACATTTATCTTAGTAATTTTGAAATAAATATTATCTTTGAATGATGTACAAAGAGAAGTATTATTTTTTTATGAACGTTTTTCGAATATATAATTATATTTCAGATTATAATTGAAAATTTTAGATATTAAAATTGTATATTTTTGTATTTAACACTTCAACCTAACCTTGTAATTAGTTTTGTAAATTTTTTCTAGCAAACGCGTGAAATTGGCAGATAATCTTGTTCGAAAAATATGTAATCGAGCTATTTTTTTTCCTTTTTTCGGTAAAGGCTGAAGATCTTTCAGGAAAAGCTGTTAAAGTTAGCTTTTTGAACCGAATTTTTGGACGTGACAGCGCGGAAAACAAAAAATAACTGATGTCGTTCAGCGTTTATAAATTTGGTTCAAATGCCCACTTTGACAGCCTGAGAGATCCCCCTGAAAGCCCTCAGGGTTTCTGAATAAGATTACCTGCTAATTTCATGCATTTACGAACAAAAATGAATTCAGAAATGCATACAAGTCAGTTTAAATTTGAGAAAAGCTTAGTGTTAACATTTTTCCATAATAGATTTTTCCCCTATTGTTTTCTTATAATCCTTATTGCTTAGTATTTCTGTGAAGAAATTATATTTTCATCAGTCTTTATAAAATCTTCTGTCTTTATATAATGTTTCCATTTCCAATAGACTTTCCGTTTGAAATCTTTTATAACAAGAACGAAAAATCATGCGTCAAGCATAGATTATGTAGCACTTTCCAACGCTTCCAAAATAATTTTACAAAACATACCGTTTAATAAGCTAAAAGATAACATCTAAGTAAACAATTTGGAAAACGCATAACATATTTAAAAACATAATTTCAGGAATTTCCAACAGATACAATATTCGGAAAAATATCCGAATACTTTTATTCAGCCCTGTATATGATCTATAGATTTGTATATGCTAGGATGCTAAATTTTAGTTTAGTTAGGAAACGCGTAGCACAGTTTAAAATTATCTTTCTGGAGTTTCTGTCAATAAACGGAAATGTATTCGCGAACTTTTGTGCTGCCCTGTATAGGATCTACAGAATTTATACACACCACATAATAGACAAAAAGCGAGTTAAAATTAAAATCGCGTTTAGGAACTTAAAACGCACTTCCAGGAATTAGTGTTAACAGACAGTAGAGAATTTTTTTGTGTGTCCCTGTAAATGAACGATGACTGCTATACACACACTATTCTGTAGTACGCCTCTTGTAATGCACCTTAGATATATATATATAAATTTCAATGCGTTTAAAATAGTGAAACATTATTTAAATAAACCGCAGACGATTTTTCTCCATAGACGTCATGTAACGGAATTCTTTTGACTGTCCCTGTAAAGTAACTATAAGTGCTATGCACACCCTATTCCATATTAAGCTTCTTCTAATGCACCTTAGTGATATATATAAATTTCAATGCGTTTAAAATACTGAAACATTATTTAAATAAACCGCAAATGATTTTTCCCCATAGACCGCAATGTAACGGAATTCTTTTGAGTGTCCCTGTAATAAAACTATAAGTGCTACACACTTCCGTTGCAATAGGGAACATGCTATAGATAACGACAATAACATATAAAAATTGCAGAGCAATCCGAGCATATTTACGGGAGTTAGAGCACGGACAGACGGCCAGACGGCAGACGGCAGACGGCCATACGGCCCCAGACAAACCGAAGTCATAAGCACTTTTCAACTAGGTTGGAAAGTTCTAAAAAAAGAAAGATTTGTCGAAGAAGTGCTTGGGAGGGATAGGGGGGGGGGAGATAAGAGACTGGGAATCAGTTCTGATGCATTTAAGTTTTATGGGTTCTCTTTTTATAAGAACCCGGTTTAATAAACCTGCCAAGTCATTAACTGAAGCCTGACGGATAGATGGATTTAGATCGCTTAATCTTAAGATCAAGATAATGAAATAATTTTCTAAAATAAACCCTATTAATCCTAACCGTTATTAATGAATTTCTGTAAGTTGATACACTGTTAAAAATAAAGTTCGATGTTTCAGCAAGAAACCAGTAGAAACTAGCTGAAATTTAGCTGCAAACAAGATATTGGTGATAAGTTTCGCCATTTTTCTGGTGCTTTTGAAAATACCACTAAATTAGTGAAATGTTGAACTAATCTTATGGTGAAAGGTTGAACCATAATTCAGGGTTTTTCTAATCTAATTTAATGGTGAAAGGTTGAACCACATTTCAGGGTTTTTTTATAATCCAATTTTATGGTGAAATGTTGATCCATGATTTAGGGGTTTTTTTTCTAATATAATTTTATGGATGAAAGGTATTGAACCATTATTCAGAGTTATTAAATTTTATGGTTAAAAGTTGAATTGTGATTCAGGTATTTCTCTAAACGGATTTTATGGGGAAAGGTTATGCCGGATTGAAAAAGGATTCTGTTTTTTTTTTGTTGATGTTATTTTGGATTGTTTTGTTTTTCTCACTTTGCAGTGATATGTTGAACCAGGATTTTGGTGTTTAACTTATCATTTTAAGGTGAAATAGAAACATAAGTTGTTGCTTTTTTTCTTTTTAAAGGGTTTTTTAAAAGTTTTCTTTCTTGTCTTTTTTTTTTTCTCACCAACTCGAATTATTCTGAGACGCTATTCTATAAATTATTTTTAAACGTAAAAGCATGAAATTTGGCCAACATTACTAACCTAATGATTCGGAATCTGTTTCATTTTCGTACAAATGTATTACACATTGAGTCATAACGTGCGTAATAGGTTGCTTCCGGATGACGACTCTCCTGTCTGGAAAAGCCTAAGTTTGAGAATATTTTCTTAAAGATCTGTTTCCTTTTTAGAAAAAGGGGGAAAGAACGCTATTTGATTTCGTTGTGTCTGAATAGGAACACCCTGTGCGTCTCGAACCCATAAATTGTGAAAATAACAATCAGTATTTAAATCGCAAATCTCTACGTCCAAAAAATTCTTTTTGATTAGAGAAGGAAATGTACTATTTTGAATAAAGATTGAAATCCGATCGCTAAAACACGAAAAGCGTAAAAACAATTTATAAAACATGAAATTGACAAAAAGGAAAACATAGAGAAACAAGCATAAAGTACATATTGTTTTAGAAATATGAGACAATAGTTAACTATCTTTAAAAGTGGATAAATGTACATTTATCTTAATAAATGAACATTTATCTTAGCTAGAAAAAAATATACCTTATCTTATCTAGACTAGATTACTAGACTCTATTATCTTAACTAGAAAGATAAATGAACATTTATCTTAGTAATTTTGAAATAAATATTATCTTTGAATGATGTACAAAGAGAAGTATTATTTTTTTATGAACGTTTTTCGAATATATAATTATATTTCAGATTATAATTGAAAATTTTAGATATTAAAATTGTATATTTTTGTATTTAACACTTCAACCTAACCTTGTAATTAGTTTTGTAAATTTTTTCTAGCAAACGCGTGAAATTGGCAGATAATCTTGTTCGAAAAATATGTAATCGAGCTATTTTTTTTCCTTTTTTCGGTAAAGGCTGAAGATCTTTCAGGAAAAGCTGTTAAAGTTAGCTTTTTGAACCGAATTTTTGGACGTGACAGCGCGGAAAAGAAAAAATAACTGATGTCGTAAGACAATGATAGTTTATAACTCAAAATGTTCACTTATCGAAAAATTTAAAAAACTGTTCGATTACAAATCATTTTAATAATCATGGCTGGAAGTGTCATGCTTTTGCGTTAAAAAATGAGTTACAAAAATTTTTAGAACGTTTCGAGTTGTTGAGCGGGAGAAAATATTTTTCTGAGAACCATGTTAAGGCTGTTCTCAAATCCAAAGGGGCTACTATCAGACACATTTTTAAATTCATTTTTGTTCGGAAAGGCACGAAATGAGCAGGTCTGGTTATTCAGAAACTTTGTAATCGAAACATGTTTTCCATTTTTTTGGTAAAAGTAGAAGATGTCTCAGAAAACACTGTCAACGTCGGCGTTTTGAATCGAATTCCCGATGCTTCAGCGCCAGAAAGGAGCCCAAAATCGGTTATAACTCGATAAGTAATTTATTTATTAAAAAATGGAAAACTCATTTCGATTCCAAATCGCTTCAATAGTCAGGTCTGCCAATTTTATGCCTTTGCGTTTAAAAAGGAGTAGGAAAATTGTTTGAGAAAGTTTTGCGTTGTTCAGCTGATCATTTGAGAATCTTCTTAAATGTGTTAACTGAAGCCGGATTTATAATACGTTATTTAAACAGTATTTTTCGAAAACGCGATATAAATTCTGAGTGTATGTAAAAACAAAAAAAAAAAAAGAAATAGAAAATACATAACATTTCTGATATTAAGGGGGGGGGGGGATAGAATAAAAAGGAAAGGAAAAAAAGACAAAATTTTAAAAATGCAATGTTTTCTTGTTTATGTCACTCCTCATTTTCAAATTCATATCTATTCAGCCTAAATTGGATGCAAAGAAACAGTTTTCAATTTTGACTTTTTCACATTTTCTCTTTATTTTTCGAGCCAATTTCTATCATTTCGTTACAAAAATATGAAACCTAACATAAAATGCATTCAGACACTCTATAATTCAGTTTTACAACTCTGGAGGAGTGAAAAATTTATCAGAAGAGAGGCACTTTATACTGCATTTTCTCAATTCATTTTTCAAGCGTAGAAAAAAATATATTGTAAAGCAAGGACAACGTATGCATTGAAAAAGAGAGGGGGAAAAAAAAGGAAAAAGAAATGGAAGAATAAAAAGAGAAGAAGAAAGAGGGGAGTGGAGAAACGAAATTGCTTTTTACTCCCGTTGCTGCTGTGCTCTACTTCACAAATGTAAAAGCGAATACAGATTTCCGATACAAGATAAATTGGAAGCAAAAGAAGGGGAAAAAAGGATACCAGGTCGGTACTAGAAAAGACTTAGCTGGTGGCTGACTTCCTTGCAAACTTTATTTTTTAAATTTTCGAAAATGCAAATGTACATCTTTGAATTTCGTATCAAGGGAAAGATTTTCAAGTAGTTTTAAGTGTTTGTATATTATTTTACAACCAGACGGAAAAAGTATGCATCGCTCGTTGAAGCATTACGGGCATGTGAATTAAGTTATGCATATTTATCGTTTGCGTCTACTGAAAACAAAATTCTTTTACAACTTGTTCAAAATATTAAATGTTCGCCATGATTCTATGACTTTTTCTGCACGTTAGAGACCAGGTTAGATAAAATGTTCGACAAATTAAACTCATAAACGTATTTCAAACAGAATCCTAGACTTTTACTACAATTAAACAGATTGTTCTAATACTGTTAACATCACTGTCTTGTTAATGCGTTAAATGCCTACAGAAGAGTAATGTACCAACGATTTTGAGAGATGTAGCAGGATCTTGACTTTACAAGACAAAATTGTTGAAAATTTAAAAATATTCAAAAAACAATACATAGGTATCAAAACACGGTTAATAATAATAATAAAAAAATAGCATCACAATATTGCCCAGAAAAGAATAGTAATAATAATAATAACTATAACAATATCAGAAACTAGACTTTCGTAACATTTTTTTTTTTTTCATTAGTAACTCATTTTTGGTTTTCATTTGTTTTATTGTACTTTTTCAAATACATTTATTTCTGAAAACGGGGCTAGACAGCATGTGAAACCACATAGGGTTTCTCATGCTGTGGCACTTTAGAACCATGTACATAATTGACAAACAAAAACATACGCATAATTTTCACATAAGTCGTGGGAATTCGTCATTTCGGCACACTGACACTGCGCGAAAGGGGAAAAAAATTGCCGCCCTGAAATAACAAACGCTTATAACTCAAGTTGTAATCAGGACCGGCGCAATGTCGCGCCGGGCCTGGCAAATCACTTAGCGGTCGTCTCTGACTTTAGTACTGGACGATAAAAATTATTTTTAAATTGTAGAATAATTTATAATATAGATTTTAAAATATGCGAAAAATACCATGCAACATCTTTCACATGTAATGAGCATAATTATGTTTAATTTCTAAAATTCTTCTATCTTTTACAACATTTATTTCTTGTGTTCATGCTTACTATGATGCGCGGCAGCGTATTACTGCTTATTTTACTGTTTATTACTGTTAATTTAACGGTATAATACTGGTAGCTGGGATGCCAGTATTAAACTGTAAAATCAACACTTTTTTTTTTTTTTTTTTTTGCAGTGTAGAGAGGCTTGGGTCGGGGCCCGTAACTAGACTCTGACTGGGACGGAGCTCTGAGCAGCCACCCCCCCCCCCCCCCCCGTTTGCCCGATGGTTGCATCGGCCCTTGATCTAATTCATTTATCGAAGGAAAAGAAACTGTTCAGTTGCAGATCACTTCAGTATTCAATAATCATGCCTTCAAGTGTCATTCTTTTACGTTCGATAAGGAATCAGAAAATGTGACAGAAAGAAAGTTCCAATGGTTTTTGTTGTTGTTTTTTTTTTTTTTTTTTTTTTTTTTTTTTTTTTGAGAATTGCCTCAAACTCTATTTTAAGGCTGTTGCCAAATCCAAACTCGTCACTTACTAATAGGCTGTTGCCAAATCCAAACTCGTCACTTACTAATAGGCTGTTGCCAAATCCAAATTCGTCACTTACTAATGCATTTTCATTCGTAAGTACATAAAAATCTTGCAGATACTTATATCCTAATTCCAAGCAAGCAATCATAAAGTGTTTCGTTTTCCAGTTGAGGAAAGAATCTTGCAGAGGATACTATCAAAATTGATGCTATGGTTTGAAGTGATTTTTGGGGACCATAACATTTCCAAAAGTCTGTCATCAGGTATTTCAGACGATTCAAGTTAACCCATTCACTTCAGAATAACAATTCTAAATTCCACTCTTTGGCATCTTCATAAAAATACCTGAAGTTTTAGAACATGTAAGGTACGGAAATGAATTTGTGTATGTGTCAGACAGATTTGCGTTGTCGAATTTATAAATTTATAACATTTTATAACTATTCATTTAAGGCTGTTTTCCAATTCAAACTGGGTTATTTTCTGACACTTTCATGAATTAATTTTTATTTTTAAATGTATGATATTGAAAGTATTCTCATTCAGATAGTAGAATTCAGACACACAAAATTTTTCACGTTTGATTTTTTTTTTTTTTTTTTTTTTTTAACAATCTGTAAAAGTATATTCTGAATTTTGACATAAAATTGACATTTAATGTCAACTTTTTTTCTCTTTTTTAAGGCTGTTCTCAAATCTAAACTGGCTAGTTCTTGACACATTTTTTAATTCCTTTTTGTTCACAAACGCATGAAGTCGGCAGGCGTTCTTAATCAAAAACTTAGTAATTGAACTGTTTTTCTATTTTTCGGTAAAGCAGCAGATCTTTCAGAAAATGCTGCCAAAGTTGGCGTTTTGAACCGCATTTCAAGCCGCGACAGCGTGGGAAAGGAAAAACATTGATATAGAGCAAAAATAATAGCTTCTCACTCAAAATGTGATCGTTTATCGAAAAATAAAAATAAACTGTTCGATTACAAAACACTTCAATAGCCATGTCTGCAAGTGTCAGGCTTTTATGTTTAAAAATGAGTCCGTAGATGTGTCAGAAACTTTCACATTGTTGAGCAATGGAAAATTATTTTTTTTCACTCACTTGAAAACACGGTTTAGAAAGTGAAAGTACCTTTATAAAAAAATCTGCAACTGAAATCGAAAATAGCCACGTTAAGGATCGATATCAGATATCCTTATGCAAAAAAAGAAAAAAATCGTTTAAAAATATTCACATTTAAACGAGAAATTCGAAAACAACGTGCCCATAGGTTTAACATTAGCGAGCGGGTGTTTTCAAGTGGGTGAAGTGTCCCCTTAAGCACAATAAAATAATTACATTATCACCACCTATAAGCAATAATTGTTTGAAATGCACTTCATAAATTTGTTCTCTTTTGAATGCCTTGATAGTTCTGATTGGTTTTTTATTGAAAATTTGAAATACGTTTACGGTTTGTGAGTGCCTATTTTCCAGATTGCTTTTTCATGGCATTAATAATACATGTATAACAGAACGTGTAAACTAAGAAGTCTGTTTTAAAAAGTACAAAAACAGTGTAATTAAATTAATGTTAGTGCGCAAAATTTTAAAATATATCATAATCTATACACAATGCGTGATTTTTCTTTATTGCTATTATAAATATAATCGTCATCATTAGCATATACTGAAGTAATTTACGCCCTTTCATATTTTTCGCACCATCTACTTTTGAAAGGAAATTTCCGTAAACAAGATTCGCGTAATTTTTGCATGTTTATTGCTATAAGATAATTTAAATTAATGAAATTTTTAGTGTCACTGCGTATGTAGTCATAATGAAATTTTTTCCTTTTTTTTTTTTCTTTTAAACAGCGTTGTGTACAGCTGATGTTATAATTAATGCAGTTTCGTCTGTCTTGTGCTACATTTGAACTAATTTATTTTTACTAGCAATTTTTTTGAAAAATATCAATTACAGCGAAGATTTATAAAATTAATTGCCTTAGCAGTATAAAACAATTAGAAAGCAATATCGTGCATTTAAAAAATAAAAAAAATATTTCATGAAAGTGTCAGAAAATACCGAGTTTGAATTTGAAAACAGCCTTAAATGAACAATTATAAAATTTATTTTTTATTAATTATTTTTAATTAATTAATTTTGTTATCTTTTAACATAAATAGTAACAGTGCAGCTGGAAAACAATTCGGGGTAAATGAAACTTTTATTACATATTAGCTCAAAGTATACATATATGCGCTAAACAAAGCAATCAAAAGTATATAAACGTTTTTTTTTTTTTTTTTTTTTTTTTTTTTTGTCTTATTCTACAATGTTCCTTAGGACTGCCTTTCTCCCTAATCAGAAACTATTTATATGAACTGTTGAAACTTTTATGCACTTTTAAAACCTTAATTATTGATTCATTAAAAGATTATACAGTTATATTCATATTATAGAATAGATAGTCATTTTCCCTTTTACTCTAACTTTTCTTTTGATGGAAATAAATAATCTAAAGAAAAGAAAACCCTTGCATATGTTACGCACTCCTTATTTTTAACACCGAAAAAATGGCACACAAAGCGCGCAAAATACGCAAATAAATGCGGTATTTGATAAGCTATATTTTTTATGCAAAATGTTTGTCTTAAATTCTTATTTATAATAAATCGCAATATATTATAAATATTTTCCGTAAGTTGCTTTTGTTTTTCCTTTTTCCTTATAATGAGAAACATTTAAAAAGCATATATTGGTTATAAAATATTTATAAAGAAGTTATTGACTATCTCTAAAACACATTTTGATCAACTATAAGAATAAAAAAAAACAAGATAAAAAATTTTCATCCCTTTATTTTTATTTATTTTATTTTATTTTATTTCAGTTTTCATTTCATACTTTTAAAAAATCTGGTATAAAAGAGATTTCGCGTTTTCTTTACACATCTGCATTTTCCATTCCCGCAAAAAAGTTATTCTAAAACCATTATCAGAAAGGGGAAAGGGAGAGCTTTTCTTTTTTAACAAAATCCCACAAACATCAAATTCCCGTTACTTACATATTCAATGCACCCAGAATTTATTAAAAAGCCCTTGCGCATCATATAAGCCGATTTTTTCCCCCTTTTTTAAAAAAGCATAAAACTTTTCCCGGAAAAATATTACACTTCTTTCAAAGCGTACTTGCAAAATAATCTCCAGGGCATAAAAGTAAAGAAACAGGAAAGTTTTTGGAAAAAAAAAAAAAAAAAAGAGAAGGTAGAGAGAGATAGCAGCAATGAAAAATGAGTAACAAATAATAAAAGTTTGCAATTCTAATGTTTATTCATTAGAATTAATTCGGTTTTTGCAGTTATAGTTTATAAGCTCCAAAAGAAAAAGAAAAAAAAAATGTATGATTCAAAATAATGTGGTAAAATGAAAGGTAAATGACTGTGTTTACAACGAACATTGAAAATATGTCCATTCTCTATGGGGGGATTATTTTTGCCAAAATCTATGTGCGATGCACGACTTTTCTTCATTATCGTTATTGTTGTAATCTCTACCAACAATTAATAACAAAATAATTTTTATTATTTTTTTATTTTTTTTTATTATTATTATTTGTGAAAAATTAAAAGATGTTATTATATTTTATTAGAAAAATATCTTACCTAATTCAGATCATGTAATTATTATTATCTTTTATAGATTCCATCTATTATCCGTGAATCAATAGAAATCTATATGCGTAACGAGAACATTTGCAACGAATCAGCCTCGTTTGATTTACCTAAAATTTGGCACGAGGTATTTTTCAATTTAAAAAAAGCAATAAACAAATATTAATTTTCACATTTTTACAATTGACTATTTTAAGCACCTGCTTTTTATACATATATGATATCGTGATTTATGTTTTTCAAGTTTATTTTCAAAACTTTGCGAGGATAGTTTGTTTATCGTTGTAGTTCTTGATAACGGCTCAATTATTTGAGCGTTGAAAATATATGTCGATCTTTATATTAAAAGGTTTTTATAAGACTTTTTGTGTTCTGTTTGTATCACTTAAGCTTTTTTATCTATATTTTAATTATTATTAGTGATCTTATTATATGATGACGTTATTAATATTTTTCATGGAGTATTTTCTTTTTTAAATAATGCATTAAATTAGTAGAGTATAAAATCTTTTAATACACCATGCGTAGATTTGACTAATCCACTAATCCAGTATTGTGGATGTAGATGGCGCAGGGAATTTCCTGTGAACTAGAGGGAGAGAGATAAACATATATCTAAGCCAGATATTTATTTGAAGGTAATTGGTGAAATGCACAGAAAAAATAAAACCCAATTTGGGTCGAAAGATTCTTAGGTATGTACCCAAATTGGGCCATGCCTGTTTTGGTTACCACTGTATATCCATTTTGGGCACTGTTAAATACTCATAAAAAAAAAAAAAAAAAAAAAAAAACCTGAAAAAACAGGCATGTCCCAATTTGGGCACATACCTAAGAATCTTTCAACCCAAATTGGGTTTTATTTTTTTCTGTGTGCGTTATCCATTTTCCAAATTGGTAATTTTTAGATATAATATTTCACCATACACTGTAAAAAATTTCCAACCCTTTTCCGTTTCGTAAAAGATAAATTTCCTTTACGATACGGAAAACAACCGATAAAATAATTATTCCGAATCACAACACAAAGGTTTTCTACAGTCATAAAAATAATCTATTTATATCGGATTAGTTTCCGAACGGATGGAAAACAGCTTTCTCCGGAATTACTGCGCAGTCTCGTTCTCTGCTGACGTATGAAAGGCGTTGCGTCACGTGATTGATAACAGAACAGAATCGAGTTTTTGGATGAAGATGGGCGCCATGTTTTTAAATATTGGACAACTGCTCTACGTACTTCTAACTTCGCAATAGTTTTACCTCTGGTAGGAGTCTGGTTTTTGCGGAGTAAGACAGCTGTATAGGAATAAAAAGCTGCTCACCGGGCCCATGGGCCAAACCAACAACAACAACAACTTCGCAATGGTAAGTACTAAAATTTATGCGATTTTTAATATTTTGGATTTGATATGTACATATATTTATAGTGCATGATTATCAAATCGAATAACATGTTTAAGGAGCTGCGTAGCCTGAAATAAAATGCATGTTATCTTATTTCTCGCTCAGTTTATTTTTTATGAGAAAAATATCCCCGAAGTAAAAAATATTTTGATGTGCCAGAAATTTCTAACTTAGATATTATCTTAATGAAACTTAGTTTTTGTAGGCTGTTTTTTTAAATAGTTTTTAACTTATTCTAAATTAAATTCCTTGTTTATTTCTTTAATTCTGTAAGACATCCAGTGTTGAATTCAGGGGGTGGGGGGACAGTCCCACCGGAAGATTTCACATTTTATGCTTTTAATAATCAAAAAGTGCAATCCCCCCCGGAACTCTATAATATCCCCCCCCCGGAACCACAGAAATCCCTCCCGGAGAAAAATGTCTGAATTCAACACTGAAGACATCAATAATATACCTATGATCTTAAAATAAATTGATGATATTTTTCTATGTTCGATGCTATATCAGAATCATATTGTCTTTTTTCAGGTACTGCATTATTATAGAATCAATTTTACATTTTATTATTTGTAGGGATGTAACGAATAGTGATTTGGCCGAATAGCCGAATACCGAATATTCGGCCAAGTTTTAGCCGAATACCGAATGTTCGGCGGCCGAATACTGACTTAAAAAAAATTATTTTATTTGTTTATTTATTTTTTTTTTCCAATTTTAAAATCAAAAATTAAATTAAGGACTAATTGAAATAAATTTTTTGTTTGAGTGTTCAAAAATCATGACAGCTGAATGTATGTAAGCACGGTATATAGTGAACGTTTGTTTTCTGAAGCTGGTAATATATATGAAACCAAACGAAACAGACTTCTTCCTGAAAATGCTGAAAAGTTATTTTTGCATCACAATTTCAGGTTTTACAGTGATAAATAATTTTGTTACCCCTGTATGTTATTTTGAAGTAACTCATTAAATGTTTTTTCAGTATAGGTAATAGTTTTTTTCTTTTCAATGTATCAAACTCATTAGTTCGTTTAATCAACATCTAATGTTTAATTTTTAATTAGTAAAGTAATTATATAGTCATATATTTATTATTTAAAAGTAAAACTAAAAGCTAGAAAAATGATTTAATTTGTGAAAGATTAAGCATTTTTACAAGACAGTAAAATATTTGTTTTTAATATTTATGAATTTTATTGTTTAAGAAACTTATCATCATTATAAATCAGATTAAAAAAATAGATATAAAGTGAATTTTTTTTTAATTCACTGATGAGAGAGAGAGAGAGAGAGAGAGAGAGAGATTTAAACTTTAAATGCAGTATATATTTTGCATTTTAATGTAAAATAAAATAATGTTGCAATACTTACTTAAATTCATATGATGCCTAAATATGCAGCAAGAAAAATATTTTTTAATTTCATTATATACAGTTATTTATAAGTTGTCATGAAGCTTTAAAATTGAGTAAGTATTAGGATTTATTTTTCTTATAATAATTAATGTATTTAGATATCATTCTTTAATATTGTTTGTTAAAAATATTTAAAATCACATTTTTTTTTCTGGAACTTATTTAACCAAATATCTTAGAATATTCGGCCAAATAAGCAAGCATTCGACAATATATCTAAATATATTCGGCTACAGGTATTCGGCAGAATATCTGTTCAATATTCGGCAAAAGGGCCCATTAAGCCGAATACCGAATAGTGGTCGAATATTCTTTACATTCCTAATTATTTGTAGTGTATTAAAATTCAATTGAAAAGGGGAATCCTTTAAATTCTATAATGTTAATTAATAAATTGAGAACTTTATGTTAGGACGATATAATGAAATTTGTATTGGTATATGGTAAAATAAATTTCAGTATTCTTTGCATATCAGACAAAATTTTAGTTGTAACAAACGTAAAGTTGAATATGCTGAATATCTTGAGGTTGATATTATCTATATTCATGCTGTAAAAGCTTGCATGTAGAAGCTTACATCTTGGGCAGCAGAGATCAACTGCCTCGCCCTGGATATTCAAGTTTAATTGGCTAAATTTTATTTTTCTTACATTATTTTGAAAATAAAAAATGACATTTAATCTTTTCTAATAATTTAAAATAAACAGAAACAGAAAAAAAAGCAAACAGGGAATTTTTGTCAGTAGAGATGGATGGGGGAGATCTCCACTGCTGAACATCATGTCACATGTGGAAAGGAAGACAATTTTTTGTTCTGATTTTTATTTCGTGCTCATGTCTTGAAAAATTATATTGAATGGGCTTCAGGGAGAATAAACCCTCAAAAGGCTTGAATTTTTTTTACTTCAAAAATATAAAGCTTCAATTCTTCATTCATTCATTAAAAAAAAAAAAAAAAAAAAAAAAAAAAAAAAAAGTGGTGTTTTAGCAAAAAAAAATTCTTACTTGATTTTATTTCATATTTCTGCTTTCATTTAACTAAATCTTGTCATGTATTTAAATGCACGTGTTAATACTGTTCAAATTTCAAGAAAAAAAATGTTCAAAAGAGTCATGATGTCAACATATAAATCATAAATGTCACTAGAACCCAACTTTAAACTTCAGAGTCCTAGGCACAGCATTTTTGCGTGCCCTTCCAAGCACTACTCTTAAGTAATCTCAAAGCTTAGAATTTTTGTGATACGTCCTCATCCAATCATTTCTTCCAGGGCTGTGGAGTCTGAGTATAAGTCAGGCACGTTTTTTTTTTTTTTTTTTTTTTTTTTTTTTTTGGGGGGGGGGGGGGGGGAGATTCGGTGTCGCTAAAAAACTGGCCGACTTGACTCAGTCTCTAGCTTGTTTTTTGGACAATTCAAAGTGAAATTAAATTAATTATATGTGATTTTAAATTTATAAACTGAATTATTATTTTTATTTTGGGACTATATACCGCATAGATGAAAACTGTTTTTAATTAAAAACTCTCGTTGATATTTTCCATTTAGTATACAGTCTTTTCACTCAGCTTTTTGGGGTTTGCAGAACCCGAGGTAAGGCAAAAATTGAAAATTCTGCTACTTTTGGAGTCTACAGAACCCGAAATATCATTGTAATAGAAACCTTTTTTAGCTCCCAGTCTGTCAAAGCCAGAAAGGGGGGCTAATTCGCCACCCCCTTAATTTAGATAAATAGGTTTTTCATACAGAGTTATCCGATTTCAATTTTTGAAATTTTGTATATAGGTTGATTCTGATAAGGCGGTTCCTTGATTAGTTATGGAGGTTCATTGGTTAAATATAAAGGAGGAGGGAACGGGGGCTGATAATTTAGATAAACGGTTTTTTTATGCAGAATTATCCGATTTGTTTGAAATTTTGTATATAGGTTCATTCTGATAAGGCGCTTCCCTGATCAGTTTTGAGGGTTTATTGGTTAAGTATAAAGGGGAACGGTGGGCTAATTCCCCCTAATTTAGATAAAGGGGTTTTTCATGCAAAATTACCCAATTTGCTTCAAATTTTGCATAAAGCTTCATTGTGAAAAGGCGCTTCCCTCATTAGTTTTGGAGGTTCATTAGTTAAGTTTAAAGAGGGAAACGGTGGTTAGTACCCTCCTCCTTAATTTAAATAATTGGGTTTTTTATGCAGAATTATCCAATTTGCTTCAAATTTTGTATATAGGTTAATTGTGATAAGGCGCTTCCCCTTATCAATTTTGGTTGTTCATTGATTAAGTATAAAGGGGGGAACGGTGTCCAATCCCCCCTTAATTTAGATAAATAGGTTTTTAATGCAGAATTATCCAATTTGCTTCAAATTTTGTATATAGGTTCATTGTTAAAAGCCGCTTCCCTGATTAGTTTTGGGGGTTCATTGGTAAGTACAAAGGAGGGAACGGGGAGCTGATATCCCCTTAATTTAGATAAATGGGTTTTCCATGCGGAAATATCTGATTTGTTTCAAATTTTGCATATAGGTTCATTCTGATAAGGCGGTACCCTGCTCAGTTTTAGGGGTTCATTGGTTAAGCATAAAGGAGGGAACAGGGACTAATCCCCTCTAATTTAGGTAAGTGGGTTTTTCATGCAGAATTACACAATTTTCTTCAAATTTTGTATATAGCTTCATTGTGATAAGGTGCGTCCCTCATTAATTTTGGGAGTTATTTCGTTCAGCATAAAGAGGGGAACGGGGGCTAATCCCCCCCCCCATAATTTAGATAAATGGGGTTTTTATGCAGAATTATTGTATTTGCTAAAAATTTTGTATATAGGTTCCTTCTAATAAGTCGCTTCCCTGATTAGTTTTGGGGGTTCTTTGGTTAAAGATACAGGGGGAACTGGGGGCTAATGGGTTTTTCATGCAGAATTATCCGATTTGTTTCAAATTTTGTATATATGTTCATTCTGATAAGGCGCTTCCCTGATCAGTTTTGGGGTTCATTAGTTAAGTATAAACAGGAGAACGGTGGCTAATCCCCCCCCCCTTAATTTAGATAAATGTGTTTTTATGCACAATTATCTGATTTGTTTCAAATTTTGTATATAGGTTAATTGTGATAAGACGTTTCCCCATATCAATTTCGGAGGTTGATTGATTAAGTATAAAGGAGGAAACGGTGTCCAATCACCCCTTTAATTTAGATAAATGGGTTTTTTTATGCAGAATTATCCGATTTGTTTCAAATTTTGTATATAGGTTCATTCTGATAAGGCGCTTCTCTGATCAGTTTTGGGGGTTCATTGGTTAAGTATAAAGGGGGAACAGGGGCTAATCACCACTAATTTAGATAAATGGGTTTTTAATGCAAAATTACCCAATTTGCTTTAAGTTTTGTATAAAGCTTCATTTTGATAAGGCGCTTCCCTCATTAGTTTTGGGGGTTCATTTGCTAAATGTAAAGAGGGGAACGGTGGCTAATTCCCCCCCCCCTTAATTTAGATAAATGGGTTTTTATGCAGAATTATCCGATTTGCTTCAAATTTTGTATATAGGTTAATTGTGATAAGTCGCTTCCCTGATTAGTTTTGGGGTTCATTGGTTAAGTATAAAGGGGAAACCAGGGGGCCAATCCCCCCTCTTAATTTAAATAAATGTTTTTTTTTTATTCAGAATTATCCGATTTGCTTCAATTTTTTTATATTGGTTAATTGTGATACGACGCTTCTCCTTATCAGTTTTGGGGGTTCATTGATTAAGCATAAAGGGGGAACTGTGTCCAATCCTCCCTTAATTTAGATAAATGGGATTTTAATGCAGAATTATCCGATTTGTGTCAAATTTTGTATATAGGTTCATTCTGATAAGGCGCTTCCCTGATCAGTTTTGGGGGTTCATTGGTTAAGTATAAAGGGTAGGGAAGGGAGGCAAATCCCCCTCCTTAAATTAGATAAATGGGTATTTCATGCAGAATTATCCGATTTGCTTCAAATTTTGTAAATAGGTTCAATGTGACAAGTTGCTTCTCTGTTTAGTTTTGGGGGTTCATTGGTTAAGTATAGAAAGGGGGAACAAAGTCCAATCCCTCCCTTAATTTAGATAAATATGTTTTTCATGCAGAATTATCCAATTTGCTTCACATTTTGTATATAGGTTCATTGTTATAAGGCGCTTCCTTGATTAGTTTTGGAGGTTCAATGGTAAAGTATAAAGGGGGGATCGGGAGGCTAATCTCCCCTCCTTAATTTAGATAAATGGGTTTTTCATACAGAATTATCCGATTTGTTTCAAATTTTGTATATAGGTTCAGTTTGATAAGGTGCTTCCCTGATCAGTTTTGAAGTTTAATTGGTGAAGTATAAAGAGAGGGAACGGGGCTATTCTCCACCCCCTAATTTAAAGAAATGGGTTTTCATGCAGAACCGGTAAATTTTTACTTTATAAAAAACATGAGTTTTTTTTGTTGTTGATGCTAAATGAAATTTATTTGGATTTATTAAAGAAAGGACAAAGTGTTTTGAAAGGAATATTAAACGAAACCCTTTGAGCGATGTTCGATCACACTTACCCACTAGTTCTATTATATTACTGTGGCACGCTTTTTTTTTCATTTAATGCTGATCGTGAAATCCCATGGTAACCTATGTAAATTTTAAAGAGGTAGTAAATTCCCTTATACAATTATCAAAATATAGCTTTCACCAGCAGGAAGCAGATGTCCAATGTGCATCTTTAAATTAACATTTTTAAATTGTACATTTTAATAATTTTCCTTAATTTTTAAGTATTTTAAAAACTTATGAAATTTGAAATTTTTACTGAAAGGAAAATTTTCAAATTTTATGCTCTTAAAAATACTTATCGCTGAAGATGAAGAGTCCTCTTAATCATTCATTGCTGTTGTGCTGTTTTTGTCCCATTAAATATACATGATCACTAGAAATTAGTAAAATAAAAATATATTAATATTATTATTGTTATTATTGCAGGATAATACTGCAGTGATCAGTGTCGCATTCCAGCTAGAGCATATCATCCTTGCTTAATAGCGAATGATGATGTAAGAAAGGAAATCATGCTGTTCTCGAATAATATTGATGGTTTGACAGTTTTTTCGGAGAAATGTCCTAGGACAATTTTGTTTTGGTAGCATCATATTGTGTAATCAATTAAGGCCTGGAAGAAATTAAAGAATCTAAGTCTACTTTTTTACTAAGTGCAGCTATTCGAAGGCAAGAACTGTCAATGGAAGTAATATCAGTATTGCTGTAATTTTTATTCATTATAACATTTTGATTTATAGTTTTGTTGCAAATAAATGTTATTTTTCAATATAAATGTTTGTTTTATTTTTTCTGTCTTTTGTAGTTAGCCAGAAAAAAAAATCGAGTAACTTATATATATATTTTTAAATAGTATTTTGTTAGTATGTGCAATTTAATGTTTGTGCAGATTAAATGCGATAGATTTATTTTACTAAGTTTAAATTAAAAAAAAACAGCACATACCACATTTGCGAAGTCAGATTTTTTATTAAATATACACTTATTTTTTATATATTTTTCCTGAATTATTTGTAATTTTTAATATTCTTCTATTAAGTGATCTGCCATTGAAGAATAAAAGACTCACAAACATTTCTTTCTTTGTCATTAATGATGATAAAATTTTGACTTTAAATATACATAAATTTTTATAGGCAACTAGACTTCATAAATATAGTAAAATGAATATAGGTCAGTCAACAGTATATTTATTGATATTTATGTAGATATCTCATGACTTCATTGTGCACATGTAAATAACAAATGGTTCAATATTCCAACGTAATTTATTTATGGAAAGATTCGGAAAATAAAGATTGCATGGTAAGTAATATACTTTGAAATGTTATATATTTTTTTTTTCATACAATTTCAATTACTTGCAAATGTAAACTCATAAACAACTAAAGTTTTAAAATCTTAAAAAAAGGCCTGATTTAATTTTTTTTATTTTAAATTCAAATAAATCAAACTTTAATTCACTGTAAACTCTGTAATCGCTTAGGAACTCATAAAGCTGGAAAATTGGTGTTTCTTTTCAAACATTTTAATAACAAAGAATATTTTTTTCATATCCATTGAAATTTATAAAATATAATCATAACCATCTTAAGTGTGTTTAATATATGCTCTAAATTCATTAAATGAATAAAGAAATTTGGTCAGAACAAAAAGCTTTAGCTTTTAGTAATGCAGAGTGCATATGCTTTTTATTTTATCAAAGGGGTAATTCAAGGTGGTATATGTATTTTATACAGAATAGGATATCTGTTAAATTGCAGTTTTTGTAAATAAGTGATGACACAAGACAATTTGTTTTATTTATTTCATGTTTTCAAAAGTAAAAGAGAATTCACATTTCTAAATTAAATCTTTTTCTGTAGCTCCATTTTTTTAAACTGTATATTTTTAACTATTTATATGATTAAAATATTTTAATTTAACCAAGTGAATGAGTTTCTATATATTTTTTTAATTTCAAATATATTTAAATGGACACTTCTAATTGTTAATTTTAATTATTTAGTAAAGTTTATTTTACTGTAAAATGTATAATTTTAAAATTGTATTTTGAATTTAAAAAAAATAGCTGATTTAAATAATTAAAAACATATATGATTTTTTGATTAAATAAATAAGTAAAATCACGAACCTGTTTTTAAAAAGGATTTTCATTTAGCAAGGCTTTTTGTTATATAATTTTCAGTTGAGCTTCAAGTTCAAAGTCTTGTACATTTTCAAATTGCATGGCTTCTAAAATTTGTTTATCATCAAAAGCTATTTATTAGGATTAACTGAATTCTGTATATATATTCTTATAAGTTACATGGCTTCAAAAGTTTTTAGATTTACTTTATTAATATTACACTGGTGTCCAGAAATTAAGGGGCAGTGACCGATTTCAGACGTTTCGTCAATTATCTTACTGAAACTCGTGAGTAAATGCCCGGAATGCCCTTAAGCTTTGAGGATGTAAAGAACATGTTTGACTTGATGTTTTTCAGTGAATATTTTATCGCGAGGATAACTATGGGGGGGGGGATAATAACTTTAATAATAAAATAATATTTTCGATCACCCAAGTAACGAAAAATGCTAAAAATGGTCTGTCACTGTAGTAAATGACTATGTTGGTTCTGTTCAACATTTGTGTGCATTTTTTGTAAGTATAGCATGTATATTCGTGAATATATTAACGTTTCTGTGAAAAATTCAAAAGTTTTTTTTATAACATGCAGAGTTTTCAGCCAAATTTAACACCACTTTCCAAAAACTTGACAAAGAATCGTAGAAATAGTATACTGTGATTAAAATATTAATATATTGAATATTTGATGAGATATAGGTATTTTTATGAAATTAATTTTAACTACGCATGCGCAAACTACAGCAAACATTTTTGTTATGATTTGATAGCAATACTATAGGGCAACTCATATAAAAAGACCAGTGAACTATCGTGAAAACTCAAATAGTTACAGCATTGATAAATACATTGATAAATTGAGAAATAAGTCTCATATAATTCTATGTTTTAAGCATAACTCAAAAATTACTTACCAACTATCTGTGATTTTGGATTTGCATATTTGAAGCCTCCAGAAATCCACCTCTATTAAAAATTCATAGGTTATTTTTTTTCTTTTTTGAAATGAATTTAAAAATACATTTTTTTTTTATAAGAGAGAACTAAACATCATCTATACAATTTTAACAAATAGATTTTGAAAATCTTCAAATAAGCGAATCCAAAATTATTATGTCAAGTAGTTTTTGAATTACGCTTAAAAAGCTACCCGCATTGCAATTTGTTTTTCATCAATTGCAAATTAATTTCACATTAAGACTTCCAAATTTTAAACCTTCATATTTCTTAAACCACTTGACCAAGTGATTTCTTGTTTCGTATCCTTGGGAGAAATTTACAGAAAAAAAAAATGTATAACGTCAAATTAGGTGTATGTATTGAAAAGTTGGAGTTTGGTACAATTTAAGAATGATGACGACCCCCTAAGCTTATTTTTTTAAAACCTATTATTGGAAGAAGATAATTTTCAGTCAAATATGGCTATTTCTGTTTTTTAAGGAGGGGTGGGGCAATATTATGATTTAAAAAGATAGGTTTTGTATGTCCTTTGTTTTAGAAATATAGCTATAGAAATTCTTTCCAGCAACAATAAACTTCAAAGTAGTTGCATACACCTCATATGCATAGAACATGTTTCATACTTGTGCTACACCCAGTGGAATAAATTTGAGCTTTTTGAGGATACAGGCTTGTCCCTTTTTTTTAGTAATATTGAACAGTTGTTTGGCACAGTATTGAATTCAGGGGGTGGCCCGCTGGGACCCCCCTGGAACATTAAAATCCCCCCCCCCAGAAGATTTGAGATATTATGCTTTTAATGGTTAAAAAGTGCAATTTCCAAAAAGGAAATATATAATTCCTCCCCCCTCCCCGCCGGAGCCGCAGAAAAGGCTCTGAATTCAACACTGGTTTAGCATCATCTGAATATTTAAGTTATATTTTACCCATGAGCGCATCAGTATACTTGTAACAAATAAATAACATTTCAAGCTGATTCTGTATTGTAAAGAAACTTTTGTTATAAAGAGTAGGACCAATAACAGATGAAAATATTGCTTTTGGACACTGTTTTGATTTCCTTTTATCTCAATTAAATATTACTAAGAACTTTTTTGAATACATACACACAATTCGTATCATAAAATGCATTTTGTTATCATAAAATGCATTACATGTAATGCATTTTATGATAACAAATACTTAAAATGTGTGTATGTATTCAAAAAAGTTCTTAATAATATTTAATTGAGATAAAAGGAAATCAAAACAGTGTCCAAAAGCAATATTTTCATCCGTTAATGTTCCTACTCTTCAAAACAAAAGTTTCTTTACAATACAGAAAATTTTCCGATCATAATGAAAAAAAATTCCGTAAAGCAAAGAAAAAGTTTCTATTCTACACAGGAATTTTTAATTTTTTCAAGATTAGTTTACTGACTGATTCGGAAAAGTTTCCTTTTTAAAACGGAATACTTTCTATCTATTCTCCCATTCTTCCAAAACGTTTCTTTATGTGAACGGAAAGTTTTCCTTTTTAAAACGGAATGCTTTCTATCTATTCTTCCATTCTTCCAAAACGTTTCTTTATGTGAATGGAAAGTTTTCCTTTTTTAAACGGAATACTTTCTATCTATTCTTCCATTCTTCCAAAACGTTTCTTTATGTGAATGGAAAGATTTCCGTAAGACTCAGGAATTTATTCTGTGTCTAAAGATTAGTTTCTGAATCAAACGGGAAAAGTTTCCTGACGGAAAGAAAAAACTTTCGTTTTTTTCCCGTTTTTTTTTTCGTGTTGTTTCGGAAAAGTTTCCTGTACTATACGGGCAACTGGAAATCCTATTCCTACCGGAAACTTTTCCGAATTTTTTTTTACAGTATATTAAACGGTGAAGTTTTGTTGCAGTATTCCGAATGTGTAGGAAAGTGTTATGTAATCTACGTTTGGCGCATGATTTTTCTTGTTTTAATACGTATTTTCTATCTTACAGCCGTACTGAAAATACAGCTGTTTAGGTATGTTTATACATTTTATTTACTGATAATATATTTAATATTTCTTATATAGTTTCTGGTAAAGTTTAAAATTTTCACTTTTTTCTTTCTTTTTTTTTTTTACAAAAAGTGAATTATGACTTAAATATATTTAATTGTGTTGAGATTATTTCACAGGGCATTGAGATAAAAATGAATAAAGATATTTTCATGCATTTTATATAAAATTAAATATGAATGTATTTTACCGAGTTCTAAATTATTTAGAAATGTATACCAATTTCATATCATCATCATCATCATCAATAACCGTTTTAAGCCATTGTTGGGTGTAAGGTCCCCTTTCCGATTTTTCCATAATTTCCTGTTCGTATATATATTTTTTTCTTCTGCAGTTTTCTTTTAGGCTGTTTACAGCAAATAAAAGCAAAGTGCAACTATATGATTGCACATTCATGTTGGAAAAAATGCCATAGTCTCTGCACAGTGCACGAATATTCTTTCTTTATAATTATTGTAATCATTGCCATTACCTGATAAGCTAATACAAATAATATAATTTTTAATTCATACTTTTAAGGCTGTTCTCAAAAAAATATTTTTCCCCACTCAACAACTCGAAATTTTCTGACTCGTTTTTAAACGCAAGAGCATGATATTTGCAGGCATGATTATTGAAGTGATTTGTAATCGAACAGGTTTTTTTCCCTTTTTCGATAACTGAATCGCATAAGGAGTTATAAGTGATTATTGTATCACGACGTCAGTCTTTTTCCTTTCCCTCGCTGTCGCGTCCGGAAATTATGTTCATAACGCCCACTTTGACAGCATTTTCTGAAAAATCGTTTGCCTTTACCGAAAAATAGAAATGTATGTAATTACAATGTACGCATATAAGATTTATATTATATGAGTGAAAAAAATATGGAGGTAATTTTAAAATGAAAGAAATATTTAATAATCTTAGTTATTTAGCGAATAAATAAAATATCTTCTAATTAGTCGAATTATTTTATGTATTTAATCGTGTTGTGTGCCATTTTAAATGTATTAATCGGGAAGAAAAAAAATGAAATCGACAAAAGTCAAATAGTGTTACCTTTAACTAAAACGCGCCCAGAATTTATTTTTAAAAAAAAAAGAAAGAAAGAAAGAAAGAAAAAGAAAAAATCTCATACGCTTTATACGAACTGATTTTTCTTCCTTTTTTTAAGACATAAAACTTCGCTTGTAAAAATATTACATTTCTTTCCAAGTGTGCATGCAGAATATCTCTCGGGCATAAAAATAAAGAAAAAGCGGGATATGAAAGGAAAGATAAAAGATGTAAAGAAAGAAAATAGCAGCAATAAAAAGCGAGTAGAAAATCATAAAAGTTAGTCATTCTAATATATTTTCAATGCGTTTAAAACAAGTCTTTTTTTTTTCTTTTTTCTTTTTTAATATATTTGCATACGTCAAAAGGAGCAATTCTTCAAAGAAGATGGTAAAACCGAAGGATTGTGAAAGAATATAATATGTTGACTGCATATATATCTTACATTAATAATTGAAGGCAAATACAATATATGCGCAACTTTGGCAATTGTGTTATAATCCAAGTTCAAATGCATGAAGCAGACTTGTTTTTCTTTCTTTTTAACACTTTCCAGATAATTGAAAAATGTTTGTTAATTCGGTTTGTCTGGCTGTCTGGCCGTGCTCATAACTCTCCTAACTATACTCGGATTGCCATGTATTTTTTTATGTATTTGAAATTTACTATACAATGTTAGGTTTTGAAAATGAAGTTGTGTAACTGTTATACTTCCTTTACAAAGACACAGAAAAGAATTCCGCTACATTATGGACTATGTGGGAAAAATCGTTTGCTATTAATTTTATTGATGTTACGATACTTTAAACGTACTCTCTTAAAACGAAAGAGTGGATTTTGCTTCTCAGAAAAGAGCTCTAATTTATTGGATCGTGAATGAGTTGATTTTTAAATGTTTCACTCATCATGATTTGAATTTTTATTTTCCTAATGCACTCCAGAAGGGCGAATACTAAACAACTCATCTCGATAAAAAAGCACTCATTGGCGAGCGGAAATCCAGTAAGCTGACGCAGTTGACGTGACCTCACTGTCCCCACATCCGCTGAGCAGACGACAGACGTCTGGTGTGTAGTACGCGGCTAACACCACGTTGTTAAAATTTTAAAGAAAGAATACTTGAAAAGGTAAGAATTTCTGCTGATTTAAGTACTCTAATTATGTTTTTTATAATGATTCTGTTTTATATTAATTGTTATTTTATATATGGCGTGATATTTTTCAGTTTATATCAATATTTTTATTAAATATGTCTTAACCCTAACATTTAGGACTATTTATACGAGCGAACATTTAGAGATCTTTTAAGTTGGAAGGATAAATATTAAAAAATACTCTAAAATATAATGAAATAAATCCTTTGCCTCTCCTTTATGTTTTTTTTTTAATGTTGTTTCAATAAATATGATTTATATAAATAGCATTTAGTAGCAATTTAAACTTTTAAAGAAAATATTTTGGCGGTACGTTTGTTTATATAGTCAGGGGTCGATGCAAGTTTTTTATCTTGGGGCCCATTTTGTGAAAAGTAAAGGTTATTTTTGTGAAATTTATTATATTTTTGTGAAAAATAACATTTTGTAACGAAAGTTGAAATCCAGCTAATCAAATTCGAACCAAACATTTATAAACAAAAAGTTTTTAAAATCCTTTTTCTGAAGTTTTTCTCTTTTTTGAACTTGTTTGTTTACAAATTACACATTTTAAAACATCATAAAATAATAAATAATAAGTTTTTATGGAATAGAATTTTGTGAAAGGATCAATTTTAGTAAAAGGAATTTTGTGAAGGGCCCATTTTATCAAATTGATTTTTGTGAAGGGGGTAATTTTATTAAATTGATTTTTGTGAAGGGACCCTAAATAGGCCCAAAATTTTGTCTGGATTGAGCCCTGATAGTATATATTTTTAGCGATGTTTCAGAACTCTAACTTTTATAATACTATAAATTGAAAATTGACTTGTCTGACTTTAAAAATATTGTTTTAAAGTAAACAAATTAAATTTCTTATTTTATTCTCAGTCTGAATTCTAATATTTTAAAATATACTTGATTTATGAAACTGTATAAATCCCATATTTTTTATCGTATGTTGTTAAAAATAAGGTAAATATCTACATTCCCTGATATTCACGGTGTGAATATTCCTAAATAGTATTAGGATTAAAACATATTTAATAATAATATTGATATAAACTGAAAAATATCATGCAATGTATCGAATAATATTGCATAGAAAACATAATCATTATAACAAAATAAAAAATAAAAGATTAAAATATTTAAATCTGGAGAAATTCTTATCTTTTCAAATATTCCTTTTAAAATTCTCTTTTTGGGTCGGGAGGGGGGGGGGGGTATATATTTCAAGCAGCTCAGAAACAACAACAACAACAACAACAAAAAAGATACTTTTCACTTAATTGTTGAATATATACATACTAGATGGAACCCGTCAAAATTTGACGGCAAACAACTTGATAGTACCATAAAAATAAAATTTATAGTTGCTTTAACTTTACAAATTTCATAGTGGGGAGCATAATATGATTAAGCGGTCACTGACCTTTCCATTGATATATAACATGAGGGTTGTGTGCAAAATTTAGAAAGTAACCTTTAGGGGGGAGGGGGGCAAAGTGGGGAGATTGACATCGGAGATGCATAATATGATTAAGCAGTCACAGACCTTTCCAACAATATATGACATGAGGGTTGTCAACAAAATTTAGAAAAGTATCACTTGGGGGGTTGGGGGGGGGGCAAAGTGGGGAGATGGACATTGGAGATGCATAATATGATTAAGTGGTCACAGACCTTCCCAATGATATATAACATGAGGGTTGTGTGCAAAATTTAGAAAGTACCCCTTGGGGGGGGCAAAGTGGGGAGATGTAAAATATGATTAAACGGTCACAGACCTTTCCAACAATATATGACATGAGGGGTGTCAACAAAATTTAGAAAAGTATTCCTTGGGGGGTGGACAAAGTGGGGAGATGGACATTGGAGATGCATAATATGATTAAGTGGTCACAGACCTTTCCAATGATATATAACATGCGGGTTGTGTGCAAAATTTAGAAAGTACCCTTTGGGGGGAGGGGAGCAAAGTCGGGAGATGGACATCGGAGATGCATAATATGATTAAGCAGTCACAGACCTTTCCAACAATATATGACATGAGGGGTGTCAACAAAATTTAGAAAAGTATCCCTTGGGGGGGGGGGCAAAGTGGGGAGATGGACATTGGAGATGCATAATATGATTAAGTGGTCACAGACCTTTCCAATGATACATAACATGAGGGTTGTGTGCAAAATTTAGAAAGTACCCTTTAGGGGGGAGGGGGGCAAAGTGGGCAGATGGACATCGGAGATGCATAATATGATTAAGCAGTCACAGACCTTTCCAACAATATATGACATGAGGGGTGTCAACAAAATTTAGAAAAGTATCACTTGGGGGGTTGGGGGGGCAAAGTGGGGAAATGGACATTGGAGATGCATAATATGATTAAGTGGTCACAGACCTTTCCAATGATATATAACATGAGGGTTGTGTGCAAAATTTAGAAAGTACCCTTTGGGGGGGGAGGGGGGCAAAGTGGGGAGATGGACATCGGAGGTGCATAATATGATTAAGTGGTCACAGACCTTTCCAATGATATATAACATGAGGGTTGTTTGCAAAATTTAGAAAGTACCCTTTGGGGGGAGGGGGGGCAAAGTGGGGAGATGGACATTGGAGATGCATAATATGACTAAGTGGTCACAGACCTTTCCAATGATATATAACATGAGGGTTGTGTGCAAAATTTAGAAAGTACCCTTTAGGGGGGAGGGGGGCAAAGTGGGGAGATGGACATCGGAGATGCATAATATGATTAAGCAGTCACAGACCTTTCCAACAATATATGACATGAGGGGTGTCAACAAAATTTAGAAAAGTATCACTTGGGGGGTTGGGGGGGCAAAGTGGGGAGATGGACATCGGAGGTGCATAATATGATTAAGTGGTCACAGACCTTTCCAATGATATATAACATGAGGGTTGTGTGCAAAATTTAGAAAGTACCCTTTGGGGGGGGGAGGGGGGCAAAGTGGGGAGATGGACATCGGAGGTGCATAATATGATTAAGTGGTCACAGACTTTTCCAATGATATATAACATGAGGGTTGTGTGCAAAATTTAGAAAGTATCCTTTGTGGGGGAGGGGGGCAAAGTGGGGAGATGGACGTCGGAGATGCATAATATGATTAAGCAGTTACAGACCTTTCCAACAATATATGACATGAGGGGTGTCAACAAAATTTAGAAAAGAGCCCCCTTTAGGGGGGGGGGAGTGGCGGGATGGATCCCGCAGATGCATAACATGAATAAGTGGTCAAAGACTTTTCCAGCGATATATCACATGAGGGGTGTGTGCAAAATTTTGAAAAGTGTCCCACTTGGGGGGGGGGGAGTGAGGGGATGGACCCCAGAGATGCATAACATGAAAAAGAGGTCACAGGCATTTCAACTTGCAACTATTTTCTCGAAGGCATTTGACAATAATTTTTTTTTTACTCAAGACAATTTAACGATATTCTTATATTTTATTGCGTAATTTGTCAAACGTTCATGGAAAAAATCATGAAATTCGCTAATCAATAGTTGATAAATTATAAAATTCAACAATTGATAGTAGTAAAATTGGTCAATCGATAACGGAAAAATCACGAAATTCATCAAATGGTCTCCTGTAAAAAAATTGTCCTGCACACTGATGTGATGATTAAAAGGGTTTTGAAGTATAGGACAAAATTAGCACTTGCCAAACAGCGAGTAATACTGAAAATTTGGCAATGGACTTTATTGCCACCACTGGTCAAACATAATAGTCACACTCACCAATTGCGATGACTGAATGGAAAAAGATTTTTTTCTCTGCTGTCGCTCGACAAATTTCGAAACCATTTGGCGAATTTCACGATTTTTTCCCCGAAATTGACGGAATTGTGATTTTTTTTCTCGAAGTCATTCGAAAACTTTTTCCTCCGAAACCAGTTGATGAACTTTGCGATTTTTCCACTGTCGATTAATGAATTTTGTTATTTTTCCGCTATCGATTGACAAATTTCGCATTTTATCGACTATCAATTAATGAATTTCACGATTTTTTCCATGAACGAACGAATTGTGCACTTTCTTTCTGCTAATGTTTGACACATTTCGCCCTTTACAATTCAGCCAATGAGTTGAACGTTGTTTCTTTCCAGAAATGTCAGGAATGAAACAATGCCCCATGGACGAATGTGTGCGATGCAGCAACGGGCGTCACAGACTTTTTAGGGCACCTGCCGACTAAAAGCATCTAACCAATCTTCGTGGGGGGAAACAATCACAGATTTCGTCAAATGATTGAGGAAAAAACACTAATTTCATCAAAGGATCATGGGAAAACATGACTTTCGTTAAAAGACCACAGAAAAAACGTGAATCATGCAAAAGGATCGTGAAAGATAAGCAAATTTTGTCAAAGAATCGCAAAAAAGGAAATTTCACCAAAAAATCACGCTTTTTTACTAAATTTCGTATAAAAATTGCGGAATAAAATGTATTTTATCAATGAATCGCTGGAAAATGTGAATTTCATTAAGGATCGCGAGAAAAATGCGAAATTCTTCAAAGGATCTCTGAAAAAACACGAATTTCGTCAAAGAATTGCTGAAAAAACATGAATCTCGCCCAATAACAGAAAAATCATGATTCATAATCATTATATCTAGTAGTATATGTAAATACAGTTTGTGATATAAGACAAAATTAACACTCACCAATCGGCAAGTAATACTGAAAATTGGTGATTGATGTTATTGCCAGTACTGGCTAAACTTAATAGTCACACAATTGCGATGACTGAATGGAAAAAGATTTTTTTCTCTGCTGTCGCTCGACAAATTTCGAAACCATTTGGCGAATTTCACGATTTTTTCCCCGAAATTGACGGAATTGTGATTTTTTTTCTCGAAGTCATTCGAAAACTTTTTCCTCCGAAACCAGTTGATGAACTTTGCGATTTTTCCACTGTCGATTAATGAATTTTGTTATTTTTCCGCTATCGATTGACAAATTTCGCATTTTATCGACTATCAATTAATGAATTTCACGATTTTTTCCATGAACGAACGAATTGTGCACTTTCTTTCTGCTAATGTTTGACACATTTCGCCCTTTACAATTCAGCCAATGAGTTGAACGTTGTTTCTTTCCAGAAATGTCAGGAATGAAACAATGCCCCATGGACGAATGTGTGCGATGCAGCAACGGGCGTCACAGACTTTTTAGGGCACCTGCCGACTAAAAACATCTAACCAATCTTCGTGGGGGGAAACAATCACAGATTTCGTCAAATGATTGAGGAAAAAACACTAATTTCATCAAAGGATCATGGGAAAACATGACTTTCGTTAAAAGACCACAGAAAAAACGTGAATCATGCAAAAGGATCGTGAAAGATAAGCAAATTTTGTCAAAGAATCGCAAAAAAGGAAATTTCACCAAAAAATCACGCTTTTTTACTAAATTTCGTATAAAAATTGCGGAATAAAATGTATTTTATCAATGAATCGCTGGAAAATGTGAATTTCATTAAGGATCGCGAGAAAAATGCGAAATTCTTCAAAGGATCTCTGAAAAAACACGAATTTCGTCAAAAAATTGCTGAAAAAACATGAATCTCGCCCAATAACAGAAAAATCATGATTCATAATCATTATATCTAGTAGTATATGTAAATACAGTTTGTGATATAAGACAAAATTAACACTCACCAATCGGCAAGTAATACTGAAAATTGGTGATTGATGTTATTGCCAGTACTGGCTAAACTTAATAGTCACACTCGCCAATTGCGATGATTGAATGTAAGATGAAATTTTTTTTCCCGCTGTCACTCAAAGAAATTTGAAACCATTTGGTGAAGTTTTTCCCAAAACCATTTTGTGAATTTCCCGATTTTTTCTTCAAAATCATTTTTCAACAATATTCGACACAGTACGCATGCGTCAAAAAAATCTTCCGGTAGGACCGGCCAATGAGGTGAGGGTCTATTACTGTCTCTAGAAACGTGTTTGGATCATCTCCTGTTGTTTTTTTCTTGCACGTTGCGTTAAACCTAGGAAGGTATTTATATAGAACTCACTGTGGAGTGTTTAGAAGGCATTTATTTTATTTATTATAATTTGTATGAATACTTAGGTGTCCATTTCGGATTTACTGTTTAAAATTGAATTTAGGCTCATTTAACATTCGCGAAATCAATCCCGATGGAAATTGTCTTTTTAGATCTCTATCATTTTGTTTATATAGTACAGAAAATAATTATTGAAACGTACGTAAAAATATCGTAGAACACGTAATACAAAATTAGACCACTTATAGTCCGTTTATTATCGGGGATGAATCTTATGGTGTTTCGATTGCTAATGAAAATGATTATGTAAATATATGGTTCTTCATATAAGTATGTGCTTCTTCACACTTCAATAAAAGCATTGTTTAAATTAATATAATTCTACAAATATGATGCAGTTTTAAAATATCGAGTAATGATTAATACTGTCAAGGAATCTACTCATATATGTAAGTTTTGGTACTTCTCTATTATCTCATCGACCACTTTTCATAACAAAAAACTATCGCCAAACTGTAACGCCAAATAAACGGGAGAACTTTGTCATTAATACACGCAAATGTTGAATTAAAAACCACTTGATGACATAACAAACATGTATAATACTTCCGACATCAAGTAAATGGGACTGCATTTTTGGCATTTAATCATACAGTTTGGCAATAGTATTTTGTTATGAAAAGTGGACGATGGGATAATAGAGAAGTACCTAAGTTTTTTATACCAAGTTTGAAAATTTATCTTTTGTTTTGTCGCATTCTTGGGTAAAGATGTATATTATCAAGATACCATTTTGATTTGTAAGCACAAAGTCAATAAAATCACCATTTTGTGACAAATTATGAGTTTAATAAGTATCGCCCAGAACAGAGATGCAATCTGGTATAAAATGAAATCGTTATCGCCCAATAATGAAAGCAATAATAAATCAAAAGATTCAAGAATTGCTTATGAAGCAAAATTAATTCAATAACAAATCTTAATGAAAATATACATTTTACACTCTACTATAACTTTAAACTGAGTTTGATGTTTCAATTAAGAAATGAAAACATTCAATAAAGTGTAAAATATATGTTTTCATAGAGATTTCTTATGAAGCTGATAGTATATGGGAAAGTGGCAAAAAAAAATTAACCGAACAACAACAACAAAAAAAAAACTAAATAACCTCTTTAAGTTTTCCTAAAATCAAAAATAGTTTGTTTTTTTTGTCGCATTCTTGGGCAAAGATGTATATTATCAAGATACCATTTTGATTTGTAAGCACAAAGTCAATAAAATCACAATTTAGTGACAAATTATGAGTTTAATAAGTATCGCCCAGAACAGAGATGCAATCTAGTATAAAATGAAATCGTTATCGCCCAATAATGAAAGCAATAATAAATCAAAAGATTCAAGAATTGTTTATGAAGCAAAATTAATTCAATAACAAATCTTAATGAAAATATACATTTTACACTCTACTATAACTTTAAACTGAGTTTGATGTTTCAATTAAGAAATGAAAACATTCAATAAAGTGTAAAATATATGTTTTCACAGAGATTTCTTATGAAACTGATGGTATATGGGGAAGTGGTAAAAAAGATTACAAAAAAAAAAAAAAAACTAAATAACCTTTTTTATATCTCTTGAAGTCAAAAATATTTATTTTTTTTAGCTTGGATAACTATTATCAGGTATTTTTTCAGTTTGGTTTGTTGAGTTGATGAACATGTGTTCATGATTGAATCCTTTGGATGTTGTTTGTATCGTACAGAAAATCATTTACATTCTGCTGTATTTTAACTAATTCATATGGCCACTTACACACTGGCTCTGTAAATTATTTTGGAAATTAGCACATGATGTAAGCAAAAATCAATAAACAACAACAAAAACGTGGCAATCATTTTCAAACTGTTTTATATAATCAAAACTTTTCGATATTTTACTGCCGAATGTAAATATTAAAACATTCAGCTTTTCAAAGTAAAAATAAACTCCTTCAAAAAATAAATCCTAATAAAATCTCGACCATTACTTTTAGGTTTAAAAAATTTTAATTTTCAATATACATACGACATAAAAAGAAGAAAAAAATACACCAGAATGTATCTCTAATTTTGTGTTCACGAAAGCAAGAAACTCAATCATGATTATGTTTACTATGTTCATCAACTCAATAAACCAAAATAATAAAATGAAAAATTACCTGATAATAGTTATCCAAGATAAATCGTAAACCAAACTTGTCATATTTAAAGTAACTCAAGAGGAATGACCGATCTTAAAAAATCTCAAAATTAAAGTAACTCGAGAGGAATGACCGATCTTAAAAAATCTCAAATACACTTCTAATGCAAACTGCTTTAAATATATGGATTGGCGAAACAGCAAGTTTTTTAATTTGTCCCTGCTGATGAGTTTTTTTTTTTTTTTTTTTTCGTGCAGCAATTTTCAATCATGATTATGTTTACTATGTTCATCAACTCAATAAACCAAAATAATAAAATGAAAAATTACCTGATAATAGTTATCCAAGATAAATCGTAAACCAAACTTGTCATATTTAAAGTAACTCAAGAGGAATGACCGATCTTAAAAAATCTCAAAATTAAAGTAACTCGAGAGGAATGACCGATCTTAAAAAATCTCAAATACACTTCTAATGCAAACTGCTTTAAATATATGGATTGGCGAAACAGCAAGTTTTTAAATTTGTCCCTGCTGATGAGTTTTTTTTTTTTTTTTTTTTTCGTGCAGCTGCTGGTTGATTTTTGCAATTTTTCTCCCCGCAGCAAACTGAAGAAATTCGTGTAATTTTTGTGCCACCAAATTACTGAAATTACAATCTCTCTCCCCCCCCCCTCCCCCCCCCGAGTAAGTGGTGTTTTGGAAATTTGGATTACAATAAATATTTGGTACTTTTTCATTTTATCATTATTTATTCTGGTTTGTTGAATTCTTTGGATTCACCATATATAATTATACTGGATGGAAACTATTTATAGTACGATCAGTTCTTTTTTTCTGGAAATATATTTGCAGTCTGGCTTATTTAGGAACTCTTAGAATGAAACATAATAGAAATTTGTAAGATGCTGAAACAGCCTTTTGTATATTTTAGTATTAGGTTATATTTAGCATTGGGTTATATTTAGTATTAGGCGAGTACATGCAGAGTATTTTATGCATTGATTCTCTAACATCGTCTATCAATAGACAACAACAAAAAGTGGCACCTCATTTTCAAACAGCCGAATGTTAACTATTAAAACATCTGAAATATTATATTCAAAAAATGAAATTTTTGTTTTTCCAAATGAAAATAAACCCCTTCAATAAAAAAAGAAAAAAAATACCTATAAAAACTCATAAGCAAAATAGTACTCAGTAGCAAAAAATACACCAAGCATGCAACAATTACATTACTCGCACTAAATAATTTCGCGAACAAAAAGAATTAAGAGATATCCAAAGAATTCAATCATGTACACAGAAATAGATATATATTTCTATGTTCATGAACTAAATAAAAACAAAATAAATAAAGATAAAATGAAAAAATACCTCACAATTGTAATCTAAACTTCTCGCCGACGCCATACCCACAGAAGAGTCGTACACTCGTTTTGTATGCTTTTTTCGAACACATAATAATAAAAATATTACTACCGTGCGTACTGTCTTTTGACATTATATTTACATAATCGAATTCATTATCAATCGGAACACCATAAGATTCATTCCCGATAATAAACAGACCATAAGTGGTCCAATTTTGTATTACGTGTTCTACACGTTTGAATAATTATTTTCTGTACTATATAAACAAAATGATAGAGATCTAAAAAAAAAATTTCCATCGGGATTTCGCCAACTTATGAGCCTAAATTCATTTTTAAACAGTAAATCCGAAATGGACATCTAAGTATTCATACAAATTACAATAAATAAAATAAATAAATAAAATAAATACCTTCTAAACACTCCACAGTGAGTTCTAGATAAATATCTTCCTAGGTTTAACGCAACGTGACAACAGAAAAAAACAACAGATGATACGATCCCAAACACGTTTGTAGAGACAGTCATAGACCCTCACCTCATTGGCCGGTGATTTTTTGACGCATGCGTATTCGATCGAATTTCGATGGAATAGATTTGACAGAATTACCAAACAGCACATTCAATATGCAAATTACTTTTTTTTTTCTAAAATAATAATCTACCTGTTCATGAAATTTATTATTTTACAATGAATTATTACATTTTACCATGAATTTTAATTCTCCTTCCCCTCCTCAAGTATGAGTTAGTTATAAATCACTCAAGTGCTACTGGATTTAACCTTCATTGATTTGATTTCACTCAAGTATGAGTAAAATAGAGATAACTCAATCATGAGTTGCTTAAAAACAACTCGTTCACTCGAGTTGTTTCAACTCTTCATGAGAAGCTGACTTTCAAATCATGAGATGAGTGGATTTCGGCTCAACTTGAGTTATTTTGGCTCTTTCGTTTTAAGAGAGTAATGAGATCAACAGGCATCACTGGGGTGGAGTACAACTTGCTTTCTCCAGGAGTATAGAATAAATAACATTTATACTTCGTTTACAGGGACACACAAAAGAATTCCATTACACTATGATCTATGGGGGGGGGGGGGATCGTCAACAAGGAGTTATTGTTAAGGCTGTTCTTAAATCCAAACTGGCTACTTTCTGATAGATTTTACCATTCTTTTTTGTTCGCAAACGCGGGTACTTTTATTCAGAAACCTTGTAATCAAAATCATTTTTTTTTTTTTTCGGTAAAAGCAGAAATTAAAATTCGCGTTTTGTACCGAATTTCAGAACGCAAGATCAGTAGGAAAGGGTTAAAAAATACAATGAGATAATAATAGCTTATAACTCAAGAGGTGACTCATTCATCGAAAAATGAAAAACATGTTCGATTACAAATCATTCATTAATCAAGCCTTCCAAGGGCCATACTTTTGCGTTTAAAAGCGAGGAAAGCTTCTGTTCTTGAGAAGGGGAGGAGGGGATTTTGTTGAGAACTGACTTAATGTTCGAAAATGTACTTGTGACATTAGATTGCAAATTAAATCAAATAATAATAATATAATAAAAGCAACATACATTAACAAAATATTTAACATTTTAAAATTTATAATTCTACTAGTTAATTAATACTACTTTAAGTTAAATTATTTAATACAAATTATATTAGTATTAAATTATCGAGGGTTTAATGAATATCCTTCAATATCGATCTAAATCAGTGTCAAAAACATAAAAAATTACGAAATGCATTTATTTGTATTAATCGTTTTTATAATTCTACTAGTTAATTAATACTACTTTCAGTTAAATTATTTAATACAAATTATATTAGTATTAAATTATCGAGGGTTTAATGAATATCCTTCAATATCGATCTAAATCAGTGTCAAAAACATAAAAAATTACGAAATGCATTTATTTGTATTAATCGTTTTTTATTCAACATGTATCACATTGAAAGATATCTATCTATCTATCTATAATTTCCAAATTTTAATATTTCCAATTGTTGTCTGGTAATAATTCAGTGTACCTGGATGATTCTACTGATCTTAGCATTATGCCAGTAGAATTATGAAACACTGAATTATTATTTAAAACACATGTGGGTGCATCCAGGCTGATGAGTACATGTGCATGTGTTTTTCCATGTCCAATTCATATTTAATTCTCATGTGGTCCAATTTTCCATTGTGTATGGTTCATATTTAATTTGTTAATCCATTTGTGTTTACTTAATTGCAACTCCAATTTATAATTTTTTTTTCCCCCTTTCTCTCTATTTCTTTTTTCAATATTCTTTTGGTATGAGTAAATTTGGCCAATTACCATTGAAGCATCAGCTATGGTAATATTATGTTTGCACATGTTAATTATTAGCTATGTGGTATTCTGTATACACAGTATCATTGATTATCTCTTTGGAGATTTAAGTAGAATAGAACTTGATATGTTTTTTGAAATTCATAGATATTATAATTATTTAACATTCTATAAAATTATGCTGCATTGCGCAAATTGGTATGGAATGGTTTTTACATATTCTTTTCAATATTCTTTTCAACAATTAGCTAGTTAAAATACTGATTTTTATATGATACCATAATTTAGCCTAATTGGCTCACAAATCACTTTGATTAACTTCTGTTTGAAATACATAGTTATTATAGCTGCATTGCGCTTTTAATGGTGTATTTAATAATAATTTAATAATAATAATATTTTAGTATTACTATTATTTCCTGGTATCATTTGTTTATCTATTGAATTTTCAAGGGCATCTTTATAAAATCTTATTCAGGTTCTAATGATTTTTTTTTTTTTTTTTTTTTTTTTTTTTTTTACCAACATTAATTTTGTACTGACTTATGACTGCTAGGGGTTTTTATATTGTTGTCTTTTGATGTTAGTTTGCTTAATGGGACTTTATGTATATATGTAAATAGTTTTATTATATTGCTTTATTATATTTAATCAAGTATTAAACAGTCAATCTTAATATTTTTTTTTTATTTTTTTTTTTATTTTTTTATTTTTTATGGATATTCAAGTAATATTAAGATTGATTCATAACAATTTTTTTTTTTAAATATGTTATAGATATATTTAATATGTATTTCTTGCAATTTTTATTGCTATCAAACAAATATGGCAGTTATTAGTAAAATGTTAGATACTGGCAATTTAGGCCTTGGTGGATCCAGGACTAATGCTCGGTACAGGAAGATTATTAGGGATCTTCCTGGATCGTTATCAGATAACCTATTCTATTGTCCCAAGCCTGTACTATGTTTTCGAGAGTGTGAATCTAAGCGTTGTCTTACATGTCCATTAGCTGATAAGTCACAGATTTCAAATAATAACAATCTTAATTTGGTAAAATTTTGCAAAGCATACAATGTAATCTATTCATTGAAATGCAATTCGTGTAACATGGAATATATTGGACAGTCTTGTCAAAAATTACATAAGCGGCTAAATTTACATCGTTCTCATATTGATAAATATAAAAATTCTAAATTTCAAACAACTCATAATATTGAATATACTCATTTCAAAAATCATGATTTTAAAAATATTACTATTAAAATACTTAAAATACAAAAAAATTTTACTGAACGACTTTTTCTAGAATCTAAATATATAAGACATTTTAATACTACATATCCTTATGGATTAAATCAATTAGTATACAAAAAATCACATCCTGTATTTTCAGATTTAACTAAATATGAAAATTATAAAAATCTTTATTCCGGATTAAATTTTTCAAACTTAAAAAAAACTTCTAGATCTGGTAGAGGTAAACATAATAACAAAAAATTCACTGATGATATTGTGATTCAACAGGAGCTTGATAATCTTGAGGCACAATTTTGTAATGATTATTGTTGGCTTGCTATAAGAAAACATGTTTTTAGTATAAAAAAGAAATATATAAACCAATATTTCAAGGTATTTAAAAAGAATCAATATTCTCCACATTTTTGTGATATCTTTTATGATATTCTACATTATAGAGCAAACCTATTAAATACAAGTCTTTCTAATAAACCTAAATATAAAACTAATAATACACAATTAATTATAAATTTTTCCAATCATGTATTTAATAATATAAATTTACACAATATAATAAACAATATTAATAATAATTTTCCAATAAAAAAATTTACCATTCACAAGACATATAAATATAATCGCACACTTGGACGTAAAATTTTTAATTACAATTCTTTTGCAAAAAATTTGGTCTCTTCAAAGAATTACCCATGTTATTGTAATGACCCAAAATATCAAAAGTATATAAATACAACACATGGTCATATCATTACTGGTGATCTTAATATTGTAGAACAACCTATTTTACAAAACTTAATGCATAATGGCACAAAATTTCGTCTTCCATATAAGTGTAATATCAAATCCATAATATTGCAGTTTATTCAAGATATTGATTTGTTTATATATAAAATTGCTGTTGATTACAATAAACCAATCGAATATTTCAGTGAATGGAGATTTTCTGTAATTGATAAATTAAAAAATGAAATTATAAAAAATTATCATCATATTACACATGCAGCTTTTAAAAACATAAATAAACATATATCAGAATTACAAAACAAATTTATAATTACTTATGTAGATAAATCTCCAAATAATTATGCTATCATTTGTAAAGAATACTATAAAGTGTTTATTCACAATGCAATCAACACAAGTAATATTTTTAATAAAACTAAATTAAATATTGAAATAAATAACAGAAAATTATTAAATTATCACAAATTACTAAAAATCAAATGTAATAATTTTAATTATCCTTATCTTGTTATAATTCCAAAATTTCATAAAAATCCTATTAAATTTCGCACTGTTACCATCGGTTGTAACACATATAATAAAAATGCAAGCAATTTACTACTTAATATTTTAAAGCAGATATATGATATAACGCTAAAACATAATAACCAACATTGCCTAAAAAATAGTTTTCAACTCATTAATAAAATACATAATATCAATCCGGTAAAATTCATAAAAACATTGGATTTTAATGATTTATTTAATAACATTGATATAAAAGACTTACATAAAACAATGTGTATATTATTTAAAGAATTTAAATCTCAATTAAAATTAAAAGAACATATTTCAGTAAATTTTTTTAAAACTTTACTAAATTTTACATTGCATAATAATTACATTATATATGACAATATTATCTATAAACAATGCCAGGGAATTCCGCAGGGCGGAACCGCATCTAGTATTCTCTCTGACCTTTACTTATATTATTATGAAAGAAATATAAGTCCGAACAATGATTATGTATTTTATCGCTATATTGATGACATTATCATATTTTATTTCAATGAAAAAAATTGCACATCACCACTCAATTTTTATCCTACTCAGCTTAAATTAAGCGAAAATGATTTAATTAATAATAATATAAACTTTCTTGACTTAAAAATTAATATTACTAATAATTATAAATTAATTTTTGATATTTATGATAAGAGATTTGATTTCCCATTTAAAGTAAATATTTTTACCAATTATGCTTCATGTTTACATAAATCTGTTTATAAAAATATAATTATCAATTATCTACATCGTATAAAATACTTATGCTCAGATATAAATAAAAACAAAAATATTAGATATATTCGAGATCAAGCAAAAATATATGGATATCCTATTTTTATGATAAATTCAATCATCAACTCTTTAAAATAACATTTATTATATAATTTAAATATAAACATGGTATGTAATAAATTATTGTTTTAGTGTGCGATAACATATAACAAAAGATATAGAAAATAATAATTATAACATACATTATTACAATTATAACATATTAGGAAATTTAATATTTAATATTTGTTTGAACATTATATACACTTTATGTAGAAAATTACAAATATAACATACATAATTACAATTTTAACATATTAGGAAATTTAATATTTGATTGAACATTATTTATACTTTGTATAGTTGTGATTGTGCGTTGCCGATCACCTCTGTTTAAGGTATTATTGATGTGCAGTTTTCATACATTTATAAATTAACTTATACAATAACAAATTAAATTATACAATGATAACATTGGTGATTATAACTCATATATATATATCTATTTGCAATATATATAAAAATAAATATATATAGTTTTTATTTTTGTCTATGAATAATTAAAATTAACAAGTATTTTAATTACTGCATTGCATTAATTTGATTGAAAAACAGTAGTAATACTATTAATTATCAACATTATAAATTTTGAGATATTTTGAATTGTTTATGAATTATTTAATTAGATATTTAAATTAATCTATAAATATAAAATATATTTACAATGTAGTATAAATTAAACATTAATTATTTAAAAACAAGTCTAATATATATTTAAGTAGTAGTAAAAATAAAACATTAATTATTTAATAAATGTCTATAATATCAGTGGATTAACACAGCTGGCAGCAAAAATAATTTGAATTAAAATAATATCTCTTTTACATAATATATTCTTGTTAAGAATATCTGAAATGCTGTGCAAGTTGAATTAATTCTGTGTAGATTTATTCATATAGTAGTATTATATTTTATTTGAATTTTAAGTAAAACTACAAGTTAGTATTGTTTTTTAAAGTTTATTTATATAAATAAATCTAATGAAGTGAGTATGTAACTAATAAAGTGGATATTTAACTAAATATTAATTATGAACTATTATAATACCAATAGATGGCGACACTTTACCTTTCAGGTAGTTGTAGATAATATTGTTAATATTATATTTAATTTAACTATAGAGGGAGCTATTGATTGTATATTAATTTTACTTTCAGGAATTAAAATTGGATGGAGTAATATATATTCACGGATATAAATTTGTTATAAGTGTATTAAAACCAGAATTATTTTGAGTGTTTTTGAATCATTTTGTGATTGGGTGTCATTTATGGGGTTGTGTTTTAAAAAAAGTGTGCTCTCAACTTGTCTTACAAATCATTTCTCTCAACTCGACTTAGTTAACATGTATGATGCATTGCCATGTGGATGTGAATATTATGTAGACGTTGTGACATTTTAAGGATTCTGTATAATTATTGTGAGTAAAATATTTTATCTACACTTTACGCGTTCATATTTCCAATTTTATTATTTCAAAACTGTTATCTCGTGGTAATTTAGTGAGGTGTTAATTACAGTTTTTTGGATAATCGATGTGAGTGAAATATATTGTATTTTCTTAATGGTTTTTTATTTCCTATTTAAATATTTCCAAATTTTAATATTTCCAATTGTTGTCTGGTAATAATTCAGTGTACCTGGATGATTCTACTGATCTTAGCATTATGCCAGTAGAATTATGAAACACTGAATTATTATTTAAAACACATGTGGGTGCATCCAGGCTGATGAGTACATGTGCATGTGTTTTTCCATGTCCAATTCATATTTAATTCTCATGTGGTCCAATTTTCCATTGTGTATGGTTCATATTTAATTTGTTAATCCATTTGTGTTTACTTAATTGCAACTCCAATTTATAATTTTTTTTTTCCCCCTTTCTCTCTATTTCTTTTTTCAATATTCTTTTGGTATGAGTAAATTTGGCCAATTACCATTGAAGCATCAGCTATGGTAATATTATGTTTGCACATGTTAATTATTAGCTATGTGGTATTCTGTATACACAGTATCATTGATTATCTCTTTGGAGATTTAAGTAGAATAGAACTTGATATGTTTTTTGAAATTCATAGATATTATAATTATATATATATATATATATATATATTAATTTAAAACGTTGTTTGATTTTTTGGCACGTGTGTAAGTTTATTTGAAAATTTCTAGCAGGTAAGAATAAAAAAGATTTTCTAATTTGCTAGAAAAATCTTATTTACAGAGCGAAAGAAAATAATATTTTGTGAAAACTCACGCGAAATTTATTTTTTGTCCCTCCTTATATATACACCTTACTATTTCTGTACTATTTCTCTTATATATAATCTCCACTGTTAAAATTTTGCAGCAAACTGTCAGTCATTTGACCGTTTTTAGAGAAAACGGTTACATAACCGCAATTTAACTCTACTCTGACCCTATTATTGCCAATAATATGGTCAGAATAGACTTACATTATGGTTATGTAACCGTTTTCTGTGAAAACAGTCAAATGACTGGACAGTTTGCTACAAATTTTTAACAGTATCGTATACATGTATAATTAAAAAATATCCATGTAAATTCCATTTAAAAATTATTATCGGGGATGGTGAAGACTTTTTTTTAATTTAACTTAACCGACCTCACTTCAAGTACGTATGATACTTATAACGAAAATAAACCCAGAATCTGTTTAAAAATCCGTACACATCAAGCAAACAGGAAAGATTGATGTAAAAAGTGGAAAAAATATTATATTTATTTTCAAGCGTACATGCAAAATATATCTAGAGCATAAAAGTAAAAAAAAAAAAAAGGATATGTGGAAGATATGATAAAATATGTAATAAAAAATAAAATAAGGAAAGAAAAGGAACGTAACAGCAATAAAAAAGAAAAGAAAAATGTCTAAAGAAAGTTTGTTATTCTAAAATATAGATATATTTCTTTTTTCAATATTTTAAAACTGTTTATATTTTCAATATTTTAAAACTGTTTACATTTTCAGTATTTTGCAAGCTCTAAAATGACAGCACAATTCTTCAAATAAGCCAGTAAAACTGAAGGAATAAGAAAAAAATATATATATATAGGTTGACGTTGACTGCTGTGTAATTTTGGGAAGAAAAAAGGAAAATTCAGTCATTTGTTAACGCATGCTCATATTTTTATTTTTAAGATTATAACCTATAATTTAAAGAGAAAATTAGGTAATTTTGGACAGAAGAAAAAAAAAAAATAATAAAACGCTACTTTAAATGAATGTATTTTTTAATGCTGTTCTCAAATCCAAACTGACTGATTTTTGACAAATTTTTTAATTCATTTTTGTTCACAAACGCATGGAATTGGCAAGCGCTCTTATTCAGAAACTTTGTAATCTAACTGTTTCTTCCATTTTTCGGTAAAGGCAGAAGATAGTTCAGAAAATGCCGTCAAAGTTGGCGTTTTGAAACAAATTTCCGGACGCGACAGCCCTGTAAAGGGGAAAAAAAGGTTGTTAATCACTTGCAACTCAAGATGAAAAATGGAAAGAACTGTTCGATTACAAATCAATTTAATAATCATGCCTACAAGTGTCATGCTTTTTTGTATAAAAATGAGTCCGTAAATGTGCCAGAAAGTTCCGCATTGTTGAGCCTGAGCCGCAAAAAAAAATTTTTTTCTTTTTTGAGAACCGCCTTAAGGTTGTTTTAAAATCCAAAGAAACTACTTTCTATGGCATATTTCTGAATACATTTTTGTCCGGATGCCTGTTTTGGTTACTACTGTGTATCCATTTTGGAACGCATGAAATTGGCAGGTTTCTTATTCAGAAACTACGCATAGTTTTACAACATACAACATTCGATTACATGTAATCGCACAGAAAAAAATAAAACCCAATTTGGGTCGAAAGATTCTTAGGTGTGTGCCCAAATTGTGCTATGCCTGTTTTGGTTACTACTGTGTATCCATTTTGGGCACTGTTAAATACCCATTTTCAAAAAGATTTTTTTTTTTTTTTTGAAAATGTGTATTTAACAGTGACCAAAATGGATACACTACACAATAGTAACCAAAACAGGCATGGCCCAATTTGGGCACACACTTAAGAATTTTTCGACCTAAATTTGGTTTTATTTTTTTTCTGTGCGAATAATGGTGTTTTCCATTTTTAGGTAAAGTCTGAAGATTTTTCGGAAAATAATGTCAAAGTTGGCGTTTTGAATCAAATTTCCGTACGCGACAGCGCAGGAAAGGAGGAAAACCCGCCATATCGTGAAATCAACCGCTTATAACTCGATAAGTAATTATTATATCAAACAATGGAAAACGCCATTCGATTCCATTTCGCTTAAATAGTCAGGCTTCGAAGTGCCATGCTTTTACGTTTAAAAATGAGTTCGTAAATGTGTCAGAAAGTTTCATGTTGTTAAGAGACAATTTTTTTTTTCTCTCGAGCCGCCTTAAAGGATCTATTACGAGTCCTGTCTTGTTAAGGTAATCAAATCCAAACTGGATAATTTATGACATATTTTTTAATCAATGTGTGTTCGGATACATATGAAATTGGCAGGTGTACTTAATCAGAAATTTTGTAATCGAAAGACATTTTCTATTTTTTGATAAAAGCAGAAGATTTTCAGAAAATACTATCAAAGTGGGCGTTTTGAACCTAATTTCCGACGCCACAGCACGAGAAAGGAGAAAAACATGTCGTCACGTGACAGGAATCGCTTATAACTCGATAAGTATAATTTATTTATCAAAAAATTGAAAATTCATTTCGATTCCAAATCGCTCCAGCAGTCAGACCTGCCAATTTATGCCTTTTCATTTAAAAATGAGTCTGAAATGTATCGGAAAGTTCGGCAGGTTATTACTTTAAAATAATCAACAAGTAAAAAACTGAAAGTCAGAACTGAAGTCATGTTAAGAAATAGCAAGATGAAGAAACATGAAAAGCAATTACAATAAAAAATTCCAATTACTAATAAATCACCAAAAGTGGTTCAACTTAAAATTGCTTACTTGATACCCTCTGTTTTGTGAAAATATCATTTTTCCAAATTTCTACTTAAAATATATTTAGATATCCTTAGTATATTCTGGCAATGTTGCATAAAGATCCGATGATTATAAATATGTGGAAAAGGATTTTTACTACATCCATTTCCTTTTAAATGATTCAGTGTTCCAATGTTTAGATTCATTTTCCTCAGTTTGTGTTTCTTCAGTATATCAGTATGATCAAAATGCTAAAATTTCATAATAATTTTTTTCAATTGGCTCACTACTTTTTTCTTCCTTTTGACGGTTCTTAAGGCTGTTCTCAAATCCTACTTTTAGACACTTTTTTTTAAATTCATTTTTGTTCAGAAACGCATGAAATGGGAAGGTGTTGTTATTCAGAAACTCCGTAATCGAAACACGTTTTCCCTTTTTTGGAAAAGGCAGGAGATCTTTCAGAAAACACTGTCATAAACAAAACACTGGCATACATAGGTCTGCCAATTTCATGCCTTTGCGTTTAAAAATAAGTCAGAAATTGTGTCAGAAAGTTTTGCGTTGTTCAGCATAGATCATTTGAGAACCACCTCAAGATGCATTTCATAAAATTAGGAACAAGATTTTTAGTAAAATAAACAGTCTATTTAAAAATAATAATAATAATAATAATAATTTTAAGTAAATAGCCATTTTTACTGCATTTTTAGATATATATATAGTATTTTTTCTTAATTATCTATTGCTAACTTTTGGAAATTTGTTGCCAATAGTTATAGAACACATTTGTATGAAAAGCATGCAAAAAAATTATGTTTCAAAAAGTTTAAAATTGTAGAAGAAGTAAGATTTTAAAATGTCTTTAAATATTTCAAAAGAATTAAATTTACGATTTTGCCAAAAGAATTTTCATGTTTTCTTGATTAAATCATTTTTCTCCATAAAACCGTTTAATAATATGCCAAAAAGTATTAGAAAATACTGAAATAAAAAAAAGAATCTGAAAATGAGTAGAACAGCGACAGCGGAATTCTGGCTATTTTTTTTTCTACATTTTTTATAATGATATTTAAATTTTGGTAAAAGATGTATTTAAAATTTAATTATTCAACAAGTTTATATTCTAATACCCATTTAAAGCTTGCAATAAATTTACTACTAGGACACGCACACTCTCTTTGAGGCCCTGCACGTGTATGATATAAATTCCATACATAATAAATCATAGGTATCGGAAATGAAAAACTTAATCACAGACTAGAAAATGCATGCTGTTTCAAACTTCCCAAATTGAAGTACAGCATTTACACTGCAAAAAATAATTGTTGATTTTACAGCATAAAACTGGCACCCAGCTGCCAGTATTATACCGTAAAATTAACAGTATTAAACAGTAAAATAAGCAGTAATACGCTGCCGTGCAAGCAGTAATACGCTACCGCGCATGCGCGGTAGCGTATTACTGCTTGCACGGCAGCGTATTACTGCTTATTTTACTGTTTAATACTGTTAATTTTACGGTATAATACTGGCAGCTGGGTGCCAGTTTTATGCTGTAAAATCAACAATTATTTTTTGCAGTGTATAAGTGTATTTTTAGTGGACTGGAATATAACGATATGAACATCCAATACAAAATTATATTGCATCACGTGTAACGATAATATTGCGTGATCTAGTATTATTAGAGTAAAAATTGCGATTCTTTGTATTATAGCATTCTGGAACAACTGCCATTGTTGTTCCTATTAAATTGACAAGTTATATTATTGTTGTTTCCTTTGTGCTTACACGGAACAGTAAACATTTTCTTAAATTGAAAAATAAAATAAAAACATAGGTAGTAATGTAAAAAAAAATATATGTATAATTCTTATTTGTCCTTTTTTCTTTTTGTACATAAGTGGATTGTTGTAAATAATAGGTGATATTTTTAAATAGATTTATTAGTTTTACAAGTGATTATACTTATTAATACATTATCTTTTTGGTTATTTTACAAACTGGTTAAAATAAATGGTTACTTGTTTAGAGTAACGATACAATCTTTCCATGTGTTTGTCAAAATCGTTATAAAACGGTCATGAGTTGACATTGCAATAGTTAGTGTAGTTTTTCTATTATTTTCCTATTCGTTTAAAATCTGTTCATTACAATAATGTGTGATTTTTTTTTAATGTTTCTTTACAATTGATACTGCATCTCTCATGTTTTGATTTTCAGAATCTATCCATTCTTAAGGCGGTATTTAAAAAAATATATTTTTTACATGCTTAACAACTCAAAATTTTGAGACACATTTACAGACTCATTTTTAAAAGTAAAAACATGAAACTTGGCGGCGTGATTTATGAAGAGATTTATAAAGGACCCATGTTTTTATTTTTTGTTCAATTAATTAGAAATTGATTTACAAACAATTATTTTCACAGTACGATAATTTTTTTTTTATTATTCCAGCACTATCGCTTCGGGAAATTCGGTTCAAAATGTCCACTTTGACAGCGTTTTTTTAAAATGTATTTTGCCTTTATCAAAAAATCGAGACAATACGGACGTTATAAAGTTTCGGAATAAGAGAACCTGCCAGTTGGATTCATTTTAGAGCAAAAATGAATTTAAAAATGTGTCTCAAAATAAGCAGTTTGGTTTTGAATACACCCTTAATTCAAATTGTTTCACATGTGGTATCCTATAGTTGATCGGATTTCTTCTCCTCATTACTTTTCATACTTTTATTTATTTTGTTTTTTTCAACTTGTACGTTTTACATCATTGGATATACATTTTTATATTGTATTATAACTTTTGGTTCATTTATATATTGTCGATTTTCCTGTTATTTAATAGTTATTATTTACAAAAAGTTTTATTACACACACACACACACCACATATCATTAGTAATTATATAGGATAAGAAGTAAAACAATTTTGTGTTTTATTATATTCCATTTACGATAAACAAGCTTTTCTTGTTTTTCAATCTTGTTTAACAATCGATCAGGCAGAGAGAAACACAAGTTTTAGCATAAAGCTAGTGTTTCTATAGAAATCGATTGTTCATTGCTTATATTTGTAAATCCTCTTCCCTTGATGAAGTGATTTACAATATAAGCTTTCATCTGTGTTTATACTCTTGTTTTTTCATTTGAATTTATCATATTTCATTTCTTAGGACTGCATCATTTAATTTGTAATTTGACTCTGTTATTTGGTATGGTGATTTCATTGCATTTGGTCAATATCTTGTGTTTCAATGGATTAATTGTACATAAAGCTTATATATATATATATATATATATATATATATATCATCAAACGTTTTTAATCCACTGCTGGATGTAGGTTTCCCCCAGATTTTTGTACTGTTTCCTGTCTAGTGCTTTAGTCATCCAATTAACACCGGCCACTTTTCTGATTTCGTCACTTCATCTTACTTGGGGTGCGTCTTCTTGGTCGTTTTACATCTCTGGGATACCACTGTAGAGTGTTTGTGCACCATCTATTGTCTTGTCTTCTTGCAATGTGCCCAGCCCATTTCCATTTTAGACATTAAATTATTTCAATGATGTCAAAAACGTTTGCCTGACTTCTTATCCAGGTTATTCTCTTTCTGTCTCTTCTAGTTATGCCTAACATTTAACATACATCTTTCCATACTTCGCTGTGTTGTTTGTAATCTGTGTACCATCCGTCCATGTTTCTGCTCCATAAATTAGTGCAAGCAAAACACATTGGTTAAACCACCTTTCTTTTCAAACAAAGAGGTATGTTACTCTTCAGAATAATATTGTTCTTTCCAAAAGCCCTCCATACATTTCTGTTGTAAATCAGATATTATTTCGAACTATTATAATTTTAAATAACAGTCACTGAATATTTGATTTTTCGTAATTCAACTAAAGTATGATTATTCGTCAGTGATTTAATCAGTGCTACTTTATCATTTAGATATACAGTTCAAAGTTTATTAGAAAAGGTGCTTTCTCACCTTTTTCCGTTCAGCTGCTGGTAGGTTGAGTACTTAATTCAAGGCATATCCTATATGAGTTTGAGCTTTATGCATCATCATAAGTATTCGATGGTTTTACTGTTGTACTTTGTAATTCACTTATTTATTCTTCTAAAGTGTGAAATAAAGTTATTAGTATGAAAGTGTTTTGAAAGGAGGTGTGATCCATTTGTAGGATTTAAATTATTTAATATTAGAAAATCAATATAACTTACTTTTACATACTATTATATAATAGATTAATTCTCGCTTTAGGAGCGAGTGAAAGATACGTCTTTTATACATCAAAATTTAGAGTTACAATGAAAATAAAACAGTATATAGTCATTATATGAGTTCTCATGTTGTGAACCCCAGATATCCAGGTTCGAGATTAAAAGTTCAAAGTGAAGAGTTCAGGCTCGTGCCATTTACGTCACGAAGTGGCCATCTGGTTTTTAATTCACTTCTGTGTGTAGGCTAGCATCTTCAGTTTCGTTTTTATTCTGAAAACCTGGGATTAATAAATGAAAGTATAGGTTTACAATAATTTCTTATTCTTCTATTGATTTCATTCATGATACTGTTGTCCGATGATATTTCCTGTCCAAGGTACACATAACACTATATATATATATATATATATATATATATATATCATCATCATCATCAACCGTTTTCAATCCACTGCTGGATGTAGGTCTCCCCCAGATTTTTCCATTGTTGCCTGTCTAGTGCTTTAGTCATCCAATTAACACCGGCCACTTTTCTGATTTCGTCACTCCATCTTACTTGAGGTCGTCTTCTTGGTCGTTTTACATCTCTGGGATACCACTGTAGGGTGTTTGTGCTCCATCTATTGTCTTGTCTTCTTGCAATGTGCCCAGCCCATTTCCATTTTAGCCATTTAATTCTCTCGATAATGTCAAAAACTTTCGTCTGACTTCTTATCCACGTTATTCTCTTTCGGTCTCTTCTGGTTATGCCTAGCATACATCTTTCCATACTTCGCTGTGTTGTTTGTAATCTTTGTACCATCCGTTTTGTTAGTGTCCAAGTTTCTGCTCCATAAGTTAGTGCAGGCAAAACACATTGGTTAAACACCTTTCTTTTCAAACAAAGAGGCATGTTACTTTTCAGAATAATATTGTTCTTCCCAAAAGCACTCCATCCATTTCTTATTCTTCTATTGATTTCATTCATGATACTGTTGTCTGAAGATATTTCTTGTCCAAGGTACACATAACTTTCAACATCTTTAATCTCAGTGTTGTTGTAGACGATTTTCTTTTTTGATGCAAATGAATTGAACATCACCTTAGTCTTTTCCAAATTTATTTTTAATCCCACATTAATGCTAGCTTCTGCCAAATCTTTTAGCATATTTTGCAATTCTTCAGGGCTATTACTGAAAATTAAAATGTCATCAGCAAACCGGAGATGGCTTAAATATTCCCCATTTATTCTAATCCCTTTGTTTTCCCAATCCAGCTTCTTGAAAATACTCTCTAAGACAGCAGTAAAAAGCTTAGGCGAAATGGTGTCTCCTTGTCTTACTCCTCTTTCAAGCTTGATCTTCGCTTTTCCTTTGTCCAAACGGATGGTGGCTGTTGCTTTCTTGTAGATCTTCTTTATGATATTGATATAAGGTTTGTCTATACCAATGTTCTCCAGAGAAGTAATTACTGCAGATGTGTAGACCGAATCAAATGCTTTTTCATAATCAATAAAGGCAAGACAGAGAGGTAAATTATATTCTTTATGTTTTCCTATAACTTCCCTTACTGTTTGAATATGATCCATTGTGCTAAATCCACTTCGAAATCCTGCTTGTTCTCTAGGTTGAGCTGAGTCCAGAGCTGATTCAAGTCTTGTCGTTAAAACTTTGGTGAAAATTTTATAAATCACTGACAGTAAGCTGATTGGACGGTAGTTTTTAATGTTTTCCTTTTCTCCTTTCTTATAAAGTAACACCATCACAGCATTATTCCAATCTTCTGGTACATCTGATTTCTCGAGACATTTGGAAAACAGTAAGGCTAGCATTTTTGCAAATTCTTCTCCTGCTTCTTTGATAAGATCAATTGTAATTCCATCTTCGCCAGGGCATTTACCTTTTTTCATGCCTCTAATGGCTTGTACAACTTCATCTGTCATCACTAGGATTATCTCTTCAGTTTCTGTTATGTGTACTAGTGGATCACGTAGGTTGATTTCCCTTTGATCTTCACATTTATATAGATCGTTATAGAATTTTTCGACAATGTGTACTATTTCATTATTGATTTTGGTGATTGTTCCATCTGCTGTCTTCAGTGCAAAAATACCTTTTCTTCCAACACACAGTTTGCGCTTAGCTGATTTTAAACTTTTGTTATCTTCTAGAACTTTTTTGACAAGATCACAGTTAAATTTTCTGATATCTTCTGTAACACATTTTCTTACCGTTTTACATAATTCTGCATATTCAACTCTTGATTTAGGATAGTTTTTCTTCATTTTAAATTCTCTGCGTTTCTTCATCAGTCTTCTTGTTTCTTCTGTTATTTTCTTTGTTTGCTTTACTTGTGCTTCACCAGCTATCGTCCTTGCAATTTCTTGTAGAGTATTTGTTATTTTCTTGTTCACTACTGTAACATCTTGTTCTTCTTCTAAGATTGATTGAAGTACTTGAAAACGATTTTTAAGTTCTAAATTAAATTCTTCTTTATGTTTCTGGAGATTTATAATATCGACTGATTTCTTTGAGCATTGCAAAAGCTTCATTCTTTCCACTTTAGTATTTAAAAGCAGTTTGCATCTAACTAACCTGTGATCGCTTCCTGTATTGAAGTTATTGAGAACGCTGCAATCCTGAATAAGATGCTTTTTGTTTGTCAAGATGTAGTCGATTTCACTTGTTGAGCCATTTGCACTACGCCATGTCCATTTTCTTTGTGGCTTTTTCTTGAAAAATGAATTCATGATATACATCTGTTCACATTCTGCAAATTCAATCAATCTGTTTCCTCTTTCATTACGCACCCCATATCCATGAATTCCTACTGAGAACTCACCTTTCTTTTTTTCCCCAATTCTAGCATTCCAGTCTCCCATTATTAATTTTATGTAGCATTTTCCTTTTTGATGCATTGAAGCTACTTCTTCATAGAAATCCTCAATTTCTTCATCAGTATAGCTAATTGTTGGTGCATAAACTTGGGTAATTTGCAGTTTGTATCTTTTTGACACTTGTATAACTAACCTTGCAACTCTATCTGATGCACTATCATATTCTACGATGTGATTCTTCCACCTTTTATGAATCAGAAATCCTACACCACTTGTTTTTCCATCTTCTGTACCTCTGTAGTACAATACATGTCCACTGGCAAGATCAATCTTCTCTTCACCTTTTCTTCTTATTTCGCATAATCCTAGGATGTCCCAGTTGATTCTTTCTAATTCTTCTTCAAGTTCCTGTAAACGACTTTCAGAAGATAAGGATCGTCCATTATACGTAGCCAAGGTCATCAACTTATGGCAGCCAAACCGAGCCCGGTGATTCTTAGCACCCTCTGTCTTCATGTCTTTCTGATCGCTGCCGTAATCAGGAACATGCAGACTGCCGGGAATTGAGGGCCGTGATTTGTTTTGTGAATTCATGGTAAAATAAGGGGGGAGGTGGCCAAATTCCTCCACGCTGGCCAAGCGGGTTGGAGGAAGCCCATCCGCGTTCGTTCCCCATGCACTAGGCAAGGGTACTAACAGGCTTCACCGATGGAAGGTGCGGATTGGACATCAAGTCCCTGCTCCCAGTCGATTCCTTTAAGTCCTCCTCTGAGGCATTTAAAGGGTCTTCTCCTAGTTAACAAGCAGAGGCTATTAAACAGCCCATATATATATATATATATATATATATATATATATATATATATATATATATATATATATATATATAATTACCCCCACTCTCCGTTATAATGGCAGTGGTCATAATGATAATTATTTCATGACTTTAAAAATTATGGATTATTTAATAATTTCTTCTGTATGTTTTAAATGAATAGTAAAAAGCTAACGAATATTTAACAATTCATTTTTTGCTTATATAAGGATGCTTATATAATATTATACATCATATAAGTGTATTATATCTACATATATAAAATGATTACGAATTTTTAGCAATTATTTTTATGCTTATATTTCATATAAGGGTATTTATTATTATTTACATATATAATTATTTATTATTTTGAGCTTATATTATTTTTATACAAGCTCAGTTGATCTAAGAACAACTGAGCTTCAACAACTTGTGTGTATTTATGAATAGGTTTATTTAGGACTGTAGAAATATTAAATTTGAATTCTTTCCTAGAGTAATAACGAATCGATAGATTACTAACTGCAGTCAAAAATTATACCAGTCAGTTGTAATATTTCAATTGTGTCTATAGTTTTGTTTTCCTCGTTGCATTAGATAACATAGTATATGACAGAAGATCATCATACTATGTAATAATTTTTTTTATAGATTAAAATGTGTGTTTTTCAAAATTATTTAATGTTTTACAAATAATGTAAATTAATAAATAAATAAAAATAAATGAAAAGCTTTATCTATAATAGACGTATTAGTGATATTTATATTATATCAATAATAGATGTATTTAGATATGTGTTTAAATTTATATTAAAAGGCATGTTGTTGGGAGAAGGGAATTTCAGAATACATATTCTTTTTCTGTTTTTGCTTTCAATATTTGTCATCTGTTAATGACGCTATTTGGAAGAATTGTATTTCCAAAAATGTCTATATTTTTCTTTGTCCAATTCTGTTTTAACATTTATTTCTACCTGTAACGGTTATTCGAATAAAAATAATATCTCTTTTTTACTCAAAAAATACGTATGAGGGAGGTTTTTCAATGCCCTTTCTGTTGCTCTATCTTTATATGATGACGAGATGATTCAGCATATTTTTTTTTCTTTCTTCATCCAGACTTTTTTCCCCCCTTGTGATGAACAATACAGCTGCCGCTTGAGTAATTTGAAAAGGAAGGGACAAAAACCCTCTGAAAGTCGACATCCCAAAGCAGTAAATTCATATCTCCTTGTCCTTGTGTATTATTAGTGTTTTGAACAAAACATTACCTGATTTTTTCGTGGAGTATAATATTTTACTCAAGAAACATAATGTAGAAAAGATTTTTGTGATGTACATGTTTTAAAATATTTCTTAACTAAAAACATGTTATTTTGAGCTGTAGTCATGATATAATTTCCATTTATTATTGGATTAAAATTTCACTAATAATAATAATTAAAGGTTCTGAAAACCATGAAAAATACTCATTTCTGAAAAAATATAATACTATCTTATTTAAGGTACGTAGAATATATAAATAAATAAATTGGAAATTTGTATTACAATTCTACAACTTTGCTTATTTTCGTCATATTTTTAGTCTAACGTTCTTGAATTAACACCTTTGTTAAATTTTATAACAAAAAGAAGAAAAAAAAACATTTATTTCTATTAAAATGTTGGCTTTTATTTATTATGATGGCTTTTAATCACTAACAAACAAAAAATGCAGAAAGTAAATAAGGCCTTAATAATTACGAAATTGACATAAATATTAGACAGCTTCAGATATTTATTTAGACATTAACATTTCCAAAGAAATTATATAGACATTAATAGTATTGTTTTCCCTTGATTTAAATTTCATGTGAATAGTAAAATTCCTATTTCAGATGTTATTTTTAGAAGTTTGCTTCAAAATTAGCATGATTGATTTATGAAAGGCCTTTGAAAACCACTAACTTTCAAACTATTCAAATTTTAGTTTTCCAGTTATTCAATAAGGAAGATTTTCAAAGAAATGGAATGTAAGCTCGAAGTCAGGACCAGAACAGTAATTAATTTAAGACAGATAACAACATCATTCAAGCTTTCCAAATCGGCTGAAAAATGTTAAAATCAGGAATTCGAGTTTAACATCAGCATAATTTTACAGTTCTAAAATTACTGGCAAAAATACATTTTGATAAGAAATTTTGATGTTTCAATTCGGTTTTGTTGAACTGTCTCTCTTCTTCTAGTTGCGATACCTTTAATTATAAGCCATTCTTAGGTAATTTTACAGTTTATCGCTAAGTCAATGGAAGTAAATTAATAATTTTCGTTTTGACGTTGGAATAAATTTCGAAAGAGGTATTGTATATATAAATAATTTAAAAAATAATAAAAAAATTGTTCCTTTATTTAAAATATCTGTAATTTTTACGCTTTGTTTCATATTTGAAGTTCAAATTTAGCATGTTTTGATTTATGAAACGGCGTGAAGGAATCCCTAATTTATATAAGCAATTTCAGTTTGTTTGGTTACCTTTATTTTTGAGATATTTTAATAAAAGTGTAAATGTAAATATGCAAGTTACAGACAAATAAATCACAGCTTTTAACATCATTTATACTTTAAGAATGATCTAGAAAGTATTAATATATATATGAATTTTAATGTAATATCGGCATTGATTTACAATTTTGAAAAATATTGAATAAATGCTTTCATATACAAATTCGATTTCCAAACAAATGAACTCTTTTTCTCCCTTCTCTGTAATTATGACTTATTTTCAATATAATTTATTGCTAACTGATTTTTGTCTTTTATAATTTTAGTGCCCTTAAAATATAGGCTTAAAACTTCATCCAACAATGTTTAAGATATTCGCATAGAATTTATAGAAATTTGTTAAAAAATAAATAAAAGTGTCGTTGTTTATTTATAAATTGTTTAATGTTCATGAATTATTTCTCTATTACAATTGAAAATTAACGTAATTAATTTATGAAAAGCCTTTGAAAATAAACTCCCTAATTTGGAAATTAATTATGTCTGACTTGGAAGTGCTTGTTTGTGGGATATTTTAAAGCGACTTCTAGAAAAAAAAAATACTCAACAACGCGAAATTTCTGACGCATTTACATATTTATTTTTAAACATTTTTTAAACATAAAAGCATGACACTTTCAGTCATGATTATTGAAGTCTTTTGTAATCGAGCAGTTTTATAATTTTTCGATAAATGAATCACATTTTGAGTTATAAGCAATTATTGTATCATGACGACAGTTTTTTTTTCCTTTCCCGCGCTGTCGCGTTCGGAAATGTAGTTCAAAGCGCCAACTTTGACAGCATTTTCTGAAATATCTTCTGCCATTATACCAAAAAATGGAAAGTGTGTTCGATTAGATAGTTTCTGATTAAGAGCGCACACCGATTCCATGCGTTTGTTAACAAAAATGTTGTTCTCAAATCCAAACAGGCTAAATTCTGACGCATTTTTTAATTAATTTTTGCTCGCAAATGCATGAAACTAGCTGCTGCTCTTATTCGGAAATTTTGTAAGCGGGCTGTTTTTTTTTTTTTTTCTTTTTTTTTTTTTCCATAAAGGCTGGAGATGTTTGTAAAAATGCTGTCAAAGTTGGCGTTTTGAACCGAATTTCCGGACGCGACATCAAGGGAAAGGAAAAAAAAACTGATGTCCTGATACAATAACCGCTTATTTCTCAAGATGAATAGAAAAAGGGAAAAAAAAAACTGTTCGATTAGAAATCATTTCAATAAACATGCCTGCATACGTCATGCTTTTGCATTTAAAAATGAGCCAGAAAATAAAATATATCAGAAAGTTTCGCGTTGTTGAGCTATGAAAAATGTAACGTAAACACGCAATCAGACTAGACAAACAGACAAATAAAGCACAGTCATTAACATCGTTTATGCTTTCCAAATGAGCTGGAAAGTGTTAAAACAGGAAGTCGGGTTGAACATCGGCATTATTTTACAGTTGTGAAAATACTGGTAAAAATATCTCCTGCCACGAAATTTTATCGTTTTTCGTTGTCAGTTTACTTGACAAGGAAAAATAACTCAGAAATAGACCTGTCTGCGGGAGAAAGCTTAGGGAAAACTGCATCAAGAGTGTTAGATGTCTTTCAACTTTAAGTAATCCCAAAAGATCTGCTGAAGCATTTCACAACTCTAAGGTCAATGAGAACGTTTCTATTTTTCTTTGTGCGTACTACTTTGAAGTTTGCTCATTTCGAAATTCTAAAGATAAATAAAGAAATTATCTTTAGCCCTAAAATAATAATAATAAAAAAAGTTGCTCTGACGATTGAAATGTAAATATTGAAAAGCAAAAACATGCGACCTGTATTTATTAAAGCATTTTTATATGTTAAAATGTTTTTCCTTTTTTTTTCCCCCCAAGCTCATATGGAAATTTGAAGTTATCTTTGCAAAATCACATAATAACGTTAAAATCATTTTTCTTGATTTTTGTTCTATAGACATTCATTTTTAAATGTCATATTCTTGCATATAATGTCATAATTATTTCTCATTTTCCATGATTTATTAAAAAATAATTTTCTACATCATGGTAAGCAGAAATAAAAAAATTAAATTTAAAATTAGAATAGGAGAAATGCTTATCATTTTAAGATATTTTTGAAATTTTCTTCCCCATCAATATCACTCTAACCTCTAATATGGAAATATTCGAAACAGAAATTAACAATTTTCAGGAAACCTACTATCTTTTTAGTTGTTAAGATGTATGGTAAAGAGCACAAAACGGAAAAGTGCTTCTGTGCACAAAAATTTGTTAGTCAGTTCCCGATTGCAGCTGGTATCAATCGCATCCATTTATACATAGTAGGCCAACTTTTACGCTTTTTTACTACCACTATTTTTTACAAGGAAAATTTAGCTTATTTAATCCTAATATTTTGGCGATTAATCGCTTTTAACTCGAGAAGTAATTTATGTATAAAAAATTGGAAAACTGATTTCCATTCTAAATAGTTTCAATAGTCAGGCCTTCTAATTTTATATGTCAGTGGTTAAAAATGAGTCAGAAAATGTGTCAGAAAGTTTCGCGTTGTTCAGCAGGTCAGTTAAGAACCACCTTAAAATAATAATGATTATTATAATGATTTCATAGCAAAAATATCCGGAATAGATAGTTATTTTGAAACTAACGGTTATCTATTCATTCAGGTTACACTTAATATAAAAGAACAGATATTTCCAACCTTTCGGAAATCCAGTATTTTTTTCCTTCTCTTGATAAAACAAACGAAAAAAACTGGTGTACACAGATATCACACTGTAATGTTTCAACCTTTGAAATAAGTTTCTTTATTTTGTAATACATATCTTTTGCTTATCACAAGTGGAATAAAATCGCGGAAATATTATAAAGAAATCCGAGAACGGCTTGAAATGTAAGAATGTAAAATGTCAAGAAGTATTCGATAACCGTATCTTTTTTCATTATTTTACAATAGAATACTGAAAACCTGAGATGTAGTTTGAGTATTTTCGTTTTGGAGTGTGAATAAAGATTGAAATGATGACGCAATGATTTTCAAAATAATTTCACGCAAAAATGCTTTTCCTACATTCCTGTATTTTAATTTTTCCTACTGATGTATCTTCGAATTTCTTACAGCAGAGCAGAAATCTGGGACATAGATTAGGAAAGCAATACGAGAGTTTTTTGTTCGTGTCAAGATTAGGTTTAGTTTATCTCTCACATTTTTATTAATCTAACAATATGTGCGGACTTCTTTTATTACATGGAGTCCAAAATAAAAATGTACAGGGAGTTTCTTATTATCGTTGACTAATAGTTAATTCCCAAACCGTTAGATTTAGAGGTACAGTTCTAATTGCAAAAATGTTTTAAATGCATATTCATATGAAAATCTATTTACGTCAAATTGTTTTTTTTTTTTTTTTTTTTTTTTTTTTTTAGTGCGAAATTAAAGTTTTTATGCTGTTGCTGGTTCATATAAATTATATTTAGAAAAATTTCCTTCATGTTCCATCAAATAAAACAGTAAAAATTACATTTTTGTACAACCAAAACTTACCGAATTATGATACTTCGAATTTTATGAAATTTTGGCATTTTCTGGTTCTAAAAACGCGTTTATCCAGTTTTGGCGCTAGGGAGCTTAGTAAACTCTCCAGTAATGTCTAATATTTAAAACTATTAAATAATGTGTAAAAGTTTAATGAAATAATAGGTAGAGAAAAGTAAAAGATTGGAGCTTTATAAATAACGCCAGTATCCAATATATAATTCATTAGACGTTAGAATTTTTGAATCCTTACATTCGCTGTGCTTTTCATTTAAAAAACTATATATAATAAATTCTTGAATAATTTCCGTATATGATAAAAATATGCATAAATAACACTTTATAAAATATATTTTTCTTATTTTTGAAGAATTCCAAAACTTTTCAAGTATTTTTCTTTTTAATAAAAACTTTTATTCTGCGACAAAATTCCTGCCATATTTTCTCTCAACCACAAGCTGGATTATATTTTGAGGTTTGCGACCCATCCTTATACAAGTGCTACTTCAGAAAAAGAAAACTTTCAAGTATGCCCAAGAAAATACTACATACTTATAGTTTTTTTTTCAATCTAAGTTTATAATAACACTTTTTTTTTCTCTCTCTTTTCTTTTTTCCAGCGAAAATTTTCTGGTACGAATATTTTTATTTTTAATGTTCTCCCTCTATAAAATATTCAAGTATAAACAAAGGCGTCTCAATAGCGGCTCATAATAAAACGAAGAAAAGGGGGGGAACTCGGTAAGCAAAATTTTATTCAAATCCAAACGCCGCCGCCCGACCAAGAAAGTGCGCTTCAAAAATTTCCAAGCATCCTGGAGAGAAATAAGATAATGCAAGTAGGAAGATGGGAGAAGAGGGGGCAGGGGAAGCATGCGAGAGATGGATGCAACATGAAATGCAAGTGATCTGCATTTCTAATCTCACCATATGCAGAAGGGGATTTTCTTCTGTTTAAGTTTGGGGGAGAATATAAAATTTCAGATAATGTTGCACTTGGGATTTTGCGCCATGAGAAAGGAAGCATTAATGCCAGGCGACTTCTGGCTTGAGAAAATGAGTCTTTCTTTAATTTGAATGCAGGCATTGAAATTGGAGGTAATATATAAATTGCCGCGAGTTTTAAAATGTGAAATTTTAAGTACGGAATCTAAATTTTGCCTTTCAGTGATGTATAGTGATTCAAAAAGATGTTTAGATTTAATGTTAGTTTAGGATTCAGAACTCTGTAAATCAAAATACTGAATCTTTTAATTTCCTTCACTTAAAAAGCTAGTTTTAAATCACAATTGCGAAATATTTTTCATCCATATTTGAATATTTGAAACTCTGAGCCAGAAGCGTCGTTTAGAAGTGCCTGGCACTTGCTCCGCTCTGAGTTTCAGACTTTTTTTTAAATTATCATTATCTGTTTCTTTAATTCTTTGTTATTAGTTAAATGTTTTGATTTGTTTTTACCGATATATTAATAACTGCATTTGAATACATTTTAACAATGAAAATATGTCTTTGAAAACATTTATAAACAATGAATGCAAGGGAAAGTAACAGAAAATCTATATTTATTACATATGCATGAAATAATTTTGCCCATTTCAAGCAAAATACGAAACGACGCTCCTCTCAGCCCGCAGTTTCATTTCTTTTATATTAATATTAGTAACTGGTTAACCAAGCAAGGTTTTTCCGAGAATTTCTTTTCATTTAAGAAAAACTATTTGGATTAAGAAAATGAAAATTTCCTTTAAATTGTGAATAATACAATCGAAAATAAATAAATAAATAAAAAGCTGTTTTATTTATAGCTTTCATTTACGCGCCAGCGCGAATGAAACTTATAAATACATTTTAATTTTTAAATTACCTTAATGTTTAATATTCCATATTTAACACATTGTATGCGGGAAACATAAAAATACGTTTTATATAGAGTGGAATTAGAAATTAATACTCGTACCGAAAATTTTGTAAAGAAGAAAACATAAGGTGTAATCCAAGCGTATCTGCTTCCAATTGATTTAGAGCAAGGTTTTAATTTATATACTTTTGTACAGACAAATTTAGCGCCCATTACCATACGTCTTAATGTATTATTATATCCGAACTTTCATACATGCTTCACTTATTTATATTTATTTATTTATTCCTTATATATGTACTAGCGAAGTTTCGCCCGCTTCACTGGTCGGTTTTTCCTAAACGAATCTGTGGTTGGGGGCCTTCGGCAGCATAGAGCATACACCCATGCGGGCTACGCTCGCTCCTGTTACGAATCAAACAAACTTTGATTTATTGTGATTTTTTTATGTTTAGGTGAAAATCTTTCCGAATGAGGGTCCCATTGCTTTCGCCAGCGTACACGTCATTATTTTTCATCCTTAAAAAAACGTAATAGTCTTATCTCAAAAGCATGTAGCAATCGACCCAAAAAAAAAAAAAATCCAATTTTCAGCATCGTCGCTCACGTTACTATAGGAACGATTTGGTATTCCATGAATTTAATGATGGCAATAGCAAAATTTACGGGAGAATACCTTCAGTTTTAGAAAAAAAAAATGTCAAAAAATCGCCACGAAATGCAAAAAAAAAAAAAAAGAAAAAAAAGAAAAAGAAAAAGAAAAAAAAAAAGAAAGAAACGAAAAGAAAACTAAACAAAAAATGAAAAATTCAAAAATAGCAGAGAAGAAAAATACTACAATAAGCTAAAACGCTGAATCCTCATTCCTTTTACCAATGTGAAAGAAACACCGTGAAACGCGAAAAAACGTTAAAAATTGCATAAAAAATATTGTGAAAAAACTATTTTGGAAAGAAGACAAAATTTACTAATTTTGAGCTAAAAGATTGAAACCGGATTCCTTTTACGACTGTCAAAAATCGTCTGAAAACGCAACACAACTGTAATTACAAATGCAACACAGCCGCAACATTTTTTTTTTTTTCCCGAGGTGCTTTAATCATAAATGACGCAACGTTTTCTCAGCAATTAAAAGCAATAAGCTGTCTGTCGCTTAAAAAAAATTCCAAATCTTATCACGAAATCTTACATTAAAAAATTATCAACGGAAATCCCCAATAACAACAACAAAAATTAAAAAGAAAAGAACACGCTGTTAATCCCAGCTGAGCATTTTCATGTCGTAGAAATTTGATAAGTTGAAAAGGCAAAAAAATAAAATAAATTTTATCTTGAAAAATTATGGCATTTCCTCTGCAGATTAAAAAATATATATCTCTTCATGTTCTCAGTAAAGCTTCTTGCAAACATATGGGGGCGAGCAGAATGATTTATGGTAGAAAACACTGGAGATAAAAACTTTCTTTTCCAAAAAAAAAAAAAAATATATATATATATTATTATTTCCAGTTTTTTTTTCTTTGTCTTTTTTTTTTTACTGTTCAACTATTAGTTTATTTAGAAACGTGAACTTTGCGATAAAATGTAATCCTTCATTGATATATGAACATCAATAATTTTCCAAATAATTTCAAATTAGTGAGGGGTGTAGCAATTTCAAAAGTATGGGAGGGGCGGGGCGCAATTTCAATTATTTTCAAATAAATCTATCAATTAGGATCATCAATAATTAGTAGACACAGTTATTAATCGTTGTCTAATTATTAATGCTATTTTTACCACGAAATCAATATCTGAATTATTTTATATAGATTTTTTAAGATATTGATTTCTAGTAGAGTTTACGACTATCAAATTCATGAGACAACGGAGGGTTCAGAATGGCTCTGCCCTCCCTGATATAGTAAAAAGTTTCAATGTTTCAAATCGTAATAGTTAAAGCTTCTGGAAGTACTTAGCATTATATTAATGTGAAAGAAATGAAACTGCGGGTTGAAACTTTCAAGTATTAAATGAAACGAGTTCAAAAAAAAATATATATTTTTACAGAGGCCCCTGATCTGCAGATTTACTCGTTAGAAATATGACCAATATTTATGGGGCTTCTTTACATAGTTGTTTTTTCAGAGATGAATTGTTAAATGCTGAGGACAGAAAACAGTAGTCTTTGTGACAATTCATATCCCCTCCAGCCTCCACACACAGACAGACAGCGCTCACCCTAGGAACCAGCTTATGGCTAATGGCTAAGACAAACCCCTACACACACACACGCCAAAAAAAAAAAAAAAAAAAAGAGAGAGAGAGAGAAAAGAAAAGAAAGAAAGAAAGTCTTCTATTAAATGGGGAGCACTTGTGCCTCAACCAACTCTTTTCTACGCCCCTGGTCAAAATTATTAAAATATGTGAAGATTCGTTGATTCATAGCATTTTTGCTTGTAACCACGTTTCTCCCTGGTTAATTATAGGGAAATCATCCTCACTTTTATATTTTTCATTTTGTAATTCTTTCAAATTTTTGCTTTATTAATGTATGATTGCCAAAACTCTTGTACATTTTTAACTAATTAGTTCGTGCAAGGATGAATTCATACATTTTTTGTGGAATCTATGGTAATTTGGGATTGAGAAGTCTGCCATGGTTCCACAATTATTTCAAATTATTTCATCTATTCAATTATTTCAATATTTAACTTTTTTCTATTTTTTCTATTTTATGGATACATTTCGTAACAGATTTGAGTTTCATCTTTCATGTTTTTTCTTTTTTTTTTTTTCATTTTTTCCTGCGATCTGTTTTATGTTATATTTGTTTTAAAGTCTATTTTTTTTTCTTTACATTTTTCAGGATATTATTCAAATAGGTAAGTGTTCATTTTTCATATTTAATATCTCCACCCCCAATTGTTGTATGGTGTTTATATATATATAGTCTAACAATTCCTTATTAAATACGTTTTTGTATTTAATAATGCTCCCTATTCATTGATTTTTGCACATATCATGTTCAGTTACTCAATATTTGTCCATTTTTACTCAATTTTCTTTAAATTTGACTCGGTAATTGATCGGGCAATTTGAGCTAATAAATTTGGCTCATGCCTATTAACTCAAACAGAAATCAATTACATTTTACTTATATTAGTGGAATATTTCCTTTGAAAAAGTGTTCCACTATGTAAGTTTCCAATTGCTTCTTGTAAAAATTTTCACTTTCTGCATATTGGATTTTTTCTCTACATATCTTTAAGTATTTTTTCCCATTTATTTTTAATTTTGAGAATCTTAAATTTTTGGATATATTTATGTATTGTATTGTAATTATCGGTTTATCTATTGTCGTTTATTTATGTAGTTTAATGGTTATTATTTACAAAAGTTCTGCTTATATATTTTTCTTTCTTTCTCCTGTGTAGCATCACACAATTTCATTCTCCCTAAAAATCAACTATTGTTCATTTTTGAAAATATGTACAAACCCGGATCTTTTTTTATTTATTTATTTAATTTTAGTTGTTTTTTGTATGTAAAGATGACATTTTGTAATCGATTTTTCACTCACTGCCTGATAGGCTAGAATTCTAAAAATTATATATACAGGTGTTTTCGGATGGGTAAGTCAAAAAGGTGCAGTTTGAATAATCAGGGACCTCGCCAAATTAACGTATTGTAACGGGAAGCTTTTGGAACTACAGGAATATTCAATTTATTTAAAAATATTCCATATTTAATAAATTCAATATTTAATAAGTATTCAATGATAAACATTGAATACTTATTAAAGGGTGAGGTTTTTTTTTAACTATATTTTTGCTTTTATTACTTTTCTTTAATCTGGCTATGCTAGTTATGGATTTTCTGGCTTTTGTAAGACAGACGAGACGAACATAAAAATCGCAGATAAAAAAAAAAAAAAAAACTAGTTTAAGGATTTTTTTTTTTTTTTTTTTTTTTTTTTTTTTTGTATGTCCATATATTATGTTTTTGTTTATCTATAACATTTGTACTTTCCAAACACGTAGTGTAAGGGAAGTATTGAAATCATGTAATCATGTGTGTAAGTATTGTAATCATTTAATCATGTGGGGGGTGAACACGATAACGCCCAAACTGTACTTCCGATTGAGCTCCCGTTTGGTTAACATGTTTACAGTGAATATAGACATTGAATTTCCTGCAAATCGGTATCTTCTGTATTAAACATTTCATATTAAAATTGTATTTATTTAACACAAAGTATTATCGTATTTTCAAAGAAGTTAGTGAACGGTAGCATGTTGTAAAAATGACTTCTGTTCTTTTTTTTAATAAAGTATTTTTTAATAATTCATTAAAAAGGGAAATATTTGTGATATGGTAGATAACGTTAACACTAAATGTATACCAACAACCGATCATTTCACTGATTCCAAATGAAAATGTTTCAATTCGAACCCGAAATTTCTTCATAGAATAAATAAAATGCATAAATATAGAAATAAGTTAATTAATAAATTTAAAAACATTTAAATAAAAATTCTGGTGTGAAATATTTTTTATAGAATTTGAGTAAAATTTCCGGTATGTTTAGTGTTAACAATTTGAAATTGAAAAATAAAATTTGAGAAAACTATGAGGAGGTTTCTAAATTTATGTCGTGATTTTGCTGAGCTCACTTCAAATCTCCAAATAAGTTTGAAAACCCGCCTTCATAGGATAGAACAAAAAGTAGTAAACTAGGAATATGTGAAAAAACCTTCATAGATTACGATTGGTTGATTTGTTGCAAAATAAGTAGAAATGCAAACATTTTTAGATTTTGCATAATACATTCTTTTTTATAAATGTGTTAAATGGCATTATAGAAAACTTTAGTGTCCCTGAAACTTTCGTGTCCAGGATTATACAGAACTGGGCGATAATCAGGCCCTAACATTTTCTGAAATATTCGTTGGCTTTACAGGTAATTCAAATGTTGATTTATATATATATATATATATATGTATATATAACCAAAAATGAAACAATATATATATATATATATATATATATATATATATATATATTTATTTATTTACTCAGTTCTTTGGCCAGCTTCATCCGCCATTTGTTTCAAAATGGCGGCCAGTTAAAAAATTTTAAATTTTTAAAAATTTAAAAATATGTACAAAAAAATACAAATTGAAAAAATTGTTTCTGTTAAGTGTTAGAACGTGATACAAGGATTCTGGAATAGTTTTTGTTTTTGCTATATCTTAAAAAATGGCTGAGATATGGCAGTTTGAAATTCTAGGGTGGCTGAGATTTTGAAACAATCTGATATTTGTTATTCTGTAACTCTCATGCTGAAATTCACATTCAAATTCGGTATTAACGAAAACCGGGATTGAATTTTCTATAATTGAGTTCCAAGCAATTTAGTTTCAGATGTTTGGGTAAAATGAGCTGAATTTTTAAAAACATGGACTATGAAAGCTACCTTTTCCTCCCTGTACAGGCCGGAAGGACTTTTCTTATTCATTTTTGTTCTAAAACGCATGAATTTGGCAGCGCTCTTATTCAGAAAGTGTGTAATCTAAGATTTTTTTTTTTTTCAATTTTTCGATAAAGCCAAGAAATTGTTCAGAAAAATGCGGTTAAAGTTAGCGTTTTTAACCGAATTTCTGGATGAAATACACCGGGAAAGGAAAAAAATGCCGCCATGAGACAACAATCGCTTACAACTCAAGATGTAATTCATTTATCGAAAAATTAATAAACATTCGATTCCAAATCACTTCAATCTTCATGCCTGCAAGTCTCATGCTTTTACATTTAAAAATGAGTCTGTAAATGTGTCAGAAAGTTTCGTGCTCTTGAATAGAAAGATTTTTTTTCTTTCTTTCTTTTCTTTTCTTTTCTTTCTTTCTTTCTTTCTTCTTTTTTTTTTAAAGGATTGCTTTGATAGTATATGGCTTGAAATTTCAGACATTTAACAACTAATTCCACATCAAAAGATTACCAAAAATGGATAAAACTTGTGCCTAAACTCAGGTATAAAATAACCAACGTACGTAGCAAAGTTAATACAGAAAAACTTGCAGCCTTTTTTTCAAGATAGTGTCAGGAGATCGATAATTCGATCCTCATCAAAGGATGTGGTATCGGATCTATCCTACCCATCTCTGGCACTTAGAAAAACTTTGTTTCTTTTCTTTTCTTTTTCTTTTTTTATTACTATTATTATTTTTTTTTACCCTTTGTTGAGTGTGAAGCGATTATTGATACTGCTTTTGCGAGTATTTTCTACCCAACAAAATAATAATAAAAAAATGAAATCGAATAAAGATAAAATGCTAAGCACACAAGTGGTAGTGTTAGCCATAAGCACTTCAGCCTAAGATAGATATGAAAGACAAACAATAAAGACGTAACGAAGACGAAAGATGAAGAAGAAAAAAAGCAACCTCCGTTAAGGGGGGGGGGGGGGGAGGTTGCAAAGAGGAAAGATAATTCAAAGCAAACACCGAACTTTGTTTAGTTGAACAAACATGAGTTACAGTTTCCCAAAATGAAGAAATGAGTATCGTACAGATAACTCTGTGTTCAGAAAAGATAAATATACTTTGAAGACTAGAAAAGAATATTTCTTTTTATTCTATTATTTTACCAAACAGCGTGTAAACAAAAGATTTTATGGAAAAACTTTTAAGAATGATGAATGATACAGTTCTCTCTTTCAAAGAGCCGTTAACAACAAAAGGCATTGTAAAAAAAAAAAAACCTTCTCCTTTAAAATACTTAAAGAATTTCAAGATAAACAATTATCATTCACCTCCCCCCCCCCCCCCCCTTTGCCTTTTTAATAATTTCAAACAACTTTGGATTGCTCATATCTGTTATTTTTGAAAAAGAATGGAGACGCAAATTACTGTTAATCATGCTTTTGTTAACTTTACATGTGAGTTTTGTAAATTATCTTAATAAAATGAAGATCAAAGGATAACTAGTATTTTAGACTTCTTCAGGTCTATCCTGCTCACTGAAGAATACATGTCCAACCAGTGATTTCCCTTTTTTTTTTTTTATGCTGAATAAAAGTATTATGGCCTACATCCTGCCGTTGCTTCATTATCCTGTCCAGGGCCATTATTTGCCGGTACGGGGCCCAATTGGAAATTATTTTGTTTGGCCAAACAACTTATGCAGTAAGGTCTGTATAATCATAAAAATATAGGAATGTCTATTATAGATTTTGTACCTCTGTGGTAGAATCAGAAACAATCAAAATGGCGCTCTAAAAATCCATGCAAATTAATAGACCGAACAGAAGTAAGCTTCATTTAATATAAAATTGCATACAATACACGCAAGCCTGCACATAATAACAAAGAAATGTTTCGTATATCACCTACAAAGTACATAGTCACAATTCCGCTTGTTTTAATGACTATGAAATAATTTATTAAAATATTCATTTATTATTATCATTATTTAGGAAAAAAAAATCAGAATTCAAGTGCATTGTTGGAAACAACAAAATTGTTTTGGACTTCTATTCATAAGCTATAAATGAAAAATGGTTTATTATATTATTATTGCATTTTATTAAGAAAAGATTATTTTTCTTGTTTTTTTTTTTCTCCTCAAAGTCTTTTAGAATTTTGTCTTCTACTAATTTCTGTTCAGATTCAATAGGCGAATAATTGTTATTAGCATTTTATTTTCTGAAATAGCTAAACAGTTAGCTGTGACTTAAAAACACAAAAATTTGCGTTGTATTGTTCTATTACAATCCTCCCTAGGCTTAGAGGTTCGTACTGGCCATTAGCCATAAGCAATTTGAAAATACTCCTTTTAATGTTTATAGGCTTTAGATATTCGGTGCGAGATGCGATCCAGTAATTATTATTAATAATGAAAATTCTAACTCACCTCTATGTGCAGCTTCATGTTGAAAGCACGTGATTTTGAAACTGACATTTTTTTTATTAAATGGGCAAAGTTGACAAGTCTTTGGTAATTACATTGTAACTTGTAAACTTTGCCCATTTAATAAAAAAATATATATCAGTTTCAAAATCATGTGCTTTCAACATACTGCACATAGAGGTGAGTTAGCATTTTCATTATTAATAATAATTACTGGATTACATCTCGCACGAATATCTAAAGCCTATAAACATTAAAAGGAGTATTTTCAAATTAAGATTCCTAGTTAAGAAAATATTTTCATCCAATTGTTAATATCGCAAAAATTCATCTTATTAACATGACGTTTGATCGCTGTGAAGTATCTGTTCCATGCATGCATAAAAATTAATTGAATGCATATTAGCTTCTTCCAGATTCCAGTAGATATAAAAAGTGCTTGGGGGGGGGGGGGAGTCAAAGAATACTTAACTTTACTTTTATTAGCCTAGTTATAAATTTTTGCAAAGTTTCTATGATCAGTTCTCGATATATTCAATATTAAAAATTGGGTTAATTTTATAGAGGTCATCTATAAAGTGAAATCATTACAAAAACATTTGATACTTTTCAACAGAAAATATCATTAGTATTAAAAAAAAAACATAAATAAAGCTATTAAAAATTCCATCAAATACAAATAATGAACACTGCTATTACATCTATTAACAGTTTTCTGAGATTAGTCACTTTTTTGATAAATTATGGTCTCTCAAACTGTTAGTTCAGCTTTTTTCAAGTATAACTCAAAAATTATTTGGCAGAATATGCTGAAATTTGTAAAGAAGTTTAAAAGTTTCTAGTAATTGACTTCTAAAATATTTATAGGTTACAATTTACTGTTTTTTCGAATATTAATTTTCCGATTTTGTATCATACAGATATGGAAATTAGATTCAAGAGATTCTAAAACTTTCAGTCCATGTTACTTAAAATTTGGTTTTCGGGCATAAATTTAAAAAAAAATTAAAAATATTTTTTTTCCAATTCGAGTGTTGCCATTAATCGAACTTTTCAAAAGAAAGTCCTGATTTTTTTTTTTTTTTTTTATGAAAAAACTATATATTTGAAAATGTATGTGTTCATTTTTCTACAAAAAGATAAAATTGATATTAAAGATAAAATTGTTGACTACTTTTTCATAATTGTACTGAAATATGGATTAATTTTCTCTTCCTTCTGTTTCGGGTCGGTTTCGAGTTGACTTTGAGCAGAATTTTCAATTCTAATTCCCTGTCCTCAATTCCGAGTATAGATAGTATCTTTCGACAAAATCTAAAAGTACCGAAATAGGGACTATTTTTGAAATGTAGTTTGTAGTCGCTACTTTTTAAAACAAGTAGTTGTAGTTGTAGTTAACTACATTTTTGATAAAGTAGTTGTAGTTGTAGTTAACAACATTTTTGATAAAGTAGTTGTAGTTAACTACATTTTTGATAAAGTAGTTGTAGTTGTATGTTCGCTACTAAAAAAAGTAATTTTTCCAACCCCTGACTTATTCACATTCAAATACGTATTTATTTTCATTTGAAACATAGTTCTATTCAAACTTTTTGTGAAAATCCCAACAATCAGACATGTTAAAACCTAAATATGAGCAGAAAGAATTATTCAAGGTTGAACCTGACTCGCAGAAAGAAAATTAGAGTTATCCCGACCCGAAAAAATAAATAGAAGCAACCCAACCCGCTGCAGTATTATTCAATGATCTCAAGGTGTCCGCTATTCTGAGGTTTCACTATATTTGAATATTAAAAAATGTAGATTTGTCCATTTTTCTATATAAATTATAAAATTGGTATTAGAGATATAATTGTACATTAGTTTTCCTAATAGCATTAAAACATGATTTATTGTCCTTTCATTGCGGGTTGAGGTATTGCGGGTTCGACTCGGGTTGCGGGTTGACTTCAAATGGAATTTGCGGGTTCGGGTCGGGTGCAACTCGACCCATGCAGGACTCTAATTGTGAGTGAGTTTTAGCCCCAGCTTTTATTTTCCTACTTATTTCTATGTTGCAGTAACCCAGTACAGTAGACTCCCAATTATCCGGTGCGGCACGCTACTGTCCGGCTCCCCTTCTACTGGACCAACTAAAAAAAATTCCCTGTAATCAAATTTAAAATTACTTTGCCAAGGCGTTTGACGAGGATCTTTGCAAAGGTCTACGATTTGCATGGCATGTGCCAAAGGGCTAAAAGGGCCGTAAGACTTTTTCAAAAACTAAAAACTGCAAATTTTGACTTTCTCAGGCCTAACTTTTGTGTAATCATTTATCAGGGAACAGCAAAATAGATTTTAACTTTTCTTTTTTTTTTAATTAGGCTTACGTTTTACGTTAAGGTTTTGTATATATTTTAAAACTGTACGTACCGTACTGATACTGCACAGAGTATTTGATGAGACAGTAGACAGTATAAAATTTATCTTACGCGTTCAATATTTTTATTATTGGCAGGACTGACTATTGAAGCAATTTGAAATCGAAATAAGCTTTCCTGTTTTTTCTTTTATATATATATAAATAAACTACTTATTGCGTTATGAGCGATTCGTGTCATGTGACGACACGATTTTCTTTTTTCTTGGGCTGCCACGTTGGGAATTCGGTTCAAAATGCCGACTTTGATAGTATTTTCTGAAAGATCATCTGTCTTTACCCAAAAATGGAAAATGTCTTTTGATTACATAGTTTATGAATAGGAACACCAGCCAGTTTCATACGTTTCCGAACAAAAATGAATTTAGATATATGTCAGAAAGTAGCTCTTTTGTATTATTAGAACAGCTTTAATGGTACGGGGTGGGAGCAGATATGGGTTTTATATTAGAACTTCGGCCTATTCTATCTATCCGGCTTGCCCTTCCGCCATATTAGGCCGGATAGTCGGGAGTCTACTGTATATAAAAATACCATCTTGCATCATCCATTCCAAACACAAGCTGTCCAAAAAGAGAAAAAAAGAAACAGTGTAATCATACTCTACTTTTGCTGGAAAATACATTATCACCTGAACGCATATACGTAAAAAAAGATATTCGTCTTACGTATAATGCTACAATCTTATCAAAATGAAAAGCATATTTACTGCTTTCGAAGATGTGCCCTTTTTTTAATTTTATTTATTTTATTCCTTTTAATGACGGAAAACTTCAGGTCAGAGAATCAGAAGAGTTTATGCCGTATAGCTTGTTGGCAGCTTGATAAAGAAATATTAAACACAAGAGGTTCTCTCAACATCTTCTTGATGAGTATAGCTCTTGATACGATACCCGATATTGGTACAGGAATTCGATAATTTCCATCTTCGGGTGTAAACAAACACTAAGATAACATATTTGACCTTTTGGTTTGAAGATATTTTATAAAAGAAATTGATTTCACGTGTTTCTTATTCATCATGGAATAAGCATTATGCAGGGCTGGCCTTAGGAGGTGCAACTTGCAGGGCCTGTTAGCAATTTTGGTCGGCCTCAGGTCTTCAGTACCACTATTTCTGAATAGTAATTTGTGTCTTACTTAATTAAGGGGTCCTGCTACGATTGCTATGTGGAAATAGTGGTAACTCATAAGTAAGTACCTCTATGCAACCTGATTTCCCTAGCCAGCATACAGCGAGGTCTGTAGAATCATAAAAGTATTTAAAAAAGGTCCATTATAGACTACGTCTCCGTACTAGAATTGGAAGCAATCAAAACGTGCGTTTAAAAATTGCGTGCAATCTAATAGACCAAACGGATGTTAGCCACATCTTAATATAAAATTGCATTCATGCAACCTTACAAATAACAAAATTTAAAAGCTAAATTCAAGTTTAAGATATCGACAACGGGACCCGTGGTCGGGGCGTTTATGCATCGGACGACTTCTGCGGCTTCTGGATCATTATGTTGAATCGGACTGCATTACCTAAAAACAGATATCGCATGATACTTTTAAATTCGAGAGTTTATAACAATGGATTTGGATAATATTTATTGTTCTAGAAATGAATGCGCAGTTTTGTGAGTAATAAAACCACTTAAACCTATAATAATAATAATAATAATAAGATTGGATAAAAAAGAATAAAATAACAAAATAGAATAAAATAACAAGCCCAAAGAACATTTTAAACTGCAGCATTTTGTCCCTATAAAAAAAAAAAAAAAAAAAAAAAAAAAAGAATTCACCGCTAAAATTATATTTTATGCTTCAAAACGTACTATATGCATAAAAATATTTATTTATTTGTTTATGACAATGCACAATTTATCAAGCTGTGAAATGTAAAATTAAATTTTTTTTATTTTAACGTTCTTTGTCCCCTTAAACCAATTTCTTATAACTCTAAAATTATTATTATTATTATTATTATTATTATTATTATTAAATAAAATAAAATTTAGAGATTAAAAGTACATGATTTCGTTAGAGAAAATGACAGATGGTTAGTAAATGTGAACAACGCGATTGTTAATTGGAACAGTTCCAAACGTTCTTCGAGTTATATTTGTTTAGGAGGAAACATATGCGGGCTCTCAAACTAAGTGCAGGGGCTAGCTAGTTAAGCAATATACTGCGGGGAAAGGTTCCAGATAACAGCTGTTATATTTCACCCGCATAGCGTGACGTCAAGATGACGTAGATGTATTTCATTAGCAAGTCAGGGCCAGGTGCCAGATCTTTTTTTTTTTTTTACAAAAGAAAAAAAAAATCTCATTGTAATTTAGGCCATAAGTACTTTTTTCATTATAATTAAACTTCAGATACTTTTTTAGAAAGAATGTCTAGTTGCATAGAAATTAATCATCACATTAGTGGTTAGTTTCTTTGCAGTTCCTAATTAGATACAGCTGTTAGAATTATTTTTGTAGCAGTGTTTAATTCCACGCTAGAGAAGTGTTCTATCACTCTAAGAGAGAGAGAAAAAAAAAATAACATAAACATAACAAAAAATTAAAACAGATGGGGAATAGGAATTGAAAGAAGCGCAACAAAAAAGAAAAAGAAAACTAAAATTAATGACCCTAAAAACTCGTTTGTTTAAAAAAAAAAGAAGAAAAAAACCCCGAAAGAAACAGCTAACAAAAAAGAATATAATGAAGGGATGGGAACAATTACAGTTTATTCTTAAATAATTCTAATGATTTTCTCAAGTATGTTTTGATGATAAATATTAAGTTTATTCTGAAATGAAATGTATAATTTTTTTCACAACAATGTAATGACAATACATGCTTATTATCGTTATTAGTGTATTATATTTTAAGAAGTTTGATGCGGGTAATGTAGAATTAATTGCCTCATGCTAGTAGTTATTACTTGGGGAGGGATTCCTAAACAAAATGCAAAGTAAGAAAATTCTTTAGTATGAAAATTCGTTCAATTAATGTTGCAGGTCATAAAATAGTCATTATAAATTACAAGAATGATAATAGCGACCTGCTCTTCTAAATGTAATTTACTTTATAATATTGAGAGATATTCCTATGTTCTCACGTAAAACAAATATTTCGTTGTTATGCTTTAGTTGTAAAAACTAGATTTTTATTACATTTGACTCCATCTGCATCTTTCAAAAGAAAAAAATAATTACAAAAGCATGTAATAAACGAAAAAGTAAGCAATGCCTTGATTTTAAATGTCGTTTACAAGGCTTCGATATCCCAAAAAGATATATAGATTATTGATACAATAATTGGTAGGATTTGTGGTTGTTATCGAATCCAATGAATTTCTTCGACATTCAAACTGATTATATATATTGATTATATATATATAACTGATATAATTGATTATATATATATATAATCAACAGGACGTTAAAATGGATCCTAAATGAAGCATTGAATTGATTTTTTTAAAGAAGAGTACTAAACATATAATATTTAGACCATCTTACAAAACAAGAGTAGTAAAAGGATTTTTTAAAGGCTACTTCACTCAGACGAAAACACCCGTTCGCTAATGTTAATCCTATGGAGGAAATATTTTAAGATATCTCGTTCGCATTTCAATATTTTTAAATGATTTTTTTTTTTTTTTTTTTTTTTTTTTTTTTGCATTTGATAGCTGAGGTCAGTCTCTCTGCACGCTCCTTTATACTTTTTGATTTCGATAACAAGTTTTTTTTATTAAGATACTTTCACTTTCGGAACCGGTTTTGACAAGGTAATTTTATCCGAAACTCATAGGAAATTTTCTTCACGCACTGAAAGATGTCACGCAGTATGTATCATATTACGTAATATATAGTATGTATGAGACCTTTGTTTATGGAACTTAATGCGTTCTCAAAATAATAATAATAATAATAATAATAATAATAATAATTCTCCGCTCAACAACACGAAACTTTCTGACACATTTACGGGCTCATTTTTAAACGTAAAAGCATGAATGACACTTACAGACATGATTTGATTATTGAGCTGATTTGCTATCGAATAGTTTTTTCCTTTTTCGATAAATGAATTTGAATTCAGGGCCGTAGCTAGAGGGGTGCCAGGGGGGCTCAGCACCCCCTGAAAATTTTTGAGCCCCCCCCCCCTCCCCCCCCCCCCCTGGGAAAGTTGCCAAGGTCACCAAGTGAAATTCTGTTTCAAAAATCCAAATGAAACTCTGTTCAAAAATTGAACTTAGTTTTGGGGTTTTTTTTACAGTTTTGCATGAATTAAATTGTAGTATTTGTTTAAAAACTGCAAATAAGTGCTTCAATATGCGGGCATTCTATCTGCACATACTCAGAATTAGCAACCTTTCGCTGATGCACACATTGACTTTTGCGTTAGTTATATTCTGAAATTTTTCATTTTGCAGCGTTTTCCATTATTAGCATAAAACAAAGTTATTCTAATGAGTTTGATAGTAAATATGATACTTATGATAAACATTATGTTTCCTGTTTGAGTCATCCTAGTTTAAATATATATAAGATTCTTAATTTATAAATGATACTAATGAAAAAGGCTAATAGCCAATTTAAATATACAAGTGGTTTTAGCATTTGAAAATTTTAAAATGCAAAATACATCTTTGATTTTTCTGTTTTTTATCATATAAAAACATAACTTTAGAATCTTTAAGGGCAGGGAATATTAAAAAAGAAAAAAAATTAAAGATTGCAACTCTTTTGAAGTGTGAGCTTTTTATTTACTTACTGACATCATCACTTATTATTTCACTAGTATAATTTTACACTGAAAATTTTCATTCTGCAGCCAGTGATGTAGTTGTAAAAAAAACCAGAGGGCATACGCTGTAGGCAGAGGGAGTATTGCTAAAGAGCTTATGCCCTAAAGCGTATATGCTATAGTGTTTTTGAGAAGTGGGTATACGGTATTCCTTAAAATAATCCAGAAAATAAACGGCGTATCCACCGTATATCCTCCAATACATCCCTGTCTGCAGCTTTTACTTTTCTTAGAATGAAATAAAGTTATTATAAACAGTTTAATAAGAAACACAGTGCCTACAATATGAAAAAAATCCCAGACAGCTCGGCCTACAGGCGCAGGTAGATTTCGAAGACGCAAACCGTGGGGTGCCTGTTTATTGGGAATTGCAGAAGAAATTACCTTTTTGCCATGATTCGGCAGTTAGGACCACCCACTTCGAAAACTACCTGTGTCTGTAGGCGGAGCCAGCAGGGATTTCTTTGTTTTTTTTTTGTTTTTTGTTTTTTTTTGCAGTAAGGGTTGGTCCTATAAAAAACTTGTTGATATTATTAAGAGGATTTATAATAAATTTAAGCGGATTTAATACCTTGTGAATTGACAAAGTAATGAATTTTTTTCTTCTTAAACCCCTATTCCCCCCCCCCCTCCCTCGAGACCATTTTTAATGATATCAAAATCTGTCATACATAAGTTTTCGGTCCTTTTCCTAGAAGTAATAATAACTTTAAACGGATTCGATACGTATCATAATTAAGAAGTTATGGGTTTTTCTGTTTTCACAAAAGGACCCCCCCCCCCCCCGTTTCGATTTCGCCCATTAACGAACCTGACCGAGATTTTGGTTTTCGGTTCTGGGAGTCATGATCGGCATAGATCTGCAAAAATTTTCCAGAAATTCCAACATAGGGGAGAATGTAATAGGTGTAGTATTTCTTACAAAATCTACCTAATATGCAATAATTTACTTTTATATGTATACTTTGATCATATATATCTGTGTTTGTGCGTGCATGTGTCAGAGAGAGAGAGAAATAGTATGAGCCCCCCCCCCCCCCCCCCCTATTGTTTGCTTCTAGCTACAGTCCTGTTTGAATTACATCCTGAGTTATAAGCGATTAATGTCTCATGACGACAATTTTTTTTCTTTCCCTGTCGTGTCCCGAAATTCGGTTTAAAATGCCAACTTTGATAGCATTTTCTGAAGGATCTTCTGCTTTTACCGAAAAATAGAAAAAAATATTCGATTACATAATTTCTGGCACCTTCCAATTTCATACGTTTACGAACAAAAATGAATTCATAAATGTGCCAGAAAGTAGCTGTTGGAATGATCTAGACCAGCCATACTCAACCTGCGGCCCGCGGACCGTATGTGGCCCGGCGACCTTTTATGTGCGGCCCGAGAAACATATTCATTATTACTTATAATTGCTAATTTAAATTTATGTTAAAACATCTTCAATGCTGTTTCCTTAGTCAAAAGTTCTTTTTACTTGTAGTCCTAATTTGTTCTACAGTGGTGCATACAATTTTAGGTAGCTTTCAATACAAAAAAGTATAAAGCTACCTATTGCAGCCGTTCGGAGGAAAGCAGTTCCGGAAAATTTCGATATATTTTCACCGATCATGACCCCCAGACCCCAAAACCACCCTCCGTTCAATTGTTGATTTATATATATATATATATATATATCCACATATATATATATCTGACCTATGTCATACGATAACGCTCGTATTTATAAATCAATTTTGATGAAACTAATTGTGTGTATTAAGCTCACCAATGTCTCGACCGAGTTCGTTGGCCAGCTTAGTCCGCCATTTTGTTTCAAGATGGCGGCCATTTAAAAATTTAAAACTAAAATAAATACACAAAAAAGTTAAAAATTCAAATTTATAATTACGTGTTAGGCCTTGATACAAGGATTCCAGAGCATTATTTGGTTTACCTCTATCTTAAAAAATGGCTGAGATAGAGCAGTTTGAAATTCTAGGGGGGCTGACATTTTGAAACAAAACAACACATTAACGCGATTACTCGCAAATTATTTTCTTTCATTGTTGTAATAATGTTCCCAATCATACTCATAAAACTATATATTCATATCCGTTAGCGCCAAATTCTCGCCAAAATTGGCGACATTTGGCGAAATATCGCCAAATTTGGCGACCAAAATAAGTCTTCATAAATGAAGCCAATTTGGCTATTGCTCAATAATTTGGCGAATTTCTTATTCAAATTCAGTATTAACGAATCTTTTGTAAACGGTTTCTTTGCATTTTAGCTTGCTGCTTTCGTGTAACATTAGCTAAAATTTTCAAACGAAGATATAGGAAAGCTACCTTTTCCTCCCGGTACAGGCCGGAAGGACTTTTTAATCTTCAACTCTAATCAAACATTATTCCAAGTTAATTAATTTTGCGCTACATATTTCTACATAAAAAAAAGGGTTTTTGTATCGAGCAAATGATTGATTTATTAAAGAAAATATCCTGATTTTTTTTTTCTTTAGAACTTGGAAATGTTGCATTGTTATATTATTACGTTTTATACTTATCACATAGATAAATAATAATGCTTATTAGTATTAAACGTTTGTCGCAGAAAAAAATTGGCAGCACAAAATTTTACACCACTATTTCCAAACAAGAATCGTTATTGCATATTTCTATATCAGTTTGAATAGAAATCAGCCCCGAAATATATTGTTTGGAAATAGTGGTGTTAAAATGTTTTGGTAACATTTCTTCCGCGACAAATTTTCAATCCGTCTGATTATATTAACTTTATTATATTGCTTTGTAACACTACTTTTATTAGCTTACTATTTTAATTATCCGTTTTTACAATAGTAATATAAGTGCGTTGCGGCCCGCCTAACATCGAAAACATATGTTTGCGACCCGCGAGAAAATAAGGTTGAGCATGGCTGATCTAGACCAATGAGATTTAGGTTTTGATTAAAACTAAAATCATCCAACATAAAGATCAGCAAGAGTATCATCTTGCATTCGATTAGCATAAATTTATATAAAAGTAAATAACTAAAACGTGATTGTAATAACACTCTCTGGGCATAGCTAAGAGAAATTAGTTAATTACAAGAAGAAAAAAAGGCTATAAAAAGAACAAATAAATTAACTATATATAACTCCTACAAAGATAACATGCGTTGTGAATTAATTTTTCGGGGAAAGCTTTGCCTTTTGAGTTACTTAAATTTGATGATTTACTAATTAGCCTACTTAAAATCATCTATAAAGAATGCTAAAATCGATGCTAAGGAAATGAGTCATCACAATGCTAAATGATTAATACTTAATAATAAACATAAAATATTTATTTACATATTTACATACAAAATAAATTAATATCAAACTGAATTAAAACAAGCATAGTAGATTTAAAATTACAAAATGCTACCATGTGTTAGCTTCATTATTATGTTACTATTTTTTAGAGATTTATATTTAGTCTAATTATTATAAATTCCTGGGGAAAATTCATTCCCTAATAAATATGGGTGATTTCAATAATTAAAATTATGCACATTATAAATAGATCGAAAGGTGCCTGCTATTTTGCAGAGATCTAACATCTGGCTGGTTCTTCATCCGTCTGGGCATGGGCACATTGCAAAAATTTATAAATAAATCGTTGTATGATATTATTTTAACTTGTGGTCAAAGCCTCTTAATAAAATTACGATTACATTGATGCATAGAGTAATTAATTATACTCTCTCTTGAATTTTAGCTTCATTTATAGAACTTAAGCATCTAATGTTCTTCTGTAAGCAGCAGCTAAACTGCATCGTCAGGGAATTGTTGAGCCCCACCAGTGGCAGAGAGGTTGTGCTCTCGAAGCTGGTAGACGGGAGGTGCTGGGTTCGATCCCAATCGCGCCCGTCGGCCTAATCGTTCGGAGTTTTCGTGGTTTTCTTCGAGCCGTGGATTTATCCATGCGTAAATACGGGTTAGGTTCCCTTAGAAAGACCCCCACGAAGGGCACTCCCCCCGGGCCTATATCCCAAGTGCAGATAATTGGCCGTCAACAATCATCAGGGAATTGTTGAAACTCTCTTTTACAAGTGTTTTTTTTAAACTGAACTGTTTCTTAAAAAGTTTTCCACTTAACTCCCTACTTGTTATTCTGTTGTTTTTTTTTTTTTTTTTGCATGTATCATGCTTTTATCTTTAAAAATGAGTCAGAAAGTTTGGCGCGGTCTGCTTTCCTTGCAGCTATCCAATATAGAGGATTTGATCGTCATTTCATTAATACTATTGTAAAATATGTGAAAACAGAACCCGTATGCAACGGAATCCAGTCTTTTAATTGGAAAATTTCATGGTCCAGGCAGGAAAAAAGAATAGAATATGGCACAATTATAAAAGATCAGAGACGATGTACCTGCTAAAACAAAAAACTAAAATGAATTTTTCCCGGCCTTTTGCGATACCGACTTAGCAGATCTAACTGAATTTATTTTCATTTTAAATTAAAGCTATATTTAATGTATTTTATTAAAATCTGTAATGATTAATGCTGATATTTGCTGATATTTAACTAATTGACTAATCAAATAACTGCAATAAAATTTCAAATAATTCTATAATTTAAAAACTTCTATTATTTAAAAGAAAAAAAAAAAGGAGAACCATAAAATTGTCTGCTAAAATATTCCCACAATAAATGCACGCATAAGAAGTCACATTTAATTTTAACAGCTTTCTTCTGCATCACTGCATGAATTTTAATGATGTTTAGCTTTAGGATAATTGCATAAGAAATTTATACCGTCGCCGCAAGGGGGAACTTTCATTTTCTATTTGACCGAAGATTCTAACTAAGCCAATATTTATTTATTTGTTTTACGTATTCTTTGGTGTACTTGGCAATTTAATGGGAAAAGTTTGTCGATTCTTATGAATTTTTATTACTAAATTTTTCTTTTAATGAGTACTTGAATTTATCGCTTTCCCGAAGAAAGTAATAACTATTGGTAAGAAAAATTAATAGGCGGCATATAATTCAGACTTCTCACTAATACAAACCTGCCATTGTGTATTAATAATTTATATAATAGATATTTACTCTAGTTTTTATTGATGCAGTTAAAATATAAATTTCTATTTACTTTTCATTATTATTAAGTGAGCAGGGTGATAATAATAAATATAATATTCCATAAGTTATTTGTAGATAATTGTGGAGCTAGAAATAGAAATTCTGGATAAACGATATATAGGAATAAATTAAAATCCTGACAATGTCTCAAAAATTCTTACAAACACAAAAACACAAACTTCAGTTTTGGAAAACATTACTTTTTCTTTCAGGTAAAGATGTGACTTATGTTAAAGCCTAATGAACGTGAATATTACATAACTGTTCAATATACTTTGAATGATTTTATCTATATACATTTCTCTAGAATTCTAAAATGGTTTGAAATTATATTTAATTCCAGTATGTTTATATCTGCAAAACTTCTTGATGAAATAGTAGATTTTAAGGACAGAATGGTTTATTTGGCAGATCCCTTTCTCTGCAGTTATTTAACAAAAAAGTTCTGTTCGTAATAAGCATTAACATTTTATTTAGCAGACCTCTTTCTCTGAAGTTATTTAACAAAGAAGTTCTGTTCGTAATAAACATTAACATTTTATTTGGCAGATCTCTTTCTCTACAGTTTTTCAACAAAGAAGTTCTGTTCATAATAAACATTAACATTTTATTTGTAAGATCTCATTCTCTAAAGTTATTCAACAAAGAAGTTCTATTCGTAATAAACATTTTATTTGGCAGATCTCTTTCTCTTATTACAGTTATTCAACAAAGAAGTTCTGTTCGTAATAAACGTTAACATTTTATTTCGCAGATTTCTTTCTCTACAGTTATTCAACAAAGAAGTTCTGTCCCTAATAAACATTAAAATTTTATTTTTCAGATCTCTTTCGCTACAGTTACATTCAACAAAGAAGTTCTATTCGTAATAAACATTAACATTTTATTTGGCAGATCTCTTTCTCTTATTACAGTTATTATACAAAGAAGTTCTTTTCGTAATAAACATTAACATTTTATTTGGCAGTGTTAGGGGAACCGTCGGTAGCGTAATAAATTTTCTTATTTTTATAAATAGTTAAATCAGTCTTCAAATTTAATATACATTTTCATCTTTTGATATGTTAAAGAAGTTTGTTCAGCTTACCTGAAATTTTCCTTTTTTGCGCCAAGTGATATCCACAGTAATCCAAAGTGTTGTAGCGATATTTATCTTATCCATTGATTCACTTATATTGGGTAATAAGAAATAGTATTAGTAGAAAATAACAATTGTGTGAAATGAGCAGAAGATTCATTTTCCTTTGAATATAATATTATAATTCTTGGCTAGATGTACATGTTTAAAATCGCGTTTTGGAGGCTGCATATAAGTGCTCCAATTTTACATTATATTAAAATATATTTACATCATATATATACAAGAGCGTCTTAACTGCTCGGATACATTTTGGAAACTGAAGGGAGATTGTTATTTGAGTTCTGTGCACACGCGCGGGATAAACAGCTGTAGTTTGAAGGAGGGAGATCTGCAGTATTTCTCCAATTAGTTAGTTTCGACAGTCTCTGGTTTTATTCACTGTTTTGCATCTGCGGTTGTCACTTAAAGTACTTATAGTTAATTGGGGTCTGGTTTTTAACATGTTTTTCAATCGTTCGCTGCACGTGGAGATTAATTAACTGCATAAAAAAGGTTTCTCCGTCACTCCCCCGTAATCTCCTGTGTGGGGAATGGTTGAAGATTCAGTTTCTTACGGTGTTTTTCATACACAGGCTTGGGAGTGGGCTTCGTGAGAGTGTCGGCTATCATTTCTTCACTAGGGCAGTATTGTAGATCGATTTTTCCTTCTTCTTTCATAAGTTTGATGTTGTGGAAACGTATGTCGATATGCTTGGATCGCTTAGTATCTTTATCGTTTTCAGTCATTTTTATACAGGACATATTATCCTCAAATATCGTGATGGGTAGTTTTTGTGGAATGTTGAGGTCGCTTAGCAAGTTTGTTATCCAACTTAATTCTTGTGCTGCGTTGCTAGCTGGAACGTATTCAGCTTAGGCTGACGAAAGTGCAATGCAATTTTGCCCTTTTGTAATCCAGTAAATCGGCGATTTTCCTAGCATGAATAGATTTCCTGACGTTGATTTACGTGTTTTCAAGTCACCAGCCCAGTCTGCATCGGCGTATGCTGTTAGGATGGGCTTGCTGTTTGCGCTAAAAGTTAAATTCAAATTTTCTGTAGTTTTGAGGTATGAAATGATTCTTTTTACTGCTGACCAGTCCTTTTGGCGTGGTGTTTCGTTTCTACGACATAATATGTTTACTGCTGCAGATATGTCAGGACGCGTGATTGTTGATATGTAAAGTAATGTGCCTGTCGCTTGTCGATATTTCGTGTTATTAGGTAAAAGATTATCGTCGTCTTCAAGTCTGTTGAATCCAGCAATCATGGGTGTGTAATGAGGTTTCATGTCGTTTAAATTCAGTTTTTTCGCTAGTTCCTGTATTTTATTGTTTTGATTTAGGTAATATGTATCGTTGATTTTATTAATGTTTATGCCTAGGTAATTATTCACTTCTCCTAAGTTTTTTAGTTCATATTCTTTCTTAAGTTGGTTTATTGTTTCTTCGATATCACTGTCCTTTCCTGCTATCAGGATATCATCTACATAAATAATGATGTATATCGGATTTTCTTGATTTGATTTAAAGTTACAGACATGGATCATTTTTGCTCTGTATGAAATTATTGTTTGTGAGTGTTTCCGATATTTTGGTGTACCAGGCCTTTGCGGCTTGCTTAAGACCGTAGAGGGCTTTTTGAAGTTTACAAACTTTTCTTTCATCGCCGGGTTTAATATACCCGTCTGGTTGACTCATATAAACAGTTTCAGTTAATTCACCATGCAAGAATGCTGTGGATATGTCAACATGTTTCACGTTCAAATTTTTGTGCAATGTAGAGATGAGAAATGCACGTATTGTAGCGTGCGAAACTACAGGTGCGAAAGTTTGATCATAGTCAATCCCGAATCTTTGACTATATCCTTGTGCTACTAAACGCGCTTTATAGCTTTGAACATTTCCTAAATTGTCCTTTTTTAGTTTAAAAGTCCATTTTGAGCCGATAATTTTTGTTCCGGGTGGTGGATCTGTTAAAGTCCAAGTGTTATTTTTTCTTAGGCATTGTATTTCATTTTGTGTTGCTTTTATCCAATTTTGTTTATCATTAGTATTTTTCATTTTTTCGATATCTTCCCAATTTTCGGGAATGTTTTCAGATGAACTATTTGTGAGACAAACATATCTGTCAGGAGGAACGCCTCTATTTGTCCTATTAGACCTTCTTGGTTCAATTGGTTGCTGTTTGGGCACGGATGGTGTCTCCTCACTGTCAAGTTTTATTTCTAAGTGATTTTCATGTCTATCCGGTAATTGTGTATTGTCATCTGATGTTTTTGTGGTGTTTTGTATCTCCTCAATGTTATCTGAGTGTACATTTTCATTTTCAAGAAATTTTACCGTTCTCGCTATTATGATTTGTTTTCCTTGTGTGTGAATTCTATAACCAGTCGATCGTGTGTCATAACCTACGAACGTTCTGGTTTGAGCCCTGTTATCGAGTTTTCCTCTATTTACTTTATCGACGTAAAATAGCGCTTTACAACCGAATGTTCTTAAGTGTTTAAAATTCGGTTTAACTCCTTTCCATAATTCGTAAGGTGTTCTGTTGTTGTTTGCTTTAGTTGGGAGTGGGTTTTGTAAATATGTTGCAGTGTTTATGGCTTCACCCCAAAAATGTTTGCTTAATTTTGCTTGTGATAGCATGCTTCTAGTCATATCTAATAAACTTTTATTTTTTCTCTCCGCAACTGCATTCTGGCTCGGATTATGCGGGACAGTCAATTGGTGTAAAATTCCGTTCTGTTTTAAGTATTCATCTATCTCTTGATTTACATATTCACGACCGTTATCCGATCTAATTTCCTTAGGTTTTTTACCGAACTGATTTTATATCATCGTTATATACTCTATTATCTTTTCAGCAACTTCGCTCTTTTTAGATAATAAATATATCGTAGTATATCGGGAATAGTCATCAATAAGAGTCATAAAATAAATTTTTCCGCCTAAAGTCGGTGTATCTAAAGGACCACATACGTCACTATGGATCAAATCCACGATATTAGTAGCTCGGTTTGTTGCTGATTTAGAATACGGCATGTTAGTTAATTTAGTTTCGATACAAGTTACGCATGTTTTATTTTGATGTTTACATTTTCCTATCTTTATTCCGTCCGCAAGTTGATTTGTTATTATAGATTTAATCGCGTCATAATCTCTGTGACCGAGTCTGCGATGCCAGAGATCTATGCATTGTTTGCTGTCACAGTTATACGTTATGTTTACATAATTTTGTGGTTCTTCCACATCGTCCATTTCCTCAATAAGGTATAAATTTTTCTCATTTTTCGCCCTAATATATATTTCTTCATCAAAGATCAAATCGCATTTATTATCGTCGAAGATTAGTTTACACCCGTTTTTAGCGGCTTTACTAACCGAAATTAGGTTTGACTCTAAGTCTGGGACATAAAGCACTTCGCGTAATTTCGTTAGTTTTTCTTTTCCTTCGGGGATTAATGTTTTTATAAAAACTTCTCCTGAACCTAACGCTGTCAGTTTATTACCATTCGCGATCGTTACTGAAGTTTTATTATAATCAATAAATTTACTAAATAGGCTTTTATCATTACAAATGTGCGAGGTAGATCCTGAATCGAGAATCCAGTTATTTTTGCCTACTTTTTCGGTGATTAATGCTTTATTTTGCGTTTGATCATTTGCGTATTTTCTTTCGTTTGGAATTTTATTTTCTCTACGAGTTTCGGTCTTTTCATAACATAATGAAGATGAGAAATTCTTTTTATTTTTGAATTGATTGTTACGAGGATTTCCGGATTGTACCGTGTTTCTGCTCTTGTAGTGCCAGCATTCGTAAGTGGAATGATTTTTCATTTTACAGTTGTTACAATATTTTTGTTCTCTTCTATTTTCAGTGTGTGTATATCTCCTATTTGTTTTAAATGCTCTCTCGTTGTTGTTATATCCACTATGTGATTGTCCTGACATTTCATGTCTACGATTATATTCATCCGTTAATTTTTTTTTGATAAAATCAGGGGTGAGCTCATTTTCTGGTCTCGCCTCCAACGCAGTTATCAAAGTATTGTAACTGGGGGGAAGAGAACACAGAAATAGCGCGGAAATATGTGAATCGCTAATATTTTCTCCAATGGCATTAAGTTTATCTATAATTTGCAAGATATTAGTGATATGCGTGATCATGTTTGCACCCTCAGCTAATTTAGTACTGTATAGTTTCCGTAACAGGTAAAGCTTACTAGATAAATTGCTTCTCTCATGTATATTTTTCAGAGCTTCCCATGTTAATTTGGCAGTATCTAAGTTTTTTACATTTACGATTTGAGAATCATCGATGCTTAGGTTTATTAGAGCTCTAGTCTTGCGATCTTTTTTGTGCCATGCGGGATCGGCTGGATCCGGTGGATCTTGTACTATAATATCGTCGAGTTCCTCTTTAATCAGGAACATCTGCATCTTGAACTTCTATGTACTATAATTCGTAGAATTGAGTTTCTCAATAAATTGAGTATTTTCTTTTATCGCATTCATTATTACTTTTTTAGTGTTCTTTTATTTATTATTATATTTTTAGAAATTTGTTAAATTATCGTTTTTTTTTTTTTTTTTTTTTTTTTTTTAATACTGGGATATTCTTTTTTTCAGTCTTTCATAACCTTTGTTAGGGGAACCGTCGGTAGCGTAATAAATTTTCTTATTTTTATAAATAGTTAAATCAGTCTTCAAATTTAATATACATTTTCATCTTTTGATATGTTAAAGAAGTTTGTTCAGCTTACCTGAAATTTTCCTTTTTTGCGCCAAGTGATATCCACAGTAATCCAAAGTGTTGTAGCGATATTTATCTTATCCATTGATTCACTTATATTGGGTAATAAGAAATAGTATTAGTAGAAAATAACAATTGTGTGAAATGAGCAGAAGATTCATTTTCCTTTGAATATAATATTATAATTCTTGGCTAGATGTACATGTTTAAAATCGCGTTTTGGAGGCTGCGTATAAGTGCTCCAATTTTACATTATATTAAAATATATTTACATCATATATATACAAGAGCGTCTTAACTGCTCGGATACATTTTGGAAACTGAAGGGAGATTGTTATTTGAGTTCTGTGCACACGCGCGGGATAAACAGCTGTAGTTTGAAGGAGGGAGATCTGCAGTATTTCTCCAATTAGTTAGTTTCGACAGTCTCTGGTTTTATTCACTGTTTTGCATCTGCGGTTGTCACTTAAAGTACTTATAGTTAATTGGGGTCTGGTTTTTAACATGTTTTTCAATCGTTCGCTGCACGTGGAGATTAATTAACTGCATTTCAACAAAGAAGTTCTATTCGTAATAAACATTAACATTTTATTTGGCAGATCTCTTTCTCTTATTACAGTTATTATACAAAGAAGTTCTTTTCGTAATAAACATTAACATTTTATTTGGCAGATCTCTTTCTCTACAGTTATTCAACAAAGAATTTCTGTTCGTAATAAACATTAACACTTTATTTGGCAGATTTCTTTTTCTACAGTTATTCAACAAAGAAGTTCTGTTCGTAATAAACATTAACATTTTATTTTTCAGATCTCTTTCGCTACAGTTATATTCAACAAAGAAGTTCTGTTCGTAATAAACATTTACATTTTATTTGGCAGATCTCTTTCTCTACAATTATTCAACAAAAAAGTTCTGTTCGTAATAAACATTAACATTTTATTTTTGCGTAAGTAGCAGGTTTTCATCCTCAAAATTTACTTTAAAATTCGAGGTCCGCGTGGCACATAAATATTTGGGATTTGACTAGCATCTATAATAATATCACCATGCATTGCTCCTTGCATAAAATTTTTTGGTAGCTATTTTATATACAGAACATACTTTCTGACACATTTTCAACTCATTTTTGTTTGCAAACGCATGAAATTAGCTGCTGTATTCTTATTCAGAAACTTTGTAATCGAAATTTTTTTTTTTCATTTTTCTTTAAATATAATAGAAGACCTTTCAAAAATTGCTGTCAAAATTGACGTTTTGAACAGAGTTTCCGGACACGACATCGAGAGAAAGGGAAAAAGCTGATGTCGTGATACAATAATCGCTTATAACTCAAGATATTATTCATTTATCGAAAAATGAAAAAAAATATATTCGATTACAAATCACTTCAATAATCAGGCTTGCAAGTGTTGTGCTTTTGCGTTAAAAATGAATTAGAACCTCAAGAAAATATTTTTCCGTGCTCAACAACGCGAAATTTTCTGACCTATATTCTAACTCATTTTCAAACAGTTTTTTTTTCCTTTTTTGATAAATGAATCACATCTTGAGTTATAAGCGATTACTGTCTCGCGAGATTTTTTTTTCCTTTCTCGCGCTGTTGCGTGTAGAAATTCGGTTCAAAACATCAACTTTGACAGCATTTTCTGAAAGATCTTCTGCCTCTAATAAAAAATGGAAAAGAACAGTACAATTTCAAAGTTTCTGAATAAGAGTACCTGCCAATTTCATGTGTTTGCGAACAAAAATGAATTTTAAAATGTGTCAGAAAGTAGCCAGTTGCAGAACAGCCTTAAGCAATTGTGAAAAATGTATAATTTTAACTATGCAATTTTTAACATAAACTGTTCTTTAAGTGTTTGTCTCCTGTTTATTCTCCCCCCCCCCTCTCCAAATGTGGTATTAAAATTCCGTGTTCGTGTGTCACACTAGGACGCAGCATACATGAACAAGTGGGTAAGTGTGATCGAAGATCACTCAAAGGGTTTCGTTTGATATTCCATTCAAAACACTTTATCCTTTCTTTAATAAATCCAAATAAATTTCATTTAGCAACAAAAGAAAAAAAAAGTCTTGTTTTTTATAAAGTAAAAATTTACAGGTCTACTTTTTTTGTTTTTTCGAATATCTAAACCAGCCCGATAGCGGACGGAGCCCGCTATTATATTCTGTAATAATAATATCTGTCATGTGGTCTAAATACGATATTTAAAAAAAAAAATTAATTTCAAAATTAAACATGTTGTACACTTTCAAAATGTTAAAATATGCGAATATTTCCATAATCGGGTTTTTATCATGATTCAATACGTTCCTCAAACTCATATATTTACTATTTTCTATTACTGATAATGATACTCGCTTTGTATTATTCTGAAACATTTGAAAAATCCGTTAAACTTCCGATATGACGTCAGATTTTCTTTTTAATTCTCTAATGACGTGTATTAATCTGCTTTGTGTACATCCACATACTCCTTGTATTATTGAGAAATCTTTCCGTTTCATTACCACTATGACGTCAATCAATTTTATTTCATATTAATCTTTTTTTCAATGGGTGAAACTTTTTATTTCATTTTCATTTTTCACGTGGAAATCGTCTGATAGAAAATTAATTATTATAGAAAGAATTTCATCGTGGATTTTTAATTTTTGGCATCTGCTATAACGAAAAATGTTTAAATTTAATAGGAAAAGGCTGTTAGAATTTTGGTTTTTTATCTCTATTTATTAAAATAATACGATTTTTTCAAATTTTAATATTTTGAGCTCTTCATAGCTGATATTCAGAAATATACACGAAGTTTCAACTCTGTAAGTTATATAGTTTTTGAGAATGGCTCTGTGACGGACAGACAACGAAGCGGGAGTAATAGGGTTTCGTGAGATGAACGAAACCCTAAAAAAAATACACTATATATTTTCATTATAATCTACAGCTCTATTTCATGAATCTTTAAAATCTGCATTTACTAACTTTATTCTATTTAAATAAGCATGGCTTATTTAAATAACTGCAATAAAATTTAAAATGTTTCTATAATTAAATTCTATTGTTCTTTAAAAAAAAATAATAAATAAAGGTAAGTATAAAACTGCATGCTAAAACATTCACAGTATAAATGCAGCATGCATAAAAAGTCACATTTAATTCTAACAGCTATCTTCTGCATCACTGCATGAATTTTAATGATGTTCAGCTTTGGGTATGTCGCATAAGAAATTTATAGTATCGCAGAACGAAAGTTTCATACTTGATTTGATCGAAGATTCTAGCTTAATCAATATTCATTTTCTTTTATTTCACTCATTGTTTGCTGTATTTGGCAACTTAATGGGAAAAGTTTGTCGATTCTTATGAATTTTTATAACTGAATTTTTCTTTTTATGATTTTCAGAATTTATTTATTTGGCGAAGAAAGCAATTGGTATGAAAAATTAATGTGGCTTGAGCTAATTGAGACTTTTGAATAAAACAAACGTGATGATTTGTATAAATAATTTACTTAAATAAGTAAATTTTTCGAAGATTGCGTAAAACTTGCTTTGTAACGGGCTAATTTCTAAAGAGATTGAAATTTCACGTTTTAAATTGTTGTATAATGCGATTTTTATGTTATACTATAGAATTTCATCGTAACTTACACGAATAAAACTTGAATAAAAATAAGAATAAGAATTAGGATTAAATTACAAATAAATTAGATTTAACAAAAAAAAAAAAAAAAAAAGAACAAAATTGAAATAATTAAGGACAATTTTAAGTTAGCGTTACACAAATGAGAGAAAACTTCGCATATCCCAGAGAATGTGACGAATAATATACGAATTAAACATTGTATTGGTGATCTATTTTTTTTCCTTTGTTTGTCTTTATGGTGTGCTACAACGACATATTAAAATCCGCTGCATAAATTATAAAATAAGAAGAGAGATAGTTCGTGCACTTTCAGAAGTACACTGCAAAAGAAAAAAATGTTGATTTTACGGTATAATACTGGCACCCTAGCTGCCAGTATTATACCGTAAAATTCAGCTGGAATGCCAGTAAAAGTTAGGCCAGTAAAATCAAGATTTTTTTTTCCTTTCAGTGTATTGTCTTAGCTGCTGTAAAAACGATTTTGAAGAGATAACACCACTACATCATTTTTTTGTAAGAAATATACAGAAAACCTTCCACAGTTACCATGCTAAAGTTAAGCACAAAGGAACCTGCTAATTTCGCTTCATTAGAGCAATGGAACATTACACATTAGGCTCATGGCCAAAATTATAGCTTAAAAATTGTACTGGACAAATAAAATCTGACGCAATAACCTAAGTGACTTCGTATTCCAATAACTAATTATTCACAATATTAAAGCATGTTTTATAAGTACCATTTATTGTAACTTTAGCAATTTTATATTTCTACTGGCTTATTTTATTTTTATCATTTTTTTCCGAAATTAATAAAAAATAAAATAGCTGGAAAAAAAACCTAAAACTACTCAAAAACTAAAGTTCGTTGAGCAGTTCCAGGGGAAATTAAAGTATTTTCGGAAATGGTATTAAATTAATTCAAAAAATATTGGAGTTCTTTCTTCTCGCATTCCCTCTTGATGCCACAACTTGAATCAAAATTTCATGACTTCCTCTTCTTCCAAAAATGAACTCTATACAGTTTTCATCCAATTACGCTACTTTCTAGTATCTCTTTGAATGGAATTTCGAAATAGAGGCTAAGAAATCAAGTGACAGGGACAATGCTCTTTTCTCTAAACCTATTTTCTTCCTTTACTAAGAACTTGGGAGTGAAAATTCTTAAGAAGACTTATTTCTAACAAGTTTGAAAAGAAAATGGCTTAAAAGTGAGAACCGAATAGCATATAAGCGAATAAGCCTTCCTGAGCAGATTTAAAAGAATTAAATGAAGAAAACAAAACCACTCATTTTATACTTTGTTCCATTGTATTCGGTTTAAATTTAGCCGAACTTGGTGGCAATGAAATATACATTTAATCTTAAAATTCGCTTTGTGCAAGTGAAAAATTATCAATATCCTTTTATCTTTGAAGTGCTTAAAGTTTAATTACTTTTAAATTCAAAGAATATAAGTTTGAAACTATGGTAAAAATATTTGTACAATTTTTAATCGGATTTTAATTGGATTAAAAAAAAATATTTTAATGACTTTAAGCTTCTTCAATTTTAGAGTTTTTTTTTTTTTTTTTTTTTTTTAAATATTAGAAAGTTAGTAGTTGTGTGAAAATGAAAATTTCGCTGTTTAGGAATTTTCAGATATAAACTAACTACTTTGTGACACATTCTAAAATTCATTTACATTTTTAGATGCAATGCAGATGCACAAAACTGGCCAGTGTTCTTACTAAATTAAGTAAAATTTAAAAAAAAAATCGAAAAATGTTTTCCAATTTTTGATAAAAACAATAGCAGTTTCCGAAAACGCTATAAAAACGGACGTTTTAAGTAAATTTTCGGGGAGCAACAGCACTGAAAAGATCATCATGAGACAAAAACAGCAAATAGTTTATAACTTTCAATAGAGTTATTGAAAAGTAAAAAGCGTTATGCGATTCAAAGTCATTTCAATAGTCATAGCTGCAAATTTCATGTTTTTGCTCTATAAAAATTAATCCGTGAATGCCTGCCAGAAAGTTTTGCGCTGTTGAGTGAGGAACAGCCTTAACACAGCCTTATTACAAACACTTTTTTAACTTAATCGTTGAATCCAATCCGATATTTTTGCATTATTTATAGTGTTGAAAATTTGCAGCAAACTGTCCAGTCATTCAACAATTTTTATTAAAAACAGTTATACGTAAACATAATTTATATCTATTATGACGATAATTTGGTCAATAATGTAGTCAGATGTGCTTTGTAATATGGTCAGGTAACCGTTATCTTTAAAAACGGTCCATGATTGGAGAGTTTGCTGCAGATTTTTAACAGTGTAGAATAGAATGGTACAATCAGAAAATTTATGTACGAGATAATTTACATGCTAATTAAAAACTCGGTCAAGTTCAAGAGAATAACATATGTGTGAGTAGATGATTTTTTTTCTTTAGAAAGATATATAAGTATTTTGTCAAATCATTATACATTTTGAGCTATTATCGTAGAAGTATATCATAATACAATAAAGTATAAAAAATGGTATTGTCTATAAACAATCGAAAAAATGCGTTATCTTGGTGCAATGTAACATAATATTTTTTTTTGTACAAAGATCTAGGGTACTTTAAACACAAGCCGACTCTTTCGTCATCTGCCCTGGGCTTTCTACTGAAATATTTTTTATTTTTTAATTGAAAACTTTTCATTTGTAGATAAGCCCGCACTAGCTATATATATAATTTTAATATTTTGACTTTTATATTTTATTTTTAATTTTAAAAGTTTTTGATGATTTTTTTTTTCAAAATAGTAGCAATTAAGTTATTTCCATTGTTGCAGATAAAAGGGGAATAATGAGCATTACTATATTTCTATTAATGTCATTTTTTTAATTTCAATGAAAAATAACTTTTAAAAAAATTAACACAAAATGACGTTACGGTTAAAAAATACGCATTTTTACTCAAAAAGTTTTGTAACATTTCATTATTTTTCATTCCGATGATACTGAGCTTGTGAGACGCTAATTTCAGAGGGTAGCGAAATGCTTCAGTAAGTGAAAATGACGTCATATTTAAAAACGACCATTTTCGTTTATAAAACTAAATATTTTACTACGAATGCATATGCATCTAAAAGCCATAAATTTATGGACTGTTTAAACGCCTTATGATATGAGAATCATATATTAAGTTTTAACCTTCCCTATCCTTTATTTAATTTATATTTTTCCCTTTCCTTTTTCAAAATTTAATTGAGTTATCTTTAACTACAAACAGTAATCCCGCTGTAATTTATACCCTTTCCCTTTTTCATTTTCACTTGTGCTCGATCACTAATATCTCACGGCTTTTCGATTAAAAAAAAAAAAAAAGAAAAGAATTACATCAGCACAGATGCCTTTTCGTAATTTTACTTTCCGTAACCATGCTTATAACACAATATGTGCATAACGCATTTTTGTGGCCACAAAAGTTATGCGAATCTTCCATTTGGCCCAAATGCATGCCCTTATATGGTAGTGGTAATAACTCAATCACTCACACCCATGTCTAAAAATATATTCTCATTGTTAAAAGCACATACTGTTTTGTCTGTCAAAAATCCGTTCACATGAGAAAGATATTTGTCGGTTATAATCGCCATAGTGATATTACTTTTTGAAACAAAATTCGTCCTGTCGCCAATAATCTGGTAACCTCGCCGGCAAATACCATTAGTTATGCGGCAGCTTCATCTGAAAGTATTTACGCCTAGACACTCTGTAGCAACCCTATTTTGGCGAGATTCTTGTCAGTGCAATTCCAACTTGTATCGTGGAAACAACTCACTTCGCTTGCTGTCTTCGCATAATAATGGCTGTTTAAGAGCGGCCATTCTTGTTTACCTTCTTCTGCCTTGGAACTTCATATGTCTACAAAATAAAATTCTGAAGATATACTGGAGTTTTTCTTTGCTAATTAAATACGTACCTGGATATTTCGTCATTCAATCACTCGAACTAATAACTATATTACAGAAATAATGGTGCCATACCAGCTCTTTTCTCCAGTTTAAAAAAAAAAAAAAAAAAAGAAGTTAGCATTGGCAGAAGGGGGGACGCTCTTACTTCACGTGTCATCGCTAATTTTACTTCAGCGCCTCTTCTACAAGTGTAAACGCCTTTGCCTGCACCTTCCCGTGTTTCTACAAACTCTCCCGTGATCAGTATACTTTGGATAATCAGCATGCATCAAAGAAAATTCCCGTTTGCATATTACCATCCCATCGGACCAAATGGACTGAATTGAAAACTTTGCCTGTCCTAGGATTGTCTCGTCCTTAGGCTATTGCTTCCAGCAACCCCCAGTGCCTGCCAACCCCCATGCCCTCTAATGTGTTTCATGCTCAATATGCTCCATGTGAATGACTCCCAGTGATACGATCCAGTCTACAATCCGTGTCATCTACTGTGCTTCACGCCCTATGAGCCCCCGTGGGTTCTGCCCAGTGTCTACACCGCTCAGTCAATATGCGTCCACAATTCCGTGAAAATTTAGTCGTTTATATTTATATTTCAAACTTTTGGGCTTCTCTGTAGATTTATGCTTCGCCAAAAATCCTGCAGAATTCACGGACTTCCAAGCATTCAAGTTCAACAGTGAAGTTAATGTTTCGGTGCTTTTATTTTTCTTAAGCTAAATAGAAGTTCCGTATCCCGCATTTAAGAACTCTTTTTCTCTTCATTAAACACTAGAATATTAGCAACAAAAAAAAAGACTATGACGTCAAAAGTACTCTTAGTAACATCTGCGTAACCCAAACGATTCAAAACTTTCGAACTATGCGTTCGTAATTCTGCATATTTTTCTCGCTTTGGTGGTTGTACAAAGAATAATAATAACACTTTCCAGTTTCGATATTCACTAGCCAGTGGACTTCGATCTACATTCAGATCATTGATAGTTCTGTGGTTTTTTTTCTTTCTCTGCAACTGAGACTCATCTAAAGTGAATAATGTCAGCTGTTTAAGTTTCCAGCTGATAAGGAGAACAAATTAACATAGAATGAACTGTTTGCATGCATACAGAAAGAAACCAGGATAAAACTAATTTAAACCCTAACAAATTATTCTTTTATCTGAGCAAACGGGGGAAATATATGATATGAGAATCATATATTAAGTTTTAACCTTCCCTATCCTTTATTTAATTTATATTTTCCCCTTTCCTTTTTCAAAATTTAATTGAGTTATCTTTAACTACAAACAATAATCCCGCTGTAATTTATACCCTTTCCCTTTTTCATTTTCACTTGTGCTCGATCACTAATATCTCACGGCTTTTCGATTAAAATAAAAAAAAAGAAAAGAATTAAATCAGCACAGATGCTTTTTCGTAATTTTACTTTCCGTAACCATGCTTATAACACAATATGTGCATAACACATTTTTGTGGCCACAAAAATTATGCGAATCTTCCATTTGGCCCAAATGCATGCCCTTATATGGTAGTGGTAATAATTCAATCACTCACACCCATGTCTAAAAATATATTCTCATTGTTAAAAGCACATACTGTTTTGTCTGTCAAAAATCCGTTCACATGAGAAAGATATTTGTCGGTTATAATCGCCATGGTGATATTACTTTTTGAAACAAAATTCGTCCTGTTGCCAATAATCTGGTAACCTCGCCGGCAAATACCATTAGTTATACGGCAGCTTCATCTGAAAGTATTTACGCCTAGACACTCTGTAGCAACCCTATTTTGGCGAGATTCTTGTCAGTGCAATTCCAACTTGTATCGTGGAAACAACTCACTTCGCTTGCTGTCTTCGCATAATAATGGCTGTTTAAGAGCGGCCTTTCTTGTTTACCCTCTTCTGCCTTGGAACTTCATATGTCTACGAAATAAAATTCTGAAGATATACTGGAGTTTTTCTTTGCTAATTAAATACGTACCTGGATATTTCGTCATTCAATCACTCGAACTAATAACTATATTACACGCCTGTACTTTGATTAGAACCTCAAGTGAAGAATGCGAATGTTCATACATGGAACGTTGTAAACTGGCAAATCTCAAGCTTGGTTCAAGCTTGGAAATCTATATATCAATAACATTTTGCGCGTTCAAAATTTTTCAAATGGTGAATATAAATAAGAGAATGTATTTAACGTTGTAAACTGGCAAATCTCAAGCTTGGTTCAAGCTTGGAAATCTATATATTAATAACATTTTGCGCGTTAAATTTTTTTCAAATGGTGAATATAAATAAGAGAATGTATTTAAATTTGGCGACTGTTAAAATAACGTTATGCTTAGATTTCATGGAAAAAAATTCTATGATTGTGCCAGAGTAACATAATTTTTGCTAATCTTCCATTACGTAATACTGAAGGTCAGAATCACAATCGATAATTTCATCATAATTACTAGTCTTGATTACTGATTACTTATACAAAAAACGTTTACTTTTTCAATAATTTGAAAAGTTGAAGTTAACGGAAATGGTATTTTGGTATCTTTAGTTTAAAATAATATTGGTTTCAAGAGTTAGACTAGCCAATGTAATATTGATTTTGTACTGTAATTATTTTTGTAGGTTTATTATAATTTCAACCTAGCAGTTCCTTTTAAAATATTTTCTTTCGTCGAATTTCGACGGGTTCCATATCATTTAAATAACTTAACTTTGTGCTTCAATAACTTATATGTATTATCTATTTTGAAATTTTAGGAATCTTAAAGCAACTAAGCTTCCTGAGTATAAAAACTTCTTTTGGCCTCAGGTGGCTAACTATTTCGACCGTCTATTAAGCATTTACAGCCTTGGCCAAAAGTATTAGGCACCCTGACTTTTAACATATTTTTGGCTTTTAAGGTAAACAATAAAAGGCTTATTGTTTTATAAATTATTATATTAATGTAAAATTGCAAAAATGTCAATATTTAGTCAGTCCACCCTTTTCTTTAATAACAGCAGCAATTCTTCACAGAAAAAAACAAAAACCCAATTTGGGTCAAAAGATTCTTAGGTATATGCCCAAATCGGGTAGGGTATTTAACAGTGCCCAAAATGGATACACAGTGGTAACCAAAACAGGCATGACCCGATTTGGGCACATACCTAAGAATCTTTCGACCCAAATTGGGTTTTATTTTTTCTGTGTTTGGGGCATACATACTGCGTACAAGGTTTGCACATTTTCCTGCACTTATGATATCCCACTCTCGAATAAGCGATTTTTTTAAACCTGCTTTTAATGTTATGCTGTGTTCTCTGATTTTACGTTTAAATATGCCCCAAAAGTGCTCGATTGGATTAAGATTTGGGGACTGCGCTGGCCAGTCCAGCAATACAATGTTTCTGTATTTAAACCAGCGCATTAGTGGCTGATTTATGACAAGGAGCATTGTCCTGTTGGAACTTGATGCCAAGAAAATTGGTGTCACCAAAAATGCGTGTTAACGAAGGCATAAGCACAGTTTCCAGCACATTTGTGTATTTTTGGCTGTTTATGCGGCCTTCGCAAGCAAACATATCACCAACGCCATTAGTATAGCCATGTAGTCCCAGATCATAATGCTGCCGTCTCTGTGTTGTACAGTAGGCACCACGCAATAATCTGGATGATATTCTTCGCCGATACGTTTTTTCACGAAGGTCACTGCGAGTGTTCCAAATACCTGGAAATAAAATAAAAATGATACAACTTAAAATATTCTCATTTGTATTACAAAAGTCGACTCTGACTGAATGATGGTTATTTTTCATTATAAGAAAGGGGTTAAAATGCTTACTTCAAAGTTAGATTCATAAGACCACAGAACATTTGATCAATCCTCTTCCGTAAAATATTGATGTCGAAGAGTCCACTCGAAGCGATTTTTCTTGTTGTTTTCTGAAAGCCGGGCTTCTTCCTGGTTTTGCACCTTTTTAACCCAGCGTCTGCCAGTTTTCTTCTTGCCGTTCGAGCACTTATAGTCTGTCCAATGATGTCTTCTGACAGAGCTGCAGCGAGCTCAGAAGAAGTGTTTTTGCGATCTCTCGTATTAGTTTTCTGTCCTGGTGTTTCATTGTCACGCGTTCTCTGTCCGTTCTTGTCTTGTTTACGTGACACAGAGTCTCCGTGAACCTTTTAATAGCAAATTGTACTACACATCGAGAACATTTCATCAACTTGCTTATCTCTACTTGAGATTTGCCTTGTTCATGCAATACCTGAATTCTTACTCTTTTTTCAACAGACATCTCACTTTTTTAGACATTTTAGAATTAAATGATGTAAATTCGCCACTAGATCACACACGGAAGTTACTTTGCGCTGCGAATGTCAAATAAAGACTGGCAAAACATTTGAAGTATTTTTTAAAAAATTGCATTTCGTTTGTTTTAGTCGCAAGATGTTGCCATCAGTCGTTCCAATGAGATTATCTATGTTTTGATTGACGTTTGACAACACAGCTTACGCCTTTGTATAAAGCGCTTGTTATTGTTTCTAGTATTTTTTACGATTTAAGGGTTTTATAAGGGGGTGCCTAATACTTTTGGCCAAAATTGTCTATATGCAATCAATTTTTAAAAAAAAAATGGGCCTGCTAAAGTGTCGTATGTCATACCCTTTCTGAAGTTAAATAAAATCTTAGAAAAATGCTATGTAACAAACACACCAATGATATTTAATAGGATTTTACGATTTCAAAGTCTACTTATACACCGGGTTTATGTTTCATAATTTTTCTTTAAAAACACAACATCCAAATAAAATTTATATTTTCTTGTGTATAAAAGTATGAACCTATAAAAGCACTATCTTGTATTGATCTTTCCTTCCGTTATCGATACGTGGAGGAATTTTCTCTATTTTTATCTATCAATGAATTTTTAGAGCAACCATTTCTCTTACCTTTCCGATTTCAATTTCTCGCTATGCTTTCCACATTACAGGCACGATCAAGAACGTAAAAATGGAATTTATTTCTTTGGCAGAGATAACGCATTCATAACTGCTACACATAAAATCCATTCCACGCGAGTAAAGCCGAAAATATTAGATGCAAAAGCTCTATTATTCTTTCTTTTTCTCTGTTTTTTGCAAGCGTTTCACGATAACGTTGTTTGTAACTGCATCCGTACCCCAGCCGTCGTTTATTTTGGTTGTTTGAAATCAATATCCAAAAAAATGTCGCGGAAAATAAATACTAAATAAAATGAAAAAAAAAAAGTCGAAAGATTGAATGCCCCAGAATTTGAAAAGAACAAGAACTAAATATATACACGGCAAACCGACACAAATATCTCGTGATTCAGAAGCGAACTGTTGCGAGATTAAACATGAAATATATATGGAAATGAAATATATATTTTATGGTTTTGAATGCAGTCGTTTTATAATTCAGCAGTATTGATTTCAATGAAGTAGTTTTAAATCGTGCTAAATGTCAACCAGTTTTTGGTAGGAAAACTGGATTTTAATAAAAAGTTTTATTTTGTTAAATTTCTAAATATTGAAGATGAAATATCAAAGGAAAAATAGGGCCATGCATGTTAAAATTAAATCTGTTCATGTTATAATGCAAAGTACGGAGAACTCTAATGAATAAAGTTCGTATTTCCAGCATGAAATATTTATAAAGCTGTCCATTTCTCATAAAATGCGATACTTTGATTTGTAAGTATTATAATTATAACAAATCTTATTGAGCGTTGATAGGCGATTATGGGTTTAATAAAGAACTTTTTCTAAAGTGGTTAGTTAAAAATATGAATTACTCCATGTCATACACTTATTATTTGTAAATTGACGCAGCTCAAAGATACATAAATTTTGAGATATTAATACGATACAAAAATATTTTCCACCTGCCTTGAAAAATACATTGACTTATTTAAAAAAATAGTGGATTTCGGGAAATTCTTATCATTCTCGCTTGGTGCTTCAAAGTACCATTATATTGTTAACAAACTGTCAAATAAGCACTTGCAATTTAGCTCATCTGAATAAAAGAAACTTATTTAGAATAAAAAGTATCATTAAATTCTGATCCATTTAAAAAATAATCAGCTCAGATTTGAAAACGTTTTTTATTTTATCTGAAAAAATATCAATTTGTGAGTTGTGTTACTCTGAGCTGATAATTTACTTTTGACAGTAGATTTAAAATAAAAAATCATGAAATTCTAACCCATTTCAAAAATAATCTTCACTTCAGAAATAACCTGGCCAGACATGAAAACTTTTTTTCTTGAAAAATGTGAATTTCTAAGTTGTGTTACTCTGAGCTCATAATTTACTTTTGACATTAGATTAAAAATAATAATAATTAAATATTAATCCATTTCAAAAATCATCAGCACTTTAAAAATAACCTGTCTGTTAAAAATAACCTGGTTCATTGATCCGACTTCAAAACTTTTTCTATTTTATCTGAAAAATTTGAATCTTGAGTTGTGTTACTTTGAATATTGTTAAGAATGCACGTGTGCGATATATAAAAGCGCGTGTTGGACCCAAGTTAGTCTTTTACAGCTATTTTCACAGCCAGTCGGTGATCTCCTTCGAAATTTCTATCAGGATAACTATAACTATGCCATTAATTATCAATCAAGACGTTCACTATTCAAAAATTAATTACAGTAGAGATTCAAAAATCAGTCATCATTTTTAGCATACCTTTATTGTTTGATTCCATAAGCATGATGAAAAAGTGAATGCAACTAGGAAATCTTCAAAATTTATACAACTGTTTCAGAATGGGACTCTGTAAAAGCAAAATTTCAATGCTATCAAATACATCATCGCCGTGATAATATAGATTTCCACCTTCTTTAACTGAAACTTTTCAAAAATATACAGTGAGAGTCTTATTTCTCAAATATTCACAAACTTCTAGAAAGTTTGGGAAAACTTAGCTGCTTCGGAATATGCTCCAGGGAAGACACATTTGACAATAAAACATTTGAAAACATACATGTACAAAGCTCCAGAAAACATCAATTTGGTTGACACTAATATCATACACCTGCGACAAATGATATTATGCATTTATTTGCAAAGAAGAAGGCTGAATGATTAAATTTTCCTATGTTATTGAATTATAGGAATTTATAATAACAGTTAATAAACCTTTTAACACTCACTTCCGTTTAAGCAGCAAAAAACGATTTTGAAATAAGATAAAAAGAATAAAATTTGAGTCCACAAATCTCACTTCGAAATATTTTGCTGACTACAGCCTTTGTTCACTTATAGGTAGATGTTCCTGATCTAATTCCTCCGTGAGGTTCTGCCATAAGAGAGACGCTAAAGAACAATGGAGAAAACTACAACAGTTACCTTCATTATCTAGAAACTAATTTGCATTTCAGGGTACTGTTTTCCATTTTATTACTCTGTCAGCTCAGCACGGATTACTAAATGTATATATATGTATACGTGACTGCTACTGAAGCAGCCTAATACTGTGACTTCGTCCCGCCTAAGAAATATTTAATTGTTTCCCCTTTCTGTTAAAATTGCTAATTTGAACAAATCAGGGACGCACACAGAGAACATATTTGTGAGTTCATATTGGAATAGCGTAAAGAGGTAAAGAGCATGAGCGGATTTATCTAATTATTGAATTTCATGTCAAAAATTAAGTAAAAAATTATAATTACATGCTTTAAAAAAAAACTTAACTGGATAAAATAGACATCAACCTCTAGTGCTTCTCCTTTTTTTCACTTTTTTAAAATAATATTAATACCACTCGTCTACACTGAAAAAAAAAAAAAAAAAAAAAAAAAATAGTTTATTTTACGGTATAATACTAGCACCCCAACTGCCAATATTATACCAAAAAATCAACATTTTTTTTTTTTTTTTTTTTTTTTTTTTTTTTTTTTTTTTTTTTTCAGTGCATATTTCATCGGCACAGGTAGAAGAAAAAGAGCAAAAAGAAGTCGAAGCATATTCAAGCCTGTAAGAAGTTATTTTATGATATGAATCAGTATCTATAAAAATTAAAAAATGTACAGGCAATTGCATACAGGTATAATCCAATTTAATTAACACGTTGCCGTTCCCATGTGCTATACGAAGCGTGATAACGGTATGCCTAGGTACGATTGTGAACCATATGACATAAGAAAATTAAATTGTGCACAATGTCGGTAAATTTGTTTATACTGCAAAACTTTTAGCCTGAACGTGTTAATAAAACATTTTACTGGAACTTTTTTGTTTTTTATTCATTCAGTTCCTACTATTAGCTCACACTCTCTATATATTTATATATCTTGTTCAAATTTTCAATCGTTAATAAAATATTTTCTATTCATCCACTCAAGTTCATTTTTTAAAGCTTGTAGTGGATGACACTGGATGTTAATACAGTTTTTTCAAATATTAATTCATTAATTAAATTTAATTAATTTATTTTATTTTTATATGGGAGAAAAAAAAATCTCAAATTGTTTTCATAAATGAAATGAAAGATTTTCCTCAAATTAGTGATGCCACAAAAATAAAATACCGCAACGATGATTATAGAAAAATGTTGAATAAAGATAACGTGGGACATTAATGCTGCACGGGTTTATTTTATATATTTATGATTAAAAAGTAGGAACTGACTTTTAAAAAAAATTAGAGTACTTGTTTTATTGGCATATGTTACTAACATGAGATATAAAGCTAAATAATGTTCCTGGTACAGCTTACATTTTTGTAATCTGGAGATTGCCCAATCTATGGCGGCGTATCTGACACTTAAATGCCTAAATTAGCTCTGTTTAGCCAAACATTTTCATTAGGTATTCTTTACTTAAGCAACTTTTACTTATCTTAATAATAGCCTCGATTTTCTAAAGCATCATTTTCATATTTAAAAAATGTCTTTATGTGTTGCGGGTGTGATTTTTATGTTACATTATTAGTATGTTAATCGTGTTATCTTGGTTTTACTGTATCGTTATTAGAGTTAATGATTATTAGAATAATCCATTTACTATTATTACACGAACACAATTGTTTATTGTTTAAAATCATTGGAGAAGTAAAAAAATCTCTATTTGACGCAGCTAGGTCAATTTTCCTCACTTCTGAGAATTCATATGGTTTGACCTTAATGTCTTTTCAAATATATAAATGACACATTAGCTACAATTTCCATTTATAAGCATTATGTATATGTTTGAGCTACATACTTAATCATTTGGAATTAAAGTAGAATGCATTGGGGAAACATGCAGCGGATATTATCCGATCTATATCAGGAATGTTACATTCCTCCTCTATCCGCTTCCGCTAGTGAGGAGAGGAAGGAAGGAAGATGGAGAAGAAGTATATGTATACACACACACACATATATATATATGCTCTTTGCGGACCGCTTTTCTCAGGGAAATGTAAATTCGAGAATGTCCATATATTTTTAAATCAATGAAAATTTTGTTTCTAAAATAAAATGTCTTTTAAATAATTCCTCCATAAATAATGTAACTGAATTTGAGATAAAGTCACATTGATTTTTCTTTTAAATGCACATAAATACGTGGGAGCTAGTATTTTAAATCTCTCATCCATGACTTATTTTTAACTAGATGAAGATATTTCAGAAAACACTGTCAAAGTCGGCGTTTTGAATCGAATTCCCGATGTTTCAGCGCCAGAAGGGAGAAAAACGTGTTGTCACGTGACACGAATCACTTATAATTCGGTAAATAATTTATTTATCAAAAAATGGAAAACCCATTTCGATTCCAAATAGCTTCAATAGTCCGCCTTGTCAATTTTATGCCTCTGGAATAGAATAGCATTTTTCCATTTTTTATAAATAAATTACTTATCAAGTTATAAGCGATTATTGTCACGTGATGACAAATTTTTACCCCTTTCTCGCACTGCCGTGTCGGGAATTCTGTTCAAAACGCCGACTTTGACAGTATTTTCTGAAAGATCTTCTGCTTTTACCAAAAAATGGAGAACCCCGCTCGATTACATAGTTTCTGAATAAAAATACCTGCCAATTTCATAAGTTTCCTAACAAAAATAAATCCAGAAATAAATGTGTCAGAAAGTAGCTTCTTTGGATTTGAGACTCTGAGATTTGGATCTGAGACTCTTGAGACTTTGGATTTGGATTTCTCGCCTTAAAAAAATTTAAAGTGTTACTAAGAACTGACAATGTCTTACAGTTATTATAAAATTACAAAACGGCGCTAATATGACGTTAGCAAACACTAAAAAAAAAAAAAAAACAATTATTAAATAGTTTTTTGTGATAGTTTGCGGACGCCTTATCACAAAGTAAAAAGTACGAAAACAGTTATGGTCATGAAACTTGTTTAGATCCAAAGAGAGAAAATTCTTTGAAAACATTTTTATCTCATACAGAACAGGAATACAATCTCATGTGAAGTTTCTGTACATGAGAGGATTGGTTATCATGAAACCCGTTATTTTTCAATGAAAGCAGTACTGAAATATTTAAATAAATAATTTCTAATGATATGATTTTCAGTTCTTTGACTTTTCATAACTTTTAATTGGTGATATTGAAAATGACGAGTAAATAAATATTTATAATTGAATTTAAAAAAAAAAACTTGGAATTTTTTATTATTATTATTATTCAAATGATACTTTCATGGGCTTATTTATTACGCGAAAGATTATGTTACGAGCTTAAGAATTTATAACTACAATTTGTATGTATATTTTCTTCAAATATCCATAAACAAACTTTGAGCTTGCCAACTTTTGAAAATTCTTTTATAACAACCTTTTTTTCCATAATAGCTCTTAGACTTTTCAATAATTTTGTCAGTAATGGGAAAGATGATCAATTAGATGGTTTTCTGGCGTGCAAATTGGAAATTATATTTCTATTTTTATCAGAGAGAGAAACCCATGAGATTAAGGAGAATTCAATAGTTGAAAGCTCTAAAGAAGGTCTGTCCAATCCGGAGGCCGCGGGCGCCATTGCGACCTTTGAAGGATTTCTTGGCGCCATTCAAATGTTTCCTGTTACAATCATTTTTTAAACTATAAAATCCATTTTTAAAAAGCTCTAAAATTAAAAATTTTTAAATTATTAATATTTTCACTTGTTTTTTGTTTTATTGTAAGCATCATCAAAGTTTATGGTTCTTTGCTCTACAAAAGCCCCTCAGAGAAATGTAATTATAAAATTACTACGATTTATATTTTCTTTGCAGTGTATTTTAACATGCACTGCAAAAAATAACTGTTGATTTTACAGTATAAAACTGGCGCCCCAGCTGCCAGTATTACGGTGCGCGGTAGCGTATTACTGCTTGCGCGGCAGCGTATTACAGCTTATTTTACTATTTAATACTGTTAATTTTACGGTATAATACTGGCAGCTGGGGTGCCAGTTTTATACTGTAAAATCAACAGTTATTTTTTGCAGTGTGGGAATGGGTATAACTGTGAGATGTTTGCACATGTCATAAAACGGGTCTGTGGCTTTTCAGGTATCATGTTACTAGCTTTCTTTCCTTTAATTTAAAAATTGATTTAAAAAATGTTTTATTTTTAAATCAGTAGTATTTGCATGATTTTCTATTGTAGGCAGCATTAAAAATTTTGGCTTCTTATCCAACAAAGGTTTTTGAGATAAGCCCCCCTCAGAGAAATGTAATTCTAAATTTATTGTGATTTATATTTTCTATGCAGTTTATTTTTACATGAGCATGGATATTATTGTGTGATGTATGTACATAATAAACGACCGTGTGTGCCGCTAACTCTAACAAAGTGAGATAATTTTGTATGTTTCGAGTCATATAAATAATGACGCCCTCCATTGTTTGCCAACACCTGAGGAGCGCCCTTGTTTACTGCAAGGTTGAACAGCCTGATCATACGAATAAAGAATTCCCACACCAATCTTCAATTATCAGAAATGAATTACCTAAACTATTTTTCGGTGGTTCAAAAAACAACTTTGTTGTTTAGGGCGGATTGTATAGCGTGCCATAAATTTGTCAGACGTATAAAAATAATCTCCCATAAAATAGAACATTTTGTTTGGTTACAAAGAAGAAGAAATATTTTATGAAAACTACTCCGCTTTAGGAAGAAATATCAATACTTCGGGCAATGAGCCAAGATATCCTAGCACCCACATTTACCACGATGCAATACATGTCACGTGGTGTAGATATTTTTCTGCAAACATTTGCCAGTCGAAAACGGCCGCCTCTTCTTTATACACCTGCAGATGTAGCAAATAGCGCCGCGTGTTTTATGTGCACATGCAAAAACAAATTTTTCATTCCACGTGGAGAAGGTTTCATTTTCTTCAATCCATTTCTGATATTACTTTTCTTACAAAAGCATTGGAGCGGATCTTTTTTTTTTCCTCATTTGCTTGCCGTTAACGACGTTTAAAATAAATAAAAAAGAGAAAAGGTTAGGCTAAGGAAGAGCTTTCAGATTTTTTCGCTCCCGAATCTTTCAGAATCATCTTTCGAATATCGGTTTAACCCCCCCCTCCCCCCCCTATACTTCTATTGTACTTCAAATCGTTTGGCAACGTTCTTCAGTACCCACCCGCCATTTCCATCTCTTCGATGTTCTTCCGCATCTTCGAGGGATTGTTAGAGGCAGATTTGCCGAATCCTCCGGATGTGGTTACCATAGCAACAGTAACAGGAGTGCCATGTCTCCCAGGAGTCATTATGGATGCTTTTATATCTCTCTGTTTTTTTCTTTTTTCTTTTATTACAATCTTTTCTTTCTGCACGGACTTTCTTTTATTTGAGGTGTTTAAAGACAAAGTGGTGTAAGTCTGCAGTCAACTAAAGAAACAGGCCGCGATTCTTCCTTTCCTCTTGTTTATCATGTGATAAAGATAGGCTGTTTTTCACCAACTGTCGAACTGTCATGTGACCAAAGTAGGCTGATAAGCAGCCGAGCTCGGTGGCGTATCGCAGCCAGTCTTTTCCGTTGGCTGCAAGTAAGTCACTTTTTTTTTTTTAACTGTTCAAAAAGAGGGATTTTCTGGATCATTGTAATGATTTTCTGTGGAGTAAAATAGCTTCGGGTGCTATTTACAGGCTAATTTCGTAGAACTATCACTCATACCAGGGGTTTTAGCGAGCGTTCTGTATTTTTCACATATTCGCTACCACTTTTTCTGAACAATAACCTTCGAGTAAGATTTCTTTAACATGTGCAACAGGAATTTACCACAGAGATATAATACTGGTAGCAGAAGTGAAAAAAATATAGGACACTACGACTCTTGTTTATAACTGATATTCACACGTATAGATTGATATGTCTAGATACTTTGCCGGTCAGTCAGATCTTAAATTCTGATCACTAATGTTAAACCTATGGGCATGGAATGCGTCCGCTTATTTAAAACTTATCATCCGGAAATGTATATTTTCAGTATTTTTTTTAATGAATATTCTTCTTAAAGGATATCTCTTTTTTCTTTTTCTTTTCTTTTTTCTTTCTTTTTTTTTTTTTTTTTTTCTTTTTTTGACAAAATATTTCCAAAATACAAGTTTAATTTTATATTTTGTGTTAAAATCTTAACAAAACAGACTGGTGTGAGTAGGATTTTAACACTTCAAATAAAATTTCTTGTTCAGAAACTACGTAATCGAAAGATGTTTTCCATTTTTTGGTAAAGGCGAAGATCTTTCAGAAAATACTGTCAAAGGCGTCATTTGGAACAGAATTCCCGAAGCGATAGCACGAGAAAAGAGAAAAAAAAGTGTTGTAATGTGACACAAACCGCTTATAACTCGATAAGTAATTTATTTATCAAAAAATGAAAAATTCATTTCGATTCCAAATCGCTTCAATGGTCAGGCCTGCCAATTTTATATGCTTTTGCGTTTAAAAATGTGTCAGAAAGTTTCTCCCATTTTTGAGCACGTTAATTGAGAACCACCTTCACTCAAATTTTCAAAATTTGAGACATACACCACTTTGTCTTTAAATGGCTCACTTTTCTTTTTTTTTGTTTTTGCAAGATTGAACCTTTGAGCGTTTGCCGTTTTCCGAGAGTATGAAGATGCTGTCCCTTCCTTTTTTTTTTTCGTTTTGAATAGCCCATTAACGCTACCATGAAACCGCGAAAATGCTTTGAAGTACTTCGCAAAAGTAGTTACGGAGAGTAGCAATTTAATTCCTTCTGTGATCTTCTTCCTTTTCTTCTTCTTCTTCTTCTTCTCATTTTTTTTTTTTTTTTTCCGGAGCAGCAGTTTTTAATGAAGTATTTTCTTGCTTCCTTTTATTTTACTACTAGAAGAAATATAAAGATAAGACCTCTCGAAAGTTTTCATTTTATCTTTATAGTGGTTTCGGTTGTTACTTTGAACAGAATAAAAGCTAATGCGTTTTGACTTTGAGTTGCAACTAATGAAGTGTACTAATTTTAGTGCACTAAAAGATTGATTTTCGGTGGAATATGTCCAAAATGAAATATAAAATAATGCAGGCACATTTTACAGGGTTTATATATATATATATTTAAAAATGAAAACGCATGTGAAAAACGAAGGATAAGACATCATAAAGAGCAATGGAATGGTCACTGAAGGAATTATACTTAAAAGGATGAAAAAGCAAAAATTGAAAAAGCAAAATTGGTGTATATATATATATATATATATATATGTGTGAGAAAATTTGTTATCTTTCTTTCGTGTGAATGCGAAAGTATAACAATATGTTAAGATGAAATAAATTGGTTGGTGTCTGTTCAATAATTAATAGTCCAGACTGTTTTCAAAGTTAATTACATTGAGATTTAATGTCTTTGTTAGAATACAACTATATAAAAATATTTACAATAATAAATTAAACTGGTATAACATTGCACATTGTCCAACCGTCTGTCGGGCTCAATCCTTTCTGGCACAGTGGTCCCGCTCTGGGCACACCTAATTTTAATTCCAAACTTGAATACGGCACCAAGAATATTTTAATAAAATTTTGTTTCTACAATGAAAGCTTAAAATTAGGAGTTCTCATTTTCTAAAAAAGTCGTTTGTAAATTCCGGTGTCAGTTAGTAATTTCTCATTTTACGAAAAGAGTTTGTCTGTGCCGGAAAGGGTTAAAAAATAGTTAATTGCGCAATCCACCGACCGGCATAAAAATTACAAAGATGGGGGCAATCCTTTGGGTCCGCCTGACCGGGACGGAAGCTTTCATTCATCTGCTATCTTCTCACGATTAAAAATGCATATTTTTATGCTCATCAAATTTCTATTGTGCGGGAATCATCGAACTTAGATCTTAAATCACAAGCCTCAGTTAAATATGTGCTGTATCTTGCAGTTCGAAGTTCAGGTGAAGAACTATTGCGACCATATATATGTATATGAAATATGCAGGTATGACTATTGATTTCAAATCGCGAATATAGCGTTTTACATTTTTCTATAAATACATCACATCTCGATAGATAGATATATATTTATCAGGATTTAACTAAAATGCGGGATCATGGTTCTGAATCTACACCAAAACATATTTTCGCGTGAAAAAAAGGGCATGACTATTGATGTGATTTTAAATCGAATGGGTGTTTTATTTTTTGATAAATGTGTTACATCTCGAGTTATAAGCGATTTTTCTCTAATGACGACTCTTCTCGGTCATTATGCAAATTTTACATAAACTTTTGGCTTTTTTGACGGATATAATTTATCTAACTAATAGTGTAACTCCCATCAAAATTCGTTCAGTAAAACTTTTTAAAAAAGCTATTCACTCATACTCGAGTTCATTCAAAATTTCTCGATCTGTCGAATCCCGAAAATCTACTCAAAATACCGTCTTTGAAATAGGATTTTCTGATTCTATATTAACATTTATCGAAACATGGAAAACACTATTCAATTTCTTTGTTTCTCAAATTAAATCTCAATAAGAGCACTTGGATATTTCATTCGTCTTAGAATAAAAATTACTTCCTGTATGTGTCAGAAATTAATAATAATTTGGATTTAAAAAAAAAACCTTTACGGGCGTTCTACAAAAAGATTTTTTTTTCTCTCGCTATACAATGCGAATCTCTTTTCGACTCATTTACGAAGTCATTTCCTTCCTATTTACCTTTAAAATTCAGGTATTTACATTCAAGTGCCTGATAATCGAATTTTGAATTTTCCTATAAATTTGATTGATCTGAAAATCAGGGCTGCCACTGGCGACTATTTATATATATTCTATTCGCACCACTATTTTAAAAATATAAATTTTATAGTATATTTTTCTTGCACATGTTGTCAAATTGCATGTCGAAAATTATTGTTTTAAGAAAATGGTGGGAGAGAAAATTAAAAAAATAGTCGCCAAGTGGCCGCCCTGTAAATTATAGCCAATTTCCACCGCCATTTGTTCATATATCATATTCATATACAGAGAATCAGCTCAAAACGTCAACTTTGTTGTTTTGAAAGAAAGATTCTTCATTGTTTATAAGAAATCAGAAAAACGCTATTCGATTCGTTGGAACCGGAATAATAATACACTTGCAAATTTTTATGCCTTTACGAATAAAAATGATTTTGAGAATGCGTTAGAAAGTAGCGAGTTTTAATTTGAAGACGGAAAAGGAAAAAGATCTCATATGTAACTAAATAAATGTTTTTTGTTGCAATTTTTCTTCTTTTTTTACTTATTTTTGTTCTTGGTAACAAGTGCAAAGGCAAGGCTGTTCTAAAATCACTCTAAGGCTACTTTCTGAAATATTTTTAATTCATTTTTGTTCGCAAATTGGCAGGTGCTCTTATTCAGAAACTTTGTAATCGAACTTTTTTTTTCATTTTTCGGTAAAGGCCGAATATTTTTCACAAATTTCTATCAAAGTTGGTGTTTTGAACGGAATTTTTCGGACGCGACAGCGCGGGAAAGAAAAAACTGATGCCGTGAGACAATAATCTATTATAGTTCAAGATGTGACTCATTGATCGAAAAACTATTACAAATCACTTCATTAATCATTCCTGCAAGTGTCATGCTTTTGTGTTTAAAAATAAGTCAGAAAATACAACAAAAAATTCCGCGCTGTTGAAAGAAGAAAAATACTCTTTTGCCTAATGATGTTAATGCAGGTGTTACTAAATATGTGGTAATACTTATTAACATTTAATTATTTCGAAAATTATTGTTTTAAGAAAATGGTGGGAGAGAAAATTAAAAAAATAGTCATCAGTGGCAGCCCTGTAAATTATAGCCAATTTCCAAGCTACCAGCTTTTATCCGCGGCTCCGCTCACGTAGATTACAAGTTTTGCAATTCGAAATGCAAATTTTACATATAACTTTTGCTTTTCTTTTTTTTCTTTTTTTTTGGGGGGGGGGGGGATATAATTTATCTAACTAATAGTGTAACTCACATCAAAATCCGTTCAGTAAAACTTTTTAAAAAAGCTATTCACTCATACTCGAGTTCATCTAATTATAGAACTTTCCACCATAATTCTTTAACTAAGCCAGTAGAACTATAGGTTATATACTAAAACCTCTCCTGAAAAATTAGCTAACTAACAGTGCAAGTTCCATCGAAATCCATTCAGCAGAATTCAAGTTATAAGCAGACGGAACGAAATTCCTATTTGCATTTTATGTACATATAGTAGAGAGATTAGATAGATTAAACAATTTTATTATTAATTCAATTATTAAAAATTAAAAATTATTTTTTTTTTCAAATATTAAATATTAAAAATTGTTAATATCATTTCAAGTATTAAATATAAAAATATTAAACAGTAATGTCTCATTTCTGCAAAATAATTAGAATCTTGGTATTTTAGTTTTATTATATGATAGATTACCCGCCACATATTTTTTCATAAAATACCACATTTTTTTCGTAAAATAGAACAAAATTTGAGAAAAATGTGACATAACTCCTTCTCTCACTAATTTCTTCATTTGAGAATAGCCCTTTCGAATCCGATTATTTTTTCATTTTCGTGAAAAATTACTTTTTAGTTTTAAAAGAAATTTAAAAGAGCTATTCTAAGGGCAAAAATTTAAGTTTAGTGAGATAACGAATATGTCATTTACGTGGATATTTTGCATGCTCTTACTGGATGTGGAAGAATTTTTCATTACGTCGTTTGGTAAACGTTGTATTACAGGAGAATTGAATAGAAATAACAGCTTTACAGTATTGTCTTTCGTTTTTTATCAAAAATTATTGGTTCGGACAAATAACCTCTGTTTCAGTTTTAATCTTAATGTATCTATAAGCGTACTTTTTATTATTTTATTACTAAATGGTGAAACATAAATGACGCTTATAACAGTAAATATAGAATAGACATGTATTATGATTGTTAGGAATCCACGAGGTGTGGATTTTGGCCGGATACCAAATATCCGACACAAAATTTTACTGAATATTCGGTTTCCGGCCGAATACTTTTTCGTATTTAACTTCAGTAGTAATATTTCTATTTTATATTTGCTTAAAGGAGAAAAACTTTAAATTATTATAGTTTTATGTCATTCAAATATTAATAATATTTAAAAGCAAATGCTTTGTAGCAATTAAATATGAAAATTTAATCAAGTTTTGCCTTTGGCCTGTTATAATATAAAAAATTTTCTTTTTTTTTTAATTCAGGGTTATTGTACATAAAAAGATAACCATTTAAGTAATTTCGTTGTTTTTCTTATTTATAAATCTCAGTTATTTATGAATGCTAAACCTCCTATTGAAGTGACTTTTTCTTTTTCTATTATTACTTACTTTTCCTATGACAAATGTTTCTAACATAATTTAAATAGAGAGTTGCAGGTATCTTGTTTTGTAGTACAAAGGGCGCATTTTATTTGTGTATGATTGTGATTTCATTTTTTTGTGAAAATATATGAGTTAATATACAAAGTGGTTATAATATAAGTATCTCTATTTGGAGCTGTCTGTAGCTTGAAGGAATAACCGGAATGAAACCAAAATCGGTACATTTACTATTCGAAAAGGGGGAAGAAGAATAGAACAATAACATAATTTAATTGCAATAATCGCCGACAGATGGCGCTTTTGAGTGTGACAGGTAATGTGCAATATTATGTACTGTGGAGGGGTCGAATATTCACGCTTTAATTCTTTGTTCTTGTATTACATATTACATTTCATACTCAATAGCTTCATCTGCCGGTGATTATAGCAATTATTTTTTTATTATTATTGTTCCATTCTTCTTCCCCCTTCTCGAATAGTAAGTGTACCTATTTTGGTTTCATTCGGGTTATTCCTTCAAGCTACAGACAGCTCTAAATAGAGACACTTATATTGTAACCACCCGGTATAAGCTTTTTGTTAACATTGCTTTTAATGCAATAATTTTGGAAAGTTGGCAATTAATAACTTTTTCTGATAATGTTAAAAATATGATTAAACAAATGAGTTACTATTCGGCAGCCGGATATTAAAATATTCGGCCGGACCATATTCAGTTTGAGTACCGAATAAGAATATTCGGTGCATCCCTAATGATTACTAACATGCAAATAATAACAATATTAATTGTAAAGACTAAATAATAGTAAATTCATTCACACGTATTATTGTAAAGACATCAGCCACAAAAAGGTTAAAACAAAAATATTTAAACATACAACATAAATATCTACCCCTCCCTTCTTTTTTTTTTTGCAAATCGCGAATTAAACATTTCCTCATTTGAAGATTTCATTTTAACACACTTCCTAAAATAGTATTCAGCTATTTTATTTTGAATATTAATATCGCAGTAAGCTACAAACTCAAACCCATTAGTAAAAGCTGTCTTTGTTACACGAATCTGCATTACTGAAACGAATGACGAATTGATTTTAACGCATGTGATTTAAACTATTAAGCTAATGGTGAAACTTGGCGAGAACTGCAATTATTAAAGATAATTTTATCCTGCGTTGAACTATGCTGAATTTAAATACTTTGTGTTTTGTGTCTTTTAAATATCAGTGTTTTATGTCATTGAAAGTTTAATGATGTAAACATATCTTTATTTTCTACAATACATTCATGCAGATAGTTAAAACTGTGATGTAACAGTAGATCATTTATAAAAGGAAAAGAAACCCTTTACATCTACCATTGTATAAAACATTTTATTGACTTTGTTACTTTATTTCCATATCATCTGTCATACTTTTGAAAGACTGAAAAACAATAATAGGAAATTTCTTATAAAATAATACTATATTAGGACTAAACAGAATTTACTATATCCACCTTTTCTTTTATCTTTATTAAGTGTACAGAGTCAGCAATAAGCCATCTATTACACTTTATCACAATATTTGATTTACCCAAACTTTATCGAGTAAGTGCAGAATATGATGTCAGTTCCGAAAGGTGAAAATAAAAAAAAAATGACTATAAGCTGTGACAGTTCATATTTTTCTGCTGAATCTAAGCAACTCGGGATGTTGTAATCATGACAGCTGAAGAAAATGTTTCATACAGGCACAATCCAATGTTGTTGATTCTGGAAAAAAACATTCCACTCACGTGCACTAAACTAAACAGTGGAAATGCCATCAATAATATGACAAATATGGGGGGATACCAGTTTTTCAACAAATTCAGTGTTTATTCTTTCTTTCTAAGGTTCACACGTTGTACGCGTTAAGTAAGTATTAAATTATCAAAATAAAATATTTATTTTTTTGCAATCTACGTTCAATATTATTTAGAAAATGGGAAAAGTATTTTTACGCAGGATGAATCCCCCCCCCCTCCCCTTCTCTCTCCCAAAAAAGACTCCACAATTTTAAAATTCAATAATTCATTAATTATTATAAACAAAAGGATGACATAAGTGACATGTTTAAAAGGTATAGCTTGCACATTTTGTATACAATAACTTTAAAAATAATTCTAATAAAAGCTAACAGATGGCGCCGCGCTTTAAATGTGTCCCTTGATAAAATTTTACAAACCAGCTGGAGCAGTTTTACATGTTCAAGGAGCGCGGTGCAATCTATTAGCTAAAACTGTAATTTTAAAAAAAAATTACTGTGCAAAATTTACATGCTACCTTTTATGAACCTTTATTATATCTTATATAGTATAATTCAAACATCATTGAATTTTACATTCTGGAAATCCTTTTTTGGAACACCTTGTGTGTACCACTACAATTTAAGCGACTATGTTTGTAAAATTGAAAAAAGAAATACACATGAATTGTTTTAAAAGAATAATCCATATAATTGCATAAAAACAATTATAAATTATATCTCGTCTGCTCTCTCTCTCTCTCTCTCTCTCTCATATATACATATATATATATATATATATATATATATATATACAGTGGCGCACCCAGGATTTCGCTTTGAGGGGGAGGGGGGCTAATACATTTTAGAGGTCTGGACAGGCCCGGCTCGGCCCGTATCCTGCAAAATGAAGGTAAACTTTAAAACAGGCCGGGTCGCCAGAATTAGAAGATTTTTGATAAGCCGTGTCTGGCCGACTGACAAAATAAACGGACTAACAAAAAAATTTAATGGGGCCGGGTACAGGCCTCGGACCCGTGATGACTTGTATATTTTTACTTGTTGAAACTTCAGTTGTTTTCATGCATCGCCAGAATCAGAATATTTGAAAGATATACGTTTAACACTCTTTTTTTCGTCTTTGAATAAAAATCAGTTCATCACTGTCACTATCACTACCAATTTAAAAATTAATTTTACGTTTAACTGGCCTGATATAAAAATTTAAAAGAAAGCCGGTAAAATGTGATGATAACGTTCGCGAGAATAAGTATAAATCTGCTTCATGAAGTGACGCTAGTTTAGCAACATCATCAATAGAGTAATATAACATGTCAAGCGTAGAGATCGACATCGGATGTTTACATCGTGTCTGAGTCCAAGTTTTATTGTTTTAGCAGACTCGGGCCGAGCCGAGTTCAGGCTTAAATTCTTTTATATACAGTCGAGCCGGGTCGGAACTGGACTTAATTGTGCCCAAACAGTTTGCTTTGTCAAAATAGTAATCGAAATAATAAGTTGCTGTTAACGGATTCAGTGAAAATATGCCTTAAGTGATTCTCAAATTCCCAGTTTAACAACATGAAATTCTCCGAAACATTTTTTGACTTTTATTTTTAACTGTAAAGGCATAAAATTGACAGGTCTGACTTTTGAAGCGATTTGGAATCGAGTACTATTTTCCATTTTTTGATAAATAAATAACCTATTGAGATATAAGTATTCCTTTCTTGTGACGATAGGTTTTTCTTCTTTACCGTGCTATCGCGTCTGGAAATTTAATTCAAAACGCCAATTCTGATAGTATTTTTTGAAAGATTTTTTGCATTTATCAGAAAAAGGAAAACGCTATTCGATTACATAGTTTCTGAATAAGAACACCTGTCAATTTTATGCATTCCTGAAGAAAATTGATTTCATAAATGCGTCAGAAAGTAGCGCCATTCAATTTGAGAAGAGCCTTAATAAATTACGAAGAAATATTTTCAAAAATCTACTTTTTTATACAGCTTAAAAATTATGATTTTTTAACTCTCTTTTTCTCTTTTATTCTAAACTACATTAATTCTTAGGTTGAATAAAATTAGATTTGAAGGCGGAAAAATCTGAGTAATCATTAATGTTGCTATTCTGTTTTTTTTCTGTCTTGTAAACATATAATAAGTTAAAATATATTGTAAAATTTCTCCAAAAATATGTATGCAATATTCTTTAAAAGAATCTTAATTTTATGTTGAGTAAAATCAGAATTTTTTTTAATACAAATTGAGCGGACTGGATAGGCCATGATTTAACTGATTTTGTCACTGGCCGGGTCGGGCCTGTTTTCTTTGATTTTTGTACTTGCCGGGCCAAACTTTTAACTTTTGCAACCGGCAAGATAGATTTCGTTCGGGCCTAGCCTCGAAATTCTGGCCTGTGCAGACCTCTAATGCATTTGCATGACACTCACGAGTCGGTGCTCAAGTGACCATCCGCATTTGCGCACTGCAACAGTAGCTGAAATTTACTATAATCACTTCTGATATCCATCAGTGATACAAAATTTGTTAATTATTTATGGATATGTGCAGATTTTTTCCTTCACACTTTACGATTGCTGAAAAATGTTACAAAAATGCTTTATTTTACGATAGAAAGCTGACATATTCTGTAATATAATATTTTATGTAATGTAATAGTACGGTATTCGTTGTAGTGCAGCAACGTAATGAAATTACGATGACTGCTCTTGTGCGTCTCTGCTTTATCATCAGTAATTCGATATCGCTTGAATTTGAACATATGATAAAACGTATATTATTTATCATAAATGAACAGAATGAAACATTTTGTGAAGAAAACAGAGGAATATAATTTTATAATAAAATAGCTAGCCTGTTACTGTAAATAGGACTTTGATATGAATGACAGAAAATGTTATCTACTTATTTATTTTTCAGTATCAACGGTTTTTTGCCGCTGTGTATTTATAGAGGGAAAACTATTCTTCTATTAATTAATTAATATTATGAACATTCAATTCATTTTTTAAACTTTTTTTAATTAAAAAAAGGAAAAGAAAAGTGCCCTGTTAAACTGATGGCATTGACCTCACGGGGCTATTCACACTGATTGCTTATATTATACTCTTATTTCAAACAATAATTCTACATGATATTCCTCTTTAGCTAAATTAAGGGGAGGGGGATTATCTCCCCAATTCCCACCCTTTATACTTAACCAATGAACTTCCAAATCTAATATCAGAATAAACAGGTATACCAAATTTGCAGCAAATCGGATAGTTCTGCATGAAAAATCCATTTATATAAATTAAGGGGGAGGGATTAGTCCCTGTTCCCTCCCCCTTTATACTTAACCAATGAATTCCCAAAACTAATCAGGAAAACGCCTTATCAGAATGAACCTATATTCAAAATTTGAAGCAAATCGGATATTTCTATCAAGAGTTATCGCGTTACATACATACAGAATCTGTGGGCACATTAGCTCTCAGGCTTTGATCGCTTGTGAGCTAATAAATAAAGAGAAAACTGCCCAGCTAAACTGAGGGCATTGGGCTATTCACACTAATTGTATATTGTACTCTTATTTCAAAGAATTTGAAATAAACCCTCGAAAAATAAAGAAATTGACAATATATTAACAGGGGGATCATCCCCCGTTCCCCCTTATAATTAACTAATGAACCCCCAAAACTAATCAGGGAAGCGCCTTATCACAATGAACCTATAAACAAAATTTGAAGCAAAGCGGTTAGTTCTATCAAGAGTTATCGCGTTACGTACATACAGAACCGGCGGCCATTAGCTCTCAGGCTTTGATAGCCTGTGAGCTTAAAACCGTTAACATGACAATTTACATCTATTGTGAATAGGAAAACAAGTAAATTTTATAATATGGAGTCTTCTTTGGTTTGGATACAATGGATACAAAAACAGTAAAAAATGCTAAGACGGAATTGCAATAAATCGGTGAGAAAATCCGCTTTAGACAGGTTTTCGTCTTAGCTGGTAAACTGTAAAGGTGTTTCTTTCGATGGGACCATGGAATGTTTGCGATTAAGATAATATTCCGTTATAGACAGGTTTCATTTACACTGGTTAAACTGTATAAGTAAAACTTGTGTAAATAACTCCATACTGTTTAACTTGTGTAAATGAAACTTGTCTATAACGTAATATTGTCTTGATCGCAAACATTCCATGGTCTCAGCAAATAAACACCTTGAAAGTTTACCTGCTAAAGCAAACACCTGTATAAAACGGAATTCTTCACCGATTCATTGCAATTTTGTCTTAGCATTTTTAATTTTTGTTTGTGTCCATGATTCAGTAAATTAGTATACCTTGTTCGGCACAGAAGGGAGGGGCAGACCGCGGGATATGCCCTCTCTTGGCTATTAATAAATTTGAAACTTTATGCTTACGAATATACTAGTGTAATTATCCTTAGACAGAAATTAATATGTATGCTTACCATACTAGTGATGAAGTGCTGGTGAATTATTCTAATCTTAGATGATTTTCTCGAGCTTTGATGATATAAATTCTCCAAATATAAAATTTAAAACTATGGCTATTTTTTATATGTTGCGTTAAATGTTTTAACAGGAATGATGCTAAAAAAAAAAGTGTATAACCAGAAGTACTAATAAAATACAGGTGCATTTCGCCACCCCCCCCCCCCCCCCCACACCGCTCACATTTTTTTAAAAATATTACCAATCGTTTATACCTCGTTTCTACCCGTTTGTATCTCATTTGTACTAGAGTAACAAAAGGTTTTTAGTGTGTGTGGGGGAGGGGGCTGGGGGCTGGAGTTCCAGTCTTCATCCCCCACCTCAGTGTTTAACAAAACGGATAGTGCCAAACGTTTATACCTCGTTTGTACCAACAATCAGTTCGTTTGTACCTCATTTGTACTAGGGTAATAAAAGGTTTTTAGTAGGGGGGGGGGGGGCTGGAGAAAAGGCAGCTCCCCAACTCAATGTTTTACGAGACGGATAGTGCCAATCGTTTAAACCTCGTTTGTACAGACAATCTTTTCGTTCGTACCTCATTTGTAAATAAAAGTAATAAAAGATTTTTAGTGTAGGGCTGCCGCTTCTCCAGTCCTCCTACTTCAATGTTTTAGAAAGTGGATAGTGCCAATCATTTATACCCCGTTTATACCAACAATCTTTTCGTTTGCACCTCATTTGTACTAGAGTAATAAAAAGATTTTAGTGTGGGGCTGCCATTTCTTCAGCTCCCCCCCCCCCACTTCAATGTTTTACAAAATGGATAGGGCCAATCGTTTATACCTCGTTTGTACCAACAATGTTTTCGTTTGCACCTCATTTGTACTAGAGTAATAAAAAGATTTTAGTGTGGGGCTGCCATTTCATCCAGCTCCTCCCCCCCCCCCCTCCACTTCAATGTTTTACAAAATGGATAGAACCAATCGTTTATACCTCGTTTGTACCAACAATGTTTTCGTTTGCACCTCATTTGTGCTAGAGTAATAAAAAGATTTTAGTGTGGGGCTGCCATTTCTCCAGCCCCCCCCCCTCTTTCAATGTTTTACCAAATGGATACTGCCAATCGTTTATACCTCGTTTGTACCAACAATCTTTTCGTTTGCATCTCATTTGTACTAGAGTAATAAAAAGATTTTAGTGTGGGGCTGCCATTTCTCTAGTCCCCCCCCCCCCCCCCACTTCAATGTTTTACAAAATAGATAGGGAAAATCGTTTATACCTCGTTTGTACCAACAATGTTTTCGTTTGCACCTCATTTGTACTAGAGGTTGGTTTGTTGGTTGTATAGGGTTTAATGGCGCAAGGTTCCATTGGGGACAAGCTGCGGAAAGAAAAAATGTATTAAAAAACCACAAGTAATGCCAACAAAGGCTAAAAATGGAACAACGTTTAATGATAAAATTATCTGGATGGGGGTACCCATCCAGATATGGTCATGCAGTGCAAAAAACAAAAATTAAGAATTCCTAAAAAAGTGAGGTATAAAAATAATACAGTACAAAATACAATCTGGATGGATCCAGATGTCAAGTTAAACAAGTATAAAGTAACATTGTTAATTAAAACACATTTGTACTAGAGTAATAAAAAGATTTTAGTGTGGGGTTGCCATTTCTCCACCCCCCCCCCCCCCCACTTCAATGTTTTACAAAATGGATAGGGCCAATCGTTTATACCTCGTTTGTACCAACAATCTTTTCGTTTGCACCTCATTTGTACTAGAGTAATAAAAAGATTTTAGTGTGGGGCTGCCATTTCTCCAGCCCCCCCCCCCCACCCCCACTTCAATGTTTTACAAAATGGATAGTGCCAATCGTTTATACCTCGTTTGTACCAACAATCTTTTCGTTTGCACCTCATTTGTACTAGAGTAATAAAAAAGTTTTAGTGTGGGGCTGCCATTTCTCCAGCCCCCCCCCCCCCTCCCACACTAATGTTTTATAAAATGGATAGAAGCAATCGTCTATACCTCGTTTGTACCCGTTTATACCAACAATCTTTTCGTTTGTACCTCATTTGTACTATAGTAATAAAAGGTTTTTAGTGTGGGGCTGCCATTTTTCCAGCACCCCACTTCAATGTTTTGCAAAATGGATAGTGCCAATCGTTTATCGACCTTGAATGGGTCGTATTGTCCATTACACAGATGTACTTGTACAACGTAGACGAAATATCACCCTCGTTTGGACTTGAATCCGCTTGACCGTGCTAAAAATATGGATGATAGATGTGTACTCAGAACTGAGAGAATCAGAGTACCACTATAAGTCTTTACGCTTAACGTATGTCGAAAACGATTTGAGAATGAAGATGAAATGAGATACAAAGATTTTAAACATTTTCTAAAGACCTAAAAAAAAAAAAAAATTAATTTTATAGAAGACTTTATATAGTTACTTCATTATTAAGTTTCAGGGTATGGGGGGGGGGCTTCAGCCCCCTTAGCCCCCCCCCCCCGTGGGTGCGCCAATGTATATATATATATATATATATATATATATATATATACATATATATTGTTATTTTCAGGTTGAATGAATAATTTTTTACAAATGAAGCATATGATGTTCATATTTATTTATTATGAGAATAGAAGCAAATAGAAAACGACAGTTTAGTTGCAGCTCTCCTGTAGTCTTAGTTGCAGCAAGAAGGAGTGAGAACAGACTCCTCCTACAGAGGTATGAGTCATCGATAAAAAAAAGTGACCATCCCCTGTGGGATTGATAAGGACTCCTCTTGTCTCTTTCCCCTCGTAGATAAGTATTGTTCACTTGAAGACTTTCTGAAATAAGGAAACTTTAATTATTTTCCGCTGTGAAAAAAAGTAACTTAGAGAATTTTCGGATACTAGAGGGGGGAAAAAAGAATATGTTAGGGAGAAAAAAAAAGAAATTTTGGAATAATATTTTACCTATAAGTGAGTTCTGCTTGCAAAACAACTTCTTCTGATAACGACTTTTTTTTAATTAACTAAGTTAAATAATTTGAGTAATGTTAATTTTTAGCAAAGTAAAATGATTTTTCGCAATATAATTTTTAACAATATTATTTTTTAACATAGTGAAATCATTTTCACACTATATCATTTTTAACAAAGTAAAAACATTTTAACAATATTATTTTCTAACTAAGTAAGACATTTTTAACAATATTATTTTTTAACAAAGTTAAGTAATTGCAACAATACAGTTTTTTACAAAGTAAAATAATTTTTAAATGGTATCATTTTTAACAAAATAAAAACATTTTAACAATATTATTTTCTAACAAAGTAAAATATTTTAACAATATTTTTAACAGAGTTAAACAATTGTAACAATATTATTATTTTTAACAAAATAAAATATTTTTTAAATGATATCAACTTTTAACGAAGTAAAATCATTTTAACAATATTATTTTTTAACGAAGTTAAATAATTTTAGTAATGTTAATTTTTAACATTGTACAATAATTGTAACATTTTTTCTCACGAAATTAACTATTTGTAACAATTTTATAATTTTAATAAAGTAAAAAAAAAAAAAAAAAAAAATGAAGGCTATTATTTTTTAACAAAGTAAAATCATTTTAACAATATTATTTTCTAGCAAAGAAGAATCATTTTAACTATATCATTTTAAACAAAATAAATTAATTTTAACAGCACAATTTTTTAAGAAAGTTAAAAAATTGTAACAATATTATTATTTTTTTAAGTAAAATTATTTTTAAATGATATATTTTTTTAACAAAGTAAAAATCATTTTATGAATATTGTTATTGTTTTTTACTAACTAAAACAGTTAACTAATTTTAGTAATGTTAATTTTTAACAAAGTAAAATAACTGTAACAATATTATTTCTTAACAAAGTTAAACAATTGTAAAAGTATTATTATTTTTTTAACAAAGTAAAATGATTTTTAAAAGATATTATTTTTAACAAAGTAAAATCATTTTAACAATATTATTTTTAAATAGTTTTAGAAATGTTAATTCTTAACATTATAAAATAATTGTAACAATGTTATTTTTCACAAAGTTAACTAATTGTAACAATTTTATTTTTTAATAAAGTAAAATAATTTTAAACGATATTAATTTTGAACAAAGTAAATTAATTTTAACAGAATTATTTTTTAACAAAGTTAAATAATTGTAACAATATTATTTTTTTAAGTAAGATAATTGTAACAATATTCTTTTTTTAACAAAGTAAGATAATTGTAACAATATTCTTTTTTTAACAAAGTAAGATAATTTTTAAACGTTATCCTTTTTTGGCAAAATAAAAATCATTTTAATAATATTATTTTTTAGAAAGTCACCTAATTTTAGTATGTTAATTTTTAACAAAGTTAAACAATTGTAACAATATTATTATTTTTTAATAAAGTAAAATAATTTTTAAACGATATCATTTTTCAACAAGGTAAAATAGTTTTAAGGGTGTTCTCAAATTCAAAGGGGCTACTTTAATACACATTTTTTAAATTTATTTTTGTCCGGAAAGGCATGAAATAACCAGGTCTAGTTATTCAGAAACTTTGCAATCGAAACACGTTTTCCATTTTTGGTAAAACCAGAAGATATTTCAGAAAACACCGTCAAAGTCGGCGTTTTGAACCGAATTCCCGATGCTATACATCGCCAGAACGGAGAAAACGTCACGAATTGCTTATAACTAGATAAGTAATTTGTTTAACAAAAAATGAAGAACTCATTTCGATTCCAAATTGCTTCAACAGTCAGGTTTGCCAATTTTATGCCTTTGCGTTTAAAAATTAGTCAGAAAATGTGTCAGTAAGTTTCGGGCTGTTGAGCTGGTCATTTGAGAACCACCTTAACGAATTTAAATAATTTTAGTAACGTCAATTCTTAATATTGTAAAATAATATTAACAATGTTATATTTCACAAAGTTAACTAATTGTAACATTTTTTTTTTTTTTTATAAAGTAAAATAATTTTAAACGACATTATTTTTTAACAAAGTAAAATAATTCTAACAATATTATTTTCTAACAAAGTAAAATAATTGTAACAGCATTATTTTTTTAACAAAGTCAAATAATTGCAACAATATTATTTTTTTAACAAAGTAAAATCATTTTTAAACAATATCCCTTTTTAACAAAGTAAAAATCAATTTAAGAGTAATATTTTTTAACAAAGATACACATTTGCAACAATATTATTGTTTTTTAACAAAATAAAATATTTTTTAAATGATATCATTTTAACGATATCGGAAATATTGATAACAATATTATTTAACGATACCATATAACAAAGTAAAATCATTTTAACAATATTATTTTTTTTAAGTTAAATAATTTTAGTAACGTTAATTTTTAGCATTGTAAAATAATTGTCACAATATTACTTTTTCACAGAGTTAACTATTTGTAACAATTTTATTTTTTAAAATCATTTTAAACGATATTATTTTTGAACAAAGTAAAATCCTTTTAACAATATTATTTTCTAACAAAGAAAAATCATTTTAACTATATCATTTTAAACAAAGTAAATTAATTTTAACAGCATAATTTTTTAAGAAAGTTAAATAATTGTAATAATATTATTTTTTTAACAAAGTAAAATTATTTTTAAATGATATATATATATTTAACAAAGTAAAAATCATTTTATGAATATTATTTTTTACTAACTAAAACAGTTAACTAATTTTAGTAATGTTAATTTTTAACAAAGTAAAATGATTGTAACAATATTATTTCTTAACAAAGTTAAACAATTGTAACAGTATTATTATTTTTAACAAAGTAAAATGATTTTTAAAAGATATTATTTTTAACAAAGTAAAATCATTTTAACAATATTATTTTTAAATAGTTTTAGAAATGTTAATTCTTAACATTATAAAATAATTGTAACAATGTTATTTTTCACAAAGTTAACTAATTGTAACAATTTTATTTTTTAATAAAGTAAATAATTTTAAACGATATTAATTTTGAACAAAGTAAATTAATTTGAACAGTATTAACAAAGTTAAATAATTGTAACATTATTATTATTTTTTTAATGTAAGATAATTGTAACAATATTCTTTTTTTTAACAAAGTAAGATAATTTTTAAACGTTATCCTTTTTTGGCAAAATAAAAATCATTTTAAGAATATTATTTTTTAGAAAGTCACCTAATTTCAGTATGTTAATTTTTAACAAAGTTAAACAATTGTAACAATATTATTATTTTTTAATAAAGTAAAATAATTTTTAAACGATATCATTTTTCAACAAAGTAAAATCATTTTAAGGGTGTTTCTCAAATTCAATGGGGCTACTTTAAGACACATTTTTAAAATTTATTTTCGTTCGGAAAGGCATGAAATAAGCAGGTCTAGTTATTCAGAAACTTTGCAATCGAAACACGTTTTCCATTTTTGGTAAAACCAGAAGATATTTCAGAAAACACCGAAAGTCGGCGTTTTGAACCGAATTCCCGATGCTATACATCGCCAGAAAGGAGAAAACGTCACGAATTGCTTATAACTATAGATAAGTAATCTGTTTAACAAAAAATTAAAAACTCATTTCGATTCCAAATCGCTTCAACAGTCAGGTCTGCCAATTTTATGCCTTTGCGTTTAAAAATTAGTCAGAAAATGTGTCAGTAAGTTTCGGGCTGTTGAGCTGGTCATTTGAGAACCACCTTAACGAATTTAAATATTTTTAGTAATGTCAATTCTTAATATTGTAAAATAATATTAACAATGTTATATTTCACAAAGTTAATTAATTGTGACAATTTTTTTTATTATAAAGTAAAATAATTTTAAACGACATTATTTTTGAACAATGTAAAATAATTCTAACAATATTATTTTCTAACAAAGTAAAATAATTTTAACAGCATTATTTTTTAACAAAGTCAAATAATTGCAACAATATTATTTTTTTTAACAAAGTAGAATTATTTTTAAACAATATCTCTTTTTAACAAAGTAAAAATCAATTTAAGAATATTATTTTTTAACAAAGATAGACAATTGCAACAATATTATTGTTCTTTAACAAAATAAAATATTGTTGAAATGATATCATTTTAACGATATCGGAAAAATTGATAATGATATTATTTAACGATACCATATAACAAAGTAAAATCATTTTAACAATATTATTTTTTTAAAGTTAAATAATTTTAGTAACGTTAATTTTTAGCATTGTAAAATAATTGTCATAATATTATTTTTCACAAAGTTAACTATTTGTAACAATTTTATTTTTTTAAATCATTTTAAACGATATTATTTTTGAACAAAGTAAAATCATTTTAACACTATTATTTTCTAACAAAGTAAAATAATTTTAACAATTATTATTTTTTAACAAAGTAAATTAATTTTGACAATACTATTTTTAACAAAGTTAAATAATTGTAACAATATTATTTTTTAACAAAGTGAAATAATTTTTAAACGATATCCTTTTTAACAAATAAAAAATATTTTAAGAATATTATTTTTTAGAATGTTAACTAATTTTAGTAATGTTCATTTTTAACAAAGTAAAATAATTGCAACGATATCATTTTTATAACAAAGTAAAATAATTTTTAAACGATATCATTTTATATCAAAGTAAAAATCGTTTTATGAGTTATTACTGGCTGACCCACCCGGCGTTTCCCGGGCCCGTGTTAATAATTTTTTTTTTAAATCAAGTTTTTATTATTTTATATATCTTTAACCCGATTTTGTATGAAATTATATTTTAAAATGAAAAATTCTCGAAAAAATATTGATGTTTAGTGATAAAAGCGCTCATTTTCTTGTTATTTTTGTCCAAACCAGTTGAAATCTTTATTGGTTATAAATAAAACGGTTTTACAGCGCCTGTAAAAATTTCGGGAAAAAATATTGTTATCTAGTTATAAAAGAAATGTTTTTGTTCTCGCTTTTTTGTTTGTTTGTTTGTTTTCGCGTCGGCTCCTTTAACATAGCAATTAAAAAATAGTTCTCATCTTCCGAACTCTTTGAAAATTTAATCGGTTATAAATATAACTGTATCCAAGCTCTCTTTAAAATGTTACGAAAAAATATGCATATTTAGTAGTATGTACATTTTAGTGAAAACATGAGTTCTTTTTTTTAAAAAAAAAAAAAGCTTTCAACGCAATGGCCATATTACACCATCCGTTTTCAATCAATCCTTTTCAACCCCCCTGGGTTAAACAGGTGAGTGCTAAACACGTTTCCTGTTTCTGAGAGTAAAAGCCTTCAAAAAAAAAAAAAAAAGTTGAAGCAGGCGCAAAGAGACGATCTTCGTGTGGAAAAGAGAGTCTGAATTTGACAGAATGCGCTTTTCGCTTTAAATATATAGATTTTTTACAAGTAAACTAATTTTAGTAATGTTAATTTTTAACAAAGTTAAATAATTATAACATTATTTTTAACAAAGTAATGTAATTGTAACAATATGTTTTTATCAAAGATAAATAATTGTAACTTTTTTTAATAAAGCAAAATAATTTTTAAACGGTATCATTTTTAACAAAAAAAAAAAAACATTTTAACAATGTTATTTTCTGACAAAGTAAAATAATTTTCAACAATATTATTTCTTAACAAAGTTAAACAATTTTAGTAAATTTAACAAAATTACATAATTTTAACAATATTACTTTTTTAACAAAGTTAAATAATTTTAACAATGCATTTTTTAAGAATATATATTTTTTAAACAAAGTTAAATAACTGTAACAAAACTATTCTTTTAACAAAGTAAAATAATTTTAAAAATATTATTTTTTAACAAAGTTAAAAATCTTTAGTAATATTATAGTTTCTAAAAAAATTAAATAAGTTAAATTAAAAAAAAAAAAAAGAAAAGAAAAAGAAAAGAAAGAAAGAAAGAAACTAATGCTGTCATCGCTGTAAATGATTTTTTTGTAACCGGGGCTCTTTCTAGGCTAGTAAGAAAAGTATTGCATATAAAAATATAAAAAGTAGTAGTGTTAAAGAGCGATAAACACTCTGAAGCAGTCAGTTTTTAAATCGGAGAAATATTTTAAGAGCTATTTAATGTTGAAACCGGTCAAAATAGTTCCGTTACAAAAGTTTTATAGGAACAAAAACTATGCATAGTAATTTAATCATATTTTGAAGGAATATAGTTGTCAAGCTTGTGGTGTGCAGTGTACAATTTTTTTTTTCTCGTTTAATTATAATTCAATCTTTCGTAATCGTTTTAAAGCAGATCAAAATAGCGTGTTTTTAGAGTCGGCGGTGTCTAAACGGGGGTTGGCGTGCGTATCTCGTAGGGAGAAGAGCCTCCTAGTTAATTTTAAAAATACCATGTAAACAATATATAGGACTTTTTTTTTTTTTTTAACAAAACAGAGAGTTGGAATCTATTTCTTAAAAATACATAATTATATAACTTTTTCTTAATAGATATTCGTTAATAGAAGTCAATTAATGTACGATGACTTCGCCTTTTTAAAGTATTCAAAATTTCTTTTTTTTTTCCCTTAAGAATTGTTTCCCCAGAAAATTCTCTCTTTTTCACCGCGAAAAACTGTTAAAGTCCCGTTATTTCAAAATTTCCCCTTAACAGCCACCCTTATCTATGAGCGGAAGGAGGTAATCCTTATCAATCCCACAGGGGAAGATAAGTCACCTTTCTTATCCAGTTGACTCATCACTACTGCCGGAGGTTGAGGTCCCTCATCACTTCTCCTTCTAGCGCAGAACTTTCATTTTTCTTCTACTTGCGAGATGCTTTACATACGATTTATCTATAATTAAAATTTATTTTTGGATTATTTTACCCCCATGTGATTTGAACGAACTACATTGATAATGTGAAATAATAAAAACATTACGTGATAAAAATTCTTAATAATACATTTATAAAAGAAACATTTTGTATATGACATTGTGTAAATATTTTATCGAGTTTATTTTATTGTAACATCATCTATCACAGTATAACACAATCTACAAAAACAACTTTTCAAAAGTAAAAAAAAAGCCAAGCGTAACAAAAAAAAAAGTTGTGGCTAAAAAATGGTGTGATATCAAATTTCCAAGCTATTATATTACTTTTTTAACTTTTTTCCATTAAATAAGTTATCATATATATAAGTCGAGTGCCTACGTATATGTTAATAGAAATCGTTTTCTCCTGTACTAAATACATCCTAACGAGTTTCTGAAAATGCAATTTTTTTCAAATTATGCATGATGGGCTTGGCGGCCATCTTTGCATATTATTCACAAAATTCTAAGCATCCAAATCCGTAGTTAAAATCCGAAGTTCAAAATTGTTATTTAAGCAAATATTTTAAGCGTTTCATTTATAGATTTGTATGATCTGAAAATTGTGTCTTAAGATAATGATGACTTATCTTAAAGATTCATCTTATGATTTATTTTTTACAGTAATTAATAATTTCAAACTAGTAAAAATCAATTTCTCAAAATATCAGTCTTATCTAATTTATTTGTCCGTAGTTAAAATCTGAAGTTCGAAATTGTTATAAACATATTACATTGCAAACATATTACGCTTTTACTTTAGAAATTTGGGTGCTTAGAAATATGAAAAGATGGCCGCCAAGCCCATCATGCATAATTTGAAAAAAATTGAATTTTCAGAAACTCGTTAGGATGTATTTAGTACAGGAGAAAACGATTTCTATTAACATATACGTAGGCACTCGACTTATATATATGATAACTTATTTAATGGAAAAAAGTTAAAAAAGTAATATAATAGCTTGGAAATTTGATATCACACCATTTTTTAGCCACAACTTTTTTTTTTGTTACGCTTGGCTTTTTTTTTACTTTTGAAAAGTTGTTTTTGTAGATATCATTTCTTTTTTTTTAAACAGAATAAACATAATTTAAATAATCTAAACATGAGAAATAATTTAAAATTACATTTTACTTTCAGTCATTGTTTAAAAGGTTAACTAGAAATATCAGTAGATTTTTAAATTAAACTAATAACAACATACTAAATGTGGCTTGTTATAATACTTGTTATCCCCCGTTAAAAAATATCACTGACTTATCGATGAAATGAATAAAAATGCAATACGTACATAGCGTGTCAGCGCTGCATTTGAAATCAAACGTGATATCACGCTCTTTTATTATTAGCACTAGCTGGCTTCGCCCGCTAGCGGACCCCTAATTTATATCGGGGCCTCGAATCTTGTAAAACCTCGAATAAGATAAACCTCGAACCGAACGAACCTCCGACCTGGTTCTCCGCTGCCTTCGGCACCGGATAATCCCTTAATTTGCACATCGAATAGTATAAACCTCTAACCAAACTAACTTCCGACACGGGTCCCCGCTGCCTTCGGCATCGTATAGCAGTCGTGCTGCGCACGCTCAAGTTCCATCTTCCATCACCAGGTAGCGCAATCTGTTCTGTATGAACCTCGGGCACTGAAATCGTTAAGGCTATAGATGTCGAGTCGAATGAACTGTACCCCGTCGTGATCTAGCCCGACGGGCTAGATCAGAACCCGAACCAGAGATAGAAAAGTGCCCCCTGGTGGTGAAAAAACGAACTAAAATCGGAAAGCTCTATTGATGTCGAGTCGAATGAGCCATACCCCGTCGTGATCCGACTCGTAGGAACAGATATAGGACAGCGTCCCCTGGTGGTGAAAGCTAATCGCGCTTGGGGGGAAAAAGGGGGGATGAACACCGGAGATGCATAATAGGATTAAGCGGTCACAGACCTTTCCAACGATGTATCACATGAGGGGTATGTGCAAAATTTAGAAAATACCCCCCCCCCCCCTGCATATTATGATTAAGCGTTCACAGACTGTTCCAACGATATATCACATGAGAGGTGTCGGCAAAATTTAGAAAAGTGCCCCCTTTGGGTGGGAGGGCTGAAAATGGGAGGATGGACCCCGAAGATACATAATATGAATAGCGGAACAATTTTTAGAGTTTCTGAAAGCTGATTTTTATTTATTTATATTTATTTATTTATCTATTTTTTATTTTTTGTTTATTATTATTATTATTTTTTTTTTGCGTTACCCTGTGCATGTTTGGAATTTCTTAGCAATTTCTTAGATTTACCTTATTTTATTCAATTAAACATTGTACTGTTACAATAAATTTAAATGGAAACTTCACTTCTAAAACAAAAATAATTTAACAACTGGATTTCATTAATTTATAGGAAAACTAGCAAGCTACGCCCGCTGCGCTGGTCGGTTTCTACAAATGAACCCTGAATCAAACGAAATATATCGTTTAATTTGACCTTGTATTTGAAAGCAATCTGTATATTTACGTGGAATATCCTTCCACATTACTGAAAAATGACGCGATTGCGCTATTATATTTTCTAATGTGCAGTCAAAATTTTAGCTGTTAAGGACCAACTCTTTTATTTGGTCATTTACAGTTAGGGTTTGCTAAAGAATGATAAAACTATATGCAATATACTAAAACCATCACTAAAAATTATCGAAATAACAATGCAAGCAAATTAACTAACAAAATCCATTCAGAAGAAGTTTTTATAAAGGCTAATCTTTGATAATCTGATTATTGAACTTTTCCACATAATTCTAAAACAACAAAACGATATAAAATATACTAAAACAATCCTTACAAATTATCTACTTAACAATGCAAGTCGCAAAAAATACGCCCAGTAAAAACTATCAAAAAGGCTAATATTTCGGAATCGGGTTCACTTGACTATATAACCTTCACACATAACTGTTGGACTAAGCAACGTAGGACAATATATAGTACATTAACACCATTTCTGAAATAGCATCTAACAAACAATACAATTCTCATCAAAATCCGTTCAGTAGAACTTTTTTAGAAGGCTAATCTTTCATAATCGGAATCAAATATTGAAAAGGCTAATATTTGATAAAAAAAAATGGTCACCCGATTTTCGAATTTCCCCCTATAATTCTAGAACTAAGTAACGTTATATAATAAAACGTTCCCTAGAAAATTATTTAACAGTATAGGTTCCATCGAAATACATTCGGCAAAATCTTTTAAAAAGGCTAATCTTTCATAATCGGATTGATCTGATTATAGAACTTCCCAGAATAATTATATAACTAAGCTACGTAGAACGATATGTTATACATTAAAACCTTCCCTTAAAAATTATCTTAGTTTAAGTTCTACGAAAATGCATTCAGCAGAACTCGAGTTATAAGCAGCCGGAACGAAATTTCATATATGTAGAAGTAAATAGAAATATATTGCCATTAATATAGTTTGCATTTGAATAAAAAAAGGTACTTTTCGGTTAGCCGGGCATCAGTGATATATGAACACACACACACACACACACACACACACACACACACATATATATATATATATATATGTATGTATATACATGTATTTGTGTAGATATATGTGTATATATGTGTGTGTATATATATATATATCACTGGCGCCCGGCTAACCAAAAAGTACCAAAAAAAAAAGTAAAATACTGCGAAAATGCAGTCGTACACTTGAAAAAAAAACACCTTTTGGCCTAAAATCTCTCATCAAAACTGTTTTTCTTTTTTTTCTTTTCTTTCTTTTTAAAAAAAATAAAATTAGTAACAGTTTTTTCTTTTATTTTTCCAGATGTATAGCCATTTCAATTTTTTCTGCAACAAAAAAAGACACTTTTTGGCTTAAAATCAAATTGTTTGGGGTCAAAAGTAAAATCAAAATCGCCAAAAACAAAAGATAAATCGCCAAATTTGTTTCAATAGAAATCTTGCCCCTTGAATAATGTTTTAAGCATTATGAACATTTCTAATCATGTTTAAATTAAATATTTTCGTTTTATAATATTCTCTCATCAAAACTCTTTTTTTTTTCTTTCTTTCTTTCTTTCTTTTTTTTTTTTTTAATAAAATTAGTAACAGTTTTCCTTTTATTTTTCGAGATGTATAGCCTTTTCATTTCTTTCTGCAACAGTAATGATCGCCAAAAAATTAGCAATGGTAACCTTTTCGGCCAAAATAACAGAACTTTCTATCATAATTCGATAGCTATTATACGTAGAACGTTGTGTTACATACTAAAACCTTCCCTGAAAAATTATCTCTCGAACAGTGCAAGTTCCATCAAATTCCATTCAGCAGATCTCGAGTTATAAAGTAACGGAACGAAATTTCCGTTTGTGTTTTATATATATAGCGAGGCTAACGAAAAAGACAGGCTACCGCGGTGCGTTCCACTTATCTTTTTTTACAGACCGCTAGAGTGACGTGATGCTCTTTTCGTACACCTGCATTGGTGGATTCGAGCCTCACGTGATTCCCGCGGTCTGTAAAAAAAGATACGCGTAAAGCACCGCGGTAGCCTTTCTTTTTCGCTAGCCTCGTATATATAGTAGATGACGTGAAAGGTATTCCTGCGAACGAAATGCCTGTCCTTTACCGTGTTTTTTTATTTTTAGAAATAAATTAATCACATTTAATTAATTTCAAAATTTTTGTTTACGTTTGGAAAGAAATTTTAAATGGCGATAACTCTTAATGTATACATTTTAGAAGGTACATCTTCCCTCAAAAACTAATTTATTTTTAAAGATCTTTCTAAAAACGTAAATTATATATTTAAAATATTTTTAAAGCATTTACACTACGTCTGATTACTTTATTTTACAATATTTATAAGAACACGCATTTTATCAGACAATTAAATACACTAAACAAACATGAGTGAAAAATTGACCTGTGCCTGGACTCGAACCTGGGACCTTATGCGTACCATGCCGACGCTCTGCGACTGAGCTACCCAGATCCATATCCGTAACCGGCAATTTCTCATACTTATTCATGTTAGAAACAATCATCTACCACAGTTTGCAGTCATATTTAATTATTTGATAAAATATGTGTTCTTATAATTGTGAAGTTTTATTTAAAAAAAAGAAATATCTTCAGAAGAAAATGGCTGACTTGCAGATGAAATTTGATGTGGTTATATTATAACCTGTAACTGATTTGTGCTATTTTAATACAGATGGTAGATGGTCGTTGGCGGGTTTTATCTCTGTTTTGGCATAATTTTTTAATTGCCAAGTTAATTAACAGTTTTTTGCTAATTAAGGATAGAAAATATTTTTTTTTTTACACTGAATTTTATAAAAGCACATAGATTACGTAATTACTTGTCCAAAAATGCAATCCTTTTTTTATTCTGCCCAATATTAAGGCCTGTAGCTTGTTTGAAAAAAAAAGTTTGAGGAAGAAAATAGTGATCATTTTAAGTAACTCGACGTTTTTAAAAAAAAGCTATATCTCTGTTTATAAATCACTTATGAAGATGAGTTTGGTCTTAAATTGAAGAAATTCTTCCTTAGATTCTTCTAGTTTTCGTTTTTTTTTCCTACGACGCTTGGTTTGTTTGATATCTGATATTTTAATCTGGCATGTTTTGTCGATTTAACATTGCGAAGTTGCTTTCTGTATATAAGCATCTACAAAAACAACTTTTCAAAAGTAGAAAAAGCCAAGCGTAAAAAAAAAAAAAAAAGTTGTGGCTAAAAAATGGTGTGATATCAAATTTCCAAGCTATTATATTATTTATTTAACTTTTTTCCATTAAATAAATTATCATATATATAAGTCGAGTGCCTACGTATATGTTAATAGAAATCGTTTTCTCTTGTACTAAATACATCCTAACGAGTTTCTGAAAATGCAATTTTTTTCAAATTATGCATGATGGGCTTGGCGGCCATCTTTCCATATTATTCACAAAATTCTAAACACTCAAATCCGTAGTTAAAATCCGAAGTTCAAAATTATTATTTAAGCAAATGTTTTAAGCGTTTAATTTATAGACTTGTATGCTCTGAAAATTGTGTCTTAAGATAATGATGACTTACCTTAAAGATTCATCTTATGATTTATTTTTTAGATAAATTAATAATTTCAAACTAGTAAAAATCAATTTCTCAAAATATCAGTCTTATCTAATTTATCTGTCCGTAGTTAAAATCTGAAGTTCGAAATTGTTATAAACATATTACAGTGCAAACATATTACTCTTTTACTTTAGAAATTTGGATGCTTAGAAATATGGAAAGATGGCCGCCAAGCCCATCATGCATATAATTTGAAAAAAATTGCATTTTCAGAAACTCGTTAGGATGTATTTAGTACAAGAGAAAACGATTTCTATTAACATATACGTAGGCACTCGACTTATATATATGATAATTTATTTAATGGAAAAAAGTTAAATAAATAATATAATAGCTTGGAAATTTGATATCACACCATTTTTTAGCCACAACTTTTTTTTTTTTTACGCTTGGCTTTTTCTACTTTTGAAAAGTTGTTTTTGTAGATATCATTTCTTTTTTTTTAAATAGATTAAACATAATTTAAATAATCTAAACATGAGAAATAATTTAAAATTACATTTTACTTTCAGTCATTGTTTAAAGGGTTAACTAGAAATACCAGTAGATTTTTCAATTAAACTAAATACACTCTAAAAAACAACATACTAAATGTGGCTTGTTATAATACTTGTTATCCTCCGTTAAAAATATCACTGACTTATCCATGAAATGAATAAAAATGGAATAAGTACATAGCGTGTCAGTGCTGCATTTGATATGAAACGTGATATCACGCTCTTTTATTATTAGCACTAGCTGGCTTCGCCCACTAGCGGGCCCTTAATTTACATCAGGGCCTCGAATCTTGTAAAACCTCGAATAAGATAAACCTCGAACCGAACGAACCTCCGACCAGGTTCCCCGCTGTCTTCGGCACCGGATAATCCCTTAATTTGCACATCGAATAGTATAAACCTCTAACCGAACGAACCTCCGACACGGGTCCCCACTACTTCGGCACCGTATAGCAGTCGTGCTGCGCACGCTCAAGTTCCCTTTTCCACCACCAGGTAGCGCAATCTGTTCTATATGAACCTCGGGCACTGAAATCTTTAAGGCTACAGAGGTCGAGTCGAATGAGCTATACCCCGTCGTGATCCAGCCCATAGAACCAGAGATAGGAAAGTGCCCAAAGGTGGTGAAAAACCGAACTAAAATCAGAAAGCTCTATCGATGTCGAGTCGAATGAGCCATACCTCGTCGTGATCCGACCCATAGAAACAAAGATAGAAAAGCGCCCCTGATGGTGAAAGCTAATCACGTTTAGGGGCAAAGTGGGGGGGGGGATGAACACCGGAGATGCATAATAGGATTAAGCGGTCACAGACCTTTCCAACGATGTATCACATGAGGGGTATGTGCAAAACTTAGAAATCTCCCCCCCTCCCTGCATAGTATGATTAAGCGTTCACAGACCTTTCCAACGATATATCACATGAGTAGTGTCGGGGGGGGGGGCGCAAAATGTGAGGGTGACACTTGTAATGCATAACAGGAATAAGTGGTCACAGCCCTTTGTAACGATATGTGACATGACGGATATCGTTAAAATTTAGAAAATTGTCCCCCCCCCCCTTGTGTAGGCAAAACAAGCTCCGCCCCTCCCTATAATTTTTGACGCGGCTTTATTTTTAAAATTTATGTTATGTGTTATAAAATATCGTAAAGTTTCAAACAGATAGCCTTATTATACTTCCTAATTTTGTTCACGCCCCTCCCCATCTCCTCCCCGAAATGTGACGCGCCACTCTTTTTTATAATTTTTTTTTATCATGTCTTATAAACTATCTTAAAGTTTAAATCAGATCGCATTGGAATTTAATATATTTGCTGAAATTACTATTATATATAGAATAATATAGAAATAAACCCTCCTTTAGCTTGTAATTAAGATATACGAACAATTTTTAGAATTTCTGAAAGCTGATTTTTATTTATTTATTTATCTATTTATTTATTTTTTGTTTATTTATTTATTTATTTATTTTTGCGTTGCCCTGTGCATGTTTGGAATTTCTTAGCAATTTCTTAGATTTACATTATTTTATTCAATTAAACATTGTTCTGTTACAATAAATTTAAATGGAAACTTCACTTCTAAAACAAAAATAACACAGGCCTACAAAATTTAAATTTTTATCTGGGGTTTTCATGAATGTATGTAAATTGTAAGAAATCTGCTATGCTTATTTCAAAATAATATCCATTTTTATGTATCACGTCAGGATTTCTTTCAATTAAGAAACTAAGAATTTGGAATTTGTGAATATACAATTTACACAACATTCATTTAAAAATGTACAAAAAAAATCAGATAAATAAATAAAATCATATATACATATACATGTGCATGTTTTATAAGAAATTATATTCTAGTATATACAGTAAAATTACTTTTCTTTATCATCAAAAGAACGCTTGTATCCTTTAGATTTTGAAGCTGGTTTAGTGTCTCTTTTTAGCCCCCAGCAGTAATCTGCCAACATATTTACATTCCAGTGTCCTTGATAGCGTTTTTCCATGCATTTTATGTCCTGGTGAAATCTCTCACCTTGTTCTTCACTCATTTCACCAAGATTTTCAGGAAAACATTCAAGATAGGGGTGCAGAAAATGCATTTTTAAACTCATGTTACAACCTAGTTTTTGAAAGTTTTGTACCATTTTTTTCAATGATCGTTGCGTAGTTAGGATCTTTGTAATTTCCTAAACATTTCTGAGTAACGTGTTTGAAACTAACCCATGCATCTTTCTCGATTGATTTAATTTTTTCCTCAAAATTTTCGTCCTTCATTAACCATCTCATATCTGGGCCAACGAACACATCTTCTTTGATTTTACCTTCCGATAAATGTGGAAAAACTTCATTTAAATATCGAAAACTATCCCCTGTTTTATGTAAGGTTTTTACGAATTGTTTCATTAAACCTAATTTAATGTGCAGGGGAGGCAAGAGGACTTCTTTTGGATCAACTAAGTTCTGCCGAATCACTTTTTTTTTATATCCTGGATTTATACAACCTCTTGATGCCATATTGCTATAAGAAACTGACAAAACAAACGTAAGATATAAATAAACGAACAAAATAAATGCATGTTCTCACTACAAATGCGCGGGAGAAAATTGCGCCTTCTCAGGCAAATATCAATACATAAAGTGGCGCCATCTATATTTATATTTCACATCCTTTAGTGCAGTATTGTATTTTAACATTTATTAATGTCACTTTACTAAGAAATTAATTTTTGGTTTTATTAAAAATGTATCTTATTTAATAAATATTACACATTGATTTTATTAAGAGGCACCCCCTTCTTTTTTGTTTTGTGAAAAAACTGTGGGTGTTAGAAAAAAACTAATGTCATATTTGTGATCAGCGTGACTGATTTACTAAGAAAAAAGTGTCATTCTTCAAACCCCAGATTTGTGTTGAGCTGTGTAATTTAACAACTGGATTTCATTAATTTATAGGAAAATGACGTGAAAGGTATTCCTGCGAACGAAATGCCTGTCCTTTACCGTTTTTTTTTTTTTTTTTTTTTTTTTTTTTTTAAAGAAATAAATGAATCACATTTAATTCATTTCAAAAATTTTGTTTACGTTTGGAAAGAAATTTTAAATGCCGATAAGTCTTAATGTATACATTTTAGAAGGTACATCTTCCCTCAAAAACTAATTTATTTTTAAAGATCTTTCTAAAAACGTAAATTATATATTAAAAATATTTTTTAAAGCATAAACACTACGTCTGATTACTTTATTTTACAATATTATAAGAACACGCATTTTTTCAGACAATTAAATACACTAAACAAACATGAGTGAAAAGTTAACCGGGGGTAGGACTCGAACCTGGGACCTTGTGCATGCTGTGTTGACGCGCTACGACAGAGCCACCCAGACCGATATCTTTGAGCGGCAATTCCTCATACTTATTCATGTTGGAAACAGTCATCTGCTACAATTTGCAGTCATATTTATTTGTCTGATAAAATGTGTGTTCTTATAATTATGAAGTTTTATTTTTTTTTAAATATCTTCAAAAGAAAATGGCTGAGTTGCAGATGAAATTTGATGTGGTTATATTATAACCTGTAACTGATTTGTGCTATTTTAATACAGATGGTACATGGTCGTTGGCGGGTTTTATCTCTGTTTTGGCATAATTTTTTAATCGCCAAGTTAATTAACAGTTTTTTGCTAATTAAGAATCGAAAATAATTCTTTTTTACACTGAATTTTATAAAAGCACATAGATTATGTAATTACTTGTCCAAAAATGCAATCCTTTTTTTATTCTGCCCAATATTAAGGCCTGTAGCTTGTTTGAAAAAAAAAGTTTGACGAAGAAAATAGTGATCATTTTAAGTAAGTCGACGTTTTTAAAAAAAAGCTATATCTCTGTTTATAAATCACTTATGAAGATGAGTTTGGTCTTAAATTGAAGAAATTCTTCCTTAGATTCTTCTAGTGTTTCGTTTTTTATTCAGCGACGCTTGGCTTGTTTGATATCTGATATTTTAATCTGGCATGTTTTGTCGATTTAACATTGCGAAGTTGCTTTCTGTATATAAGCAGTAGCGGTCTTTATTCCAGTTCTTGGCGTTGTTTGAGTGGCGTTTTTTTAAAGCTTGGCTTTGCAGAGCGACCGCCCTGCTTGATTAGCGGTCTTTATTCCAGTTCTTGGCGTTGTTTGTGTGGCGTTTTTTTTTTTTTAAGCTTGGCTTGGCAGAGCGACCGCCCTGCTTGATAATAGGGTATTTCTTGTAAAATGTTGCTAAGTAACAGCTAAACACAATTTACTAAATCCACTACATTTTCTATCGAGTGTACAGAGTAACAGAGTCAGTATGAACTATCTATTACACTTTATCACAATATTTGATTTTCCCAATAATCTCCTTTATCGAGTAAGTCCAGAATATAATGGCTGCCCAGAAAAGCGAAAAGAAAAAGAAATAGACCATAAGCAGTGACAGCTCATCTTTTTCTGCTGCAGAAAGTAGCAACTCAGGATGTTGTAACCATGACAGCTGGAAAAATGTTTCATACAGCTCCAGTCCCATGTTTGTTTGTTTTTTTCTGGAGGGGAGGGAGGGCAGAAAGAAACATTTCATGTGCATTAAACCAAAGAGTGGAAATGATATCAATAACATGCGAAAGGGGAAGCAGAAGATTGCTGTATTACGGCTTTTTTTCTTTTTCAGTGAATTCGCTGTTTGAGAAAGTAAGTTTATTTTTTGCAAAGCCCCAAAATAGAGTTTACAGTCCAAAATAAAATTTTATTTCATAGTGAATAGAGATAGATGCAAAATTTTCGAACATTTTGAAGTGGTGAAAAAAAAAAAAGTTTTTCTTCTGGAAAAATAGGAAATTTTGGGAAAATGGATTTTTTTACAAATAAAAGCTTTTTTTGCAGTTATATTTTCTTAGAGAATATAAAACATTAAAAATGTTTTTTAATTTAAGTGCACTAAAAATATTAATATATATATTGGCGTCTAATGGCTTAATTCCTTTCTTATTTTGGAACACTTTTGAAAGTTTCATTGCCCACGTACTTCTAGATTTAAAAAAAAAAAAAAAAAAAAAAAATTAAAGCGCGTTTCAATGATTTTGGGACACCCTGTAGTTTAAATGCAAATTAAAAACATAGATTAGCTACCTTGAATCTGAAACAGAATATCTGACGCTTCAGTATGTGTAACGATGCTTGTTATTTTTCTATTATAACTCAAAATATTGTATTCAAAACCCTGATTTTAGTTTAAGTGCTGTAGTTATAACTTAAATATATATTAGCAGTTGCAATTATTCTATGAAAACTTTAATTAGAAGGAGAAGGTGTACTTGTCGATATGGAATTATTGTTTAAATATTTACTGCAGTAGCTATTTAGTTTGTGTAAAGAATGAAATATTACTATTTATTTAATCATTGTCTATAACTACAGATTTACTAAATATAACATATATTTGATCCTTTACAGAAATAGATGCTGAGCTATTTTAATGCAATGCAGTCTATGAAAAAAAAAAAAAAAAGGTGCGGGTGAACTATATCCGTATGAAAGATAATAAAATGTGAGTAAAAATAAAAATAAGAAACCTGTTCTCCCTAATTGAGTAAAACCAACATCGCTTTATCAATTACATCTCAGGATAGGAGAACACCAGTAAATGCTAATTGCAGGTCTAGTGATTCTCAAAACAGCCAAACTAAACAGGAGGGAAAATTATCCCTCGAGACAATCTCATCTTAATCACATCAAGGGGAGTTGCCTGGCTGCCAAAATGTCTGAAAAGTAGAGAATAGTGTTCCTGCCCAAGCTTCGCCCTCTGTTGAGCAAGCAGCGTTGGGGGAGCTGCTGCACTGCAGCATAAAAGAACAGCTAAGCTGGGAATCCAAACAGATGGAGTAGATGTGTGGTTGGGTGGATTATTACAGTAAAAGATATGAGAAATAATAATAAGGGGATAAGGAGAAGGCCAAACGGTAACTCTAGAAATGTTTTTCCACTCTAGTCGTTAACAGGATTAGCGACAATGGGGAGGGGATGGCAGATTTTGGGCGAGAGATTATTTTTACTGGCTTCAGTTTAAAAGTTAGATGTAATACTAAAAAGATCTCTTCTTTTTTTATTATTATTATTAATGGTAGCGGCGTGATTTGTCAGGATATTTGTCACTGAATGTCATAAACGATTAAACTGAGTTTGAGATTACCGAAATAGAGTTTCTTCCCTCTTGATTTTTATTTTGTCAATGCCAGCTGCCGAGCTGCCTATTACTTACCGAGCAGTGTTTTAAAAGGCAATATATTTTCGCATGTACATAGTTTAGATTGGGCTAACTTTTATTTTCAAAAGGAAATATATCCAGGGACAGTCGCTTTCGTTTTATATTATTACGATTCTTTTTCTTGGATGTGTGCATTTTATTTTAACCAATAACAGTAACACTAAAAATTTTCAAAGAATTAAAATTTGAAATAATAAATATTTTTGATAAATTTAATAAAGGCAACAGCTATAACTATCAGAAAATTGTTTAGCACTTTCCACTTTAAAGGGAGGTTGGAAAAAGAAAAAGCTACACTTAAGGCCTAGGCAAATAGTATATATACTTTACCCACGCTTCTTGTGTTTCAACTACTCTGTTTACTATTACAATTCCTGTAAGGGATTTTCGTATGTGGAAACGGTATCGTAAATAATTTTATGAAGCTTGTTTAAAATATTTGTTTACTGCAGAACGGTTTAGCTACAGAAGAAATCCGTTTCAAACGACATTTGAGGTTTCTTATTATTGTGTGTGGGGGGGGGGGAGGGGGGTAAAATCATCTGGAGCCATAAATTCTTTCTACACCTTATCTTAGAACCTATGAACATTCCTACATCCTATGTGTAATTTTCAATTCTATTGTCTGTGGCCTCGGTAAGACTTTAATTTTGGTGCAGGGCTGCAGCGCCCTCTAGTGATTAGCTTCACACATTTTAGGCAAATGGTCTCGTCTTTTATATATACGCAGCGGTTTATGCATAAACAATTTTCTTGTTTATGTATTTTATTTATAGGAGAAATTGAGATTAGATACAAACGTGTAAGTTTTTAACAAAATACAATTCAAATCTGAACACAAAAATGATTTTCAACACGGATTTTTTAATAATGTGAAAAAAAAAAAAAGTTATTTAATGTATAATTATTACTATTTTTACTAAAATGCAATCTCAGACGTGCAATTACTAGTGATACCACAAATGATCAACACCACCTATTCCTTACTATTTTTTTTCTTTTAAATGTATTTTTCTCAAATAATTATCATAATTATTTATAAGCAGAATATAGTATAAATGTTATTCAATTATTGTTGCTATTTTTTCTAAATATGTCATTTATTACTTGGAAACTGATCTATGTTCCATAGCTGCCAATGTGTGTTTTTTTTTTTTTTTTTTTTTTTTTTTTTAATTAAACAAACATGCGTGCTAGGCCCATAACCAGTTGAAACTACTGAATAAAATATCAATTAGAATTTAATTAGTTCATTAAGTATCAGTTACATAGTATAATAAACTTTAACACCACCTTATCGTGAGCAACCGCATGTAAACACAACTCTAGTAGTACCGTTAAGTTGACAGTTACACATTAATAGTTTAAGTTAAAGTTTTTGGGTTACTATTTTGAGTTACAGTGAATACTTTAGTTACAGGTTACAGTTAAATTATGGAGGTATTGATTTATATTCGACAATTTTGAAATAGAAATTTTGCTTAATCAATAAAATAAAATAACTACAAGACACATTTTATTAAATACATTTTCTGGTTCAAAATATGTTTATTTGACTTAAAAAACCGGGATGGTAGACAGTTATGAAATATCCTTTAATAATAATAATAAAAAAAAAAAAAGGAGGGTGGGGTGAAATTTGGTGTGAACCTTTGTTATAGAAAGACATTCGAAAATATTCCTTTATATTTATAAGTTGCAAATTCGTGTTTAAATGAGAACATATTATTATTCATTATTCAACACTTCAAATATTTTGAAATAGAATAGTTACTTTCAAAATAAACGGAGCCAATGCAAGCACAAGTTTTCAATACTTCAGTTTCTGAAACAGAATTTAAACATTTATAAACTAGCTAGCTTAGCCTAAAAACAAACGCTAAAATAATTCCTTCATTTTTCTTTTTTAATAATTGAAAATACGCTCCAAGCAAAGGAGAAGAGAGAGAGAGGGGGTGGGGGTATAATCGACTGTGTATATTACATCTCGCTTTAAAATATTCCCCCCTCGAAAAATTTTAGCGACATTATGAATCGCATCTCTATTTTATCTTACCATTAATATATTGAAATGATATGAAAACTATGCATATGCACCCCCTCCTCACTTCCGCATATTGCATTTATCGATTTAGAATCAATTACTTTCAAGACTCTAACTTGATACATCTTTTTTTTTTTTTTTTTTTTTTACTTTTTTTTTTTCTTTTGCAGAGGAACGCTCGCCTCCTTCTATCTCCATGTACATACTTTAATTTAAATCGCAGAAAGAACAAAAATATTAAAAAAAAAAAAAAAGAGGAAGAAGAAGAAGAAAAAAATACGGAAAAAAAAAACAGTTAAGCATCTAAGCTCTCAAACTCTCGAAATTCTCCGCCAAGAGCAGAAACTTTGTAAAAGGAGTTGGCAATAAAAATTTTCCGAAAGCTCCGTTGCCATGACGACGTCTCATAAAAGCCAGGCATTTTCTGAGAGATTTCCCATTTTCTCCGATCAATTATTTTTAAGATTAGGGAGCTGCATATTTCGCTTGCCATCTTGTTCTTTTTCATTTTTTTTTTTTTTTTTTTTTTTTTTTTTTAGGACTGATTAATAAAGGAGAAATAATAAGGTGGAGAGTATCAACTCAAACATATATATGTATCTATACATTGTTTATGTGGAAGGAAAAAGATAAATTAAACAGTCTTTTTTTATGCAAAGTTATTTCAGGAAATGTTTATTGTAACGTTAATAACATAAAGAAAATTATCATAATATATATATATATTGAGGGAGGGGGGGGGGGGATACATAAACTAAGTTCATTTATTTTATTTTATTTTATTTATTTTTGTTTTACAATGAAGATGAAATGAAACTCTTTATGGTGAATGCATTAATGTAACCAAAATATTTTCCACTATTTTAAGTAAAATTTCATGCACACATTTTTTGAAAATTATCATAAAAACTATCGAATAAGAAATGTTGATTCTCCGCCCGACTCTGCATTAGCTTTTCTAAATTGATTTGATCGAAAATTGAAATTTCCTCAGTATTATATTGATGATAAATAAATTGGGAATTTGTCTCCAAAACTGGTTATAAGAAGAGTTGACTTAGAAAATGTATTATTAAAAAGTAAATAAATTGAAAATAACAGGATGCTATGTTAGTGTGTATAGGGATGACTAATACATACCTTTACTGCGTTGTGATCATTTACTTTCTGAAATGTCTAATTGTTTCCACTTATAAACGAAAACTTCCTGACACATTTACAAACTGCTCAAATAAAATATAAGCTTTATTTTTACCACTTAGGTGGTGATGACGAAGACAGACGCCAAAATCATTTTTCATCGTATAAAAATACTAAAACACAATAACTACCGGAAACATTCTGTAGCAAAATCTCTAATAAATTAATCTGTAATTGTGTAAAAAAATAATTCTTTTTAAATTTTTCTATTGAATAATAAAATAAAATAAAATACATTAATGAAATTATATATACGCTATTTTTAAAAATTTATTGATTTGAAATTAGCCACTTGAGTAGTTGAAAGTGTCATCAATATAAAATGTGTAAAAATATGTAAAATGAAAGACCCAATGTCCCAGTCTTATATCTACCCTATATATATAAAATCCTAATGAAACGAATTTGTGAAACGATTTTATGAAACGAATTTATGAAACGATTTTATGAAACGACTGATTAAACGACTGATTATGTTTCAAGGCTATTTTTAATAAAATATTAAACGCTTGATGGTGAAATTAATACCAATTGTTCATAAAAATCCGCGGATGTCAAAACTGGTAATAGAATTTTGAAATTGGAATTAGTTTTCGAGATATTAATTTTTTTCCAATTTTAATGACATTTCTGTAATGATGGCAACTAATTACTCAGTTTTTTTGTGACAAAAAAGGGAAAAAAATTGAAAAGGATCCCGATAGGGATTATTGATTTCTTTTTATTCGTCATTTTCAAATTGAAATTGAATTTATCTTTTATTTCAATCGATAATGAAGACAAGATTATGATTAAATTATGTTTTAAAGGAAAATTTGAAAAAAAAAAATCACATTTCTATCGTCAGGATTCAACCGTCTGTCAGCATTTAATTTAATTTATAAACTGAAAATATTTTGAATAAATTCGTCCAAATGACGTCATTTAGGTAAACGCAAAAGAAAGGGGGGGAAAAGGAATTAATAGTAATTATTATTTATTGATATCATTTTGTTATTTTTTTGTAAAATTTAACTAAACGTTTATAAAATCATTAATTCGGATATTTGAAACTAATATATAAAATAATAATTGCCCAACTGAACGGAAGAATAAAATATCCTGCTTGGTTTTCTATCCTGCTTGGTTTTTTCCGCCAAGCTTTTTAAAAAAGCGTCAAGACCCCTATAATAGAAAAGCACCAAAAGTTCATTGGGTTTATTTTCATAACTTTTGGCAACAAATCTATGTATATTAACGAATCTATCCCTTTTTGAAGCTCGAATAAACTCCCAAACCTAAAAGCAAAGGATCCTATAATGGAAAAGTATCCGATTTTCTTATGGACAATATTCAAGTGACAGAACATGGTGTAAAATTACCGCGGATAGCAAATTTGTTTAAATATCTCATCAATTGATGCCGAATAAATGCAGGCATGCATGCACAAAATATTTAATTAATTTTGTATGATAAATAATTATTAGAAAATTCGTATATACATATTAATTAAAAAAAATAATTTACATATTTAAAATAACATGAAAATATGCATGAGGGTGCACTAAAATAGAGAGAAAATTAAAACCTGTTACTGAAAATGTCTATAACATAGTACTTTTCAATACCGTGGTTCTTAATGTTATTCACAAGCAGATGGAATTTTTCTCATCCTTAAACGCGAAGGAAGAATAGAATAGAGATTGTTGTTATAAAAGTCCGAGAGGTAGTCACAATTTAAACCTAACCATTTTATACAAGCTGGTTTTCAAGTAGTAATTGATTTTACTTATCAATCCCGAAAACAGTCGTCAGTTGTCGCAACAGCTGTGTATGAGGCCATGATAATCGAAAAATGTCCCATTAAAATGTTAAAAGCATGGCAACCCAATTACAGATTTACCAATATTTTTAAAATAAAGCACGCTGTCATGTTTTTAGAGGCCTCGAAGTCTGAGCGGGGGTTGGCGAGCGTAGCTCGCAGGGGGTAGGCCCCCTAGTTCTATAATAAAATGTTTTACATTCAATGTGTAAAATTCAAAATTTTCAGGAAGAGGAAAAAATATTTTTGGATATTCGTTGCTGCTATGGAACAACCATAGAATCTGCTCGCCATATAATAAAGGCGAGATTTCTTTCTTTTTTCATTTTTTTTTTTCAAATCCAAACTGGCTACTTTATGACATATTTTTTCATTCATTTTTGTTCGGAAACGCATGAAATTGGCAGGTGTCTTTATTCAGAAACTTTGTAATCGAAAGACGTTTTCCATCTTTTGTTGAAGGCAGAAGATCGTTCAGAAATTACTGTCATAGTCACCGTTTCGGTTTGAACCGAATTTCCAGCGCCTCTCAGCACGAGAAAGGAGAAAACTTGTCGCCACGTGATACGAATCGCTTGTAACTCGATAAGTAATTTATTTATCAATAATTAAAAATATTCAACAATGGAATACTCATTTCGATTCCAAATCACTATGCTTTTGCGTTTAAAAATGACTCAGAAAGTTTCGCGTTGTTGAGCAGGTCATTTGAGAACGAAGACAACAATATTGTACTATTAGTTTATTTTAGTGATTTTCGGACAAGGAATCATTCATTAATTACGTCACGCAAATTTTATATTGTCTCCCCCCCCCCCCCCATACTCTTAATGTCATAGTTGTCACACTCGAGTCATTACCTCTCCCCTTCTCCCTGTTGTGTCGTCACATTTTCTGCAAATATTAATTTAGAGCTAAAGTTTATGCAAATATATATGTGTGCGATATATGTGATCTATTAGTTACGATCTTGTGTGCTTTTACAACATGTATAGTTGAAATTCAAAGGAAAAGGATATACCTAATTCTACCTGAATAAAAATAGATATTTCGTAATGAACCTTATTACACTGCTTGGAAATGAGCCTACCTAACTGTTTTCATATTTGTGACATGACTCCCTTGTCACACTGTATCACATTTTGTAGACCCCCCCCCCCTCTCCTCCCTTTTGAAGTCCGATATATCTAATGGATAATCCCCAAGTGCTATTTTTGCTCAGAATAATTAATTTATTATTGGCCAACCCCCGACACACACGCACATACAAAGTAAATAACATATTTGATTGAATACCTAATCGCATCGAACTAATTCATCTTATTTCTGTCTACAATATTCTTTACAATTTCTTTTCCACAGTCCTTAAACATTGTAAACATGAATTTTGCAAAAGAGACACAGAATTTCTTTATTATCTGACATAAATAGCTGTAATAAGCTTTTTTTATTATTTACATTTTCAAAAAGACATAAATTACTCACCTCAATATTAAAAGACCTTCATCTTCATCTTCATGGTAATTGATTGATGGGTCGGTAAATACTGGGACTATTATGGTAAAATCCTCGCATAAAGAAAACAACATTAACATCCAACCATAATAATATTACAGTTTCCAAGCGCTCATGCCAGAAACTGATTATTATATTTAATAGTCATATTCAATATTAGCCACTTCATTACTGCCTGAGGATTTATTATGTTAGCATTAATTGAATTGTGGAGTAAAGGGAAACATTCCTTGAAGACAAATTCCATAATAAAAGAAGGACAGATCTCCCCAGAGATATTAGTTGTTTTTCCTTTTTACAAAATGATGTTTTCCTTGGAGTTGTATCAACTCCAAGGAAAACGCAAGTCTTTTGTGAGGATTTTTTTTTTCTTTTTGAGGGGATGTGGGTGGTTTCATCATTTCATCATTCATATCGCCAGACAGATCCGATATTACAATATTATTGGTTGTTTCTGAGTATAATCTAAAATATTTTGTTTCAAGTGCTATTAATTCAATATGTTTGAAATTTGTAACTAAATGGAAAATTGTACACATAAAAGAAAGTATGCATTAAAATAAATAATTAAATATTTTCATTGTTAACACTTTCAGTTTACGTTTTAAGGCTGTTTTTCAAGTCCAAACTGACTACTTCCTGACACATTTCTGAATTCTTTTTTGTTCGCAAACGCATGAAATTGGCAGGTGCTCTTATTTAGAAACTTTATGATCGAACAGTTTTTTTTTTCATTTTTTCGGTAAATGCAGAACTTTTTAAAATTTTTGTCAAAGTTGGCGTTATAAACTGAATTTCCGGACGTGACGGGAGAAAAACTGTCATCGTAAGACAACAATAGCTTATAACTTAAAATGTGATTCATTTATAGAAAAATTTAAAAAAACAAACCCTTTTCTATTCCAAATCATTTGAATAATTATGCCTGCAAGTGTCGTGCTTTTACGTTTAAAAATGAGCCGATAAATGTATCAGAAAGTTTCGCGTTGTTGAGCGGGGGAAAACATTTTATTGAGTAAATAAATATATTTTTCGTAAAACATTGTCCAAACTTTAAATCAATATTTTGGGACATACTTACAACAAATAGAAGTTGACTAGCGGAGCCATGTATCATGTATGGATAAAAAATATTTCATGAATGTATTGCATAGCTACTGAGTTTTACGCTTTTTTTATTATTATTAAACTTTAATAGTAAATTTTGCCTTATTTAATCGCCAAAATCTATGATTAAACAATGCAAAAATTTCTATTAAATTTTAGTGACAAGAAAAAAGTGTAAATGTTGGCAGCTATAGTTATTGTCATGTCTGCAAGATGTTTATAAAACCGCTGTTTCCAAGTAAAACAATTAAAAATAGCTTTGAATTCTTTCAAGCCGTAAAAAATCCTGAATAATAGCTTGTACTCATGTCAGGAAATCTTTAAATTCAAGATTATCCCGAAAAAAAAAAAAAACGCGTCATCTCTCTTCTGTACAAATACGGTTTCTCACAGCCATAAAGTCAACCACAGCCCCAGAACAATTATATCTCCCAGTGATCATCCTGGCGCCATCTATTACCGAAATGGAATGACTCAAACGAAATTTTTTCTAAGTAAACAGATGTTTGTAAAGCAACTAATACAGCTGTCAAATAAGGGGAAAAGAGTGTTTTCTTGTAATACAAGCCAAAATTCCAAATGTTTTAGATAGGTAAATGTAGTTTATGTACCTGAAATTTAACTGTCGGTAACTATGCAACAAGTAAATACACATTTTGAAATACATATTGTCTTTAGATATTAGCTAATTATTTATTTTCGTTAACATATTTAATTTCTTATTCAAACTTCCAATTTCAAATTCCATTCCTGACTATTCATTTATCTTAAAATTTGGCATATTTGTTTACTTCGTTTTTTTTTAAGAAAGTACGATTTATAAGTTACAAATACTATATTTCTGACGTAGGGCTGTAGATATTGAAAAACAAATATTGTCAATTTAATTTATATTTCTTAAAGTACAATCGATATTAATGATTTAAATTAGTTTCTGTGGCTATAAATCTCAACCTACACCCCCCCCCCCCTCTCCTAAAGGTAATATTGAACTACAAATCAACGAAAACCGAAAGCATATCAAACTTTATATATAGGTAGGAAAATAAATATAAAGTAAAAACTGTTTGATTATTTTAATACTAATTTTTGATTATTGAAAAAATATATATATAAAATCAAAAAGAGTTTGTTAAAAAACACGTTTGTATAAGCATTCAACGTTTATCTTAAAAATCATACAAAATATTATGACTGTAATTCATGTAGTTCCAAAACATATCCGTTACAACACGTGAATTTGACATAGCCCCGATTGTGTAAAATTCAACGCTTTTATTTATGTCTGATAGAAAATACGAATTAGTGAATTTATTAAAACATTTAAATTTTTGTTCAGCTTCTCTAAACTTTGGCAAAAAGAAAGAGAAAATAATTTTTCTTTTTTATATTACAGCAAATGTTACATTATCATAACAAATATTTATTTTTGTGTCATGTGGTAATAGAATTTTTTGTTGCTGTTGTTGTTGTTTCTTTTCTTTATAAGATATGGCAACAGGAAAGAAAGCATTATTAAAACCATCTATTCAGCATTTCTAAATTTCTCAACGTATAACCAAAATTTAAATAATGTTAATCTATTAAACAATAATAAAGTTTTGAAAATATTGTATTGCTATCGATAACACACAACTGTACACAATTTCTAGAACTCTAGCACATCAGGCAATAAGTAAGAGCAAAATTTGTTGAAATCTAGAATGGATATTCAACAAAAGAATTACGAAAGATTGAAAAAACACACTAACAATTAATGGGAATTTCTATTTTAAATTCATGGGATGAGATCTAAGTTTTTGCGAAATCTATGTTATAACGAGCAAATGTTGTTGGTTGTTGCCTTTTCATCATCGTTACAACCGAATTCAACTATATAAAAATAAATAATCTACTTCCCAACAAGAAAATAGGCTTTCTGAGCATATTTCAAAACATTATTGTTTCTAATTTTTAGAATGCCGTTTTGTGGTTCTGCCCTTTAAAAAAGTCACACAAGTGCCATGTTCTAAGAAGAAATCAAACCATAGCGCGCAAACAGGAAAAAAAATGACTTCATGCTTGCAAAATGCTGAGAAACACACCCTCTGTCATGCTTGTATTGTAAGCTGGTAAAAAAGAAAAAAAATCAAGAAAAAAAGAGACAGAAGTAGAAGAACTAGCAGCAGAAGAAAAAAATGGCGCAAAGAAAAGTATTGATTTTTTTCCCCCTTAGTCAGTTCGTTTCCGCCGCTTTATTTTGCAGCAGAGCCTAAAAAAGAAAAGCAGCAGCGAAGGAGGGAAGTATAAGTTTAGTAAGGGATCAAGTAAATATTTCCTTCTTATGTCCTCCTGACTAGGGCTACCAAAGAGAATTTTCGAAAAGATGAATTTTACACTGAGAGGAAAAAAACTGAAGACATAAAGGAAATGAAAATATGATATTTTTTTATGCTCAATGATTAAATCACACCAGCCTTCACTACTACCAGTAAGGCTGTTCTCAAATCCAAAGGAGCTACTTTCTGACACATTTCTGAATTCCTTTTTGTTCGGAAATGCATGAAATTGGCAGGTGTTCTTATTCAGAAACTATGTAATCGAATGACTATTTCCATTTTTTAGGTAAAGGCAGAAGATCTTTCAGAAAATGCTATCAAATGTGGCGCTTTGAACCGAATTTCCGGACACGACAGTGCGGGAGGAGAAGCCGTCACGTAACAACAATAGTTTATAACTCAGTAAGTAATTCATTTATCAAAAAATGGAAAACGCCATTCAATTCCAAAATCGCTTTAATAATCAGGCCTGCTAGTGTCATGCTTTTGGGTCTACAAATGTGTCAGAAATTATCGTGTTGTTGAGTGAGAATTTTTTTCTTTTTTTTTTTTTTTTTTTTGAGGACCGCTTTAACTTAACTCATCCAAGATACTTTCAAGATCAATACACTGCCCTAATTAGGTTTAAATTTGTTGAATATTTCGGACATTATCGTGATGACAAGTTCGGCTTATATGTAGTGTATTCCAGATTCTAATAAAAAAAAAATAAAAAAAAGTATAAGATTCTTATTTTTTTAATTGAAAACTCTTTTATATTTAGTATATATTTTTGGATTGCCCACCAACTACTCCAAAAAGCATTTTTGGTTGTTTTCTTATTAGCTGCATGCCAGCGATTAATTGCGAAAGATTTTACCATTTATAGCAAACTTTTTTTTTATTATTATGTCTGCATTTGAAAACACAGTTCGATTACGTATCTGTTAAATTCGTGTTTTATTATTTATTTGTGACGTTCGTTTGGTAATTTACTTAAAGAATATTACGCGAAAACAAACAAAATGCTTATACTAAAAAACATATATACGATATGTTTTAGGTGTAAACGGGTTAATCTTTCATAATCTGGTTGCCCGCTTATTTCTGAGATAATTTTTAAAAAATCAGTAAATTCAGATACAGTTTTCAGGGAAATTGTATCTGAAAGTATTTTTTTTCTTTTTCTTTTTTTTTTTTCCTATTCGACAGTCTAAAAGTTGAAATTATGAAATGTTTAAAAGTTAAAGAACTCAAGATAAAAACAAAATTGATTACCCAGGTCGTTGTCACCAGTCGATATGATGTGAGCATTACTCATGGACATGTTTTTTCTTTATAATAAAAATAGATTTATTATGAGACTCTAATAGCGATTTGGTAGTTAATCTTTGCATTAAATGTCTATTATTGCGTGTAATATATATATATATATATATATATATATTACACGCAATAAATAAATAAATATATATATTATTTTTTATATACGTTCGAAAACATCCCTTGTGAGATTCCTTGTTGAATTATCTGCAATCTTCTAGTCATCCTGGTTTCTAATTCTAAAAACTTATTTTGTAAAAATTTCTAGAAAACTTTTTGTGTCAAATTCTGCCACCATGTAAGAAAAATTCTCTGCTAAAAATAGGAATTCATGCAGGCCATTATATTTCATTATATTGGTCACGCTGGGTCAAAACCCCCTAGCATCAAGAAATTTGCGTACGGTGAGTGCGGTTGAAAAAAATGCCAATTTAATAAATAATTTCTAACTGTCCATGTAATTGGATCAGATTCGGCAAAAGCCAGGCACGCAACTGCTGCCATAGCAGTGCATTGCTTGCCAACAGAGTCGATTTCTCTGTACTAATTTTACTTTATAGTAGTTTTTGAAGTCTTTTTTTTTTTTTTTTTCTTAAAAAGTTTATAATTTTGTGTAACAGTGCGATCACTTTGCAGAATAAAACTGAGATACGCTCAAAACCGACATTTTCTTGAATATACAATAAAATCGTAATTCACGGAATCATTATATCACGTTACAAGTACATTGGTCATGGGGGATGAAGACCTGTAAAACAGGTTTTACCGCAACAAGCCTAACAAGGCGGGAAAGTAACTTCTCTCATTTTGTAACAATGTTATCACATTGCAGAATAAAACTAAGCCACCGTTCAAAACCAACATTTTAATGAATATACAATTAAATCGGAATTCCTGCAGGTCATTATGCTTTACGAGTACATTGGTCATGGGGGATGAAGGCCTGTAAAACAGGTTTTACCGCAACAAGCCTAGCAAGGCAGGAAAGTAACTTCTTTCATTTTGTAACAATGTGATCACATTGCAGAATAAAACTAAGCCACCGTTCAAAACCAACATTTTAATGAATATACAATTAAATCGGAATTCCTGCAGGTCATTATGCTTTACGAGTACATTGGTCATGGGGGATGAAGGCCTGTAAAATAGGTTTTACCGCAACAGGCCTAGCAAGGCAGGAAAGTAACTTCTTTCATTTTGTAACAATGTGATCACATTGCAGAATAAAACTAAGCCACCGTTCAAAACCAACATTTTAATGAATATACAATTAAATCGGAATTCCTGCAGGTCATTATGCTTTACGAGTACATTGGTCATGGGGGATGGAGGCCTGTAAAACAGGTTTTACCGCAACAAGCCTAGCAAGGCAGGAAAGTAACTTCTTTCATTTTGTAACAATGTGATCACATTGCAGAATAAAACTAAGCCACCGTTCAAAACCAACATTTTAATGAATATACAATTAAATCGGAATTCCTGCAGGTCATTATGCTTTACGAGTACATTGGTCATGGGGGATGAAGGCCTGTAAAACAGGTTTTACCGCAACAAGCCTAGCAAGGCAGGAAAGTAACTTCTTTCATTTTGTAACAATGTGATCACATTGCAGAATAAAACTAAGCCACCGTTCAAAACCAACATTTTAATGAATATACAATTAAATCGGAATTCCTGCAGGTCATTATGCTTTACGAGTACATTGGTCATGGGGGATGAAGGCCTGTAAAATAGGTTTTACCGCAACAAGCATAACAAGGCGGGAAAGTCACTTCTCTCATTTGCGAAAATACGATAATATTACAGAATAAAACTGAGACACGCTCAAAACCGACATTTAATTGAATATACAATAAAATTGTGATTGACGCAATCCATTATATTACCTTACGAATTCATTGGTCATGGGGCTGCAGGCCTGTAAAACAGGTTTTACAGCAAGAAGCATAACAAGGCGGGAAAGTCATTTCTCTCATTTTGCAACGATGCGATAACATTGCAGAATAAAACTGACACATGCTCAAAACCCACATTTTATTGAATATATAATAAAATTGTAATTGACGCAATCCATTATATTACGTTACGAATACATTGGTCATGGGGGATGAAGGCCTGTAAAAATGGTTTTACAGCAACAAGCATAATAGCTCAAGAGCTAGCAGGCAATTTGGAGCAGGTATTTGATAAAAGCTGAAAATTGGTAGAATAGTATTTCTACCTTACCGCATTATGAAATCGTTGATCTGTCATCTAGCTGGTGGGGGATTTGCGACCTACGCAATTCGCAACTTGCAATTTTTCGATGAAAAAAAAAGGTTCTTGATAAAAGCTACAATTTACATATATGAAAATGCATATAAAAATATATAGAAAAATCCATATAATTCGAACGTCACGTTCACCTATCTAATTTTATAAAACACAATGTAAACACATTGATAATTTACGTTACTATAGAGGTGCAATAAATCAAATCAGTTTTAAAACATTAAAACTATTGGATGTTAAAAATCCATGAGCTTTCGGCTAAACATCTGAGGAAGGCTAATGTTTAGCCGAAAGCTCATGGATTTTTAACATCTAATAGTTTTAATGTTTTAAAACTGTGATTTGATTTATTGCACCTCGATAGTAACGTAAATTATCAATGTGTTTACATTGTGTTTTATGAAAATACATGTTTTTTTTTAAATGTAAAAATATAATTGGAAGACGAATCTGCCGTGACTAAATACCAGGCAGACGTCATCAAAGTTGATAAAAAAATAATTGAAAAAACGTTTTTTTTATAACAATAGTTACAAAAACAATTATTATTTTAAAAACTTTTTTATTTTTATTAAAATATCAGTTTTTATATATAAAAAATTAAAAAACGCAAGAAAGATAATGAAAGCGCAGTCTAGCGGAGAAGATGAGAACTAAAATAAAGGGAAAAAATATGCTTAATCAATTACGTAAAATGCAAGAAGCACTAGCAAAAGAAAACCAGATGCCAGTAAAACAATAAAAAGAAAGAGGAAGAGCTACCCAAAGCGGAGGAATTTGGAACTACAACGAATTGGAGGAGGAAATGATTACAAATACAATGGTAAAAATTGCATGAAAGTCAGATAATTAGAAGACAAGAAAACTAAGAAAAGCTATATGTATAGTAACAAAAGCGCCACATGTTGGTGGGGGCAAAAATCTGCTAAAGCTTATAAAAGTCATCTTTAACAGAAAATTAGGGAAAGATAGGGCAGAGAGCCTAAAGAAGTAAAAACCCAGAATAGAAAACAATATAAAGAGGGAAAGAGGAGAAAAATTCCAAATGACTGGTAAAAGCCCTTAATATCTCAGAAATTAAGGCTCCGATATATAATATATATATATATATATAAGCCAGTTTTAAGGACGACGACCTAATGTTACTAGTTTGGGATACTCCACAGGCAGAGTGGAGTGAAGGGAAAAGAAATTGTTAAAATATGGATAAGTGTAGGGGCAAGAGGGAATTAAATACGGGGAAGCTGCCAAGGCGTGATAAAGGAATTAAAGGAACGGGAGGGGTAAAAAAAGGGGAGAGGTGAAAAAGAAAAAATATAGAGGAAGGGGATTGAACATCTGAAAAACAACGTAGAGAAACGGGCAAACACAGAAAAATGAGAGTCTCCCTATAGAAAATGCATATGCATGCAACTTAAGGATAAACCCACTGTGGGCAGCGACCCATGATGATAAAACCAGAAGAAGCTAGAGAGAAAAGAAAGAAAATAAAAGATCCCAAACCTGAAACAGTATCCCTAATAAGAAAGTTTAACAAATGATTTTCAAATATTTTATTTTCTCTATTTCCTGGTAAGTGGCGTTAGCAACGTAAAAGGACATTGAGTTGAATCTGTAATTAATTACTTATATCTTTGGTTCATTTGCAATTCTAGAAAATATAAAAAAATCAATTTTAATACATTTAGTTTCTTTTTCCCCGTTAGAGAGCGGAAATTTAGGTTGGAACCTGTTTGTAGTTTAAGTATTGCGTATAAAAAACAAGTGTACAATTCTTCATATGTTCTCAAAATCGATTTTATTGCAGATAATTTAATTACAATTAATTTAATTGAAATTAATTAAATTGCGAAATGTAACTAAATGAAATTAATTCTAAATAAATTCCAAATCTTGTATCTATTTGGATTTATTTTCAATTACAATTACATATAGTTCTTGCATGCAATTGACTTTTAATTGAAGTTAAATTAACTGCAACTCCATTTTAATTAAATTATTTAGTTTATTGAAAATTTAACTGAATAATAATGTCGTTCCCATTTGTCTATAATAATTCTCCAACCATTAGATCGTCCTCCTTAATTTTGGCTTTATTTTTTCGATAGGGCCCTTAGTTTTTGAGATATTAAGTCACTTACCTATGTCATTTTGATTTTTTCTCTTCTTTCAATCTTTATATTGTTTTTCTATTCTGCGTTTTACCTTCTTGGGTTTCTGGGCCTATGCCCTATCCATCCCTAATTTTCTGTTAAAGTTGACATTTATAAGCTTTAGCAGATTTTTGCCCCCACCTTTTGTTACTTTACATATAGTTTTTCTTAGTTTTCTTGTCTTCTAATTATCTGATTTTCATGCAAATTTTACCATTGTATTTGTAATCATTTCCTCCTCCAATTCATTTTAGTTCCAAATTTCTCAGCTTGAGGGAGCTCTTTCTCTTCCTTTTTATTGTTTTACTGGCATCTGGTTTCCTTTTGCTAGTGCTTCTCGGATTTTACATAAATGATTAAGCATATTTTTCCCATTTATTTTAGTTCTCATCTTCTCCGCTAGACTGCGCTACAATTATCTTTCTAATTTTCGTTTTTTATATATAAAAATTGATATTTTAATAAAAATATAAAAGTTTTTAAAATAATAATTGTTTTTGTAACTATTTTCATCAAAAAACTTTTTTAATTATTTTTTTATCAACTTTGATGACGTCTGCCAAGTATTTAGTCACGCAGATTCGTCTGCCAATTATATTTTTACATTTAAAAAAACATGTATTTTCATATATGTAAATTGTAGCTTTCATCAAGAACTTTTTTGTTCATCGAAATATTGCAAGTTGCGAATCCCCCACCAGCTCTTAGAGCAGATATTAGTAGTAACCCCTCCTGTAAGAGCTATAGCTGGCAGACCAAGGATTTCATAATGCGGTAAGGTAGAAATACTATTCTACCAATTTTCAGCTTTTATCAAATACCTGTTCCCTGTTCCAAATTGCCTGCTAGTTCTTGGGCGGGAAAAAGTCACTTCTCTCATTTTGTGACAATGCGATTACATTGCAGAATAAAACTAAGACACCGCTCAAAACCGGCATTTTAATGAATTAAAAAAAAAAAAAAACATTAGACAGTAGTGAAAGATAATGTTAATCTAAAAGCTGGTCTCAAATCCAAACTGCCCACTTTATGATACATTTCTGAATGCACTTTAGTTCGCAAACGCATGGAATTGTTAGGTGCTCTAATTCAAAAACTGTAATCGAACAGTTTTTATATTTTTCGATAAATGTAGAAGATCTCTCAAAAAATGCCTTCAAAGAGGCCGTTCTGAACCGAATTTTCGGACGCGACAGCCCGGAAAAGGTTAAAAAAATGGCCGTCTTGAGACAACAATCGCTTATAACAAGATGTAATTCATTTATCCAAAAATGAAAATAACTGTTCGATTACAAATGACTTTAAAAATCATGCCTGCATGTGTCGTGCTTTTATATTTAAAAATGAGTCAATAAATGTGTCAGAAAATTTCGCTATGTTGAACGGGAATTTTTTTTTTTTTTTTTTTTTTTTTTAAACTGTTTTAATAAAGTACTAGTGCACTTGTACTTCCATTAACATACGTTCGTAGGAATCATTTATCATTTGCGATAATTAAAAAAATCGCAAGTCTAATAATTAAAAATATATTTTTTAAAAATTAATTTCAAATACAATTACAGTATATATATATATATATACAGTTGTAACACATATAATAAAAATGCAAGCAATTTACTACTTAATATTTTAAAGCAAATATATGATATAACGTTAAAACATAATAACCAACATTGCCTAAAAAATAGTTTTCAACTCATTAATAAAATACATAATATCAATCCGGTAAAATTCATAAAAACATTGGATTTTAATGATTTATTTAATAACATTGATATAAAAGACTTACATAAAACAATGTGTATATTATTTAAAGAATTTAAATCTCAATTAAAATTAAAAGAACATATTTCAGTAAATTTTTTTAAAACTTTACTAAATTTTACATTGCATAATAATTACATTATATATGACAATATTATCTATAAACAATACCAGGGAATTCCGCAGGGCGGAACCGCATCTAGTATTCTCTCTGACCTTTACTTATATTATTATGAAAGAAATATAAGTCCGAACAATGATTATGTATTTTATCGCTATATTGATGACATTATCATATTTTATTTCAATGAAAAAAATTGCACATCACCACTCAATTTTTATCCTACTCAGCTTAAATTAAGCGAAAATGATTTAATTAATAATAATATAAACTTTCTTGACTTAAAAATTAATATTACTAATAATTATAAATTAATTTTTGATATTTATGATAAGAGATTTGATTTCCCATTTAAAGTAAATATTTTTACCAATTATGCTTCATGTTTACATAAATCTGTTTATAAAAATATAATTATCAATTATCTACATCGTATAAAATACTTATGCTCAGATATAAATAAAAACAAAAATATTAGATATATTCGAGATCAAGCAAAAATATATGGATATCCAATTTTTATGATAAATTCAATCATCAACTCTTTTAAATAACATTTATTATATAATTTAAATATAAACATGGTATGTAATAAATTATTGTTTTAGTGTGCGATAACATATAACAAAAGATATAGAAAATAATAATTATAACATACATTATTACAATTATAAAATATTAGGAAATTTAATATTTAATATTTGTTTGAACATTATATACACTTTATGTAGAAAATTACAAATATAACATACATAATTACAATTATAACATATTAGAAAATTTAATATTTGATTGAACATTATTTATACTTTGTATAGTTGTGATTGTGCGTTGCCGATCACCTCTGTTTAAGGTATTATTGATGTGTAGTTTTCATACATTTATAAATTAACTTATACAATAACAAATTAAATTATACAATGATAACATTGGTGATTATAACTCATATATATATATCTATTTGCAATATATATAAAAATAAATATATACAGTTTTTATTTTTGTCTATGAATAATTAAAATTAACAAGTATTTTAATTACTGCATTGCATTAATTTGATTGAAAAACAGTAGTAATACTATTAATTATCAACATTATAAATTTTGAGATATTTTGAATTGTTTATGAATTATTTAATTAGATATTTAAATTAATATATAAATATAAAATATATTTACAATGTAGTATAAATTAAACATTAATTATTTAAAAACAAGTCTAATATATATTTAAGTAGTAGTAAAAATAAAACATTAATTATTTAATAAATGTCTATAATATCAGTGGATTAACACAGCTGGCAGCAAAAATAATTAGAATTAAAATAATATCTCTTTTACATAATATATTCTTGTTAAGAATATCTGAAATGCTGTGCAAGTTGAATTAATTCTGTGTAGATTTATTCATATAGTAGTATTATATTTTATTTGAATTTTAAGTAAAACTACAAGTTAGTATTGTTTTTTAAAGTTTATTTATATAAATAAATCTAATGAAGTGAGTATGTAACTAATAAAGTGGATATTTAACTAAATATTAATTATGAACTATTATAATACCAATAGATGGCGACACTTTACCTTTCAGGTAGTTGTAGATAATATTGTTAATATTATATTTAATTTAACTATAGAGGGAGCTATTGATTGTATATTAATTTTACTTTCAGGAATTAAAATTGGATGGAGTAATATATATTCACGGATATAAATTTGTTATAAGTGTATTAAAACCAGAATTATTTTGAGTGTTTTTGAATCATTTTGTGATTGGGTGTCATTTATGGGGTTGTGTTTTAAAAAAAGTGTGCTCTCAACTTGTCTTACAAATCATTTCTCTCAACTCGACTTAGTCAACATGTATGATGCATTGCCATGTGGATGTGAATATTATGCAGACGTTGTGACATTTTAAGGATTCTGTATAATTATTGTGAGTAAAATATTTTATCTACACTTTACGCGTTCATATTTCCAATTTTATTATTTCAAAACTGTTATCTCGTGGTAATTTAGTGAGGTGTTAATTACAGTTTTTTGGATAATCGATGTGAGTGAAATATATTGTATTTTCTTAATGGTTTTTTATTTCCTATTTAAATATTTCCAAATTTTAATATTTCCAATTGTTGTCTGGTAATAATTCAGTGTACCTGGATGATTCTACTGATCTTAGCATTATGCCAGTAGAATTATGAAACACTGAATTATTATTTAAAACACATGTGGGTGCATCCAGGCTGATGAGTACATGTGCATGTGTTTTTCCATGTCCAATTCATATTTAATTCTCATGTGGTCCAATTTTCCATTGTGTATGGTTCATATTTAATTTGTTAATCCATTTGTGTTTACTTAATTGCAACTCCAATTTATATATATTTTTTTTCCCCTTTCTCTCTATTTCTTTTTTCAATATTCTTTTGGTATGAGTAAAATTTGGCCAATTACCATTGAAGCATCAGCTATGGTAATATTATGTTTGCATATGTTAATTATTAGCTATGTGGTATTCTGTATACACAGTATCATTGATTATCTCTTTGGAGATTTAAGTAGAATAGAACTTGATATGTTTTTTGAAATTCATAGATATTATAATTATATATATATATATATATATATATATAATTATAATATCTACGAATTTCAAAAAACATACCAAGTTCTTCTTAACTCTCGAAAGAGATAATTAATGATAATGTAAAGACGGAATACCACATAGCTAATATTTAACTAGTGCAATCATAATATTACCATAGCTTATGCTTCAATGGTAATTGGCCAAAAATACTTAAAACATTAAGAAAATTTAAAAGAGAGAGTGAAAGATAAAAAAAATATATATAATTTGGAGTTGCTATCATTTGAATAAAAATGGATTAATAAATGAAATATGAACCATATACAATGGAAAATTTGACAAGAGAAGAAATATGGAAAAACACATGTTGATATAATCGTCAGCCTGGATGTACCCACATGTGTTTTTAAAAAATAATTCATTATTTCATAATTCTACTGGCATATATGCTAAGATCAGTAGAATCACCCAGGTATAATGAATTATTACCAGAATACAATGAGAAATAATAAAATGTGAAATAAAAACCGTAAAGAATAGATAAAATATTTTACTCACAGTAATTATCCATAAAACCTAATACAACATATATATATATATAGCACATCATGTATGAAATGCAATTGGCAGACCCAGAATCTTGCACCATAATTAAACTAAGAATGAATAACAAACATAAAAAAAAAAAAATAATAACAGATATAACCTAAACAAGAAAAAACAACCAAAAAGCTGTGGCCTCATCAGCAGTGGGTATATTATAAAAAACACAGCAATGTTTCAGACTAATTAGACCAAATTAAATTATTATTCATTAGGGGCAGTGGGTTTCGGCCAGAATGTCGTGAAGCATAAATCAAATGCATAAAAACAATTGAAAGCATATCACGAACACTCCCCCCACCGTATAATGAATTATTACCAGAATACAATGAGAAATAATAAAATGTGAAATATAATCCGTAAAGAATAGATAAAATATTTTACTCACAGTAATTATCCATAAAACCTAATACAACACAATACTAAATTATTACCAGATAACAATTTAAATTTTAAAATTGGAAAAATCTTTAAAGAATAGATAAAATTTTAAAATTGGAAAAATCTTTAAAGAATAGATAAAATTTTAAAATTGGAAATAAATAAACTGTAAAGAGTAGATAAAATATTTTACTCACAATTATTATCCAAAAATCTTAACAATCACAATGTTTTCATGATCCCAACACGTCCACATGGCGATAATCATGAAATATCTCATACGTGATTATGATAGTGAAGTTGAGAGAAATTATTAGAAAGTTAAGTTGAGAGTACATTTTTTGAAATAACACCTTAATTATTACACCATAACACAATTTTATTTAAACACACACTAATTTATTTTTGTGATATACACTTAAAAACAAATTTATATTTGTTAAAATACAAATTTTCCATTTAATTTTAATCTTTAAAAGTAAAATTAATACACAAGCGTTAAGCGCCCTCTGTATATAATTTACAATTACTATTAACAATATTATTAGCATTTATATGACATGTAAAGTGCTACCCTCTATTGGAATTATTCAAAATTAAGTTTGAGTTATATATTAATTATATTAGATTTAATATATATATAAATATTAGAAAATATTATTATCATTATAGTTTTACATTAAAATCGTACAAACTCCTATTATATCAATAAATTTACACATAATTAATTTTATCTTACATAGTATTTCATAGATTCTTAACAACAGTATATATTATTAAAAGAGATATTTCTTTTAATACAAAGTTCTGGTGCTGCCATCTATGTTAAACTACTTATATATATTATAGAATTTATAAAAAAATTAATCTTTTTATATACTGCTACAAATAATTAAATGAATTCTGATTTAATACAAATTTCTACCTTCTATCTACCTATATATCGAATAGTATTTACCAAAAATAGTTAAGATATCATACATGTATTTATTAGTTAATGAATTATAACATCCTAATAGAAAAAAAAATTATATATATATATAGAAAAATTGAAAAAGATAGAGATTGATTTAAATAAAAATAAAAATAAACTATATATATATTTATATATTACATATAGTGATGTTTGTGATTTATGGTCAACAATGTCATCCATGTATAATTTTATGTGTTTTTGTATAAGTGATTTTTACAGTATTTTTGACATTTTTACAGTATTTTTATATTTTATAGACATTTTTAAAATATCAATATAAACACTTAATAAAAAGTGATCGACTAAACGCACAATCACAGTAACTGTATAAAGTGTAATAATGTAAAACCAACTTAAGAATTGTTCTTATATGTTATATGTTATCCTAATAATATTATAAATCCGATTGTGTGCAAATGTTAGGCTGAAGCCAGCGTCAAAATGGAGCATTTAATGATCCTGTATTTTTGCATATAGGTTGATTATAATCCTCATTTGAACATAGGCTGGTTATTATTTTTTTATTCAAATATTTTCTTTAATAATTAAAAATTTCATTATTTTCATAGAGAATAAATGGACATTTTTCCATACAATTTAACCATTTTACTTTATCGTTGCTAGGGCTTTGATCGTTGCCAATAAATAAAAACACGGAAAAATAATTTTCCAAAAAACTAATTTTCAATTGAACGATTTTCACGTGAAAACTGAAAATTAAAAAAAATCAAAAGAAGGTGAATTTCCGTGATATTTGAAACAAAAATATGGAGTATTTGTTATTATACATATGAAGTATGAATATCGGTTAAAATAAAAAGATATTTTTCTGTCAAAAACTGCGTTATAATTAGAAGGAAAAGTGCAACAATAATTATATTATTAAAAAATAGATTTCGCTTGGATCATGGAACTATGAAAAGGATCCTCCTCGGCTTGGACAAATATGACGTCATAAATAAAACATGTATTTTCAAATAGTCGTAATAATACAAGGAGCATGAATATCAATGTATAATGAAAGTAAATAGATAATGGACGTAATATTTAAGATGAAAAACTGAAATATTTTTTATCGATACTGATTAATAATTAGCTTGAATACCAGTTACACACAAATGTGAGTTTTCCGCTAAAATTTACGTCCTGATTGCCAGAAAAAGGAAATTAACAAGAATTGTGCCATTTAAAAGAGATTTCTCTGAGAAAAAAGTGACGTCATATTTGAAAAAAAAAACGGGAATTTTCAAGTGTGTTTTAGAAGGAGCGTGAATCAACTCATTACATTAATAATACAAGAATCGGTAAGTTTAGAAAGTAGATGAGTTTCACGTCATAATTAAAACGAAAAATTTAAATAGTTTTTTTAGCTATACCGATTATTATGCATGAATATTAATTACATACAGATGACAGTTTTTTGCCAAAAACCACACCATGATTATTAGGAAAATAAAAATAATTACGAATCTATTATATTAAAATCTGACCGCCTGTTTGTATTTCGCAGAGGATGTCATAAACTCTCAGAATTTAAAAAAATGATTTAAATTCAGAGATATGATTATTATTATTTTTTTTTTATAAACTTAACGAAGTTGCTCTAAAAATGGCAACTAAATTATTCCAATTCTGTGGATAAAAAAGAAGAAATGAAAGGGAATAATATATTTTTTCTCATTAAAACTGAAAAAAAAAAGAATTTATTTTCAATTTGAATAGATGGTGAAAGAAAAAAAAATCTTGATTACAGTGATTATTATGATTATTATTATTTTTGATTTGTTTTGTAAATTTAACGAAATTTCTCTAAAAAATGGCAACTAAATTATTCCAATTTTGTGGATAAAAAAGAAGAAATAAAACGGAATAATATATTTTTTCTCATTAAAACTGAAAAAATTGATATATAAAAATTGAAATTTGAATAGATGGTGAAAGAAAAAAAAAATCTTGATTACAGTACAATTTTTTAAAAATAAAAACGTAATTTCACCTATTCAAACTTCATGAGTCAATTTATTCTGGAGAAAAAATATCGTCTGTCAACATATTTTCATTTAGAAATAAAGATTTTTTTTTCAGTTATAGTACAGCGCCTAGAATATAGGCGCTGTAGTTATAGATTAAATCAAGGAGGCAAATTTAAGCTCCTTCCATTTATGTCTACAATTATTGCTCCCTATTCACAAGAATTTAATTTAATAAAAAAGAATATACTATTTCCATTATCTTTGAAGTATGGTTATTAAAACGTTTCACAAAGGCGTTAAAAGTAAAATGGTTTACCAGGTAAACTTGACATATGTTTTTACACAATTCGCCGATTTCCACGATTTTGTTTGGCCCGCTTTTTTTCATTGGTTTCTTTTTCGTGATTATTTGTCACAAAATTTCACTTTTTTAAAACTTAGTTATGTCAAGGCCTCTATAACAAAGAAATACTGTATCGTCTTCTATGGAATGTGATAAAGAGTTAGTTAATTATTTACGTTTCTAATTATCGGGAATGAAATATTTTGCTTAATTAATGTATTTATTCTTCTTTGAATGATACGTGAACGAAGTCACGGGTAACAGCTAGTAATTTATAAGTATTAAAAACTGAACACCAGTATCACTTAAAAAATAGGTGATCGGCAATGCACAATCACAGAACAATATAAAGTGTATATAATGTTCAATCATTTAATTATTGTCCTAATATGTTTTAATTTTATTGATGTATGTTTAATTGTAAATTGCTATATCATTTGCTATATGTTATCTCACACTAAAACAATAATATTACATACCATGTTTATATTTATATGATGTAATAATTGTTATTTAAAAGAGTTTATGATTGAATTTATCAAAAAAATAAGATACCCATTTTTTTGTGCATGATCACGAATAAATCTAATATTTTTGTTTTTATTATTATCTGAGCATAGGTATTTTATACGATGAAGATAATTTATAATTATATTTTTATAAACTGATTTATGTAAACAAGAAGCAAAATTGGTAAAAATATTTACTTTAAATGGAAAATCAATTCTTTTATCATAAATATCAAAACTTAATTTATAATTATCATTAATTTTAATTTTTAAGTCAAGAAAATTTATATTATTATTAATCAAATCATTTTCACTTAATTTAAGCTGATTAGGATAAAAATTGAGTGGTGATGTGCAATTTTTATCATTGAAATAAAAAATGATAATGTCATCAATATAGCGATAAAATGCATAATCATTGTTCGGACCAATATTTCTTTCATAATAATATAAATAAAGGTCAGACAATATACTAGAAGCGGTCCCACCCTGCGGAATTCCCTGGCATTGTTTATAAATAATATTGTCATAAATGATGTAATTATTATGCAATGTAAAATTTAGTAAAGTTTTAAAATAATTAACGGAAATATGATCTTTTAATTTTAATTGAGATTTAAATTCTTTAAATAATATACACATTGTTTTATGTAATTCTTTTATATCAATGTTATTAAATAAATCATTAAAATCCAATGTTTTTATGAATTTTACCGGATTGATATTATGTATTTTATTAATAAGTTGAAAACTGTTTTTTAGGCAATGTTGGTTATTATGTTTTATCGTTATATCATAAATCTGCTTTAAAATATTAAGTAGTAAATTGCTTGCATTATTATTATATGTGTTACACCCGATGGTAACTGTGCGAAATTTAATTGGATTTTTATGAAATTTTGGAATTATAACAAGATAAGGATAATTTAAATTATTACATTTGATTTTTAGTAATTTATGATAATTTAATAATTTTCTATTATTAATTTCAATATTTAATTTAGTTTTATTAAAAATATTACTTGTGTTAATTGCATTGTGAATTAACACCTTATAGTACTCTTTACAGATGATAGCATAATTATTTGGAGATTTATCTACATAAGTAATTATAAATTTGTTTTGTAATTCTGATATATGTTTATTTACATTTTTAAAAGCTGCATGTGTAATATTTTGATAATTTTTTATAATTTCATTTTTTAATTTATCTATAACAGAAAATCTCCATTCCCTAAAATACTCGATTGGTTTATTGTAATCAATAGCAATTTTATATATAAATAAATCAATATCTTGAATAAACTGCAATATTATAGATTTGATATTACACCTATATGGAAGGCGAAATTTTGTTCCATTATGCATTAATTTTTGTAAAATAGGTTGTTCTATAATATTAAGATCACCAGTAATGATATGACTATGTGTTGTATTTATGTACTTTTGAAATTTTGGGTCATTACAATAACAAGGGTGAAGAGACCATTTGTTTTGCAAAAGAATTGTAATTAAAAATTTTGCGTCCAAGTGTGCGATTATATTTATATGCCTTGTGAATGGTAAAATTTTTTATTGGAAAATTATTTGTAGTGTTGTTTATGATATTGTGTAAATTGATATTATTAAATACATGATTGGAAAAATTTATAATTAGTTGTGTATTATTAGTTTTATATTTAGGTTTATTAGAAAGACATATATTTAATAGATTTGCTCTATAATGAAGAATATCAAAAAAGATATCACAAAAATGTGGAGAATATTTATTCTTATTAAATACCTTGAAATATTGGTTTAGATATTTCTTTTTAATACTAAAAACATGTTTTCTGATAGCAAGCCAACAATAATCATTACAAAATTTTGCCTCAAGATCATCAAGCTCCTGTTGTATCACAATATCATCAATGTATTTTTTGTTATTATGTTTACCTCTACCATGTCTTGAAGTTTTTATTATGTTTGAAATATTTAATCCTGAATAAAGATTTTTATAATTTTCATATTTAGTTAAATCTGAAAATACAGGATGTGATTTTTTGTATACTAATTGATTTAATCCATAAGGATAGGTAGTATTATAATGTCTTATATATTTAGATTCTAGAAAAAGTCGTTCAGTAAATTTTTTTTGTATTTTAAGTATTTTAATAGTAATATTTTGAAAATCATGATTTTTGAAATGAGTATATTCAATATTATGAGTGGTTTGAAATTTAGATTTTTTAAATTTATCAATATGAGAACGATGTAAATTTAGCCGCTTATGTAATTTTTGACATGACTGTCCAATATATTCCATATTACACGAATTGCATTTCAATGAATAGATTACATTGTATGCTTTGCAAAATTTTACCAAATTAAGATTGTGATTATTTGAAATCTGGGACTTATCAGCTAAAGGACATGTAAGGCAACGCTTAGATTCACATTCTCGAAAACATAGTACAGGCTTGGGACTAGAATAGGTTATCTGATAACGATCCAGGAAGATCCCTAATAATCTTCCTGTACCGAGCATTAGTCCTGGATCCACCAAGGCCTAAATTGCCAGTATCTAACATTTTGCTTATAACTGCCATATTATTTGAAAGCAATAAAAATTGCAAGAGATACATATAAAAAATATAATTATAACATATATTAATAAATTTTGTTATTAAAAAATGAAAAGATACAAAACAAAGGATAAGAAAACAAGAGATAAAAAACAAAGGATAAGACATTATAAAAAGCAATGGAATGGACACTGCAGGAATGATACTTGATAGGATAAAAAAGCAAAAAATGGAAAACTATGAATATCTTATAGAATCTTCAGAAGGGCTTTATAAGAATATTCATACTAAATTTATATATATATAAGATCAATTTATTAAAAATTAAACCTGCTTTTAGAAAATGCAATATTTATATATAATATATATATATATATTTATGATTTTAATCAGTTTTCTAAGAAACAATTTTTGTTCACTTATTTCAAAATCCTTCAGAGAATGTTGTCATCAAGTTGTAAGTGACTTTAATCAAAGACTATCATTTTCATGGGAAGAGGAAAACAAACTCTGAATAACAACGGAAATTTTCATTCTTGTAGGGATGAAAATAATTTTGCGATTATGTAAAACAGAAAAAAAATGCGTAGTCGAACGATGAAAGTGAAAAAAAAAAGAGAGGGAAAGCATGAAAAATGTTAAAATGATAGAAAAGGTGACTAATTTTTATAAATTCATTATTTATCTCTCTTGGAGATTGACAGTGCCGTTATAAATCAATAAACATTTTTAATTCTATGTAAAAGGACATTAATAGGATTAATGTTTACTTTGTATAAAGGTTATAATTATTTACTTTAAGAGAGAATGATTGCTAAAGTATAGCGATCTTTATCAAGACTTTTTCAGTTTCTTATATGCTTTGTTTAATGAAGCTAAACATTGAAGTGGAAAATGAAAAATCTTAATCGTAAGCATAAATCTTAAGTTATAAGCGATTGTTGTCTCCCGGCGACAGTTTTTTCCGTTTCTTTGCAGTCGCGTCCGGAAATTCGGTTCAAAACACCGACTTTGAGAGTGTTTTCTGAAAAAATTTCTGCCTTTACCTAAGGAAAAAATAAAAAATAAATAAAATGCAAAACGTGTTTTGATTACATAACTCCTGAATAACAAAACACCTCCCATTTCATGTCTTTCAGAACAAAAATGTATTTTAAAATGTGCCTGAAATTAGCTCCTTTGGCTTTACAGGCTGTTCTCAAATGTTTGATTTATTTGTGGAAAATTAAAAACTGTCAGATTATAAATCACTACAATAACTATACTGCCTGCAAGTGTCATGCTTTTACATAAAAATGAGTCAGAAAATTTGTCAGAAAAGTTCGCATTGTTGAGCGGAAAAAATATTTTTGTCAAAACCACCTTAAATAACCAAAAATTTGTTTGTTCAAATCCAATCGATAGTATGCAAAGTCCAAAGTGTTAACTCAAAAACTTAACCAAGGAAAAATAAAAGTAAAAGAAAAGAAACTCATCTTCTTGTTGCTACATACACCATCTAATATATATATATGTTTCTGAAGTTTTATTTGGGAAACAAACACAAAACACTGGTACTTCTGTGTTGTTTCCGAGAATCTAAAACCCAGAAAACTCCTAAGTCAATTATCACCTGAGCCCTGGCGGCAATAAGAAAGAGACGGAAAAAAGTTTTCTCTCTTGAGTGTGTTTTCTCCACCAACTCATACTTGTTATTTCTTGCTTTCTTTTTCTTTCCCTTGTTTTTCTTTTTTTTCTTTCCTTCCCAGTGACTTTTCGCGTTTCTTTTCTTGGAAAAGTTTGTTGTCAATTTAATTACAAGCGAGCGAGAAGAATGAGCTGCCGCCATCTTAGATTAACGCCTGGTCGAAAAATTTCACTGGGAGAGGGAAAAAAAACCCCGCAAAATATTTCTTTTCTTTTAGTTTTGAATTTTTATCCTAGTAGGTAGTTACAACTAAATCTGAAGTTGGATGTAAGTTTTTCCCCCCGTTGTTTACCAAATTTTCTTTCACAGCACCTACTTCAATCAATGTAAAATTTGACAAAATGGCGTTTGATGGTTTGTGAAAAGATGGAAATAAAAGGGAAAAAAAAACTTTATTTCAGTTAAGGGAGAAGGGGTCCATTACGTCAACCTTAAGACGGCGGGGATTTGTGATATTTTTTTAAAAAAATATATCATGAATTCTGAATGTAATTAAAATTCCAATTTATTTAGAGAAATTCTATCAGTGCCCCACGCTTTTACGATTTTTCTATTTATTTCTCCAAAAAGATTAAATAAAATAAAATAAACTAGATGGAACCCGTCAAAACTTGACAGAAAAAAATTTAAATAAGAATATTAGTAAAATAAGCTTCTTTATTACATAAGAAGGGGTGCTTATGAAACAGTCTTTCAAATATTTTATTTTAAAAGTTTTCCCCACCAGTGAATTACAGTACTATTTCCGATGCAAACTCCAAACAAACAATCCGTAAACAAAATGCAAATCAGTTTGACATTACCGCCATATTCCGACACGTTCATCTCATATTCAGTCAATAAAAGAACATAGTAAATGAAGCACACATCCCTTCCCCTCTCCGCTGTGATAATGCAACCGAATTAGCTCCTATGCGCATGTGCATTTCATCTCCCCAAACGCACCGTCGAAATTCGACCTTAAAAAATGTTTTAAAATGTTTTGATCAAAATTTTTAAAATGTCTTGTACCGTAAAATTTCTTAAACAAACAGTAATCTTAATTACTAATGGAGAACTAAGAGTTCTTTTCTAATCACGTTTATTTTACAATACATTCAAACACACACAAACCACACACAAATTATTTACATGAAAGTGAATGTCTTAGAGGTTCTAGGAGCATGGCGCCCCAACACACTTTTCGGTGCTAAACCAAAAGCGACCGAACTCTGTCGTTTCAAAAGCACCTCTCACACGGGCTGCTTAGATTCATGTTCTCTGAGTTTTTTAATTGGATGACCACGTGGTATATCTGGGGTCTTATTAACAAGGTTTAGTGCTAAACTGTCACCAATCCACTTTGGCCTGAAAAATAAGTATCTCGTTAAAATTGTTTATAACGTCATCCAGCTGGATTTTGTAAGATTTTCGAGTGCCCATATGTGGAACTCGGCAGATGCAATTTAGAATGTTTATTAGCACTTAGAAACCATCTGTTTTTGAGAACGTTACAGCTTCTCCGGGCCCCAAGGAAAAATTTTCTTACAGGGAAAATTTTCCTAACTATGGTGCAAAACAAAATTAATCCAGGAGTCAATGTTTATTCAAAACAAAGCAACCTAATCCCATTTTAAAAGTTTTTTTTTTTCAAAATTAAAAACATTTATATTCGAAAGTACTCCAATAGTATGAGAGGGATTCAGCAGTTACAAAATAAACACAATACAATTTTAACAATAATTATATGATAATATGATATATGCATTTCAATAAACATGACAATCCCGTAATTTCGTTCAAGGACTTCCTTTTAATATAATCAGTATTAAAAGTAACCATCACAAGTATTTTAAATAAGACTTCTATTTCACACAATTACATATTTTAACAACAACAAAGAAGAATTTCTATTAAAGGATACTTAATTTAAAGAATTTTAACACCATAATAAAACAAATATACTTAAATTATTCTTAATGTTATGAAAATTATAATCCTAAATCTCTCGACCAACTAAATAGAAATATACTCTTTTTACTTCAAGTTTCCAGATTTCTTGAATACAATAACTTTTACAATTATAATAAAATCTTTACTTTTAATAACCTTTGTTTTTTTTTTAAACAAAACATATATTTTTACCAACATTTAACATACAACCAGAGATAGGATTATTTTATCTCTAACAGTTTTCTTCACTCTTCACATAAGACTACAAAAAACAAAACAAAAAAGAAATATATTAGTGATCCTCTTTCAAAACTCATGCTTATGATAAAACTTCCTCAATTTGTTTTCGATGCGAGGGAGAGCAACGAATTATCATTAACAGGTAAATTACACAATGTATAATGTTAGCTAATGAAACCTTTTTCCCCTCTGAATAAGCCTTCCTTTCTCTAATTTTCTCAACCTCCTTAGATAAGGTCACCATTTTAGAGACATTTTCTGAACTCACTTCTGGTAGCTTATCTCCTGGATATATTTCTCCATTACTTTCCGATTTAACTAACTCATTTTCTGATACGTTACATATCTTTTCTACTCCAGAAAAGGTAACTTTATCTTTTTCCCTTTTTTCTGTTACCGTTCGTCCACAATTTTCAATTTTTTCTAAACGTAACTCAGTTTTACCCTTATCTAAACTCTTAACTCTTTCATTTTTGTACGATTCTGGTACAATTTTGCCCTTGCTAACACGCCATTCTTCAACCGAGTTCAATCTCTGAATCCTTTTAACTTCGCGATTGTTTTCTGCATATGAGTTTGATGTGCGCAACTTTTCCGGGAAATTTCTCCAATTCGCTCTTCCATAATCTACTGTCGTCAGGTTATTCAATCGTTTGCACACGGATGGTGTAACTAGCGCATCACTATTTAGATTACTGACTACTGCGGCCGTAATATGTAACTTTGGAGAATTTAAAGTCTTTTCGCTCCAAAGAGAAATTGGAATTTTAACAAGATCCGCTTTTGTTATGTTACCTATGGCCGGAATTAATTCTATCTGTTCTCCCGTTTTATATTTACTTGGAACAAACTTACTATGGAAAATCGATAATTCCGTTCCAGAATCTTTAATGCACTGGACTTTTTTTCCTAAAACATTTAAATTAACTATGGGTAAATTATCTTTACTGAATTTACTTTGATTAATATGCAAATTATTATTAGTTAGCCTTCCCGTCCTAACATGACTAGCCCTACCTTTCACAAACGTTTCCTCACTTTCTATTTGATTCACTGCATCTCTAGAATTACGATTTTGACGTAATTCTGGGCAAGAATTTCGTAAATGCGTTTGCGAATTACAATGAAAACAACGAGGATTTACCCTACGTTCGAATGCTTTAGCTTGATTTTTCGCATTGTACGGAGATGAAACATTGGAGTTAAACCGCGGATTTCTTTCCGAATTTTGTACTGGGTCCGGTAATTTACTCTTATCTTCCCCACACTCGTACTTATTATCCCTAAATTTTTTTATTCCTGCTCTGACACTTTCATATCCATCTAATAGGTCAACTATTTCGGCTTCCGTTTTCAACAGCGGCCATTTATCTATAAAGTGTTCGCGTACTTCAAACTTCGCTCGTCTTTTGATCTGGTCAACTACCAACAGATCTTTTAATTGCTCGAAATTCGTTATGGCTAGGCCCTCCAACCATCCCTGTAGATAATTTCTTAGTTCAAAGGCAAAGTCCTGCCAGTTTAAAGACTGTAATTTCTGATGATTCACAAATTTCTGACGAAAGGTTTCTGGATTTAATTTAAATTTTTTAAGTAAAATACTTTTTATATTATCCTAATTCTCGGATTCAGTTTCGGGTTGTCTGGCAATGACTGATATGATGTCCACTGGTAAAAGGCCGATTAAATGTGAGACCCAATTTTCCTTCGGTATCCCAACTCGTTTTGCTTGGCGTTCAAATAAAACCAAATACAAACTAATGTCGGTTTTTTCAGGGTTAAATTCCGGAATTAATTTCTTTAAATTATGATCAGGGGAACGCGAATTGACATTTGCTAAACTTGCCGCGGCCTGGGGCAGACCTTTCTCAATTCTGAGTTTTTCAAGCTCAAAATCTAACTGCATCTGTTTTTCCTTTAATTCCTTCTCTTGAAGAAATTTCTCTTTACGCAACGCATCTTCACGCGCTATTGCTTCTAAACGTGCCTGTGCACTTTCTTGTCTCTCTAATTCTTCCTGCGCGGCTAACAATATGGTCTCATAAACCGTTTGTACGTAGCCCTCATCATAATCATCAGATTCCATAATTAAATGTTTTAGCTGGCTTCGAGTTTCGTTCCCTGCACGAACAATTTCTAACTCATCAACTAATTGTACCAGGTTTTCTTTTTTTCCTTTCCCGAGGAACGCCATTCTAAATCGCTTTTTTTTTTCTACCCAAAAAAAAAAATTCTTTAGATAAAATATAAATATATTACATATATATATACACTAAAAAAAATATATCACAGACAATATAATTGCTGAGTCACTCCCAAATACAACAGTACTTATAAAAATTCTGAATTTAAACCAATAAATCAACAACCCGTAATTTTTCCCAAAATTACAAAATTAAAAACTCCTAGATCAATTTAAAGTTTTGACTTACCCCTTCTGATGAGTAATAAATCCAATTGGCACAAACTTCAGCCTTTTCACGGCTCGCAAAACACATTTGGCAAATTAATTGCCCACTACATATTTCACACTGTGTGTAAACACTGAACGGATGATCCACTCTCCTTTCTTCTTCTTTTTCTTATTTCACTGGAACCAGGTAAACAAACCTTTCTTCTTCTGTACCGTCCCGTAAACGAGGGGTCGAAAATGTCTTTCTTCTCAAGATACTTCGAAACCGAAACTTTATTTCCTCTTTTACTTCTTGTTAGGGGGACAACATCTCAGGTCCCTTACTTGTCAAACGGGGAGTCAGGGCCAACGACCTCAGAAAATCTCGGAACTTCCGTTTTCTTCTTCTTAAAGGGATGTCCCAACAACAAGATTCTTTCTTTCCTTCTGATCCACGAACGTCCAGGATAATTCTTTTTTCTCGAAACAAATGCTTCATCCACCACTTTTTCTCAAAAAAAAACAGAGCTTGTTTTTTCTTCGTGGGTCTTCTTAACTAATGATTAGCTAATTTCTTCGCTGGCGCGATTATACTTCTCTCCTAAGACGAATGCTTGCTTCTCTTCTTCTTTTCTTCAATCACAAACGAAGACTCTCTTCTACTTTCAACTCCAAGAACTCCAAGTGTGTGTGTGTGTTTCCTTCAAAACAAACTCACTCGAATCCCAACTTCTGACAACCAATCTGTACCGTAAAATTTCTTAAACAAACAGTAATCTTAATTACTAATGGAGAACTAAGAGTTCTTTTCTAATCACGTTTATTTTACAATACATTCAAACACACACAAACCACACACAAATTATTTACATGAAAGTGAATATCTTAGAGGTTCTAGGAGCATGGCGCCCCAACACACTTTTCGGTGCTAAACCAAAAGCGACCGAACTCTGTCGTTTCAAAAGCACCTCTCACACGGGCTGCTTAGATTCATGTTCTCTGAGTTTTTTAATTGGATGACCACGTGGTATATCTGGGGTCTTATTAACAAGGTTTAGTGCTAAACTGTCACCAATCCACTTTGGCCTGAAAAATAAGTATCTCGTTAAAATTGTTTATAACGTCATCCAGCTGGATTTTGTAAGATTTTCGAGTGCCCATATGTGGAACTCGGCAGATGCAATTTAGAATGTTTATTAGCACTTAGAAACCATCTGTTTTTGAGAACGTTACAGTCTTCTTTAATCATTGTTCGTTTCAAATCCATATCTTCTGAAACGCATCCATTGTTTTAAGCTAATCAATTTTTATGTAAAGATGAAGAATTTTTTTTTTTACAATAATAAATCCATCTGCAGATAATGGAGATTTTTAATGTTTTCAAGTGTAATTTTTTGTATGGTTTCTTCAGTTCCTTTACATAATCAGGATGATTATTCCTTTTCCATAATTCAGAGAAATAATGTAAATAAATAAATATCCGAGATATTTTTAATTCTGTTTTCATTAATATATTGTAAATTTTATTGATTAAAGTTACTGATAAATGATACTTTAGTAAATGGGGCTTTTCCTAATTATTATTTTTTATTTTTGAGATTTAATGGCAACATTCTTCCGTTTGTTTACTGGGCGCTACAGTTTGGCGAATTATTTGGGGTAATTTTCGGTTAGCCGGGCGCCAGTGAAGTATATATATATATATATATGTATATATAGTATACATATATATATATATATATATATATATATATATATAAAACTTTAAGTAAAATTTAACCATTGAAACATAAGAAACTGACCACATACACTGAAATCCCGATACCAAAGAGCCCTGTCAATTTACAAATTAAAATTGTAGTCCTAATAAAAGTAACATTATTAATTCAAATTAAGAAGAAGAAAAAAAAAAAAAATTAAATAAATAGAAAATAAGGAATGAAATATAAACCACACGAGTATATACACAAATAAAAGCTTATAAAGTAATTTACTTTTTCAAGGGCAAGAAAATCACATTTATAAGCAAAGAACGATTGTTTTCTGTATATGACACCAGCTTTTGCTAAATATAGTGTCATATCTTATATATATATATACAGGGTGGTCCTAAAATATGTGTCAAAAATATAAAGATAGGTTGAGGGGACCTAGATAAGATTTTGTATAGGAATATGGGTGCGGAAATGCAGCGTTGAGGTAGTAGAAAGCGCTGTTGAGTTCGCCGAATGAAATCGCTTCGCAGGCTTGAATCGTCATTCCCCGCACGGATTTCGAGTAATATGCATCGCTACATCAATACGGAGCCTACAGGCATGCATTTCATGTATGGGTTTGCGCAAGGAAATGCTTCACACCCAATGCACGTCCTAAAGCTCTTGAGCTTGTGAAAGGACTACACTCTACTGTGCAAATTACTGCTTCTTCCACTCCAGGAATTCTGCGATATCTTTCTCTGCCCGTATCACGCCTGAAAGCATAAAAAGGTTTTTCGTGCACAACTCCCCATGAAGACGCTCAAATGTTCGGCGATCCGACGGATTCCTACCCGAGAATCATTCCATGTACATGTACATCCTTTGAGCAGCTGCTCAATTCGCAGCCCCATACATGAAACACATGTCGCAAGCTCCGCATTGGTGTAACAATGCCTTTTTCTCGAAATCCGTGCGGGGAATGACGATTCAAGGTAGCGAAGTGCTTTCATCCGGCGAACTCAACAACGCCCTCTACTGCCTCAACGCTGGATTTCCGCACCCATATTCCTATATGAAATCTTCTTATCTAGGTCCCCTCTACTTACCTTTACATTTTTTACATATATTTTAGGACCATCCTGTATATATATATATATTGTATTTATATATTTTACTTGCGCCGGCTAATCGAAAAGTACCTAATATGGATATAGTTTTTTTTCTTAATGGGACGACGGGATAATGAACGGAAATTCGACGGGATAATGAATATTTTTGATGGTACCAGAATATTTTTCTGCATTTTATAGTTATATTAAGAAATACATATTTTTAAGATTTACTGAATCACTTATTTGTTTACTTTTTCATGCATTATATTATTGAAGGTTGTTAGTTCTCTTATTCTCTTAAATATACCCTACTTATATAAAAATAGCGTGTGTTCTCTGTGGTGTTTCGCATAAACGTTGTAAAATTCAGGTTATTTTATCCAACTTTGCTGTCATAACTGCTGATTTAGCAGTCATTTTTGGCGATTTTTTTGTTACCTGTAAAATGTTTGTTTTTGGTATAGCCCGAACTAAGAAAAATTTGGGTACTTTTCCGTTATACGGACACCATTATCGCCAAGCATTCACATGTATGGCATGGTGTCGGTATAACGGAAAAGTACCAAAATTTGCGATCGATCAAATAATTGAATTTCGTTTAGCATTAAATTTTCTGGTACTTCTCTATTATCCGGTCGACCACTTTTCATAACAAAAAACTCTCGCCAAACTGTAAAATTAAACGCCAAAAATGCAGTCCGATTTACTTGATGTCAGAAGCATTATACATGTTTGTTACGTCACAAGTGGCTTTTAATTCGACATTTGCGTATATTTTTCATTATGTTTTACTAATTTATTAGTTATTTCATAAATTAAAAAAAACAATCGTGTCCTTAAATTCTTATATTTTATTTATTTATTTTGATATTCCAATGGCAACGTTCTCCCGTTTATTTGGCGTTACAGTTTGGCGATAGTTCTTATTTTTAATCTGAGAAAGAAACAATAATCATGGATTTAATTAATTTTGCAATATGCGGTGCAATCAAAACAATTCTGATTAAATCGGTACAGATATCGCAGACGCACCGGGGTTAATTTTTGGCGCCTAAATGTCGATTTTTGCTTTGTATGGTAACCTAGTGTTTTATAATAAAATTGAATATGTGTGTAAATAAATAAAATAAAATAGGTACTTTTATGTTAGCTGGGCGTCAGGGATAACTCTCCAAATCTTGTTTCAATTGGAATCATTTAAATTGCAACATTTTACGTGAGATTTGTTATTCATATTGATATGTTTATGTTTAAATATTTTATTATGATTATATTCTAGCTAATTTTAAGTAAGTTTTTTTAAGATTTTATATTACAATGTTAAATAATAAATTTAATATTACCTAGTTGATATTAGCTAATGTCAAAAGATTGACAAACCACAGAGTTCAGAAAATAAACGCTATGCCTGGCAAAAGTGGGAGTTGTCGACTTTATGACGTCATAAGCAGAAGTAAATGTTTAATTGAAAATTACGGCTAATTAATAAAATTTTCGAACAAACGAATGCACGATAACAAATCTGTATCCAAATATCTTTCATTTAAAAAAAGAATGGTGTAATTTGATGCAGTAGTTTGTTCTGACGGATTGTCGAAAGAAATCGCTTAGCGTTTTAAATATATAGATTATGATTAAGATTTGAAACATTGTATTGTCATCGGGAACAAATTAATGTTCCCGATATAGCTTTATATTGTTAAAATAAACGCATTCATTGTTACGTCATTGCCTTTTCTTTGCTTTATTTTTAGGTAGCTTCCATTACCAAAAGTATAAAAAGCTACCTATTGCAGCCGTCCGGAAGAAAGCAATTCAGGAATTTTCCGTTATATTTTCACCGATTATGACTCCCAGACATCAAAGCTAATTTTTTCCATGCTGTTGCACTCGTATTTATGAACGGATGTGGATGTGACTGACCATGTATACAGGACTTATGAAGATCTCGACCAGGTTCGTTGGCCAGCTTCACCAACCATCTTGTTTCAAAATGACGACCCCTTAAAAATTTCAAACTAAAAAAAAATGTACAAAAAATTAGAAATTAACAAAGTTTTTTCCTTTAAGTATTCGGCCTTGAGACAAGGATTCCGGAAGTTTTTGTTTCGCCTCTATCCTAAAAAATGGCTGATATATAGCAATTTGAAATTCTATGGTGGCTGACACTTTGAAACAATCTGATTTTTGTCATGCGATAGCATGACACCTCCCCATAGTACTCGTATTTATCAACCGATCTGGATGTGACTAGGCATGTGTACAGGACTTACCAAGATTTCGGCCCAGTTAGTTGGTCAGCTTCATCCGTGGCGGCCACTTAAAGATTTCAAATTTAGAAAGATGTACAAAAAAATTTAAAAATCCAAAAAGTTTTTACCCTTTTGATACAAGTATTCCGGAGTATTTTTTGTTTTGCCTCTATATCTTAAATTGGCTAAGATATAGCAATTTAAAATTCTAAAGTGGTTGATGTTTCCATAATCAGGTTTCAGCTAGGAGCTTTGGAAAACGTGGTTTCTCGCAAATTTACTTTAATTGTTGTAACCATTGTTACCACTCTCATACGCTTAAAACTGCATAGTCATATCCACCAGCGTCAAATTATAACCTAACTTGGCGAAATATCGCCAAATTTGGCGGCCAAAAATAAATCGCCATAAATGAAACCAACTTGGATTATAACTAATTTGGCGAAATTCTCATTCAAATTGAGCACTGACGAAAACTGGGATTAAATCTTCGTGTGTTTGAGTAAAATTAGCTGAATTTTTAAAAACAAGGAATAGGGAAGCTACCTTTTCCTACCGGTACAGGCCGGAAGGACTTTTGTTCATTGTTGAAAAGAAATTGGTGGATGCATTACATTTTTGAAATAAAGACATTCATTGTTATTTATGTCATCGCCCTTTTGTTTAATTCTTTTCCATTATTGAATTGAATTTAATCGATGTATTTAATCAAAATTCAATTAAAATTAATCGATAATTAAGTTTGCAAAATATTAAAATATTTTATTGTCACCGGGAATGCATAACTGTACATACTGTCAAAAGTCTAGCACATCACAAAGTGATAAATCGATTACAAAATTTCATTTTTACAAATACCAACAAAGTCAAGTTAAATAAAAACGTGTAAAAAATAGTAATATAAATAGATAAATAAATAAAATAAATCACGTATAATTAACTCACAATACAAAATGGAAGGAAAAATGAAAATGCTTAATTTAAGGCATTTCTCAAATTACCTGTTTAATCTCGCAAAACTTTCGGACAAATTTTATGACTCATTTTTCAACGTAAAGGCATAAAATTGGCAGACCTGACTAATAAAGCGATATGGAATGGAATGTCATTTTCAATTTTTTGATAAATAAATTACTTATCGAGTTATAAAGCGATTGCTGCCACGTGACAACAGGTTTTTCTCCTTCTTCGAGCTGTCGCGTCCGGAAATTCGGTTCAAAACGCCAACTTTGACAGTATTTTCTGAAAGATCTTCTGCTTTTACCAAAAAATGGTTGGTTGGTTGGTTTATGACGGCCGATTATCTACCCGAAGGATATAAGCCCTAGGGGGGAGTGTCCTCCGTGGGGGTCTTTCTAAGGGATCCTAACCCGTATTTACGGCAACTTACCAAAAAATGGAAAACGCTATTCGATTACATAGTTTCTGAATAAGAACACCTTCCAATTTCATGCGTTTCCGACCACAAATGAATTCAGAAATGTATGTCTGAAAGTAGCTCTTTTGGATTTGAGAATAGTCTTAATGTAATATGAAGGTACATCCTACAATATTGCCAACACCAGGGCTTAATTTGCGCCGGACCCCACCGGAGCTCAGCTCCGGTACTTCTCTGTTTTTAGTAAATATTTAAATATTGTACAGAATTCACCGGAGCCCATAAACACTGCGCTCCGGAGCCCAGTGCAATAACGCTTCCGAAAAATGAATCCTAAATTACCCTTTCCTTTCCCTCCCATTTCCAATCTTTTGCCTTTTTTTTTGCATCAAAACGTTTATAAGTGAAGTAAGGTGTCGCTTACGTAAGAGATGGAGACAGTGTTGAATTCAGAGGGTGGCCCGGAGGGGACATCTCCCCCGGAGCATTGAAATGTCCCTCCCGGGAGATTTGAGATTTTATGCTTTTAATGGTCAAGAAGTGCAATTCGCCCTCCCCCCGGAACTCTGAAATGTCCTCCCACCCCCGGAGCCACAGAAATCCCTCCCAGAGAAAAGTGTCCGAATTCAACACTGGATGGAGATGAAACATGCTCGATTTGTATATCGGACTTTGGGTTTGGGCAAGCTCAAGCTCAATCTGTCTTAACTTCAAATTTTATTTATTTTCATTTCAAATCATTTCAATGCTATTTTGATAAGAATAAAGAGTAAACAGAAATAGTCCTTTTTTTTTATTTTGCATAGCTGTGAACAATTTTTTTTTTTTTTTTGTGTTAACACTATTTCCGAATCATAATCCTGAGCTTATTCGATCGCAGAATTCTGCGATTATTAACATTAAGATTAGGCAAAGGTTTCTATTTGAAAGTAGTAATAACTAAAAAGTGGAATAGTTGGTAGCTATGTATATGCAGATCGATGTATTTAAAATTTTTATTTTGCTAAATAAAAAAAACAATGCTTTAAATTTTGAAAATAATGTATGAAATATACATATGAAGATTAGAGTGACGGCGGAAGGGGGCAGGGAGGGGGACGCTACGGGTGTTAGAACTGCAGAATATTAGGGCTCCAGTACTTTTTTTCTTAGAAATAAAGCCCTGGCCAACACTCAATATACAACTACAAGCTATTCATTTTTATTTTTCCCAGGAAAACATTTTCACAACAGATTTGCTTTTAAAAAGGAAAAAAATGGCTCAAAATAACCATATAAAGTAAGAAAATCGAGCCTGAAGGCGCAAGGTATGACGCTTGAGAAATTTATTAATTCGGAGAAAGATCTATTTGACACATGCGCATAAATGAATCTTCGATGGAAGATTAAAAAATAAGAACACAATCAAAATAATTCTCTGTAAAATAATAATAATAAAAATAAATAAAAACAGCGAAACAAAACTGAAAACTTTAACAAGACAAGCATTTGTTATATTCAGCTTCATGTTCCGCTGACACGAACCATAGTTGAGAATCCGCACACGTTTTTGTGAGAAGAAAAACACAGGGCCAAGCAAAGCGGTGCGATCTCTTTATTTCAAACGTTTTCGTTTCGGTTTTCTTTCTTGATCTTCCTTTGTTTTAGAGGCACGTGCTCATGTCACAAGCAGAGTCGGCAAGTCATTGTCTCTAATGGAATGTCCCTCTATTTTTGTCGAAGTTCAGATTTGCTTGTCAGGGGATGGGAAGAGGCGAGAATAACTTCAGACATTTATGTCATAAATTTCTCCGCGGCAGACTCTTAAAATAAAAGTCGCGTATGGGAGGTTTTATGTATGTGGCAAATTTATTTTATTGTTATTATTATTTTTTTTAACCCAGCCATAAAAAAAATCTGAATTTTTCTATGATCTCCCTACACAGAAAAAAATAAAACCCAATGTGGGTCGAACGATTCTTAGGTATTGCTGGGCTACAGGTGTATTTATTTTTATTTAATTACTTCATTTAATCGGATAATTGAAGTTATCTTTATTGGCAAGAGTTAAATATTATTATTATTAATTTATAGTTATTTATGAAGTATAAGGCCGTATAGTTTGCGAAGTTAAAACCCGAGAGTTCATGCATAGCCCGCCTCCTGTAGCAAATTAAATTATAGACAAATAAAACAGAAATATAAATGTCTAAGTTACAAGTATATTTATTAAGGAATCAATATGAGTAAATAGCACAATTACAATATAAAGCAGTACAACTCTGTTATAAATATATAATATTAATTTAAAGGATGCCTATCTGTACGCCTAATATTAGTGATTTGGATATCTTTAAACTAAAATCAAAGAACATCAAAATATGATATAAATAACGAAATGTTTACCTGTTAATCCTAGGTAAAGCAGCGAAGTCATCATTCCAGGCACTTAGATCTTTTAGACTCCCAGAAAGGTCCAAATCTTTCTCACTAACCACTATATTTTTATTCAAAACTACTCGATGCTCATTCACTCATCATATTCAATCTTTTTCCGAACTCCCCAAAACTCCATCTCATAATAATCCTTTTTTTTCTCTTCATCCCTTTTTTACCCTTTTTTTTTCTTTTCTCAAACGCCCCATAGAAACCGTTGAGATCCAATCGGTGTCTTTCTACGCCCTCTCTTAGCCCCCCTAATTTTGTGTTAGTGGATAGCTTAGCTTTCTTTTGTTAAAATCCCCGCCTTGGGACAAAATCATTGGACATCATCTAAAATGCTATAACTCCTTTAATATTATAATATATATTCCCCTTTCCGTGCTGGCGTCGCCCCGGTCTGGACACGTGCGCCTTTGGGGAAGAAAGGGGGACACCCCTATCTATAAATTATTAGTCCCCACTTTCGGTGAGATCGCGTTATGTATTCTTGCATCCCTTATCAATTGTAATTTCTTGGAACGTTGTTATGCCTATCCTTTTACAGGGGCTTGTTATGCACACCTGAGATTTCATACACCTGGGCTTATTTCAATTGAAGTGGCTTTCCTAAGAATTTTGCATTATATCTTTATATTTGTCCGTGCTGCACGTTGAAAAGCTATTCTTATATCTTTCTAAAACTCCCTTTTCTTTAAATTCAGACACCTATATGTGAGGTACGAATGCAGGTGTTATGCGTGCAAGAATTTCGATACATTTTTGCCCAATAACTATTTGGCAATATACGAAATGCCAATTAAAGAAAAAAAAACAAATAAAAAAAAGAAAATTCGAAAACTCCGCATTTTTAGCTATAGGCATCCTTTAAACATAGAAATAAAAGTAGATAATAATAAATGTCAGACAACATAAAGAAATAGGGTAATGATTAAATAAATAAATTGACATTAACGAATTTGATGAAGCATCATCTCCGCTCTACTAATCAAGAGACATATAGCTAGCTTCGGAGAAAATTTAAAATAAAACATAAAAGTCGATTTTTTTTTTTTTTTTTTTTTTTGAAAGTAATGTCTCTTGTTTAGCTAACAAACAAAAATAATTAGTGAATATTTATCTTGACCTACAGCAGCACGTAATTACAGTAGCTAATGTGGTTATAGTTAGACAAATTATGAATAGTGCTGCTCCTATGAATTTTAATATGAAAAATGCGTTCCCAAGATTGGGAATTTGAAGCCAGTCCCACAAATTCGAAGAAGTGTCTGAGCTAACAGTTCTTGTATAGTTCATATTAAGATCTAAGAGATCCACTGATGGTTCATCGAGACAGTATTTAAAAGTCCTACAATGGGAAAGTGTCGATGACTTAAGACATATTTTGTCTGTGTCGCATTTTCTTTCTGCCTGAAATTTAATAGTATGTTCTGTGTCCTCTAATTGAAGGTAGATTGCTTTTGTGTGAACAGCAATTTGTTGTAATTGTATTGTTACAAGTCCTGATTGACATGAAGAATGAGCTATAAGCTTAATCCGCGCTAATAGTTTACACCCATAACATCCTTCAACAATTAAACTAGCTTCATTCAATTGCGGGCATATAGTGTTAGTTTGTACCGTAATTCTAAAGTTTGTGAAATGTAGTTGAATTCTGACAGCCGAGGAAAGTAATTGAGTAGATTGTAATTTTCCTTCATTCATTTTAAACAGGTGAATGTTCCTCTGAAGGGGCAAGGCGTGCTCTTGTGTAGCCCTAAGGCGCTCGATATTGTCAGGTGCAGTACTACAGCGGAGCGTGTCCTCAAAATAATCGCATTGTGTTAGATCGGGGGAAAAAATGAAGTCCGTAGTAAAAGAAGTATTAGCCTGAATGGCTCCGATCAATTGCGATTGAGGGATATTTCTATCGCTGGCAGGTGCTAAATACGCCTCGTCGGAATTACCGACTCGTTGAATAAGCTTTTCTGTAATATGAATGTGAGGTTGGTCGTATGCCCCTAGGACTGTTATCTTTATTCCTGAGTCAGTAAATGCTGTATCAGAAGTTATCAGTCGAGAGATTGTATTATTCTCAACATGTGTCACTGATATCTGGTATTTGCAGGTGTGACCAGTGATCTTTGATACTTCGAAACTCTGTAGCAGGTTTGGCTCATACCAGATTCGGTAGAAGTTACAACTTGGACGAGTTAATACGACGCACCCATTTCCATTCTCTCCTGCAAGACAGGCAGAGAAACCCGGAAATTGGCGACTTTCTTCAGTTTCAGCCTCAAAGTGAATGCCGTCTTTTCCCACTTCACGAGAAATACAATGGTGGCCACGCCCACAGAACTTGTTATAAATACAGGAAATCTGACTTATTTTTTTCGCGGTAACTGGGAAAGTGAAGTATAAACGTTCTTTACTAAACGTGCATAATACTTCTTCAAGTTTCAATTTCAGCGAAAAAAGGTGATTCTCGTTAGGATCAGAAAACCAAAGGCAATTTTCGGCAGAGAGGGATTGTAAAGAGATTTCCGCAGTTGTAAAAATTTTGCAGTTTCTCGATCCATCATGCACTGTAGTACAGGACTTAAGATCCGATTTAACGATAGTATTTGTACTACAATCTGCTGAAACTGTGGATATGTAACAAACACAGGCCATAATCACTAGGGGCAATGTACTTATATTGGCACGTCTCATTGCGTTTCGTTCTAATGCTGTATGACATGTATGGAATATTTCCCGTATTGTTGAACCAATGAATGCTCCTAATAGTAGGGAGCATCTGGCAATAAATTTAAACACTTTACAGACAGCACAACCACATAAAATTAAGGAAACAACGACGAATTTTAGGCTTTTAGCAATAAGTTTCACACATAGTAATAGAATTAGTATAAGTATGGCAAATATAAAATATAATATTGAATAACCCGAGGATAGCATTTGAAATGAGTAACTATATCTCTGCATAAAAAACAATGACGAATTTGACAAATATTTTTCCCACTAACGTGAATCACTCCAGACACCACTTTTCCGCTAATATGGAGGTAAGTAACTTGTATGTCTGTCTTGTATGCAAGAAATTCAAAGGGTATTTTAATAATACCGTCCTGAGGTACAACCAACACATGTTCAAAATCTGGACTGCGTATAATAACCCGGCCTTGTCCAGAAAGGTGCAAAAGCGGGTCTTCGAATGAAAAGGATAAATTTCTATTAGTAAATGTTGCCTTTTCACCTTCCATTAATTTTCTGTGAATGCTGTTTGAGGCATGTTTTTGGCGTGAATCATAGTAACATATGTCGAGAATTAACAAGTCCGGATTTGTAATATAAGCATCAGAAGAGACAGCGATTAAGTCTAATTTCTGAAAAGTCATGGTGCATTGACAAGTGCTGTTACTACGACAATTTCTGATTTTACAAAAGTCTGGTGTACCATCGCAGTTGTCATTCGTACAATCACAATTTTCATTGTTTCTAGTGGCACAAGCGTATGTCGTGGAGAATTCATCAGTCTGTTGTTAGGCTATCGCGCAATAAGAATGCAGACGGTTCTAGAAGTTCGAATTCAGCGGTCATAATAAACGTTCTTTTTACAATAATACAGTTTTTACATGAGTGCAAAAAGCATGCATTGGATGGAACGTCAATCTTGTTCCAGATTTGTTTTGGAATCCGTGTGCAGTTGAAGTTATTTCGTAGACTGCAGAGCTTTCCATGGCGTGATCGCGATAAGGTGTCTGCGTCCTGGCACAACGTCAAAATTACTGCAATAAACAAATCCTTATTCACACCATATTCCGAACAGTAGTTGATTTTAGTTTAAGTTAAAGTATTTAAATTGAATAAATAATTAGTAGGGATTTCATATTAATTTAATTATAAGAACACAAATAAGTAGTAAGTACCAAACCCTGGTGAAATGATGCAATTCGAATAACATTTTGTCTTTGTGATACATATATTTTGTTTGATTAATGACAATATGGAATTAGTGATTGTTAAGAAAGAGAATTTCAACCTTGTCTGTGCGGTGGAAGAATTATTGAATTCAATCGAACAGTGATAATTAAGTTCTATGAAAGTCTTTAAAATTAAATTTTGAGTAAATTAACCTGCTAACAATATGATCAGTGCAATTGGCCATTTTGCAAAGAAAATCGTTATGCGATATCAAATTACTCATGAAATAACTAAAATTTATTTTATCGACGAAATTCATTAATGAGTAACTAAAATATATTTATAATAACTTTTAATTGTTTAATGATTAGAGCTAAGAGAGAGAAGGGTGGAATTATTAGTATAAAATGGATTACATTCTTTCTCTCTCTCTCTTTTTTTTTTTTTTTTTTTTTTTTTTTTTTTAATTAAATATGTGACATGAAATGCCCTTTTAATAGAAGCAAATTTAAATTTAAATGCTAACTGAAATTAGCATAATTAATTTTAACTCACCAACTACCATTTCTAAAGAATGAGAGAGCAAAATTAAGAATTTCGGAAAAATGATTTTTTTTTTTTTTTTTTTTTTTTTTAAATGTCGAATACGTTGATAAAATCTGCTTCGCATTAAGAAATAAGGTTTAATATCTACATATATTTATATACTCGCTAATAACAGTCCTCACGTATAAGAAATTTTATACGATCATATTCTATTGAATTAACAGTTAGTTAATTCGTAAATAAGATAATATATAAATAATGACAAGAAATAATCTAAAAACAGAGAAATTATAGATCTATACGAAAAGATAAATTTATAAAGAATATACTGTACATTCAATGCTTAATTTTTTTCCTAGTATTTATAAGTTCGGTTAATCTTTCTGTCAAAACAGCGCTAATACTTTTTTTTTCCACAATGAAAGTTTACTTGAAATAATAATTTTTTTTCAGAATTTAGGTTTTTTGACTACGAGAGTTCAAATTACCATAAAAAAAAAGGATGCATTAGAAATTTGAAAAAATCAAAAATTTGCTTTTTATTTTTGAAAGGAAGTAACACCCAGAAAAGGAAAAAAAAAGTCTCTTTCCGGCAAAATGGATGTTGGAAGTCTAGTAAGTAGTTATCAAAATGTTGGTAATTGTTCAACTAAAAGCTTAGCTTGGTCACAAACAGGTTTGTTTGTGAATGACTAAAAGCGAAGGACTTCCTCCCTGACCCCCGAGGTCAAATGCGGTTGGGGACAAGAGTGGGGATGAGTGGTGTCCTGTGTTGGGGTAGCCAGAAAAGTGATATCCTTATCTATAGGAATGCGCTCTAAGAAAGAAGCGTGTGTTTTACACATCTTCGTAAATTTTGAGGAGAATAATTTTTTAGAAAATAATTTCTTATTTTAAAACTTTTTTGTGACGAAAAAGTGGGTTTTATCTTTACCTTTTATAGCTAAAATCAATATAATTATTGGCAACGTGTACAAATAATAAATTAGATGATCCCTTTTCTCGAAATGCGTATCAAAAAACATAATCCTACTGCTAGCAGATTAAAATAAAAGTACATTTGACATATGCAGTATATGCACTCAAAGTCGTTCATTACAAATTTCCGTATTTTTTTCTGTTTTCTTGCTAACTTATTTTTGGTCCGAATATGAGACAGCTGGGGCTCCTGAAACCAATATGGTACCAAGTGGGGACCACTGAAATCTTTTTAATTATAAAATCGAAAAATTCCTTCCCGAAATCAAAAAATCCAAAACCGGAGCTTTTCTAATGTTGAAAACGTTGCTGCACTATTTGAGCAGTGGGAAACTCGAAATGTTTATAAAGTCTAAAGTTTTGTTTTAGGGAAATTTATTACTGTATTATACAAATAATTTGAGTACTCTCAAAGGTACTTCAATATTATGCGTTTTCGAATAAAAATCAATTCAGAAATGTGTCAGAAAGTAGCTCTTTTGGATTTCAGAACAGGCATGTTTTCGGAAAGGCATGAAAATGGCAGGTGTTCTTACTCAGAAAATATGCAATCGAAAGACGATTTCCATTTTTACTTTACCCATCATACGTAGTATAGTGTAAATCTTGTAATTGTTTTGAAAATCGGAATTTTTTTTTTTTTTTAACGGATTTACACGTTTCAGACACTGGAGATTTCGATAAACATATTTTTAGGGGAAAAAAAATTGCCTTCCGTCTGTCTGTGTGTCTATAAACGCTCTATCTCCCGAACAAATTGAGATAGAGACTTGAAATTTGGTATGTACTTAGTATGTAATAATGGGAAGAAGCTTATTGAATTTCAGTAACCTCGATTATCTGGAACTCTTTTTTTTCGGACTCTCGAAATATTCGTTCTGATAAAATGTTTCGAAATTGTTTATGTTATGGAGTGAATATAAAAGACAATATAAAAAATATAAATTTTGCATAAAGAATGAAGTCGATTGGATAATGAGTTGCCAAGATATTTGTAATCCTATTTTGAACACTCTTCGATTTGTTATGACCCTGTATTTCATCCAAATTTCAATTCAAAGATATATTTTAATTGAAAGTGAGACGCTTAATCCGACGCAATAAACTGTTAGTTAATATGATTAACATTTTTGGAGTTATAAGAATGTTTCTTTTATGCAAATCACATGCAAAACTGACAGATGTTCTTATTCAGAAACTATGTAATCAAAAGACGTTTTCTATTTTTTAGTAAAGGCAGAAGAACTTTCAGAAAATATTGTCAAAGTCGGCATTTTGAACCAAATCGCCAACGCGGCAATGCTTTTAATCTTTTGAGTGTACTGTGTTGCTCTTTTTTTTCCCCCGGAATAAACAGTAAATATGTTTCTGGTTGGCGGAGGAAGAGGAAAAGGTCTGCCGGACCAAAATTTCTATAAGGTAGAACTCGACTCGGTCCAATCCATTATAAAAGCTAAACAATTAGCCCGGAGCCTTACGAAAGCTTTATTGGCCGTTCGCGGCCCGTACCAAAAACCTGTACCAAACTGCTAAACATCCATTTTGTAAAGAGATTATCGCCAGAGGGGAAAGAAGATGAAACATGAAAACGCTTACAACAGGACAGTTATTTCAGTACAAGACGACATTGGCTCGGCTAAAAGGCTGCTATATATATTAAGTAGCTCTAGGCTCGGCTGTTCACAATAGAGAAGAGAGAATGAGACAGAGAAACCACGAAAATCCGGCAGAGTGTACTAAAAAAAGTGTACTAGTGTACTAGTATGTAAAAGGGGCCCTGCCTTCAGGGCCGGTGAGAGGGGGGGGGGGCACAGGGGGTAACTGCCCAGGGGCCCGGACCGACGGAACAAATAAAGAAATTATATATTATTCCAAATCTGAACTTGCGCACATTTTCGTTCTTTTACAAGCTTACTGAAAAAAAAAAAACATTTTTGAGACGTTAGATTTTTAACGAAGTTATCGAAAACTCGGGTCTTATCTCTTGTCCAGTATCGAGGGAACAAATTGTCACGTCCTTGACGGAAATGTATGTGCCATTCTTCTCACCTTACAAATAATCAGGAATGGGGGAACTTTGTTTTCCTAGAAAGGGCCAACCGCAGCCTATAGCTCGAGACAAAAGAGCGTCTGGACTAGAATAGAAACATCACTCATGCCTGTTCTATAATATCAAAGTCTCATTAGGCAGTCGTTTTTATTAGGGATTAAGTTTCACAGGACTATATCGGACACTAAAAGGGTGCCGTAAAGACGGATTTTGCATTATCTATATACTTGGGAGGGGAGGGGCCCCTCAAACATCTATACCGTACCATACAAAAGAGGTCTGTACGAGCCTAAATTTCAAAGCCCGGGCCCGGCCCTAACCGTACAAAAGGGGCGAGTCCGTTATTTTTATTTATTTATTTATTTTTTTGCTTGGCCCGGCTTGACTGAATTTCTACAAAAAAAAATGCCTATCTTTCTGAAGCTATGTTATTTTAATATAAAAATTATGCAAAAAGCAAACTTATGCATAGATTTTATTTTCAAATTTTGTTCGAAATGCATACAATGCAAAATATCAACAACATTAATGACCTTTTAGACAATTACGTACCTGATTGACACTGATTAAAAAAATTGACCTAGACAATTACATTCGAATGAAGAGACTCAGTAAAAAGAGAAAAATCGGTTATAAATAGGTTCCCTTCTTAGCAGGTACATCGTCTATGTATATGTATTATATTCTTGTTGAATGTATCAAGACATTTTGCAGTTTAAGATTGGTTTCCAAGTTTTCATCATAGACATGTTCTATTACACACATTTTACTGTATTTTAATTTTTTTGCCTAGAAATGTATGTGCTATTCTATAAATAGAATTTTAATTGTAGAATGATGGCCATTTAAAAATCTATGCATTTTTTACAAAAATTGTTGTGCCGGGCTTCATTTTACTGATTTTTGCACGGACCTGAAAATTTTGGCCCGTGCAAACGTCTAGGAGGAATAAAGTCCAGGCCCAGCTTGGCTCGGAAAAAAGAAGTCTGGTCCGACTCTGCCAAAAAAAGTTAGGCACAGCCCGAGCCTGCAGAAAAATAATAGGCCCGGGCCCGCCCCGAATCTCGTGAATGAAAATTGGCCCGAACTCGAGCGCGGGCCCATGTAGACCCTTACTTCACAATGTCTAAGTATACTTCTGGCGAGCGAACTTAAATCATTATTATTTGAAGGGGGGGAAAAAATCTCTGAAATCAGAAATAATATAGTACATTTTATTAAACTTTTAAAATGTTAAATTATAAATGAGATTCACTATGCTAAGATGATATTTAAGATCATATTCAAAATCTGCCCTCCACCCTTTAGAATGTCTGGGCTCTAGTCCTGTACCTACTAAATATGTCTAATGAAAATTGAAATCTTGATGGTCATGTTTTCTGCTTCCATAAAACTTGAAGCGTGATATAAAGTTGCTCCCCAATTTTCCTGTAATTCACTTGACAACGCGTTTTTTCTGACCTGGTTATAGATTTATTTTCCTGAAAACCCGAACTGGGGTCCATAATCATAACTTGTGCCCCCACATAGAAAGATACTATTCTTCCCTTTCTATCAAAAACTATAATAATGTTGAGGGATAAATTTCTTGCACAAAAACTGAATTAATTAATGGAAAGGGTATTTTAATGTGAGAGTGCAGATTAGTGCCTGATATGTCCAAGCAACGTATGTGGTTCAGGGGTCCGAGCTCCCCTTCCTATAAAATAAATTGAAAAGGTCACCCTCGTTGTCTGATAAAGATCAATTTTGTAGAAAAGCTTGCAATCTGACAGCTTTTTTCTTGTGTTTGATTCGGATTCAAAATTTTAAAAAACAACAGACATAAAACTATTAAAGACACCCATTGATTTCCTGTAATAAAATGATATGTCGTTCAAAGTATTTCTCTCAGATCCAAGCCCACCTGCTTGTCTAGTGGTTGGAGTTGGGGCGCTGTGCTGAGTTTGAATCCCAATCAGGCATGGATGTGTGTACTGGGTCGAATTCCACTTTAAACGGAGGTCCCGGTTTGTTTAACCCACGTGTGCAAAAGATGACCATAGCACCTCTAACCATCTCCCAAATTCTGTGAAGATTATTTCCATAATTATACTTAAAGCTCCATATTTCCAAAGATAATAAAGAATTCTTCAATAAAACCTTTAATTTTCAATATTACTTGTATAGCTTTTCCGTTTTGTTTCTTGTATTTTTTCAGTGCCATAGCGACCACCACCCATATTCAACCCATTTGCGGGGGCCACCATAGCTACCATTCTTTATAAAAGTCCTCCGATAGAAAAAAAAATTGGAGGCTCTAAATTATATTAAAAAATAAAATGGTATTTTAGTGTTTTAGAGGGGTACCTAAACGCGCGCGTGAGAAAAATGTGGGACCCAAGGTTAAAAACTTTAATGCTTCAATTTTTTTATTCAAAAGTTTAAAAAATGCTTTTTAATTTCGTTTGAGACCCCAATATGCGGGGGCCCGCGTGATTGCGCTTGCAGCATATCCCCTTATGTTCAATCTATTGTTCTTTTTTAATAGGTTTCTTTTATCTCTATAAATTACTAATCTAATTATATAAATTATATTTTGTAATTATTTGATCTACTAGCAGAGCAGAGCTGGCTAGTTTTTCCCAAACGAACCTGAGTTTGGTACGCCCCACTGCATTCGAAAGTGTAGACCCGTGTGGTCTATTCTCGCTCCGATCTCGAATATAACGAACTGGAATTATTGCGATTTATCTTTTGATCCAGGTTAAAATAAAGATATTCAACATCGTCGTTCACGTTGTCATAGGATTCAATTTCTTCGTATGATAGTGTCAAGTTGTTATTCTTCCAACTTCAGTTTAATCATGGAGGTAGCTAAATCTACCGAAGAATTCTCAAGTTTCAGAAAATAATGTGAAAAAATCGCCGCAAAATGCGAAAAGAGGTAAAAATAACACAACAAATTCAAAAATCGTAGAGAGCAAAATTTACTATATTGGGCAAAAAATTTTAAACTGGATTCATTTGGCGAATGTCAAAAAACAGCCACAAAATGCTAAAAATTGCATAAAAAATTCGCAAAATATTCAAAAGACACAGAGGACAAAATTTTTTATATTAAAAAAAAGCTAAACGATTGAACCCAAATTCCTTCTACAGATGTCAAAATATCGATGCAAAATGCGAAAAAAACCAGAAAAATTCAAAAATCGTAGAGGACAAAATTTACTATAGTCAGTTAAAGAATGTTCCTTTTACGAATGTGGAAAAATCCGCATGGAATGCAAGAAATCGCATAACAAATTCGTAAAAAATTAAAAATTTCAGAGAACAAAATTTACTATATTGGGCTAAAGATTAAAACCGGATTGCATTTATGAATGTCAAAAAATCTCCGCGAAACGTGTAAAAAACTAAAAATCACACAACAAATTCGGAAAAAATTCAAAAATCTCAGGGGATAAAATATATTATACTGGGCAAATAGATTAAAACCGGATTCCTTTTACGAATGTAAAAAAAAAAATCGCGATAGATTCAACGCGAGAAAAAGCTAAAATCACGAAAAATTCGGGATAAATTCAAAATTTGCCGAGGACAAAATTCATTAATTGGGCTAAAGGATTGACGGTGTTGTTTATTATGGCCGATTATATACGCGAGGGATACGCCGAGGGGGTTGTGCCCACCATGTGCGTATTTATAATGGAAACTAACCCGTATTTACATAAGGTAACCTAAAGTCCGAAGAAAACCACAGAAAACTCCAAACGATGCAGCCGACGATCGCGATGGGATTAGAACCCAATGAACCTCCATGTCTACCAGCTTTGAGAGCAGAGCCTCTCAAGTGCTGATGGGTGGCTAAAAGACTGAAACCTCTGTATCTGTAGTTATGCTCATCAAAGCTCGATTTTGGATTTTTTTTTATTAGATTTTTTTTATTTAACTTTTTATGTGACTTTTAGCGTTTTTTTCGCATTTTGCTGCGATTTTTGACATTGATAAAATGAATTCGGTTTCAAACTTTCAGCCTATAGCAAATTTTGTCCACCGCAATAATTGAATTTTTAGCGATTTTTAATTCGATTTTGAGCTTTTTTTCGCATTTTGTGGCGATGCTTGACATTCGTAATTGGAATTGTATTTCAAACTTTTAGCATAATATAGTAAAATTTGTCCTTCGCGATTTTTGTATCTGTAGCAATTTTTAATATGAATTTCAACGCGGTTTTTAACGTTTGTTGTGATTTTTTGACATTCATGAAAGATTTTTGGTTACAATGTTTTAGCCCACTATACTAAATTGTGCCCTCTGCAATTTTTTAAATTTTAGCGTTTTTTTCTTTTTTTTTTCGTTTTGTAGTGATTTTTCCACATTATTACAAATAAATCCGGTTTCAATCTTTTAGCCCAATATAGTAAATTTCTCTTCTGTTCAATAAAGTTTATTCGGAATTCGTACAACGATTTTTTAATTTTTCGTGAATTTTTTTATGCGATTTTTAGATAGTTTTCGCGTTTTGCGACGAATTTTCGTCATTCATAAAAGGAATCCTCTTTCAATCTTATGGTTCACTATAGCAAATTTTGTCCTCTTCTATTTATTTTTTTTTTCGATTTTCAGAATTTTTTCGCGATTTGCTGCGATTTTTCCACATCAGTAAAAGTTTATTTCTTCTAGCTGAATATAGTAAAATGTTCCCTTTTTAATAAAGTTTAGTTAGAACTCGTGTAGCAATTTTTTTTAATTTTTGCAATTTTTAGAGTTTTTTCGCGTTTTGTACGATTTTTTGACGGGTCTGGGCAACGCCAGGCGGATCAGCAAGTATGGATGACAAAGACAGATGTTTGTGTGTCTGACTGTCCATTCAGAGATTTCTGAAGTGACTGTAGCATGCAGAGTTACAAGGTTTGAGAGGAAGATAACTGTATGTCTAAAGAAATGCGCAAAAAAAGGCCAGTTTTGTGTGTGTGTGGGGGGGGGGGGGGGGGGGGATATTACGTTTTTATGCGATTTTTAGAGGGTTTTTTCGTGTTTTAAGGCATTTTTTTATATTTGTAAAAGGAATCTGGTTTCAATATTTTACGTACCCTAATATAGGAAATTTTGTCATGGGCGTTTTTTTTTTAATTTTCCGCGATTTTTTTGTGCGATTTTTAACGTTTTCTGTTGTTTTTTTTTCGTTGATTTTTTAACTTGTAAGAGAAATCTGATTTCAATCTTTGTGCTTAGTATAATAAAATTTACTCTCTCTGATTTTTACCTTTTTTGTGAAATTTTAATGCAATTTTCAGTTTTTATTTTAGTTTTTTTTTAATGGCGATTTTTTGAAATTCGTAAAAAAAAATTCAATCTTTTAGCCTAATATAGTAAATTCTGTTCTCTACGATTTTTATGCGATTTTTTGACATTTTTTTCTGAAACAGAAAAATTACCGCTAAATTTTGCTAGTGTCATGATTAAATATAAGTTATAAGAATACGAAATCTGTTCTTATAGCGACCTATGAACAAGATGTTGAAAATTCTAATTTAATATGTTTCGAAATAAAAAACCACAATAACTCAATGTTCGTTTGATTCGAGACCAGAGTGGGCGCATCTCGCACGGGTATATTATGTTGCCAAAGTTATTGAAGTCCCCCACCCCCAGTTTTTTTTAGGAAATCTGACCAGTAAAGCGGGCGAAGCTCCGTTGGTATTGTTACAAATGAAACTCATATGGAAAATTCAATATAAATATTTCTCAAAATTTTGAAAGGGGTTGGGACGATAAAACATTTTTTGGAGTGGGGGGGGGGGGGGAGTCAGAACACCTTCCTACAAAGAAACAAACAGACAAAAACCTTTTTTATTAATACAGATATCTTATTTTTTTTTTTCAAAATACTTTTACTTAATGTAAATTTATTATATTTTTATAAATAATTATATAGTATTTATCATTAGTATGAACATAACAGACATTTTACATTATTAACCCCTTTCAACAAACGTCACTTAAAGAATTTTTAATCTTTTATCCCCGATTATTCAGAAAAGAAATTCTTGTCCAATTTAATTGCAGAAATTCTTCAATTGAATAAAACAAAATTTTCTATTCAAATTTACTGGTATCAATAATAAAAGATTTTGAGAACGTTAAACGTCACCTATACGTGTCATTCGTCGCGAAGTCATTCATGGCTGCTTAATATGAGGTTGTATTGATTTTTATATGTCCGTTATGAGTTTTGACATTAATATTCGAAATATATATATATATATATATATATATATATATATATATATATATATATATATACACCTATGAATACAAATGCAGTCAAAATTGTGTTTCAAAGCAATTTTCGAGCCATGAAAAGGTGGTCATGAGGTACCAAATTATTATAATCAAAGATGCGTCACATTTATAGGGGGAGGGACACATTTCTTAATTCTTTAACACCTGATAGAAATTAGCTGAAATTTCCATTGTTGTTTGCAAACGTGTCGGAGACATTGGGTTTGTGAAGTGGGTAAAATGTAAAATTGTAGAATAACTTTGCCTTTGAATAAATTATTTTATGGCAAGATTCAATCAAAATTTGATAACCACTTTTTAATTTAATCATCTTTGTAGCGGAGTCTGATTCAATTAAAGGGGGTGGTGATTCAAATAAACAACAATTGATGTTTTTTTATTCTAAAAAAAAGAAGACTGATTTGATTATACAGTGATTCGTATAAGCGGAGGATTTCCACTGTAGGGGGCCCGTACTTTTGGTCTGCCCAGGGGCCTGGTTAAACCTGTCACCGGCCCTGCCTGCCTTCTCTTTCCCAACCACTGAGAAATTCATCAATCAGTTAGATCTCTGATGTCAACAGCAAAGTAAAGATAGAAAAAAATGTACGAAAGTATCCTTTCTGTCGCTATTGGTTTGACCTGATCTGGTGAAAGATGCAGAAACTAAATTGATTTCTGAAAATTCCATGTTGCAATGTGTGGTTGTGGTGTACATTGAAGGGTGAGGAAGCGGGTCACCACAGAAACTGAAAATGTAACATTTTAATTGAAAAAATAGATTTTCTTTCTTTTTTTTTTTTTGAGGGGGGGGGGGGTTGGGGGGATTTGGATTTGTTTAGATAAGCACGTTTAAAATACCCTATAATAACCAACAAAACAGGTTTTTCCTAACAACAATTATAAAACATGAATTTCTAAATTAGATTGACTCTAAATTAGAAATACTCCAGCTGGCTTACATAATAAAATCTAAAGTGTTATAAAATACAGCAGGATATGGAGAATAATTCTTAAATGTCTCAAAGATTAGTGCATAACACGCATCAATAAATAAACACTTTTTCAAGCACGGTACAATGTAATCAGAATTTGCAGCATCAGAGAAAAAGAAAATTATAGTTTATAATTGATTATTTTTGTTTCGATGCCTTGTAACAGAAATTCATTGTGGCAGATGTGTTACGTTTTCGCAATTTTTTTTTCCAACTTAAGAACAGCAAAGTGGTGTGAATCACGCATCATCAGCAAAACCGATAAAAGTGTCGAAGCACAGTCAGGGTTCATACATAGTTGAGAAGAAAAAATCCCTGATGGCTCGGCCTACAGGCACAGGTAGATTTCGAAGACGCAGACCGTGGGGCGCCTGTTTGTCGGGAATTGCGGAAGAAATGACCTTTTTTGCGATGATGCGGCAGTTGGAACCGCTTACTTCGAAACCTAACTTGTTTGCAGGCAGAACCAGCAGGGATTTTTATTTTTTATTTATTTATTTATTTTATTTTATTTGTTTTGCTATAAGAGTTGGTCCTATAAAAAACTTGTCAATATAAAAGTTTTAGATAACATTAAGAGGATTTATAATAAATTTAAGCGGATTTGAAATCTTGGGAATTGACGAAGTTATGATTTTTTTTTCTTCTAAACCCCCCTCCCCCTCCCTCCCTCATTAAAGCAGTTTTTAATTATATCACAAATCTGTCATACATAAGTTTTCGGCCCTTCTCCTAGAAGTAATAATAACTTCAAACGGATTCGATTCGTATCATAATTAAGAAATTATGGGTTTTTATCTGTTGTCACAAAAAGCCCCCCCCCCCTCCCCCCTTGGTTCGATTTTGTCCATTAACGAACAGATTTATGCAGAATTTTTCCAGTTATCGTGTCCAAAAAAAAGTGACATAGATAGATAGATAGATAAAGTGTTGAACTGGGGGTAGTTTTGGGAGTCATAATCGGCGTAGATCTGCAAAAATTTTTTTAATTTTTCAACTTAGGTGAGAATGTAATAGGTAGTATTTCTTACGAAATCTACCTAAAATCCAAGGAGTACAGAAAAAAATCCAAGGAGTTCAAGAATTTTTAAGGACTTGCCCCCCTCCCCCCCCGAACCCTTTTTCATGTGCCGCATCGTTATGTAAGCATGCACACCCCAATTTTTAATGCTTCATTTGGAGAGAAAACATTTCAAACAGATTTTACTCTATTAGAATCTAATTGTTAGTGCTGAAATTGCATGCATAGTATTCACAATGTATTGCTTTCTGATTTCATAAGTTTAATACAAAATAGACAATCAACTTTTTCAAGCAGTGATCAATGCTCATATACACAGAGACCAGTCAAACCCCAAACACTCATTATGTATCAAATGCATATAAATTCTTATAGAAAATTTTAAAAGGTAAAAATGTCACAATTAAATTTTTTTTTCCATTTAATTTTTTATGCAATCTTTAAAGTTTTTCCGAATTTTTTTCATGTCCATGAAAACCTGTTTGAAATACCAATTTTGTTATACCCAACCACTGGCAGAAATCCTTATTGTAAAACCAATGGCAAAAAGACGCCAGTGCGAGTTCTGTTTTCCGGTAATTCTGGAAAAGGACTTCAAACAGAAAGGGGGGATAGACAAGGGATATCCCACGGTTTCTTTATATTAATAACACTGATTGTGCTAAGGCTTAAGAATAAGATAGAATATTTCTATCTGTATGACATCAATAGCAATTCAATTCCCTTTCAAACTGACTTTTAAAGAATTATAAAACACTTTAATGAAAATTAAACATTTTTCTTTATGCCCCATCTGTCAATAACAATTCAATTCCCTTTCAAACTAATTTTTAAAAGATTCAAAAACACTTTAACTCCTTCGTGACGTATTGTTTAAGGTGCACGAAATCTTTGGATTTGAACAGTTATATTTTATTACAAAAATTTGTGTCTTATCTAATTTTAAAATTTTCGACGATTTAATAAAGCAAAAATTACAATATTAAAAATCTAATGCCGAAGAATTACACTCGTCGAAAAGGGATAGAGAAAATTAGACTGCATTCTTGTTTCTCAAATAGCAATTTTTTTCACTCGTCATCAGTTTGTGAATAAATATAAATTTAAGTTTTGGCCTGAGTACGAAGACTGGTATAAATATCGTCCGTTTCGAGGTGAGCGCGCCTCATCACTTTTGAACATGTTTCCACGTAGAACAAAATCTGGGGAGGGACAAGATTTTAGAAAATGTGTTTTGCATGCTTGGAGCCTATGCTGTCAGTCAAGGCCGCGTTTTCTTACATTTTATTTTATTTATTTATTTATTAACGGAGAATATAAACATGAAATAAACTAAACATTTTTTTTTTGTAAGAATCTTACATGCAAGACAATTTAAAAAAATATATTAATATATATAACACAGTACAGAAACGTAACAATTAAGATTATATTTAAAATTAAATCTAAAAACAAAGGCTTTTTAATATTTTTTCTTATTTTATTTAATGGAGAATTGAAACAATTTATTATTTTTCTGTCATCAACATCCCCGTTCAGGAATTTTCCTTTTAATACATAAATGTAAAAAAAAAAAAAAAAAAAAAAAGTAAGAAAGAAAAAGAAAAACGAAACTAAAAGCTGTCTTTCACATACGAATTGGTGAGCTTCGCTACCAAGGCCACGTTTTATTTTATTTTATTCATCAGGAACATAAACATGAAATAAACTAAGATTTTTTTTTTCTGTCAGTAGTGCACGTGCAAAACCCATGAATGTATAATAGATATGGGTTGATTTATGATGGCCAATTATCAACACGAGGGACATAGGCCCTAGGGGACAGTGCCCTCCGTGGGGTCTTTCTAAGGGATCCTAACCTGTATTTACGGCAAGGTTCGAAGAAAACCACGGAAAACTCCGAACGGTTAGGTCGACGAGCGCGACAAGGGTTAGAATCCAGCACCTCCCGTCTACCAGCTTAGAGAGCAGAATATAATAGATATGAAAGATATAAAATATGTTGTAGTACATCCATGGCAACACCATTTTTAAATGTATTAACATATAAAATATTGCGAGATTATATTCAAAATCCAAAAATAAGTTTCAACCCCCCCCCCCCTTTTTTTTCACCAAAATGAATAAATTATAAATGTAAAGATATCTAATGATAATAATAATAATAATAATATTTTATAAGCAATCAATGTTTATGGTGAAAATCATTATATGTTCATCTAATTCCATCACTCCACTTCATGATTGTAACATGATATTGCAACAGGAAATAAAAATAAAAAAAAATAATAAACAATATTTAAAAATGAAATATTACTTTATTTTTAGGATTTCTAAATTGGTATCTAAATGCATAATTATAATTTAATTAAAATAAAACTACTAATGGATTAAAATGTACTTTTTTGTTAGAAAAATACATTACTCTCATTATTTTTTCACAGCCAGTTTTCCTATTTTGGCAAGTGTGGTTTAATGCATAACTAAATCCATTGTTGGTGTAACAAGTTTACAATTGAAACCATAAAGAATATTTAGAGATTCATCATCTGTGGTGGGCTAACACAAAAGTGAAAATATTAAAATATTGTATTACCATCAGAAACACACCAGTGAACATATTTTTTTATGATTCTAGTATATTAAAAATTGAGTGTAAAATCGATTGCAAAATCCCATCTTTACATAAATTAAGCGTAGTAAAATAAAAGAGTGTGAGTTTTTTTTTTCTATCAGTACATGAGTGTAAAAAGAAAACGGAACTAAAAGATACAGTAAAAATAAACCCCGCCTTTGGAAGAGGTTGCTACAATATCATTCCGAAAACAGATCTAGCCAAAGTCGCCAAATTCACTAGATTTAGATTATGGCAAATAAAAAATTTCCTTAAGTGTTTTTGTGAAATATAAATACTGTTTAATAACGATATTTAGATTTGCTACAAACTGGGCATTTTTTGCACAAATTTTTTTTTAAAAAATCAGCTATTTGTGCATAAAAAAAGCAGTATAAAACACATAACAAATTACTCATGAAGCTTTACTTTGATATTTGACTTATAGATGGCAGCACCACACGAAATCATTTTGAAATAAATGGTGTTTAGCATGATGGTAAAAATGGCGCTGGAAAATGGAAATATACAGCTTTTGGATTATGAAATTAAATATGATTAAACATTTGCTCAATATATAATAATAGGAAAGATGTTATTGGATAATTTGGGGTTTAAATTTTACTAAATACTTGCTGTAGTGTATATGTATCAATTGTTTATTTCTAAAATATGGTCTATATGTTTGCTTTAGAAATGATGCTGGGTACCCGTTACTCTTAATCCTAAACATACGTACATGTAATGTTTGGGCTTCTACAAAGTGTATCATCCAAAACTAAAATTCATTGTTTGAGTTACATTTAAAAAAATCCCAAGTTTTTCTTTAAGATATATTAGCCTATTTTCTAAAATGTCTTATTAATTATTTACTGAAAATGGAAGAGAATGTATTACAAACCACTGAGTGAAAATATTAATTATATGCATTTAAATAATAATATTTATTAATATTAATTATATATTTAAGTAATAATAATAAATATTAATTATATATGTATATACCCACACACACATATTTAAATAAACTATTAAATATTATTAATTATATATATTTAAGTATAATACTAATTACTAACATTAACTATACATATTTAAATATAATATTAATTAAGATTTATTATATATTTACATAATAATTTTTAAAAAAGTTTATACTGATCTTTAAGTCAAGTAAATAATCTTTATTAATTAATTCCGTAAAGATCAAAACAAAACTCTAAAAAAGGATTTTTTTTTTTTAATCAGAGAGGACAAAACTTAAAACCTTCAGTTTACAAGTCCGGTGCTTTAACCACCGCGCTGTATCGTTCACAGACAGAATGTGCTTTAAGCAAAGTTGTACGAAAATATAAAAACCAAGTGACTTCCGGTTTTTTGTCAACCAATGGAAGAATGGAACCTTTCACGTTTGAGTTGCACCCTCAGAAGGTCTATGATGGAAAGAGAAATAAATTCAAAATTTCCCTTCCTCCCTGTTTTTGGTGCTGCCATCTTCAAGCGCTGTTGAGCACTATAAAAAATCAATATTGTCGCATCTCGATGAGTAGAAAACCATTGATATTAATTTTAGATACCCATGATGAGGTCAATTATTTTCTTTTTTCTTTATTTTTTATTATTAATTATTATTATTTATATTTATTATCATTTTTTTAAATTTAATTTTTAATTTTCTTCTTTCTTTTTTTCATGATAAGGTCAATTATTTTCTTTCTGCGATGTTTTAATTGTTTTAATATAATTTAGGATCTAAATTTACTGCCTTTCAGGTTCATTTTTGTCTGAAGATTGAAAGTAGTCCCTTTGGATTAAACAGACACATTTTTTAATTCATTTTTATTTGGAAACGCATGAAATGAGCAGGTGTTATTTAAAAACTTGGCAATCAAAACACGTTTTCCATTTTTTGTTAAAGGCAGAAGAGATCTTTCTGAAAACAAAGTCAGCGTTTTAAACCGAATTCCTGATGCTTCAGCGCCAGAAAGGAGAAAAACGTGATGTCACGTGACACGAATGGCTTATAATTCGATAAGTAATTTATTTATGAAAAAAAGGAAAACTCATTTCGATTCCAAATCGCTTCAACAGTCAGGTCTGCCAATTTTATGCCTTTGCGTTTAAAAATGAGGTGGAAAGTTTCGCGTTGTTCAGCAGATCATTTGAGAACCACCTTAAATGTATTAACTCCTTCGGGACCGGCGTCCCTTAAAGAAACTTTATTCGGTAGGTAACACTTTAACAAAAAACAAAAACAAAAAAAAAAAACAGTTATCTCCACTTATATAATCACGAAAATGCTCTAATTAGATAAGGCAAATATTACTTCTCTTTATTAGTCGTACCAAAGACCAACCCTGTATGAACATCAACTTTAATGCATTTCAATTACATTACAAGACAGCGCGGAAAAAGAAAAGATGTCACGAGACAATAATCGCTTACAACTCAAAAATAGATTCATTTATAGAAAGATGAAAAAAAAACCTGTTCAATTACAAATCACTTCAATAATCATATCTACACTGCAAAAAAAAAAAAAAAAAAAAGTGTTGATTTTACAGTATAATACTGGCAACCCAGCTGCCAGTATTATACCGTAAAATTAACAGTAGCAAACAGTAAAATAAGCAGTAATACGCTACCGCACAAGCGCGGCAATTCAGCTCAAAACGCCAAATTGGATTTATTTTCTGCATTAGCTACGAAAATAAAAATGCCATTTCGTAGCCAAATACTTTTGTCTATTACTAGATATGATTCTAGCACGAGTTTTCTGAGAAGATAAACTCGATAATTTGCTACCCCAGCACATTTCGTACTGCAAATCAGGGCCGTACGAAGAGGGGGGGCGTAAAATTTATACAACCAACCACAGTTTTATTTATTTATTTACTAGCCGCCACTGGCGACCAGTTTGGTCTCCCTTAAATGTATATTAAACATTTCAACACGTTACATTTATTCTTAATTTAATTTTCCCTTAGCCAAATCGGAAAATTCTAATAGACAAATCATGAACTTTTGCTATCATGCATTTCGCATATTTTTTGGGCACAGGTGTCACATACGCACGTTGGCGCGATTCCCCGGCTCCGCCAATTTGGCGAAAACTTTGTTATGGAAATGGTTGTTTATTTACTTTTATTTTTTATTTTAATTCTATAAATTATATTTGATATGTATATCAGTATTTATTTACATCAATCTATCATTTATTTATTTTTATTTTCTTTTTTCAATTATGAGTATTTTTGTTAGCCGGGAGCAGATGATAAATCGCCAAATATTGTTCCCATCACCATCATTCATACTACATTAATTTAATTTTAAATTATAAACCTGTCACTCATTTCATTTAAAATACTTAACTTTAATCTAAAATGCTTATATTACATAATTTTAAAATACACGCCGTTCACACTTTTTATTTAAAATAGAAAAAAAATAAATAAATAGAAATAATATCATAAATCAAAACATTTGATTTCAAAATCAAAGTATCGTTTCTAATTTGTACACGCGATAAATAAAAGTTGTATTAGCGATTTTAAAAATGCTAAAAATCTGATTCATTAAATATTATTACATGAGTTCAATTTACGTCAAGAAAAGATCCTGAAGGAAGCTGAGTTGTGTAGCACGTAATTATGGCAAACTATGATTGTCTCACTGGTGCGAATTATTTTTTAGACGCGAGGCAGCGGTCCAAAAATTCATTCGCGGAGAACTTGCTTTGCGAATGATTACCTCCATGGTTTTCCATTTCTATCGTTCACGACGAATAAATCTTTTTTTTTGTTTACTTTCATGGATAGAGAATTTGAACTGTGAAACTAATTTCGACTGAAGTTATTGCAGAATATATACATAATTGAACTTAAGTCATCTCTCAAATATTAATTTATTTTGAACGATCTTTCATAAAATGTAACTTTTATGCAGTGTTATTCGAAAAAATAATTTTGAATAAAAATGGCCGCCTGGCATATGAAAAAGTGAAACGGGCATCCCGGAACTGTTGATGACAGTCACATGACTTACGCTTTTATTTTAGAAGATTCATTATTTGGCCGTCAATCATTTTCCGGAGAATTTCAGTTTCTCTCTTCATCATTCTCTTATTTTCTGTCGCAAAACATCTTGATTTCTCTAGGAAATAAGTGCAATTTTCTTATGTTATTTAGTTGTTTGGAATTTCTGAATTAAAATTAAATCTTTTAAATTTCCAAAATAAACGCGAAATATTTATTTAATCAAATTTATTTCTGTTTCTGCATTTTGTCAATTTCTTTGACACCTGTCACAAAGAGAAATGAATGGGGGGGGGGGGGGCAGCGCCAAATTTAAACTTTGCCCCCGGGCGCACTTTTCTCTTCGCACTGCTGCAAATCCTCCAGTTCAGGACTACAAAATATTGGGTGGAAAATGTGAACTATTCCAGGATCAGCAGCTCTAAGAACAGTTACATTAGCGCACACGACTTTTGAATACAAATAAATATCTTTTGCCTTTACCTTTACCATAAAATGGAAAACGTTATTCGATTACATAGTTTCTGGATAGTTTTTCTGAATAACGTAGTTTCGCCTGCCAATTAATTTCACGCGTTTCCGAAGAAAAATGAATACAGAAATGTGTCAGAAAGTAGCTCCTTTGGATTTGAAAACAGACTCAAGAAAATAATTTCCTTCTTATTTAATGATATAATTCTAAAATTAAATAAAAAGTTTTTTTTTTTTTTTTTAAATTAGTGGTGGGAGTTTTCCTAGTCAGTAATCAAGACCTGTAAAACATGGCAGATATTATTAATCAGGTCCCAAAATACTGAATAGCACTTAAAATTTTCCTACAAAGTATCTTTCAGACAATCCTGTCAAACTTGATGTTTTAAACTGATTTTTGGGAAGCAAATATCGTGAAAAGAGAGGTAATCATTTAGCAACTGACTATAAAGATAGAAAAATAAAGTAAGTTGTTCGATTCTTTGGGACATAAATAATATCTGAAATTCCACACATCTAGGAATAAAAATGAGTTTGTATAAATGAGAGAAAGATTTGTATGATCAAGGGAGAAAAATCAATTTTTAGTTTCACTTAACTATTTAGTACATTTACCACATACTGTGAAATTTCTAACTGCAAGTTAAAGTAAAAAATTGTCATCAATGATATTGTTATTAACACATCTTAATTGTGAAAAAAATTAAGAAAAACTATAAGAAGTAATAATATCATAACTATAATTATTATTCTGAAAAATATAAAGCATTTTTTTTTTCCAGGTAAGTGCTTCAGACTCAGACATTTACCACATATTGTGAGCAGGGCAAAATAGAACAATCGCTTACCTATGAATTTTTGAGGGTTTCTTTTAAAAATGATTATATGTTTTTCATATTTTTTATTATTAGTTGAACATTTCCACGTTTTTACCAATATATTAATAATTGCATGTAAATAAATTATACAATCAAAACCATCCCTATAAAAATATGTATGCAAAATTATTGCAAGAAAAATTAACAGAAAATTTCGATTTTCTATGTTCAATAAAAGAATTTGCCTCCTCCAAGCAAAATCTTAAATATTGCTCCTAATTGTGAGATTGCTTAAGTGTGTTCTCAAATCCAAAATGACTATTTTCTGACACATTTGAATTCATTTTTGGTTGCAAGCGTGTGAAATTGGCAAGTGCCCGCATTCAAAAATTACGTAATTGAACATTTTTTTTTTTCCTTTTTCAGCAAAAGCAGAAGATGTGTCAGAAAATGCTGTCAAATTTGGCACTTTAATCCGAATTTTCAAACGTGACAGTGTAGGAAGGAAAAAAAACTGCCGTCATGAGACAACAATCACTTATAACTCAAAATGTAATTCATTTATAAGAACTGTCTAGTTACGAATTACTTGAATAATCCTGTACTTGAATAATTCCTGGCTGCACGTCTCACGCTTTTACATTTAAAAATGAGTCCATAAATACGATAGAAAGTTTTGCCTTGTTGAGCAAGGGAAAATATTGTTTTAAGAACAGTCTTATTTACTTTCAACGCTAGTTCCAAATTGAAATTCTTTATCAATGACAATGTCAATACTCTTCACCTAAGTAAAGCGAAGACATAATTATAAGAAATAATAACATTATAACTGAAATTATTACTCAGAAAAGCATAAAGCACATTTTGTTTTCTATAAAAAACTTTATTCCTCCAAAAACTATTTAAAAATGCAATATCACAGTACAATGTCTTAATACAACAGGCATCAATGTTAAAGTTTAAATGTATATTTGGCATGTTTTAATTACCAGTAAAAATTTCCAGTAAGAGCATAAAAAGATGCATATAAAACAAAGTTGATTTTGTAAAAGAGAATCAGAAAATAGAGATCTTTAAAGAAGCAATCTTTGGCACTACAAACTCATTTTCAAAAATATCGTACATGGCATGTGATTGAGGAAATTTTTCACTTCGTAGCTAAATATTTCTGTCTATTACTTAATATGATTCTAGCTAGAGTTTTCTGAGAAGATAAACTTGATAATTTGCTACCCCAACACATTTCGTACTGCAAATCCTCCAGTTCAGGACTACAAAATATTGGGTGGAAAATGTGAACTATTCCAGGATCAGCGGCTCTAAGAACAGTTAAATTACTGCGCACAACTTTTGAATACAAATCAACATCTTCTTTGCCCCATCCTTGAATGGAAGTATCAAACCCTCCAACATTAATCAAATCAGAATGGTAAATGCTTACAATGCCATAGCCAAACTGACGCCAATATCCTCTTTCCTCAGACAACAAAGGCATTTCAGAATCGTTTTCAAGATACTCTGGGTCATATTCACTAAACACTACAGGAAAATAAACCTGTTGAGATTTAATAGTATTCAAACGAACTCTGTCCATTACTCCAAAATCAAGAACAATATCAACATCAAGAAAGAAAAGAAGAGAATCTAAAGGAAATGCTTTTGACCCTATCTCAAGAGCATTAGCTCTTGAAAATGGACCAACTGCGTCTATTAAGCGAAGATCATATGTTGGATATCTGCGAACAAGATCTTCAAAAACCAGTTTACTCTCAGATACTTCCTCTTGGTCAGATTCATAAAGAATCACAGTAAGACGTACTTTTTCCTCCACCTGAAAACAAACACTTTCGATGTTTTTTAAGAAGCGTTTAAAATTTTCTAAGCGCCCGTACAAAGGAACAATAATGTTTACATATGATTTCAAAGGATCTACATGAGATGGATTGCTAGTTTCACTATAAATTTCTTTAAATTCCAGTTGAGAAAATGCTTTTTGTAGATAAGCATGCCGACGAACTGGAACGGTCATCTTTTTTCCTCTGTACTTTTTGTATGTTAAGAACATATCTAGTATATAATCAACTCCATACAATGGGTTTTCCCGAACATATCCATATAAAATTTCTTTAAAATCAATTATTCGACCTCTTTGTTTGGAATATTTATTAATGATTTCCATAACTTCCATGACTACATCATTCGCTGCAACTCTCTGAAAGGATTCTAAACGTCTTTTAGGATTTAGAGATGAAGCAGAATAAAAACTGTCACTTATAAAGTCCCACACTAAGGTGTCTTCCTTATTAGCTGGTGTGAATTTGTTAAGAACTGGTTTCATTCCCAAAATAGATGTATTGAATTGTAATAAAGCATCAGAATTGCCAAAAAACTTTGCATCAGGTAAAAGATTTTCCATATCTAATATTTCACGATACAAATTAATTGAGTTATACCTAAGATTTTGTGAATGAATGCCATAGAAATAACTATGTATTCGATACATATAAGCAGGTTGTTTTATTGGATGAAGTGTTATGGCTCTGTGAATTTCTTTAGTTTTTAAACGACCAGTGAAAACTTCTTCTCCACTAAAACTGTGATAGAATATACTTTGCATCTGAAAAAAATAAAATGAATAAAAAATGAAAAAATTCATAAAGAAATAAAAAAATAAAGAATAATTATACTCAAATTTCAACATGAATAAGTTACAATATATATATATATATATATATATATATATATATTCTTCTTTTTTTTTTTGAAGTGGAAGAAAGATAAAAGAAAGAAAGATGGTGACATTTCTTTCTTTAATATAATTGTAAATATCAATCATCACATTAGCTTCTAAAAATATTTTTTCAAACATTACTGTGGTACCATATGCCTGCATTTTCTTTATTTTCTTAATTATAAATGAAATTTAAGACATAATGATAGTTTCAGATGGGGAATAGAATTCAAACTGAATTACATATTATTCTGAGGAGGATATGAGAAAATAAATAAATCTGGGAGTATTATTGTACTTTTTTGAAAGCAGATGTGATTGAATCAAAGGATTAATATACAGGGTTATTCTAAATGATGGACCCATTTTCAAAAAATTGTATTTATTAAAGTACAAATCCAAAATGAACAATCCTTATACCAATGAAAAGAGGAAGTTTCAAAGTTTTTTTTAAGACATTATAAATGTTCAATGTGTCCACCGTTTGCTAAATGACAACAGGCCACTGCGAGCTGAGTGCACTGCTGCCATGCACTCAGTAACAGCAGATACGCTTTCCTGTGTGTGGGACGAGTTTGGCTATCGTGTAGATGTTTGCCGTGCAGCAAACGGTGGACACATTGAACATTTATAATGTCTTAAAAAAAACTTTGAAACTTCCTCTTTTCATTGGTATAAAGATTGTTCATTTTGGATTTGTACTTTAATAAATACAATTTTTTGAAAATGGGTCCATCATTTACAATAACCCTGTATTAATAAACAAATCGTTACAAGAAGAATAACATACATATATTTCTACTATATTTAACCTAATTATTAAAAAAAAAAAATTGATGCTATGACAACTTTAATAATAAATTAATTAATTAATAAACAAAATAAAAACAATCTAACAGGCAGCAAAATACAATGAATACAAAAATTAGGAAATCTAAAGTTATGAATATAAAAGTTAACAGATATCAGCTATCTAACTACAAAGCATAAATTAATTAAAAACACAAAAGTTAAATAATGTATGTATGAAACTAAAAAGAAAAACATAAGCACATGTTTTCATTCATTCTAGGATAGCTTTTAGTGAAGCCTAAACAACTTTTAATATATATAGTTTTTCTGTTGTTACTTGCATATATATTGCAAGAATCTAAAAAAGTATTGCTTCTCATTAGGTTTTAATATCATTAGTTTATATAGTAAACATTAACAATTTATTGACAAATATATTCGTCACTAATTTAGGAACTGCTGTTTTATTCAAAACATCTACCAGAATTGTTTAGAAGTCATCTCTGTTTTATTTCATCACAGAACGTTTGTCACTAAATGTAGGTCAGGTATATGTTTAGTGGTACTATTTCGTCAAATTAAAATCCACTAATTATAAATTTAAAAAGAAAACATTTGTTAAACAAAAACACCAAATAAAACAAAAATAATCCCTTCATTACCTTGTTGCAGCACGCCATTGGTCAAACCCAACTGAATGTTCTCAGAGATTACATCCCATGATGTATCTCATTTTTTATATCTTTGCCAATCACGAAACAGAAATAGCAATGTGACACGTGAGTATAGTTAAAGATATATTATATAATATAATATAATACAATAAATAAAACAATATTACAGGGTAGTTAAACAGTTCAGACATTTCATGGGCAACCTAGTTGATGCCAACTTTACACCCTGTCTAAGAGTAGCTGTATTTCTAAAACTTAGCAGTCTAAACTACATAAAGGTGAGTACAAGGGTCAGAAAAACTACTTTATTGTAGCGAACTACAACTACTTTATCAAAAATGTACTTAACTACAACTACTTTATCGAAAATGTAGTTAACTACAACTACTTGTTTTAAAAAGTAGTGACTAGTAGAAACTACTTTTCAAAAGTAGTCACCACTTCGCTACTTTCAGACTTTCTCAAAGGGTTCAATTTATACTAGAAATTGAAGCCATAGATTAAATAATGAAGTGAGCCCTCATTATATTGCGTCTGCAGGAATATAATTAAATAAATGTGACAAAACCAAGGACATTAAAAAAATTAAGAAAGTTAAGATACAAGAAAATGTTTTGTGTTTGTCTCCAAAATGTTAGTTTATATACACATTACAAATTTCTTATCAAAATTAAGAAAGAGAGTATAATCTAGAAAATTACAGAAAAAGAACTCAAAATCCAAACAATAAATAAATCTGTAACTAAAGAAATTTGGAATAAGAAACCCGGCGTTAAAACATGAAGACCTAATAACTTGTAAATAAAAAAATGTTGTCAGCAAGAAAATTAATTAGTATCTGATCAGGATGGGTTAGTGCTGGATTTTAGCAGCAAGTGTTGATGGAAAAAATCTATGACTTCATACGGTGCATTGCTAATACAGTGCAGCTGAGATTTGCCACTGAGATTCACAATATGTTGAGCAGAACAAATTTTGAACAAAACAAGCAAGTTTCGGCTAGATTTGCAGAATGGCACATCCCCCCCCCCTCAAATAGTGTTAAAAGTAGCGTCGGTTCTTGCTACAAACTACTGATTTTTTGTATTGCCACACTCGCTACACTACATTGTTCAAAATGTAGCATGCTACACTACAAACTACTGTAAAAAGTAGCGACTACTGTAGTTTCACTACTTGTAAACATGCTACTTCCGACCCCTGGGTGAGTATAATTATAATTAAATATAGAAAAGTGTTTAGAATATGATTAAAAATGAGAAATAATTAAATTTAAAAAACGAATATAATAATTACATTAAAGGAAAAAAAGTAAAATGATAAAATGTTCAATTATTCAAAGCATTCGAGAATAAAGAGGAAAAGGCCAAGAATACAAAACACTCTTCAATGATAGCCATACAATCTTTGGTACTTTTCCAGTTTTGGTGTTTTTTTTTTTTTTTTTTTTTTTTTTTTTTTGGCACAATTTAGTTTCAAAATGTGAGATTTGTTGCCAAATGATATAAACAGCTATGAAAACAAAACTGATGAACTTTTAGGCATGTTTAAATTATTATTATTGCTTTTTATTTACAATTTACTTCTGTTTGTATATCAAAATAGATAAATGGCTTGTTAATATTAAGCAAATTGTATAAATATTGAAAAAATTGCTTGTGTATATGAAACAGTGAATAGGTTGACAGAAACTATGTTGCCAAATTTACTTATCTCACCGAGGAACCTTTAGTGGAAAATAACCCCAAAATAAAGCATAATAATTTTAGATATTTATTTATTTTATAATATATATATATATATATATAAGAAGTTTAAATTAAATGCATGTTAAAAGAAGAAAAAGAAAGAAAGGAAAGAAAACCAGGTATTATCTTCATCTTTAGTCAATGTTGAATATGACAGTTTTTAGGGTTTCGTTCATCTCACGAAACCCTATTACTCCCGCTCCATTGTCTGTCTGTCATAGAGCCATTCTCAAAAACTATATAACTTATAGAGTTGAAACTTTGTGTATATAGATGAATACCAGCTGTAAAGAGCTCAAAATATTAAAATTTGAAAAATTGTATTATTTTAATAAATAGAGATAAAAAACCAAAATTCTAACAGCCTTTTCCTATTAAATTTAAACAGTTTTTCGTTATAGCAGATGCCAAAAATTTAAAATCCACAATGAAATTCTTTCTACAATAATAAATTTTCTATTGAACGATTTCCACGGGAAAAATGAAAATGAAATAAAAAGTTTCACCAATTTAAAAAAAGATAAATAGGAAATAAAATTGATTGACGTCATAGTGGTAATAAAACGAAAAATTTCTAAGATTTCTCAATAATACAAGGAGTATGAGTATGTGTATGTACACAAAGCAGATTAATATCATGTCATTGGAGAATCAAAGAGAAAATCTTACGTCATATTGGAAGTTTAACGAATTTTTCAAATGTTTGAGAATAATACGAAGCAAGTATCAATAAGAGTAATAGAGAATAGTAAATATATGAGTTTGAGAAACATATTGAATCGTGATAAAAATCCGATTATGGAAATATTCGCATATTTTAACATTTTGAAGGCGTACAACATGTTTAATTTTGAAATTATTTTTTTGAATATCGCATTTAGTCCACATGACAGATATTATTATGACAGAATATAATAGAGGGCTGGTTTAGATATTCAAAAAAACGAAAAATAGACCGGTAAATTTTTATTTTATAAAAAACATGACTTTTTTTTTTTAGCTATATGAAATTTATTTAGATTTATTAAAGAAAGGATAAAGTGTTTTGAAAGGAATATTAAACGAAACCCTTTGAGCGATCTTTGATCACACTTACCCACTTGTTTTCTATTGCTGGGATCGGAGACATCATAGTCCAGCAGCTCAGCTATAGTCTCATTAGGAATATCAATAGATATTTTTATAATAATTTTTAGAAAGTTTTTTTATCCATTGAATAAAGGGACAAATATTTAAATCATGTCTAATGGTGTATTTACACAGTAATACTTTCTACATAAATAAAGCAAAAATTACTGTTTGAAAATTCTGGTTGATATTTTGAAAAAAAAAAAGCACATTAAATTGACAACACTTCCAGGAAATATCAAACCTACAGCCATAAGTGAACAAAATTAATGGAACTAAAAATTTAACACTAAATAAATAAAGTTAGTGGAGAATTTTACAATACAAAAGAAGCAGTACAAACAAATGTGGCAAATTAAGTTATTTAAATCATGCTAAAATCAAGTGTTCCCCCCCCCCCCACAACAAACATGAGATTTATTTAATTTATTTTTCGTTGTTGTGTATAAAGTATGTCGTTACATTACAGCATTATAATAGAATTGGAACGTACCAAATTTGGTCATTTCAAAGAGTTTTTTTTTTATTTCCTGAATTATGAAAAAAAAATTAAGATATCTTATTTGCAAAAAATCTGTTTGACAGTTTACAAAATATAGAAAAAAACTTTGATGCCCCATGACCACTAATTTAAAATTTTCATAGCCTATGTTATTCACATTACTATGAAAAATTATATTTTATTCATGGAATACAGTTTGCTATTGTAAGAAGTATACCAAATAGAATGCATCAAATTTATTTAGAGAAATACATAGCACCAACTTCACATTTGTTTCACAGTAATTGATTAAAACATGAATAAAAGAATTCATACATATCACGGAAATAATGAAAAACAAAATAAAAATAATAGTATGTATCTAAAAACTAGAATGACTACATTTCTGAAGAAAAATAAAATAGCTTACTTCATAAGACCATGTACAGGGAATTCCTACAAATTTTCGAATGCACCTTCCAACTTCAACATCTTCATGAGTTGAATAGAGATTTTTTAAGCAGTATCTAATATGAGGAATAACTAATTTCAAAGTATCTTTACTCATAATCATTCCTGGGCCTCCCATGCAAAAATTTTCATCAGGTTGTAGACTTAATTGACCAAACTCTTCCTTGTTGCCAAGTCCAGCCTGACCAATGAATTGTGGCTTGCTACTATTTACAGATCTCAGAAATTTCTCTAAGAGATCAGTTCTTATATAGACATCATCATCTGCACGCATAAACCATTCAAACTCATCTATAAAATGATCATGCATAAATTTCAGCATGAGAAAGGATTTTTTTTGAGGTGGGTATGAATCATCAACCAGTGGTAAAGGTACTAATGGAAGTGAAAAATTAGATCTGGATGAGGAACTAGAAAAGAATATCAGTTTTCCAGGAACTGTCTGTCCCCATGTATTATGAATTGCTAAGGCTCTAGTATCTAAATACTTTTGTGCAGTCATAACACCTATGAACATAAGTTTTCTATCTGCACTTAAATGAGAAGTATTAATTACATCTTCTATTAAGTGTTCACTGCTTTGAGGAACATTGTCTTCATGTTGAGCAGGTATATTAAATTTAAAACATGATTTTTGATTTAGAAAAACATATTGCAGTTGAGTGGTCACAAGAAACCCAACAACGATTCCAAATATGAAGCGACAGAAGTGGGATATGGGTGCCATTTTTAACCTAAAAACAAGTATAAAGTACATTACTATTTAAAAATACTTTTTAATGATTAATTATTCAAAAAATGACAAAGTACACACAAGTTTCACATGTTGAAAAAAAAATATATTTCAAAATTATAATTGCAATGTATATTTTCAATAGAATAAAAGAACATTTTAACCTTGTTCAGTAGGACGATTAAATTGGCTCATACAGTTAAAATTCTAACTACATTGATTATTATTTCTCAGAAATTTACAGAATTTTTTAAGAATCCGAAGAAATATCATTTGATGAGACATTTTATCTATAAAACAATAAAAATGATTCATCAAATATAAAAATCAACTCTTAATGATTAAAATTATGATTATCATATTCATTAATATGATTTTTTTACAGACACTATATATTTTTTAAGCCATTTCATTTCTTTTTTCTTTTATCAATGCAATTAATATTTTTTCTAAGCAAATTAAAATTGAATGCCCAATAAGATGATCATACCACTTTTCTTAGAGAAACAAAAAAATAATCATGTCGTGGTAATAACTTTATAACTTTCTTCAGACATAAAAGTATAAGCATCATTAAGGCTGTTCTCAAATCCTAAGGAGCTACTTTCAGACACATTTTTTAATTCATTTTTGTTTGGAAAGGCATGTAATGAGCAGATCTAGTTATTCAGAAACTTTGTAATCAAAACACATTTTCCATTTTTTGGTAAAAGCAGAATATCTTTCAGAAAGCACACTGTCAAAGTAGGTGTTTTGAACCGAATTCCCAACAAGGCACCATGAGAAGCGTGATAAACGTGACCACAATCACCTATAACTCAATAAGTAATTTATTTATCAAAAAATGGAAAACTCATTTCAATTCCAAATCACTCCTATAGTGGGGTCTGTGAATTTTATGCCTTTGCATTTAAAAATGAGTCAGAAAGTTTGAATAAATAGTAAGTATATATAATAATAGTAAGAATAAATAGTAGTCTATACTAATAAAATAAAGTTTTGCTCTGTGTGTCTGTTGGCGATAGCTAGCAAAATCTAGTCCACCTACAAATCTGAAAATTTAGGTGTGGATAGTCCAAGGTCTGGCCATGTGCACCTGAGTCTCAGAATTTTTATATTTTGATAATTACCCAACATATTAATTATAATGTCATTAAACATCCTATCGAAAATGCCATCTTTTAAATCAAAATGGCTACATAAAAGAACTGCTGTTCTGAATTTGCAAGGGGAAATGAGCGAATTTGAAATTATTTTACTAATTAGCGAATTTAAAAAAAACTAATTAAGATATCTATTTGAAAATTTCTGAGCATATGTAAAAAAAAATTCTGCATCCAGCAATACGATTTTTGAAAAATTCGGCCAGTAATTTTTCTTAATTTATGCAATAAACTACCAAAAATCTGCCGGCGCCAGTGAAAAAAATCCGATAAAGTTTCAGACAGGGATCTGCTTTCATTAAAAACTGAACTACAAAAAGATCTGTTTCTCTGGCCGATCCCTCCATTTAGTTTGTGAAAATGAAAGGAAATAATTTCCAATTTTTACTAATGAACAAAAATTTAAATAACAAATTAAGATATAGATCTGAAATTGAGGATGGGAAGTGTTGTCATCTGCCAGCTATTTTAGTGTAGTGTCTTCGTTATGTTCTAATTATCAGAAAAGTTGAATTATTTTTTTAATGATCGCGTTAATGTAGTTGAAGGTGGTTTTCTTGAACAAATTATTTGTTATATTTGCGGGTATGGGGAGGGATGAGGTTAACGCCTTGCTCTGAGACTGCTATTATCTCGGGCCCAGGCAATGCCGGGCAGGTAGCTAGTATAGAATAAAAGTCAAAATCATGTCAAAGTAAGCATTTTGAACTGAATTCCCGACAAGGCACCATGAGAAGCACGAAAAAGTGTCATTACGTGACCACAATCACTTGTAACTCAATAAGTAATTTATTTATCAAAAAATGGAGAATTCATTTCAATTCCAAATTGCTCCTATAGTTCAGCAGATCATTTGAGAAACACCTGAAAAATGTTTTAAACAAGCTCGCATGGAGCGGTTTTCAATCTAACTTATACTAACAATCACACTGATGGAATCTCTCTATTTGATACAAAAATATAGATTTTCCAAATATTAATTTTTATGATGGAGTTTTAAGAAATAACTATTATAAAAAATGTCCAGTTAAAAAAAAAAATAAATGAATATTTAAAAAGTACATTTTTATATATGAAATGAGAATCAATTCACTCTCTATTTGATACAAAAATATAGATTTTCCAAATATTAATTTTTATCAACTGTTAATAGTCTTTAAATACATTATATTAAGGCCATTCTCAAATCCAAAGGAGGTACTTTCTGACACATTTCTGAATTCATTTCGTTCAGAAATGCATGAAATTGGCAGGTGTTTATATTCAAAAACTATGTAATCAAATGGTGTTTTTCCTTTTTTGGTAAAGGCAAAAGATCTTTAAGAAAATACTATCAAAGTTCGCATTTTGAACCAAATTTCTAGATGCTACAGCATGGGAAAGGAGCGAAACCTGTCATCACATTACATCAATGGCTTATAACTCGATAAGTAATTCATTTATCAAAAAATGAGAATGCCATTCGAGTCCAAATTGCTTCAATAGCTAGTTCTGCAAGTGCCATGCTTTTACATTTAAAAATGAGTCCGAAAATGTATCAAAGTTTTACGTTATTTAGAAGGGGAATTTTTTCTTTTTTGAGAACCACCTTAAGAACATGTATTCAACCAAAATCATGTAGGAAATCACAATTAAGGCTGTTCTCCAATCCAAACAGGCTACATTCTGATACATTTCTGAATTCATTTTTATCCACAGATGTTTAAAATTGGCAGGTGCTTTTTATTCAGAAACTATTTAATTGAACAGTTTTTTTTCATTGTTCAATAAAAGTAGAGAATCTGTCTGAAAATGCTGTCAAAATTGCTGCTTTGAACCGAATTACTGGGTGTGACAACGCAGGAAAGGGATAAAACCGCCATGTTATGAGGCAAAAATGCTTACAATTCAAAATGTAATTCATTAATCGAAAAATTTAAAAAAAAATTGTTTGATTACAAATTACTTCAAGAGTCATGCTCACAAGCCTCATGCTTTTGCATTTAAAAATAAGTAATAAGTCTGTTAGCAAGTTTTGCGTTGTCTAGCAGGAGAATTTTTTTCCCCTTCTTTTGACAACTGCTTTAAGATGGTTAAGTGACCTGCTCGACAACATGAAACTTTCTGACACATTTTCTGATGTATTTTTAAACATGCAATTTAAAATTGAAATGCATTTTCCATTTTTTGATAAATAACTTACTTATCAAATTATAAGCAATAGTTATCACGTGATGACTGGTTTTTAATTTTCTCATGCTGTTGCTCTGGAAATTTGAAGAAAAGCTAACTTGCTAGCTAAAACTTGCTAACAGACTTATTAACTTATTTTTAAATGCAAAAGCATGAGGCTTGTGAGCATGGCTCTTAAAGTAATTTGTAATCAAACATTTTTTTTTTTTTTTTTTATTAATGAATTACATTTTGAATTGTAAGTCTGGAAATTTAAGATCGAAATGCATTTTCCATTTTTTGATAAATAACTTACTTATCAAATTATAAGCAATAGTTATCACGTGATGACTGGTTTTTAATTTTCTCATGCTGTCGCTCTGAAAATTTGGTTCAAAACATAACTTTGACAACATTTTCTGAAAAATATTCTGCCTTTATCAAACTAGTCGTTGGGGGCCACCGTAATACTTACCCATCATGGATATGCATAATGTAAAATATTAAAATAAAAATGTGTAAACTACTTATAAAATGCATTGCAATTCAAATAAAATCGTGGCTTGATGACGTCACAAACTTTAAAGGCTCGATTACTGAATTGCTTGAAAGAGGTTTTTCCTTATAACTCCAAAAATAATAATCCTATTAACTAGCGGTTTATTGCATCTGATTAAGCGTCAAATTTCCAATTAAAATATATCTTTGAAGTGAAATTTGGATGAAATACAGGGTCATGAAAAATCGAAGAGTGTGGAAAATAGGATTCCAAATATCTCGGCAACTAATTATCCGATCGACTTCATGCTTTATTCAAAATTTATGTTTTTTTATTGTCTTTTATATTCATTTCTTAAAATAAACAATTTCGAAAATTTTTATATACCTTTCATCAGAACGAATATTTCGAGAGTCCGAAAAAAATTGTTCCGGTTAATCGAGGTTATTGAAATGAAATAGGCTTCTTCCCATTATTACATACTAAGTACATACCAAATTGCAAGTCTCTATCTCAATTTTTTCGGGAGATAGAGCGTTTACAGACACACACACACACACAGACGGACGGCAAAATTTTTTTTCTAAAAATATGTTTTTCGGAATCTCCAGTGTCTGGAACGTGTAAATCCGTCAAAAATTTTTTTTTCGATTTTCAAAACGATTACAAGACTTACCCTATACTACGTATGATGGGTAAGTAAAAATGGAAAACGCTATTTCAATTTCATAATTTCTGAATAGAAATACCTTCCTATTTCATGCTTTTATGAACAAAAATGAATTTAAAAATGTGTCAGAAAGTAGCTGCTTTGGATTTGCCTTAAGGAATTTTTAAAAATAACTACTTATCAAAAGTGTCTAATTATTTCATATAAAAGCATAATTTTCCCAAATATTTTCATGAACTATTGATGGTCATTAAGTGCATATAGAAATACTTCCATCAAAGTAATAAAAATATTTATTTATTTTTTAAATTATGTTATCTTTGAATTTTGATGAAAATAGAAAAGGAATTTTTTCTTGCAGATATATTTTACCCTAAATATAAATTTAATACATTAATCTATCTGATAAAAAATGTTTAGGATTGGCTAACTCAATTTTATAAAAAGCATATCTGAGGAAATAAAATAAATAAAGAGAAGCTGAGCAGAAAGTTCAACTAAAATCCATAAGGCTTTTCTCAAATCAGTTCTCAAAATCTCATATGAGGCTTTCACTAACTCACAACTTTATGACACTGACATAATTATAAAATTATTTTATTTTGTACTTGCATACAATTTTTAGATATCTTTATTCAGTTACCCAAGAATTGACCAAAATTTAAAAAAAATTTCTTATAAAATAATTTTCAGTTGCTGATTTTGAAACAATTTTTTGGAACATGACAATCATGAAATAGGTTTCATCAAATAGCAAATGATAACGATTAAAAATATATTGCATTTTTAGAAAAATAACTAACACTAATTTGATTTAGGCAGCTGAATGACAATGTAGTATTTTTACAACAGCTAAATGTAGTATTTCTCTCCTGCAGAAAATAGATTTATCTTTTTACGCACGTGTAATGCAGTTTTAAAAGATGTAAATTTATACAAGCTGTAACTTTTACTTTTATATTTTTCATGTTCCATTATTTGTGTGTTGTGAATGTTATATTAAATGTTGTTAATGAAAATAAATGGTTGGTTATTTAACACATTATATTCACGCACTAAAGGCTCATAGACAGCAATTAAAGAAATCAGTTAGGAATTGATAAGGTTGCAAAACTCTTTTAAAATTTGAAGCTCTGAATGCATTAACTGATATTTAACATTTTGTGAAGCTAATGTGGATTGCAGATATAACTGGCCATTTTTATGATTATATTTACTCTGTGTGTATGTATGTACATGAATTAATGGATGTAACAAATTTTCATAATTTTATTATTATTATTTAGTTGTTGTTAGCATATACATATATGTAATAATGATGTAATAATAATAATAATTAGGCTGGTGATATTATTGAAGAGTCTTTTGTAAAAAACTATACTATTTTAATCTCTGGAGTAAAACATAGTTATATATACAGACTAATTACAGGTTATATACAGGGTTAAGGGAATAGGGGGTTATTCTGCCGCAGTTACCGGCATCTAACGCGTCCTTCCGACATCAGACCGGAGCTAGGCCGTCGTGCCTAAAGCCAACCGGACAAGTCAATCTCCAAAGTAGATCTGACGATAATCTTAATATTCCGTTCCCAGGCCAGAGAGGCGAAACACTTAGTCATCATCTTTATTGTGCATCGTTGTTGCTGACCTAATGAGTTTGCGTGGGAACTCGGGCCGCACCTCTACTCGCTGCGGTCGGCATGTTATAGGGACTGCAAAACCACATGCATCCCATTCACACTCGGCTATCTGACATGTGTGCGCCCACGCACACGTCCGACCAAGATTAACAACGAGAGGGTAAAAGAAAATTTAACAACAAAAAAAACGAAATTTTTCATAAATCTGAAAGCCAAAAAGAAATGTTTTCTATAAAAGAGAAACAGGGAAAAAAATTAAATTTAGACTTTTCCGTTATAGATGCTTAGCCTGGACTGCACTACACTATAAAAAGATAAACACGTCTTAAGAAAAAAGAAAAAAAAATAGAAACCGTCGTTGTGTTTCATGTCTAACATGCAAAACATATTTCGTCTTTTGTAATCGTCTTTTAGTCTTTAAATCGTCATTTAAAATGTCGTCTTTAAAAAGCAACATACGTTCCATTTATTAGTCTTAAGTAGAAAGTAGATAAGTTACTTTATGCAAAAAAAAAAGCAAAAAAAAACATTCGTCTTAAATAGTGCAGCAGTCAACTAAATTTTAAAAAATTAACTTTCGGTTATCAGGGAAGAGAGGGGGGGGGGGGGTTACACAACAAATATTTGAAATACCAATCGAATCAAACATTATAAAAAAATATAAAATAAAATTGTCAAATACATAAAATACAGATGCATTAACAAAACACTACATAATAGCTGAAGTTGAAAACATTAACATAAAGATGTGTAGATAAAATACTTTCTATCAGTAGAAAGAAAAAAAAAATCTCAGTTAGTGAGTTTTGGTGAGTCAAATTCGCGTTATTGAGTCTTGGTCACAATTTATTCACAAACATGTTGATGGAAAAAAAATAATAAAAGTTACTTCATCAGAGTTTTAATTGCTGTCCACTGTTTATTAAAAAATGCGATACAAAAGTCAGTTAAAAGCGCAGTTCTTGACTCACTGGAAAAAAGAAAAAGAAAATACGGCTTGAAACCGCATCTGCCAATTCACACTTGAAGAAAAGTAGTAATGGTAAAAAATATATAGTTTAGTGAATTCAGTTCCACGCAGATGGGAATAAGATGAAAAAAAAAAAAAAAGATTGTAATTCCCTTTACGTCGGTGACATATGGGTTCATTGATGAGAAATCAGTGTTGAACACGTAATGAATCTCTGAACATAGATAAATAAAAATACGGGAGATTGCAGTCGTGAGAGGATCTCCAACAAGAAAAAAAACACTTGGATTCCATCAAATTATTTCTTAAAAAAAAAAAAATCAATGCAATCTGCCCTAAAAAAAATCACCAGGGCTGCATTAGCAAAAAGAAATTGTATTATTTCTGTCTGCCAGTATTCTTTATTGTATTCACAATGCATGTAGAACTAAAAAAAAATTAACAGCTTGACAAAAAAAAAAAAAAAACACTCAAGCATTGACACCATATTGATTTGAGAAAAGAAAAATAATAAATCGTAACACTTAAAAATAAGGCGAAACAAAAAAAAAAGCACAGTTTCGCAGTCCGATAAACTGCATTTCATAATAAATATGGCTCAGAAAAAAAAAGCACTTGAGCCCACAGGAAAAAAATATATATCACTCGCGAATGAAAAGTTGCACTTTGAAAATATGTTAACGTGTCGTCCAGCTTTTCATATAGTCTATGGCTGTGGATGTAAAGATGGGACCAGGATGTTGACCGACTTTTGGCACTTGATATCTGTCGTTGGGTTGTACTGCGATGTGTACTAATTTTTCATGATTTGGTGCGGACTGTCCAATTCCACTACGTGGATTTTTTCATCACGTCTTGTCGCTAAATTTTGAAGTGGAGGGGTGCCTGAGTTTGTCACTTTACGACGGGTGGTCTGCGTGCATTGGGTACTCTTATGTCCAAAGGAGTTGCATGCAAAGCACTTAACTCCTTCGTTTTTATGTACACAATGTTTAGCCAGGTGTCCGATTGCTCCACAATCGTAGCAGGTTTTTTTCGGCGCTCTTTCGGCGCTCTTTCGGCGTGTAAAGGTTTAGGAAAAACATGTGTAGGTGGTGGCTGTAACTGACGATAGTGGGGACTTTGATCACAAATTTGTTGATAAGTTTGAAGTCTATATTTGAATTCGGTGAGGGTGTGGCAGCCAAAAAGAATTGCTTTATTAGTTGGAGAATCTCTGATACTGGTGATAACGTAATGCATGAGCAATGCATCGTCTATGTTAGCTCTTTGCGCAATTTCTTTCATTACAAGAAAATATTCGCTCATTCTTTTATTGGGTTTACAGCTACGTGTAGCTAATACTTCATGAATTTGCGCGGGGGAGGAGATATGTGCGAATTCGCATATCAAAGCTTGTTTTAATGCTGCATAGGATGTTAATGTAGGCTCACTTCGGACGAACAATAACGTGGTACCTTTCAGAGCTCTTTCAACGAAAAGAAATTTTTGTAAATCGTTAAGTTGAAATGTTGAAGCCAATCCTTCAAATCTTTCGAACCATTGTAAAATATTTTCTACTGGTTTACCGGAAAAAGCTGTAATTAAATTTTTAAAGTCAGTAAAAAAAATTGATTGACGTGCTACATAATTAATGTCACTTGGCGTAATCGGGGCAACGGATTGTGTGTTTTGTGAAGTGACACTTGAAAAGTTAGACGATGAGTTGAATCCTAAGGCATTATGAGAGTAATTTTCATTGTGATTCTCAGTTTCTGAGTCACTTTGAGGTAACAGTGAACTTTGAAATTTGTCTAAATCCGAAAGCGCTTCAATAATGCGTTTTGAAATTTCGTTTTCATTTCCTGTGATCTCCAGACATAATAAGTTTGCTATTGAAATTAGTTGGGCCAAGGGGAAGTCACTAGAAGTTGAAGTAACTTTTTCCTCAAATTCTGTAGTACCTACTTCAAAAGTGAAGCCAGTAAAAGCTCTTAGATTTTTTCGATTACTGCGAGTCTGATCCGAATCAAATACAAGCTTATGCAACAATTTAATGCGTTCAGCTCGTGCTGAATTAATTTGAGCGAGAACCAGCTTTATTTCTTGTAAAAGCATGATTAATTAAAAATAATCAAAGGTGTACTTCTATTCGTTTTATCTTGCAAGACGATGCTTAAAAAATGAGCTAACTAAAGCAATTTGTTTCATTCAGAGGGAGGAAAAAAAACACAGATTCTATTCCGAATCAACTTCGCAGATAAGAAAAATATGGGTCAGACTTTCCGCTCATCAGAGTTTTAAACAGTTTGCAAACGTCTTATAAACAGAACGTTGTTAAGTTCCATTTCAAACTAATAGAAATTCCACTTACTTAAGTTATCCATAGCAATAAACACATAAATACTTGCATCTTGGAGAGTTAAAGAAAAAAATATATATATACTTATATTTTAATGATGTTGAAGAAAAAGCGAAATAATTCACACTCTCTTTCTGACACACATTTTCGGAGGTGGAAAGAACATATTCATCTCTTATCTTGGATAGTAAACTCAGCTGCTCTGTGCTGGTCAAAAACAGATTTCTTCTTCTCGTCTTTTTTTTTTTTTTTTCTATCAGCGGAAAAAATTCTAGGGCATTTTAAAACATATTCAGTGGCCGTGGTCTGTCTAGGGAGATTAAATAATTGGTTGCGAATTCTTGACCGGCTGATGCGCCCATGTAATAATGATGTAATAATAATAATAATTAGGCTGGTGAGATTATTGAAGAGTCTTTTGTAAAAAACTATACTATTTTAATCTCTGGAGTAAAACATAGTTATATATACAGACTAATTACAGGTTATATACAGGGTTAAGGGGAATAGGGGATGATTCTGTCGCAGTTACCAGCATCTAACGCGTCCTTCCGACATCAGACCGGAGCTAGGCCGTCTTGCCTAAAGCCAACCAGACAAGTCAATCTCCAAAGTAGATCTGACGATAATCTTAATATTCCGTTCCCAGGCCAGAGAGGCGAAACACTTACGCTCGTATTCACGAATAACTTCGACCCCGAGTTAAGCCGAAAACCCGGGTCGAAAGCTAAAATGGTATTCATCGTCTACCTGACTGGACCGGTTTGAAGGCGAAATCTAACGCTGGGTTCAGTAACTGTCAGTTACTGGACCTGGCTTTACAGAGGGTTGAAGTTCAAGTTTTTCAACCGAGCATGCGTAGTTAACAAAAAACAAGACGAGAGAGCAAGTCTAGTCACATTTTACAATAATGGCGGCTTACGAGCTTACGTACTGAATCAAGTGTCTGTGTATAAGATATAATAGAAATTTATTACTATTATAAAACAAAAGAACAATATGCAAAGGTATGTGATCTCATATATATGTATTAGCTTCAATTTTTTTTATCTGGTTTGTTTATATTTATATATAAATTCTCTATATTTTATGTTCAATTGTTTGTTTATATAAATAAGCATGGTCGCGAAGAATTTTGTTTGCCATAAAAAATAGTCAACATTACATTAATGGTAGATAAATTGCTATTAAAATAAAAATTGTTGCATTTAAGGTTATTTGTTTTTGCAATTTTGATCTTAAAAAGAATTTGTGAATGTATTTTAATAGTAGCGAAAAAAATGTCGTACGTAAGTTCTAATTAAAATTTGAGACATCAGACTAATTTGCATTTTTCTTTAAGTAAAAAATACTTAGATTATGTTCAAGTATCCATCGACTCAATGTAGGTTTTCGATTTTGGTACTTGTAGAATATGGGTAAAAGTTAAATTTTGTGTCTTGTGTGAAAGATACACTATTATTATTTATGTACGATCTGTTATATAAATATAAGATTAGCTCTATAAATTAGATATTGTGGTTTTAAACTAAACAATATATCATCTGAGTTGTATTTATCTATTGAAGATTTTTAGTAGGTTTATTCTTTGTTTAAATCACGAATATGTTTATATTAATTAAACAACTCTATCATTGATTAACACTATACTATTGTTATTTCTGTTTTTGAGCTTTACGTTATATTCCCCAATTTTTGAGAAATTTGAAATATTTATTTAATTACATTTAAGTTTCAACTGTGTTTTAATTTCAAAATTATATATAATTTAAAATATTACAATAGAAGTAAAGGGCTGAAATACATTGATAAAAAATTGTTCATTTTTAAAATAACACCAGGCAAAAAATCCAGAAACACCTTTGTTTTAAAATAATGCTTCTCTTCAAATAAACATTTTGCCACTTCCAATTTTGTCTATCATGACAGAATTGATATGACCTAAACCATTGATTGTACGGTATATAAAAAGTTATAACAGCTGTACATAATAAACTCACAGAACCAAACTTATCCCCTCCCCCTTTTCCCATCATGTTTTCACATATACACATACTAAGGATCAATCCAGACAAAATTTGGGGCCTATTTAGGGCCCCTTCACAAAAATCCATGTCATAAAACAGGGCCCTTCATAAAATTGCTTTTAATAAAACAGGGCCCTTCATAAAATTGCTTTTAATAAAACAAGCCCTTCACAAAACTCCTTTTAATAAAACAGGACCCTTCACAAAATTCAATTCCACAAAAACATACTCTTCATTAATTATTTTTATTGTGTTAGCTTTTAAAATGTGTAATCTACTAACAAAACAAATTCACCAAAAAGTAAAACTTTAGCAGAAGGACTTAAAGAAGTTATTTTTAATAAATGTTTGGCTGAATTTGAATAACTGAATTTCCTCTTTTGTTACAAAATGTTTTTTTCGCAAAAATATAATACATTTCACAAAAATAACTTATTTTACTTTTCACAAAAATGTCCCCCCCCCCCCAAAAAAAAAAAAAAAAAAAAAAAAACTTGAATTTTTTTACTTTAGTTGGTAAATCGAAAATACTAATTAGTTTGATATCTGAAATTTCATTTATGTAAACAGGAGTCATTTCGCTACTGTTAAAATACATTCGTTATTCCTAATTTTTTTTTTAAATGAAAATTTGAAAAAAATAACCTTAAATGCAAAATATGTTATTTTAGTAATGTTTTATTAGCCCTTAGGTAATGTTGACAATTTTTTAAGGCAAATAAACTCTACTCTTCATGATCTTGAATATTTATGTAAGCAAATAATTAAACATATAATATATGAGTTGTATGTATAAATATATACAAACCAGCTAAAAAGTTTGCAGATAATATATATATATATATATATGAGATTACATACATTCTATTTTTAATACTTTAAACTTTCTTTTTATTTCTATATCTTACATAGAATCTTGAGTCACGTTTTAATTTACTTTAATTAACTTATAACACTGACAAAAAAAAAAAAAAAAAAAAAGAAAGAAAGAAAGAAAGAAAGAAAGATAGAGTGATGCATGGGTAGGGTGGGGCAAAAGGGGCACTTATTCTTCTCCACTAAATCACATTAAAAAAAATTATATTCCTTAAAATTCAGTACTATAAAATTATCTGAAATTATCGTTAATAAATTCAGATTGTTTTATCAGATTACGAACTATCATTATTTCCCCTATCTAGTCTAGAAATCTATCGCCATTCATTCATAAAAAAATATTTAAAAATCTTTTTTTTTCTCTCTCTCATAAATAAAATTGTAATTGAATCTATGAAGTGACATCTAAATGAGTGAAAAAAATAAAATTTAAGAACTAGAAAGAATATAGAAAATGAAGTATAATTTTCTATATAAATACATCTTTTTCAATGATGCACTGGATCTAAAAATAGATGTCTATGCATGTAAAAATATTTTGTAATTACTTAGGCTAATTTATTAAAAAATATTCAAAGGCAGTCAAGTGAATACCTTTGAACTTGTAAATCTGATAATGGGAAAATTCTTATACAAAAGGGGTAAAGGGTCTTCTAAAAGCTACAATTAAAAAAAAAAAAAAAAAAAAAAATCAACTTTTTGTAATGTTTCACAGTTTTATGTCCAGATAGTATACAGAATTCATTTATCATTATTTAGAAAAGACTTTACTCGATTCTGTGTTGAATGAAAATTTATATAGAATATGAAGTGACATTTATATGAAGTGATATCTAAATGAGTGAAAAAAATAAAATTTAAGAACTAGAAAGAATATAGAAAATGAAGTATAATTTTCTATATAAATACATCTTTTTCAATGATGCACTGGATCTAAAAATAGATGTCTATGCATGTAAAAATATTTTGTAATTACTTAGGCTAATTTATTAAAAAATATTCAAAGGCAGTCAAGTGAATACCTTTGAACTTGTAAATCTGATAATGGAAAAATTCTTATACAAAAGGGGTAAAGGGGCTTCTAAAAGCTACAATTTAAAAAAAAAAAAAAATCAACTTTTTGTAATGTTTCACAGTTTTATGTCCAGATAGTATACAGAATTCATTTATCATTATTTGGAAAAGACTTTACTCGATTCTGTGTTGAATGAAAATTTATTTAGTAGCCTTAAAAGGTTTTAAATATTAGTGTTCATTAAAATAACATCTAATAAAATAGCAATATATCCATGGTTGACAGTTTAAACTAAAAACAAGTTTGGAGTCTATTATTTAGCGACTAGTTAAAATAAAATGAATTGAATGCGCCGTTGGAGCTCCTGAAAAACTTGGGTGCCTGGTGCCAGGGCACTGTTAGAACCACAAACACCACCTTTTAAGCACTCTTTGAAGCTCTGTTCCTTTGAAGCTCTGTTGATATTATTTCCACTCTTTTGTTGTTGTTGTTTTTGTCAATGTGCATATTAATTACTATCTAATTGTATTAGAATTAATCATTTTAATTAGATTTCTGAAAATAAAAAAAATCAAATCAATACATCTGGATATCATTTAATATATAAATTGATTCGACAAAATAAAAATAGTACTAGAGGCTACTTTCTGGAATTTTTCCCTTTTTCTCCATTTTAATATTTTCTTAATTAGAAATTATTTAATTAATTACTAATTATAGCTATTAATAATAGAAATCAACATAATTGCTGTTGAAATAAAATTTTCGTTTTGATCAAATCAAGTTTTCGTTTAGCTACTAAGACAAATTTTATTTGAAAAATAAACTTATAAAATTTACTTTAGCAATTAACACATTTCATATCCCTTTCTTAACTCACATATATGTTTAAAAGTAATAATAATAATACATAAAATTTGAATAAATTGTTAAAAAAAAATATTAAACTTTGTAAGAAATTAAAATAAGTTAATCTCCATATTTAGTAATTACAAGTTTTTATTTTGTGCATATATTTTGTAAAAAATAAAATAAGTACTACATTTTTTTTCCGGCACTTTTCTTCCATAATATAAACAAACAAAGCTTCAACGCGAAACCGAAAACGTCATCTGATTTTTTTAACCAATTAGCACGCTTTATTCAACCGGGGTCGAGTAACTCTGAGTTGGGTAACTTTTCGTCCGAAGTAGACGGTGAATACGAGTTTTCAACTCTCGGTTGAAAACCTCAACCTGGGGTTACTGGACCCTCGGTTCAACTCTCGGTCGAAGTTATTCGTGAATACGAGCGTTAGTCATCATCTTTATTGTGTATCGTTGTTGCTGACCTAATGAGTTTGCGTGGGAACTCGGGCTGCATCTCTACTCGTTGCGGTCGGCATGTTATGGGAACTGCAAAACCACATGCATCCCATTCACATATATGTCTATTAAACAACTTATTACAAGTTTAGATTTATGTAATTATAGTAATTTTACAAAATACAGTTGCAAAAAGATCTGCCATGATGTTTGATTTGTTATCTGTGCTATTAATTAATGAAACTACTTATTTGCAGTTTTACTGTTTCTATAATTATTAATTATAATTTTATTTGATATCTACAATTCTTGATAGTCTTTCAATACCTTCAAGGCTGCTCTCAAATCCATACTGGCAACTTTTTGATACCATTTTTATTTCAAAAGGCATGGAATTAGCCGGTACTCTTTCAGAAACTTTGTAATTGAACTGGTTTTTTTTCCATTTATCGGTAAAAGTAGAAGGTCTTTCAGAAAATGCTGTCAAAGTTGGTGTTTTGAACCAAATTTCCACACACCATAGCACGGAAAAACAAAAAACTGATGTAATGAAATAATGAAATAATAACTTCAGATGTGATTCATTTATTGAAAAACATACAAAAAAAAAAAAAAAACCTGTTTGATTAAAATTTACATCAATAATCATGCATGTAAGTGTGAATTGTGTTTTGAATGCTTTTGCATTTAAAAACGGGTGAGAAAATTTCGCACTTTTGAGCATGGAAAGATATAAGGTACATAAATATATTATTTATTATTATATATATAAAACTTATTTATTTAGTGAGAACTTAAAAAATAATCAGATTTAAGTTATATATATATATATATATATATATACTATTTTTAAAAAAATCATAATTTTTTTTGCACCCTAGTCTTAATTTTGACTTTTCCAATCATATTAAAACTTAAATCCGATTCTTTTTCAAGTTTTCATTAAAACTGAAAAATAATAATTAACTTCTTATAATATAATTGGAAAAATAAACTAACTATGGTATCTAATTTTATTTCTTTGCTAGAATATAGATTAAATGTGAAAATTCATTTACAGACGCAACTTGTAGCATATTTCATAAGTGGGGTTATGAATGCTACTCATCATTAAAATAAGTAAAAAAATGAAACATTACATCAAAAACATGAACATTGTAATATACATATATGAAACATAATTTAATTCACCACAAAACTATCAAGAGAGAAATTTACCTTTATTTATGCAAAAATTAATTAAATCATTCCATGATTCTCATGGTACATTTTTCATATATTCATACTTTTCGTACAGTAAAATCATATTTATACATCATTTTCAGAACCTAGTTAAAAAGAAAAGTACAATGAGCAGTTGCATATGAATGAATCAATAACAAAATGCATTGAAATAAAATCTATTAAAAGAAAATATGGAAATTCAGCTAAAGCTACTGTTTGTCAGATATTTCTATTTTTATTTTCACAATTTTAAAATTTAACTTTATTATATTAGTTTAAACCTCTATAAGTATTTCTAATAAATTTAATCATGATTTATAAATTCTGTTATGTAATGATAATGGTGAACCATGTAGTATATAACTATTTTACAATTGCAAATCCACTTAAGGCGTTATTCAAAAAAAATATTTTTCCACGCTCAACAACTCAAAATTTTGAGACACATTCCTAGACTCATTTTTAAAAGTAACAACAGGAAACTTGGTGGCGTGATTTATAAAGACATTTATAAGGGCCCCATGTTTTTATTTTTCGTTCAATTAATTAGAAATTGATTTACAGACAATTATTTTCACAGTACAATCATTTTTTTTTTGTTTCCAGCGCTATCGCTTCTTGAAATTCGGTTCAAAATGTCCACTTTGACAGCATTTTTTGAAATATATTCTGCCTTTATCAAAAACTCGAGACAGTGGGGACATTATAAAGTTTCTGAATAAGAGAACCTGCCAATTGGATGCATTTTAGAGCAAAAATGAATTTACGAATGTGTCTCAAAATAAGCAGTTTGGATTTGAATACACTCTTAATAAATACTAATTAGATTAGAATTTCTCCCTCTTTTCTAATGTTTGAATACTGTTCTAACACCTTAACAGTATGTCAGTAAAATTTTAAAAAAAGGCTCTTATAACTGTAAAATAAAGTAAAGAAAACTAACAATTTATTTAACATAGTAAGAAATAGTTTGTTTTGTATTTACTGCTTTTGAAAAATATAACTGTAGTGGTATATAATGTATTGGTGATGATTCTATTGAAGTAAGATTCATGCAAGCGCGGATACAAGGGGAAGGTCATGCAGGTCATGACCCCTCTCTAAATGAAAAACAATTCTATAGAACAATACTTTTTAAAATAGAAATATGTATTAAAAAGTGTTTGCATTTTTTCTTTTTCTATTGCTTAGAAATTTTAATATTTCTCATACATTCACGGAGTTATTTTTATGAATAGAAATGCATGAAAATTGCAGACATTATTGTTTAAGCACCAAAGAATTGAACATCCTTTTAAATTTTTCTATAAATGTGGTATATTTTGAATTGTATTTGATTGCTCCCTCAAAACGAGATTTCCTTGATTACTGTGCCCCGGAAATCGGCTTAAAATGCAAACTCTGTGAAAACTGTCTGTAAGATTCTTTGCTTTTATAAGAAATTGGGAAACTCTGATTTCTTGGTATATGGATAAATCATGCAAATTATTATTTTATACTATTTTTATTATATTAAATTTTATACATTTACGAATATACCTTCAAAATTCATGAATTTTGAAAGAAAATTAATTTGAGTATATCAGAAAATAAAATAGTCAATTTGGATGTAAGATATAAAAATTGTTGATGGAAACATTTGACCCCTCCCCCCCCCCCCCCCTACTAAATGGAAGGCTGGATCCACCTCTGGATTCATGAGATGTAAATTGAATGGTTATCAGTTTTTTTTTCCAGAGACTGTAGGTGAATCTGTTGCTGATGTTAATAAATAATTCCGTAATGTTGGTCCCAGACCCAAATAGTATTTCAGGAAAATTCCAGGCTCAATCTTACTCCTAAGTATTTTGGAATTTCATTTGCAAATTTTAATGTGTGCTGATTTTTTTGTACTTAATTAACAACTTCATCTAAATTGCAATTGTTGCTAATCTGTTATTATTTTCAAAATATAATAAATTTTTTAATAATATATATATATTTTTTTTCAAAATGTTACTTGCAAATTTATATTACTATCTTATAGGTAAAGGGGAAATAAGGAAGAATTAGATTAATTAAAAATAGATTTGTATTGTATTTCAGATAATACCTAGTAGCAGTCCACTGTGCACCAGTGTGCCCTGTTTCCGGGGCACACTGGTCCACTTTACAGGTGTACATAAATATATATATTTTTTAAATGTATTGAAAGCTATGTTCTGAGAAAATCATGATGAATGTAAAAAGGTTTAAGGAATATACAAAAATATTTTCAGGTAGATTGGTCTGTCTGTTAACGGGGAAAAAAATTAACTGAAAAAGTGGTCTACTGTATACCAGTCTCCCCTACTTCTAGTCCAACGATTGTGAGACTTACCATAAAATCCTGATTGTACACCCTTTACCTATTTTTAAGCAATTTTGACTTTTTTTTCCATTGCCAAATATAAGCCATTATAAAAAAAGAGGAAAAATTTTCTCTCTGTACACCCCTCCCGCTTCCCCAGTGTTGAATTCAGACACTTTTCTCCGGGAGGGATTTATGTGGCTCTGGGGGGGACATTATAGAGTTCCGGGGGGGAAATTACACATTTTGACCATTGAAAGCATAAAATTTCAAATCTTCCGGGGGGGACATTCTGCGCTTCCCTCTCTAGTAATTCATGCCTTTTTCTGGGTATAAGGAATGAAAATCTAAGGGGAGAGTTAGATAATGAATTATTTATTGTTGCTACAAAATAACAATATAGTATAAAAATCTTTAAAAAAAAACCAGGATGGTCACAAATATCTTATGTTAAAATTCCATGATATTTCCAGGTTAGCGTTAAAATAATGAAATTTTCATAGATAATAATTTCTTTTACAACATTAATGTATACAGTCATTACTTAGTAAAAGTTTATATTAAAAAAAAAAAAAAAAAAAAAAAATCACATTACAAGTTCTTGCATAGTTAATCAAAAATAGGCATTACAGCTAGATCTTGTGGTATTATACAAGGTAAGAATACTGCCGTATCAAAAGAACATCTGGTGGGGAGCTGGATGAAAAATTACTATGCATCATGATAATGACAATAGAGATGAACTTCAAATAAGGTTAATTGATACTTGTCTATTATCCCGCCGACATCTTTTCATATAAAAAAAAGTTTACATATGTTTGTTATGGCATAAAAAGATTTTTAATTCGAAGTTTTCTCTGTATTTTTAATGATGTTTTACTAATTTTTTAGTTCTTTTGTTAATTAAAATAACAATTATGTCATTAAACGATGTCATGATAATAAAACAGAAAAACACTGCAAAAATATTGTGATGCGTAGAATCTATCAATTTTAACTGACGTCACAAACATTTATCCACAAGCCAAAATGATAATTAAGAAAAATTAATTAATAACTGTTGGATTTAACTGCAAAATAATGAAAGGGTAAAATAATGTTTGATTTTAAATACAAAGCTCAAAGGATTTCAAACAGAAGAGAAATATATCAGGGCTTCTTTACGTTACTAACAGTGACTGTGCAAAGGCTTCAAAATCAGAAAAAAATATTTCTCTTTATGTCACATTATTATCAATACAATTCAGTTTTTAAAGGATTGTAAAACACTGTAAGAAATATAGGCCACATTCTTGTTTCTCAAATAACGAGAGGTTTTTTTTCTTTTCTTCGATTTTTGTATAAATAAAATTTTCACCATGAGGCTGAGCCTGAAAGTCGAGATTTTTTTTTCTTCCAGATTACCACAATTGAAATGGAAATTAACATTTGTTTCAATGAATTTCCAGGTTTAGTTTGAATTTCCCTGATATTTCCAGGTTAATGGAATTCCCTGATATTTCCATGTTTTCCAGGTCTGTGATCACCCTGAAAAAAATAGTTTTAAAGATTTAAAAATTTGTGTGCTTAAGAGGGAGGGAGGGTGACAGAAGCAGAATTCGGGATGGGGAAAAATAATTTACATGGTTATTTAAATATTCTTACAACAATTAGCACAAATAGAGCAGAAAAAATTAAAGAATTTTAAAGATTTTGAGCTGTATGAGATGTGTGTGTGGGAAAGAAGGGGTGATCTTCATGATATGAGGGAGGCTGGTAGGGGGAGAAAAGCAGAGATTTTAGGAGGAGAGTACAATTTAGATAATAGATTATTTATTTATTGTTTCTATGAATAGAGTATTAAATAGCTCAGAAGGAAATTTAAAATTAAAGAGTTATAAAGGTTAAACTATGCATGTTTGGCACCAGAGAAATAGTAACTTCGGGAAGGAGGGTGGGGGCGGAGGTAGATGATTGATTATTTATTGTTACAATAAAATAACAAAGGAAAAAAAAAATTGAGATTTAAATTTTTTTTAATGAGTTTTTTTTATATACTTTTTTTAATTACAAAACCGAAATATGGAAGATTATTACTTTTGTATTTACCTTTTTTACTTTTAAATAATGATAAAAACAGGTTTCTAAATGACTTTTAAAAAAAACCTCTTATAAGCCCCCTCCCAATTTTAACTATTTTTGCTTTTCAAAAAAGGAGGCTTACAATCAAGATTTTACTGTAATTTTTTCTTTCTAAAAGAAAATCGTTTATTCAATAAAGCTACGATCATTCAATATGTTGTATTGACAGTTATTAAACAAGGTGCTTTATGAGGTCATATTAAAGATAAAATATTTTGCTGAATATTTTATCATTAGAAAAATAATTTTACTGCTTTGCTACTCTAAAATTATTCATATATTTGCAATTTTCAAGGGAAAAACACTATTAATAAACATACTAGAGTGCTATTAGATGACTTTAGAAAAATAATAATAATGCTTATGGTTAGGGAATCAGTTTAACTGTTAAACATTATTAGTTCAAACTACATGTAGTATAAGTTGATCTGTACGTATTAAAAGAAGGTCATCACAAAGAAAAATTTGCCCACGGAGAGATTAAATATTCTTACTGAGATATTATTCTGATCTTGCATGATAGACTTTAAAAATAATCTGTAAAAAGAAAATCCAATGTCAAGTCTCACAGTTTCACTGATTATTCTCAGAAATAATTCCTAATGTATTATTAAATTTAATGCCTAAATGATTTGTTGTTCTTTAAATCCTCCGGTCACATTTAAAATTAAACTTTATTTTTCAGCTTACCAAATTTTCAGTCTCTGACTGTAATGGCCGTAGCTGTTTACTACACAATATATTTGAAACTTAAAAATATGAAATACTTGCAAAACTAAATATATGCATTCAAACAACTCTCAGATAAAATACAGCAAGAACTGTATTTTAGACTGAAAAAATATGAGATTGTTAGTCAAACGTTATTCATTAAGCTAGTAAGCAATTGAGCTAATGAGCCTCGATGACGGCAAAAATTAACTTAACCCAGTCGGCGAAAAAGAAAATAAAGAAAGAAAAATGTAAGTGCTCAAGGAAATGTACTAGTAAGGAATGTGGAAAAAAGTTGAATGAACAGTAATATGCCTTTAATTTAAAAATTCTGAATTGAAAAACATTTTTAAATTAGTTAAACTTTTACCAATATAAACATAAACTAATAAACTTAGCAGACAAAACAAATTTGTTTACATCGATTGTCATGGACCACATAAATCCTAAGATTACAATGGCAATCTGAATTCACTTTGAACCAATCAAAAGAAACAATATTGACCGTTACCATGCCGTTACTAACACCAAAGCCCATCAAGCATCTTTGACTGCTTTGACTAACACCATTGGATAAATTACAGAAGTCCTCTTTGGATACTTTGCATTTTGCATTATCAAGTTGTGAGTTGTAACTGTAACTGTTTAGCGTACTGCTGTTTCCGCTTCCGGTGTCCGGTTTACTGTTTGTGTTTGTTGACGTCCACGTGTTGTTGGGTTCAGATCGTTTACTTGAAATTTTAACAAATGTAAGTTTATTGTATGAGTTTAAAATTTTTACTATATTCCCTCTTTATATTCGCTTATTTTCATTTAAAATTTTATGATTTATAAGTTATTGATTAGGATACTTAAAAAGTTTTAATCCATACAGTTATAATAATTTAAATTAGATAAACCATTAAAAACTACTTAAGTTTTAGAATTAAATATACCTTAAACTTTTAGTTCAGGATCATATATACTATAATGGCTATAATTTTCCTATTGAAGCAAGGACAAATTTCTTTTGTTTACTTTTTAATTTATGGACGATTCCACCGTTACTTGTGTGATTTTTAGAGAATGTTTTTTTGCAAATTGAGACAAATTTGGAAGTGAAAATATTTAGATAACGTTTTACTTTTTTTATTGCTATTACAGGACACATACAGAATCATTTTTGTAGTGACACCTTTAGTCCCTGCCTGCCCTTTGGTTTACAAAATAGACTAAATAGAGAATTTGGTTTACAAAATTCTTGCCCCTCATAAAAAGAAATAGCACCCTTCTTGCCCTCCAGTAAACGAATTAGCACCCTTCTTGCCCCTCAGTAAAAAAAAGTGTCCTTTCTCTTTTTGGATCAAAAAATTTGCTTTCGTAGTAAAAACTGAGGAACTGATGCTTTACACTCACGCAAACATGTAAACAAAAGTTTGGCGACTTTTTGGTTGGCGCGATTTTCAAGACTGTGCCAAACGAATAACTTAATACAATGGCTAGGTTGCCATTAAAGGAAAAAATCCCCTAAATTTGGCGACTTTTTTCATTTTTTTTTAACCGATTAATTTTTTTTTTCTGCGTGAGTGTAAAGCATCTTAGCCAAAACTAACTCATAGTTGTTTTGAAAAGAGCACCCTGACTTTTAAATATTAAAAGTTGCTTTAAATACCAAAAGAATGCCTTTAACAATAAAAAGAAGTGCCCTTAAAAGAATTTGAAAAGTGCTCTCAAGAATTCAAAAAGTGCCCTTTTCTTCCCAGCAGCACCCTGCCCTTTTTTAAATCTGGGGGAAACTCTGTTATCTAAATAATTTCACTTCCAAATTTGTCTCAATTTGCAAGAAAACACTCTCTAAAAGACACACACTAAACGGTGGAATCGCCCTAATATGAATCAAAATTATTAAGTAAGAGTTGATCTGCTTCAAACACAAAATGTAAATCAAATCGTCCAGACTGAATAGAGTAATTAAAATTGTGATATTTTGAAATTTTCTATCAGAAATGCTATTTTTACCATTTTTGTTCAATAAAATGACTAGTTTTCAGATTGAATCATGACCATTTTCTTGTTTAAGTTTTAATTTATATGGATAAAAATTATTAAGCAAGAGTTGATCTATTTCAAACTCTTAACTGATACCAAATCGTCCAGACTGAACAATGTAATTAGAATTATGGTTTTAGAAGTTTGCTATCAAAAAGTGTTATTTTTCTCCAATTTCTCATCTCATAAATTTTCTGATTTTGCTGTTAAGTTCTAAAATTGAGCAATATTTCTTCGAAGAAAGAAAAAATTCGAAAATATAACTGCTATTTTAATCTGATTTAAATAATTATTTCATATTATTTTTAACCCGGGAGAACTCGCGCGTGAGATTTTCTCTCACCATCATACTTTTTTTTGTCCTAGCTGTTGCAATAAGACTCTTATTTAAACCCTTTTTTCATTTTAAATTAAATTTTAGAAACATTTTTTTATCATTTTACATCTTTTTGTGAATAAAGTATTAAGTTCTGGTGTGACAAGAAATCTAGCGAGTTCTCGTGGGTTAATTTGATCAGCGTGGCAGTTGGTGACACAGTAGGAATTTAAAGTAAAATTTAAAAAATAATTTCGGTCATATTAGTTAATATATTAAGATGTAAATAAAAAATGCATGTTATTTCTTAGCTTTGAATATTCAGTGTTCTCATAATATGTGTAATGAGTTAAAAGAGTAATGCTGTGGCTGTCCATGAATATCATATCAGTCAGTATATAGAAAAATAAATAATGAAAAGTATAAAAAACTAAAATTTCATTAGTGTATTGGAACATCACTATACTTTAACTTTTAATCCCGAATGAAATGTAATTCAATAGTATTTATGCTTCATTAAGTTAATAATTCCTTACTTTGAGTTTAATAAGAATGAGTGTATGTGCCACAGAGATTAGCTGCTACTGATATCCTTTAGAGCAGGGGTTCTCAAACTATTTATATAACAAATCTGTGATTTCTGCGGATTTCTCCTCCGTAATTTCATGATATTAGCTTTTTTTTTCTATTGCCCATAATTAAAAAATATATGTATTAAACAATGTGACTTCCTTGAGTTTAATCTCACTATCACTACACTGTATCAATGATAGAAATTGGGAAATGAAAGGTGGGCGTCACATGACGCCTACTGTAAATATCTTAGGCCTGTGTCAAATGAAAATTTCTATTTGCAATTTCTAAAATTCACATAACTATATCGTTATATGCTACTTTATAGAAAAGCATGAATATTTTGTTTTCGTTTAAATTATTGAATCTACAATATTATAATAATTGAAACAACTGTAAAACCGATAAAGCATTTTTAATTAATACTACATTTAGAAATTAATAGAAAAATGCACTTAGCCATGTTAAACAAAATTTTATCCATTGTTGATAATTACATTTAAATTTAGTTATAAAAAAAAGACTATACATATAATATAATTACAGGCAAATTTTGTTAACATGAAATCTAAAGGACCTTTTCTTGTTTGTGTGTGTTAACCGTTAAAATAATAATACCATCTTATCTGTTGGGACTGCATTATTAATTCATGTTAAGCAAAAATTCACATTAAGCGATAGCGATTTAATGCTAACAAGGCTTGACTGCATGTAGATTGCAAAGATGAAACTCAAACAATACCCACTAATTTTAATAAAGTTCGATACAAAAATCAGGATGTCTAACTGTCCTTCAGCTACATCATTTCACAGGGATTCATAGCTTTATCTGGATAAAAATCTGTTAAATTGTGTTTATATAGTTTTATCATTAATAAATCATTAGCAGTATCAGTGGATAAACAGTTACATGTCTAATTTTTTTTTTAATTAAACTGACTAAATCCCTTTTCACATTAAGCAGTGCTAAATGGCAGGTTCAATATAAAGTTTAGAAGTTTGCATAAATTAATATATTCATTTGGATTCATTTCATATACTAAAAATCTCTGTCAAATTGTCTCACATTAGAGTTTATGCTTGGTGTGAGACCAAATTTTCAAAAGCAATTGATTGGCTAAGTTAATATTACAAATATATCTCAAAAACTTTTAAAATATATACTAAAACACTTTTATTTTGCTTAAAAGACGTCAAAATATCAATAAAAACATTAAAATTGTTAAAATTTACATGTTTCGATTTGTTTACCAAATCATCATCAGAATATACACAAACACAATGTACATAAAACCGGAGTGCTTGAACAGTCCCTATGGGAAAGAAGGTACAACGCTCTCTATACTTTTAATTTTAACACTGCTCTTAGCTCCATCTACAGACCACTTCCCACTATTATTCAACCACTCAACCCAAATCTTCGGACTGTTAAATGACAACGTATCATTACACGCTTTCGAACTTCTTAAATAAATTTTAATAGATTCCCTCACAAAAAGTTGTAAATAAAAACTGTAAATCAATTTAGCTTCATTAAATAGTATGTTGCTGCTCTCTTTATTACTTAATCTTGATAAGGCAGTACAAATTTAACAATTTTAATGTTTTTATTGATATTTTGACGTCTTTTAAGCAAAATAAAAGTGTTAGTATATATTTTAAAAGTTTGAGATATATTTGTAATATTAATTTTAATGGATGTATTTCGACTCTCCACTTTATTTGTAATACTAGGGGGTTCTGCCCCCTACGAGCTCCGCTCGCCAACCCCCGTTCTGACACCGCATGATTTAAAAACACTCTGATTTGATCAAATCTAAAACGATTACGGAAGATTGTATTATAATTAAACGACCAGTGGCAATCTGCTGTAACCGGGTTTCCATTCATTTTCCTTTGACTGAGGGATTTTAAGGTCGAATCAACTGCTCTCAAAACAGCTAACAACTGTGTTCCTGATTGTTTAAATAAGATGAATTAAACATTTAAAAATCAACTTGTGTGAAGTGGTTAAGTAAACTATGTTGCTGCATTGGAGAATTTTATAACGAAGCTATAGAAAATTGGTTACTTCTCCATTATCCCGTCGACTACTTTCTATAAAAAGAAAAGAACTGTCGTCAGAATATATCATTTAACACCAAACGTGCATGATCGTGGCGTCTCGTTACATTCAGTTGGCATCAGATGTGTTACATGTATTAGTTATTTCATCGAGGGATTTTTAATTCAAGGTTTATTTGTCTTTTTGATACTTCTCCATTATCCCGTCAATCAATTTTTATTTTAAAAAAAAAAAAAACTATCGCCAAACTGTAACGCCAAATAAACAAATAGTAGAATTTTGGGCACAGGTGTCATATACGCACCACGTTGGCATGATTTTTTTCAACCGCCAATTTGGTGATAACTTTGTTTTTTAATAAATTGTTGTTTATTTACTTTTATTTTTTATTTTAATTCTATAAATTATTTTAATTATGTATATCAATATTTATTTATATCAAACTATCATTTATTTATTTCCTTTTTTAAAATAATATAAGCTGTTTCATTTATTACGTTATTTTATTTTTATATTCAAATAAAAAAATCACGTGTTATTATTGCATGCTATTTGAAACTAATATTGAAAAACAAAGTTTTCGCCAAATTAGCGAAACAAACAAATAAATAAAGTACAAGAAATTCGGAAAAACCCCACTCACCAAAGTGTCAACTATCAGTAAGTTTAAACAATAAAATTTACAATATATTAATGAAAACAGAAAAAAAATAGTTATTTCGGTATTTTAAAGGTAATTATTAAACGTAAAAATATAGTTTTTAATTCAGAGGAAATATTATTTACGCTGTTTTTTAAAATTTGCAATAACAGGTAAAAGATTTGTCAAAACAAATTAATCTGTCGTGTAAATATAATTTTTAATTGAAATTGTTTGGAAATATTGCTATTTGAGCATTTTAAATATGACGTAAGTTTCCCTACTTAATGCTTTGAAAACGCTTAGTAATTTAATTATTTTTCGTTTTAATATTCACGCGCAAGTATATTTTTTATTACGTAATTTTGTACGTTTACTGCTTTTATCACGTGATCATTTAATTATTATTTTAAAGTTTTATTTCTGTTTTTAATAGTCACATGTAAATACATTTCTTAATTAAAAGGGAATGTTATTATATGCGCTATTTTACAAATTGGCAACAATTCAAATAATGGATTTTATGAAATTTGAAATAAATCTTCATAAAAATAATGAAAATTTTGAATAAAAAATTGAAATATAACCTCAAAAAATTACTCAAATTAAAGAAATAACTGCAGTCTGCACACCGCAAATTTGTCAACTATATCCTTACAAATTATGGTCAAATTCCGGTGCATAGTTTTCGTTCCTATAAAACTTTTTTCAGAAAACTGTTTTGACCAATTTTGATTTTAAATATATCTTAAAATAATTCTTCGATTTAAAAACTGTTTACTTCAGCGTGTTTATCGGACATTTCTTTATAAAACTACCAATTTTTAAATATTTATATATGTAATAATTTTCTGGATATTAGTCCAGAAAGACTTCAAGCCACAAAATCTTTATTGACAGCGGCTTCTGCGGCGGTGGTTACTTCTTTTTAATATAGAGAGATAATAACATTTGAAAATTCTATCAGCTAACATCTCTTTTGTTTCTTTGATTATGTCAGCATGTTGAAAAGATAAATGCAATTTAAGAAAATAGGTAATACACAATAGAAAGATTTAAAATTCTTATTTTTTTTGTTTTTAATTTGGGTTGTGTAAAAGTGGGATTTCTATGCTATCAAACAAATTGATAGAATATTCAAATAGACTCACCAACTTTCTTAACTGAAATGCTTGAAGAATACAATGAGGGTCTAATTCCAAATATCCACAAATTGGCAAACGTAACCGTTTTGACAAATGATCCTCGGAATACATTTCTGACAAAAGACATTTTAAAATATTTGTAAAACGTTTCAGAAATCTTTAATTTGGTTGACACTATTGTTGATACATTGGCGAAGTAGAATCAAAATCAACACAAATGAAATTATAAATTTCTTTGCAATGAAGGAGACTCAAATATTCAATTTTCTCGAATTCACAATAGATAACTTTGAAATAATTTTACCTTTATTAAAGTATTACAAAACTAATATAAAATATGATAATAAGAATAAAATTTTGAACCTACAAATATCCCTCTGAAATATTTTTCCTGGTACAGCCTTGCTCCATCCTGTTTTTTATCAGGAAAGGATGCCATTTTTCTGCTTTTCTTGTTTTTTTGCCTCTTTTTAAATCGGTTAGCAATTTCTGTGAAATTGTAAAAATAAAAAAAAAAACATTGCATTGATGTTTGTTGGGAAAAAAAACGAGAATTATGTCAAATGATACATGAATAAAATTACAAAATTTGGTCAATCAATTCAAGGGAAAAAAATCACGACTTTCTTCAATCAGTCCCGAAAAAACTCGTGAATTTCGTCAAGAGGTTGCAGAAAAGAAATCTTAAATTTTGTCAAGGTCGATAGAGTCCTGCATCGGGTCGGGTTACCTGCACCCGACCCGAACCGCGGGTCGGGTCGGGTTGACGCATTATTTTTTTTCGTTGCGGGTCGGGTTGACTTTTACTTTTTTGCTGCGGGTCGGGTTCGGGTCGGGTTGACTTTCATTTTTTGCGGGTTCGGGTTGACCCGCTTTTTTTAAAGTCCAGTTTTTAATATCCAAAATATTTTTTCAGTTGAAAAATATATCTACAATAAAATATTTATAACGAACAACTCTATTTAGCGATCACTTCTTCATTTTTTAACACATATATTTTGTACGCTTTTATCACTGAATAGTAGATATTTCCGAATAACAAACTGCTTCGACAGTAGATTCCTTTTTCGCTCAGTTGTATCTGACCCGAAACAGAAAAAGCTATTTGAAATCAATCTGCAATCCGATCAGAACATGAAAAATATTTATCGTCGAGTCGCAACCTGAGACCAGACCCAAACCCGGCACATTTCAATCGGAACACGAAATAATTTAACTCGAACTCGACCCGCAACGAAATAAAACAAATAGTTCATTTAAATATCATTAAGGAAAACCCTTTTTAGCTTACAGGCTATTAAAGTCTAAGAGCTACTGTGCCCACCCGATCTGTATGTATGTACGTATGTATGTACGTACATAACGCGATAATTCTGGATAGAATTATCAGATTTGGTTCAAATGTTGTATATAGGTTCATTCTGATAAGGCGCTTCCCTGATCAATTTTGGGGGTTCATTGGTTAAGTATAAAGAGAGGAAAGGGGGGAAATCCCCCTTTAATGGGTTTTTCATTCAGAATTATCCGATTTGCTTCAATTTTTATACATAGGTTCATACTGATAAGACCTCAGTAGTTTTGGGGGTTTTATTGGTTAAGTGTAACGGGGGGAACGGGGGCCTAATTCCCCTTAATAGGTATTTTATGCAGAACTATCCGATTTGCTTCAAATTTTGAAAATATTTCTTTGAAATAAGAGTATAATATTTAAAAAAATTTTCATTATACGATTAGTGTGAATAGCCTGTGAGCTCAATGCCATCAGTTTAACTGGGCACTTTTCTTTATTTAATTGAATGAATTAGTAGCATTACATTAATGCTCAGGAATTCCACTTAATCTATCTTTTTAATATTGTAAAAAAATAATAATAATTAAAAAGCATCTACTGATAAATACGACAAAATTAAAACTTTAATTATAGAAAATGTTTAAAACTCGATTTAAAAAAACAAACAAAAAAAAAAAAAAACACTGACTAACCATCTTAAAAGCAGAACGCATGTCGAAAAAATCTAGTTAGTCATTCTTCACTAATCCGTGGTTTGAGGGCAAGAGCAAAACATTTATATATTTATTGTTAATATGTTACTGTTTCTTGTTTACATTTAGTATAATTTTGCCTGTGTTTAATATATCTTTGTTCATATCTTTTACTTAAATTTAATTCCTTCGTATAACATTAATGGTTAATTCAAAAGTTTTTTTTAAAACTGTATTTTAATAGCGACCGCATCTAACAAAAGCTTTAATACTGTCTAAAAATATAAATGCCATATATTTATACATGTAAATAATAAATAGAATATTTCCATTCCTTGCAACTGCAACCAATATACCCCCCCCCCCCTTCCTCCAAGCTTTAAAACAATTAAAGCAAGTATGTGTGTAGGGGAGAAGGGAATTTTTTTTCATATCATACATAAGCAATAAATGCCATAACTTTTTGAGTGATATACACGCATATATATATTTTTTCATTCAGTTGGCTAAACTTCTCAAATGGATTAAAATATTTTTATAATTAATATTTAATTAATATTTTTAATTATTTTTATAAATTCATCTAATGTAAACTTGTATATTCATATTCATATTGAGCCGGTGAAACGAGCTCGAGAAATTAGTAAAACGTGTGAGCAGATAATACATTTTCCGCTCTACATCTATTTTATAATCATAAGTAACTCGTAATTAATTACGCATTCCCCTTCTTTAGAATGTCTTAAATATAACTACTCCATTTAATAGATAATATATCCTATCAGTCTGCGAATATATCAGTTTATGTCCAGAGTTGTAAATAAACAGAAATGGTAGAAAACTGAAACTCGTTTTCAGCTGGCGTCTTATAATTGAAGTTCAAGATCGTTTTACTCTTTTTATTTATTCTTGGTAACGTCCAGGGATGAAAGTGTTTTAGTTTTCTGGATGTAAATAAAGCATAAGCAACTTAATGGTGTTTATTTCACTAGAGAGTTCTAAGTGGGTACCACCAATTAAACGTTGCCTGGTACTTGGATATTACTTATACTGACAGATTCTTGTTTACATGGGTGTTTGGATGCAACATATTATATGAATTGGTGCGAGAAGTTTCTCACTGTTTTACTCATTTGAAATCTAGTAGTTGAAGAGGATAAGTCGATCGAGAATGTCTAACGACGATATAAAGAAAAAGATAGACGAAGAAGAATATTTCTTAAATCCAAACGTTGGAAAATCAGAAATATGGAAAAGATTTAAACAAGTTTTTGATAAAGACGATGTTTTAGTACCGGATGTTATAGCTTGTGATAACTGTCACAAAGTGTTTCGTTTTGACAGCCATAAAACAGGAACATCTACACTTTTAAAGCATAAATGTATGCCTTCAAGTAAAGGAGCTCAAGGAAAATCTATTGACAGCTTCTTCAAAGAAAAAGAAACGGTACCTTCTGTACAAAAACCATCTCAAGAAGATAATTTTTAACATCATTAAAGGAAAAGGTTTTCAGGAGTTAGCCCAATCTTTAATTTCGCTGGGAAGTAGATGTGGCGATATGGATGTGAAAGATGTACTTCCAGATCCAACAACAGTATCAAGGAACATTCATCAAATAGCACAGAATATTAGAGACGAGGTTAAAGAAGAACTAGGTAACACAATTGAAAAATGGGGTGGAGCAGTTACGCGAGACTTGTGGACAGATGATTACAAAAAAAACTCTTATCTCTGCATGACAATTCATTATATAAACGATAAGTGGGATTTAATAGACCGAGTATTACATACTACCTTATGGGACAGTAACCAGAAGAAAACGGGTGACAATATAAAGCCCATAGTTATACAGAATCTAGAAAAGTTTGGTATTAGTGAACAATTTGAAAATTTAATCTATGTAACAGATAGAGGATCAAATTTGATTGCTGCTCTTAGAAACAATGTTAGATTATCTTGTACTGCTCACATATTAAATAACATTCTGGAAAAAACTGTGGATAGGAATACTCAATTTTCAGATATGATAAATGCTTCAAAATCCCTTGTGAAGTTTTTTAAGCAAAGTGGCTTGCAAAATAAACTGTCGAAGTCTTTAAAGGCTAGTGTAGATACCAGATGGAACAGTTCATTTTTTATGCTGAAATCAATTGCAGATGTTTACTGTGAAGTGAAAGAGCTTCTTTCGCAGAGAAAAGAAGAGAGCAAGCTCATTGAAATCCGACAGCCTTGCCTTGAAAAACTTATATCATTCCTGGAAAAATTTAAAATTGCATCTGACGAAATTGAAGCAACAAAACGACCAACACTTTTTTTGGTAATAATTTGGTACAACCGACTGTTAAAGCATCTTGAAGTTACCGATGATGACGATGGAAATATTCGTGATTTAAAATCATCATGCCACGCCATTTTCAAAGAAACTTTTGAAATTAATAAATATCATAAGATGGCTATTTTCTTACATCCAAAGATGAAGTCGCTGAAGATATTGAACGATCGAACAGAAATTGATTCTGTGCATGCAGAAATAAACAATTTAATTTCTGCCTATAGCAAGAAGATTAAAGATGAAAATACAAATGTTACTGACAGGAAATCTATTCCAAGTTATGAATCAATGGAAATAATATGTAAAAAAAACCCGGCCAAAAAGCAAAAAATAAAATCTAACATTTCAGATTTTGAAGACACAGATGAAAGTGACAACGAAATTAGTGAATTGGAACGCTATATAGCTCTAAAACCTGGCAAATTTAGGGACAGTGATGGCAATCAAACAGATGTTCTGAAATGGTGGCATACAAATGAAGCAAATTTTCCTTTGCTATCCAGAATAGCAAAATTCATTTTAAGTATTCCTGCAAGTAGTGCAGCTAGTGAAAGAGATTTTTCCTCAGCGGGTTTAACTCTTAGTGATAGAAGAACAAATTTATGTCCAAAGAGATTGGATGATATTCTTTTCCTACACAGCAATTTAAAATATCATGATGCATAAAAAGAAACTAAAACATTTTCTATATAAGCTTAAAATATAATTATACTTTATGTCATAAAATATTTTGATCAACAAGTTTCATCAAAAAGTAAGATACTTCTTTATATATTTTTTATTCAGTACTGCAAATTAAATAATCATGATTCATAACTGAGTATATTAACTACTGTATATTTTTCAACTTATATCTATCTTTTAATTATTTATTATTATTATTATTATGTGTTCTTTTTAAATTATCATTTTTTATATATTTATCTATTTATTTTTTTTGTCAGATAAATTGTTTTAATCAGCAAGTTTCATAAAAGAATAAAAAAAAAGTCATTTCTGCAAAATTTTGTTTTACATGGCAAATTTAAAGTATCATGATTCACTAAGAGAAGTTAACGTAAAATAATTACAGTATAACTTTTGAAATATGATTATTTTTAAGTACTAAATTTTCAGGATGCATAACCGTGCATTTTTTACTACCACTATTTCCGAATAGTATTCTAGCTTAATTTAATAGCAGAAATCTGAAATTTAATAAGTCTTACTATTCTGGTATTCAGATTAAAACACTTCTACGCACCCTCTCTCTCTCTGTATATATATATATATTAAATTTCCAAATTAAACTTAAAATACTATAAAATTTAAACGATATATATATGTATATATATATATATATATATATATATTTGCTTTCAAATTATCATCCTTCCTTGTCCTTGCTGTTGTGTAAACTTTTCAGCCTGAAAACTTGATACAGCTTGGTGATATCTGCATATTCTTGTTCTATATTGAAAATTAAAGTAGTTTAAAATGAATAATATAACATAAAATAATTGCAGGAATATTTTTTAAATATGTTTATCATTGTCAACTTTTTATGGATGTTTGATTTTAAATTATCATTTTTCGTACTGTGTAAATTTTAATGTCAATGTTTCAATCTGCAATTTTTTGGGAAAAAAAAATAGATTTTATGTATATATATATATATATATATATATATATTTATATCAAAAATCCATGAAAGAAAATAGTTGGAAATGCTTTCTGTATAATATTTAAATATATATATAACAACATTTATATTTGAATATGCTTAATTGTAAATTCTTTGTGGATATATATATTTTTTAATTTTCACCTTAGTTACTGATAGTTTCTTTATTTTTATAAATACTTAATTCTGTCGTTTGAAGTTTCTCACTATTGTATTTGAGGACCATAGAGGCCAAGGGGTATAAGTGACAAAATTGAAAAAACTGAGTTAACTGCACAGGCGATCTCGAAATAAGGCTATTTATTAGTACGTAAAAAAATATAAGTGATTGTTTAATTATTTGTTGCGTTCTGGAGGTCATTTACTGAAGCATTCGAAATTTCTACCACTTTTTATCAATACAGATTAACTATAAATTTGAAAAAAACAAAACAATGTACTCCACCTTCTTTACATAGTTATTGAAATAATAGTTCAAAAACCACAATGAAATAAGCAACAGTTTCATAATTATTTCAGTCGATTAATATTGACTCAAAACTTTGAACTCAATTTACTCGAAATCGAAATTTTGTAACTTGTACCCCTTGGCCTTTAAGGTCGTCATTTATTTTTAATGTTATAGCACTGTATATCAAGTATTTAGTAGAAAAAAAAATCTGTTTTTAATAATACTTCAGTAATTTTTTATTGTAAATAAAGCCATGTCATTAAAAATTAGAAAATTAGATTTTTGTCTAAATTGCAAGATTAAATAACTTTTTATAACAAAATTGTGAGTCTCAAATAAGTATATTTAACCGGATGCAAATGCAAACAAATATAAAATGAAAGTTATGAAGTTATGACAGGAAATCAAATTCAGTAATTAAATCTTAATATATTTGAGTAACTTATTAATTTTACAAAATAGGAAAAAAAATATTATTAAATTTATAACACATATTAATTTTAAAATACTGAGTTGTATCTCAAGAAGTTTGAAATTATTAAATTTGTTATTATTTTTATTCATTTGGTGGTCTAGGTTTTAATTTATCAATGGCCTTACAATAATTTTCAGAACAGTTTATTAGTTCAACACCCTTTAATATATCAATTTTATGTGTGTATTTATATTTATCTAAATCTCTGACTATTATTTCATCAAATATTATGTTTCTCTATTAAGGATGTTCTCAAATGCAAAAGAGTTACTTTCTGACATATATTGGAATTCATTTATGTTCATAAAAGGATGGAACTAGCAGGTTTTTTTAATTCAGAAACTATGTAATTGATTGGCGTTTTTTTTTTTTTTTTTTTTTTTTTTTTTTGTGAAGGCAGAAGATTTTTCAGAAAATACTGTCAAAGTTGGCATTTTAAAGCGAATTCCGGACGTGACAGCGTGGTAAAGTGGAAAACTAGTCGTCACGTGACACGAATTGCTTATAACTCGATTATTTATCAAACTTTTATTTATCAAAAAATGGAAAACGGTATTCGATTCCAAATTGTTTCAATTGACATGGCTGCCAGTTTTATGACTTTACATTTAAAAATGTGTTAGAAAGCTTCGCGTTGTTGCGAGAAGGGAATTTAAGAACCACCTTAAAACAGCACTTATTATTATTATTATTATTATTAATTTTGTTTCCCCTCCACCACCTAGAACCTGTGCGCCGGGGCTACAATTGGTGCTTTTTCTCCTTATCAAACTTGGTTACTTGCTGTCACTTTCTAATTCACTCTACATTACGTAATATATATATATATATATATATCTTCATCTTATTCAAAAATTAGAACCTCAATTTATTGGATATTTCGTTGTATTGTATTTGTCGGTTAATATTATAGTATGTTTTTTTTTTTTTTTTATTTAATGGTTATTATTAACAAAAGTTTATATATATATAAAAAGAGCTAAATACCCACTACCGCCTGGATGACTGATTGTATCAGTTTTGTTCTAGAATAATAATACATAATTTGGAAAAATGGGGAAGAATGCAGATAGGGAGTTTAATTCGAATAATTCTCCTCAAGGTACTGCTTCGTCAAGTGTAATATATGTGTATATGTAGGAACTATCACAAATACAAAAATACGATACATGTATTTTTATGTGTATCAAAAATAAAATGTTGGTAATATTTTTCATATTCCAGTGTTCTTAACTGTACCATAGAGAATAATTTATGATTAAATTTCTTATATATAATTTAATTATTTTGCAGTAAATTGAATATATACTCATTCATATTCAAATATGTATTTATTTTCTTCTAAAAGGTAGTTCTGTTCAAAATTTTATGAAAATTCAAAGAACTCTAATTTGATTAAAAAATCCAAATGACTCGCAAGTAGGTCCACACCAAGAGTAGTGCGGACGGTGCCCCGGCACCAGGCACCAAGCACTTTAAAATGCCGACAGGCGTTTTCAGTTACCACTTTAATGTTCCCAGGGAGCGATAGAAATATGTACAAAATGTAAATTCTTATTTTTATGACAAATGAAAATTGCCACTTACAAACTAGTATTTCTTTTCCATAAACACTTACACTATTTAGATTTATTTCACTCTAAACCATTTTATTTTAGCATTTTTTCGTAAATTATAGAAATTGTATAATCTTATTAAGATCTTTGAGCGGCTCTGTTATGTAAATTGCGCACTAATTTTCGTTTAACGCTTTTAAGGGCAAAGTATTCTATTGTTAGGATGTTGAAAGGATTGAATGACACCAGAATTTGTGAACAAACTTTCTGAAAATAACTAAAAGCTTTTCTTTACGTGCATTAGAAAAGCAAAATTTTATTCAAAAATTCTGGTGCGATAGTGGCATATGGGTATTTGATATATGGTAAGATGTTTATATAATATGCCACCGCCCTTTAAGGGAATTATGTGCAATAGACACATGTGCAGAAGCCACAAATTAAAATAACATTCAAATTTTTAGACCTTGACTCGTGGTTATTTGATCATTAAAGTTATTTTTTACAGCTTTTGAGTTTTGGGAATTAAAAAAATTATATGTCTTATTAATTTTTAAATATTCTTAAATAATATCTCTCCTTCTCCCTAAATCTAAAGATGCAGTGGAGGTAAAAAATAAAATTTAATGGGCAGTAAGATTCTACAATTAAATTTAGCTCATTTATACAGGATGTTGTCAGTGCAAACTTTCTTAAAATTGAAAACATCACATGATAATTTTCTCCGACTGCAGTGAGAAGCTGATTCAGTGAAAACTTTTAACTAAAAAAAAAGTGCTAAACACAGCACTGATGGGCAGAATAGCTGATTATTGGATTTTGTATGAAATACCATAATGTCGGCGCAAATTTCTGTCAATTAGCTTTATAGTGTTTGTTCAATAAGCTACATTACTTTGTTTTTGTTTCTAGTTTGCGGAGATAGTTTTATTGAGTATAAATTAAATTGCATTGAAAATCGCACAAAATATCAATGTCGCAGTTAACTATATCCCTTTAAAATTTTGTGATTTTATTTAAAATTTAGATTAAAACCAGCCAAGTTTCGATCTTTTTTTTTCTTCGTTTATATCAGAAAATGGGAAAAGAAACAGAAATTAAAGTAACAAGCATTTAATTCTAGAAAAAAAAAAAAAACTATTGAGAATAATTTTAATTAAAATAGTTGTCGTTTCGTATCTGCCAAACCTTCTAATGTTTTTCCAGATATGTAAACATGTTTTCAAACAGAAAATTTATAGAATAAGGCATCTTAATCTTTCTTTTATTTGGGTGCTTATTTGATTATATCTATATAGGAAGGTTTGGCAGCTATGTCGTTTAATAATAAGCTTTAAAAATTTTTCCTATTGGATTGGGAATGCCAAATCAACGAGTGGCTCAACCTGTGCATTTTAGATTTTAATGAAAGTTACAGGAACTCCCTGATGATATAAATGAGAATATGCTTTTATAATTTTTCTTTATCTCAGTAAATTTTCATAAAATTCATTTTTAAATTTCAAAAATTCATCATCTTTTGGTTTGTTTTCAATTTTGAATTTCTCAAGCTCTATCAGGCGTAGAGAGTTGTTTGACCCCCCATTTTACAGAGAATATCATAAGATTTAATTTGATATGAATGTTGACTATACTTGGCTAAAAAAAATAATAAAATTTTATAATATTTTTTTTTTTTTTTTTTTTTTTTTTTTTTTGGAAAAATTATATGTTTTTGTAATATTATAAACTTTAAATCCTAAAAGTTATAGAGTGTTATCTCAATGAGATCAGCAGTTATGTAAAAAAAGAAAAAATGTTAAACACCAGTTAAGGCTGGTATTTAAAAAGTTAAACACCTTGCCAACTTTAGGATTGTACTAAAGACAATATTGTCTTATTAACTTTAAACAGTAATTTTTTTTTTCCATAAATCTGATACCATTCATATTCCATTCTAAAACTTTCAGGATTTAAAATTTAAAATATTAAATTAAAAAAAAATAATTTAAAAAAAACAACACTATTTTATTTTATTTTTTTTAATTTAATTTATTATTTTTTTAACCAAGCATAGTCAAACTTGTATATCAAATTTAATCTTATGAAATTCTCTTTAAAATGAGGGGTCAAGTACACGTCCTGATGCAGGATTCTGCTCAACGATCTTGAGGTGTCCGCTATTTAGAGATTTCACTGTATTTGAATATGAAATAACATACATTTGTCCATTTTAAGGGGCGTTCGTAATTATGTAAATACGTAGCACCTATTGTCGTCGTTCAATCCATCCGTCTGTCCGCATATGACACCGCAAAATCTACCCAACCGAATGATTTGAAGTGTAATATATATATTCTTTGAAGAATTTTGACGAGTCATTTCAAATTTTATGTCAATCGGATAAAAACTTAAAACGATATTCATAAAAATATTTATTAATAATTTGAATTTTTGTTTTAAATCGGCGGTACTTCTTTCTTATAGGAGCTTCCGAGGTTTAATCGTCAAGCAACCGAGATACTTATTTTATTACGGAAATTAATCCGCAGACGATATAATTAATTTCACAGAATTAAAGATCACCAAGATCTGAATATTTATATAACTAGTTATAGTACATTTGTCACGTTTGACGTACAATTTCAAACTTGTTCTGTATAAAATTGGTATTAGACAAATAATTGTACATATACTTTTCATAATAGCATTAAAACATGGTTTATTGTCCTTTCACTGCGGGTTTGGGTCGGGTTGCGGGTTGAAGTATTGCGGGTTCGGGTCGGGTGCGGGTTGAAGTATGTCGGGTTCGGGTCGGGTTGCGGGTTGTCGAAAATTATTTTTGCGGGTTCGGGTCGGGTTGCAGGTCGACGAAAATTATTTTTGCGGGTTCGGGTCGGGTTTAACCCGACCCGTGCAGGACTCTAAAGGTCGAGTAAAAAAAAATCTCAAATTTCGTCATACTATTGCAGAAATTATTCTCAAAATTTGTCAAACAATCGCAGACGTGAATTCCATCAATCGCTCAAGAAAAAATAATCACAGATTTCATGAATCAGTCTTGGAAAAAATTGCAAATTTTGTCATTGGTCACAAAAAAATAATCTCAAATTTCATCAAATGATCCCAGAATAAAAGCTCGAATTTCGTCAAACGATCGTGGGGAAAAAATTCGCAAATTTCATCAAAAAATTGCAGAAATTAATCACGAATTTTGGCACACTATTGCGGAATAAAATCGCAAATTTCGTCAAACGATCGTGGAAAAAAATAGTAAATTTGTTCGAAGTTATGGTTTTCTGTACATACAAAAATGATAGTTAACTATTTAATATTCACGTACGTTATTTGCCCCTTATTAGGATACATGAAACCAAACTCTCCTTTTGGATGAAAGAATGTTAATGTAGTATAAAACTGTCACAAAATCCACATATAAATGTTGCAGGGTTCCCAGCGACATGGGAAGTCAGGAAATTTCAAAGTAGTCAGGGAATTCACAAATATTTTCCAAAAAGTCAGGGAAAGGTCTGGGGGGAAAAAATTTGAATTTGGAATCATTTATCTTTCAGAAAAGTGTTACTATATTTCTCGCTACATGGCACCTCTGAAAAATCTCTAGACAAGATCGTGAAATTCCTTCAAATGCAATGCGGAAAGCGAATAATATGAACAAAAGTTTTCTACATTTTTTGAGTCTTTTTCATGACATTTCACATTCTAGACTTTTTTGTATGGCATTCATTTGAGAACTTGCAAAGATGAAGTTTTTTTGCATTATAGTATTTTATAGAATTTCATTTTGCAATTTTCTTGAAAGGTGCTTTAATTTTCTCCTGGGAAAAGAGTATGAACCTTGTTATTATGATGCAAATTTCTGATATATTTTTATTTATTTTTTCCTTTTTTTTATGCTGCTTGTTATTTTGTGTTATTTAAAGCAGATTTTGTGTGTGCCTGTTTGGTCATGGAAATTTTTTGGATTCAGTCAGGGAAATTGCCAGACATGTTTTGCTGGGAACCCTGTGTTGTGAAAAATGTCGTAAATTTTATTTTCATGTATAATTTTCTCCTTTTTGTCATTTTCTGAGTGGCATTCCTGATAACTTTATAAATAATTTATTTATCATAAAATGGAGAGCTTATTTCGATTCCAAATTGCTTCAGTAGTCAGGCCTGCTAATTTTATGCCTTTGCATTTAAAAAGGAATTTTGCGTTGTTGAGCGGGTCATTTGAGAACCACCTTTAAAAAAATTGCTAAAATGTACTTTAAATTTCTTGATTTACTGTATCTTTTTATTATATTTTCTTTGTAAATGCAAATTTTATGGGTTATTTTTAATTCCTATGATAGTCTGTCAATCAAAGTCTTGAAATTTTTGTATCAACGATACAGTCAGTTTTTTTCTGCATGTGCTTACAAGATTTCATTTTCCAGTTATAAAAGATGGCAAAAAGTCTGAGGAGCAAATGGAAAAGGAAAATGCGTGCAGTAAAGCGGGAAAGATATGCTGTGAAAGAATTAAAGCAACTTAAGTCTGTTTTAAATGATTCTGAAAATAAAGATGTTGATATGTCTGACATATGTACAGGTAAGTATTTTGCATAAAACATTATTATACTTTGCAATAATTTTAATAAAATGAAGTATGTCTTAAAAATCATAGTTTTACATATATATATATATATATATATATATATATATATATATATATACACCACACACCAGGGTTGTAGTGGGTAGCTGCCTGGGTACCCGCCCGGGCTAAGTTTTTTTTTTTTTTTTTTTTTTTTTTTTTTTTTTTTTTTTTTTTTTAAACCTGGGTTTTTTACAACAATGATATATACAGTAATCTCTCACTTATATGTCGCCTCTTTTATGCGTCTCTCTCATTTATATATCGATTTTCTGTAGTCCCGTATAAAGATATAGCAATGCAGTGTTTTGTGTTTTTGCTTATACGTCGCAACATGAATGTATCTTTCATTTATTCATTGTAGAAATTTCAAGTTTCCCTAGCCATTTCTTCTCATTCTACGCCTGTCCTTTCCAAGAAATTTCACATCAGCTTGTAAATGATAAGTCAATCGGTTGTCTTTGTACATTTGTTTTCTGTACACTATTATAAGCTGTATTCTCGGGTCACACCCCTTCACACCTGCTACTTCTAGGAGAACTGTTTCAAAAAAGCAGGCTTCATTTTGAAGGAATTTGAAAATGATGCATCTTGTGCCGAAGATCAACCAGTATTAGATGAAGAATGGAATGCCGTTTCTTGGGGAATGATTAATTTTAACAATTTTGTAGATTTTGATGAAAATGCAATATAGCAGAAAAGAGGGACATACACGAAATAGTCACAGAAATTAAAGGTGATGCCAATGAAAATGAATAAGATAACGAAGAAAACTTAGGAACACCATCCACCCATACTTTTGCTCTGGAAATCCTCTATAACTACATCCAATGAACTGATACATCTGGTTCAACATATTCATATTTCAATGAACTCAAAAAATCTATTTTTAGGGACAGACATCAAACTTATAAACAAAATTAAATTTTAGACTATTTAAACAAATAGAGTATGTAATTAAAATTTTCAGATGTATGTATTTTAAATTTGAATTTGTAAATCTTTAACAATTTAAATAATTCATCTTTTTCATTATTCTGCATGTTATTTAACCCTTTAATGATGAATTTTGTCTTAACACTTATTTCAAATGTAATTTTTACTTGGATTTAATTTTGCGTCGCTCTCGTATATGCATCGTTTTTGGTTAGCCCCTTGCACCAATATATAAGTGAGAGATTACTGCATATATATATTAATGTTGCAAATTGTATTTTGGTAATTTTTTAATGTGCAGCCAAACTTCAAATTCCCATTTTAGTGCTCTATTTATTTCAAAGCACTAAATTTTCTTAGTGGTTTCAGATATTAAGGGGCTACTTCACTCAGATGAAAACACCTGCTCGCTAATATTAATCCTATGGAGGGAATTTTTGAAGATATCTAGTTCGCATTTCAATATTTTTAAATGATTTTTTTTTTTTTGCATTCGATAGCTGAGGTCAATCTGTATGCATGCTCCTTTCTACTTTTTCGATTTTGGTTACAAGTTTTTTTTATTAAGATACTTTCACTTTCGAAACCAGTTTTGAAAGTGAAAGTATCCTCAATTTAAAAAAAACTGCAACAAAAATCGAAAAAGTAGAAAGGAGCATGCATAGAGATTGACCGCAGCTATCGAATGCAAAAAAAAAATCATTTAAAAATATTGAAATGCGAACTAGATAGCTTCAAAACTTTCCTCCATAGGATTAACATTACCGAGCGGGTGTTTTTGTCTGAGTGAAGTAGCCCCTTAAGTTTAGAGAAAATTGTTTTTAAGTTATAAGCAAGTTTTGAAAAAAATCGATTTTGTTTCAATTTATCAAATTATTAAAAATATATTAATATTATTGTTTACTTTAGGGGTTCACAGCCACTGGCCTACAGGCCAACAAGTTACCACTTTTTTAGTAAAGAATAATTTATCATAATTAATGACAGTTACTTGGAATTTAATAAGACAAAGATTACATTATGGAAATCATGGTAGCAAACAACTTTTAGGCAAAAAGGTTGTGAATTAATTATATTAAAATAAAATATGATTAACTGTTGAAGTAATAAATTTTTCTTATTACTATTTGATACTTTATATTATTTTATTTATATATTTTTTATTAGTAATAATCGGTGATAATTTTACTAATGCTGATTACTATTTTATACTTTATATTATTTTATTTATATATATATTTTATTATTAATAATCAGTGATAGTTTTACTTAATACTTATTTTATTAGTGATTTTTCATTTGAGGGTGGATCATTATCAAGCTGTTATTTACACTTCAAACTAGATTACATATTCCAATGGCATATTCCAAGAACTTGTATGTCTATACAAAAGGTTAAATAGAAGCGTCATTTCATCGTTCAAAAAAAAAAAAAAAATAGTTTCCACACTCTAAAGATGAAATCAGTGTTAAATCGATATTTCACTATATCCATCGTGATATTAAAATAGGTTTGGTTTTATTTACCATTATTTTTATTGTCATTGGAAAAGCATGTTTCACACCAGATTCAGAATTAGCAGTGGTCAATTACATTTTGCACTTAAAAATTTCATTTTGATAACAGTGATTTTACATTCTCTTGTCATTTTTGGTGCCTAACTTATATTAAGTTTTTCTTTGCTTGTAGGATGCAAATTTGCTTTTATCGATAAACATTTAGTCCATTTCCTAGCATGCGCCAGATATGATCCACAAAGGTACTTATCAGTGATCAACCTCAGTCAGAGGTCGGAAGTAGCGAAACTACTGTAGCTGCTACTTTTTACAGTAGTTTGTAGTGTAGCGCGCTACATTTTGAATAATGTAGTGTAGCGAGAAACGACGATACTTTTAACGCTACTTTGGGGGGTGGGAAATGTACCATTCTGCAAATTACGTTGCCAAAATTTGCTTCTTTGTGCAAAATTTGTTCTGTTCAACAATTTGCGAATCTCAGCTGCAGCGTATAACAACATATTGCATGTAGCTTTTCCCTATTGACACTTACTAAAATCAAGTACTAACCCACCAAAGAAATGAATTTTCTTGCTGGCAACACGTACCTATTTACTTGTTATTAGGTCTCTCTGTTTTAACTAGAGATCGACCGAAATTTCGGTTTCGGCAGAAAATTGGAGTTTCGCCGAATATTCGTTTTCGACGAAACTGCTGCCAAAATTTCGGCCTGACCGAAACTCAACCGAAACTATCTGTATATCACAATCTCGTTCATTCTTTCGGAAATTCTCAACTTTACTCATTTTGCGAGTGTCCTGATGCGAATGTAAATTATAAATCAAGCAATGCATATATGACTAAACTTAAAAGACGCTTATCACGTGATGTTTAAAAGCTGCAAACTTAACAGTATTAGAATTTCTTTACTTTGAAACTCCAGTTTGTTTCGAATGCTTTATGAGAAAGGTGTTGTTAAAACATATGATGATTTACGAAATTTATTACAAAAGATATATCGAGGTATATACACTTAAAATACTTTTTTATTAGATTAAATTCGTATGATTGGAAAATATTTCTCTCTTATTGATAAATTAATTACGTTTTATTTTATATGAAAATAAATAGTTTTGGATGCAAGGAGAGTCAACTTGGCACCGGAGATAAAATTTTCAAACACGGGTGCCATTTCAATACTTTCTTAATGAATTATTTTCTTTGGGGGGGGGGGGGGGAGGAGGCGGTGAGTGAGAAAAGATTTATTTTGATCTTATTGTGCGCATCCTAAAAGAAAATTGACAACTGTTAAATTTTTATCCTTATATATATATACTTAAAATTAGCTAAAGTACAAAATAATGTTAAACATGTCTCACTTTGAGAATATTGAAATAGTAATAAAGTTTATAATTAATAATTTCTAGGCTTAAAATGTTGTCTTAATGCTAATTTTCCTTTTTTAGTCAAATTGAACAAACTATTTTAGCTTTTGTGCCCTTTACTTAAACTAACCTCTAATGACTCATACATTCTTATCGCATTCTTTGAGGGGGAAACTACCTCCCCTAACCTTCCCAAATGACACTCCTGTTTGTAAAAAATCGCACATATGTTTGCATAGAAAGTATGAAAATATGAATATATTTAAAATGAAACGAACTGAAAATATGAATATATTTAAAAATTAACTATCCAATTATTGAATTTGTTTTACATTATTTAGCTACATTGTTAATTAATTATTGATAAATGCCCATAATTATTGGTTGTTATAAAATAATGAAATACAAAAGTTGTATTATTTATGTTTCATTTTTGTTTGAAACCTATACACACACTTACATATGCACGTTTGTTTGTCAGAAATGTGGTTCAATACATGTATAATTAATAAATTAATTAGAAACGTAATTAATTATTATTAAGTAATTATTAATTATTTGTTATTAATTAATTAACTAATTAATAATTATATGCAGTTATGTATGTACTAATCAAGTTTTTAAATTTTTTTACACTTTCGGTTTCGGTCTTAAAAACCTGTTTCGGTCGATCTCTAGTTTTAACGCCAAATTTCTTATTATTCGGAATTGCTTTATTTACAGATTTATTTTTTTACATTTAGAGTTGATTTTCTGTAATTTTCTAGATTATAATATCTTTCTTAAACTTGCTACAAAATTTGTAATGTGTATATAAACTAATTAATATTTTGCAGAAGAAACACAAAATATTTCTTATATATTATCTTTTTAAATGCCCTCGGTTATGTCGCATTTATTTAATTATATCCTGGCAGGCGCAATATAACGAGGGATCGCTTTATTATTTAATTCGTGTCTTAAATTTCTAGTGTAAATGAAACCCTTTGACAAAATCTGAAAGTAGCGAAGTAGTGACTACTTTTGAAAAGTACAGTCGAACTCGCTTATAGCGAGAGTGAATGGACCGTGATATTTGCTCGTTATAACCAGGTGCTCGTAAAAAACGGGTTCATAAAAATTATATAAATTCATGCATACTTACTTTATTATACATACTTTATTTATTTTTTTATTTCTGTACAGTACAAAAGAAGTTAATTAATTTGCTTTGAACTGTCTTATTATCTCTTTCTTGTGTTATTGTTCTTCGAAGAAGACTCAAGCCCAAAAAACATCGTCATTTGCTTCGAAAAATGTTTGAATTTTTTCTACGCACTCAAAAGCCGTTGAGTATGTTGGGGGCGGTTCAGCTTGAAATTCTTCACATTCGTCATTATCATCGTCGCTTTCATCATTTGTTTTCATGTTCTTTAGCTTGAATTTCAGCTACAATATCCTTGGAAAAAGTATCTCGGAAGTGATAACATTGGCGTCAACAGATACATAATTTTCAAAATTCTTCTCTTGTATTTTCCAAATTTTTCAAGTTGTCTACTTCTTTTTCTTCCTCAGACATTCGCCCCTCTTGAGAAATTGTCCAATCCAGCCTTACGGAAGCAATTGGTAATGCATGTTAATGCAACGTTTCCCCATGCATCGTTTATTAAATGTATCGCTTCCAGTATGTTTACATTAGCGTATGAGGTTGTTCCTATTTTTCTGTTCTATCAAGACGCATCAAAATCAAGTGCTTTCGAAAGTTTTATTTCAAACTTCTGATGACCCCTTGGTCTATAGGCTGGATAACACTTGTAGAATTCGATGGTAAAATTTCAATCCCGATGTTTGTAAGTCCAGTGATTTCTTGATGCGCGGAAGCATTTTCAATTAAAAGAAGATTTTTGCGCTTTTTGTCTCTCCCATTTTGAAAGGAATTTTGTGAAAATGTATGCAGTCATCCAGGCATCCCTGCTATGGTCATAATCAACAGGAAGCTTTTTTACATACTTATAACACCTAGGGTTTTTGGACTTGCCAGTAACCAACAGTTTCTTCTTGTCAGTGCCAGACATATTAGAGCACACTAAAGCTGTCAATCGATATTTGGAGAGCTTGTCTCTGACGCACTTTTCATCCTTGAATTTAAAAGTCTGCTGTGGTGTTACATTGTAGAAAATGCCCGTTTCATCGGTATTATAAATGTCATCTTTTGTGTATTCTCAGATGACTGGCTTGTTCTCTGCATTTATGACTCATCACTAACTTCTGGTTGACTTCAGGATGTTAAAGGAATTTTTCCAAGAAATGATTAGCTGAGCTGGAGAGGTGAAAGTCAATAGAAATTTTATGAAACACAAAAATATTGCTCGCTATAACCGGGGTTTGCTCGTTAAAAGCGAGTTATACTTCCATAGACTTAACATTGTACCAACTAAATATTTCTGATTTCCTCGTTAAATCCGAGTTCTCGTTAAATCATGGCTCGTTATAAGCGAGTTCGATTGTAGTTTGTAGTCGCTACTTTTTAAAACAAGTAGTTGTAGTTAACTACATTTTCGATAAAGTAGTTGTAGTTCGCTACAATAAAAAAGTAATTTTTCCGACCCCTGACCTCAGTTTTTGTTATGCCAGAAAAATTTACATTGTAGGGGCTCCTTTTTCTTGATTTATTAGTTATATTAGAATTATCAAGATCAGTAAACATAGGGGTGTTTCTCTTTTGTGATGAGAATTGAAATCTAATTGCTAATCAGAGAATTTTTTTTCTTCTTCTTCCTGGTGCATTGTACATAATGCCTGGTGCAGTACCGTCACCAGATGTGTCTTCTAATATAGAATGAAGAAGAAATCAATTTAAAAAAATTTACCTGAACTGCAGTATCAAAAGAAAATAGATTCTATAGATTTTCAGTTGTTTGAATATGAGATAAATAATTAGAAAATAGTTAATTTATTTTGTAAAGGTTTATAATTATCTATTAGCTTATCTCAAAGTTTAATACAATGTTAAAGTGACTTTTATATCTAATTAAAACTTGAATACTAAAAAAAAAATGTTTTTTTTTTTTTTAATTTGTTTACAATTTGTTTTAAAGCTATTTAGTTTATTCTGTTCTTTCTTATAATTTAATAATAAACATTAAGATTAAGTATATTTTATATAACTTTAATTCATACAGAGTTGTCCCCTTGACCTTGTAGTTTCCGAAATGTATGATTAAAAAGAACATATTTTCTGAGGCATAGTCTAATAAAAAGAGGGAAAAAGATGTTCATTTTCCAAATGCTTTTCCATTTTAATTAAAATGTAAATAATTTGTATCTACAGCAACTGCATTTAACAGCTTGAAACTGTTTGTTATGTAATTTTTTTATGCTGAATATTATTGCAATATTTTTGATGAATCATTTGTTTATTTGAAAAATGATGAATGATTAGCAAATTTTTGGTGATTATTATTATTTTTTTTTCCAGTTCTTCCTGAAGGTACTCTTAGTAAACGGAAAAATTCTAAAAGAAATGAAACAACTTCTAGAGAAAGCTCTCAGCCAGGTTCAATTCTTTTGTATTTCTTTCTTTTTTATTCATTGCATAAATATATATATTTTTTCCTTTATTTTGCATATTTAAAAAGATTTTAAATTCTATATAAATACAGACCTAAGTCATTTAGTATACCATCATTTGGTATAGATTTTCATTTAAAAACATAAAATCCTGCAAATGTAAGAGGTTATGCTGTCGAAGACAGTAGGGGGGGGGGGGGCAACATTCGGTTTGTTTGGAAAGATTATTGTTTAAAAATATAAAGTGAAAACAGACTAGGACTTGCACGGCAGTGGGGGGGTGGGGGTGGGGGGGGGGCTCCAACTCTAAGTTTGTTTGGATAGATTTCCATTTAAAAATATAAAATTATACAAATTTGAGGATGTATGCTGTCGAAGACAGTGCGACCCCAAGATTAGGTTCACTTGGAAAGATTTTTGCTTAAAAATATAAAATGAACACTGATATTAGGTATATTTATGGTTATTATCATAGGCCTGGGCAATGTCGGGCAAGTCAACTAGTGATTAAATAAAGCAAGGATTACTTCTTAAATATTTTGGTAGGTGTTTCATTTCATTACCATGTTCAACTTGGTTTTATAACATTGGCATAAAATTTTCATTGTTAGTAACAACTGTTACAGGGTTGAGTTTTTGACATAATCAGTTTATTCAGTGACAAATCTAATACTTCCAGGTGCCAGATATAGTGGTGACAATTACTCTACTTAGTTTATCATACAAGTATGAGAATATTAAGTGAAATAAAATGATCTTTTTGAGATTTGTTTATGTATGTTCCTGCTTGATCTTTTGGCTGCTGTGTACACACAAGTGATGTATGATTCATTGATTATAATTAGGAATCAAGGCCATCATATATAGAGGGTAAAGGATTTGACTAAAAAATAGTAATAATCTTATGCCATCCAATAGATATTGCAATGAAAAATTTAAGATGTAATCATAAAACGAAAAAAAATAGCTCTTTTTTGGTCTATCAGTTTGTGTGTGTGTGTGTGTGTGCATGGTATCAATTTAATAAAAAGCATGATTTTGACCAAACAAAAGATAATCTTTAAGGCTGTTATCAAATTCAAACTGGCTGTTTTCTGACACATTTTTTAATTAAATTTTTTTCGCACGCTCACGAAATTCACAGGTGTGCTTATTCAGAAACTGTGTTATTGTATTATGTTTTCCCTTTTTTGGTAAAGGCAGAAGATCTTTCAGAAAATACTTGCAAAGTCTGTGTTTTGAACCGAATCCCCAACACAGGAGGGCAATAACAGAGAAAAATGTGCTGTCACGTGACACGAATTGCCTATAACTCAATAAGTAATTTATTTATCAAAAAATGGAAAACTCATTTTGATTCCAAATTGCTTCAATAGTCAAGCCTGTCAATTTTATGCTGTTGTGCTTAAAAATGAATCAAAGTTTTGCATTGTTGAGCAGGTCATTTGAGAACCACCTTAAGTAATAAAACTAATAATTAATATCATCTATTAAAATAAGTTTTTTTTTCATACCTAATTGTGATTACAGAATTGCTTTATTTATTTTTTAGTTGAAGGATCAATGGAAGTTGACAGTGGATCATCAAGATATCATCCAGTTAAATTAACAAACGAGCATGGAAATTACCCCATATGGATGAATCAAAGAGCTATTAAAAAACATAAAGCTAAATTGGCTAAAATGGGTCGTGTACAAAAAAAAGGAAAGAAAAATAAAAGAAAATCTTAAGCACTGTATTTTTGTGTTATTTATTGAAACTTGTGTTATTTATTAATATGCATAAATGCTAACTCTTACAAGAATTTTTCAAACTTTTGTGCTAATCTTCTGATTTTTTATACTTTAGTAGATTTTTCATTTTCCCTTTCTCCTTCTTTAGATTAAATCTCCATTGTTAAGCATGCAACTGATTTTTTTTTTTTTTTCCTTTTCAAAAATCACCATCTATGGCCTTTTTTTTTAGGCATGTGCAATATACTGTTATACAAATTACACTTCCCTGTTCAGGAATAATTGTGAAAATAAATTTTTTAATTAAAAATTAGTCATTAAAACAGCCCTAAAGTCTTTTAAGTTATGAAGCCATGATTATGGAAGTATGTATATTTTATCTATGTGAAAATTGATTATATGTAAATTAATATTCTACAGAAGTGATTTCATGTAACTTTCAAAATTTTAATGGTACCATACAAATAAAAAATTAAAATTCAATCTACATTACTACTAAGCAATTCTGTGTTTATTGATGGATAGTACACATTGTTATTAAGATGAAATAAAGATTTACTTTTATAAAATCTCTGTTCAAGAAATACAATTCATAGAAAAGCATCATTTAATTGTGTCTTAGACACAATTGGACATACCTTGTAAATATGCAGGTTGTCCGAAATGTCTTCCCACCCTGATTACAAAATTTATTCATATCTGCTATATATAAGGTAGACATGTGGAACTGGTACCAAAATGTTGGAAAACTAACAAAGTCACTTTTTTTCTTGTTGCATGTTTCCATTAACTTGGCTATAATATAGCAGTCTCAGTATCCAGGAAACTGGACCATGCACCGAGAACTGGACGACCATCAACATCAGTTGAAAAGGTGGGAGAAGTGACAGTCTTTTTTTAGAAGTCTCAAGAAATCAGTGTGTGCGACCTTACGTGAATTACAGATGGCAAAAGGGTCTCATGATACCTGAGGATACACTGAACTTTTCAGACAGCCTGGATACTGATGCTGCTACACTACAGCCACGTTACAGAAACCTGCAACCCCGGTAGCAGAAAGTGTGTGTCGCGGATTTATTTTAGACCTTGCAGATAAATTTACCAACTTTAAAAAAAAAAAATCTTTTTTTTAAAATTTGAGTTGGGACGCAAACAAATTGTTCTTACGCCAGTCCCTCCGTTTTTACACGCGTAAATTCTTCAAAGAATCGAGAAATAAACACATTCCGTCCAAGGATCGCGAAAAAACGACGAATTTCTTCAAAGAATCACTGAAAAAAGACTAATTTCGTCGAGGAATCGCAAAAAAAAATTCCAAATTTCGTAGAAGAATCACAGAAAGAAGACAAATTTCGTCAAAGGGCCGCAGAAAAAAAGACTAATTTCGTCGAAGGATCGAGAAAAAACGGCAAATTTCATCGAAGAATCCGAAAAAATGGTGAAATTTATCGTAGGATTTTTTAAAAACGGCAAACTTCGTCGAAGAATTGCGAAAAAAGGCAAATTTTGCCGAAGAATCGCAAATTTCGTTGAAGGATCGTGAAAAAATAGCAAATTTCATCGAAGAATCGTGGAAAAAATGCGAAATTCATTAAAGAATCGCGGAAAATGGCTAATTTGGTTGACAGATAGCGAAACAAAAAAAACGCAAATTTGGTCAAAGCATCGTGCAAAAACGGGCAATTTCGTCAAAGAATCCAAGAAACGGCAAATTTTGTCGTAGGAGCGCTAAAAAGACAAATTCTATCGAACGATCGTGAAAAAACAGCAAATTTCGTCGAAAGATCGCCAAAAAACGACAAATCTCGTCGAACGATCTCGGGGGGGGGGGGGGACACAGCAAATTTTGTCGAAGGATCGTGAAAAAACGGCAAATTTTATCGAAGGATCTTGAAAACAAACAGCGAATTTTGTCGAAAGATCGCGTAAAAAACTCAAATTTCGTCAAAGGGCCGCTGAAAAAGAGTAATTTTTACAGTTCATTTTAATTTGTTTTATATTGTTGGTTTGATTTAATAAGAAAGATATTATCAATGAAATTAGATTTTCTTCCAGTGTATCTAAAAAATTATTCTCATTCAATTTTTTTTTTTTTTTTAAGGTTTTCAAGGTGTCATTGCTATAAAATCATGACCTATATAATGTAGTTATATTTTTATAACATTAATCAGTAAGAACCATATTTTTTTAAAACACACTTATAATGTATATAAGAAAATTGCAGCACTTGATTTCTGCAGACAATTTTCATCCCACTAAATTGCTGTTGCAGACACTGCTACTTTCTGCTACTGGGCCTGCAACAAAAAAAAAATCTTGGTTAGTTTTCCGATGTTTTGGCACTGTTTTCACATGTCTATCTTATACATAGCGGATATGAATAAATTTTGTAATCAGGGAAAGGCTTTTCACACACACTGTGCATTAATGTTAATATGTAATTCATTTTCCTAATGTCATCACCATCACCTTTCATCCTGAGAAACATTGTAATTTTCAAGGAATAATTTAAAAAAAAAAATCCTACTTTAAGGATTCAGATGTTGGCAGTTATGTAGATTGTTTTCAATATTGAGTTGTAATATAAGAAGCATTACCTTTTACCATACCTTTTCATATGCTTGTGCATTTCATTTTAATAAAAATATTTTCAACTAAATATTTATTTAAAAGAACTCAGTATTTGAGAAAATTTTAAAGTCAATAATGATATTAAACTTTAGATTTTCATAGAATTTATATATATATACAGAGCCGTCCTTAGTGAAAGTGAGGCCCGGTGCAAGAATTTTTGCGAAGCCCTTTCCTTCCAAATTAACTAATCTTTCCCTTCGCACACACACATACATTACAAATAATCATTGAATAACAGTACCCATTTATCTGAAATCATCAACAGCACTGGTTTTTTAACGGTTGATATTAACTTCAAAATAATAAATGAAGTCAGTCAGTAGTCAGTATGAATAAGTAACGAAGTGAACTAGGTATAGCATTAGTTATACCCAGCAGTATTAGCACCATATAGGAAGCTTAGTTTGATGCCTCAGCAGCTTATTAAACGTCTTCACGGGTCCGTAATTAGATCCGAAACTGAAGCCCTGGCCAAACGTGGGCTTATATTTTTCTGCAGATTCTGATCAGACCGGATCCGACTTGCATTTCATTCTTTTTATGCCGGCCTCACATTTTTCTGCTGACTCTGACCAAGCTGGGCATGGACTTCATTTTATCTGTGCTGAGTAATGGTTTGGACTTTATTCTTTCCAGAAAAGAAAACTGTCCCAAGCCCATATCGATTTGGCAGATTTCATTTTTGAATAATATTGATATTGCACTTTTGTTTAACTAAATCTTTAGAAATTTAATTTGATTTAACAAAGCAACAAATTACTAAGTAGCAAATTATTAGTATTACTTAAGTATTAACTTAGTAACAAATTACTAAGATATAATTTTAAAAATCTACTTTTATTCTCTTGCGGAGCTTTAAAATTATGATTTTCTTCAACCATCTTTTTTTTCATTATAAATCACGTTATTGTTACTTTTTCTAAGTTGTTCAAGTACAGTTGTTGAAAAAAAAATTAAATCGAAAAAATATACGTCAGCCCACGTATATTTTATCACCAAATTGTCGCAGAAAAGTATGACAGGTACATTGCAACTGGAAATCGTGTCTATGTTTCGAATGTGAATGCAATTTTTGAAATAGGGGTAGCTACATATTAAAAGTTCAACTTTCTTTTTTCATATGTTAGCATCCACTTTTGACTCTTTATTTGATTTCCTTGAACCAACCCAGCCCGGAAAAAGGTTTAGTTTATATAGTTTTTCTAAAATCTTCACAGAATTAGAAAAGGTCTAAATTTGATTATGCAAATGTTAAATGCGTGTGAAAAATTTTAATTTATATCCTTTCAAAAAATCATCCAATTGGAATGTTTCTTTTTTAGTGAAATACAATGAACAGACCCAAAAACAAGTTCCAGGCATTTTTTTAATTCAAAAAAATATTTTTATTATAAAATTATTAATAAATTTATGTTTAAAATTTTTACGAAGTGTGGTCTGCATTAACTTTTTCATAAAAAGAGTCAATGTAGTTGAAAACCTAGCTATGTGTTTTTAAAGCTGCCTCCTATAATTAATTTTTTGAGATATGGAGAAAATTTATTTTTCAACGGTCTAAGGGAGCCGTCTCCTGCATTCCTTGACATCTACAGAAAAGCAACAGAAAAAAAAATCTGAAAGTTTCTTTTAATTAAAGTAAGTTTATTTTATATTTGGAATTTTCAATTTTTTGTAACTAATTGAATGTTCTCGGTTCTTTTTTTGTAATATCTTCATTTCATTTTTTGAAAAAAAACCCTAACACATTTTTTTTTATAACTATGAAAATTTAGAAAAAAGTACATAAACTATACCTTTTTCCAGGCTGTCTTGATCCAAGAATCTCAAATAAAATATTAAAAGTGAGTGTTACATTTGAAAAATCAAAGTTGGTATATTTTTTATATGTAGATGACCCATATTCGAAAAATAAATACAATTCCAGTCGAACAGTTATCTCTAGGGTCTCTCTGTGAGAATTCGGTGATAAAAAAGCGTGGGGTGTGATTTTTTTTCTTTCTGTCTTTCCCACGATTTTCTTGACTTGCGAACATATAACCTTAAAAAGTAATGTATTTTTCCAATATTATTAGAATACTTTTAATTTTAAGAAAATGTTTTGCGTCTGATTTCATTACATGTAATGCCCGATTTCATCAAATTCTTTACATGGGCTGGTCCAATAAGTTTTTAACACGGTCGGACTGGCCTAGACCTGGCAATTTCGTCCAGTGTAGACTATAGCTTTTATTGATTGTCTTAAATATAGTGGCATGAACTAGTTCAACTTTATGCCTGAAAAGCATCACACTTGAAACTTATTGAATTTTAGATAAGTATATAGTATGCTGAGAAAAGAGCAGAATCAACTTGCCTTTCCAGTGTTAAATTTAGAAATTAAAATATACAATATAATACACTTAACTGGTAAAAATCTCATGCAAAATAAAGTGAATTGTTCAATGAATGCCAAAATTTTTAACATTTATGCAAACGCTAAATTATATATTTATTTATTTATTATTAAAAATAATTTTTAAAAAATCAAATTTTCTGAGTGCGAGGCCCTGTGCGGCCGCACCTGTCGCACACCCCTAAGGACGGCTCTGTATATATATATAAAAATTAAAAAAGATATTTAATAAAACTAAAAAAAAAAAAAACATTAAAACCACATAATAAAAACAATTAGACATTTTAAGCTTTATATAAGCTTCTCATCAGTACAAATATCAATCAAAAACTAAAGCTGTGATTTACACATGATCACGTTCAAATACATGCCATTAAAATTAATAAATTACCAGGCAGTATATGTCATAGTAGGTCCACATATTCTCACTGAATTGTGCATGCTTCATTTTGGGGAGATTTTTTGTAATCTTATAAATCAATCTTCTAGAAAAATTCTACTTTAAATCAAAATAATTAAATCTAACTGCAATAATTTTAAAAATAGAAGGTTCGTTGGTTAACAAGATTACAGAAATCTCCCCAAAATGAAGCATGTACAATTCAATCAAAATATGTGGTCTTACTATGACATATACTCCCTGGTGATTTAATATTTTAAATGCGTAATTTTGAACATAAACATGTGTAAACAAAAACTTTGATTATTGATATTTATACTGATGAGGATCTTGTGTAAATCTTGACCATCTATTGTAATTTATTTTATTATATGATTTTAATGTGTTGTTTTTTAGTTTTATTAACTGTCTTTTTAATTTATAAATTCTGATTTAGACGTAATATGTTTAGTTGTTTTAATTTCTTTTTTGTATTGAACAGTCTATATACATAAATTAAAATCGCAGTAAAATGTCAGCCATAATCTTATTAGAATACTGACTAGAGCAGAGCTGCCAAATCTCCCGTTTTTCGCGGGAGACTCCCGTTTTTACGTTTAAGTACGATTTTCTCCCGTTTTTCACTCGTACTTCTGAAAAAAAGAAAATTTCCGATCTCGTTAGAATTTCACCATAGGATCGCTAAAAAATGCGAATTTCGTCAGAGGATAACGGAAAAAATGTAAATTTCGTCAAAAAACGGCGAAAAAATACAAATTTCGTCAAAAGATCACGAAAAAACGTAAATTTCGTCAAAGAATCGCCAAAAATCCCCTCAAATTTTGTCAAAAAAACTGCAAATTTCGTCAAAAAGCAGAAAATTTCGTCAAAAAACGGTGAAAAACTAAATTTCGTCAAAAAATTGCGAAAAAACACAAAATTCGTCAAAAGATCGCGAAAAAACGTAAATTTTGTCAAAGAATCGTCAAAAATCCACTCAAATTTCGTCAAAAAACGGCGAAAAAACTGCAAATTTCGTCAAAAAAACGGCGAAAAAACTGCAAATTTCGTCAAAAAAAAAGGCGGAAAAAACTGCCAATTTCGTCAAAAAATTGCGAAAAAACACAACATTCGTCAAAAGATCACGAAAAAACGTAAATTTTGTCAAAGAATCGCCAAAAATCCCCTCAAATTTTGTCAAAAAACGGCGAAATACTGCAAATTTCGTCAAAAAATTGCGAAAAAACACAAAATTCGTCAAAAGATCGCGAAAAAAAAACACAAATTAAGTTCTAATAAATATTTTCTTTTTACTTGAAAAAAGTTTCATTTGTTGATGTCTTTTTTTTGTGTAATTTATAATACATGAAAGTATGTGTTATTTTTAAATTTTGTATTTATTTATATATATATATTAATGATTATATTTAAGTTATTGAGTCATCATTAATCTATTCTAAATGAATAACTTAAAATAACTTTTCATTCTTACGTAAATTCTCTTTAAAAAAAAAATCTCCCTTTTTCTCCCTTTAAACTGCGAAGAATCTCCTGTTTTTTCTCTTGTTTTTTCTCTTGGCAGCTCTGCTAGAGCTGTTTTTGTAAATGTCTGTCTTACTGCATAAAAACTTCAGCATATGTTTTTTTCCCCACTTTTTTTTCTTATGTTGTCTTTACATTAATGGGAATATTTTCTTTTTTACTCCAGATGATAAGAAAAAGCAGGATTACTGTTTTGAGAGGAATTAACTCCCTTCTTCTGGTGAAGCAGTGAGGAATTATCCCAGCAAATAGGAAAACACTTTTATTTACGAAAAGAAAGGAGCTGCTGATTAATTTCTCCCAAAATACTGTTCTCTTAATCTGGAGTATAAAAAAAAAAAGATCCCATCTACATATTTTTACCTACCCATCATACGTAGTATAGGGTAAATCTTGTAATCGTTTTGAAAATCGGGAAAAAAAAAATTGACGGATTTACACGTTTTAGACACTAGATATTCCGAAAAACACATTTTTAGAAGAAGAAAAAATTGTCATCCGTCTGTGTGTCTGTAAAAGCTCCATCTCCCGAACAAATTGAACTAGAGACTTGAAATTTGGTATGTACTTAGTATGTAATAATGGGAAGAAGCTTATTGAATTTCAGTAACCTCGATTATCTGGAACTATTTTTTTCGGACTCTAGAAATATTCGTTCTGATAAAAGGTATGTAAAAAAATTCGAAATTGTTTATTTTAAGGAGTGAATATAAAAGAAAATAAAAAAACATAAATTTTGCATAAAGAATGAAGTTAATCGGATAATTAGTTGCCGAGATATTTGTAATAATATTTTCCACACTCTTTGATTTTTCATGACCCTGTATTTCATTCAAATTTCAAATCAAAGATATATTTTAATTGGAAATGAGACGCTTAATCCGACACAGTAAACCGTTAGTTAATATCATTATCAATTTTGGAGTTATCAGGATGTTTCTTTTATGCAATTCAGTAATAGAGCATTTAAAGTTTATGATGTCATCAAGCCCTGATTTTATTCGAATAGCAATGCATTTTATAAATAGTATACATGTGTTTTATTTTCATATTTTATATTCTGCATATCCATAATGGGTAAGTATTATGGTGGCCCCCACAGACTAGTTTCATAGGCAGTTTTACTGATTTTAAAGCTTTGTCTAATATTAATGATTTTATGGCTTGCCTTGGTGTTTCCTCCGTAGAACATTTTGTTATCCAGGGGGCTCTGCCGAGCACTCAAGACGGGATGATGCGCGGAGCGGATTCCCGCCAGTAGAGATGTTTTGCTTGAGACGTAAGCGCAGTGTACCAACCGCTGCCAGTCATTTTTGTTCTCCTTGTAAATAAATGTAATTTGTTAAGTTTTAACTATACTTTTTATTGAGTACGAAATGATAATCTTAGTTTTATTACTTAGAAATACAGTCCAACGATTACTCGAGCTATCTACGGATCATGTTTTGGTCCTCCGAGCCCCAGCGCTCATTTAGAACACTGTGAAGAATCATCGCCCTTGGATTTTTGTATGTAGTTATAGATATAATTATAATGGCTACTATTAAAGGTACTGTGATCCTCAATTGGAAACATACGCAGCCAAGTTACATGAATATCTGATGCTATAAAATCAAAACTTGGCCAGAAAGAATTGGAACTAAAGTTCAATGCTCTTCAGACATTAAAAAAGAAGACAGATGAATTACGCAATGAGTCGTATTCGGTAATTTCTGATGATGATTTACCGGAATTTGAAAATTCTTTGACGGAGATAGAAGAACAGTTAGAAGCTCTCGAAGTAAGTCTTCTTGATTTAATAAAGCCTAGTGTTTATAATGTTGAAACTCAAAATAATAATGATAGAATTAATGCTAATGAGTCAAAAATTAAATTGCCGTCAATTAATTTACCCCAATTTTCGGGTCGCTACACAGAGTGGTTTAATTTTAAATTACAATTCACCACCTTGATTGATAGCAACGATGAATTAAATGATGCTCAAAAATTATATTATTTACAATCGGCTTTAACAGGCCCTGTGAAACAATTGCAAAACATTGATGATTCTTATGCTTCCTTATTCGAAGCTTTAAAAAAACGATTTGAAAACAAACGGTTAATTGTAAATTTTCATATTTCTGAGTTATTGAGTAACAACAAAATAAAAATTGAAAATGCGAAAGAAATACGCAATCTGGTAGATAATTTATTGAGTCATTTGAGGGCTCTGAAACAATTAGGACTAGAAAATAATAACTTATCAGAATCAATTTTAATGTATTTTGTGTTACAAAGAATTGATGATGAGTCAAAAAAGGCATTTGAAATGAGTCTTAACTGTAACGACTTGCCTGAATGGAATATTTTTATTGATTTTTTACTAAAAAGGGCTCAAGCTCTCGAAAACCTACAAAAAAGCAACACCGTTACGAAACCTAGGTATGAAATTACTCAGAAACAAAAAAGTTTAGTATTACAGAATGACAAATTTAATTGCGCATTATGTAAACAACCTCATATGATATTTCGATGTCAAAGGTACTTAGATTTATCGGTTCAAGAGAAATTGAACAAAGTAAGGAAGTTGAAGTTATGTTATAACTGTTTATCATTATCTCATGCTGTTAATCAATGTAACAAATTAAATAATAAGTGTAGGATTTGTTACTCCAACCATCATAGTTCTCTTCATGGAGCTAATTTTTCGAAACCTGCTTATGAAAATAGGCAAGTTAATTGTATTGCAAATGAACCGCAGTTGAAAACGGAAGACAACGTAAATTCTAATTCAGTAGAATCTACCGCAAATGCGTTTACCTTGAGCTGTAAAAACAATTATGATCAAAATTTGTCTGGCACCAGTTATAATGGTTTGATTTCGACAGCTGTGATTTATTTAAGGGGAAGTAATGATTCTTTTTTTCCTTGTATTGCGATTTTAGATACTGCCAGTAATGTCTCATTGGTCACGTTTTCTGTAGCAGATATGTTAGGGTTGCAAAAATATAAAGTTAAGTCATTAATTACTGGATTAAATGATTCTGTCTGTAAAATTAAAAACAGAATAAACGTAGAAATTTCCAACAAGGATAGAAGTTTTAAAAAATTATCTAACATGTTTTTGGTTCCTAAAATCACTGATTTAACCCCTTCAAGCGCCGTAGACATTTCTAATCTGCACTTACCACAAAATTTAACCTACGCGAACCCAAGATTTTTTTAACCTCAGCGAATTCAAGTGTTATTAAGAGCAGATGTATATTACGAATTGTTATTAGCTGGTCAAATAAAAATTCCTAAAACTTCTACAATTTTACAAAACTCTCATTTAGGATGGATCGCGGGCGGAACAATACAGGATAGAAATGAAAGTAAATTCACGTGCCATTTAATAGAAAATCAAGATGAATTAGATTTGAAAACCTTTTGGGACTTAGAGACGTTGGGAATTAAAGATGATCCAAACAGTGTAAAAAACGAAGAGATCCTAGAGAAATTTCATGAAACTGTGCGTTTTGAAAATAACAGATATGAAATCAGTCTCCCTTGACAAGGGATTGGAACCATTTAGAAAATAATTATAAACCGCCGAAGCGCGACTCACAGGTCTAATAAAAAGAATGAAACGTGATACAAAGTTATACGAACAATATCGCAATATTTTGAATGAGTATTTAGAGATGAACATAATTGAAAGTGTACCCAATTTAGAAAACCCTTCAGATAAACCATTTTTTTACTTACCGCACCATACAGTATTTAGAGAAGATAGTGTTTATACTAAATGTCGAATAGTTTTTGACGCAAGTTCCCATGAAGCAGGACAATTGTCCTTGAATGATTGTCTTGACGCAGGAACTATAATTTAAACCCTAATATTTTTCACTTATTGATTTTTTTCAGACTAAACAAAATTGCCTTTCTAGAAGATATAGAGAAGGCTTTTCTACAAGTTGCCATAAACGAAAAGGACAGGGATGTGCTGAGATTCTTGTTTATAGATAAGAATCCTGTCGACAATGACGCATTTAATGTTATCGTCTACAGATTTTTACGCCTAACATTTGGCTTGAATTCAAGCCCATTTTTGCTATCTGCTACAATTAAGCATCATCTTAACAAATTTGAAACGGAATATCCAATAACGACAGAAGTACTCCACAATCGTATTTATGTGGACGACTTAATAACCGGGACAGACACAGTCGAAGATGCGGTGAACATTTCGGAACAATCTCATAAAATAATGAAGGAAGCTAGCATGAATTTACGGAAGTGGATTTCGAATAACCAAATGTTAATGGAAATATGGGATAATCGTGGATTTAGTACTATGCCACAACCTTTTGAGGATAGTACAATACATAAAGTTTTGGGGATATCGTGGCAACCCAAGCAAGATATACTTTTGATAGATATTGATAATTTGCTCGAATTTTTGCGTAACGCAAAAAATACAAAACGTTTTGTATTACAAGTTGCAGGTAGAATATTTGACCTTCTGGGTCTAATTTCTCCGTATACAATACGAATTAAATGTTTATTTCAAGAACTGTGGAGTAGGAATTTAACATGGGATGAAGAACTGCCCTCCGATATTACAAAGGGTTGATTATTGACGGCCAATTATCTACACTAGGGATAGAGGCCCGGGGGGAGTGCCCTTCGTGGGGGTCTTTCTAAGGGAACCTAATCCGTATTTACGCATGGATAAATCCACGGCTCGAAGAAAACCACGAAAACTCCGAACGATTAGGCCGACGGGCGCAATTGGGATCGAACCCAGCACCTCCCGTCTACCAGCTTCGAGAGCACAACCTCTCAGCCACTGGTGGGGCCCGATATTACAAAGACGTGGAAACAATGGTGTTCCGAACTTCACCAGTTGAGAAATCTAAAAATTCAAAGGAACATTTTTCAGTTTCCCGATGACTCCAATTACACCCTAACTTTGCATACCTTTGCCGATGCCAGCCCAAAAGCATACGGTGCTTCCGTGTATCTACAAATTGATTCACTAAGTGAATCTTCCTTAAATTTGATTACATCAAAATCCAGAGTGGCACCATTGAAAAAAGTGTCACTTCCTAGACTTGAACTTCTAGCAGCATTACTTGCTGCACGCTTAACTTGTGAAGTAAAAACGGTACTAGACCGCAAGGGACCATCATCTATGTATTTGTGGACAGATTCGCAGATTGTCTTGTACTGGATCAAAGGCTCTGCGAACAGGTGGAAGTAATTTGTGTCGAACCGTGTAAAGAAAATCCAAGCTCTGACAGACCCATCCAGGTGGTTTCACTGTGCAGGGTCCGAGAATCCTGCAGATTTGCTAACAAGAGGTGTCAAGTGTGACTCGTTCAGAGTTCCAAATGGTGGACTGGACCAGAGTTTTTGAAAGACTTAGATCTGTGTAACAACGACCAGACTTTAGTGATTCCTAACAAGGACACATATATAAACGAACTAAAAAGAGACTCCGTGAACATTAGTAACGATGACTTTGTTACATTAACTATTTCTCAGGAAAAACTGTTAATTGACCACATTTGTGCACATACTAATAATTTTGTAAAATTAATTCGTATAATGAGTTTTATTTTTAGATTCACCTTTAACTGTCGTAATAGACTGAAGAGAAGAAGTGGACCACTATCCCTCGACGAGGTGAGAGAGGCCGAATCGTTTCTAATTCGGTCAGCACAAAGGGGGGAATTTAGGGAAGAATTAAAATGTCTCGAAAAAGGTAAGCCTGTTCACAATAAAAGTAGATTATCTTCCTTAAACGTATTTGTAGGAGAGGATGGATTAATTAGAGTTGGCGGCCGTTTAGCACATGCAGATTTGCCGCTTAACTCAAAGTTTCCAATTGTTTTGCCTGCCAATCATAAGTTAACGGATATTATTTTAAATTACTTCCATCTCAAATACTTTCATTTAGGCCCACAAGCGTTGCTTTTCCATGTAAGACAAAAATTTTGGCCACTTAATGGCAGGAATAATTGCCGAAGCATTGTTCACAAATGTGTGACATGCTTCAAGAATAAACCTGTTGTTAGCTCCCAATTGATGGCTGATCTTCCGGGGGAACGTGTGACACCAAATTTTGTATTTTCGGTGACAGGTCTGGATTACTGTGGCCCATTTTCTATTAAATTTAAAAATCAAAGGAAGTGTGTATTGAATAAAATTTATGTCGTAGTGTATGTGTGTTTATGCACCAAGGCAATACACCTGGACTTTGTTTCAGATCTCACAACTCAGGCTTTTATAGCTAGTCTAAAACGTTTCTTTAGCAGAAGGGGGAAATGTGCAAAAATCCTATCTGATAATGCGAAAACGTTCATCGGAGCTGACATCGAGTTGAAAAAATCGCATAAACTGATTAGTTTCCCAGATGAGGAATTGTGTAATTTTTTAACCCATAGGTATCAAATGGGAATTTATTCCCCCCAAATCCCCGAATTTTGGTGTCCTCAGGGAGGCTGCTGTAACATCATTCAAGTTTCATTTAAAACGGGTAATAGGTGATCAAAAATTAACATTAGAAGAGTTTCTTACTATACTAGCAGAAATTGAGGGAGTTTTGAACTCCCGTCCCCTTACCCCGCTGTCCCCAGATTTCGAAAATTTTGAAACCTTGACACCCTCTCATTTTTTAATCGATAGGCTGCGATCCCTTCGATCTCCGAACCCCCATTAGATAACATTAATGAAAATAGATTAGCAAAATGGCAGAGAATCACCAAATTTAGTCAGCAAATTTGGAAAGCTTGGAAGCGCGATTATTTAAATAATTTGCAGCAGAGGGGGAAATGGAATTTTAAAAAGGAGGATGTACGGAAAGGAACTTTAGTACTAATAAAGCAGGAAAATTTACCTTCCACCAAATGGCAGGTTGGAAGGATAGTTGAAATTTTTAAGGGAAGGGACAATATAATACGAACCGTAAACTTACGGTTACCAGACGGGCGAATTTATAAGAGAAATGTCAGAGATGTCTGTATATTACCAGTTCAGTAACAGATTTCTTTTCTTTCTTTAAGCAATTTTTAAGGTATATATTATTTCTGTATGTAATGCAGAATTATAGTGCATTTATGATTGTATTAGTATTGGGTATGTAAGTTGTTATATCTTATAATTTTTTCTTATATGATAATTTTTGCAAATTTATATGTGAATGTATATTGAAATTGCATTTCAATCCCTGGGGGAGTGTTTCCTCCGTAGAACATTTTGTTATCCAGGGGGCGCTGCCGAGCGCTCAAGACGGGATGATGCGCGGAGCGGATTCCCGCCAGTAGAGATGTTTTGCTTGAGACGTAAGCGCAGTGTACTAACCGCTGCCAGTCATTTTTGTTCTCCTTGTAAATATATGTAATTTGTTAAGTTTTAACTCAACTTTTTATTGAGTACGAAATGATCATCTTAGTTTTATTACTTAGAAATACAGTCCAAAGATTACTCGAGCTATCTACGGATCATTTGGCATTGGTTGAAACGTGCTACCCTAGCATGTTCTATTAAGATTTTTCTTTAGGCAACACTCAGTTTTAGTTTGATTGTTTATGCAGTAATATTGTTTTGTAGATTTTTGCATGGTTATAGTCCATCATTATTCGAACTAAATTATTAGCTAATGTTGACCATGGTGTCATTAAAGAACATTAATTATGTCAAGCAGTTATGCAGTGATGGAACAGCTGCGCCAATTGCTCCAATTGCGCCAAAACGATAATGCTGCGCCATTCTGCGCCAAAACGATCATTTTTCAACAAAATTGCGCCCAACTGCGCCAATTCGATAATTTTCTTCTAGCAACATTTTGCTATAAGAAAAATTTCGTCATTCTTCGCGGTACGAAATCCCCTCTTTAAAGTGCCTGTTACGATTCAAAACGTGCTCGTGCGCGCCGATCAGTCGATCCTCCGATTGGTGAGTTTCCTGCAAAGGAACCAACTATATATGACTACAGCTAGGAAGCTCGGCTCGCGAGACACCAATCACAGTCTGCTACAGGGGTGATTCTGGTCCGAATTTTCCGAAAAATTAAGGCAATGGTTTCCGAAAAAAAAAAAATATATATATATCGGTCATAAATCCAAAAATTCGGACATAAAATGTATCGATATTTCGGCAAATGATCGCCGAAAAAAATCAATCTCGTCATTCGTTCGAAGAAAAGTCGCCAATTTTGTCAAAGTATCGCGGAAAAAACATGACTTTCGTCAGAAAATCGCGAAAAAACGGCCAATTTCGTCAAAAACATTGCGAAAAGCGGCAAACTTCGTCAAAAGATCGCGAAAAGACGGCAAATTTTATCAACGGATCGCGGGAAAAACGTTACTTTCGTCAGAAAATCGAAAAAAAACCCGGCAAATTTCGTCAAAAACATTGCTAAAAACGGCAAATTTCGTCATAAACATTGCGAAAAACGGCAAATTTCGCCCAAAGATCGCGGAAAAACGACAAATTTTGTCAACAGATCACGGGAAAGACGTGACTTTTGTCAGAGCATCGCGAAAAAAGGCAAATTTCTTCAAAAACATTGCGAAAAACGGCAAATTTCTTCAAAAACATTGCGAAAAACGGCAAATTTCTTCAAAAACATTGCGAAAAATGGCAAATTTCGTCAAAAGATCGCGGAAAAACAACAAATTTTGTCAACAGATCGCGGGAAAAACGTGACTTTCGTCAGAGAATCGTGTAAAAACGGCAAATTTTGTTAACAGATCGCGAAAAACGGCAAATTTCGTCAAAAATAGCGAAAAAAACGCAAATTTTATCAACAGATCTCGGAAAAAACTGCAAATTTCGTCAAAGGTACGCAAAAGAAAAGTGGCGGGAGTACGTGCTTTTTAGCTTTTGGTGTAAATCGCTCAACAGGTGGCGCTGCTATCCTGCATTTCTCGCGACTTCCGCAATCTCTGTCTCAAGAACTAATCCACTTATTTTCACCAAACTTCAGATTCAGTTACACCTTGAAATAAATAGATGCTGATTATATTTTGGTGTAGCTATCCCAACAGGTGGCACTGCTATACTACTTTTTTCATGATTTTCACAATAGCTGTATCTCAAGAACTAATACCCAGAATTTCATCAAACTTCAGATTCTGTTAGACCTCGACATAAATAGATGCTGATTACGTTTCGATATAAATAGCCCAACAGGTGGCGCTGCTATTCTACTTTTGCATGATTTCACAATAACTATATCTCAAGAACTAATGCACAGAACTTTGTTAAACTTCATATTTTGTTAGACCTTGACATAATCAGTCAGGGGTGATTCTGTTCCGAATTTTCCGAAAAATTAAGGCAGTCATTTCCTAAAATTAAAAAAAATCTGTCATAAATCCGAAAATTCGGACATAAAATACATCGCGTTTTTCGACAAATGGTCGCCGAAAAAAATCAATTTCGTCAATCGTTCGAAAAGAAATCGCCAATTTCGTCAAAGGATGGCGGAAAAACGACAGATTTCGTCAAAAAAATCGCAAAAAAACGGCAAATTTCGTAAAGGATCGCGGAAAACGGCAAATTTCGTCAAAAGACCGTGGAAAACGGCGAACTTCGTCAAAGGATCGTGGAAAAACGGCAAATTTCGTCAAAGGATCGCGGAAAACGGCAAATTTCGTCAAAAGACAGTGGAAAAACGGCAAACTTCGTCAAAGGATCGTGGAAAAACGGCAAATTTCGTCAAAGGATCGCGAAAAAATGGCAAATTTCGTCAAAGGATCGCGAAAAAAAGGCAAATTTCGTCAAAGGATCGCAAAAAAACGGCAAATTTCATCGAAGGATCGCGATAAAACGACAAATTTTGTTAAAAGATCGCGAAAAAACGGCAAATTTCGTCAAAGGATCATGAAAAAAACGGCAAATTTCGTCAAAGGATCGTGAAAAAACGGCAAATTTCGTCAAAGGATCTCGAAAAAACGCCAAATTTCGTCAAAGGATCACGAAAAATCGGCAAATTTCATCGAAGGATCGCGATAAAACGACAAATTTTGTTAAAAGATCGCGAAAAAACGCCAAATTTCGTAAAGGATCGCGGAAAACGGCAAATTTCGTCAAAAGACCGTGGAAAAACGGCGAACTTCGTCAAAGGATCGTGGAAAAACGGCAAATTTCGTCAAAGGATCGCGGAAAACGGCAAATTTCGTCAAAAGACAGTGGAAAAACGGCAAACTTCGTCAAAGGATCGTGGAAAAACGGCAAATTTCGTCAAAGGATCGCGAAAAAATGGCAAATTTCGTCAAAGGATCGCGCAAAAAAGGCAAATTTCGTCAAAGGATCGCAAAAAAACGGCAAATTTCATCGAAGGATCGCGATAAAACGACAAATTTTGTTAAAAGATCGCGAAAAAACGGCAAATTTCGTCAAAGGATCATGAAAAAAACGGCAAATTTCGTCAAAGGATCGTGAAAAAACGGCAAATTTCGTCAAAGGATCGCGAAAAAACGCCAAATTTCGTCAAAGGATCACGAAAAATCGGCAAATTTCATCGAAGGATCGCGATAAAACGACAAATTTTGTTAAAAGATCGCGAAAAAACGCCAAATTTCGTCAAAGGATCGTGAAAAAAACGGCAAATTTCGTCAAAGGATCGCGAAAAAACGGCACATTTCATCGAAGGATCGCGATAAAACGACAAATTTTGTTAAAAGATCGCGAAAAAACGGCAAATTTCGTCAAAGGATCGTGAAAAAAACGGCAAATTTCGTCAAAGGATCGCGAAAAAACGTCAAATTTTGTCAAAGGATCGCGAAAAAACGCCAAATTTCGTCAAAGGATCGCGATAAAGCGGCAAATTTCGTCAAAAGATCGTGGGAAAATCGCAATTTTCGTCAAAAGATGCTTAAAAACAACAAATTTCGTCAAAGGATCCCGAAAAAACGGCAAATTTCGTCAAAGGATCGCGAAAAAAACCGCAAATTTCGTTAAAGGATCGCAGAAAAACCGGCAAATTTCGTCAAAAGATCATGGGAAAACCGCAAATTTCGTCACAGGATCGCTTAAAAACAACAAATTTCGTCAAATAATCGCGGAAAAACGGCAAAATTCAACAAAGGATCGCGGAAAAACGGCAAATTTCGTCAAAGGATCGAGAAAAAACCGCAAATTTCATCAGTGGGGTGCGAAAAAAAAATCATTTTGCCGGGAGTGGATTCCCCCTCCCCGTCTCCCTTGTTGTAACCTTTCAGAAAATTTGTTGTGAATTTCAGATTTTTTTTTTTTTACTCAGAATTACCGAAGTGTTGTGATAGCTGTAACATAGTTTTTTTTTTTTTTTTTTTTTTGGTGTGTGTGTATGTTTTCTCTAAAAAGCTTTTTCGTGCTTAAAAGAGAGGGATTTTGCAGCTCAATAATAGTTATTTTCTGCTGAAAAACCGTTTTGCTGCTCCGAAATAAGCGATTTGCTGCTCCAAAATGAGCAATTTCTGCTCCAAAATGAGCGGTTTGCTGCTCCAAAATGGTGTTTTGCTGCTCCAAAATGATGATCCTGGTGTTCCACCACTGAGTTATGGCATATAATATATTTCATTTTATTTTAATTGAAATGCTGCACAAAGTAATCATTTTTCTATATGGCTAGCATCTGACTGTGGTGTTCATTACTTCTGTGAAGTTTGTGTAAAATTTGTATATGAATTTTGGTACTTCTCTATTATCTCGTCGACCACTTTTCATAACAAAAAACTATCGCCAAATAAACGGGAGAATGTTGCCATTGAAATATCAAAATAAATAAAGTATAAGAATTTAAAGGCACGGTTGTTATTTTAATTAATGAAATATCCAATAAATCGGTAAAACATAATGAAAAATACACGCAAATGTCGAATTAAAAACCACTTGATGGCATAACAAACGTATAATGCTTTTGACATCAAGTAAATGGGACTGCATTTTTGGCGTTTAATCTTGCAGTTTGGCAATGGTTTTAGGTAGCTTTCAATACAAAAAAGTATAAAGCTACCTATTGCAGCCGTTCGGAGGAAAGCAGTTCCAGAAAATTTCGATATATTTTCACCGATCATGACCCCCAGACCCCAAAACCACCCTCCGTTCAAATGTTAATTTATATATATAGATATATCCATATATATATATATATCTGACCTATGTCATACGACAGCGCTCGTATTTATAAACCAATTTTGATGAAACTAATTGTGTGTATTAAGGTAACCAATGTCTCGACCGAGTTCGTTGGCCAGCTTGGTCCGCCATTTTGTTTCAAGATGGCGGCCATTTAAAAATTTAAAACTAAAATAAATATGCAAAAAAATTAAAAATTCAAATTTATTTTTTAATTACGTTTTAGGACTTGATATAAGGATTCCAGAGCATTTTTTGGTTTACCTCTATCTTAAAAAATGGCTGAGATAGAGCAGTTTGAAATTCTAGGGTGGCTGACATTTTGAAACAAAACAGCACATTAACGCGATTACTCGCAAATTATTTTCTTTCATTGTTGTAATAATTTTCCCAATCATACGCATAAAACTTCATATTCATATCCGTTAGCGCCAAAATTGGCGACATTGGCAAAATTGGTGACATTGGGCGAAATATCGCCAAATTTGGCGACCAAAATAAGTCTTCATAAATGAAACCAATTTGGCTATTGCTCAATAATTTGGCGAATTTCTTATTCAAATTCAGTATTAACGAATCTTTTGTAAACGTTTCTTTGCATTTTAACTTGCTGTTTTCGTGTAACATTAGCTAAAATTTTAAAACGGGGATATAGGAAAGCTACCTTTTCCTCCCGGTACAGGCCGGAAGGACTTTTTTGTTATGAAAAGTGGTCGATGGGATAATAGAGAAGTACCTGAATTTTATGTTAATTAGGATTCTTCACATTATTCTTAACTTTATACAGTCCACTTTAGAACATTCATATTAAACTCTTCAAGTGAAATTGAGTGAATTTTTTTTAGTTGGACATTGTCATGTGCAAGAGACTTGAGTATCAGGTTTGCAGCATTGAAAGGGAGGGAAAAAAATATTATTTATTTGAGTTTTTTCTTCTTCCGTATACAATTGTACTTCAAATCGTTTTCCTTTGGAATTAATGCTTTGAACAAAATCTTATTTATAAACTTGCGTCCACTGCATTCAGAGGCAGATCAACAACCTCCTAGGCTTGTCGGCTTGACTTTTTTTTTTTTGCCCCTCCCCTCCTTTAAAGCGATATATACCAGGTTATTCAAAATACATGTTTGCTCAATTCTCTTCTAAACTACTGATGATAGAAACATACTTCCAATTACAAAATGTATACAAATCAAATACAGATTTTAGACATGGTATTAGTTTTACAAGGGGCTGTATACATATTAAAATACGAAATTTACTTTTTATATGGCTCCTGGGTCCTATAAGTTATATATTTAGAAAAATGTCCGATTAAGAAGGACATAAAAAAAAAATCCTATTCCTTTACAACCAAAACTTACTAAATTTTGAAACTTCGAATTTTATGAAATTTCAGTGTTTCTTGGCTCTAAAAACATAAAGAAGCACTTTTAGTGCAGGTAAACATTGAAATTTCATAAAATTCAAAGTGTCATAATTCAGTAAGTTTTGGTCGTAACAGAATAGGATTTTTCAAATGTTTTTCCTAAACGGAGAACAACATTTTTCTAAAAAGTAAGTTATTAGAAACCAGGGACCATATAAAAAATAAATAAAATTTCATATTTTAATATGTATACCTTATAAAACAAATTCCATATCCAAAAGTGGTATTTGATTTGTATAGTTTTTGCAATTGGAATTCTATCATCAACGGATAATCGAGGAGTCATCTATTTTGAATCACCTGGTATAATAAACTAATGTGAATATTTTCTGATCTTTTACATATATTTTCATATAAACATTTATTTGGACTCTAACCTCAAAAGGACTTTCTTAATTTAACAATAAATTTTATTAGAATAAATGGGAAATGTTGGGTGACTGCGCAGGGCTCTAAAAATAAGCAAAATGCTTGATTAAAACTTAGTTTTTAAAAGTATCATTCGTAGAGGTACTGACAAAATCTCGCCCATGCCACCGTGGCTAAAAAAGCCTCCTCTGTGTAAGTCTATCACAGACTGGAAGCCAAAAAAATTTCATGAATCCATAACTTTCTTCTTATGAATATAGAAGAAGAAGAAATTAAAAGAGAAATAGCATTTGGAATACCATCTATATGTTAATAACCTAACAGATTGAATAAATAAGTGAAACAAAGAATATAATATTGCACATCATTTCTCTTTTGCATAAAATATTAGCCCGATATGAAGAAAAAACCCCAAAAGAAAATCTTAGCACCGGCCATTTTTTCTTCCGGGCCGCTAGGCCTCAGCCTAATGTGTAATCTGCCTCTGACTGCATTACTACTGCCAAGAATTTAAAAAATAAAATAAGTGAAAGCAAATGATAAAATTGATTTTATAATATAGTAAGTAAAAATGTTAATATTTGTATAACAAAAAAAAAAAAAAAAAAAAAAAAAAAAACCTTGTATGGGATACAGTGGCGGCTTCAATATTGAAAATTTTCGAGCTATCGGCTTCAGAACTCTAAATGTGACAGTCCTTACCTCTCCCAAATGTTCTGATTCTTGTCTTAGATATATATGCATGCACCTAAAGACAGGGTTGCAGGAACTGTAAATACAGTTCCTTTTCCATACCAGGATTTTTGCAATTTTACAATATCTATGGGATAGGTACTATAATACAGGCTGGTGCATCAAGCATCTTGTTACTTCATTAGAAGAGGCTAGAAATGTTTGAAAGATTATTGTGTTATAAAATTGCTAAAAATGGTTGGTTATTTGGGCATAAAATTGTAACCAGACAAGGAATGGATTTAGGATATTTAGATTCCATATAAATCAAGAAAGGCAGAATAAATTGTTTAAAAGAAATAGATCAGGATTGAAGAATTTTACCAAATACCACCAACCTGATCAGATATATTTTGTACCGTTCATTCTCACAAGTGATGACAGCCTAACTGCAAAAGACAGAGGAAAAGTCTTACTTTGCCTTATCTCTCACCCCCATGTCTAGAAAGCTCCCTTTATTATGGGAGTGTGGATTTAGGTGGTTGATTGATTATTTATTTACTGTTGCTAAAAAATAACAAATAAAGCAGTTTTTTTTTTAAATCAAATTTTAAACTTTGTGTGTGTGTGTGGGGGGGGGGGGGATAAAGCTGGAAATTTGAGGGTGATAAGAATTTAGATGATTGTATATTTATTGTTATAACAAAAATATCAGAAATTTAGAAAAAAATAAAGATTTTAAAATTATTTCTTTAAATAAACCCGTGTTTTAAGCACCAAAGTTAATTTAATTTTTTCAAAAGAAAATTCTGCTCTATTTGTTATTTTATTGTAACAATAAATTGATCATAAAAATTTCTCCTGTCACACCCAAAAGTGGTGTTTCCCCTTTAACGAAGCATGCAAAATTTAAAACTTTTAAAACTCATAAGTTTATTTTTTTTCTGTTTATAAATCTAAGGTAAATAAGTAATAATTCATCTAATAATTTTCCCACCCCTCCCCCCAAAAAAGCTTTTCCTTTTTTGTCCCCTTAACTCACAAAGTTTAAAACCTTTAAAAGCCATTTTTCTTTTTTTAAACTTTTTCTGTTCTATCTGTTACTTTATTGTAACAATAAATAATCGATCATGTAATGCTCCCTTCTTACCAAGCACACAAAATTAAAAAATTTTAAATCTCTCTATTTTTATTTTTTTTAAAGCCTTATTTATAAATATTTAATAAGGTAAATAAATAATAAGTAATCTAATAAACTCCTCCCCACCTCTCCAAAAAATTTGCTTCTCCACCTCTGCTCCCACAAAGTTTAAAATCTTTAAAAGCCTTTGTTTTTTTATAAAGCCTTGCTTTTCTGCTCTATCTATTGCTTTATTGTTACAATAAATAATGAATCATATAATTTCTCCCAACCCTACACAAAATTGACATTTCCCATTTGCTACCCCCCCCCTCCTCTTACCACACACACAAAATTTAGACTTTAAAACTCTTTAATTTTTTTTGTCCAATTTGTAAATCTTTTGTAAGGTAAATAATCAGTCATCTAATAACCCCCCCCCCCCCCCCTTCTCCAGAAAATCTGCTTCTCCCCTCTCCCACCAGCTCATAAAGTTTAAAATCTTTTAAAGTATTTTTTTTCTGTTTTATCGTAACAATAAATAATTAATCATCAAAATCCTCCTCCCACAGGAAATTGCCCCTTACCTTCTCCACCCCCCCCCCTTTTTTTTTTTTTATAAACAACTAGCAAGCTACGCTGGTCAACTGGCTTTCTCTTAACGAACCTTTAATCAAACAAAATATTGGCATTTCATAATTCACTTTTATATTTTAACAGAATAATAAGGCTACTATAATTTGTGACTCGTGCTATAGCCAGTATACACGTCAGGACACGTCACCCTTATCATTATCTTTTTACGCGTGAAGGTTTCGCTATGGTACTCCATTGTGAAATTTGGTAATTTTTTAAATTCAATATTTGAAAAATGGCATAATCATTAGATTTGAAATTTAAAGCAAGAAATATACAATTTTATACCTTTCAAACGCAATTTGTCTAATAATTTTCTGACAAATACTTTTCGAGCTATTATTTTTTTCAGTAACTTCAAATGTTTCATTTTCCGAGATTAATCTGTGGCAAAGATTAGCGAGAAACCCAGTCGTCAGCAACGCATAGCTTTATGTTAAAGAGGATGTTGGAGCAGGGGTTGTCACCATCACTTTTGAAATCGGTTCTGTAGTTCCAGAGATTCCATAGAAATTGTAATTTAGAATGATTTTAGAACGCTTTTCGGTCATTTCACCCTTTTAAATTTCGATTTTTTTAAATTTACTCTTAGAGAGCATTTAAATCTTATAAGTAACTACAATGCCAAATTTCAAATTTCTAGCTCCTTCAGTATAAAAAAAGTCGTAATTTTCGAACATTCTTCACTCCTGCATCCCATTGGGATTTGTGGCACCGACACAAAATATAGCCTGAGATGGAGTAGGGATTGTCACCATCAATTTGCCACCATTACTTTTGAAATCGGTTCTGTGGTTCCAGAGATTCCATAGAAATTGTAATTTAGAATGTTTTTAGAACGCTTTTCGCTCATTTCACCCTTTTAAATTTCGATTTTTTTTTAATTTTGTTCTTAGAGAGCATTTACATCGTATAAGTAACTACAATGCCCAATTTCAAATTTCTAGCTCCTTCAGTAAAAAAAAAAAAAAAAATTGCAATTTTAGATCGTTTTTCGCTCCTGCAGCACCCTGGGATTAGTGGCACCGACGTAAAATATAGCCTATGTTGGAGCAGGGATTGTCATCAAAAATTTGCCACCATCACTTTTGAAAAGGGTTCGGTAGTTTCAGAGATTCCTTAGAAATTGTAATTTAGAATGTTTTTAGAACGCTTTTCGCTCATCTCACAGTTTTAAATTTCGAATTTTTTTAGAATTTGTTCCTAGGAAGCATTTACATCTTACAAGTAACTACCATGCCAAATTTCATGTTTCTAACACCTTCAGTAAAAAAAATCGAAATTTTAGAACGTTTTTCGCTCATGCACTCCCCTGGGGGTAGTGGCACTGACATGAAATATAGGCTATGTTACAGCAAGAACTGTCACCATCGGTTTGCCACCATCACTTTTGAAAACAGTTCTGTAGTTCCAGAAATTCCATAGAAATTGTAATTTAGAATGTTTTTAGAACGCGTTTCGCTCATCTCACCCTTTTAAATTTCGATTTTTTTTAGAATTTGTTCTTAGAGAGCATTTACATTTTATAAGTAACTACCATGGCAAATTTCATGTTTCTAGCTCCTTCAGTATAAAAAAGTCGAAATTTTAGAACGTTTTACACTCTTGCACCCTCCCCCCCCCCCCTGTGGTTGTGGCACTGACATAAAATATAGCCTATGTTACAGCAGAGGCTGTTACCATCAATTTGCCACCATTACTTTTGAAAATTGTTCTGTAGTTCCAGAGATTCCATTGAAATTGTAATTTAGAATGTTTTTAGAACGCTTTTCGCTCATCTCACCCTTTTAAATTTCGAATTTTTGTAGAATTTGTTCTTAGAGAGCATTTACATTTTATAAGTAACTACCATGCCAGATTTCAAGTTTCTAGCTCCTTCAGTATAAAAAAATCGAAATTTTAGAACGTTTTTCGCTCCTGCACCCCCTCTAGGGATAGTGGCACCGACATAAAATATAGCTTATGTTGGAGCAGGGATTGTCGCCATCAATTTGCCACCATCACTTTTGAAAACGGTTCGGTAGTTCCAGATATTCCATAAAAATTGTAATTTAGAATGTTTTTAGAACGCTTTTCGCTCATCTCACCCTTTTAAATTTCGAATTTTATTAGAATTTGTTCTTAAAGAGCATTTACATCTTATAAGTAACTACCATGCCAAATTTCATGTTTCTAGCTCCTTCAATATACAAAAAATCGCAATTTTTAGAACGTTTATCGCTCCTGCACCCCCCTGGGGTTAGTGGCACCGACATAAATTATAGCCTATGTTGGAGCAGAGGTTGTCACCATCAATTTGCCACCATCACTTTTGAAATCGGGTCGGTAGTTCCAGAGATTACCCCCTACAAACAAACAAAAAACAATCTTTACTCCTTTATAATATTAGTATAGATAAATAAATAATCGTATACATTATTTCTCTTGACAAACATCCCTTTTTCTAAGAAAATATGAGACGCAGAACGACGAATGAGATACCATATGAAAGGATTTTGAACAGGCTTCTGACATACTAGGTGCGCAACTAGTTTCGGGGTTTCACTCATAGATGGCGCTAATGGCCCATGTAGTCTAAGAGATCCTACATAAGAGAGAGATTGGACATTGACGAAATGTCCGCCATATTAGTTCAAAAATAGATTGATCGCCGTATAATGCAATTTATTTTCTTCCGCATTTAACACTTTTAATTTTATTAAAATCATGGAAAATTCATTTTCTATATCTTCAGAGAGCCATGCAGAATAGTAAATATCTACAAAAACAACTTTTCAAAAGTAAAAAAAGGCCAAGCGTAAAAAAAAAAAAAAAAAAAAAGTTGTGGCTAAAAAATGGTGTGATATCAAATTTCCAAGCTATTATATTGCTTATTTAACTTTTTTCTATTAAATAAGTTATCATATATATAAGTCGAGTGCCTACGTATATGTTAATAGAAATCGTTTTCTCCTGTACTAAATACATCCTAATGAGTTTCTGAAAATTCAATTTTTTTCAAATTATGCATGATGGGCTTGGCGGCCATCTTTGCATATTATTCACAAAATTCTAACCACCCAAATCCGTAGTTAAAATCCGAAGTTCAAAATTGTTATTTAAGCAAATATTTAAGAGTTTCATTTATAGACTTGTATGCTCTGAAAATTGTGACTTAAGATAATGATGACTTATCTTAAAGATTCATCTTATGATTTATTTTTTAGAGTAATTATTAATTTCAAACTCGTAAAAATCAATTTATCAAAATATCAGTCTTATCTAATTTATCTGTCCGTAGTTAGAATCTGAAGTTCGAAATTTTTATAAACATATTACATTGCAAACATATTACGCTTTTACTTTAGAAATTCGGGTGCTTAGAAATATGGAAAGATGGCCGCCAAGCCCATCATGCATAATTTGAAAAAAATTGAATTTTCAGAAACTCATTAGGATGTATTTAGTACAGGGGACAACGATTTCTATTAACATATACGTAGGCACTCGGCTTATATATATGATAACTTATTTAATAGAAAAAAGTTAAATAAGCAATATAATAGCTTGGAAATTTGATATCACACCATTTTTTAGCCACAACTTTTTTTTTTTTTTCTTTTTTACGCTTGGCCTTTTTTTACTTTTGAAAAGTTGTTTTTGTAGATATCATTTCTTTTTTTTTAAATATATTGAACATAATTTAAATAATCTAAACATGAGAAATAATTTAAAAATACATTTTACTTTCAGTCATTGTTTAAAGGGTTAACTAGAAATACCAGTAGATTTTTCAATTAAATTAATTACACTCTTAAAAACAACATACTAAATGTGGCTTGTTATAATACTTGTTATCCTCCGTTAAAAAATATCACTGACTAATCCATTAAATGAATAAAAATGGAATATGTACATAGCGTGTCAGCGCTGCATTTGAAATCAAATGTGATATCACGCTCTTTTATTATTAGCACTAGCTGGCTTCGCCCGCTAGCGGGCCCCTAATTTACACCGGGGCCTCAATCCTTTTAAAACCTTGAATAAGATAAACCACGAACCTCCGACCTGGTTCCACGCTGCCTTCGGCACCGGATAATCCCTTAATTTGCACATCGAATTGTATAAACCTGTAAACAAACGAACTTCCGACACGGACAGCAGTCGTGCTGCGCACGCTCAAGTTCTATCTTCCACCACCAGGTAGCGCAATCTGTTCTATACGAACCTCGGGCACTGAAATCGTTAAGGCTATAGATGTCGAGTCGAATGAGCTATACCCCGTCGTGATCTAGCCCATAGAACCAGAGATAAGAAAGTGCCCACTGGTGGTGAAAAAACGTACTAAAATCGGAAAGCTCTATAGATGTCGAGTCGAATGAGCCATACCCCGTCGTGATCCGACCCATAGAAACAGAGATAGGAATGCGCCTACTGGTGGTGAAAGCTAATCGCGTTTGGGGGGCAAAGTGGGGGGATGAACACCGGAGATGCATAATCAGATTAGGCGGTCACAGACTTTTCCAACGATGTATCACATGAGGGATATGTTCAAAATTCAGAAAATACCCCCCCCCACACACACACACACCTGCATAATTTGATTAAGCGTTCACAGACCTTTCCAACGATATATCACATGAGAGGTGTCGGCAAAATTTAGAAAAGTGTCCCCTTTGGGGGGAGTGAAAGCGGGAGGATGGACCCCGAAGATACATAATATGAATAAGCGGCCACAGGCCTTTCGAACAATATATCACATGAGTCGGGGGGGGCGCAAAATGTGGGGGTTTCACCTGTGGTACATAACATGAATAAGTGGTCACAGCCCTTTGTAACGATATGTGACATGACGGATATCGTTAAAATTAAGTGTCCCCCCACCCTTGTGTTGGCAAAACGCGCTCCGCCCCTCCCTATAATTTTTGACGCAGCTTTATTTTTAAAATTTATGTTATGTGTTATAAAATATCGTAAAGTTTCAAACAGATAGCCTTATTATACTTCCTAATTTTGTTCACGCTCCTCCCCATCCTCTCCCCCGAACTGTGACGCGCCATTCTTTTTTATAATTTTTTTATCATGTGTTATAAACCATCTTAAAGTTTAAAACAGATCGCATTGGAATTTAATATATTTGCTGAAATTACTATTATATGTAGAATAATATAGAAATAAACCCTCCTTTAGATTGTAATTGAGATATATGAACAATTTTTAGAATTTATGAAAGCTGATTTTTATTTATTTATTTATTTATCTATCTATTTATTTATTTTTTGTTTATTTATTTATTTTTTTTGCATTGCCCTGTGCATGTTTGGAATTTCTTAGCAATTTCTTAGATTTACATTATTTTATTCAATTAAACATTGTACTGTTACAATAAATTTAAATGGAAACTTCACTTCTAAAACAAAAATAATTTAACAACTGGATTTCATTAATTTATAGAAAAATGACGTGAAAGGTATTCCTGCAAACGAAATGCCTGTCCTTTACCGTTTTTTTTTTTTTTTTTTTTTTTTTTTTTATAGAAATAAATGAATCACCTTTAATTCATTTCAAAAGTTTTGTTTACGTTTGGAAAGAAATTTTAAATGCCGATAACTCTTAATGTATACATTTTAGAAGGTACATCTTCCCTCAAAAACTAATTTATTTTTAAAGATCTTTCAAAAACGTATATTATATATTTAAAATATTTTTTAAAGCATAAACACTACGTCTGATTACTTTATTTTACAATATTTTAAGAACACGCATTTTATCAGACAATTAAATGCACTAAACAAACACGAGTGAAAAATTGACCTGGGCCAGGATTCGAACCTGGGACCTTACGCATACTGTGCCGCCGCTCTGCGACTGAGCCACCCAGATCGTTACGCTTGACGGGAATTTCTCATACTTATTCATGTTGGAAACAGTCATCTGCCACAGTTTGCAGTCATATTTAATTGTTTGATAAAATGTGTGTTCTTATAATTATGAAGTTTTATTTTAAAAAAAATATCTTCAGAAGAAAATGGCTGACTTGCAGATGAAATTTGATGTTGTTATAACTTGTAACTGATTTGTGCTATTATAATACAGACTATCCGCCACTGGCGACCAGTTTGGTCTCCCTTAAATGTATGTTAAGCATTGTAACACGTTACTTTTATTCATAATTTAATTTTTTTCCTTAATCCTTCGCCAAACCGGATGATTCTAATAGACAAATCAAGAGCTTTTGTGATGATGGTAGCATTTTGCATATTTTTTGTTGTTATGTATTTCATCTTCCATGATAAAAACCGCTTAACCCACTTAAGCATTTGTCCTTCATGTCCGTTTGCTTATCAGTTGCAATATTTTCGCTAAGGCGGAGATTCTTAAACATATTAAGTAATTTTTCGTAATTGGGTCCATTGCCAATTGGCGTATTTTAGTTAATACGATTTGATGCAATGAAGTCTATTTTGTGAAAGTCTTTAATGATATCCACATTTACACTGAACCATATTGTTGCTAATATTTGTTTTTGTTTTTCGTTAACTTTGGCTGTAGACTCGATTGCGAAAGATTATAAAATCTATCATTATTCTCATCTAAAACGTCTTGAGTAATGTGCCATAATCGGGCTACATATTATTACACGTAATTTTCGAGTATAGTTTGGTGGAAAATTGAACTTTTGAAGGCCAGTTTTGATAATCGCATTCCCTTTAAACCATATTTTCTCTCAGGACTTTTTTCCCATGACGTACAATCTGATTAAAATTCGCGAACTTCCTTTTAGATGCCTAGTACGACTTTGTTTTTCTCTGCTCCCCTTTCTTGATATTGTTCGGGAGTTTTTATAATAGCGTAATTCTCTTATTTCGGCATGTCTGCTTAATGTCTACTGACTATTAAGATTCGTAACAGGTAAAATACGCCGCGCCAACATTGGCACCTATAATTCTAATTACAGCAACCCGTTTTTTCTCTCTATATTGTAACTCTATAGTTAATATTACGTAGTAGAAATATAAAAGACTATTGAAGACGGTTCTATTGATATAGTAGATATAGATATGTATAGTATATTCATGGGTATATAATATATGATTAGAATATATATATATCTCATATTCATTCCGTTGGATATAACATACCCCAAATAAAATTTCCATCGTAAATGTCTAATCTAAAAACCATCAATATGATTTTATGTGTTTAGTAAGTGTATACAAAAATAATTTTCTGCATTATTTTACTTTAATTCTATATTATTAACCATTTTTAATGATGGGTCCTTTTGGGTACAGTTGTCGCAGACGCATCGGGGTATCATTTTGGTGCCAAAATGGCGATTTTATGCCTGGCCAACCTGGCGTTTTAGGCTAGATTTTGCTTCGTATGGCAACCTGGTAGAGCAGATTCCGCATGCTTTATAATAAATTGAATATTGTGTGTTTTATAACAAATTAATGATTGTGTGTGTTTTTAAATAAAATTGTGTGTTTTTTTTAAATATAAAATGACTTATTTCATAATAAAATAAAAGCAACATGCTGTTTTAGCAATCTCTAACAGGTGTCTGAAAATGGGATTTTCTCGCCAAGATGGCGCAAAACAAAAATCGCGCCAACACCGAGCGTCTGTGACAGCTTTTCCAATTTAAAATGCATGCCGTTCACATTTTTCATTCAAAATAGAAAATAGATAAATAAAAAATAGGTACTTTTCCGTTATACGGACACCATGCCAAAATGTATGCTAATGCATAATGTATGTAAATGTATGCTTGGCGACAATGGTGTCCGTATAAAGGAAAAGTACCAAAAAATAATATAAATCAAAACATTTGATTTCAGAATCAAAGTATCGTTTCTAATTTGAACACGTGAAGAATAAAAGCTGGTATTGGCGATTTTAAAAATGATATTGGCGAGATTTGCACCCAAGTAACATAAAAGTACTTAATGATGTTATGTATTTTATAAATGTATATTAAATTACTATTTGGAACGCGATTGGTCATTAACAATGGTAAATATGATTGGCAATTAACAATCATTTTAGGTGATCTCTCTTCCTGCCACGTATAATACATAAATATCAAATTAACTGACGATTCGTTTCGAAATTTGATTCATTAAATATTATTACATGACTTGTATTTGTTTACATTCAACTTTGTCAAGAAAAGATTCCGAAGGAAGTTGAGTTGTAAAGCACTTCATCAAGCAGAATTATGGTAAACTTTGATGGTCTTAGTCTTACAGGTCCTGGTGCAAATTACTTTTTTGACACCAGGCAGCGCTCCAAAAAATCATTCATGGAAAACTTATTTTACGAACGATTATCTCCATGGTTTAATGGTTTAATATTTTAAAACTTCACGACGAATGAATCTTTTTTTTTTTTTTTTTTTTTTTTTGTTTACTTTCATGGATAGAGAATTTGAACTGCGAAGCTAATTTGAACTGAAGTTATTGCAGAATATATACCTAATTGAACGTAAGTCATCTCTCAAATATTAATTTATTTTGAACGATCTTTCTAAAAATGTCACATTTATGAAGTTTTATTCGAAAAAATTATTTTGAATAAAAATGGCCACCTGGCATATGAAAAAGCGATACGGGCATTCCGGAACTGTTGATCAGTCACATGACTTACGGTTTTATTATAGAGATGGTACATGGTCGTTGGCATGTTTTATCTCTGTTTTGGCATAATTTTTTAATCGCCAAGTTAATTAACAGTTTTTTGCTAATTAAGGATAGAAAATAATATTTTTTTACACTGAATTTTATAAAAGCACATAGATTACGTAATTACTTGTCCAAAAATGCAATCCTTTTTTTATTCTGCCGAATATTAAGGTCTGTAGGTTGTTTGAAAAAAAAAAGTTTGACGAAGAAAAAAGTGATCATTTTTAGTATCTCGACGTTTTTAAAAAAAATCTATATCTCTGTTTATAAATCACTTATGAAGATGAGTTTGGTCTTAAATTGAAGAAATTCTTCATTAGATTCTTCTAGTTTCCGTTTTTTTTTTCTGCGACGCTTGGTTTATTTGATATCTGATATTTTAATCTGGCATGTTTTGTCGATTTAACATTGCGAAGTTGATTCCTGTAAATAAGCAGTAGCGGTCTAGTTCAGTTCTTGGCGTTGTTTGTGTGGCGTTTTTTTTTTTAAGCTTGGCTTGGCAGAGCGACCGCCCTGCTTGATAAGTGTATTTTCATTTTAATGAGTAAGAAATGTCCGCCATTTTAGTTCAATTGCCAATCTCTCTCTTATGTAGAATCTTTAATGTAGTCGACATACATGTCGAAAGTTGTGTTTTTCTAATAGCTTGGATATCTATTAACAATAACCAGTCGTAATAACAACACATATCGAAACGCAAAAATATTTTTTCTAATAACGAAAATGCCGAGTTTTGTGCCAAGTAAACAGCATTTGCGGGAAGCTTTGCTTTCCTGCTTTAACTTGAAAAAAAATGCAGCTGAAGCACGTCGTTTGCTTGAGGAGGCCTACGGCGAACATGCACCATCGAAAACTACCTGTAAAAATTGGTTTAAACGCATCAGAAATGGCGATTTCGACACAGGTCAAGGAGCGCTCCGGAAGACCAAAAACAGTTGTGGACAGAGACGGATCTAGACTAAATTTTAGCCGGGTAAGCTTGTAGATTTGCACCCACGTCCCCTGCTCCCAAGAATATCAGAATAAAGTCTGCGTAAACAATTGCTTAAGGAAGTAATATTAATTCCCAATACTAAAAATGTGTATTTTTAATATGTATTTTTTCTATATAAAAAGTACAATATTACACAATGCAAAATCTATGAATTTTAAATAAATAAAAATTTGTTAAAAATACTGGTGGCAATGTGATATTTTATATAATGTAATATAAACTGATTATTATTTTTTTTTTATACTTAAGCAACGAAAGTAAACAAAATAAAATTGAATATCTTTTCATGTGAATTTTTAATTTTTCTTTATTCTTAATCTTTTATGATTCCTCATTTTTGCGCCCTTCCAAGTATTGCACCCAGGGCAGCTGCCCCGGCTAACCCCTCCCTTAGATCCGTCACTGGTTGTGGACGCCGATCTGCAAGCGTGAAGATGATACGCAAGCACAAGAACAACTTGCAGAGCCATTAAACATGACTCGCCAAGGTATTTCCAAATGTTTACATGCCATGGGAAAAATTTAAAAGGAAGAAAAATGGGTGCCGCATGAGTTGACTGAGAGACAGATGGAAAATCGAAGAGCCACTTTCGAAATTTTGCTTTTGCGGCACAAAGAAAGAGTTTCCTGCATCGAATTGTTACTGGCGATGAGAAGTGGATTGTAAAGAATTGAGTCTCTTCACCCAGGTGCAGTGTGTGTCATCCTAGTCCTTCCTGTGAGAACGCTTAGAAGGAAACTTTTCTTGCATACCTTCCCACGCTAGCGTAGCTTTGAAGAAAGGCAAAACGCCGAATATCTTTTGTGCTACGAGCGAAACGTTCGGACATTGATGCATCGGAAAAGGGTCACCCAAGTAGGGGCCATATGCTTTGATCTATGCCGGAGCTGGGGCAGAGATAGCATCTGCAGGGAGAGACGATCTCTGCACACGAATTTATGTCTGCACACGATTCTATGCCCTTTGTCATAGAATATCCAATAACGGACTTGTTATAAATGGGAATGACGTATCCCAAAGCTGCTGAAAGGCTGAAGAGTTTCAAGATGCTCCGCCTCGACAAAATCCCCACCCCTAGTGAAAAATCCCCTGTGAGAGATTAAAAGTTAGAGAGATCAGTTTTAGAAAAGATCTCAAGAGAAGTTTCTCTCTAGGTGAGAGGGTTAGAAACATCTGTTTCGGTCTTAGCGTAGAGACGTTAGAGAGGTCGATCCTCTGTTGTGAGGATACCTCACTAATCCAAGAAAGCCCCGATTAAGAGAAGGCACGACAAGTGCAAGTGAAGGAGTTCTTAACTCTGATTCATCGTAGCAACGAAGATATTCCGAGGTACGGAACGGGTACATCTCGGCCCGAGCGAACTTAATACTGTAAATACGGCAGACTGTGCTGTGCAGAAGACTTTGTTGTGTGAGTTAAACTCCGAGTCAAGGGATCCTTAATTGAAAGTTGATGACCCACGAAAAATAATTAAATGATGTAACTAACCCTTGTATATATTAATATTAGAATCGATATTATTCATAATAAAAGTTCTATTTTCTAATTCTACAAAAATTCTCTTTGCCATTGATTCGATTCGCTACCATTTACCAACATTATCGGGTCGGCTTAGAGGAGGTGTTACAGGATATATTTAGAGAATCCCAAACGAAAAAAATTGTGGCTTTCACCTGGCGAAGCATCAACATGGAATCACGGCCAAATCGCTTCGGAAAGAAGACAATGCTCTGCGTTTGGTGGGACCAGAAAGGAATCGTGTACTATGAGCTGCTGAAACCAGGCGAAACTGTTAATGGGGATCGCTACCGACAACAACTGAATAATTTGAACCATGCATTGCTCGAAAAACGGCCAGAAAGGGACATGGGATACGAACGAATGATATTGCAGCACGACAACGCTCCGTGTCATTGCACTTCCATCTCCAGGACACAATCAAAACACTGAAATGGGATCTGCTACCACACCCGCCGTATTCACCAGATATGTCTCCTTCCGATTATCACTTGTTCCGGTCGATGGCGCATGACTTTGCTGGGCTACACTTAGCCAATTTCGAAGAAGTGCAAAATTGGTTGGATGAATGGTTTCGGTCCAAAAACGCGTCTTTTTATCGTCGCGGTATTCATGAATTGCCAGAGAGATGGCAAAAATGTATAGCTAGCGAGGGACGATACTTTGAATAAATAAATGTTTGCATTTCTCTTAAATTTTTCCATTTTTTATAGATAAAGAAACCCAGAAACTTAGTTGCGCACCTAGTAGTACAAATAAATTTTCCTAAAACATGTTTTTTGATTAAATTTTGCTGATAGTTAAAAATTAAATCGGCATTGTTATCATAAATGAAATCAAAGGTTTTCCTCAAATCAGTGTTGCCACAAAAATAAAATACTGCATTATCAGATGACGTCATCCTATAATGCAATTAAAATACGATTGTTAATTTATTTCTTGCGCGTACTTTTTGAAAAAATACCGCGCTTTAATCGGGTTTTTACGGGTGGATCCCCTATTGTTTGTTTTCTTTGTTTAATCATGGCTGTGTATAAGCGTACTGTATCGGAGCACCAGTAGATTACGTAATTTAAGGATTATCTTCCATTAAATATGCAGTTCATTAGGATTCACAAAAATTGTAAGTATTTATTTTTTAATATTATATTAAGCTGTTAATACGCCAGCGAAATCTGGATGTCACTTAAATGGCTGCTTGGACCACAAAGTTTGAACATCCCATGTTTAAGTTCCCATAGGCTTGCAAAAAAGTGGTGTACCAAATATTGATTTATGTATTTAAGACCATTTTGCAAAACCTGAGGAAATGCTTTCATATAAATTCCCCAAACGTCTGATTCAGTGTTTCAATTTTTTTATAATTAGTTTTTTTTTTTTTTTTCAGTGTAAGGGTCTTGGCAACCTAGAGAAATTACCTTGACGAGAGAAGAAAATTTGGCAAAATATTTTCTGGCAATCTATTTCCATTTTCTTATACACAAGCAATCATTATATATATTATTTCTGTTGTCAACATCCTTTTTTCTATGCACATACAAAACATACAACGATTAATGAGGTATTAGTCGAAAAGTTTTTGAACAAGTTTCTGAGATAGTACAACCACATTTCGTTAAAACGCATTGTTTGATTAAAAAAAAAAAAAAAAAAAAAAAAAAAAAACAGTTAATTAAATATTAGTGCTAAAACGTACCAGGAAATAATCTCAAAGATTGCAGTGCGAAAGCTTCACACGGGTCCTTCTAGTCACTAATAAACGTCCTATCACCGCCCCCCCCCCAAGCTCACAAAGTTAAAAATCTTCAAACTTCTTTAATTTTTTTAAACTTTCTTTTCTCTATTTGTTACTTTATCTATACTAATAAAAGAAAGTTTCGCTCTGTGTCTGTCTCTGTGTGTGTGTGTGTGTCTGTTGGCGATGGCTAGGAAAATTTAGCGCACCTAGAAGTCTGTAAATTTAGATTTAGGTAGTCCAAACCCTCTCCTGGTGTACCTGAGCGTCAGAATTTTAATATTTTAATTACTTTCTGAAATATTAATTAAAATGCACAAAGAACTCTCATTAAAAATACGCTTTTATTCTATTGGGTTGGTTGGTTCACTGGTTGGTTGCATCGATTCTTCACAGAAGTAATTAAACCAGAGTAGCGATGCATAAATAAGGATTTCTAACTAAATAGTGTCAATATGGATTGAAGTTATCAGAGTAGAGGAGCCATGCGATTGTCGCGCCACCTGTACATGACAAATTACACATACGTCCCACTGATTGTAATATATTCCAGACACATTTTTCTTCATGACAATTAGTCGGGTTTAAGTTTTTTTTTTTTTTTTTTTTTTTTTTTTTACATGGCATGGCATGGCATTTATTATTATGATGGAGATTGTTAATACAGAAAACTTTATTTAACAGATTCTTTTTTATATTTGCGGGAATGAAGAGGGGCAAGGGTCTAATTACATTTAAAATTCAAGTTGTATTTCTAGAAAGCAGTTACCAGAATTTCCGAGTAATAGTGTAAGCCAAATTTCAAATTAAGTTCCTAGCTTAACCAGATGAATCAATCATAAAGATGTACTGTGATCCTCCTAATTAGTTATTTGTTGAAGACCACTTGAACAACCCCCGCCCCCCTCCCGGCCCGTCCTTCAAGGTTTTTTCTCTAACTCTGCTCCGTTTCCATATCTCAGAAACTATCTTTCCGATTTCAACGCAAGTGATTTCAAACATTATAATTAATTTAATAGTCACCCTTTATAACATTAAACTAAATTTATGAGTAGCGGTTACCACTATTTACGAATAACAGTTTAAGCCAAATTTGTAATTAAATTCAAAGCTTAAGGAAACGAACGAATTTTGAAAGATGCATAGTAGTCCTCCTAATTAGTCATTTGCTGAAGGGCACTTGAACATCCCCCCCCCCCGGGACCTCCTTCAAGGTTTTTTCTCTAACTATGCTCCGTTTCCATATCTCAGCAACTATCTTTCCGATTTCAACGCAAGTGATTCCAAACATTATAATTAACTTAATAGTCACTCTTTATAACATTAAACTAAATTTATGAGTAGCGGTTACCACTATTTCCGAATACTTGGGTAAGCCAAATTTGTAATTAAGTTCCTAGCTTAAGCAAACGAACGAATTTCGAAAGATGCATAGTGCTTCTCTTAATTAGTCATTTGCTGAAGGGTGCTTGAACAATCCTCCCCCCCCCCCGGCCCCTCCTTCAAGGTTTGTCTCTAACTATGCCCCGTTTCTATATATCAGCAACTATCTTTCCGATTTCAACGCAAGTGATTCCAAACATTATATTTAACTTAATAGTCACCCTTTATAACATTAAATTAAATTTATGAGTAGCGGTTACCACTATTTACAAATAAGAGTTTAAGCCAACTTTGTAATTAAATTAAGTTCCTAGCTTAACAAAACGAACGAATTTTTATGCATACATAGTGGGCCTCCTAATTAGTCATTTTCTGAAGGACACTCGAACATCCCCTTCCCTCGGCACCTCACTCAAGGTTATTTTCTCTAACTGTGCCTTATTGCAATAACTGGGCTAATAATGTTCCAATCTTCTCGAAACCAGCTCAATTTTGTAGTGCGCCTACTATACAGTAACGTAGGCAGCGGGGACCTGCCTCAGAAGTTCGTACGGAAAGAGGTTTGTTTAGAACAGAATGCTCCCCTGGCGGTGGTAGGGGGAAATAAAAGATTTTCTAGAGCGTACGAGCATGCCGGGTATACGGTTCCGAAGCCATCGTAGACCGTGGCCAGAGTTCCGTTTTTTAAGAGATTTGAGTTTATTACAAGGGCTCGGGCAACGCCGGGCGGGTCAGCTAGTTATAATTATAAATAATAATTTAAAATCCATCCCCCCACACTAAATTGCCTCTCCTTCTCCACCCCCTTCTTCCTACCACACAAAACTTTTCTTTTTCTGTCCCAATTGTAAATTTTTATTAATGATAATAACTAGTTTGTTTCTTTATTGTTTCAATAAATAATCGCTCATCTAAATTCCCTCCCCAGTATAAAGTATGCAAAGTTGAAAAATGTTGAAGATCTTTAATATTTAATTATTTTCCTGCCATATTTGTATCTCTATAGCAGGTATGACAAACTTGTTTACCGCTGCAGGCCAAATTAAGCATTATATAACAATCCCGCGTGCCACATAAAAAAATAGATAATATTAATTAACCATTGCACAGAATAAAATTTGTTCTTACAAAACACAGCAATTTTAAAGAAATATTCAGGCAAAGCTATTATCATATTGGGTTGTCCGGAAAGTTCTTTCCGTTTGGGAAAGTTGGTTCGTACCTGAAAATTCTGTAATTTAATTATTAGACATTAATTCCAATAGCTAATGTCTAATAATTGACAGGCAGAATTTTCCGGTACGAATTGGTTTTCACAAATGAGAGGAACTTTCCGAACAACCCAATGCATATAGTTTATTTTGTCTTATTTTTCGAAAAAAATACTCAAAATTACTTTTCATCAACCAAATTTATAAAGTTTAATGGACCTTACCCACGAGTGGCAACAGCCATGCCTCTGAGGGTATATACCCTCTGAAAAAGACTGTTTACTGGACGAAGGGGAAGCAGAGTTAAAATGTTCTTCACGCCTATTGGTGTTTTTCTTCTCTTTACCCGCAAATGACGTGACGTGGGTAAAGTCCATTGAATTTTCTAAATTGTATACAGGGTGAATCTAAACTCTTGGGCAAAACTTTAAGGGGTGATAGTACAAATCAAGACAAACAATATTAAATAGGAAACTAAGGGTCCCAAACGTCTTTCGAGGGAGATAGGCGCCATTAAAGTTTAGGGTTCAAATTATTATAATAAACGGAAAAATTGGTCGATTCGTCTGCGGTTTTCGTTAAAACTATTCTTTATGTCAGTATTTCTTAAAAATAAATTTTAAAGATAAAGTTCAAAAAATGCCAATAGAGGGCGCTTTAGAATATGGAGTAACGAAAAACTATTTTTTATCGTTATTTTTTGTATCTCATTAAATGCTTTCTAAAGCTTAGACTTATACTTAAATTTTGAGCTCAAAATCTGAATCATTGAGAGTGGTTAAGTAGCGCAAACTGAACTGCGTTCAGGAGTTGAAATTTGAAACACCTCCCTCCACTCCTGAATACAGTTCAGTTATTCCCGATCTTGGTGTCGTAGACCAGGCAGAAACAATATGAGTTCAACCGGGATAGCTTAGTTGGTAGAGCTTGGCAGCTTCAGCCAAAAGATCCCAGGTTCGAATCCTGGCCCGGACATTTTTCGCCCAGTTGGAAAATTACAACTCATGATTTCTTTACCAATTTGAATAATTGTGTTAAAATTAATCCAGGCAGAAACTACTACCCCCTACACGTAAAATAAACGATAGAGTAATGACAAAATTAAATAGAAAATTGATTCATAACAGACATGAACAATTTCTCTGCGCAAAATAAAAAGAAACAATTTGATGTATGCATGTAGTGCGCAATATGAATGAAGGTTGACACGTAGAAAATGGTACACGCATGATGTTCGTGAGGAATCACAAAAACTGCTCGAAAAAGTGCCCACCAGCAACGATGCAGGCCTCGCACTGCCGGCGGAGGGAGTTGCGAACATTAGTGAATACCCCGGGCATCTCCCGGATATCGACTGCTACGACGGCAATCCTCGCAATCAGGTCCTCGTTGGAGTCGACGGTAAAAAAAAATAGTTGTTCATTACTCCAAAGTCTAAAGCGCCCTCTATCGGCCTTTTTGAACTTTATCTTTAAAATTTATTTTTAAAATAATTTTTTTATTTAATTTTGTCATCCCTCTATCGTTTATTTTACGTGTAGGAGGTAGTAGTTTCTGCCTGATCTACGACACCAAGATCGGGAATAACTGAACTGTGTTCAGGGGGTTCAAATTTCAACTCCTGAACACAGTTCAGTTTGCGCTACTTAACTACTCCCAACGATTCAAATTTTAAGCTCAAAATTTAAGTCTAAGCTTTTGAAAGCATTTAATCGGATACAAAAAATAACAGTAAAAAATAGTTGTTCGTTACTTCAAAGTCTAAAGCGCCCTCTATCGACATTTTTTTAACTTTACCTTTAAAATTTATTTTTAAGAAAATACTGACATAAAGAATAGTTTTAGCGAAAACAGCAAACGAATCGACCAATTTTTCCGTTTTTTATAATTATTTGAAATTTTGACCCTAAACTTTAATGGCGCATATCTCCTTCGGAAGACGTTTCGGACCCTTAGTTTCCTATTTAACATTGTTTGTCTTGATGTGTACTATCACCCCCTTAGAGTTTTGCCCAAGAGTTTAGATTCACCCTGTATATTTAAAAAAATGATCGTACACGCTAGTCTGTTAATCTAGATCTAGCAAAGGCATAGCTACCAATTTCTTAGTGTTTTCTTCAATTAAAAAAGTAAAAAAAACATATTTTGAATCAGAAAATTTATGTAATAAAATGTGTCTTGTATCTGTGTGCTTATTATTTGATTCAATTTATTAAATACATTTTCGGGTTAAAATTATGTTAATTTGACTGGAAAATTAACAAAAGGTTGCACATTATACTTTAAAAATTTGGTCGAATGATGAATAATTACAGAAATTTGGAACCTCATATCTATATATTTTCGCATTATTATGAAATCGCACTGAATTTTGCTTAACTGCAGTAATAAATTCTGAACAATAATTTCAATATCTGGCATTAGAGGTGAAGTAAACAGATTAAACTGATTTTCATATTTCTTGAAATTCAAAAATCATCTTTTGAATTCATTTTTCAGTATTTAAAAAATTTCCATTCCGATGACTTTTAGGTAGCTTTCAATACGAAAGCTACCTATTGCAGTCGTTCGGAAAAAAGCAATTCCAAAAAATGTTGGTATATTTTCACCGATCATGACCCCTCAGACCCCCAAACCACCCTCCGTTCAAATGTTGATTTATATATATATATATATACAGGGTCTGTTCTGAAACTAGTAGGACTCATTTAAAAAATATATATATATTCATGAGAATAGTACAAACGATTAGAATTCTTCAAAGCAGCACCCTTCCGCATCTACACACTGCTGCCAGCGAGTTTTCCAGTTTCCGTACGTCTCCAGGAACGCCTGGACCGGAATGCTGTTTAGCACCCTCGTCACGGCCTGTTGAACCGCCTCTATCGAGCCGTGATGCTTCCCCTTGAGCGTCGATTTTATTCTCGGGAATAGAAAAAAGTCTGGCGGGGCCAAGTCGGGGCTATAGGGGGATGAGGCAGCGTTGCCACATTGTGCTGGGCAACTTCACTACGCGAAACGCTGTGTTTCTCGGCGTGTTGTCACAATCTCAAAAACTTGGGTTTGAGGAATGCTCAATTCATCAGCAATCATTCTGACATTCATCCTACGATCACTATTCAGTAAATTTTTCAGTTGCGACACATTTTCTTTGATCTTGGTGGTCTAAGGGCGTCCGGAGCGGTCGTTGTCTTCCACTCTTCCCCTACCTTCTCGCCTCGGAACAGCTTGTGCCACTCAAAAACACCCGATCTACCCATGGCAGCATGACCGTAGGCCTCCTTAATCATGTCGTGAGTCTCTTTGCCCGTTTTACCAAGCTTTACGCAAAATTTGATCGCTTATCACTGCTCCATGATTCTTCGTGACGAGACGTTTCGACAGGGGTTCTCAGTACAAGCGACCTGCTCTTTTTAACGGCCGAGAGCTGACTGCCGATTTTTTCCAGCATTCCCAATATCCCCCTCCATCGATCGTACACGCGCAGATCGCCTCTCGTCCGCCCGTTCGCTCAGGAAAAAATCATTCCTACTAATTTCAGAACAGACTCTGTATATCTCGAATCTTTTAGGTCATTTTAGTCCGTGGAGTTAGCGACAAATTTCAATAAAATATTTCACTTCCGGATACCAGTATGATATTTGGTCCAAAGATTATATATATATACTAAGAAACAAAAAATCACCGGGAGGAAATTGATCAGATGTCAAGATCCCTCCCGGGGGGGAGGTAACGCGGTTGAATGTCGTATGGCAGATATTGAACTCATTTTATTTTTTATGCTTATTTTTGTGTACTAAAGCTTTAAAAAGTTTGTATATTATATAAAATATGTATCCACTGACCATGTAAGATTTTATTGCAGAAATATTGATATTTAGGGTATAAATGGCCTTTTTGATGAAAAGAAAATCTCAAAACTTTTTCTGTAATTTTCGAAAATCTTTTTTTTTTCAATAACTTGAAAGTATATTAAAGCTTTGAAACTTTTATATGTTAAGTAAACCATTCTTATGTTCGCAGTGTTAAATTTTGGTGTATTTATAATGATTTTTAGGTTATAAAGGCATAAGTTTAATATTTCCGCTTTTGACAAATTACATCAGCTTACAAATTATTTCCTTTAATATTCACAGAAGCTCTGTTCCCGACGAGCTAAGCTCGCTAACCCCTGTCTAGATCCCTCAGCCTCTAAACAGACTACATTTGCATAGATTTAAAAAAGATTATCCGATTACGCAAGTGTTACGAACTCGCACTCTTTGCTGATTACAGCTGACCAACCTGTCTACGCCTTGCTGAAATCCCTACAGTGGGCTATGCCATATAAATATAGGGAAGATAAAATTATAATTACATTAGGTGGCCTCCATATATAAATGACCGTTGCATCTGTGATTGGTATATGGCTTGAAGGAAGTGGATGGGCTGATAACCTTGTAGAAGCTAATGTAACAACATCAGAAAGAGGGGAAGGATTATTGAAAGTGTCGCACGTGAAGATACGCTCACGTGGTTTCGATTATGACTCTACAAGTCCTGTTGGAGAAAGCCTATCGAAATCGGACAGAAGAAGAAGTTGATGAAACATTTGAAGATTGGATTCAGCGAAGATCAGAAAAGTCGCCTCAGTTTAAGTATTGGCATATCACAAAATCGTTAGAATCTTTGCAGTTAGATCTGGTGCGGAGTATTCGTCAGGGCAATTTGACAGATTTTATTTTCACTTTGGAGGAAATTTGTCCATGGATTTTTGCTCTTGATAGAACCAACTATGCTCGATGGCAGTGGCGTACCCAGGATTTTATTTCGGGGGGGGGGGGGGGGGCTGACTTAAATTTCCATGATGTTCTGCATAATACGAAACACGTTGAATTGTGTTGTAAACAACAATAATTTTTGACAATAAGGACGTAGACAGAGGGGGGAAAGGTGGGGGGGGGAAGGGGTAATTCTGTTCCAAATTTTCCGAAAATTAAAAAAAAATCGGTCATCAGTACTAAAATTCGGACTTAAAAATATATCGCTATTTTTGACAAATGGCCGTCGAAAAAAATCAATTTCGTCAATTGTTCGCAGAAAAAATCTCCAATTTCGTTAAAAGATCATGGAAAAATCCGATTTTCTCAAAAGGCCGCAGATAAAATGCGAATTTCGTCAAAGGGCCGCGAAAAAACGCGAAATTTGTCAAAGGATTACAGAAAAATGTTCAAATGATCAAGGAGAAAACGCAAATTTTGTCAAATGATCGCGGATAAAACCCAAATATCGTCAAATGACTTCTGAAAAAACGCTAATTTCGTCGGGCTGCAGAAAAAGAGGGATTTTTATCAAAGGGCCGCGGAAAATAGGCTAATTTCAAGAAAGGATCGCGAAAAATAACACGTATTTCGTCAAAGGGCCGCAGGAAAACGCGACTTTCGTCAAAGGATCCCCCCCCCCCCCAAAAAAAAAAAAACCCGCAAATTTAGTCAAAGAGTCACAGAATAACCACGAATTTTGTTAAAGGGCCATGGTAAAAACATGAATTTTCTCAAAAAGACGTGGAAGAATGCACATTTTAACAAAAGATCACGGAAAAACGTTAATTTCGTCAAAGAATCGCAAAATAAATAAATAAATAAATAAATAAATAAATTACGTATTCCGTTAAAAGAGTTGCGAAAAAAAACGAATTTCATCAAAGCATCGCAAGAAAACGCGAATTTCGTCAAAGGGCCGTGATAAAAAACTGAATTTCATCAAAGGGTCGTGGAAAAAAAAAACAGCGGTCTCTTTAAAAAACAGCACACATACAAACATCTATGTTTATATAGGTATTGATTTTAAACTGAAATAATACACTGAACTAACTTTTTAAAAATCCGGTTAACAAAATCTGGTTTAAAGGAACACAATCGAACCACAGCCGAATCAACCGAACAACCGAACAATAATCCACAACCGAAAATCAATAATGAATGGCAAATCTTACTTGACATTGCCATTCACAAAAAAAATTTCAGTACGTGCATTTGCTGATTTGGTGAAATTCCTTTAAAATGATCAATTTAACAATAAGTGTTGCACACACAGAGCAATATACATAGAGCTAAAATTTAAAGAATGTGTGATAGATTCTTAAACTAGATCCCGTTTGAAAAAGAGAATATATATTTTTTAAAGGGCAAGGAAACTATCATTTAACCATTATCTACAAAACGTTGACCTATCCTGCATGTAAAGTGGACATACGGGATATATGGATACATCACACCCATTATTATATGCATACCAGTATCATACGTCGTGCATTACGCTATATATAAAATTTTCTTAGAACGCTAAAAAAACATTTACCCCATAAACATATGACAATTTGGTGCTTCTGAAGATTTCCTGATCTTATATCTCACTTTTAAGATCTCCCTCCAAAAAATTTCTCAATTTCCTTTCAACAAAAACTCTCATACAATATATTTTTGTAGAATTCATACAACTGTTTATGAGCTGTATATCTCGTCTTTTATTTCCTTTAAATCCAAGAATTATTATTAAATGAATTTGAACCAAAATATATCAGATACTCAGATGATTAAGGAAGATTTGAGGGGAGTAATTGAATGTTAAAATTTCTTACTAGAACACTAAAAATAAAAAAAAATAAATACATTTTTTTCTTTTTGCTAATAAGAATATGTGATGTGTAAATAGCAGCATAAAGAAGAGCTCAAATAACCAGAATAAAAAATATATCCAACATCATAAAAGGAGTTCCGATTTTTCACTGTAAAATGAAAAGAGATAGATAGCAAGAGGCTCTTTTTATAAACATATACACACAAAATGTTTTTATACACATATATTAAATAACGACTTTGCTTATTATTTGTGCATTGCACAAGTAATAATAATGACTTTAAACTGTTACAAATGAAAAATACTGACTGCAAAGTTAGGACGGAATAAGAAGATAGCGTTAGGGGAGCGTTACCGAACTCCAAAAATGTCTTTGCAGTCAGACAAAAAGTCACTGTGTATTTTACAAATACGAGGAAGTAATCGAGTGCTCAAAGCGAAAGTTAATGAATATAATTCACAGTTAGTTCATGCGCGCATATATAGTGCCTGACTTCCGACTTAGCCAAACTTCTGAAGAGGTTAGCTAAGGTGTCAGTGTGCACTAATATGGGACTAACAAGAAAGACAAGTGCTATACATGACATATATATATAATATTATATATATATGTATACAATATACAAATTTATCTAAGAAGTAAGGAACAAAATCAGCCCTTCTTTTACCATTTTACTCCGACATTTCGGCATGGGAAAGAGGTCTTGTCCCTTTAACCCCCCCCCCCCCCCACACACACACACACACATTTCGGTATGGCATGGAGATGTGTCTGAAAAATGAAAGTTAATAAGCTACTTTTACAGTCAACTCCTCTGCACCTGATTTCCGATTTAGCCAAAATCGATTTGAGATTAGCTGTGGTGTTACTGTGCATTAACATACTTCTGCATTCACAATCTTGCGCCGCCTGTGGGAGAGATTAAAAAACTCTTTAAATTAAACTGTGCTTCTAAATTTGTCGAACTTACTTGTAGGTCTCTCAAATTGAGCATATATGTATTCATTTTTCCAGTAAAACAGGGATGGGGCTATTTTTTAGCCATTTGAAAATACATTTTGTGGTCTCAAGTAAATTAGGTAGCAGGACTGAGGAGGATATTGAATTAACGAAAAAAAAATTCGTTGCATGCCAGAAAATAAAACAAATTTATCTCAAAAAGAAAGAAACAATATCAGCCCTTTTTTCATTTCACTTCGATCTCTTCGGTGGAGGAATGGAGCTGTAACCTCATAACCCCCGTACCCATCGCCTTCTTTGAGTATTGTATGCTGGGGCATCACTGTGCACTAATATATGGGACTAACTATAGAATGGCTGTATGACAGAAGAAAAATTACAAATTTATCTAAAAAAAAAGAAAAAATCATGAGTTTTTTTTTTCATTTTATTTTTTATTATTTCGGGAGGGGGAGCAGTAACCCAATCAACCCCTTCCCCTTCTTTGGAATCAATTTGGACTAATATGGGACTAATGAGAATGGCTAATCCATTGTGACAGAAAACTAAATTAGAAATTTATCTCAAAGAGCAAAAAAGCAGCACTTTTTTATTCCATATTCGACGATTTCGGGAGGGAGCTGTAACCCCTTTAGACCAATTCTAGCTATTTGGTTATAACTGTGGTAACACTGTGCAGTAATATGGGACTAAAGAGAAGAGTGTGGCTAGACCGTTGAATGACAGGGGGGGGGGGGATTACAAATTTCTCTCAAACAAAAAGGTTAACAAATCAACACTTTTTTCATGTCATTTTCGACAATTTTGGAAGGGAGGGGGCTGTAACCCATTAGACTCCTTCCCCTTCTTTGAGTATGCTGTAGTGTCAATGTGGACGAATATGGGACTAACGAGAATGGCTAATCCTCTGTATAACATATAACTAAACTACAAATTTATCTAAAAAAAAAAAATCAGCACTTTTCATTTTATTTTCGACCATATCGGGAGGAGAGCTGTAACCAACCCCATTGCCCTCTTCAATCTCTTTCGGCAACCATGCACTGATATAGGACTAAAGAGAAGAGCGTGGCCTGTCCATTGAATGATAAGAGGGGAAAAATTACAAATTTCTCTCAAACAGAAATAAAAAAAATATCAGTGCTTTTTTTTCATGTCGTTTTCGACTATTTCAGAAGAGAGTGGTGGGCTGTAACCCCATCAATCTCCTTCCCCTTCTTTGGGTATGCTGTGGTGTCTATCTGGAATGTGGACTAATATGGGACTAACGAGAATGGCTATTCCGTGGTGGAAAAGTACAAATTTATCTCAAACAGAAAGAAATAAAGCACTATTTTTTCATTTCGATTATTTCGAGAGGAGGGTGTGTAATTTCATCAGCCCCCTCCCCCTCTTTCGATATACTGTGATGTCAATGTGGACTAACATGGAGCTAACAAGAATGGCTATTTCGCTGTATGACAGAAGAAAAAAATACAGATTTATATAAAAAAGTAAGAATTTCAGAAAACAAAATTAAAATTTTTTCTCAAACAAACAAAAAGAAAATAATCAGCATCTATTTCATTTCGTTCTATTTTGGGAGGGGGCTGTAACCCCATTAGCCCCTTTTACCTCTTTGGGTATAATCTGGTGTCACTGTGCACTAATATGGAACTAAAGCGAAGAGAGCGGAGAGTCTGTTAAATGATAGGGGAAAAATTAAAATTTATCTCAAACAAAGAAAAAAATCAGCACTATTTTTTTCATTTCATTTTTTCGACTATTTCGAGAGGAACAGGGGCTGTAATTCAATCAGCCCCCTCCCCATCTTCGGGTATACTGTGATGTCAATGTGGACTAATATGGGGTTAAAGAGAATGGCTATTTCGCTGTATGACAGAAAAAAAATTACAGATTTGTCAAAAAAAGTAAGGAAAAATCACTTTTTCATTTAATTTCCCACTATATCGGAAGGAGGGGGCTGTAACCCCATAAGCCCTTTTTCTCTTCTTTGGTGTCAATGCGGACTAATGTGGGACTAATGAGAATGGCTAGTCCGCTCTATGATAGAAAAAAATTAAAAATTTTCCAGAAAAACAAGAAAAAAGTTAGCACTTTTTTCACACTACTTTCGAAAATTTCGGGGGAGGGGGCTGTAGCCCCATCAGCCCCCCCCCCCCTTGGGTACGCCCATGCTCGATGGCTGCCAGTGTTTTTATACAATTTAAAGAAACTACTAGAGATGCATCCCGCTGTTTTCTGCGATTTTAAAAAAGGAAATATGTTTGGATCCAAAACTAACAGGAAATTCTCCAGGATGGCACATGATCAATTGCATGAAAAAAACAACAAATTATTGAAAAACACGTCATATAATTTATCACGTCTAAGTGAAGAGAAGGGACTGATACAGTGGATGGTTGCGGGGCCCGAGGTTGTACGAATGACTGAAGAATCATAACTTGAGGTCAGACATCACTTCTGAAAAGCATCATGAAGACACTGCAAGTTTTTAAAATAGATTTCAGACCCATGTTTCTGCTCTTGTTGAAGTATTTCAAAAACACGGCAATCCCTTCGAAGACCGAGAATTGACTACCGTTAACAGTAGTAAGATTGTCCTCCCGAAAGAATGTGCAAGATCTGTTATATTATCGAATTTAATAGGAAAAAACAGTTTGAAGAATTTTTTGAAGATCGCTTGTTACTGGTAAAGGTTAATCCATAACGTCATTAAAAAAAAGAACTTGCCCCTGATAAGTGGACAAAAAAGTTTATATTAAGTCCAAAGACAAGCAAAAGATTCTTGAACTGAGAAAAGACAGTACACTTTTTGCCAAGCTATATGTTGCTAGCCAAGCAAGACAAATGGATGTCAAAGATTTGTCGCACATGAAAACAGTTCTTGTCCACCTTCCATATCTGATCTCGGCAAACTTTGAAAACCCAGCAACAAGTCCGATGTAATATGTTGTATCTTAAAGTCAAGTGGAGTTTCTGAGACGATTGTCATTGAACCTAATGTTTCTTGCGTCATTATCGATGGAGCGGCTTTGGTCCATATGCTTATCCCTCAATTTAGTCTAACCTTTCAGCAATACTGTGATCAGATTGTTGGAATATATGTTTTAATTAGGCTAAAAACTGCAGATAGAGTCAATTTGGTTTTCGACCGCTATCTATATGGAAGGCTTAAAAATGACACAAGAAAGATGAGGGGATCTGGTCCAAGAGTAAATGTGAAATCCAATGTTATCATACCTAAATCCTTTAGTAAGTTTCTTGCTCACAGTAAAAACAAATAAGAATTCTTCGGATTTTTAGCAGAAAATCCCGTCAAGATGGATCTGCCCCTTGTGAAACAAGTGATTTGTACCTACAGAGACACGGTAATTGGATCGCGGCACTTTTGAAGCCATTTCTCCCGTCTCCCATGAAGAAGCGGATGCCCGTCTTTTGCTTCATGTTCGGCATGCTTTTGAATACTCGGGTCATTGAAAGATTATAGTAAAAACTGTTGACAGTGATGTTGTAGTGATTGCCATGTATGCTTTCTCTAGGCTACCAAATCTAGAAGAATTGTCGTTGGAGTATGGAAGTGGAAAACATCTCTAATACCTTCCCATCCACGAGTTGCACAGGAAAGTCCCACGAGATGTTCCAGACCTTCTACCTTTTCCATGCCTTTACAGGAGCTGACACGATATCTAGATTTGCAGGCATCGGAAAATCTACTTTCTGGAAAATATGGATGACATTTCGAGACGTAGACAAGGCTTTTTTGGCCTATTCCAAAGTTCCTGACAATATCACAGAAGATGAAGAGTATTTCTTACTTATTCAGCGGTTCGTCCTCCTTTCATATCATGCATCAAGTTCAGTGGATACCGTAAATAAAGCCAGGCGAATTCTGTTTACACAGCAGAACAGACCTATTGAAAATATTCCACCAACGAGTAACGTTCTCCTACATCACATGAAGAGAGCTATCCTGCAATGTTCTTTATGGACAAACTGTCTTCATCGCAGTTTTCCACGTTTGAATCCGTGTCAATGGGGATGGAAAAAGGTGGACAATGGGTACGAGTCCCTCTGGTCTTCAAACCTGGAAATCACCATGGAAAAGCTACAAGAACTAATTGCATGCAAGTGCAAAGAAACGTACACACGTTGTCGATGTGTAAAATCAGGTATAAGTTGCACTTTACTTTGTAGCTGTGAGGGACAATGCAGTGAATAAAACGCTTTTATTTTGCAAATTTGTAAACATTTTACATTATAACAATGAATTTGTTTTAAATATAAGTTTTTGTTTAAGCTCAGAATCATGGATGTGGCAACTCCGACTGCCTATATTAAAATGCAGTCTAAGCTGCCGACATATAAACAATCAATTTTAATGTAATTGATTTCTAATAAAATTAGTAAGAAACAAACTTTCTTACCTCTAAGTTCCAAAGCGGGACATCGGTGCTCCGGCTGTTCATAATTCCTTATATTTCAAAAAACTAAGCATTCTTGAGAGACGAAAAGACTTGACTCAAAATAAAATTGCAGATATTATTAAACACATCACTATTTAATTGACAAATCACATCACGAACACAACATTTTAAGTATTTACAGCCTTTTAACTGAGCAACATGCTCTCAAAAATCATAATCATAAAAACTAAACTAAACTAAAACTTAAGAGTTCAAACTAAAGTTCTAATAAAAATGTTCTTGACAGTTACAAAAGAAAAAAAGAAAACATAATGTTGCGCGCATGCGCCAGTTTCATTGTCTCTTTTCAGCTAATCAGAGCACATTCCTACCTCTACATTGCGTAGATGCTTTTTATATTTCAAAACTTTGAGAAGAAAAAGGGGGTTTTGGATGATGCAACAGGAAATGAATTCACAATTACAACATCCTCCCACCTTTGAGTTTCGGGATCTGAAACTCAAATCCAATTCGTTCGATGTTTTATGATACGCCCGTATCTGGAGCGACGAACCGAAACGTCCGATGTACTGTCGCTGACCGAACCACTAGGAGGATTACTAGCACCTTTATGTTCATTAAAATCTTGTTTCTTTTTAATGTCCTTGAAATGGTTTCTCATACTGTCGTTATCTTGTGATACTTCTAAGGGTATTAACCTGCTTGTAGGTCTTAAATATTCCCCAGTTTTCATTCTTATTTTCACTAAGCGGATGTGTCCATCCTTAGATGGAAAAATTTCAGTCACTTTGGCCAGAGGCCAATCAATTCTTTTATTATTGTCACTGGAAACAATCACAACATCACCTATTGCTAAAGGTTTCTGTATTTTCTTCCATCTACTAGGTTGTCGCAATTGGCCTAAATATTCTGATCTAAATCGTTTACGAAGGTCTTGTCTTATTTTCTGTTGATAAACAAGCCTTTTGTTCAATGATTTGGCATCTAGAATATCAATATCGGGTGTACCACTACCTTTTACTTCTAGCAAAAACATGGACGGAGTGAGAGGTACGAGATCATTTAAACCTTCTGACACATAAGTAAGGGGGCGACTGTTGATAACACTTTCTAGGTCACATATAATGGTTTGTATTTCTTCATAATTCAGAGAACTTTTTCCTAAAACCTTTCTGAGGATTCTCTTGGTTAGGCCAATCAATCGCTCCCACCACCCTCCCCACCACGGAGCTGAAGGAGGTATAAATTTCCAAATAATTTTCCTTGATATACTATCATTTTGTACTGAATTCCAGTTTATTTCTTTCAACAAATTTTCCGCTCCTACAAAATTTTTAACATTATCTGTATAGATAATAGAAGGTCTGCCTCTATGGGCTATGAATCTTATCAACGTCATTAAAAACACTTCAGTTGATAATGAGGTAGCTAGTTCAAAATGAACTGCTCGAAAAACAGCACAAGTGTATATTACTAGCCAGATTTTCCTATTTTCTTTAAGAATAAGCGGACCGGCATAATCCAGACCAACAATCTGGAAAATGGCAACTTCTCTTACTCTATCTTCAGGTAAGGGAGGAGTGGAAATTTCTACTGGTTTAAAATCGTGTCGTCTACATCTTACACAGGTTCTAATAATTTTTCTGACAGTTTTTCGGAATTTTAAGATCCAAAAATCTTCCTTTAAATTAGACATCATAATTTGTACCCCGGCATGACCTAGTTTCAAGTGTCTAAATCTAATTAATTTTTCAACTACGGGATGTTCATGTGGATGGAGAATAGGAAATCTGAAATTCATCCTCTCTTAAATGTATCCGTGATTTCAGCCGCAGAACTCCAGCCGAATCTGTCATGGTCTGAAATGCCTTTAGACGTTTATCTTGAGGACCAGTAAACGATTTTTGAACTAATTTCAATAATACGTTTTCAGCTTCATTCTGCTCTTCTACAGTTAAAATTTTAAATTCTCTCTCTTCTTTAGCTTTCTTACAATTTTTGTAGAATCTGTATATCCACGCGATTACTTTTACTAATTTATCTTAGGAAGAAATTCTAGTGTAAAATTGTTCACTGTGAACATCTACATTTGTAGTACTAATAATTGTTTTTCTACTTTCTGCATCGATAGTTTCGAAGTCAGGAAACATTTCTGATTTTGGCCACTCGTCCATTGGTTTTCTCAACCACTGCGGTCCCTCCCACCATTTATTTCGGGCTAAAACCTCAGCGGTACAACCCCTTGAAGGCAGGTCAGCAGGATTCAATTGGCCAGGAATAAAGTGCCATTTTGAAGGATCACTTAATGAGCGAATTTCGGTCACTCGGTTGTAAACAAAAGGTGCCCAATTTTCATTTCTTTTTATCCAGTAAAGCGCATTGGCCGAATCAGTCCAATAAAAAATGGCAATGTTATCTAATTTCAAATCAGTTTTAACACTACTTGCTAATCTAGCCCCAATATTACAAGCCAATAATTCTAACCGCGGGATAGAAATTGTTTTCATAGGAGCAACTCGGCTTCTTGCTTGAACCAACTGACAGAAACCACCGTTCTCATTTTCGGTCCGTATAAATATACACGTAGCATACGCTACTTTACTAGCGTCGCAAAAAACGTGTAATGAATGCAACTCATCTGCATCTCGAGAAAAACACCTAGGTAATTCAATAGTCCCTAATTTTCCTAATTGTTTTTTCCATTTTTCAAATTTTTTCTTGATAGAAACAGGTAATTCCGTGTCCCATGTCACTTTAGCTTTCCAACACTCCTGTAATAATATTTTAGGTTCTAATGTTACAGGACATGTGTATCCGATAGGATCAAAAATTCTGTGTACAGACGATAAAATGTTTCTTTTAGTTACAAGGCGATCATCCTCTGAAATTTCTTTTAAATCAACTGCTAGTGTATCCCTTCTAAAATCCCACATTAGCCCTAAAACAGGGACATTTTCCCCTGTAAAAACTTCTCGAAAACTATGCTCCCACCCGCGAAGCTCGAATTTAGCATTGTTAAGAAGAGTTTTTGACTCTTCGATAAATCTGTTTAGCTGTTCCTTATTATCAACACTCGTAACACAGTTGTCTACATAAAATGACTCTAACAATTTTAACGCAGTGTTTTTAAATTGTTCAGGTGCATTTTTTAAATGATATTCTAACGTGGCACCTAGAAGGTAGGGGCTACATGAAATGCCAAATACTACTCTTCTATGTTGAAGCGTTATCAACTTTTGAGGGTCCCCTTCTTCATACCATAGAAATTTCAAGAATGATCGATCTTTTTCTGTAATGCCAATCTGTAAAAAAGCCTTTTTTATGTCAGCAATTACCCCTATTTTCCCCAATCTAAATCTATTTAAAACAGAAGGAATCAGTTCTACGAGGTTAGGCACCTTTTCAATACAATCATTTATCGATGGTGAGTACTTTTCCCGAGCTGAACCATCAAAAACTGGCCGCACCTTTGTAGTGGAGTTTTCTTTAAACACTGCTCTATGAGGAAGGAAATGCTCACTACCTAACGTTTTCCTCTGATCAACCTTTTCAATTATTTTCTCGTCTAATCATTCATTAAATATTTGATTATAATCACCTAATTTTCCTATCTTTTTTAATGAATCGACACATGTTTTTAATCTACGTCGAGCGATATTTTCGTAACTGGGTAGTCTAGGGTGGCCCTGTATCCATGGAAGACTAACTTCATATCTACCCTCGTCATCTACTCTTATATTACTAAGAAAATGTTCTTTAGTGGCTAACTCTATCTCTTCTCTACCCTTTTTCTCCCCAGGATCTCGAATTCCTAAAGTGTCAAGGTGCCATAACTCGGAAATTTTTGCCTCTTTGACATGTAGCGAGAAAACTAAATTGTTCATATTTTTATTTTCATAACCTTCAGTTTTCCCGAGAATTGTCCAACCTAAACGAGTTCCCATGCAAACTAATCCGCCCTGTAATTGTTTTAAATTTCCGGCGACATCTGCACCAATTAACACATGAATTTCATCAGGAGAAAATTCTTATAGTAAATCATTAGTTTTAGTGACTCTATCAGTCAATAAAATTCCGTACCGTTTTATTTCTTTAATAAAGGATCCTTCCGGTATAGGTGAAATTTCAGAGCAAATCTTTTGTTGGTCTAATTCCTCAAGTTTACATCGATAACTATTATCCATATTTCCTAAATTAATTAAATATCTATCGTGTAGTTCTTCACATTGCCGACCCCCAAATAAACTATACACTATTCTTTCTTTACTTATACTATTATATCCTAACATGTTAGCTGCAAATTTTGATATATACGACCGTTGCGATCCCGTGTCATATAAAATTCTAACATTTCGTACGATATCCCCATTGTATATGCGTACAACCAATGTTTGGAGCAAAACCCTTTTTCTAGAAGTTGTATTCGCAAGCATACAATCTTTATTAGGAGTAGAATCCTCTTTAGAATTATCGCCTAAGTTAATTTTATTCTTTTCTATACACATGAACTGGTGGTGATTTTTCCTACAATGAGTACAATTAGTTTTAATTTTACAAGCTTTAGCCAAGTGGTTGGTATTGAAGCATCGAAAGCAAGCTCCTTTTTTTTAATAAAGCATCTTTTCTCTTCGCGAGTGTCATTTTCCATACCGCTTTACAATTTTGACTACGGTGTTTATTTTCGCAAAAGACACACTGTTCTTCCAATTTTTTTTCATCTGCATTATACAGTTCGGCCGCCGTAGGAAGGGAAAAATTTTTTTCCTTACGATCGAATCTAAGTTCTCTGTTTACTGAGACATCTTTATCGAAAGAAAACCCACTCTTAGCCAATTTGACCTTTTGCTCCATTTCAACTGCAATTTGTAAAAATTTCATTAAAGTATCTAATTTATTAATTCCCTGATCTTTATCTTTATAATTAACAGATAAAGTGCCAAGATGTCTAAGAATATCTGAAGGCAATGCTGATTCGACCAATGGATATAAAATCGAAGAATAGTTTTCGCTCGATACGCCTAACATTTTTAATGACCGAAGGTATGTTTCTATTTTATCATACAACTTAACAAGCGACAGTCTCTGGCCTTGTCCCAAAGAATTATTTATAACTAAGCCTAGCACTTCGCGTATGTATACTTCAATTAAAATATCTGTTCTACCGAACCGTGCCTTCAACGATTGTATCGCCTCTGGATAGCTATCGGCTGTAGGGGGAAAAGATTCAACAATTTCCCTTGCCCTAGATCCCTTTTGTTTGGGTGGCTTGAATAAGATATTGGATTTTGTCCTCGTTTACAATATCGGGATCTTCGTGGATTTTTTCAAACCTGACCCCAAAAGGATAGCCAATTTTTGATATCACCATTAAAGGGCTTAAGCTCTAATTTAGGTAATTTAAACTTTCTTCTAGTGGCCATGCCATCTGATGATAAAGAGGTATCCTGATTGCTCTCTTTCTCTAATTTAAGAATGTATCTAGATAGTTTATTTTTCACCTCCCAATAATTGGTGTTATATTTATCTGTTTGTTCGTATTCAGCATTGAATGCGTCTTGTGAACAAGTTTTGTCTTCAGATAAAAGATCCAAAATTTGTTTATCGATTAATGAGAGCTCTTCATGTTTTGATTCTAACCTATCTAAAAGAGACGACAGACTATCGATATCATCACATTTTGCCTGCAAAGTATCTTCTATTTCTTTTATCAACTTTGTGAAGTTGGAACGCACTGGCGTCCTTGATTTCTTTAATTTATCCATACTTAATGTTCAATTCTAGTTAACTAACTTCTAATTAACTTTCTAATCTCTAATTCCAATCATCTACGGAGCAACCGGTCCCGGCAGGGGATGCCACAATTATGTGGCAACTCCGACTGCCTATATTAAAATGCAGTCTAAGCTGCCGACATATAAACAATCAATTTTAATGTAATTGATTTCTAATAAAATTAGTAAGAAACAAACTTTCTTACCTCTAAGTTCCAAAGCGGGACATCGGTGCTCCGGCTGTTCATAATTCCTTATATTTCAAAAAACTAAACATTCTTGAGAGACGAAAAGACTTGACTCAAAATAAAATTGCAGATATTATTAAACACATCACTATTTAATGAAAAAAATCTTGTGTGGATAAATATACTAAAAATATCAACGTTTGACACACAATAACATCCTAAAGTGTTACCATTTGTCGCAGAAACGATGTTATTGTGTGTCAAACGTTGATATTTTTAGTACATCACTATTTAATTGACAAATCACATCACGAACACAACATTTTAAGTATTTACAGCCTTTTAACTGAGCAACATGCTCTCAAAAATCATAATCATAAAAACTAAACTAAACTAAAACTTAAGAGTTCAAACTAAAGTTCTAATAGAAATGTTCTTGACAGTTACCAAAGAAAAAAGAAAACATAATGTTGCGCGCATGCGCCAGTTTCATTGTCTCTTTTCAGCGAATCAGAGCACATTCCTACCTCTACATTGCGTAGATGCTTTTTATGTTTCAAAACTTTGAGAAGAAAAAGGGGGTTCACAATTACAACAATGGATATGCTTTTGTTTTTTCCATTTTTTTTCTTATGGGAATTTGATTTACAGGCAACATATTCATACGAATAATTGTATAAACACACATTCTAAGATATACTTAGTAAGGGATACGGAGGAGGGTTTAGAAGTGAAAAAAGTGAAAAATAATTGCACAAGTGGCACCCAGTGCAAACTGAATACTGGAAAGCATCACAGCAGTGTAAGAGTTGGCTGAGTATTACGTTGTCGTCACAAAACACCTGAACCATTTGTCGCAGAACGAATTTGTGAGAACCTTTCTATAGCTTATTTCAAGAGTTTTCAAATGATATATCACAATATCAAAATATTATAATTGTGAATGGAGATATGAGCATTTAAATGAACCTATGTCCATCGTCACGGCGGCCATTTTGATGACGTCATTATGGAGGGTTTTGACCTCTGATCGATTTCCTCCCGGCGGTTTTCTATCTCTTAACATGTGTATAAGCACTGCTCCAAATCTCATACTGGTATCCGGAAGTGAAATATTTTTACACTAACTCCACGGACTATTTCGCCATATCTGAGCAGCAGTTACAGGTAGGAGCGCGAAAATCAGAAAAACAAATCTACTAAAAACATGATTAAACATGTATTTCAGTGATTTTGGAAATTCCCCCCCCCCGAAGGGGTTAAAGGGGGGTGGACGAATCTTTTAGGTCATTTCGCCATATCTCAGCAGCAGTTATAGGTAGGAGCGCGAAAATCAGGAAAACAAATCTACTAAAAAAATGATTAAACACCTATTTCAGCGATTTTCGAAATTCCCCTCCCGGAGGAAGTTAAAGGGAGGTCGAATGTTTTAGGTCATATCTTCGCCATATCTCAGCAGCAGTTAAGGCTGTTCGTCAGTAAACTTCCCGATTACCCTCGCTAATGTTATTCCTATGGGCATAGGATGCATTCGTATTTTTTAAATATCTCCTCGGAAAATTAATATTTTTAACTTCTGTTTTCTTTGTATTGTTCTTAAAAAATGTCTCTTTTTTTCTTAGTTGTCAATTTTTTTCTAAAATATATACTTAATTTTATATGAAATGTTAAAATCGTATTCAGTTTCGCAAAGATTTTAACACATAAAAATATAAATTAAGCACATAGTTTAGAAATATTTTGATAACTAAGGAAAAAAGAGACATCCTTTAAGAACAGTACACAGGAAACAGAAGTTAAAAATATTAATTTCTCGAGGAGATATTTTAAAAATACGAATGCATCCTACGCCCATAGGAATAACATTAGCGAGGGGAATCGGGAAGTTTACTGACGAGCAGCCTTAAGGTAGGAGCGCAAAAATCAGGAAAACAAATCTACTAAAAAAATGATTAAACATGTATTTAAGCGATTCTAGAAATTCCCCTCCCGGAGGGGGTTAAAGGGGGGGGGTCGAATGTTTTAAGTCATTTTGCCATATCTCAGCAGCAATTTTAGTTAAGAGCGCAAACATCAGGAAAACAAATCTACTAAAAACATGATTAAACATGTATTTCAGTGATTTTGGAAATTACCTCCCCCTCCTGAAGGGGTTAAAGGGGGTGGTCGAATCTTTTAGGTCATTTCGCCATATCTCAGCAGCAGTTATAGGTAAGAGCGCGAAAATCAGGAAAACAAATCTACTAAAATATGTTTAAACATGTTTTTCAGCGATTTTAGAAATTCCCCTCCCGGAGGGGGTTAAAGGGGGGGGGATCGAATGTTTTAGCTCATTTCGCCATATCTGTGCAGCAGTTATAGGTAGAAGTGCGAAAATCAAGAAAACAAATCTACTAAAAAATGGTTAAACACCTATTTCAGCGATTTTAGAACACCCCCCTTCCCCCTGAAGGTGGTTAAAGGGGGTGGTCGAATGTTTTAGGTCATTTCGCCATATCTCAATCTCAGCAGCAGTTTTATGTAGGAACGCGAAATTAAGGAAAACAAATCTACTAAAAAATTGGTTAAACACGTATTTCAGCGATTTTAGAAATTTCCCCCCTTTGGGGGTTACAAGGGGGTCGAATGTTTTAGATCATTTCGTCATATCTCAGCAGCAGTTTTAGTTAGGAGCGCGAAAATCAGGAAAACAAATCTACTAAAAAATGAATAAAACATGTATTTCGGCAATTTTGGAAATTCACTCCAGAAGGTGGTTAAAGGGGGTTGGTCAAATTTTTTAGGTCATTTCGCCATATCTCAGCAGCAGTTTTATTTAGGAGCGCGAAAATCAGGAAAACAAATCTACTAAAAAATGAATAAAACACGTATTTCAGCAATTTTGGAAATTCCCCCCAGAAAGTGGTTAAAGGGGGGGGGGTTGAATTTTTTAGGTCATTTCGCCATATCTCAGCTTTTATGTAAGAGGGCGAAATTAATTTTTAAAAAATCTACTAAGAAATTGGTTAAACACGTATTTCGGCGATTTTGGAAATTCCCCCAGAAGGTGGTTAAAGGAGTATTCAAAAGTTTTGGGTCATTTCGCCATATCTCAGCAGCAGATTTAAGTAGGAGCGTAAAATTTAGAAAAACACATTCTACATGAACACTAACACATATAGTTGCTATGTTCTTCTATGTGCCGTGTATTATTTATTACTTTCAATATGTACATTATCACATTTTTACAAGCTTTTAATTTTCAAATTTTCTAAGTACTGCATTTTGTCTCACACCCATTTTTATCTAATTTAGAACAACTTTTTTAAAGTACCTACACTTTTCTACCCTACATTGTAGTCAACACATTGTCTACCTGTGCAAAGTCGGGACGGGCCGCTAGTATATATATATAGTGAAACTTTTTTCTTTAAGGTGCACCTTTTTACTGTGCTCTATTTCCGGTGCGCTTTTTCCGTGATTCGAAAATTCGGTGCGGATAGTCCAAGGCAGGTCCTGATGCACCCGAGGCTCAGACTTTTAATTTTTTAAGAACCGGGGCCCCCTAGTGCCCTTTTAAGTATTTTGCATTAAATTGTTAATAACTTCACCCATTTTTATCCGATATTCTTCATTTTTTGGTCCCTTTCTCCATTTAGCTTTTCCCCCACTTCTACGTTCCAGTTAAGACCCTGGTGTCCGATACAGGACCCTTTGAAACTTTTGTGAACTAAATTATTAATAACTTGCCCCCTTTAAATCCGATTGTCTTCGTTTTGGAGGCTTTTTCTCCATGTAGTTATCAAAGACATTTAAGATACATTAAGATACATTTAAGATAAGTATCTTAAATGTCTTTGGTTCAAACCAAAGATCGCGGCGCGGCGAATGTTGAAAAGCCAAAGCAAGACTGCGTTGCGTGGCCACTTGATTTGGCGATTTTTCTACAGCTTTCAAATTCGCCAAAATTTGGCGGATAGTTCCGCAGTTCGGAAATACGCGGCACTGTAGCTACAGTGCCTAGAATAAATAGTATGGAAACCGGCTTCAAAATAGTACTAAAAAATTGAATCCAATAAATATACAACGATGCTTAATGATGAGAGGTCGATCACAGCGAAATCTGCTAGCAACGTCATTGTATAAGAATCAAACTGAGAAAACGTTTCGGCCAGTGGTAAGTATTTTAAATACTTAAATTATATCCTGTTTCCTCTGACTTAGATAGTGATTTTCGTAAGCTGTAAAGTTATGAAAGATAGTGATCATGGCTAAAAAACGATATTTACTAAATGATTGTTGTTGTTGTTGTTTTTGACCCTTCGGGCCCGGTGAGCAGCTTTCTATTTCTGTATAGCTGTCCTAATCCACTTATAATACAAACTACAGAGATGACATACTACAAAAAACCTGCTAAGCCGGTACTACGCCGATATAACGACTACTGACAAGAAAAACATAGCTATACGGTAACATCAAAACCAACTACTAATATGACTATAAATCTCATTCAAGAGCTGAGAAACCAGAGCTAGGTCTACACCTCCCTGTCTCCCCGTCGCCGAAAAAATATCCTCGTACGTCATACTCTTCGACACCCGTAATTTTCCAAACACCTTATCTCGAATCCCCGAAAACTTCCCGCACCTAGAGATCGACCGAAACAGAAACCGAAACCGGATTTCGGTGATCTTCACACTTTCGGCCGAAACCGATACCGTCAAAAAAATTTAAAAACTGATTAATACATACATAACTGCATATAATTATTAATTGATTAATTAATTAATAACAAATAATTAATAATTACTTAATAATAACTAATTACTTTACTAATTAATTTATTCATTATACGTGTATTGAACCGCATTTCTAACAAACACACGTACATATATATGTGTGTTTCAAACAAAAATTAAACATAAATAATACAACTTTTTAATTTTACTATTTTATAACAACCAATAATTATAGGCATTTATCAATAATTAATTAACAATGTAGTTAAATAATGTAAAACAAATTCAATAATGAATATTTAATTTTTAAATATATTCATATTTTCAGTTCGTTAATATTTTGCATTTAAATTGATTTAAATATAGTACTGAAAAGTTTGTTTTTTAGGAAATTAACATTGAATATGTTTTAACCATTTTATAATTATAAATATTATTAATTTAATAGACGTTTAAATATATATATATATATATATATATATATTGCTGAATATTATTATTAATTATTTAAAATTTTGTACAAACATTTTTGTGGTACATGTGTTATTTAAACATATGTACCATAAAAATGTTTGTACAAAATTTTAAATAATTATTAATAATATTCAATAATGTTTAATATATATTGCTGAATATTATTATTAATTATTTAAAATTTTGTACAAACATTTTTATGGTACATGTGTTTAAATAACATGTTTACTTAAAAAAAGCTTTGTCACGAAAATTTTACCTCCGGTGCCAAGTTGACTCTCTGTGCCTCTATCCAAAACTATTTATTTTTATATAAAATAAAACGTAATTAATTTATGAATAAGACAGAAATAGTTTCCAATTATACGAATTTCATCTAATAAAAAATATTTTAAGTATACATACCTCGATATATCTTTTGTAATAAATTTCGAAAATTTTCATATGTTTTAACAGCATTTTTCTCATAATGCATTTGAATCAATCTGGAGTTTCAAAGTAAACATTTTCTATTACTGTTAAGTTTGCAACTTTTAAAGATCACGTGATAAGCGTCTTTTAAGTTTGGTCATATATGCATTGCTTGCTTTATAATTTACACTCGCATCATGAATCAGTCATGACGGATAATGATTACAGTGGAGTTGACAGCAATAAACAGTGTTTCATTTGAGCCGATACAACTCATATCAATGAGTAAAGTTGAAAATTTCCGAAAAAAAGAACGATATTTTGAAATACAGATATTTTCGGTCGAGTTTCGGTCAGGCCGAAATTTTGGCAGCAGTTTCGCCGAAAACGAATATTCGGCGAAACTCCGATTTTGCGACGAAACCGAAACTGAAATTTCGGTCGATCTCTACTTAAAACCTACTAAATGATAATTTACAAAATTTTTGTTTACGTTAAAAAGAGCTAGCAGATATCGCTGTGATCGCCCTATTATCGTACAGCATCGTTGCACGTTTATTGGCTACAATTTTTTAACACTTTTTAAAGCATTATTAGAATCATCTCAACCAATAAAATTTTATATCCTGTATGCCATCACTTTAGTATCGAGGCTTCGAGGCACAATTTTTTTCTTTTTTCCAAAAGCGAAAAATTGTGCGAAAAATATTTACTTTTTGAACCTGGATCCCTACCTACAGGGAGATAGAAAGAAGGAGAACAAAGATAATGTTTCTACTTATGGAACTAAAAGCGGTACCTAGTATGGCGGCGTTTCTGGTCGTTTGGGCCTTTAGGAAGTGTAGCGCCCTCTATCTCTTTACCATGCTCGAAACCAAAATGCAGGAAGAGCAGACGACAATTTGTCATGTTTGGCAGGTCACATGACCGGCCTTTGGGTGCACCAGCGCCACAAACTGGGTACTCATTCCCGGTCCATGTTGTGATCTTGAAAGCCTATCTTCACTGTTCTCCTTCTTATTTCTATCTCCATGCCTACCTAAATGGAACTCACTCCACCTTGTACTCCACCTAGTATATACTAGCCGGGTGAACCGTACCGGATTGAATCGGTTTTAACTGGTTGAAAACCATGGAAAACACTTTCACTCTTGAGTTTCTGTGTGTTTATGTAATGTATTGATATTGTAATTCCTGTGTAGACGTGCATGTTTATATTTTATAAAAGAAACAAGAAACAGACAAGCGAGTTTTTACGTTTGATTTTCTGTATTGTGAAATATTTAGTGATTTGTGACATGTTTTTAATTGTTCTTTAGAGGTAAGTAATATATTTTTTTTCCTTATAGAAAGTGTTTTAAAATATACTTCCTTTATGTCTTTAAATCAAAGTATTTAAAAAATCTGATTTCAAATTATTAGATAAAGAAAGTGTTTAATTTTAAGTGTCTTAAATATTTCTTCTTTAACTTAAATTTTTTATGAAAACCTGTTTTCTGATTTTTCAATTAAAAGCACTTTTATTTACATAATATTTGTCAGTTGTCAAAATTGACATTTGTTGATCAAATTATAGAAATTATATTTGCCACAGTTTACTCGGGACAAATGGGAAAAACTCCCTTTGCAGTCTGTTTTTCTGGAGAAAATGTCCGTAATCGGGTCCAAAGCCAAATGATGCATTTAATATTATCACAATGTTTATATTGTTAAAACAATATTATTGATAGTATTATTTTTGTTTCACTCCAACCTTGCCTGTGGATTCGATTACGGAATATTAACAATTTTATCTGAGCCGGTTTGACATAATAATTTGTTTCATTTTGTAACCACATGCTATTTGCAATATTTTAAAATTGAGGACGCGAGTTTCTAAACTCATCTTATCCATAAAATCAAATTTTGGAACGCGAAAAACCTCTAACTGCCTCCATTAGCTTTCCTTGTAAACCAAGAGTTTACAATGCCAGAAATGCATGCTAAAACTAGTTTTGTTTTGCAGATTGAAGTGTTTTTTCAGTACAGATTTACCAATAGAATAGATTGATACAGAAAACACGAATTTTTAAATTCTGAATAAGGCAAGTTTTGAAACTCACGGTCACGTCCTTGATTTCATTTCAATTTTTGGCACTTCTTGTATCTACACCTTTTATGCTTTCTGCAATGATTTCCACCTGTGCAAAGAGCAGGTTTTGTCAAAGCCTCGTCGCTGGCAAAAACGAGGCCCAGTCCATTAACTTTTGTGAATCCCTTTCTTTATAAACTAATCCATTCCCCCCACTCTGTTTCCCACAACACAGTCACCTTTTCGTAAAAAAATTGATATACAGTAACAGTAGACTCCTTCAAATCAGCACAGCTTGACACCAGAGGTTGTGTGGATTTCTGGTCACTGTTTTGTTTACTTTTTATAAATAGTAATTTGAAATTTGAATGTAATAATGCACTCAAAATTATAATGAATGCTTACAATAAAATAAAATATTAAAATAATTAAGAAAAATAATAAAATTATGAAAATTTAAAAAATGTTTAAAATATTAAAAGTAAAGGTCAAATAAATAAATAATAATGCATGACTAAATAGTCATAATAATGATGCAATAAATTTTTCTTGAATTATTCAGTGAAACTCTCCTCATAAAGATACACTAATAATTTACATCAAAATCATAAAATAACAAAATTTTATTTCATGTTAGACAGATTTAATAATCAAAAAAGCTTGATTAATACATAAATGTATTTGATAAAAAGATCACGATCACCACCTATATCAGTGCAATCTTGAATTTTTTCAGAAATAACTTTATACTTCCTTCATGAGAAAGCACCAGTTCAATGATATTAACCAGAATCTACCCTATTAAAATCCATGCGCATATCTATGTAACCTCAAAAACTCGGAAGCCACGTGGCACAGGGCTATGAAATTTGGCCCACGGGTTGCTGGTAGAGGGCCCATGAACGATTAGGGTTTAATCTAGCGCTAGCCAAAAAGCTAACTGAAAGCACCTTTTGCCCCCAAAGCCCCAAAATTTAATAAAGGGTAGAATGCTGCACCCTTAAAAAATGGCTTGGAGGGAAACAGTATGTAATTACAAAATTAATAAAAGTTGAAAATAAGTAATTTCATTAGTTAGTTGCACAAATAACAAAACAAACAAATATTATTTGCAACTTGTTTTGTTGTAGTAACTGTTAATCATCTAAATCTAAACTCTCTCACTATGTATGTATATGAAGAAAAAATGATGATAAATGAGTTACTCATTCATGCACGCATACACAGAATAAGTATAAGAATAGCCAGTTATATATGAAATTTTCAAAATATTAAATGGCAGCATTCTTACCACTCAGTGGTGATTTTTAGCATTCAGTGTTTCAAATTACAACCGAAAAAAGGTATAACATCTTTTTAAATCCTTAACTAATTTATTTATTTAGTCTATAAATCAGTTTAAAAGTTAAAAAAAATAAATTATTCAACCTCTAACTGAAGAAACTGTTGCTGTTCTTAAAATTTTAAAACCAATTAGATCTTTTTCTTTTATATATTATTTTACAATGGCCGTTGAGCAGATATCATTATTTCGTTCTTCTTTAGTTCTAATTTGTTATAAATTTATTATTGCAAAATAAGGTACTGCATATATATTTTTTTACTTGTAGAAATTTATTATACTTGATATTCTTATTATGTAAAAGAAAGAATAATTTGATTATTTAAAAGAAATTATGATATTGCAAATTATATTAGATTTAAATATCATTTTAACCCTTTCACCGTTTGAAGATTTTCCAATATTTCTATAAATATGCTTGTAAATCCCAGAATATATATATTTTTAATCGCTGTTTGATGCTATAATATCTTTTATATCTCCTCATTCTATATACGGTTAAAAAAAGTAATGTTAAAAAAATTTTTGTCTACAGCAATTTTAACATGACTACATGAAATGGAAAAACACGGGCCTAACGCTTAAAGGGTTAAATAAAATGCTTTTAATGCCAAATAAAAGCTTGCTTTTCACAAACTTACTGTACTTAATTTTTTACGAGCGTAAGGAATTAAGCTTAGAAACAATTATTCAAAGCTTTTTTTGGTTATTCATAAGATAAAATATCCATAGAAACTTTCCAAATTATGTTAATCTTAGATTTTATTATTTTTTATGTCATTTTAAACATTTAGTTAATTTATGATTTAAAAAAAAATCAGTTGATTTAAATCAATGATTTTTTAAGAATAATCAGTTGATTTAATCACCAATTTAAACCATCTGATTAAAATTATTGACACCTTACTACGTGCAAAAAGCATTAAATGGGATAAATTATGTCATATTTCTTATAGCGTCCAAAGAAAAACTTTTGTTACAGTCGTTATAAAAGTCTGACAGGCAGTGTAATTTTTTACTTAACCATTTTATATAAGCTGATTTTCAAATATGTGATAGATCTTACTTAATTGATCTCGAAAACAGCTGTCACAACAATGGTGGGTGTGTGGTGTTCCCATTTGATGTTTTTCAAAGGGCGCTGCGCCCTGCTCTTTTCGTTTAAACTGCCGATGCACCCTGTCCTTTTTAGACATGGTAAAAGTGCCTTGCCCCTTTTCCCAGTAGCTTGTCTGCATCCTCTATATTTTGTTTTTTCAAAATACAGGGATCACTCTAGAGAGTTTCAGAAGGGCGGCTTACCCTCATGCCTTTTTTTAGATAAAATCCTACCCTCCTTGCCCTTTTTCCAGATAGAATTCTACCCTCCTTGCCCTTTTTCCAGATAGAATTCTACTCTTCCTGGGTAGAATCCTGCCTTGTTTGCATTGTACTTTCAAAAATTCTTCACCTATCTTATTTTTAGAATGCTAGTATGGTACGCCAGTAGTGCTCCTCTTTCCCTCTTTATTTCTCTGTAAAATGCCCTGGTAATGTCTAATCTTTGACTTTGAGCAATTCATCTTTCCATTTATCATTTTTGCCATTGAATAAGACATAAAGGGTAACTAAGGGTCATTGATTAATTTCACCTTCTCTAGTGAAATATAGTATTAGATCAGGCATTCTGTCCTTTGACCACATGGTAACTTAAGTTGTATAAAAAATTTGAGAAGTAGCTTTAGAGCTTTTATTTTGTAGCTGTTTCAAAACCAGGTTTGCTAAAACCGAGAAAAGTTACCTGGTGAATAAAAGTTTTAGAGAGAGAGATTTTGAATATCGTAGGTAAAGGGGAAAATGACCGTGAATATAGTAAACAATTTTACAATAAAAATCGAGAACATAAGTTTCATTTTGCTATTTTTAATACTTTTCAAATGGTGAAATTATAGAAATTAGAAATGTTATTGGATTTTTTAAATTAAGGAGTAGTTTAAGCTGTTGCCAGACTTCTCTCCCCACCAGTATATTGTTATATGCACTTATTACAAAAATGCCCTCTTTATGAAATGATGTGCCCTTATCAACAAAATTGCCCTTGTTATGTAATGCGCGCCCTGCCCTTTTTTATGTTCCAGAATGATCCTGAAAATATTTGGCTTTTTCCTCTTCTACTGCCCCCCCCCCTCTCCTTTTCCTCCCAAAAATCACATGGACTTTTGAAAACAGAAGTTCTGTTGCTCTGATTGACTCACGTGTTGTAAGTTTTAAATCAATGTAAAAAAACAGATGCAGCAATTGCATATTGCATTGTGTTTTCAAATTGTAATGCATTTTTCATTTCAAAATTGTCCCAGAACGTAAAGGTGAAAATAAGGAATTTCGCTTAGTAGCCACTGCCCGGTAGGTTGATTTTTTTTAGTAGCCAATTACTGGCTAATGAGAATAATTTCTTTAGTAACCAGTATGTACATTTAGAGTCACCCGGGGTAATTCCTGGTCAAAAATCATCAACATCCAATTATTATAAAAAATATTGAAGGTATTGTTTTCAATTTTTTTGTGGAATAAGCCCCCTCTGATGGCTATATAAAAAAATGCTTATTTAAATTTAAATGCACTTATAATTGAAATAATTATAATTTTTAAGTGACCAAGAATTACCCCAGAAACGGGGCAATTCTTGGTCACTTCTGGGGTAATTATCGGTCAGCGTCATTTTTAATGTAAATAAAGTAGAAAAGTTAATTTCTTTAAGACTGAGTATTAAAATAAGTAGAATCAATCTTGTAAAAGATTTATTCATTTCATAATTGTGGAATAATAAAGCATAGACTTTGTTTTGGTAATAAATACAAATTTATTTGATGTGCTAAAGACTCTTGTACATTTTACAAAACATTAATTAACCAAAGAATTTTTATGCAGTTTTCCAACATTTATAAGCAGTATTTATTACTCATTTATCCACTGTGGATGGATTAATTAATAACTTGCAAATTTATTGGGCCCTAAAATGTATAACTGAATGTTTATGTCTTTGATTTTATCGCACTTTGGTTTCCGTCTTTTTTTTTTTTTTTAAGAAGTTTTACACAAACTTCAATACAGATCTTTATTATAATACACAGGATAACAATTAAGTTCCTCTATTGCATTATGTGTATTTTTATGAACCATTTTGACATTTTGCAATGAGATAATAATATCATAGATACAGTAGTAATCCTTAATATAGTAGAAGAAAATGTTATAATCTTTTTTAAAGATTGTGATATGCCATAGTTGAAATAAAATAAAATAATTAAAACTTTAAAAATGACACATATCTTTGTAAAATATGTAAAAATCAAGGTTAATGTTGTTTTGCAGAAATCTGAATTACAGTTTTGAATGTATTTTTTCAATATTAAATTTCAACCAAATGAATAATTTAGGCATGCATTTTAAAGCAAAGGGTTCAAAGTATCTTTAAGATTTTTTACAGTTTGATAAATTGTTATTTTGATAATGAAAGTGAAAATGATCGAGAGTTACCTCAGAAATTCAGTGACCAGGAATTACCCTGAGTGACTCTACTTTATTAAGAACTACAATTAACTAAAATGTGGTAAACAATGTGGTTAGACAGTTAATGTTTAAAGCATTTACCAACAATTAAAATCCCTAAATATTACAATAAAAAGGGATTAAATGATGAGAAAAACATTGACCAGGAATTACCCCAGTGACCAAGACTTACCCCAGTTACATGGGGCAATATTTGGTCAACTTCTGTAAATTATTTAAAATAGTATAAAAAAATATAGAGACTATTTTTTAATAGCTAAATTAGTTGATAATTGAACTAAAAAGAAAGAAAAGAAAAATATTTAAAATTTGAGTTGTGACAAAGATCTTTGTAAAAATGTGCCACTGCTGAGACCAATGTTGTTTTACAGAAACTAAGCAAGCACTTTCAAAACATTTTTTTTTCTCAAACTAAATAAGTAGTAATTGTACAATTAAATAATAAATTCTAAAGAAGATAGTTTAGAGTATCTCTATGATTTTTTAAATTTTGGTGACGACTTTTTCAAACACTGAAAAGTACTGTGACCAAGAATTACCCTTGAAAGTCGTTGACCAGGAATTACCCCTGCTGACCCTATGTCATTGAATATTTATTTTTTTTAAATACAATGACTTTACAGTAAAAAAGTAATTTATGTACTAAATAAAAAATATTTTAATTTATATTGTTTTGAATAAACTTGAGATATTAATTTCCAATCTATTTTAAATTTTAACATAAGTTAACAGCATAATTCTATACAACATGTTTATGTAGCTAACTACTTATGTCACAATAAGCTTAGGTACTTGTGTAGCTAACTGCATAATTGGTTAATTCCATGAAAATGCGACATAGACATCATTTTTCAAATTTGAAGTAAATAAATTTTTTTTTGTTCCAGTTGATAGAAAATAAGTCAAATTTTATGAAAATAACAAGATATAATAAGATAATTGTAGAAATAATTTTTTATAGTTAATTACTCTTAAGACTAACTTTGAAATCAAAAATCGGTTATTTTTACCTCTAGTTTAATGTCCCTTGAAGCATTTAAATACCACATAGATTTTTGAAACAAATATATCTTTTAAAAGAATGGCTAACTATATGCTTAAAAACACCAATATTTTCACTGGAAACCTTTTAATTATTTTGCTATTGCCCCCAAACTTTATATTAGTCTTCATGTCATGTGTGTCACAAAAAATGTGGATTTTTTTATTTTCACAAAAATGTACTTGATAAAAATTATTAACACTTTATTTTCTCTTTTTATCAGGGTTGTTTGATTCAAAGTGATTTAAATCATGATTTAAATCAAATGATTTTTTTTTAATTTTTTGATTTAAATCAGTATTTTTAACATTGATACTTACAAGTTAAATAAGGATTAAATTAATCATTCGTGTTCAAATAAATGTCATAATTCATGTCAGATTAAAAATTACCTTTTAATAAAGTTAAATAAAATTTTATAAGTTGAAAATAATTATTTTATGAAAGAAAATGCAACACTACATTCAAAATATTTATCCCTAGTGCATCCCAAAATAACTGATAAATGCTCTCTCATTTTTAAACGTTTGTCTTTCTTAGATGATCACTTCATTTTTGCAAGTTTGATGCTGAAGCTAAAGTTAAATATATTCAATATAAAAGTATTTAATATAATATTATTTTCAGTGAGGAATCACTTCCTCTAAAGTAGATTATACACGATTCACAAGTTTGTTTTATGTTTAATTGCTTAGACCTGCAAATTTCAATATCCCGTATGTTGATGGTTGATGTATTGATCATATAATGTGACAAGTGGACTAAATTGTAACATAATAAATATTTAGACTTTTGTTTCTCTAACATAGAATTATAGAATTCAAGTTTCATGTTTCTTCTATAACTGAAAATTATTTAATCCCTTCCCTGTGACTGATCCCTTTGACCTTTCCTTTCCTTGAATTCACATTTTAATATATAATTCTGTTTGATATGATTCAACTCATGTTTTCTTATGAAGGAAGTATAAATTTATTTTTGAAAAAATTCTAGATAGTGCTGATATCAGTGGCGATCACAATATTTTTACCAAATAATTTATGTATTAATCAAGCTGTTTTGGTTATTAAGTATGGCTAAACATGAAAGCAAACTTTGTTATTTTAAGATTTTGATGTGAATTATAGTGCACATTTATAAGTCGAGTTTCACTGAATAGTTCAAGAAAAAAATCTCATCATTATACATATTTAGCTGTGCATTATTAATTATTTACTTGACCTTTACTTTTAATATTTTAAATGTTTTTTTAATTTTCTTAATTTTTGTATTTTATTTAACTATTTTACTTTATTGTAAGCATTCATTATAATTTTGAATACATTGTTAAATTCAAATTATTGTTTAAAAAATGTAAACAGTGACCAGAAATCCGCGAAATTCTAAAATCTGCATAACCTCTGGTTTTAAGCTATGCAGATTTAAGGCAGTCTACTGTATTGTTGGAGTAATATCTTAATGAAAAATTTAATAACTTAAATTAAGGGGCTACTTCACTGGCTCTCCCAGACAGAGCAGCTAATGTTATTTCAATGGGAGATATTTAGAAGTGTCATCTTTTCGCATTTTGCTCGAATTTAGTAATTTTTGTAGCTTTCAAAACCTGTACATTTAAATTATGCATGCTCCTTTCAAATTTTATTTTATTATTTTTTTTTAATGTGATATAAGTGCGTTATTTTGAAGATTCATGTTTAGTGTCTTATCGCGAAAAATCTGTTTGACATTTTAAAATTTGGTAAAGACACAATCGTAGCCTGATTATTTAGCTTTCCAAAAATGCTTTTTATTTCGATTTAAAAAAAAAATTAATCGATGCTACAATCCTAAAAAAATTGTACTGCCTTTTTTAAAACAGCCGAAAACAGTAAAATGACCGCCCCAAACAAGTTACCTCCCTTTCTTTCCGGGAACTCAACGGGAAGTCAAACGGGAAAAATCTTCATTGAGCGATAAGAAAGACCACCTAATGTGTGAAATTTTGCCTTTGGCTATCAGTATGCAACTTCTAAAGCTGCAAATTTCATTTTAAGAGCAGAGAAGAAAGTTTAAAAAATGGTATTTTGAAATGATGTAAATAGATGCTGATTATTTGTTTTACTAGGCATCATACAGATTTTTAAAAAACGTTATTGATTTGGGATCAATAAAGATCTTTTTTCACCTCTCACCTCTGAAGTTTAATACCCGATATATTTTTTAATTGCCTACAATAGTAAAATGAAAAAGCGTTTATTTGCTAAACAAAAATACTAGAACTATCATTTATTCACTCTTTCTCGGGAAAAAATAAACATACAGTGGCAAGTGTCATTAAAATGAATAGATAGACAATAGACATATCCAGCGAATAAATACAGTTGTATTTAAATTTTCTACAATACCTTTTTTCTATTATTTATTACATAACTCTTACTGAGTTAGTTTTAACGTTTCTTTCGAAAATATTAAATATTTATGCATTTATGCGGTAGATTAACTAAAAAATAACTATTGTATAGCTTTATTATTAAAATTTGTTACACTAATTTAAAACTCAGAAATGATGAGATTATACGGGTTCTCTTTTTTTCGGTAAATTTCGTGATTCTCCTTTCACAAATGAAACATTTTAAAATTATACTTCAAAGATAAAAAACAAAACAAAAAAAAACATATTTCAGTGCGATTTATAATTAGTTACTATAAATAAAGCATTATTTATTTTACATGTAAGAATTTAAATAAATGTGTCAGTAATCAATTTTTTGTCAGACGTATATTTTGTTTAAAGCTGTTTTCAAATCCAGAGGACTTACTTTCTGACACATTTCAGAATTAATTTTTCTTCAGAAACACATGAAATTGGCACTTGTTCTTATTCAGAAACTATGCAATCGAATAGCGTTTTCCATTTTTTTGGTAAAGGCAAAAGTCTTTCAGAAAATACTGTCGAATTCGGCGTTTTGAACCGATTTCCGGACGCAACAGACCGGAAAAGAAGAAAAACCTGTCGCCAGATGACAAAAATCGCTTATAAATCAATAAGTAACTTGTTTATCAAAACATGGAAAACGTATTCGATTTCAAATCGCTTTAATAGTCAGGCCTGCCAATTTATGTTTAAAAGAAAGTTTCGCGTTTGTTGAGCAGATAATTTGAGAACCACCTCAAAGTTTGTGAAAATTTCTACATTTCAAACAAGCGTTATAAATGCTCACTCCTCCATATGTAACAAATGTTTTTGGCTTTCACAAATCCAAACTGATTACTTTATGACATATTATTTAATTCGCAGTGCTACACTTTTAGTAGCTGTAAATCTATCAACAATATCAAAATGTTTATCATGCTTCAAAGACTATAAATAAAGGGACTATAAACAAAGACTATAAAAATAATTATACTATTCTTTAACACTTTATGCCCCAACAGTACTTTAAAGTATCATTGAAAAAAACTTGTTATAAAATTCATTTAATACATCGATTAGTAGTAATACAGTATGCAATGAGTTAAAGATACTTTCCTTTATCTTATTTCAAAAGCATTGTTGATTGCACAAAACAAAAATATATTTAAAAGGATGATTTCTATTTCATTTGCATCTTTTCAGCTTTCTTGATGCTGGAAGATGGTGAGTTAAAAGCTTCAGTTCTGAAAATTTTTTGTATTTATATTCTAATATTTGTACATTTCCTAATTCTATAAATTAAAAATATTTTTTTTTAATTAAAAAATTTGAATGGAGATATAAATATTGCACGTAATTCCTACACATTTAGCTTTGGTTTATTAATTTTAATTGGCAAAATCCTTCTAAAATTGATTGAATGATTATGTAAATCCTCTAACGTGGTTTCAAAAATTCACGAAAAATACTTTAGAAGATGAAATTTTCATGAATTCATATTTTGGGACATAAAGTATTAAAAATAGTTTCAAATCATCATTATTCTACGAATAAATTATCTGTACTTTTTACAAAGATTGTTGCCAACGGCTGATCCAAGGAAGTGGTCATGGGTTCATGACCGCCCCCTTGAACAAAGAAAACTTCTAAAGAATATTTAAAAAATATATATTAAATTCTTTTAAATTTTCCCCTTGCTCAACTAAGAGAATCTTTCCGACTGTCTGAAGCTCTACTCAAATCCAAATTAGGCAATTTCTGAAAGATCCATGAAATCATTTTTAATACCAGATGCAAGACAATTACAAGTGCACGTATTCAGAACAAATATAATTGAATAGCGTTTTCCATTTTTCGATAAAGGCAAAGAAACTTTCGGGGAAATATCTGTAAAACAGGTGTTTTAATCTGAATTTCAGGCCACATCAGCCAATTGCTTCCTCATGACGGCATTTCTGTAACTGCCAAGTCTTAAAAATTGTCTTAAAATGCTCATTTTAGGGATGATTCTTTGCCTTTATAAAAAAAATGGGAAATTCTTCAATTTCTTGGTATCTCAATAAAATGTGTAAATTTTATATTTTTACTAAGGAAAATGACTTTCTAAAAGTTTCAGAAAAGTAGCCATTTTGGATATGGCAACTGCCAGCCTTTAATATAAAAGTTGCTTATTAAAAGATGTGATCCCTCCCCCCTCCAAAAAAAAAAAAAAAAAAAAAAAGAAAAAAAAAAAAAAAAGGAGTTATGTCTTCCCGTCTAATTGCAGGGCTGGATCCGCCTTTGGTTGTTGCGTCGGGACACATTTTACTGATTTTTGCATGGATCGAGCCTTAAAGTTAGTGAAAATTTACGCATTTCAAACAAACATCACAAATGCTCGCTCACACATCCACATACATAATAAATGTTCTTAAAAATGTGGCAAACACTTCTGCACTAAAAACTTAGTAATTTCCGAATTACAGTGAATGAAACTATACGAAAAGAGTATATGAAAAATATATTATTATTAATATCTGAAAAAGAATGTTTGAACTATTACTTTTTCATATGAAGTGAATGTTTAAAAGAGGAAATAAAATTTCTAATTCTATTGTTTCATTACATTATTTAAAGCTGTTTTAAAAAAAAAAGAAATACGAAAACTCATGCATCAAGATATAGGTTATATAAAACTTTCCAACACTTCCAATATACTTTAACAAATCTTTACCGTTTAATAAGATGAAAGATGATGTCTACGTAAATAAATTGGAATAAGCATAACATATTTAAAAACCCAATTTCAGGAATTACCAACAACATTAAAAAAATATTCGAATTCTTTCGTGCATTTCTGTATATGATAAATAGATTTGTATATGTAATGCACAAGCAGGGAAGACCGAGCTATGCTCGGTAAAAATTAGCTTTCAGTTTAAATATCATGAACCATGACCAAAATGATCCACTAATCAAATTTTCCCGAACATGTGACCAAGCCAATTGTTTTCTCGTGCGCGAAAGTCTCAGGATATAAAAAATTCAGTCAAATGGTCTGAGCCGTTATATTTAGATGCAATTAGCTTGACCCTGACCCATGGTGACCTACTAATCGAAAATTCTCGAACATGTGACCTAGCCCAATGGTTTTCTGGTGCCCCAAAACGGTAAGATACAAAATTTCGTCAAAAACGTTAGAGCCATTTTTAAAATAAAGTTTGCATATATATATATATATATATAACCACACACAAGATTTCCTCGTATTAGAATATATATAATAGAATGATAAAATTTTGTTTAGTTTGTAAACACATAGCGCAGTTTAAAATCCCCCTTCTGAAATTTCTGTCAATAAACGAAAATGTGATCGAGATATTTTGTGTATGATCTGTAGAATTTATACACACCAAGTAATACACAAAAACATAGTTAAATTTAAAATAGCGCACCGCAACTGAAAACACACTTCCAGCAATTATTGTTAACAGACAGAACTTTAACAGAATTCTTTTGTGTGTCCCTGTAAATGAACAATGAATGATATGCACACAGCAATCTATAGTAAGAAAGTCCCATGTAATGCAACTCTCAGTGATATACATCAATTTCAATATATTTGAAATCGTATAACATCATTTAAATAATACGCAAAGAATTTTCCTCTATAGACCGTAATATAACAGAACTCTTTTGAGTGTCCCTTTAAAGTAACTATAAGCGCGACACACTTCATTTTCAATGCCGAACATGCCATAATGAACATCAATAACATATATCAATTGCGGGACAATCTGAGTATATTTACGTGAGTTAGAGCACGGACAGACAGATAGACAAACCGAATTCATAAACACTTTTCAACTATGTAGAAAAGTGTTAAAAATAAAGAACAGAGACTCGCTCAACAGCGTGAATCTTTGCTGACATTATTACTCAATCACTTTGGAATCGAATATCATTTTTTTTTTTACATTTTTATTTTAATATAATTTGAATTATAAAAGAATAGCTACTCGAATACAACTTTTTCCTGTTGTGTATAAAATCAATACAAAACACCATCTTTGCCATCGTTTTCCGAATAATGTTTTGCCTTCATAGGGAAAAAAAAATAGCACCTGAATATCTGTAAATAATTTCGTGCATTTAAAAAGATATATAATTGATTTTAAGAATGTGTTAGAAAATAAAGTTTAGACTTGAGCCCAGCGGAGCTATCTGAGAAAGTGTGATTGGAAACCTATCTCCTGTTTGCTAATCACTTTTCTCGCGGTGGGGTATCACTCTCCCTTACTATCCGCCTGAGGCAAAATGTGTCTTGTTTTATGTTGTGGGATGACCTTTCTGTTTGTCAATCGCAAGCTTAGTAAATATCATTGGACTTTAAAAGTGTCAATCTTAGTCACAGGATACGCCTTACAGATGGCAACGTTTTTTTTTTTTTCGGCTCTTTCGATCTTTCAACTGAGTGAAGTAGCCTCTTAACGGCAAATTTATAGACACGACACACATAGGTATATCTTATCTATAACAATTTAATAGTAGAATAATATGATTTTAAGTTTTAAGTAAATCTGAATGTTTGCAACAATTTATTTTTATTTAAATTATTTTGAAATTTATCTAAGAACTGTAATAAAATTAATAGAAATGTGTATATCTATGCAGAGAAAATAAAATAAATACATGCACAGTACACAAATAATTTTAATCAAAAAAATCCGATTTAAATAAAAAAAATCAGATTTAAATCAAATAAATCCGATTTTTTTCTTTTTTTGATTTAAAAAAAAATCATGATTTTTATCAACCCTGCTTTTTATATATCTAAAGGAACAGTTCATAAAAAAAATTGAAAGATAAATTTAAAATTTGAGTGAGATATAGAACATTAAATTTTGTCATGTCTGTCACATTTGTCATGTCTGTCACAATTAGTTTTTCAAGCAACTGTGCCTTAATCTTTTGCTTTGAAAGTTATTGTTGTTATTATTTAACTTAGTATTGATGACAACAATATTTCTTTACAACTCAACTCAACAAAATGCTTAAATTGAGAACACATGTAATAGTTATCAGATAATTATGTTGATAGCGATTTCTTTGTGATAGATACATTATCTGTCACAATTATTTTTTCAAGCAACTTTGCTTTGAAAGTTATTATAACTTAGTATTGATGGCTACAGTATTTCTTTACAACTCAACTCAACAAAATGCTTAAATTGAGAACAAATGTAATGTAATAGTTACCAGATAATTATGTTGATACCAGTTTCTTTGTGATAGATACATTATCTGTTAATTATTTTTTCAAGCAACTTTGCTTTAACATTTTGCTTTGGAAGTTATTATTATTATTATTAACTTAGTATAGATGGCATGAATCTCATAGATGACACTTTCAATCTTAACCTATAAAACGAAAAAAAAAAAAAATTCTAATTCGCAAAGACAGAGAAAAAAAATCTGAACAGTTAATTTATCCCGCTCATTAAAACTAAAAGAAATTATAAAGATACTAAATAATCCACAGTTAAAAATACTAACACACGACTGAATCAGTCTTTTCCCACTACTCATGTCTAAAACTATATCTGAGAAACACTCACTAGACGCCTACGCTTCCTAAACTAGAAGATCTCAAATCGAATCCCGCCTAACCAAATAATGAAAATATTTTCCAAAATACTTCAAAAACATCTCATAGATGGTGCTACTAAAGAGAAAAAAAAAGTCGAAACTAATTTAAAACACTTTAAAAAATAAATTCTAAACTTATTTCACACCATCTAAACTAAAAGATCTCAAATCGAACCCAGCTTAAACAAATAATGACAATATTTTCCAAAATACTTCAAAAGCATCTCATAGATGGCGCTACTAAAGAGAAAAAAAGTCGTAACTAATTTAAAACATTTTAAAAAATAAATTCAATAAATTCTAAACTTATTTCATACCATCACAAAGTAGGTAATAAATAGCTGGTTCTTTCTCAGCGGCACTGCAGTTGCACAGTGAAGGTCACACCGCCGCACAGAAGTCACACCGCGCCCACCGCTGATGTTGAAAGCTTATTTATTACCTACTCATTACCTATCAAGGCATGTTTAAATTTGAAACCAAAGATCATGTTGTCTGGTATGACAAGGACCAAATACTAGCAAATGTTTCAGCTCCCACACTAGTCAATTCCAGGAGATTTTATAAATTTTAAATATTTTTTATAATTTATTTTGTGACTCATATAACATAATATATCAATGTTATATCATACTGTAATCTCCAAATTGTGCTAAAAAATAAAGAGAGCGATACTTAAGAAAAAAAATACTTAAGTTCATAGAAAATTGTACATGTGTCATGTCTGTCACGCTGATAAATATTTTATAATATTTTACTATTTACAAATTTCTTAATATTTTTCTTTCTGCTTCACATATCCAAGTCTTATTTTGATTCCTAAAAAATTCTAGACTTGGTATGCATGCCAATTAAGAGCAAATGGTAATAATATATGGTCACTCAAAATCTATGTCTACATTTTGTCATGTCTGTCACGGCAGGTTTTAACCCTCAATTAAATTAAGTTTTTTCTTAAATTAAAATTTTAGTGTTTTATATAGCTTAAGGCCTATATTTGCATCACCCCATGGCTATTTTTTACCTATCAATTAATATTTAGTACTTAAAGACGAGCAAAAATGTTCTCTTAGTCATGTCTGTCACAAAATGGAATTAACCAATTACCTTTTTTTCAAAAAAAATATTTGTCAAGAATTAAGGTCTGACAATAATAAAATAGGTATGTTTATGCACTAAACAATAACCCACGACATGATGTGCATTACACATGCACAACTTGTGGCCAGCAGGCCAAAATCTCCACAAATTGACGAATTGTGTGTATTTCGGCAATTAGTTTCGGAAGAAATTGCAAATTTCATCATTTGAGAGTGTAAAAATCCTGAATTTCGTCGATAGTGCGTCTAAAATAATGAATTTTGTCAATCGTGCACGTAAAAATAATGAATTTTATCAATCATGTGCGTAAAAATAATGAATTTTGTCGATCGTGTGCAGAAAAATAATGAATTTTGTCGATCGGCTACGTAAAAAAATTTCATCAATCGAGAGTGTAAAAATCACGAATTTCATCGATCGGCGTGTAAAAATCATGAATTTTATCGACCAAGCGCATAAAAATAATTACTTTCGTCGATCGAATTCGTAAAAATCATGAATTTCGTCGATCAGCTGCATAAAAGTCATGAATTTTATGTACCGAGTGTGTAAAAATCATGAATTTTATCGACCAAGCATGTAAAAATCATGAATTTTATCGACCAAGCATGTAAAAATCATGAATTTTATCGACCAAGCATGTAAATATCATTAATTTTAGCGACCGAGCACGTACGAAGCATGAATTTTGTCGATCGAACGCGTAAAAATCATGAATTTTGTCAATTATGCACGGGAAATTGTAAATTTCTTCAAACCGGCGCGTAAAAGCCATGAATTTCTTCGAACGTGCGCATAAAAATTATGAATTTCGTCGAACGGATGCTGAAAAATCTTGAAATTTAGGGGAAAATGGTAATTGGGAAATCCTGCATTTGGCCAGTGCTTTCCACATTTTTAATCGACATTTTTTAAAGTTTAATCGACGAGTGGCGACTGGCGAGTGCTTATTTTCACCTTTACCAGAATGGCACATGTTTACATAAGTGGAATATTAAAAAAAAAATGGAGTTATTTTAATACGATTATTTTATGAGATTCTTAAAAATGCAGTACGATTTCAGCTTACCTTGATAATGTATGCCAGTGAATCCAGAGGGTGGCCTCTCCCCCCCCCCCTCTTGAAATCAGGGTTGTAATTTTAACCGGTCAAAACTGATTTTGACCAGGACACTGGATAAAAGTGGTTTTAACCGTCCAAAATTGGTCAAAATTGTCAAAAGTGGTAAAAAATGATCAGAACTGCTACAAATAGTTTTAAATAGTCTTAATTATAATAATATATTTTTTTTCAATTGAAAATAACTTAATAAGTAATAAAAAGTAACAGTGCAGTTAAAAAAATACACTGACAAGTGTATGAGGTTCATTAGGAAAATATGCTTATACAATACAATAAGTGTTAAAAATTTAAAAATGGACTATGCAATTGTAAAAATATAATTCAGTTGCAGTTAATAACACAAAACATGGCACATATGCTGAATCCTGGTCTACATGGGTAAAGGTATTGATTAAGAAAAGAAAGAAATAGCAAGACAGTGGTTACATAATATTGATCCTACATTTTTGCCTCTTGTGATTGCATTTCAAGCAGAATCCTCATCATATCCAAAATCCTATTTTTCTGTGAAAGTGTAAAAGATACAGTTGGACCCGATGTCTGGTCGGCAGCAATGAAGAAGATAATATGTATTAATATGAAATTTGTTGAATTTACATGACATATAATGAACTGTTGTGCTAGCTCTTCATCAATAGAAAGATTTTCTAAGTTTGGAATAATCCAAAATAAATTACGAAACCATCTAAGTTTAGAGACAACTGCAAAACTTGTTACTTGTAATCATTTTTAAAATTAAACACAAATTACATAAAAACATAAGATCTTGTGTAAAGAATAATTAAAAATATTTGTATTGTATCTTGGTGTTATGTTATTTGTGTTATGACTTTTTTTTTGGTGTTTGCTGGTGTTATATTATTTATATTATTATATTTTTAACAGATGTTAACTTAGTTTTAACATATGCTAGTAAAAAATATTTGATTAGTATTAAATAAATTGAATATTGAATTTCAGTGGTCAAAATCGTCAAAATTGATTTTGACCGGGGCGGTTATAACCGGTTAAAACCGCTGGTTTAAACCACCATGGTTTAAACCAATACAACCCTGCTTGAAATGCTCTCCAGGAAATTTTGGACTTAATACTTATTAATGGTTTAGAGTTGAAATCCGCACTCCTCAGAACTGACAAAAGATAAATCCAATGAGAAGTGTCCTTTCACTCAACAAAATGTGCCCCTTTACTCAATATAAGTGCCCTTTTCAGCAAATCCGTCCTGCTCTTTTAAAAAGAAATGTGAATTCTATTACTCTATGGATGTGTCATTGGGAAATTGGGAACCGAAAAATCCCCTAGTCAAAGGAAAATGAATGGCAACCTGATTACAGAAGATCACCCCTGATCGTGATAGCATCCATTCCTCTATAATTGGGAATCTTTATAAAACAGAGCCAATTAGCATGTTTTTAGAGCCTGTGGGATCTGAACGAGGGTTGGTGAGCATAGCTCATAGCGGGCAGAGCCCCCTAGTATTTACACAATCCCCCCTTCCCCTGACAAACTCGTTTACAACAATGAAATTTGCACTAAGCTACACTCAATAAAGTATGCCAGTTGGTGACATACTTGATTATGAAATGTTCTTTTTTATTCTTATCATCATCACATTACTTCAATTTTAAAAGAAAATTTAAAACAATCTCATATAGAGATTTCAATACTCAGAGACTCATGATTTTTTACGATTCCCACCTACATCTTTTGTATCTGTTTTTTTTTCTATTTCTTTTCAAGTATATCTAACAGTCAGTGGCGTAGCCAAGGGGCCCCGAACGAAGAAGTTTAATGAATAATGGATACAACAACAATAAAAACTGCTAAGACGAAATAGCAAACAACTGATGAAAAATTCCGCTTTAGACAGGTTTTTGTCTTAGCAAGTATAATTTAAAAGTATGTGTTTCGCCGGGGCTATGAAAATTTTTCGTTTAAGACAGGTTTTTGTTATAGACATGTTCCGTTGTCACAGGTATCCTCTTAAACTATTTAAACATATATACCTCCATAGTGCACCTCTGAAGAGCATATATGTATCACAATAAAAACTGTGAAGATGACCTATCTTAAACGGAAAAGTTTCAAGGTTCGGAGAAAACAACACTATGTATTTATACCTGCTTTGCTAAGACTTGAAACCTATCTAAAATTGAGCTTTTCCCAGTTGTGATTCCTTCTTGGCAGGTTTTTTGTGAATATGGAATCTTTTCGTGAACGATAAATTTTTATGGTCCCGATGACGGAAGGATAACTATACGAGTATACCTTATAAGATGGAAATCAGTCTACAACAGAATTTGTTAACGATCTCTAACAATTCTGTTTCACATATTTTACTGTAACTAGATTAAACGTAAAACTTCTTCAACAGAGACTGCGATGGGACCAGCTGTTGCCAACTCTTACGGGAAAAGACGAGTTTACACGAATGCAATAACGATCAGAGTTTGGCGACGCTTATCTTTGTTCATTTTATAATTAATATTATCATTTATTTAAAATCTGCTACCTGAAATTAAAAAATGTAACTTTATTCTTGGACTGGATATTTGGGAATTTTTATTCAACATTACATCGTCACCTTCAAAAGACCTGCAAAAATCTGAATACGATTGTCTTCTGATGTAAAACATGCCGATAGTGTAATTTTTCAGCTTTATGAAATTTGCATCAATCAGTAATCAAAGAACAGCAGACTGCTGTTTAAAAATTTTCTAACATGTTCAAGGGAGCAGAATCCTTAAGTAAACTTTGACAATTTTCTTTAGCCACACATTCCTTGTTAAGTTTTGTTCATCAGATGAAGAGGAATAATACATGTCATGATAAACCTGAAGAATATTTCAGGAGATCAATGTTTTTTCCTTGCTTGGATACTTTTATTTCTAGTCTCGTTCATCGTTAAAGGAAGAGCAAAGGGATATTGAGAGGTTTTGATATTCTTCTGGGTTTGTACAAAATAATGGTGATTTTTTGTTATTGAATTTTTCAACCCGATCTATTTTTAATTAATTGTTAATGGATATTATTTTGAAGGCTGGTTTTTATCTACTTATTTAATATTATAATTTTGTATTTAGTCATTGTATAGGGATATTTAAGGCAATTACAAAACTATGGGAAAGTCAATACGATTTTTTGCACTGATTCAAAATGGCACGAAAAATGGCTTTTATAGCAATTACACTACAGCATTGAATTCAGGGAGAGTGGAGCATCGAATATCCCCCCTGAAGATTTGGGATTTTATGCTTATTTGTGGTCTAGAACTAGAAGTGCGATCCCTCCACCCCCAACCGGAACTTGAAAGTGTACTTTCTGGAGAAAAATGGCACCCTCCCCGAGAAAAAATGTCTGAATTCAACATTATATTTGACCCAAGTACAACTTGTAAACGCACAATTTAACATTTCTTCCAGAAATTTCATGGTGGCAATGAGAGTATTGAATATGGAGAAAGCCGTGGTGACAGTCTGTCATTAACAATGAGGAATTTAAAGCATAAGTTGAAGCTAAATCCATGTATCAAAGTCCGAGATCTTGCTGTTGAGCTTGGAGTAAGTTTTAAAACTTTTTACAATCACCTAAAATAAATTGGTTGGAAAATAAAATAACAAAAACCACCACTATTTTTGACACAATCTAACACTTCCAAAAAAGTGCTAATTCATCATTAATAAAATTTAACAATATTTACTTTGGTATCAAAAACAGCAGAACTTGAAACAGAGAAACCCAGAAAAATTAGTCTGTTTTTGACAATTGTAACAAAACTATTTTTCCTAAAATCAACTACATTTGTTGCGTGTGTGTTTGTTGCATTACCAGTTTCTGTAGCCGAAATTTCAAGATCTTTTTTAAAAAATGAAAACCTTATCTCAGAAACTCCCATGGGGAATCAACGGCTGCCGGTATTGACAATTATGTGAACGTATTATCCAGTACCTATTACAACACAAGTTCTTAATTCAATGACAAGAAATTCAACATGGAAATTGCTGTTATAAACTTAACCATTTGATCCTAACTTTAATGTAAGCAAATGTTATGTTATATGAAACTTGGTTTAAGTACATTTAACTCAAACTCTTCAGCACGTGCTTAGTTTTCTATATCATAGTGTTCGTAAATCTTTTTCACTGATAAATATTAATATAACTTTATTGTATTATTATCTGCAATTACAGAGATTAATCTTACTTTATTTTACACATGCTTTTTTTTTAAATTAAAAAATTTATAAGGATGTACCTAAATTCTTGAAGTTAGTTGAAATACTTCTATCACACACACACATACAGTTAATCTTGTCAAGACGGGATCACAAGGGACTGGAAAAAGGTTCCATTTTAGACAGGTTTCCGTTTAAAGAAGTGTAATTAATTATATCTTTAAGATACACTACCTCAATAAGATGTATTATTCGTTTCGTCGGGATCCCGAAACTCTTCCATTTGCGACAGGATTCCGTTGTAGAAAGGTTCCGCTTTCACAGGTTTTACTATAGTTATTATAAGTACAGTAAAACCTGTTAAGACGGAATCGAAAAAAAAAAGAACGGTGAAAAGTAATGTTCAATCAGGTTTTCAGCAGATTTTATTAATATCGTAATCCATATCTGGAAGGTAATATTTTCGTTTAAGACAGGATTCTTTTATAAACAGGTTACGTTTTGACATGTTTCACTATACATAAAACATAAATATGTATATTTGTATATATAAATGCGGCAAACCTTGTGGAAACAAAACCTGTCTATAACGGAATGCTGACTTAAATAGAAATATTCCTACGTCCCACAGAAAAGAATGCTCTACAATTACACCTGCTAACACTAAAACCTGTCTAAAACGAAATTTTATACTACGGCAGATTTTACTATATACTAGTATATAATCCCGTCAAAAATGACAGATTGTTGATCTGCGTTTCTTTTTCTTCTAATTTTTTTTTTTCAGACCATTGTGTTTCAGTATGTAATCACTAAAATATTGTTACTTTGGTAGCGGGTGCACCCCCCCCTCTTCCCGAAATTAGACACAAATCATTTTTCTCTCAAATTTTAGTTTAAAATTAATTTATATTACGATTCGTTAGAAAAAAAAAATAGTTATATATTTATTTCATCAAGGGTGATTCTGTTCCGAATTTTCCTAAAAATTTAAGGCATCGGTTTCGAAAATTTTAGTCTTCAGTCCAAAAATTCTAACATAAAAAATTCGAACTCATAAAAAATATCTCGAATTTTGAACGATCGTCGCCGAAAAAATAGACAATTTCTTCAAAGGATTGCGGAAACAACGAGAATTTCGTCAAAGGATCGAAAAAGAAATGCAAATTTCGTCGCAGAATTGAGAAAAAACACTACTTTTGTTAACAAATCGCAGAAAATACGCGATTTCCGACAAAGGCTTGCGAAGAAAACGCAAATTTCTTCCAAGGACTCCGAAAAAATGTAAAATTTCTTCAAGGGATCACAAAAAAAAAAAAAAAACACAAATTTGGTTAAAAGATCGGAAAAAAAGAAAGAAAAACATTAATTTCGTCAAATAATCGCGGAAAAACATGAATTTCTCCAAAGCATCGCGAAAAAAAAAAACGCAAATTTCTTCAAAGCACTGCAAAAACATTTCTAATTTCGTTAAGGAATCGCGAAAAAAGTGGAATTTCGCAAAGGATCGAAGGAAAAAAAACCACACAAATTTTGTCAAAAGATCACAGAAAAAATGCAAATTCCGTCAAAAGATCGCGAAAAAAAAAACAAAAAAAACGCTAATTTCGTCAAAGAATCTCAGAAAAAAAACTCTAATTTTGTCAAAGGATCGTAAATAAAAGGTAAATTTCGTCAAAGAATAGCAAAAAACGTAAATTTCCTCAAAGAATCGCAGAAAAATGCAAATTTCTTCAAAGGATCGCAAAAAGAAAACACAAATTTCTTCAAAGGACCACGAAAAAATTATATTTCGTCATAGGATGTAGAAGAGAAACGCAAATTTTGTCAAAGAATAGCAGAAAAAAATGCAAATTTTGTCAAAGAATCACGAAAAAAAAGCATGAATTTTCTCAAATAATCGAGAACTACGGGAGGACCCAAAATCCGGAAAATTCCAAAACTCGAAAAGCCTTTGGTCCAGAGGATTTCGCATAATATGTCCTGTACTGTATTTAAGATGGAAGCAAAATTTCAAAATACGCCAGTAGATGGCGCCAATGTACTGGATTGATCACTCAAATCCTCCGTACGAAAGAATTCACCGCTATTTCTGAAAAGAAAAGTGCTGACAGAAAAAAATATATACAGAAATGTTGATATGCGTGTTTTATATGAAATAGTTTTTGAAGGTTTTAAACAAAATTAAAATATTTAAAAGCTCTAATATGCTTTTACAAATATTTTAACAGCAGAATCGGATGAAGCATAGCTTTTTCATTAAGCCTAACATGGCATTTAACTATGGTCGATTCGCAGATCAGAGTGGTCGATCCCGGAGCCGTTACAGACACTTTCTTGCCTTCAGATTTTATTATAAGTAAGATATAACCTGAAGAAAAATTCTGGACCCCTCCCGAAAATAAATCCTGGCTACGCCACTGCTAACAGTATTTGTTTAGTTTATCTAAGGCTAAGGCAAGGGTTGGAAAAACTACTTTTTTTTAGTAGCCAACTACAACTACTTTATCAAAAATGTAGTTAACTACAACTACTTATTTTAAAAAGTAGCGACTACAAACTACTTTTCAAAAGTAGTCACTACTTCGCTACTTTTAGATTTTGTCGAAGGATTCATCAATCTACAATCGAAACTGAGGGCACAGAATTAGAGTTCTGTGCGGGTCGGGTTGTGTACTCGATCTGAAATTGAAAATTCTGCTTAAAGTCAACCCGCAACCCAACCCAAACCAGATTAAAAAAAAAAAGGGTGGGTGGGAAATTGTCAATTTGAAAACAACTCGAACCTCAAAATCTTTATACCCGAAACTGAAGTGAAAGAAAATTAATCCATTTTTTAATACAATTATGGAAATGTGGTCTAAGATTATATCTCTGATATCAATTTTATCTTTTTTGTATACAAATAAACACGCATACACTCATAATATTCAAATATATAGTCTTTTTATTAAAAAAATATTCAGGACTTTCTTTTGAAATGTTGGGTCAATAGCAACTTTCAATGACAACACTCTATTAAAAAAAAAATATTTTTAATCTACTTTGAAATTTATGACCATATACCAAGTTTCAAGTAACTTGGACTGAAAGTTTTAAAATCCCTTGTATCTAATTTCTATAATTGTATGATATGAAATAGGAAATTAATATTCGAAAAAACTGTAAATATTTGTACTGTATACTGTAACCCATTTTAGAAGAAGTTCTAAAAAACTTCTAAACTTCATCACATTCAGGCAAATAATTTTTGAGTTATGCTTAAAAAAATCAGCTGAACTACAGTTTGAGAGACCATAATTTATCAAAAAGGTGACTAATCTCAGAAAACGGAGATTAGTCATTAGAACAGATGTAATAGCACAGTTAATTACTTGTATTTGATGGAATTTTGAATTGATTTATTTAAGGTTTTTTTAATAATAGTGTTTTTTTCCACTGAAAAGTATCAAAAATTTTTGGTAATGATTTAACTTTTTAGACGACCTCTAAAATTAACCCAATTTTTAATATTGAATATATCGAGCACCAATCAATATAAACTTCACCAAAATTTATATCTAGGTTAATTTGAGGTCTTGCTCTAGATTCGTATTTTAGTATAAAAAGTATTGAAAAACCAAGTTTGTGTTCTGATCGATATCAAATCAACTATAAAACATTATGAATAAATTTCTTTAGTGATAAAGAACCTGTGCGGCTAAAATAAATAAAAAAATAACCATAAAAATCAGGACTATAGAGATGTCTACTGCTCTATATTCCTGATAAAAAATAAAGTTACATATTTTTTGGCTTTTTTTTCCCCCAAGCACATTTTTTTTTATCTACTGGAATCTGGAAGAAGGGAATATGCATTCAATTAATTTTTATGCATGCATAGAACAAATACTTTACAACGATCAAAAGACGTGTTAATAAGATATTTTTTATGATAATAAACAATTGAATGATAATATTTCCTTAACTAGATATCTTTGGAAATATTCTTTTTAATGATTATACGTAGGCTTTTGATAATCGGTGCGAAATGAGATCCAGTAATTATTATTAATAAAGAAAATGCTAACTCACCTCTATGTTTAACTTCCTGTTCAAAGCGGATGATTTTGAAACTGACAACTTTTTATTAAATGTTCAAAGTTTACAAGATACAGTGTAATTACCACTAGATAACTTTAAAATACTGGTTATATGCCGAACAGGCAGTCCAATTTTATTTTTCTCTGTCATAATTTTAATTCCAAAAGAAGATACCACGCATGAAAACATAAGATTTAAGTAAGCGTTAATAGACAAAGTGTTGACCGCAAGAAAATTTATTCTTTTGGTGAGTAAGCAATTTGTTTTGCTTTATCAACAAAAGTCAATGGAAAAATGTATAACACTGCAGCTGAGATTTGTCATTGACGTTTACAAATTGCTGCAGAGAATGCATTTCGTAAAAAAGAAGCGAGTTATGAATCTAGTGATTAGAAGAATAGCATTTTTTCCTCTTCTCTTAAAGTAGCGTGAAAGTTCGCTACAAACTACTGATTTTTTGTATCGCGCTATTTGCTACACTACATTTTTTTAAATGTAGCACGCTACACTACAAACTACTAGAAAAAGTAGCGACTACTGTAGTTTCGCTACTTGTAGCACGCTACTTCTGACCCTCTGGGCTAAGGTTAGTGATTTTCAACCAACACTATGTTACAGTTCATTAGTGTAACACAGAAAGATCTTGAATAAATGTTTTTAAAAATCATTGATTAAATTTTCATTTGGAGACAGTTTCAAGAATGAGAAGCATGAAGTTGGTGATTTAAAAATTTCACCAAAGTTGGAGCCAATGGCAATTCAAGATGAGATGTGTTTACATAGTTAGATAAGTTGTGCTTGTTGAAATTTATAAGTTTGTCTCTGTGCGAGTAGGTAGAATTCGAACTTGGCTTCAATAATTGGTGTCTTTTTGCCGTAGCTAATCTGCTTTATAGTTGTTTTCTATTTGCAAGGTTTCAGAAATCCAGAGAAAATTATTTTCATTACTGGTCAAATTAAAAGTAGAAATAATATCAAAATTTGCTGTTCAAAAATTACAAATTTAAATTAAATCTAAAACTAAAGCTATACATATTTATATGAAATAAATGTATATATGTAGTTTTATCAGATGTATTTTATTTTTATGTATTTTATTTTTCAGGTATATTTTATGTAACCAGAAATGTTTGGAGCTAATAATAAACCCTTTGGAAGTACTACAGCATTTGGTGGAAGTAAGTGATATTTAAATTTAGGTACAGTAGAGTACTGATTATCCTAACTTCAATTAATTGAACATCCACTTATCCAAACTCCTACTATCAACTCCTTTTTAGGTAGATTTCGTAAGAAATACTACCTATTACATTCTCCCTAAGTTGGAATTTTTGAAAAATTTTTGCAGATCTACACTGATCCTGACTCCCAGAACCCAAAACCACCCCCAGTTCAAAACTTTATCTATCTATGTCACTTTTTTATGGACACGATAACTGCAAAAATTCTGCACAAATCTCTTCCAAACTCATACATAAAATCAAGGGGCATAAAATCTCGGTCAAGTTCGTTAATGGGCAAAATTGGACCAAAGGGGGGGGGGGGGGGAATGGGGGACTTTTTGTGATAACAGAAAAAAACCCATAATTTCTTAATTATGATATGTATCGAGTCCGTTTAAAGTTATTATTACTTCTAGAAAAAGGGCCAAAAATTTATGTATGACACATTTTTGATATCATTAAAAATGGCCCCAAGGGGGGACAAAATGGCAGTTTTAGAAGAAAATAATTCATAACTTCGTCAATTCAAAAGATATCAAATCCGCTTAAATTTATTATAACTCCTCTTAATATTATCTAAAACTTTTATATTGACAAGTTTTTTATAGAACCAACCCTTATAGCAAAAAAAACATTAAAAACAAAAAAATCCCTGCCTGTTCCGCCTTCTTCCGCAATTCCCAACAAACAAGCACCCGACGGTCTGCGTCTTCAAAATCTACCTGTGCCTGTAGTCCGATCCGTCAGGGATTTTTTTAATCTTACAACATAAACATAGATTATTTTTCTCTTATTAAAAGAAATAACTGGGAGTAAAATCAAAAAATTCTAAAAAAGAAAAACAAACCAGAAATTATATATGAAAAATAGAGACTCTCGTGTTTATGGCTATTCGAGGCATTAAACTGTTAAATCCAAAGTAAGTTTTGAGAGATGCAAATTCTGAAAGACGCTATAGAAAAAGCATAATCTTCTCCAAGATCCCACTCCTCCAAAAATCGAATTTTTTCCACTAAACAAAGCTTTTTTCTTGAATTGTTATGAACAGATAAAATCTTACACAAATGCTATTCCCTCATTTCTTCTAATGTATGGGCCTATTTTAATTCTAATGTCACAGACAGACAAACCGAAGTCATAAACACTTTTCAACTGTGTTGGAAAGTGTTAAAAAAAGGATTTTTATTTAACAAGGAGTAAGTCATCAGTCTCAGAACTGTGATCGTTCACCATGCAGGCATGCTAAGCTTGCCAGATTAAATTTTTACTACCCATTTGGGTTATTTAACTTTTTATTTTCAGGGGTCTGTCCAGACTTTTTTCACAGGGTCCTGTTTTTGTGAAATTGTGAACAGCTTTTTTAGAGATTGTGAATATTAGATTTGTGAAAAATCTAATCATAATTTTGTGAATTTGAAATGGTTGTTATATTCAGGTTCTTATTTATGCATTTTTAAGAAGATAATGGATATAAAATACATATATTTTCTTTATATATGTAAAAATGACAGGTCAGATTTTACTTTTAAATGCTTAATTTGTGAAATATTTTGTTTAAAGATGGAAAAATTTTGTGAAATATTTGGTTTAAAGATGGAAAAATTTTGTGAAATATTTGGTTTAAAGATGGAAAAATTTTGTGAAAAATCTATTTTTAAGACAAAGAATTTTGTGAAAGGTCCTGTTTTAGGGAAAATAATTTTGTGAAGGGTCCTTTTTTGAAATAAAAAATTTTGTGAAGAGTCTTTTAAAGGAGGCAATTTTTTCCTAAACAGATCCCTGATGTTGCAGGTTAATTTTTCTAGTTATGGATCACGTTTATTTTTGGCTATTATTTATTGCAGGTTGTATTTTATTCTCTTCTTTCACTAAACACAGTTATTTATTTTCTCTTCAAACTATTATTTTTTTTTAGCCTGAATGAAAGCTTATCTTTCTACAGTTAAAGTACAGTTACAATTTTTTTTTACAAACAAGTATTTGAAATAACATGTCAGAGATTCTAATTCTAACATCACCATTTTCACAAAAACATCTCTTATTTCTGAACACTCTGTGGTACCTCTATATATGTGAGAGTGGTGATATACGGAATATTAAATTTGAATGGCTCAAATTATTTTGGATAAAAACAAATCGGCAAGCATCTTGGAGAATATGCCATTATCATCAAACTAATGTTTGTTAATTTGTCTCACTTTTATAATCGAACTCATCCAGTCAGGTATCGCCACTTTCTGGAATGTATGTTGGCAATAATTTAGACAAAAACTTCTGTATGAGCATAGTCTGAGTATGCATTAAAAGCAAATGCATGCTTACCACTGTACATATGTCGCCACTCTCATTTAGATGCATTCTAACTCTACCAAGGTGAAAGAAGTTTCATTTCAAGAATGTAAAGTTTTCTCGGCAACTTAGCTATGAACAAGACCAACCTGAAAATTCTAAGCGTCCATGCAATGGGTTATTTTTTTGGGCATGTGTTTTATGCTAGTGCAATTAATGCATCTTGTTGTTGCTTTATTTCAACTTTTCTACAACTGAATCCTTATGCAATGTTTTAAAAATATTAAAATAAATGCACATATGATATCACTGCTAATAAAGTTGACTGTGAATGAACATTGAAAAAGTAAAAAATGCATTGTCGTGTTTTATTATTCTTTATATATTTAACTCAACTTGGTTCGTGTATGTAAAGATGGAATTTTGTAATAGATTTTTCACTCACTTTTTGATATAGTAGAATTATAAAAAATTATGTCCACAGATGTATTTCTGATGACTATACAACATTTTAGTATTTTTAGAATTTAATTATAAATTAATTTTCAGGCATTTTTCTGTTAGCTGGCCACAGATGATAAATTGCTAAATGATTGCTTTATGATTTGAATAATGAATTGATTAAATGATTTGAATTGTTTTATGATTACAATTGTGTACGAGTTACAACAATTGATTTTAATTATGTGCCAAACCACACTAACCAAAATAGTCCAACTAACTGTGAAACTGTAATAAGAAAATATTTTTAACATTTAAAAGTAGGAAATATTAAATAAAAAGTGTAATACATAAAAAATCGATTAATAGTTTCATATTAATTAAATTATGATTATACATTGAGAAACCAATTTAGAAATTCTAAACAGATAGCTTAAATGATGTTTTCTTTTTTTCTTGCCTTATCTTAAAAAAAATGTAGCAAAAATGATAATTTTTTAAGTAAAATTACTAGTTTACACTTTCTACCAAGCATTAAAAAAAAAAAAAGCTCTGAACTTTCCATAATTAAGTTTGATGCCCGTGCCATTGGAGTGTAATGGAGATTTATGGGAGAAAAACATGAATTTAAGCATGATTTTAAAGATAAAAATTAAATGCTTATAAAAGAGTTTTTTTTTTTTTTAAACTATCTTATATTTATTTCTAATGCTTATATGTTTTGTATTTAATTTTAACTCCAAACATTGGGAACTTTTTAAAACTTTAGTGGACTGTATTTTATCTCCAGCGCTTTACAAATTTGATAAAATCTGGTAGCTAACAAAAAATTTCTAATCGCCAATAAAGAAAATATATCTTCCCTCCCTCTCTTCCCCCGTCATTGATTTTCAAAAAAACAAAAAGTTTTTTTTGCGAATTAATAGAGAAAAAATAATAACAAGCATAGCTTAGAATTATTAATTACTAGGAATGCTTAGAATTATTAGTTACTCGGGGGCTCAGCCCCCTACTTGCTAACGCTCGTCAAACTTTGCATTTTTTAAGCGACTGATCGACGAACGTTGTATTTTTTTCCACGACAGATCATCGAACTTTGCATTTTTTCTGCGACAGATCGACGAACTTTGTGTTTTTTTCCACGACAGATCGACAAACTTTGCATTTTTTCCGTGACAGATCCACGAACTTTGCGTTTTTTCAACCACAGATCGACGAACTTTGCGTTTTTTTTTCATGGCTGTTCGACGAACTTAAGGTTTTTTAAGCGACTGATCGACGAACTTTTCATTTTTTAAGCGACTGGTCGACGAACTTTGCATTTTTTAAACGACTGATCAACAAACTTTGCGTTTTTTCTGCAACAGATCAACGAACATTGCATTTTTTAAGCGACTGATCGATGAACCTTGAATTTTTTGAGGACAGATTGACGAACTTTGCATTTATTCCACAATCGATCGACAAAATTTGCTTTTTTTCTGCGACTGATTGACGAACTTTGCGTTTTTTGGTGACAGATCAACGGACTTTGCGTTTTTTCTGCGACAGATCGACGAACTTTGCGTTTTTTCCACGACTGATCAACGAACTTTGCGTTTTTTCCGCAATCGATCGTGAATCTCAATCAAATAAAATCTAAATTCAGAAATTTATTTAACAACCTAATTGTTAAGGGTCCCTAACACATTTAATGGAACTTGAAAAATACACTGCATATATAAAACTTAACTTTCTTCCCTTTTTTATAATAAAAATAAACATTTTACATAATCATTCTCAGTTGACTTAATTTTTTCAATGGTATTTTGTCATGTCTGCATTAATGTAATTCTTTAAATAGCACGTAAAATAATAGTGGGGTTTAAAGATTTTTTTCTCCCTCCCAAACATTACAACTCCCCTCCATTTAAAAATGTTGGTAGGGAGACTCCCCTCCTTGGAAAAATTGAATTTCAAGCCCTGTATTTTTACTTCAATAAAACAGCAGCAGATGGCAGCAGGGGCATTCTAGAAAGTTTATATTTTATTATCTCAGATTTTTTGTGTGAGTGAAATTCGTAAATAAATTCTAAATAAGAGTTGAGAATTAATTTGAAATTAACAATATTACTCATAATTAAAATGAGGAATCATCTCAGACACTTTGGATTACATTCATATTATTTTATTTTTAATAATTGCTAGCTTGAGTTTCACGGCTCTGACACTGACCGCCGTATTGGAGGTGGAGCTAACACAATCTTGTCTGTTCATTGGTCTGAGCTCTGGAAACTATGGTTGTTGCCATTGATAAGGTAGAAATTCAGCCCTATTTCCGCACCACGTAAGACAAATATATATATATAGATATAACTAATATAACTAGTTATAAACATGTTAGAACCTAGACAAACTCAGGGAATGAAGAGGCATGCTGTCACTGTCTCATTGGCTGCAGGCCACTCTGATTTAGAGATTGTCACATTCTTGAAACTTTCTCAATCATTTGTCTTTAAAGTAAGGAGCCAACTGAAGGCTACCAGGGTTGATGTGACAAATGTTTCATACAGGAAACGACATTGTTGCCGATCTGACATTATCAGGATACCTAAATTGATCAGTGGTGTTGATGAAAAACCTAGGAAGTTGATGACAGCACTCACTAGGGAGCTGCAGGTTGATGAGGCCATCATCCAACGTATGGTTCATGAGGACCTCTGTTAGAAGTTGTATGTAAGGAAAAAAGGACAGTTTTTGTCTGAGAGAACCAGGAATAACTGCCTGACCAAAGCCAAGTGCCTCCTAAACAAGCTGAAACATCCAGAGGAGCCAGGAATGCTGTGGTTTTCCTCCGATGAGAAAAACTTTTTCCAGGTCCAGAAAGTGAACCATACAAAGATTGGTGACAGTGTAAAATCCTTGAGGAGGTTCCGGCCATCATACACAGAACATTTCCATCCTCACTGATGATTCTAGGGATCATGAGCAACGAAGGTGACTGTGATGTCTCCATATTTATTTCTTGAAGGTGCCAGAGTGAATGTCGTTACTTATACCGATGTGTTAAAGCTCGGGATTACTACTGTATCATGTGGGAGGCTGCACTTTTGTCAAGACTCTGCATCATCCCATACAGTCCATACAATCCAAAGAAGGATGGCGGAAAATTTTCTTAACCCTGTCATCCTCAACTTGTGCCCCCCCCCCCCCCCTCAGCTGCCCAGACGTTGAACCGATGGACTATTACATATGGGGAGTGGTTGAGAGGAACTCTAATAGGCGTTGCGGCTCTCAGTGCAGCAATGTGTATGAATGGCAAGCATTCCAAACACACATCTCATTATTGTCCTCAGTTGGTTTCGACTGTGTGCAGAGGCTGTTATTGCAGCTGATAGTGGTTTCAATGAATGATGTCATTCACAGTGTATGTGGTCACCTGTACAAAACATTAAGAAGTAAAAAATTCTTTATCTCTAGTGTCTGTTCCTGTTTGAATGCCATCTTGTTTTTGTTCTCAAATACCTGCCGCAACTTGTACTTATTTAAGCTACAACAGTAAAAAAAAAAGTAAATTATATGCATACAATGTGAATTATACAAGACAATTTAAACATTTAAAATGTATTTGTGTAAATAATGTGTTTTACTTTAGCTATATTAACCAATTATTTATTCAAATTTTCTTAAAATATTCTTGAGAGGAGAGGATTGCCAATTTACTACCTTGCCGCTGGTGAAATTTAGTCTAGTGTGGTCACTGGGTGTTTATAATCTAGCTCTACGGAACATTGACAGTGTGAAAAGTTGAAACTTTTGTTGTAACTTGAGTATTTCACAGTTTATGGTGCAATCACCTTTTCTTTATCATTACAGTATGCAGTGTGCTATTATTTGTTCAGATATCAGAACTTTTGTTTATCTGAACTGGACCATGTCCTGATAGGTTCGGATAATCAGTACTATACTGTATAAGATAAAGGAATCTGTTATTAGAATAATTTTTCTGCATAAGATAAAGGTATAATGGCAAATTTTGAATTAATGCTTGATTTTATTGATGTAAACATTCAGCTCAATAATTAATCCTCCTTTTTTTTTTCTTTTTAGGCTCCTTTGGTTCTTCCACTCCCTTTGGACAGGGTAAGTGAATTTTCAATGTTTTAAACAGAGCCGTCCTTAGCGAAAGTGAGGCCAGGTGCAAGAATTTTTGCGAGGCCCTTCCCTTCCAAACTAGTTAATCTCTTCCCATTCCCACCAATGTTGCCAATTTAGCAGACTTTTTATATTCATTTACCAGAAATTTCGAATTGTAATTTTTGCTTTATTTAATGAAAAGCTTGCACTTACTCAGTGGTGCTCACAGACAGGAGCCGATTACCAACAAGGCAAACTTCCACCAGTGAAAATGAATAGAAAAATTTTCTTTAATCATGAAAGTAATTTTGCATAAATAAGACATTTAAATAAAGCAAAATTTTCTATTAAAATTTACTGGTGGAAGTTTATCCTGTTGGTAATTAGTAGTGATGGACGATTCTGAAAAATTTGATAATCGATCAACATCGATACTGTATAAAAAACAACATCGATTCTAAAAATAATCGATTAACAAATTCTAGTATCGATGTTTTAGAATCGATTCTTACACAGATAGCTTAAAATGAGTAACTCATAAATTTATCGATCAAATGGCAGGAAATTTGATCATACATCGTGATAATGGGAATTAGCAGATAATAATCGATATTTCTGGCGCTCATTTCTTTAGCATAGCAGTATATAATATATTAGCTACTGTCAAATTTTGTTTCAAGGCAGTTTTTTTGTTTCTTTTCAGGTAAAATTGTTATCTTTTCAGTTTAGAGGTAGGGGGTACTAAGAGTGAATCCAGAAAATAAATAATTTTCAAAATATGAACGATACGCATAGGGAAGGGAAGCAAGCGGTGGAGGGGGAAGAGGGCAGTGTTGAATTCAGGGGGTGGCTTGGGGGAGGGACATTCACCCACGGATCATTGAACTATCCCCCCCCCCCCCCCTCCTGAAAGATTTGAGATTTTAAGCTTTTATTGGTTAAAAAAGTGCAATTTAGTCAGGGAAAGTCATGGAAATTTTTAAATATATAGGTAAAGTCAGGGAATTTACAAATATTTGCTAAAAAGTCATGGAAAGGTATGGGGGGAAAAATTATTTGAAATAATTTCTTTTTCAGAAAAGTGTAACTATCTCTCGTTACATGGTGCCTCTGAAAAATCTCTAGACTCTTGTCAGTTTTAATATCGAGAAATTCCTTCTAATGCAATGCAGAAAAACCATAATATGGACAAAAGTTTTCTACATTTTTGAGACATTTCACATTCTGGACTTTGTTGTATGGCATTCCTTTGAAAAGATGGAAGTTTTTTTTTTGCATTATAGTATAGGGTGTCCCAAAAGTCTCCGTACAACTTAAAAAATTTATTACAAAAAAAAATAATAGGCCTACAGCAAAAATAATTACAACAGTACATAGAGTAACTTAAAAAGTTTTTTTCTACAACCTTAGTATACTTGTACATGAGATCCTTTCGTTGCACGAAGAATATCAAGACGATATTCCAATTCCATCCATGTGCGTTTCAGCATGGTAACATCAACAGTAGTTACAACTGTTTGATGAAATCTGAACAAAAGTGAATAGTCTCATGGAATTGAAACGAGATCCAAACAGCAGTAGCTACTGTTGATGTTAGCAGGAAAAACGTTCGTGGATTGAATTACTTCTGTTTGGATCTCTTGTTTCAATTCCATGAGACTATTCACTTTTGTTCGGATTTCATCAAACAGTTGTAACTACTGTTGATGTTAGCATGCTGAAACGCACGTGGATGGAATTGGAATATCGTCTTGATATTCTTCGTGCTACGAAAGGATCTCATTTTGAAGTTTACTAAGGTAGTAGAAAATTTTTTTTTAAGTTACTCTATGCACTGTTGTAATTATTTTTGCTGTAGGCCTTTTTGTAATAAATTTTTGAAGTTGTACGGAGACTTTTGGGACACCCTGTATTTTATAGAATTTCATTTTGCACTTTTCTTGAAAAGTGCTTGAATTTTCTCCTGGGAAAAGAGTAACCCTGTTATTACGATAAAAATTTTTGATTTTTCGTTTTATGCTGCTTGTTATTTTGTGTTATTTAACCCTCTGAGCATTTTGAAAAAGGGTAAAATTGTAATGTTGTTTTCTCTGCATTTTGTTTTAAATTCTAAAAAAATGATTCTTTCAGCATTATAAATAAAACTTAATTACAAATATGAATGTAACCCTTGAGGGTATTAATCATTCTTCAATGTTTTGAAAATTCATTAAATCTATAGAATTATATTATCTTAAACATTGCATATATTGCAGTGAAACCTGGAGCTTAGTGAATGGAATATTACATTCCACACGCTTAGAGGGTTAAAGCAGATTTTGTGTATGCTCGTTTGGTCATGGAATTTTTTTGTATTTGGTCAGGGAAAATCATGGAAAGTCAGGGAAATTGCAAGACATGTTTTGCTGGGAACCCTGTATAAGAACATCATAAAACAAAATAAAAATAAAGTCTTTACAAAATCAATAATTTCAGATGGATTAGAAAATAACATTATATGAAAAACATATACGAAAAACATTATGCAAAAAACATTTATATATATTACTTATATATTCTGAAAAAATATTTGAGGTAATGCTGTTTATGTCTTAAAACGTGAATTTTTTTTTTCAAATAAAATTTCTTCTAATAGTACTAGCTGTAATGTTAGAGCAAGACATTTTTATAATTAAATTTCCTCTCGTATTAGGACTAGGAGCTCTTAAAGGTCCTCTTCACGCACTTGAAAACACTCGCTCGCTAATATTAATCCTATGTGGCATTATTTTTCTAATATCTCGTTTGCATTTGTATATTTTGAAACTATTTTTTTGCATTGGATAGGAGATATCAATCTCTATTTCCGGCGTTGATTACTTTTTCGATTTTCTTTGCGGATTTTTTTTAGGAAGATAGTTTTGCTTTCGAAACCGGTTCTGAAAGTGAAAGTGTCTTCGTTAATAAAAGTTCTGTTACAGTTTTTGCATTCTACTGATATAACGCTATCGTTTTCATATTTTTTATTACAAAACTCCCAAACTACTGATTTTGAAAAGCGACCCAATTTCTATTTAAAAAAACAAAAACGCATTACAAATACTTCAAAACACGCGACTACTATGGATCAACATCTATGAAATAAGAAGCATTAAAAGAATTCTCTATTCTGGTCTGTGGTTTTGTATTTATTTTTTATTTAACAAGATAACGTGTGCTCTGACGCCTTTCTAAATTCGCTTATCCAACTTTTCTTTTTCGCCTTACTTGCACACTGCAAGCGTACTAAATAATGAATCACTTGCAATGCAGCAAAAGTTTGCATATACGCATTAGCTGACTTAATTAATAAACAAAGTTTTTCCACATGTGTGATAAAAAGACGTGAGTAGATTCCCCCCGTCCCAAAAGTGGCGCAGACGAAAATCATCTTAACACTTAACAGTAGACAATGATTTTCGTATACATCTTTATCAGTTTTTAAGAGTTTTGAAAAATTACATAAAATATTAATCAATAATAGAGTGCTGCAACGAGGCGGGTTAGACAAAATAGAAAACGACAAGATGCGTGGTTATGCGCAATATTTCTTCATTATGGGCCGGGCTGTCAAGCTGGCTGACATCTATTTTTATTCTGCAGGTAGGGTTAGGAGTTAGGGTCAGGTTAACTTTCATTGTTTCGGGTTCGAAATCGATTTCGAATTGTGTTTTGCTTTGACTTTTGAGAGTCTGTGTCAGGCCAGGTTGACCAGATTTTTAAAACGAATGTACAAAATATTTTTTCACTATTTAGGTGAAAACTTTATATACAATAAAACCGGAAAGTAGGGAGTACAAAAGACAAACTTACTTAATACGTGTACCCTTGAAAAACATTAATAACAAACAGACGATTATTTTGTGTCGGAAAGCTTCAATATTAAAATTCAAAGTATCATAACTCAACATATTTGGTTCTAAACTCTAACAAACTGGAATTTTCACTGTTTTATTTGTCTGCACGAAGAAATTTTTTTGACAAACTTGAGAGATACAACTTAACTAAGGAGCATTCTATGTAAAGTGGCTCTAAACTAAGAATGGATTGTTTTAACTGGAAAAAAATCCGAAAATTTTGATTATTGTTCATAATCGTGGTGACAAACAGTTGCAGATATAATTCCAATTTTTAGTTATTAACCAAATGTCTTGGGAAGAATGTCAGAAAAGGTCCGTTCAAATCTGACCATAATTAAAAAAGTTATGATTTCGGGAGAAGGGGTGAGGGAGGGGAAAGGAAGGAAGACGGAAGGGGAGGTGACAATATTGACAGATAAAATTTAACTAACGAGCATCTTGAGTAGACTGGCCAAGAATGGAGTACTTTAACTGTAAAAAAGATGAAAATTTGTATTATTGTTCATAAATAGTGGTGACCAATAGTTGCAGATATAAAATCATTGTTTAGTTATTAACCAACCAAAAGAATTAATAAGAATGTCAGAAAAGGCCCCGTTCAAATCTAAACATAATTATAAAAGTTATGATTTCAGGGGGGGGGGGGGGAGAGGGCAAGGAAGCGGGACGGGGGGAGGAGACAATATTGACAAATAAAACTTAACTAACGAGCATCCTGAGTAAAGTGTCGCTAAACCAAGGATGGTGTGTTTTAACTGGGAAAAAAGCCGAAAATTTTGATTATTGTTCATAAATAGTGGTGACAAACAGTTGCAGATATAATACCAATGTTTATTTACTAACCAAATGATTTGGGTAGAATGTCAGAAAAAGTGCTGTTCAAATCTGAAAATAATTTAAAAAAAAAAAGTTTAATTTCGCGCGAGGGGGAGGGGCAGGGCGGAAAGAGACAATATTGACAGATACAACTTAACTAACGAGCATTCCGAGTAAAGTGGCTCTAAACCGAGGATGGTGTGTTTTAACTGGGGAAAAAAGGCCCAACATTTTTATTATTGTTCATAAATAGTGGTGACAAATAGTTGCAGATATAATACCAATGTTTATTTTTTAACCAAATGACTTGGGAAGAATGTCAAAAAAGGTCCTGTTCAAATCTGTGCATAACTAAGAAAGTTATAATTTTTGGGGGCAGCGGCGAACTTGAAAACTGAAACTTAATAAACTAACTAGCGGATGTCGCACGCTAGTGGGCCCTTAATTTACATCGGGGTCTCGAATCTTGTAAAACCTCGAATATGATAAACCTCAAACCGAACGAAACTCCGGTTCGGGTCCCCGCTGCCTTCAGCACCGTATACTGGTCGTGCTACGCATGCACCAGATAATTCCGTAATTTTCACATCGAATAGTGTAAACCTCTAACCGAACGAACATCCGACCCGGGTCACCGCTGCCTTCGGCACCGGATAATTCCTTAATTTGCACACCGAATAGTACAAAACTCTAACTGAACGAACCTCCAATTCGGGTCCCGGCTGCCTCCGACACCGTATAGCAGTCGTGCTGCGCACGCACTGCAATATCCATTAGTTCCACGTGCCCCCCCAACTTTCTGAACATCAATTTTTAAAATATGATACAGTCAATTAAAACTTGTCTTGTAATGACCCAAAATGGAAATGAAATAACTACTTTAATTTTTATTTTATATTTCTTCATTTTTTTTTTTTACTTAATCAGATGTCAGATCCGTATAGATAGCTCAGCTCTTTTTCGTTGAAGTGATGAATTTGGTAGCAAAAATTGTGTTGTGCGGTACAAACCCTGATACGAACATTCATTAAACGAAAGTTTGAACTATCACTCTCTTACAGCTGCGGACAATTTCAATGTGTCAGCTGTTTTTCCCCGCTGTCTGCGGTTAGTATCTGCAAGTACTTTTTCCCCTTCTCATTCCGTCTGTCAGGGATGCCACTTTTCCGCGGAAACGCGGATTTCCGCTTTTTTGCTTATTTTCAAAATCTGCGGATTTCCGCTTTTTTTTTTCTTATTTCTCGGACACATTTCTCTTTAATGCATCAAGCGGAACCAACCAACCAACTAACCCATTTGTCGGAAGAACTCCTGAACACTTTCTCCTCTGTGATTGGTGAGTACGTTTGACGTCACATTGTCAGTGGGAGTAGTCATGATACAACTGACCAATGAGCGCGAAGTGTCGTGGCTTTCGATAAGTAGTGTAGATGAGCCGTGCCGTGTTTGTTTACTTTTTACCGACGCTGCGCGGAAATAGATAGTAAGATTTGAAATCTCATGATGGATTAAGTGTTTAATCTCATCATTTGTTTTTTGATTTATATTTAATTATTGCGCCGCAAAAGACAGGTTTTGATAGTAATAAGTATTATGGGTGGAAAAAAGCGAAAAACCGCAGAAAATCGGATAAATTTTTTTATGTACGCGATTTTAATACAATATATTTAAACCGGATTCCTTTCGCCGCAAAATGCAAAAAAACTCTAAAAATCTCTCTCATTTTTTTTTTTTTTTTTTTAAATTGCAAAGGACAAAATTTACTATATTGGGCTAAAAGATTAAAACTCGATTCCTGTAACAAATGTTAAAAAATTGCTGTGAAACGCAAAAAAAAGTTTAAATCGCATGATAAATTAAAATCTTGTACGAATGATGCTAAAAAAACTTTTGATAAACTTTATTGAAAAGAGAAAAATTTTTACTGTATTGGGCTAAAAGATTGAAAGTGAATTCTTTTTATGAATGTAAAAATATCTCCACAAAACGTTAAAAAAAAAAAAAAAAAAAAAAAAAAAAAAAAACCCATAAAAAAAATTTCTACGAAAAATTCAAAAACCACTGAAGACAAAATTTACTGTATTGTGTTCAAAGATTGAAACCAGATTTCCTTTACGAATGTAGAAAAATCGCCGCAGAACGCACAAAAACGTAAAGTTTGCGAATAATCGCGAAAAACTTAAAAATCTCAGAGAACAAAATTTATTACATTAGGTTAAAAAATTGTAGCTGGATTCCTTTTACGAGTGTCAAAAAATCGCCACGGAACGTGAAAAAGCGTTAAAATCGCATGAAAAATTTAAATCGTAGTACAGATTCCGAATAAACTTTATTGAAAAGAGAAAAAAAAATTACTCTATTGGGCTAAAAGTTTAAAACCGGATTATTTTTACGAATGTGAAAAAATCACACAAAAAAATTCACGAAAAATTAAAAAATCTCAGAGGACAAAATTAACGGTATTGTATTTAAAAACTGAAGCCGGATTTATTTTACAGTTGTTAGAAAAATTGCTTCAAAATGCGTAAAAACTTAAAAATCGCAGAGAACCAAATTTATTATATTGGGTTAAAAGATTGTAGCTGGATTCATTTTACGAATGTCGAAAAAATCGTCGCAAAACGCGAAAGAACGCTAAATCCCACATAACTAATTCGCGAACGAATTCAAATTCACTATAACGAGTTCTGAATAAACATTATTGAAAGAAACCAACATTTACTATATTGGGCTAAAACGTTGTAATTGGATTCCTGTTACAGATGTTAAGAACTTCCACGAAACGCAAAAAAAAAAAAAAACCCAGCAAAAAGTCACATGAAAAATTCGCGATTAAAATCAGTGAGTACAAAATTGAGTACAAAATGTAATCGCAGAGTTCAAAATTTAGTACAATGAGCTGAAAGATTAAAACTGGACTCCTTTTACGAATGTTTAAAAATCGCAGCAGAACGCGAAAAAACAGCAAAATATCTCATAAAAAATTCATGAAAAATTTAAAAATCGCAAAGGACAAATTTTACAATAATGGGTTTAAAAGCTTGAAACCAGATTCGCATCACAAATGTTAAAAAATTGCCACAAAACGCAGAAAAACACTAAAAATCACATAAAATATTTAAGAAAAATTTAGAAATCACTGAGGACAAAATTTACTATATAGGGCTAAAAATTTAAACCAGATGTATTTTACGAATGTTTAAGAAAATCGCTGCGGTACGCTTAAAATTGAATAAAAAATTCGTGAAAAATCAAAAATCGCAAATCACAAAATTTGCTATATTGGACTAAAAGATTGAAGTTGGATTCCGTTTACGGATGTAAAAAAAATCACCGCGGAAAGCAAAAAATCGCATAGTAAATTTTCAAAAATTAAAAAAATCGCATTTCTACATCGGCTGAAACAATAAAATCAAATATCTCGTACGAATGTTTAAAAAATTGCCTCGAAAAGATAAAAAACGCTAAAAATCACAAAAAAAATTTCGCGAAAAATTAAAAAAAAGGCAGAGGACAAATTTTACTATATTGTGTTAAAAAATTGAAACTTAATTCCTAACAAAAATGTTAAGAAATTGTCCCAAAACGCTAAAAATCACATAAACATTTCGCAAAAAATTCAAAAATGGATGTACGACGAATGTTTAAGAAAAATAAACTTTTAGGTCTAGGGGGCTAGAAGATCGAAACTAAATTCCTTTTACCCAATGTGAAAATTTTCTGCGAGGACGTTTTTAACCAAGATACCACTGTATATGTATATATATGGGAATGTGTGCGTGCGCGCGTAATAAAAATTTGTGCCCCCAAAACTTTTCGGTCACGCTACACCTATGGATATATCACATGAGGGGTATGTGCAAAATTCAGAAAAGTACCCCCCACCTTGTGTGGGGAAGTGGGGGGATGGACACCGGAGATGCATAATATGATTAAGTCGCCACAGACCTTTCCAACGATATATCACATGACGGCTGTGTGCAAAATTCATCAAATTAACCCACTTGTGGGGGCAAAGTAAGGGGATGGATACCGGAGGTGCATAATATGATTAAGTGGTCACAGGCCTTTTCAACGATACATCACATGAGGGGTATCGTCAAAATTTAGAAAAGTGCCCCCCTTGGGCAGGCAAAGTGGGGGGATTGACACTTCAGATGCATTATATGATTAAGTGGTCACAGACCTTCCAAACGATATATCACATGAGGGGTGTCGGCAAAATTTAGAAAATCCCCCCCCCCCCCCCCAATGAATAAGCTGTCACAGGCCTTTCGAATGATATATCAGATGAGTGTGTCGGCAAAATTTAGAAAAGTGTCCCCACCCCGTGTTTGCAAAATGCGCTCCCCCCTCCCCATAATTTTCGACTCGGCCTCATTTTTTAAATTTATTTTGTGTTGTAAAATATCGTAAAGTTTCAAACAGATCGCCTTATTGTATTTCCTAATTGTGTTCGCGCCCCTCCCCCTCCCCTCCCGAAAGGTCAAAATGCCCCCCCCCCTTTCCCTTCCCATAATTTTTTACGCCAGCTAATTCTTAAAATTTATGTTATCAGTTATAAAATATCGTGAACTTTCAAACAAATCGGCTTATTATATTTCCTCATTTCGTTCGCCCCCCTCCTCCCCCCCCCCCCCCCACCCGAAATGTGACGTGAATCCCTTACTTATACGAAATTTGAGAGCAACAGCTGCTCATCTCTGCCGCTAAAATAATCAAAGTGAAAGAATAAATACATGGAATTCAGTGCTAGAGATATCGATCTATAATCTATAAAATTTCTGTTAGGCGCTATTATCTGATGGTCATAAGATCGATCTGCAGTGACGATTTGAAAGAAAATAAACGAACGATAATATTCGTAGAAACATCGCAAAAAAAAAAAAATTGAAAAAATCGATCTGGCCATAGTATCGATTAAAAAGATCGACATCGATTAAATCGATCTGGCCATAGTATTGATTAAATCGATTAAAAAGATCGATGTCACCCATCACTAGTAATTAGGCTCTGCACACAGGATTAAGCTTCTTTTATCTTTTTTTTTTTTTGGGGGGGGGGGGGGGGTGTAATGGTGTGGCTTATTTTGTTTTAGTAGATGTTTATACAGACTTGAACCAATTTACCGTAATTTATGGAAGAAACGTCGCACCCGTGATTATGAGGCTTTAAAAAAAAAAAAAAAAATTGTAAACGCCGCACTTGCAATGCAGAAAAATTAGCGGGAAAATCATAAACTTCGAATCGATCCTTTATAAATAATTAGGCTAATATATATTTAAAAAATTAAACTTCCATTAACAATTAGTACAATTTAAAAAATGTTTACTAAAGTTTAAATTTTACTCATTCCTTGTTAATATCAGTCAAAAATTGGAAGATTTTTTAACTCTGGAGGCTTTTTCTTTGGATTATCACTCTGTTTTCTCTGATGGAAACCTTGTTTTGATCTGAGGAGACATCAGTTGGATTTTTTTATCCATCTGGAGTGCGAGACGCAGACTCTTCTCCTCATGGCGCTCCACATTTTTTTTAAGTGGTTGGCATCCACTTTGCACGCTTTAGTCAGTGGGTCGCATCCACTTAAAATTTCACTCAAAGACTCACTCAAAGCCTTCAAATTCACTATCTGCACTGTCCGAATTAAATAAGTAAAGAAATTCTTCATCTAATTCAGGATCTTCATCGCTCGAAACATCGTTATTTTCTTCAATAGGAATTGAGATAATTTCCGCCTTGGAAAAACCAGATTTGATTGTGTCAGAGGATACTTCTTTCCATGCTTGTGACACCCACTGAGCGACTTCTACATAGGAGGCTCTGTTCATATTACTATTTTTTGTGTATGAATGGTTTTCACTAGCCATCCATGTTTCCCAATGCTTCCGGACGTCCTTTAAAACTTTTGTTAACGGCTATATCCAGAGGTTGGCAGACTTTTGTTAAGCCGCCTGGAATAACTGCTAAAGCAGCAGCAGCTCTTTTGGCCTCTATTTTGACTGAGTCCAACAAATGTGCCCGCATTGAATCCATAATTAAAATGCTTCTTGGTTGGAAAAATGCCCCCTTTCGTTTACACCAGACTTCATTAATCTACTCGAGCATTATCTTCTCACACATCCAACCTTTCTCGTTACATTTAATTATGACGTCATCTGAGAAATTTTCTTTTGGCATCATTTTCCGCTTGAAAATTACCATCGGTTTCAATTTCTCCCCATTGGCAGCACAGGAAAGTGCACAAGTAAAGGATGTTTTCTCATGACCAGTAGTAATAATAGAAATTGATTTTTTCCCAGTTCTATCAATTGTACGGTTGGATGGCAATCGAATGTCAAAGGGACCTCATCCATATTTATAATCTGGGACTCTTTGACTCCCTTCTCAGCAATCAAATCCTTTACAAACTGTAAAAAGGATTCTTTTTTTTCTTTCCAGTCATCTGGAAGATTCTGCCCACCCGTTGTTTTGCTGCGTACCGATAATTTCTTTCACGCCAGAAATCTGTGACACCAATTTGAATTTCCATTGAAATTCGAAATTCCAATATTGGTTGCAATTTTCCTGGCTTGAATACAAAGTTTTATGGTGCATATGGAAAGTCCTTGTTCCTCTAAAATCCATTTCTCTAACAAATCTTCTAGCTGAGGCCAGTGCGTAATTCCGCTCTTCCTTGCCCGTTTTGATTTCGGCATATTTTCTAATGACGCTTTCTCTGACCGCCATCGACGAATGCATCTCTCATCCACTCCAAACTCACGTGCTGCTGCTCTGTTTCCTATATCTCTGGCTCTTTCAACAACTTGAAGCTTAAAAGCAGCCGTGTAACTCATATGTCTTTTTGAAGCCATATTGTAATGTAATCGAACGAAATTTCAAAAACAGATAAAAATATTAGCAGTTAGATTTTTCTACGCAATGCAAAGCACGTTGCCACAAAGCAGAAAAAAATGTGCAAACGGTCACTCACGCGTTTGAAAAACACGTTTGACCGGAATTGGCGCAAGATCAACCCATTTTCATAAGAGGTGATTACACAGCACGTACCGCCATCCCTTGCCATAATTCGTAAAGCTTGCGGTAATCCGTCGTGCAGGCGATTTTTTTTTTCTTTTTCTTTTCGCGATTGTGAAAATTAAAATTAAAAATCTTAAACGCCACTTTTAAACACATAAACGCTGTGGCGTTTCTTCCATAAATTACGGTACTTTCATAATACTTGGATTGTGCTTGATCTTTTTTTTTTTTTTTTTTTCTGCAGATTCAGGCCTGATTTAAAAGATTTTTTCTTGGCTCAGGCCAGGACCAATCTTTTAGCTTTTACACAGAATCAGGATATTTTTCTCTGTCCCGGGCTGGATCTGGGTCTGTAAATTTCGGCCCATGTGGACCTCTAGCATATTTACGTGGCATTCGTGAGCAGGCGATCAGTGGTCAGCCGAGAATCAATTAAAATTATGAAATATCAAGCAATTTTTAAAACAATTTGGTGAGGAAAATTGTTAATTCTTTTCTGATAAATTTAAACATATAAATCAAAGATGACGGTTAAAAAATATTTATGTATTTGAGTGCAGCGGTTCCACAGGCCAATAGCTTGACTGCCACTATCGAATATTTTTACATTTGTTTCGTACTACTATTTACAAAGAATTTCCTTTGTGGTTAATTTCTTTTGAAATTCTCATGCAATATTTTTTATTTTTATTTAATTTTTTTTGAAAAGTGCTATGAATACAATAAAATAAATAGTCGCCACTTTCTGTAATTTCTAATAAAAAATAAATTTGTAGTCAAAGGGTTCATCGAGTAAATTGCTTGGTACATTCATATTATGGCAGTAGTGAATGTGATAAAAATGAAATTTTGGACCTATAAACACTATTCTTTAATTGTAACATGTTTAAAGTTTTTAATAATTTTAATTTAAAATTTTTAAAATAAGAAAAAAATTGAAGTCAAAATCAATTCAAGCCTCACAGTCGTACTTACGCAATAGGATATATGTATGCATTATAGGTGCAGATTCACGGTCGCCAGTCACCACGTGGCGACTAAATTTTTTGCTGTGGCCACTAACTTTCGGTGTGAATATAAGTCGCCACGTGATTTAAAGTGATCAATTTCTGGTGTTCCCAGACATCATCGTGAAATTTTGATTTTTTTTTAAAAGATTAAGAGCAAAACGCATAACAAACTTTATTATTGTCTTTTAATAACATTTCAGATTTATCTGTTTAACACAGCAAACTATTAAATATATATTTGAATAGCAATGTTATTCGTAACAGTTTGAGTCTAATAATTTTACATAGTCTGTGATTTAAAAAAAAAAAAAAAATTTGTTATAGATAATAAAATATTTTTCTTATAAGTGTTTTGATTTTTATTGTGCAAAATAATCTCACACATTCAGATTTTCTTTTACATGTACTTTTGTATGGCAAAATCAAAATAAGAAATATTGTTTTTCTAATATTCCCCCCGCTATCATAATTGCTTTGCTTATACAAAAAAAATTATAAAACCGTATCTTGCCCAACTTTATCTTCAACTATGAATGTCCCCATGATTTAAGATTTATATTACACTTAATTAATATTCATTATTTATATGTGTGTATATTAAATAAATTACTTTACACTTTGAATTTCCGAGTTTTTTGTTTAGCTTTTTACCCCATATAAACACTATTGTTTTTATGCGTTTGTTTCACATTTGTGGCCACTGGATTTTTTGGGCTTAGGAGCCACTGCTCCTTGCAAATTTTGGGAATCTGCACCTATAGCATGCATGTGGATAGAAATATCAATATTAGTGTTTCGGCTAGCTCCATCTGTTTCACTCCGCAGTGACTCATGAATTTGAACTGAAATTAACTCAAAAACTTTAGAATGTTTCATTATTGTAATGAACGAAAACGGAAATATGTAGCAGCGTCGTTTCTGTTTGTAAGAAAGTGAAAAATGTTAAAAGAGTGAATATTTGAAGTGATATCTGTTTTTTAATATGAATATATAGTTTGTGCATGTAAATATTTTGCCGTTTTTTAGTCAAGAAGTGTAAGTAAAATATGAAAGTTATCTTTTGTGCATCTATCGTCATTCCAACGAGATCGTCATTTATATTTTTTAATTTAATGTTTCCACATTTTTGGTGCCCCCGGGTGGGCGATTTTCATCGGATTGTCGCAGAGGCATGGAGACAAGTAAAAATTGAAGGTAAGAACGAAATTTCCATTTTGAAGATTGAATAATTAGGTGCTAGAATATAAAGTACAAGCAATCTCTTCTCGAGCATCCACAACTTGCACTGAACATTTTATTGGTAAATCATTTTACATTTTATAAATAAGCATATTTACACATATAAATTCTATTTTGAAATAAATAACTTCTGACAAAAGGAGTAATAAATATTTAGCTACTATTTTGTATAAATATTTTATTTTCAGACATGAGGCTGTGTGCGGCTGCACCTGTCGCACACCCCCAAGAACGGCTCTGGTTTTAATATTAAAATGACAAAATTTTTATTATTTTTACTTCATTTACACAATCAATATTGTTTACTTAGATATATATATATGTGTGTGTGTGTGATTGTTATTATTAATGCCTGTTTTAAAAATTATTATAGGCTCAACAGCTTTTGGTGCCAAACCTGCAACTAATAATGTGTTTGGTGGATCGACATTTGGAGTTTCTACCCCTAATACAGGGGGTAGCCTTTTTGGAACTACTTCACAGCCAACTGGCTCTGGATTATTTGGGCAGCCATCTTCTACTTTTGGAACACCAGCATCTACAAGCACCAATACATTTGGAGGTATTGTTGTTCAAATAATTATTATTACTACAGTCTACTTTCAAGTCTTAATTAATATTAGATTATTTAATTTTAGAATTTTTGTGGCATAGTTGATTGGAGAGGGGTGGGGGAAGCATACTAAATTATTATAAATTTAGTAAAATGGTAGTAGTCATTTAAATAAATATATAGAGAAACTAAGAATTATGATCTCAGTAATCATTATGATTTTTAACAAACAGTTATCACATTATACTGTATGATTAGTGAAAATCACAACTTTTATCACTAAAACAGACTGTTATAAACTGTAATGATTGCTAAGAATCCATATTTCTTGGCCTCTCTGTAAATATAGCTTTTTTAAATGAGAATATTTATTTACATTGAATAACTTTGTTGCATTAATCAGGCATGAAAGTTTTCTGTATTTATGTATATATTTGGAACAGCTTTGGGATTAGCCTGCTGTCCGCCATCTTGTTTTTTAAATCAAAACATATTTGTTTTGTTTCTCATTTCCAAAATTTTCATCCATATTTACTGATTATAAACATGTTATTTAATTTTATTGACTAATTTATTTATATTTAATAATAAAAGTTAAAATGTTTTGATTTAACTTGATTATGTCAGAAAAAAACACATGTTTTGATTTATCGCCCGCTGTCAGCCATTTCACTTTTTAAATCAAAACATTTTAACTTTTACTATTAAATATAAATAAATTAGTATTCTGTTTTCTATTTAACTTGATTATGTCAGAAACAAAACAAATGTTTTGATTTATCGCCCGCTGTCAGCCATCTCATTTTTAAAATTACAATTTTAACTTTATTATTAAATATAAATAAATTAATCAATAAAATTAAATAACGTGTTTATAATAAGTAAATATGGATGAAAATTATTTTGGAAATGAGAAACAAAACAAATATGTTTTGATTTAAATAACAAGATGGCGGACAGCAGGCTAATCCCAAAGCTTAGCCATATATTGTCTTGATAAATAGCAGTCTGGATGTGGGTAGTTTAGAAAGTAATGAAATTTTAACTAAAATTCTTGATTAGTAGATTTTGACATGGCAATTGAAAACAATCCAATTCATAAGTGAATTTTTATGCTTAGTTCTCCATATGTAGTTGTTTTCTTTATATACATAAATTGATCAGCATGTGCAACATTGTAATCATTTTACAAAAGTTAATCAGCAGAAACAAGAGGGACTAGTTTAAATGTTTTCCTACCTTTCTTTTTAACAATTCTCATAGAAAATCATAGTTTGTAAAGTAATATTTTAGTGTTAACAATTAATAAACTATATGCATGCAACTGAATCTTGGAAAATTTCAAGAAAATTGAAAGAAAAGTAATTTTTTATTATAATCTAAAAAATTAATTATAGTCTGTATTTAGTTATGTAACGTTAATGTAAAGTTGAGAATTAAAAATACTGGGTAATGAGTAATTTCTCACCTATAAATAAATTTTGGGATTAAAAAAAGAAAGACAATTTTAAAAGAATTGGAAGTTCTAAGTAAATTTAAATTGCACTCTTTTTTTAACACTTTCCAACCTAGTTGAAAAGTGTTTATGACTTCGGTTTGTCTGTCCGTGCTCTAACTCCCGTAAATAAGCTTGGATATTGTCTTGCAATTTTTATATGTTATTGTCGTCATCTATAGCATGTTCCCTATTTCAACTGAAGTGTGTAGCACTTATAGTTTTTTTACAGGGATACTCAAAAGAATTCCGTTACATTACGGTCTATGGGGAAAAATCATTTGCGGTTTATTTTAATGATGTTACACAGTTTCAAACACATTGTAATGGATATATATCACGAAGGTGCATTACAAGAAGTTTAATATGGAATAGGGTGTGCATAGCACTTATAGTTACTTTACAGGGACAGTCAAAAGAATTCCGTTATATTACGTCTATGGAGAAAAATAGTTTGCGGTTTAATTTTATAATGTTTCACTATTTTAAACGCATTGAAATTTATATATATCACTAAGGTGCATTACAAGAGGCTTACTGCAGAATATTGTGTGTACAGCAGTCATCATTCATTTACAGGGACACACAAAAGAATTCTCTACTGTCTGTTAACAATAATTCCTGAATGTGCGTTTTAAGTTGCTGAACGCGATTTTAAATTTATCTCACTTTTTGTCTATCACTTGGTGTGTATAAATTCTGTAGATCCTATACAGAGCAGCACAAAAGTTCACGAACACATTTCCGTTTATTGACAGAAACTCCAGAAGGAGAATTTTAAACTGTGCTACGTGTTTCCTAACTAAACTAACATTTAGCATCCTATGTCGTATATATACAAATGTGTAGATCATATACAGGGCTGAATAAAAGTATTTGGATATTTTTCCGAATATTGTATATGTTGGAAATATATGTTGGAAATTCCTAAAAATACGTTTCTTAAATATGTTATGCGTTTTCCAAATTGTTCACTTAGATGTTATCTTTCAGTTTATTAGACGGTACTGATTTGTAAAATTATTTTGGAAGCGTTGGAAAGTGTTACATAATCTATGCTTGATGCATGATTTTTCATTCTTGTTTTTTTTTTTTTTTTTTTTTCTGAGACACATACAAAAAAGTCCTAAAGTAGAATTTAAAATCTCTTTTGATACCCTGTGTTCTCAAACAATTTTTTTCCTCTGCTCAACAACATAAAACTTTCTGACATATTTTCTGATTCATTTTTAAATGCAAAAGCATGACATTTGCAGTCATGATTATTGAAGGAATTATAATCAAACAGTTTTTTAAAATTTTAGATAAATGAATCACATCTTGAGTTACAAACAATTCTATTACAACATCAGTTTTTTTTTTTCCTTTCCTGCACTGTAACATCTGAAAATTCAGTTAAAAATGTCAACTTTGACATTATTTTCTGAAAGATCTGCTCTTATCGAAAAAACAGTTCCATTAAAAAGCTTCTGAATAAGAGCATCTGCCAATTTCATGCATTTATGAACAAAAATGAATTAATAAATGTGTCAGGAAGTAGCCAGTTTTGATATGGGAACAGTTTTAACCCGTAAGCATGTGTGCCTATTTTTGTAACTTTAGCACACGCATGGTGTAAATCTCACTCCATTTTTCAACCATTATATATTTTATTATATATGTTTTAAAAACAAATCTACTGACATATTGTAAAATGCATCAGTTCTACTTCTCTGTAGTGAAAAAAAAAAAACATGCTTTTTATATATATTTAAAGATTTTGTAGCTGTTTGTGTGTAAAAATCACGATCCCTTTCTTCGATGAAAAAATACGACTGAGGTGAGATGAAATCTACCCTGTGCAGTGCATGTGTTTCTGGGTTAAAGTCTTTTTGATTAGACTTCACATTTGAGATTTTACTAATGGTTGCTATTTAAACTGGCGAAAGTAAAAAGGCTCTGCATTTTGTGATTGATCACATATATCTTTGTTCTGCAACATTTCATATGCATTTTGTACATATAATCTCATTTTAAAAAGGATTTTTTATTAAAAAGGATATACTACTCTAAAAATAATTTGCTAAAGAATTTTTAAGAAAAAAAATAAGTTTTCAAATAACAACACTTGTAAATGTTCTGCACATGAAAAATTATAAGGAACTGTAAAGTACATACTTTTTAAATTTTTTTGTAAGCTATATAATATAATTTCTAAAATCAAGAGAAGATAAGGTAAAATTACAAATTATGAAATGTTAAATAATTAATAAACTTTAAATTCTTAATAACAAAATTGTTACAGCAAGCCACTATCACTTTAAAATTTTTTGTGAACTATATGTAATTTCAAAAATCAAGGGAAGATAAGGTGAAATTACAAAATATGAAGTATTATATTTAATAAACTTTAAATTCTCAATATCAAAATTGTTACAGCAAGCAATTATATTTTTTGGTATAATTTTTTTTCTTAACTTTTCAAACAATGCTACTATTTTAAAACATTGACAAGTTGTGAATTATATATACTATTTATTTAAAATGATACATGTGATTTATTAAATTTGGAATTAAAGGGAATTTTAATAATATATTTACTTGCTCAAAATGTATGCTTTCAAGCAGTGCAGAGGGCTTTTACATCAAACTGTGTATGTGTATGCATGTGCACACCATTGGATTTGTAAGATTTTTTATAATGATGTAAATTTGTAAGATCTTTCTGTGTATTACCTCTAAACTCGCTTCTATGTGTGCTCAAGTATATTTTCATTACGCACTACTACTCTGTATTTGGCCGAGTAGTAAATGACCAGTACTCGGCAACTCTGTCTGAACAGTACTCTGTACACCACTAAAGCAAAAGTTTCTAATGTGAGAAAAGTTATTGGAGAAATCCCAATTTTAAGGTATTTTAAAAAGAAGGCAAAATACACAATAGTAAATATGGAAAATTCAAGGTTTTTGTTTTTTCTCTTATGATGTGATTCAAGATTTTTACAGATTTCTTTTTTAAATTCTTGAATTTTCTACCTTTAAAATACTATGGTGCGCATTATACACAAGTGGAACTTACTTTCTTTTCTGGAGCAACACTCAGAATCTATTGTTTGTCTTATTCTTTTTGTCTGTTTGTTATCTCATATTGTTTGTCTCCTTTGGAATAATTTGAGTAGTTTATTTTAAGTATTTTTTCAAAATTAATATATTTTATGCACAGGATTTGGAGCAACATCAACATCAGGTGGTTTATTCGGCACTGCAGCTTCTTCAACTCAAAGTACTGGTGGATTATTTGGAGGTAGCACTTCTGCTTTTGGAGCTCCACGCCCAACATTTGGTAGTTTTGGAGCTACCAATACTGGTACTGGATTATTCGGGCAGAGTACAAGCACAGGAACTGGTAGTCTGTTTGGATCAACAGGTAAATTTTAATAATTAATGAAAATATTTAAATATTTTTTCTTTCTTTTTAGTTTTAAAAGGTGTACATGTAATAATTCAGCATGTGCCTCATTGACAAATTTTTTTTTATTTATTTTTTTTTCCACATGCAAAATGTTTTTCAACATTTCAACATAAGATCTTGAAAAGTGTAATACCATCTTTATTATGACATGGCAAAATTAAACAAATTGCAATGATCTTTCTAGGCTTATCTCACAGGGTCTTGCGTTTGTAAAACTATGAAGTTTTTTTATATTTCTGAAAATCTAGTCATAATTTTGTAAATTTAAAATTACTAGGGCATCTAACCCGGGCTTCCCGGGATAGAGAATAGATGTGAAAACCATTTATTATTATTTTTTTTTTATTGAAAGCTCTAATAGATTTTTTACATTTAATATTTTTTTAGATTGCCTCCTAACAACACCAAAGAGCATTTTTATGTGAAATATGTCACTTATATATTTAAATAAAATTTTGAAATTTACTAAAATTTTGTAATTTTGTAGCAAAATTTGCAGTAATTTTGTATTGGCTTCTTGCCAGAAGTTAATAGCCGAAGAAATCGCTAAAAATTTCGTTATCAACAGCAGTTTTTTTATTCTGATAATTTCTCCGTTTTTAAGCGCTTATTTAAATTTACATGTCTGTTAAATTTGTGTTTTATTTATGCTACTTTATTTATTGCTTAATGAAGTTTTAATTTCGTTATGGAATATTAGCTGGAAACAAATACTGAACATTTTATACTGTTTAAAGTGCAAACGGATTAATATTTTGGAATGTCTGCAAGCGATAGAGAAAGATTTAAAAAAAATCATGCTTGAAATTTAATTTAAATGCTATAATAAATGAATAAATTGCGATACAGTTTTCAAGCAAATTGCATTTGAACGTAGATTTTTTTTTCCTATTTAACAGTGTAAAAATTAAAAATATAAGACGTTTAGAAAGTTAAAAAATTGCAGTAGGAAAAATCGCAAAACTGAAATTTCATCGTCAACTGTTGCCATTCGCAAAATGACGTCAGCATTACGCACGGACACGTTTGTCCTTTATAATATAGATTGTTATAGTCAGGCTCCTGTTTATACATTTTTTACAAGACCATATATATAAACAAACTAGGTAATAGGTTCTTTGGCAAATTCAGCAATTTTGCAACAGGTCAGATTTTATTTTCAATTGATTAAGTTTGTGGAAGCTTCAGTTTGGAGATAAGAAAATTTTGTGAAAGGTCGGTTTTTAGGACAAAGAATTTTGTCAAGACTCCTGTTTTAAGGGGAAAAATCTGTGACTGATCCTGTTTTTACAGAAGAAATTTCTTGAAGGGCCTTGTTTCAAATTGAAAAACTGTGCAGTGTCCTTTAAAGGAGCCAAATTCTTTTTAAACAGATCTCCAAATTGCCAAACTGTCATGTTTTATATTATTCTATATGTAATGATTGGATCTTGTGATACTTTCCTCTATTGCTATGAGATAACTATTTTTTATGCAAACAATTTGCTTTCCAAATCTGTTGTGTAAGATATTTCCACATGAATTACTCAGGATTTCAAACAAAGAAAATTTATTCTGCACATGTCACGGCACACACAAATATTAAAAATCACATTACATATAAATATGAAGAGGTAGTTCCAGGCAACCACATATACATATATTTCACTATCTTACCTCATTCCAGTGCCCAGAGCACCTATTTATGCTGATTTCTTTTTTTTTTTTTTTTTTAACTGGAGAACTTACTTTTTCTGGCCTCTGCTCTCAATGGCGGGCCGCCAGACTCGGGTGTCAGGGAAGAGACGCCAGTGACTGTGATGTCACCCAGATATGACAAAGATTGGAAATAAGGTGTACCACTATTTGCACTCTGAAATCCAGTCTAGTGAATTCACTACAATGTCTCATAACACATACATACTAAATGCAATATAAAAAAAAATGAAATACCTAATACAGATTATTATAACATTGAATCTAGAGTCGGTAATAGCTGCCGCAAAAAACACAAATTAATATTAAAATGCCGATTAAAGTCACTGAATGTTCATAAAAATTTTATAAAGTCTTTTTTTCACTCTATAGTCTCCAGTCTAGACAATGCATCAGCGTTTGTCAACTTTTCACCAGGGCGGTGAGAAACTGTAATGTCATACTTCTGCAATGCCAGTGCCCATCTTTGCAGCTTAGAAGACTGAGTAGCATATTTAGTAATAAAAGTTAACAGATTATGAACAGTAATGAGCCCTACTTGTCAATGATTTTTCTTCATGATGAGCACAAGATATAAATTGCATCAAGGATGGCAACTTGCTTCAATTTATCTTTCGTTGCATGTTTTGTTTCTGATGTAGCCAGAAGTCAACGGATTAAAGTTTTTCTGTAGTGCACTTTCACACAATGAATGACACTCAGATCAAAAGGTTTGAATCTTGCTTGTGCAATTTGCAGGAAATAACACAACTTTTGTGTTGTTGAAAGTTAGAAGATCTTGTGGGTGAGCAGGACACTGATCCATAAATAAGAGAACTTTCCATTTTCCTGTCGAATTTATGAAGGAAATCCAAGAAAATGTGTGACGTTATTCATGCTATTTTGTTGCTAGTGTAGTCACAAGGAATTTTCTTCACGTTCTTAAAACAGCTGTTTTTTTCATCTGCCAATGATCAATTGCGGGAATTTTTCAGAGCCATTGACGTTGCAACTCAGTAAGACAGTTAGTCTTTCTTTGCTTTTCCCCCCACTGTGGCATGGTTCTCCGTTGAGTGTTAAGGTTTTGTCAGCAACATTTTATAAAAAAAAGTCCAGTTTCGTCACAATTGTAGAGGTTTTTTGGTTCGTATCCGTTTACTAAAGTAGTCAAGTTTTTTTTTTCATTGTTCCACAGTTCTTTCATTGATACTCGTACTTTCCTCAAAAAGGACACAAATTGCCAAGCCATGCCTATTTTTGAATTTTTCAATCCATCCACATGGATCTGTTTAGGGAAAAATTGGGTCCTTTACAGGACTCTTCACAAAATTTTTCATTTAAAAAAAGGACTCTTCACAAAATTATTTTCCCTAAAACAGAACCCTTCACAAAATTCTTTGTCTTAAAAATAGGTTTTTCACAAAATTTTTCCATCTTTAAATCAAATATTTCACAAATTAATCATTTAAAAGTAAAATCTGACCTGTCACTTTTACATATATAAAAAAATATATGTATTTTATATCCATATATCTTCTTAAAAACGCATAAACAAGAACCTGAATATAACGACTATTTCAAATTCACAAAATTATGATTAGATTTTTCACAAATATAAAAAGCTGTTCACAATTTCACAAAAACAGGACCCTGTGAAAAAAGTGTGGACAGACCCCCGATCCATGTGATGCAGAAAAGTTTTCCATTTCAAAACTCTTTCACAACTGCACGGCCTTAGAATCTGAATGTTAACAAGAACATTCGAGGCACGAGTTTCTTTAAACCATAGCAAAAAAACTTTCTCAAATTCTTCGAACATTCTGTCTTGAATTCTGCTTCTGCATCTTCGACTGAATTCCACATTCTTGATGATCTACTATTATTGCCTCCTGATGTTTTAAAATCCTCCTCAATGTCGATTCTGGGACATTAAAATGCTTCGCTAAAGCTTTTTTGGTGGTGCAGGGATTTTCTTCCATTTTTTTTTAATAACATCCATTTTAAATGAAAGTGACAATTTCGTTTTTTTTCGACATTTTAAAATGTAACCATCTAACCAAAACTCCAAAGTTGTTTCTTTCGTTAGCGATCAATGTCACATGGTATGTACCGTACTAACCTCTCTAATTGGTTGCGACTTTTACTGACATCAGTCACAAGAACCTCCATCATGTACACCCCTCTGTATAAGGTAGAGGAATGTGTTCCTAGAAACAGAGCAAAAAGGGTAAAATTCTTGGAAAAATTTTTCGACGCTCATAAGTGAGAGGTGTTTTTTCAGTGCGACACATAGTAAATGAATAAGAGTTATCATTGGTTTGCAAGAAAAAAATGCACATAAGTGAAAAATGCGCATAAAAGGGAGCACACATAAGTGAGAGATCACTGTATTTAGATTATAAAATATGTATCAGTTATTTTTTTAGTAAGTATAAAATACTGGTAAGCCTTTGCTCCAGTAGTCCAGATAACCCAGTCCCACTTGCAATTATATAAATGTTGGGAATTGAGAAATTGTTCACCAAATAGAGGTGTCTGTATTTACCTTTATGGAAGTTTTACTGTATATATTATACATATTATTTAAAAATTTTATTAAATGTATGCTCCTTTGTAGTATTTTTTAAAACTTGTAACTTTGACATAAAATATTTTGCTAATTAAAATATTATTGATTCTTTGTTTTTATTTTTTAGTCTAATGATCTTGTTTTTTTTATGTAACTATTTTTATATAAAAAAAAAAAAAACTTTTTATGAAGCACAGGAAAAGCTATACAGTGGACTCTCATTAATGCATCTTATCTCCAGTTAATGGAAGACCATTTTGTTTTCCCCATTATTTTCTATTTGAAATTAATGTTAAGGACATCGCTTAATGCATACTACTTATCAGATAATGAGCACCATCTTTTCACAAATTGATCAGCCAGAATCAAAACTGGTATACATTATAAGCAACATTAGTGCAACTTTTGTTATTGAGAGATCAAGAAATTGTCAGTTACAGTGATGAAAAGAAACAAAACATTCCAGCACCAAAAATGTGAGAGTTTAAAAAAATTGCTAACATATGTTTGTCGATATTAACTATCAAAGTGTGATGTAACAGACCAGATTTTCGAGTGTGGTGCAAAATTGGAAAATGATGTGGTAAAATATCATTTGTTCAATTATCAGAAATAAAAGAAAGATATTACCTCTAAAGAAAAAAATCCATGAATTGACATATATTTTTCCATTGATTATATTTCATTTAAAACACTAATATTTTGGCTTTAATTTGCACATTTTCACTCAAAACATGGAAAATCCACTAATCTAATTTAAAAATTACCGTATTTTTGGGTGTATAGTCCGCATCCAGTGTGTGTATAACCCGCACCCATAAATCGAGCAGAACAGTAAAAAAGTTCATGTATAAGCCGCGGAGTTGCATCGGTGTATAGCAAGCGGGCTATATACCGTCTACGAACGTATATTTTGATCAGGGTTCGAAATAAGAGTTCATTAGTCATAATTTGCAACAGAAATTTTTTTGTGATGCATAATGTCTACAGCAATTCGGCTAAAAATTAAGGACATCGCTACAAGAATTATGCAAATACAAAAAAATTGATTTATTTTAATTTTTATATAACTGGTAGCTTTTTGTAATAAAAAAGTATGGTATTGAAGTATCTTGAATAGGTAATTAAACAGCAGTAACTCAGAATTACTATTACAATATTATTACTTAATAATTTATTTTGCTTTCGTTGAGAACGTGATGTATAAAAGAATATGAATAAAAGATTAATTGTATGAAATCAAATCTGTGTAAAGCATTACTTACCGATAGTATTTACGGTCCTACTGGGAGGCATATCAAAATCCATGGACACTTCGTCCATATTTTCGATACTTTCAGGCAAACTTGAACAAGCCGATCGTGCCAATTCATAATATTATAAACGTGAAAGTGCGTTGTATATAGTAGAAAAGGTTTTCACATATAGGTAGAAAATTTCCGAGAATAGGAATGTTGGGGATCTGTAATCGGATCCATAGCCAATTTGCTTTTTTTTACCAAGTAAAATTTGGTACAAAATTAAATGCATTGTTGTAACCAGATTTGTTTTTGTGTGGTAAACACTTAATGGTGTTTTAGATGATCATTTCCTCGCTCACCTTTAATGCCAACTATGACTGTAAAACATATTAAAAAATAACAGACCATAACTTTTCAAATTTCTTATTATTTCATGATGTAAATAGACATCCTGGTTCATCCTTTAAACCTGAATTAATCATACCATTGTCGTCCAGTTTATAATCTTAATCCTAACCCTAATCGTATCCTATCCTAATCCTAATAATAACTTTAAACAATATTCTCTGAAACAAGTATGTAAATTAAATCAATATCCATAATGGGAATGAATGGAAAATAGAATAAATAGAAATGGCAAAATAAAATAACAAGAAAGTACATTTATTCGACACTTAACCCCAGAAAAAGCATAAAAAATTTCAAGTGCACAAAATAAATTAAAATAATCCCATATATACAAAAAAAAATATGTAAATTTAGATCATCAGATTGGTGTTGTCGGTAGTTATTTGTTTAGAGCGTCCTTTACCCGATAGAAAAAAATATCAAGGTAAAATTGGGCAGAATTTAAATTACTTTCTAGCAACCTTTATTTACATTTTAGAATCGCATCAGATTGTTATATCTTTATGAAATACCTATCAATGTATAAAATCCACAAGCAGTCTGATCAATATTTACACCACTTAGCGAGAAGCACTTTATTTAATATATACATAAACAAGACATAAAATAATAATGTAGTAAGAAATATATAACACATGTCTATACAAATAAACAATATAATAATGCCCATTTAGAAATGAATACATATACAAATTTCACACCAAATACCACAAAAAATGCACTGTTGTATAGAAGAATTCTCTCAGTGTTATTTTTCGTTTTACGAAGAGGAATTCGTCGATTTTCACGATTTTACTGGGCCCTTCTTTTTCAATTGGTTGCAGTTTCATTTTCGCGATTGTATATATTATTTGGCATGAAATTTCACTTTTTTAAGACTGGTCTATGTTAAGACACCTATAGCAAAGAAATATCGTATTGTTTCCTATAAAATGTGATACAGATTTGGTTAACTGTATATGTTTTTAATTATCGAATGAAATGCTTTGCTAAATTATTGCATTTATTCTTTTTTTAATGTTACGTGAACGAAGTCACGGGTAACAGCTAGTAATAAAATAAAACTAACATGCTGTTTTCTCACATCATGTTGTTCATGTTGTTCACTACCTAACAGGTATTAAAAAACTGTATTTTCTTGCCAAAATGGCACAAAAACAAACATTGAACAACCTTGGTGCATCTGCGACAACTGTTCCAAAAAGTTTTTTAATTCCTCAATCAAAAGACGAAAATGTCTTCAAATAACAGAAAAATCTCTTCTAATCACATGCTCCAGCAACTTGCTTCCTGTACTTTTTACATTTTTAGGCAAAATTTTTTTGAGGGTGTACTTTAATTTCAAATTAAATTATGTAAGTACAATATTTTTTTTGCATACTCTGTTTCTTCTGAGCACATTATCTTTTTATATTAACAAATTGTCTTGTCATTGACTTGCTTTTTGTACTCTAATATTACTAAGCTAAAAAAAAAGTCTTTCCTTACAGCATAAAGTTGGTAGCCTATTTAATTTTTTTAAAAATTGAATTCATTTTATTCAATACAAGAATTATTTTACACTGTTCAAATATTTACATTATTTAATGTGCATTTTGGTTAGTGCGGCTGAAAAATGGCTACCCTTAAAAGTCTGCATTAACAGGAGTTCACTGTATTTAAAGATCACTATAGTTAAATTAACATTTTAAAAAGTTGATTTATGATTTAAATCAGGTTATTTACATGCTTTTATTGAAAATTGGTATTTCTACTTCTACATTTCGAATCTATTGATTGCTTCTTTTAAAATTTCTTTCTAGGATTTGCTACTACAGCCCAGCCTGGTACAACCATAAAATTTAACCCCCCTACTGGCACTGATACCATGATGAAAGGTGGAGTGTCTACTAGCATTAGCACTAGACACCAGTGCATTACTTGTATGAAAGAATATGAAAATAAGAGTTTAGAAGTAAGTTTTTTTAAATACTATAAAAACTAAAATGATCATATATCTTAATTTATGAAATACAGTGGGTGATCAGTTAACGAACTTAATCCGTTCCAAAACAATGTTCACTAACTGAATTTTTCGTTAACCGATCATAGAATTAGTATAGATTTGTATGGGAATTCAATTAATCCGTTCTTAAAAACTAAATAATATATAAAAATTAACATAAATTCTCTCTAAATTTATATTTAAATGTAATAATAATAATACATACATTACGTAAGTCTTGTCCTTCTTTCAGTCATGCTTTTTTGAGTTTGTGGGCATTAAATATTTCACAAAAGCTTATTTTTCCTTTCTGGAGTTCCAATCTTCTCATTTTAATAGGGTTAATATACGTCCGTATTTAATATGGACAGATCGCATTTTTACGGCTTTGTCCGTGTCATGCCGTACTTAAAAAAAAATAAATGACATGCCCTTTGTAAAAACTTTTTGGATCACATTCATTGACTACAGCATTAAATCATATCAATTTATCACTTTGACCTATCAAAAACTCCATTAGTTCTCTAAAAGATAGTGTTTACTGCAAAGCCCGATAAAGCTCAAAAAGAGCCTAGAGCCTGTTAATCTACTATATATATAAAACACAAACGAAAATTTCGTTCCGTTCCTTTATAACTCGAGTTCTGCCGAATGGAATTTGATGGAACTTGCACTGTTCGATAGATAATTTTTCAGGGAAGGTTTTAGTATATAACACAACGTTCTACGTATATTAGTTATAGAATTATGATAGAAAGTTCTGTTATTTTGCCCGAAAAGGTTACCATTGGTAATTTTTAGGCGATCATTACTGTTGCAGAAAGAAATGAAAAGGCTATACATGTTGAAAAATAAAATAAAAACTGTTACTAATTTTATATAAAAAAAAAAAAATAAAAAGAAAGAAAAAAAAAAGATTTTTGATGAGAGAATATTATAAAACGAAAATATTTAATTTAAACATGATTAGGAATGTTCGTAATGTTTAAAAAATTATTCAAGGGGTAAGATTTATATATTGAAACAATATTTGGCAGTTGTATCTTTTGTTTTTGGCGATTTTGATTTTACTTTTGACCCCAAACAATTTGATTTTAAGCCAAAAGGTGTCTTTTTTTTGTTGCAGAAAGAATTGAAATGGCTACACATCTGGAAAAATAAAAGAAAAAACTGTTACTAATTTTATTTAAAAAAAAGAAAGAAAAGAAAAAAAGAAAAAACAGTTTTGATGAGGATTTTAAGCCAAAAGGTGTTTTTTTTTAAGTGTACGTCTGCATTTTTACAGTATTTTTTTTTTTGGTACTTTTTGGTTAGCTGGGCGCCAGTGATATACATATACATGTATATATATACACATATATCTACACAAATACATGTATATACATACATATATCTACACTTATATGTATGAATATATACACACACACATATATATACATATATGTACATATATCACTGGCGCCCGGCTAACCGAAAAGTAACTTTTTTTATTCAAATGAAAACTATATTAATGGCAATATACTTCTATTTACTTTTACATATATGAAATTTCGTTCCGGCTGCTTATAACTTGAGTACTGCTGAATGGATTTTCGTAGAACTTAAACTGTAAGATGATTTTTCAGGGAAGGTTTTATTGTATAACATATCGTTCTGCGTAGCTTAGTTATAGAATTATTCTGGGAAGTGCTATAATCAGATCAATCTGATTATGAAATATTAGCCTTTTTAAAAGATTTTGCCGAATGGATTTTGATGAAATCTACACTGTTAGATAATTTTCCAGGGAAAGTTTTATTATATGACACATCATTCTACGTTGCTTAGTTCTAGAATTATAGGGGGAAATTCGAAAATCGGGTGACCATTTTTTTATCAAATATTAGCCTTTTCAATATTTGATTACGATTATGAAAGATTAGCCTTCTGAAAAAGTTCTACTGGACGGATATTGATGAGAATTGTATTGTTAGTTAGATGCTACTTCAGGAATGGTTTTAATGTACTACATATTGTTCTACGTTGCTTAGTCAAACAGTTATGTGTGAAGGTTATATAGTCAGGTGGACAGATTCCGAAAGATTAGCCTTTTTGAAAGTTTTTACTGGGCGTAATTTTTGCGACTTGCATTGTTAAGTAGATAATTTGTAAGGATGGCTTTAGTATATTTTATATCGTTCTGTTAGTTTTAGAATTATGTGGAAAAGTTCTATAATCAGATGAATCCGATTATCAAAGATTAGCCTTTATAAAAACTTCTACTGAATGGATTTTGTTAGTTAATTTGTTTGCATTGTTAGTTCGACAATTTTTAGTGATGGTTTTAGTATATTGTATATAGTTTTATCGTTCTTTACCAAACCCTAACTGTAAATGAACAAATAAAAGAGTTGGTCTTTAACAGCTAAAATTTTGACTGCACACTAGAATATATGATAGCGCAATGGCGTCATTTTTCAGTAATATGGAAGGATATTCCAGGTAAATATACAGATTGCTTTCAAATACAAGGTCAAATTAAACGATATATTTCGTTTGATTCATGGTTCATTTGTAGAAACCGACCAGCGCAGCGGGCGTAGCTTGCTAGTAATTTATAAACTAAATTTCAGTTGAAATAATTAATTTTCAATTAAAAATATTTCTTTAAAAATGAACACAAAATATAAAAATTAATGTTTTTATACTGTTCATTCTAATTTGGGGGAGGGGCCTAAAATGTGGGGCTCGAACCTCCGGTAGCCCATGAATTAATTAGGCCATAAGTATACAACTGTTAAAATGTTCTCAAAGTTGATAATAGATGCTATTAAATACAGCTCTGCAAATCTGAAACACAGCATTGCGTCTTCTTGGTTTTATTTTGTGAGGTGTTCGTTAATCGAACAAATGTTTGTTATCCGAACATAAAAATCTCTCAGGGAAAATGTTTGTTAACCGATCTGTTCGTAAACCGAACAGTTCGTTAACCGATCACCCACTGTATAGTAATTCTGTTTTACTTTAAAAATTTTGAATTTGCCTTTTATTTGAAATCATTATATGCTTAATGGGAAACTGCTCTACCTTGATCTGTATGGAAATGCACTTTTTGACAATTGTGCTTTACAAATAGATGCCTATAGTCATAATTTTTAAAAGTCAGAGAGAAAGTAGAATGCTTTGGTCAAGTCGAGTTGTTAGATTTATTTTAAGCTAGTTGTTCCAACCAGCATTGCCTGGGCCGTGATAATAACCTTAAATATAACTAAAATTAGTATTGAATAATTTTATATTTGTAGACGAAAATCTTTTCACATTAAACTAATATTTTAGGTCACACTGCCTTCAGTATCGTATACCCTCGGATTTGTGTAATTTTATATTTTGTAAACTAAAATGTATCCAAACAAACCTAGAGTTGGGGGTCCCTAACAGCCTTCAGCAGTGTACACCAGGCATGCTATGCACATTCCAGTTTGTGTTTGCAAAGAAACCTTGAATTTGTATGATTTTATATTTGTAAACAAAAATTATCGAAATGAACATAGAGTTGGGGGCTCCACAGTCTTTGGTAGCATACACGGCAAATTGCATACGTTTTCATCTGTTTTGATTTTATATTTTTAAGAACAAATCTTTCCAAACAAACCTGCTTTTATTAGGGACCCGACTGCCTTTGACAGGGTATGCCATCAAATTTGTATGATTTTATGTTTTTAAATGAAAATCTATCCAAATGAACCTAGAGTTGGAGGCTCTACTGCATGCGGCAGCATACACTGCAGGTGCTACGCACATCCAAGTATGTTTTTGCCAATGAACCTCGAATTTGAATGATTTTATATTTGTTAAACAAAAGTATTTCCAAACGAACTAAGGGGCTCCCATTATAGCGATTACCAATTTAATTTCTGATATTTAGATATATTAAACATATTTACATTCTGACCAAAAGTTCCTGAGAAAATCTAAATAATATAAGATGCATACCAGCCTTTCATTCTTTTAAAACACGAAATGATATCTTCCAGTATATTGACAATCTGTGTTGAAAATTTAGAGGTTTTACTGCACATGCACAGAAGCAAAAACCCCTCAATCACAAAAATGTTTCAAGGCACAGTTCAAATGGGAAACACTACCTTCCAAGGCACTGAAAAAAAAAAAAAAAAATCTCGCTTGAATCTGTGAAATATTAAGTATTAATAATTTTTTATACCAAAGATATCATTAAAACCAAAAAAGTACCATGAATAAGTGGATATGTTTGTATTTTCATCAATAAAATTTACTATAATGGGTTAAAATTAAAAGATTGAAATCTAATTCTTTTTATAAATGTCAAAAAATCATATAAAACACGAAAAAACTAAAAATGGTATTAAAAAGATCTCCAAAAATGAAAAAGTTACTACGAATTTTGAATAAACTTTATTGAAAAGAGGACAAAATTTATAGATCATGTTATCGGGTTTCAGAATGAAATTTTAACATGTTAAAGATAAAAAAATATACTGCAATATAAGTATTTTGGTATGCTTCGTGATATTTCAGTAGAAAATGATTGGGGATTTAAATTTTTCATTTTAGTGGTACCATTACATCATCAGGTGTGAACATGAAATTTTAACACATTAAAGGATATCAATTAATATAATTCCATTTGCCCCATGATTTCTTGGTATGATAATAAGCAGAACAGCCTGCCAATTTTTAATTTTCACAGTATTATCATGTCATTGAGTTTCTGCAGGAAATTTTAATACATTAAAAATATAGATTAATACAATACAAATATTTCAGTCTGCCTTGTGATATACACTAAAAACGCCAACGTTTAACACACAATATCAAACTATAGTACAATGGACAGACGTATGTTTCGCGAGTAACTTGGATTCACATCCTCAGTGTCAATAAAATAAAATTAAACATTATTGTATCCCCCCCCCAAAAAGACATGAAACTGAATCGAGAAACCCAAATGTTTTTGGGTAAGTTTTTATTTCAAGCTCCATAAAAGCTTAAAAAATCTATTATTATCATTATTATTATTTTGCCGTTACCCATGGAATAGCTGGAATCATGCATCCCTTCAAGACAACACTACTGGGAAAGAGGTGGTCTTATCACAATTTTTCTCAAATATAAAAAGCTGTGCACAATTTCACAAAAACAGGACTCTGTGAGAAAAGTCTAGACAGATCCCTGTATATGAAATTAAATGGTGTACATTTACCTTTAAAACAATGTCTTCAGTTTAAAAAATATTAATATTAACCCTTTCAAAATTTTTTTTTATGAAACCCACTTTCTCTCTGTCTTAGTGGCTTTGAAAATTGTTACCCATTCTTCTTTAGAACATTTTCGGTTCTGCACATGTGCTGGGATACCTCTCTCTTTCCAACAGAGAGAGTTATCTTTCTGAGTTTAAAAGAGGGATGTGTGTGTGTGTGTGGAGGGGGGTGATATTATTTAGATTTACTCGGGAACTTTTGGTAAGAATTGAAGTATGTTACCAAATGCTGTGATCTCCCAACATTAAGTCCATTTGGTAAGCTTTTCGTTTAAACATATAAATTCATTCAACACTGATTTTAGGTATATTTAGGGTTATCATAATAAGTCCAGATTACACTGGTTTTTGATTTTAAAAATATAAATTCTAAACAGACTGGATCGTGTGTAGCATGTATATTGAAGGTTATTATCACGGACACAGGCAACATCGTGCAGGTCCGATAGTAATTATATAAATATTGTGATAATATATAAATTTTTATATAATTTTTACTTGAATATAAATTTTTGCCTCCATAACTGCTCTTATACACTTGAAACCACATTGTAGCCAACATCATTTGTGCTGACATCATGCTTATGCATTATTGGTATTAAATCACACTCTTTGGCGAAATACTTTATTTACCAGGAATGGTCGACTGGAAAGTAAACAAGTATCTAAGTATTTTTCTGCTTAATCTATTACTCTTGCTTTTCAAATACTCGACTAACAGGTTAGTTTATGAATTTGGCAATGAAGTGCCAAAGAGGTTAGGAATTTTGGTTAATTGCATGCATAATTGTTGTTAGGCAAAAATAAATTCTGAATTAAAACTTTTCAAAGTGACGAGCATTGTAATATATTTATAGGATTGTTTTGAAATTGTTTCTATTGATTGCATGTGTAATTGAGTTTTTGTTTTGTTTTTTAATTGAAAGGAACTGCGGGTTGAAGATTATGCAGCTAATAGGAAAGGTGGAGCTGCTGGTGCAATCACTTTTGGAGGAGCTACTCAAACTGGCGGATTATTTGGTTCAACCCCGGCTGCTTCAACTTCTGGATTTAGCTTTGGTACTACACAAAGCAAACCTCTCTTTGGGACTACAGGAACTACAAGTAAGCATTGATTGTTGAGTGTCTATGTTTTACAGGGCTTTTCACGGGGCTTTGAATTGCAACTGAAGCAAAAACTCGCAAAAATTGTTATTTCTGATGAAATTAAAATCAGAAGTGAACTTATAATGTTTTTTTCAGTTCTGGAGAGGAACAAAAATTATTTTTCTGCTCCAGAAATGAAGCATAAAGAAATCTTTATTTTTAGAAATTAAATTTATAAAATTATTTTAGAGAAAATTAGAATAGAAGCCATTGTCATAATTTATTTCTGATCTTTAATTTTTTTATATAAAGAATTTCTTTCTGCTTTCTGTTCCCTTAAAAACAATGCTTTTCTGTTCAGTTGTGTTTATTGTATTTGAAATAAGTTTTTCCATTTCAGTTTGGTTAATTTTTGGCAATTTAATGAATTGCAGTATATAATTTCTAATTTAATTTTTGACATATCTTATCAGTATTGAAAGTCAGTGCTTTTATTTTAATTTCCTTTTTAAATAAGTTTTTTTAATTGAATTTTCAAACATAGAAAATAATTTTAGTTCAGTTCTGAAATTATAATAAATTATTTAGGTCGATTCTGGTTCAAAGTCCTGAATGAAAGTTTATTAAATAAAATATAGATTTTTTTTTCCCCCTTGTATTTTATCAGCTTCCATATTTTCATTTCTTTTTGGCAGGTTTGTGCTAAAACATATTTATTTTTTGCTATGCTGTTATTTTGTTTTTTTATAAACTAAAATATATTCTTATTTAAATTTTGTTATTTTTAGAGCAAATTGTTACAATTTATAAATTTAATTTTTGATGATTCATTAATTTTTAATGTGAAAGTTCATTGCTTTAACTAAACTCTCACATGCGTATGTGTCAGGCATATGATTTTTCTGTGAATAGCAAAATATCATGATTATTTTTTATATTTGTCCACAGGTCTCAGAATAATTTATTTTTTGCAGAACTCCACAAAATCATTATTTTTAAATTAATACGCACACATACAAAAATACTTACAAAAAAAAAAAAAAAAAAAAAATAATAATAATTTTGTTTTTCTTTAAGTTTCTGAAAATTCTGTCTATTGGTCACAAAAATTATTAAAGTCTGGCAAAAGTCATGAATTTATCAATTGATCTTGAAAATCATGAATTCTTTGCTCCATAGTGATTTGAAAGGCTTCATTAACAATCTGCCAATAGACATAACATCTAAGCTTACAATGTTTAATCCATTTCTATCCACAACACGGATGTTAGCATTTATGTTAAACTTATTTTATTAAAATATAACTTGTGAAAGGAAATAAAAGTGCACTATGTTGCTTGCATATCTGTTTAATTAAAATTTTTATAGATATATTTTTCATCTGGTAATAATTGGTAAAATTTATTTCTGAAATGTTTCATTTTGTGATCATAAAATGCAGTAAATAACAATTTTTGGTGATTTTATATTGTGTGTGTGTTTATAAAAAGTCATATATTTAAAAAAAAAAAAACCTTTTTTTAAGCTAATGGTATAGTATTAATGATTTAAAATTCAATTTCTGTCTTGCAGTTATTATAACAGAACAAAAATCGTTATGGTTTTTTTCAAAACTAGAGTCTGAAATGCAATATATATATAATCAGCATTGTGTTTTCGTAAATAATTGATTAAATGATTAATTAACTATTAAAATATTTTATATTATCTTAAAAAAATAAAAGATTTTTTTTTAAAAATAAGGTCTTTATAGGAGCCAAATAACACTGGCATTTTGATAGTTTTTTTATATTTATGTTCATGTGAATCTGTTTTGATACCTGTAACAAACTCAATTAACAGTTATTGAATTTGATCAAGTTGTGTTTTTCTTCAGGCAGAAAAATGACTGTTTACTATTTAATATTCTGATATTTTTTGCATATGATTTTGCAATAGAACCAAATTCTAATTTTCGGCCCAAAAAAAAAAATAAAAAATTAGTGCAGCAAAACTGTACAAGTGAATAGGTAATCATTTCATTAAAAAAAAAAAAAAAAAACTTATTAAAAAAGCAACCTGAAGTGTAAAATATTTCTGCTAATTTTTTTCTTTTATCAATCAAATGTCTCTTTGTGTGTGTTTGCATTTCTTTCTCTATCAATATCTATATATCTATCTATATATATTTATATATATAACACAATACTTTGAGAATTGTTTTATTTTATATTAGATGCTTTTGGAAGTTCTAACAGCATTTTTGGCCAACCAGCTCAAAATCAGAATACTGGATTATTTGGAAAATCAGTTGCTTTTGGCACCACAACAACTGCTGCTCCCCCAGTTTTTAATTTTGGTGGAACTAGTACAATGGGTACTGGAACATCCCTTTTTGGACAAAATAATCAACAAAAGGTAAGTATATAATAATAAGAATTGATTTCATTTTTTTTTTTTATCTAAAGAGTTTTTTTTTTTTTTTTTTTTTTTTTGCCATTTGAACTTACTTGTTTAGCAATTTTTGTTAACTATGGTTACTTCTTCTCCTGCTCCAATATCTTTTTAACCATCTGACTGTCCAGCAAAAGGGCTAAATTGTAATGTTGTTTTCTCTGTAATTTATTTTAAATGCTTAAAAAAGGTGATTATTCCAAAATTTATATAAAAAACTTAATTACATATATGAATGTAAACCTAGAGGGTATCAATCATTACCCAATGTTTTAAAACTGCATTATATACGTAGAATTATATTAATTTGAAAAATGCTTGTATTGCAGTGAAACCTGGTGCTTAGTGAACGTAATAACACGGGCTTGTCAATGAGAGGGTTAGCATCTTTCAAATTCATAATTTCTAACTGATTAAAAATACTTATTATTTTGAAGAAAAAATATTTCAAAATTCCAAAGACATAAAAGTTTTTTGTAAAAATAAGCAATGTGAGTGCGGTAAAAGTATCTGTTCTAAAACTGTTACTAAGTAATTGATTTTGGGACATATCAGAGCATTTCCACATAAAAATAACTTTTTGGTGGAAAATTGATTGCTGATATCAATGATCAAGATATCTCCAGAATGTTGAAAATTAATTGTAATTTTTATGTTACAGTTTCAAATGTTTATGATATATTAACAGAAAAATTCTAAAATTGCTTAAAAATCAGGAATGAGAATCTCTTTTCACAATTCTGTGAATTTCAGCTTCTTAAAAAATTTCATCTTTCCATTCCCCTCTAAAATTTTCATTTTGCTGCTCTTTGCTGCCTCCCCTCCCCCCCTCTCAGCACACAAAGTTTAAAATCATTAACCCCCCCCCACCCCTTTTTAAGAAGAAAATTCTGCCTAATTATTGCTCAGTAGTAACAATAAATAATTAATGTTTCAAATTCACCTCAACAGAAAATTTCTTGATCCACCTTCCTCTCCCTACTTTCTCTAAGCACACTTAAAAAAAAAAAAAAAAAAAAAAAAAAAAAAAAAAAAAAAAAAAATGTAAAACTTTAAAAGTTAAAAACTTTTTCTGCATAATTCAGTACTTTTAATAACAATAAAAATATAATCAATCATCTAAGGTACTCCTCTCCCCCCCCCCCCCCCCTCCTCAAAAAATTAGCATCCTCCTTTTGTCTTCCCTGAAAAATGGAAATATTTTAGATGTGGGAGGAAGTAACCAAATTTTCTTCTTCTTTTTTTTTCCCCCCCAAGTTTGACTATTCTCACTTTTGGACTTTAGAAAGTAAAAATTTGACTGTGTTTTGTAAAGTATTATTTAGATTTTTTTTTTTTTTTTTTTTTTTTTAAATAAATGATTGATTAATTTTTTTTTTTTTTTTAAATATTTAGACTATCAACCAAGAGATATTCTAAATATTTATGTTTGCATAAAATATTTTACTCATATTCTGTAATAATGTTTTTTAGTGTATGTGTACACTATGTATGCACTGTGTACAAAAGCTGTTATTTTTAAAAGACTACTTTTTTTTTCTTCTTCCCTTTCTCTGTAGCCTTTATTTGGCCAACCTACAAGCACTACTGGTGGTCTCTTTGGAAGCACAGCAACTACTCAGTCTACAGGATTTGGAACTACTGGTGGTTTTGGTGGATTTGGTGCTACAAATCAGCCATCGGTAAGGAAATTTTATTTGCTACAGATGTTCTATATTTTAGAATATTTCAAATTCAGACTCCATACTTTCTAACATCACAAAACCCTCTCTCTCTTACCTTCCTGCCTCTGATACCAGGGCTGCTCATAAGTGTGTGTGTGTGGGGGGGGGGGGGGGGGATTCTGACAAATGTTATTAACCCATGTCTTCAAGGGCCTGTAGGAAAAATATCTTTTACAAATTTTCTTTATTAATTTATTTTTTTCAAGTAGAAATTTTAACCTTATAGCTATCAACAATTTTATAACAGATATTGATCATTGATTGTGATGTCCCATCAGCAATATGAATCCTGTATTTTGCAGGTGCATTAAAAAAAATTCTATTAACAGAATTCATATTTGTTAGCCGAGTCAAAGAAATGACCAAAAACATCTTTGTTACCTGAAATATTCCTTAGCCAAGGTACCATTGTATTGCTTTTGAGTTCCATGTTAATTCAACACACTGTTTAAGATAAACCTTCTTGGATTTTGATGAAACGTGGTAAATCAAGAGCCTTAACCCAAGAATGCAAGTGCAGAGTATGACATACCAATTGCCTTGTTTCCTTCAATGTTTTTTGTTTTTTCCCAACTTTATTAAAAATGATTCCTTTTATAGCTAATCTTAAGGTCATAACCTTGAAGGGTGAAAATCAGTGGGGGGTGGTGGGAGATAATTCTAAAAATAGATTATTTGGAATTGTTTAGCATAGGTGTGTAATAACTCTGCACAACAAATAACAAAAATCATGACTCATTGACTGAAATCAAATCAGATTTAGATCTAGTGGTTTTCTTATTTCTTCTGATCTGATAAATAGTTTAATAAAATGCACTAGCATTTTCATTGACCCTATTAAAGAATGTTTTCTCGAGAGAGATAAAACTATCCTACGCCGTCAGGCGCCCACGGGGGTCGCCAAAACAAACCACTGAAACTGAAATAAAAACTTTTATTGGATTGTTGTATATCAGTGTTTGGCACAAATCATCACGTAACTTATATATGTAAGAAATCTTTGGAAAACGGATGGCACCAGAATACAAATATTTCGCACAACTATGTCCACAACATGTTTCTATTTCCTACTGAGATGCCTATGCTTTGATGATATTCAAACTCATGAGAATAGGAAAGAATTGGACAAATTGGCTCCAACATGAGGATTTTGTAAAAAAGATATAGAAAATTGTCAAAAATTGTATAGTGTTGGAGAATACCTAACTATAGATGAAGAATTGAAGTTGTTTAGAGGGTGATGTCCATTTTGACAGTGTATTCCAAAAGGCCCATCAATATATGGTGTAAAAAATTTCCCCACTTGTGGATTCGAGAGTTTTTGCACTTGAAAAATAAAAATATATATGGTGGTCAACACATCCAAAAAGTCCATTTTAAGTAGATAACAGTCCAAGTAGTGTTGTGTAAAGGTTGATGGAACCACTATATAATTCAGGGTGAAATTTGACAGTAGGCAACTGCTATGCCTCTTATTGACTTTCTTAGGAACTTTTAAAGAAGAAAAAAAAAACAATTGTTGGAATTATGAAAAAATAAAAAGAGAAATTCCTCCAAACAACAAATGTTTCACAAGCACTTTAGAAAAATAGGAATGCTGTTCTAATTTTAATAATATATAATGAGGATTTAGAGAGAGAGAGAGAAACTTTTCAAAATTGTGTTGACTTTACATAGAATGACCCCTTTGTGATTAATGAAATTGCTTTGTTTCTCTTAGTAAAAAAGAGACCTTCCTGGACCTAACGTTCCTGGGGGAAGGGGAAAAAAATGTAAAATGAATATTCTGCTTTTAATTTGTTATGAATAAAATTAGTTATTTTAATTGTCATAATTTTTATCTGTATTTATTTCCTGCTTGCTATGTCATATAATCAAAACTTTTCTTGAAAATAAAAAATTATAATACATAATGGGGATTTTATTAAAAAAGTTATCAGTATTATAATAGTGCAAATCATGTGACTTGCCTAAATAGATACGAACCTAACCACTTCGTGTTTCACAGATTGTTAAAAAAAAAAAAAAAGAGAGAGAGAGAGATGAGTTATATTTAAATATGTATATATATTTTGATAACTCCAGTTGAAAATTGGCTAACAGCCATCTTATTCCATTGAAGCAAACACACGAGATGTGTTCTTCTGTGAGCAAAAATAAAATAAAATAAAATAAAAACTAATCATGAAGATAATCATCTACAAAGCAAGTTGAGTAGCGAATGAATTTGGCATCTAAAAATAATTTGCACCTGTAAGCCAATCAAAGTTTAGCAATATTCAGTTAGGTGAACTGTTATACAACTCAACTTTCAGCACGATCTTTTCTTGATACAAGTTAAATGTAAATAAACTCAACGCATTTTAAACAATGCAAGTACGTAATGTTTTTTTTCTTTTCTGTTCTTTTCTTATGGCATTTTTTTTTCAACTTGGTAAAAATTTTGTGATGCCTAGATAACAATAAAAGTAAAACTATTTTTAAAAACACCTTTATAAGCATTCAATGTTTATCTTAAAAATCATGCCTAATTTCATGACTGCAATTCATGTTGTTCCAAAGATTTTCCATTACAGTACATTAATTTGGCATGTGGTCCAAACATTGAAAATTCAGCGCTTTGAATTGATTTACGCTTGATAAAGAATGCATATTAAAATTTTTTAAACGTACTTTTATGTTAGTTGGGTGCAGATCTCACCAATAGCCCCTTTTTTTATCCTTGCCAATATAGTTTTTATTTTTCTCATTTTTAAATTAGGAACATTGTTTTGTATTTAAATGAAATGTTTTGCTTTATGGCATTTTATTTATTTATTTTTGTATTTTAAAAGAAATGTAATATAAGTATTTTAAATGAAATGAGTGAAAGGTTTATTATTTATTATGAAATGAAATCAATAAAAATGTTCCATATGTAATTTCCATATGTAATTTCAGTAGTTTTTTTAAGTGTTTATATTAACTACTGTTTTATATTAATGTTTTGTACTCTGTCATTGTTATTTTTTCAGACTGGATTATTTGGTGCTAAACCTAGTACTGGCTTTGGAACTGCTAACACCACTACAACAAATTCATTTAGTTTTGGAAACACTAATAATATGACTGGTGGGAGCCTTTTTGGTCAAAAACCAGCTGCTCCAGCTTTTGGGGCTAATACTGGATTTGGCACACAGACATCTGGATTTGGTAAGTAGTTTAGCTTGTAAGCTTTATTTTTGTTACATTTTTAACAAATTAATACTAAAAACTCAAAATTTTTATCTTTTTTTATTGAATTAATATTCTTTTTATTTTACAATCAATGCCTTAAAAGATTAGTAAAATTAAAATGTAACGTTCATTTGGCTACCAAAAGTCATGCAATTTCATGTACCTATTTGATTGACTTCTGTTTAAAATGTCAATCGGAACATATACCCTTTTCTTCTCTTTGTACTTTGTCATCCTTTGGCTGTTCTAATGGTTTTTGTTACAATATTTTATACTGCTGCTATCTTGTATTATATGGTTATCAGCAATATCTTAGTCTTAAATTAGTTTGTTAAATTAGTTTAAGATAGTAGTTCTTGATACTGTGCTTATGTGTTTATTTGCATCTGCATGTTTATTTCATTTTTATATACAGACACATTAGTCTTAAGATTTTATACAATTTAAAGAGCATATTGAAATTTTGTAGTGAAATTTTATTGTTCACCAAATTTTATGGAAGTTAAAGCCTTGAGATAAAAAAGAGCTAAGCAGATAAAAATGACATTTTTAGATCTTGATGAAACTGATAAATATACAGTTGAACCTCCATACATTGATCTTTCCAATATTGAAATTTTCTATATATAAAACTCTTAGCAAATCTCAATGTTCATTACATAGAAAAACTGTTTCTATATATCGAAAAAATCTCTATATATCGAAATTTTTTTCAAGACATATTGGGAGATTTTATTCCACTTTAGACCATTGCCTGTTGCCTCACAAAAAATGAAGGTCAGAGGAAAAAGGAAGTTCAATGAAGGTCACTACGAACCCCACAAGTCAGCTGGGGTTGAGGGGTGGACAAACAGGTTGTTGTTCTGTTCTGGAATTCGTAAATTCACCCAACTCGTTTTCAAATTTCGGTTGCGACCTGTCTTGTAATAAAACCAGTTTCTAGCTATCCCTTTTTTCTGATGGTTGTTCCTCACTCCTAAATCTGCTTAGTTTCAGTGAAAATTTAAGTTGTGTTTTATAAATTCGTTTTGAACTTTTATTTTTTCTCTCAATTACAATGTCAAAAAGAAAATCTCTAGTGTTATGGATAAAGTTGAATTGCTGATGAATGTAGATAGTGGAATGTGCAAAAAAGACATTTGTGTTAAATTTGGTATTCCTGCAAGTACAGTGTCGACTATTATATAAAATCAGAATGCCGTAATGAAATCCTATGGAAGTATTGAACCTAACAGAAAACGTTCTAAAACATGCAGTTACAATACAGTGGACAAGGCTGTTTTAAAATGGGTAAAGAGTGTTCAAGACCAAAACTTGCCGATCTCTTGTTCTTTCATAAAAGAGAAGGCATTGGAGTATGCTAAACATTTTCGATGTAATCAATTTCAAGCAAGTTCCGGGTGGCTGGACAAATTTAAGAAAAGGTATGGCATCAAGGAAAAGGTTATTTCCGGAAAAAGTATAAGTGTATCTGAAGCAGTCTGTGATGACTTGAAAAAAATCCTAAAAGATTATCAGCCTGATGGTATTTTTAATGCTGATGAAATGGAACTCTTTTATAAGTGTTTACCTAACAAAACTCTAACTTTCAAAGACAATGATTGCTATGGAGGCAAGAACAGTAAGGATAGAATAACTGTACTGGTAGGCACTAACATGACTGACAAAGAAAAACTTTGATTTTTGGTAGTAGGTAAAAGTAAGAACCCTAGAGTATTAAAAAATGTAATGTCTTCAGAGGTTGACTATTGTTCTAGTAGAAACTCATGGATGACAGGTGCAATTTTTGAAGAGTGGATTTTGAAATTGGATAGAAAAATTACTTTGGTTGTAGACAATTACCCAGGCCATCCTAATGTGTCTTCAAAATTATCCAATGTTAATTTGCTTTTTCTTCCCCCGAGAACCACTTTAAAATTGCAACCAATGAACCAGGGTGTAATAAAAAACATGAAACATCATTACTGAAAACGCATTCTCCGATGACTTATCTTGACATTTGAAAATGAGAAACCTTTACATGGTGATTGATCTGAGGATATGTGTGGCAGAATTAGCCAAAGTGTGGGAAAATGACGTTTCTGAATCTACAATAAAAACTGTTTCTCAAAAGCTGGGTTCGGTGTATTACCGGAAATCGAAGAACAAAATGTGTTCCCACAAATCCAACAGTCTTGAAAATGTGCACCCCCAAGGTCACATTACAGACAGAGACAGTATTCTTCTTAACGAATTCCTGACAGTCAATGATAAGTTAATTATTGCTCATTATCCTACACACATACTAAGTTTATTTCATGAAACTGAAAAATAAATCGAAGAACCAAAGGAAGTAAATGAATCTGGAGAATCATGGAGAATGTTCCTGATGAAGTTTTTAATGAACTGAATAAATGCAAACATTTCTTTGATGAACTTTCCTCAAAACTGGCTGTTCAGCAATATATTAGTAGTTTTTTTAACAGAATTTAACTGTGATTATTGTAACCACTGTCTGGATTATTGTTTTTATAAAAGGTGTGTAGTGCTCAATAAATCTTTCATATTAATTCATATTTTAATTATTAACTTTCATTTAATGTGATTCGCATATAAAATTGAAATGGAGTTCCGTATATGAAAATTATCTTTAATTTTAATGTTTTAGGAGTAATTATGATCAAACTAAGATTGCTTCTATATATTAAATTTTTTTCTGGCAATTTGCTACTTCGATATATGGAGGTTCGACTGTATATATACAAGAGATACCCCACCCTCCTTACATTTGAAAGAATTAGGAAATAAAAAAGGTATTGAGAGATGTAAACATAAAAAACTTTTTGTGATTGTGATTGAACTGATCATTACATGATATTTTGGTTTTAAAAGTTTTTTTCATTTATTTCATCTATACTAATAAAAGAAACTTGTGTGTGTGCGATGGCTAGCCAAATCTACCGCACGTAGAAATATGAAAATGCTAGGGGGCTCAGCCCTCTACTCGCTAACCCCTGTGAATTGCGAAGCAATTCACATTGAGACCGCTAAGAGGTCCCAGTTCACTTCGCTTGCTCTCCCCTTTTTATTTTTGCAGCAATTCTAGCCAGAATAAGTACTACCATAAATCATTTTAACATATGAAATTGATAAATTTTTTTTATGTAAAAAAAAAAAATTGAAAACTGCTTTGAAAAAACAATTAAAAATGCATTTAGTTGGTGCTACCAATGGGCATAAATCATTTAAATACTATGAAAAAAAGATCTTGGAAACACAGTTAGTTTAAAAGTCATTGCACCTATAATATTGTACAGCACTGCTTAAATACATTAAAAAAAAACTCTACGTGATAGGAAGATAGTTTATATATGTCATCAATCATTGTTTAAATTTCATTCAACATTTTACTGTTCTAATTGATTATAGATTTTTGCACAAGAAATTATTTTTTACTTCATCAAGACAGCAACAGATGGCAGCAGGTGCAATCTAGGCAGTTGGTATTTTTATTCTCTCCAATTTTCGTGTGAGTGAAATTCGTAAATAAATTCTAAATAAGAGTTGAGAATTCAATTGAAATTAACGATATTGCTCATAAATTAAAATGAGGAATAATGTCAAACACTTTGGATTGTGCACATTGTTACGCCACCGTACATTGTTTCTGTATTAATCTATGCTAATTTAATTCATTAAATTCTGTTAATTATACACTTAACTTAATCTTATAATAATTTTTCTTTAAAATCCTTTTCTTTCTAAATTTTCAAATATTTCGTTAAAGTAATTTTATTCTGTTATTAAATAATAATATTAATCAATAAATCAAATGTTTTAATTATTAAAATCATTAATATAATATTCAGTTAAAGTAATATCAGTAAAAAGATAAGTTTTTAGCGTGTCAATACAAACAGATACGAAGTATTTCTAAGTCCAAAAACGAAAATCATAATTATTAAATATTAAATATTTTGTATTAAAACCATATTCAATCTATAGATAAAAAATTCTACTTCAAGAATCCGTTTACGGTTTTTAAATACGTTATTTAGTTCAGCAGTTATGGCAAGAAATTCTATTTATTCAATTCTCTTTTCAAAGATCGCGCGTTTTGTTTTGCAGAAATATCGACATTTTGATTGCGCATCTTCCCCAAGATACTTGTTGTTTACGATCACGTGACAGGATTTCTCGGAAGAAATAGCGTACAGTTCATTGCACTCAGGCAGAGACGCGCTCCCATCTCAGCGTCCATCCGGGTACTTTTACGGCGTCGTTGCCATTCAGGAGTAATGATGATTTTTATTCATCTCAACTCTGCGTTGCGTAGCGAACGCTCGATAATGCTCGATGCTCATTGGCTGAAAGTTAGCTTTCAAAAATCTAACTGACTTTTGAGCACGATGTTTTCAATCACTTGTCAGCGAGGGATTAACGCGTTCGGTTGCTCTATTTAAGCTGCGGACCTTCGGGTCCCGCAGAGAGAAAGTTCGTTTCAACGATGTTAGCTTCAGCAGTCTTCAAAGTTATTGCATTTTAGAGTGTAAACTCTCTAACTAAATTTTTATCGCAGCATGGAGATTAACTTTTCCTGATTGTTAGCAGCCTCATACCAACCATTCCGGCCATCATCGATCATCTTAGGCCCGTAGCTTCATCTGTAATGAGTTGTTTTAACATCCAGCTAAACTTCGCTAAATTTTTTTAGCCTGAAATCTCCTGTAACGGAGATAGCTTGAAACATCACAACTCAATTTTCCTGATTGTTAGCAGCTTCATCAAACAATCCATTCCGGCCATCATCGATCATCTTAGGCCCGTAGTTTAATCTGTAATGAGTAGTTTTAACATACAGCTAAGCTTCGCTAAATCTTTTTTTAGCCTGAAATCTCCAGTAATTCATACATCTATAGAAGTAGTTCTGTTTTTCCCTCTTTGAATTCACTCAGCATGTCCCATCTGTCATCTTGGTTCCGTTTTAAACGATTTTAACTTCACCTCTCTTCATTGTGTCTCTTCAAGCAATATGCCAAAATTGTCTAGCTTCATATTTTTACTGTAAGAATTCCACTTCACAAACTCATTTCATTATAGTGACTTATCTCAAAGTCTTAACGTTATTTCATACAAGAACTCTGATCATCCTATTTGATCCTAATTTTTAAACTTACGTCGATGCAGCGTGGTCCTCTACAAATGAACTTACCATAATCATAGTTCTGAAATCCTGATATAGTAATATGTAATTTCAATATAATGATACGAAATTTTTAAATGTTTGTTGTTTTGGTTGGCCGACTAAGCTTTCTACACTTTTATGTTTATGTGTTGTTTCGTCAATAAATATCTATTTGTTATACGTCAGTTTCTTTGTTTTGTCAAGACATGGGTGAGTGTTACTTTAATTTACTTTACATCTTAATCTAAGAATCGACTTCATATCTTAACTATTTTCCAAATTATCTAGTGAAGTTTATTTAATTGTTCATCCGGCCTTATTCTTAAATTCTTTTGCTATAAATTTAACTGTTATGTCGATTATTGGGTTAATTGCCACTTTACGATCACGTGCCGTGACGTTGTTTTGGATTGGCATTTTTAAAGCATTTCTTTAGTTCTTTTAACTTTATTAATGTTTGCATCTCTATTTTTCAAAATTACTTTCAATCTTTAAATTTTTCACACCAATCCGAAACGACGTGACACACATGTTATTTTATTTTTAATAATTGCTAGTTTGAGTTTCTCTTCTCTCACACTGGTCGCCATATTGGATATCCTGGAAACTACGGTTGTTGCCAAACGATAAGCTAGAAATTCAGCCTTATTTCCGCACCACGTAAGAGAAATATTTATATATATAGATATGTATATATATATATATATATATATATATATATATATATATATATGTATGTATATATAATGTGTAATAACGTTTAGATGGTTGCTTGCTCTTATATATATATATATATATATATATATATATAAATCAGAGCAATCATCTAAAAATTATATGTGGACACACATTAAAAAAAAAGTATAACATTTGTTTGAAGGCAGATAAAATGTTCTGTTATTAAGGATGCCCAATTTGCCAATTGTAAAGACATTTTTTGTTATGTTTTATGAGTCATATTACATATTAAAATATCTCTTAATATGCTGTCTTAAAACACAAGAATTTCAGACAGCAATTCTTAAATTCTGTCTGGAATTTAATAATTGCTGTAGCATTTAAGAATAAATATAATAGATATTATAATTGCTTATTCGATAAATTTTTTATCATTAACTATTTGTAAATCATTTCAGGATCATTTGGCACAACATCAACTTTAGGAGGAACAGGCCTGTTTGGTCAGAATAAGCCTGCTACATCAGTATTTGGTAACACTGGCAGTACTTTTGGAGCTGGTTTAGGAAATACATTTGGATCTTCAACATTTCCTTCTATAGGAGGCTTAGGCTCAAATACAAGTACTGGACTATTTGGTAATACTTCTGCTAACAAGTCTACTGGCTTTAATTTTGGTGGCACAGGATCAACAGGATTCAGTAAGCTGTTTTCTTTCATTTATAATTATTTTACAATTTTGTATACTTTGTGATTTTATAAAATATAATATTTATAGTTTCTTTCAAGGATTTTGGTACTCAAATTTTGAGTTTTCAATATTTATATATTTTGAATTATAGTAGCTGCTTCACAACTCAATGTATTCCATTCAAATTGTTGAGATCTTTCTATTTGACCTGGCAATTTTTCAAATAACCAACTTTTGAGCTGATTTTTGACTCCAATTCTCTGCATATAAACCAAAAGAAAGGTTGTAGTTGATATTACAAAAATTGTATGAGAAATGTTTTTTAGCTACTATTTATCGCTTTTTCATTGTCACAAATAAATTGCAAAATGGATGTTGTGCTAGTTGCTTTGTGGTATTATTTAATAGGAATCCCTGTTCAAAGTTCTATTGTAATATAAATTATGTTTTATATCCAATAGATGCCTTGTTTCTCACTGATTCGATTATTATACATTTTTACTTATGGTTCCACTTCATCATTTTCCTGCTAGATTTCCTTTTGTTGACATTTTTGGGGAATGATGTTTGAAAATGTCTAACCCTGATTGGTATTATTATTGGTTATTATGTTATTAGAGAAAAAGTTGACAATGTGAAGAACTTTTTATGAATTGTGGGTAAAAAATTGTGTGTATTTTTTTATTTCTGTCACACTCAGTGTTAAGGCAATTTCTCCTGAAAAATAGCTCAAATAAAGGATTGATTGCCTTAAGAATTAATCAGAAAAGTCGTTGAATGTAATAGCAGGGGTAGTTATGTTCCGGTTACATACCCAAATTCTGGTATTTTTTTTCATTTACAATACCGGAATTCTGTTTTTTCTGGTAGAGACAATTACTTTAATCAGTTATGAGGAAAAAATTGCGAAATTCCTCAGCTGATCGCAGAAAAAAAAGTTGTAAATTTCATCATTCCAACCAGTTAAATTTTGTAAAAAACAAAACAAAACAATAAAAAAACACTGCAAGTTTTACCAGTAAAGCCATGGAAAAAAATCCAGAAATTCACCAATCAGTCGTAAGAAAAACCACAAAATTCACCAATCATCAAGAAAAAAATAGCAAAAATTTTCAATTAGTCGCAGAAAAAAATCACGAAATTCATCAATTGATCATAAAAAGAGAAATTATAAAATTCTTGTCATTCATAATGAGAAAAAAATAGCGAATTTTGTCAGTCGATCATGAAAAAAATTGTGAAATTTGTCAATCTATCTTAGGAAAAAACCATAAAATTCACTAGTTTGTCACTGAAAATTATCACGAAATTCATCAATCAGTCACGAAAGAAAAAATCATGAAATTCAACGGTCGATCAGGGGGTGAAAAATCCCATAATTTTTCAGTCATTTGCGGGAACAGAATAGCAAAATTTGTCAGTCCCTCATAGAACAAAATCACGAAATTCGTGAGGTGTTCTCTGAAAAAAAAAAAAAAAAAAACACAAAATTTGTCTATTGATCGCAAGAAAATATTGTGAAATTTGTCAATCGATCGTGAGGAAAATCGCAAAATTGTCAGTTTTTCTGTTTTCTTTCCTGTTATAAATTGATTTTCTTTTTTAATGATTTCTAAATGCTCCTAAAAATATAATTTTATTTCTTGTAAAACTCATACTGTTATATTTCCAAAATTGAGTATGAACCCTGATTTATTCATATAGTATTTAGAACAAAATTGTCTATTAACTGCAATTATCCTATTTTCTATGCTTTCTCTTATGAAATTTTCTCATAAGACGAATGAAGACTAAAAAATAAGCATCGCATTGCATTGTGGGCAAGAACCCACAAATATCATAAACCTTAAAAAGGGCAAGTTTGACTAAACATTATCATTTAAAGATGGGATCAAACTAGTATGTTTTTGTGTATGAGTATAACTGATAAAAGGGGACGCTAAACAAGCAAAATCAAAATATGTCTTTTGAACAGAACACAAGTGTACATTTTTAAAACTATGTCGTTTATATTAATCCCCCCCCCCCCCCCCCAAGGCAGTCCTTTTGTTCTAGAGCTAGTATTATTCTCGCTAAAATTTCAGGTTTTTACCAAGTTTACGAAAAAGTAGTTTTGCAATAAAAAAGTTTGCAAAAAAACTCCTCAAGTTACAAAGAGGTAATGTTCTACAAACATAATGTCCTGAAACATGATATTCGTTTCATAAATTATTTTTAACATACTAAATATTACGTATAAAGTAAAATGATGCTGCTGAATTAAGTTTTGTGTAGTTAATATTACAGCTATTCTATTTTGTTTTAATATTTTAGAATCTTTACTGGTTTTATGTTAATTACACAGAAATGATCGTAAAATCTTTGTCAATATTTCTTTATAGTTATTATAAGAAAACTAAAAATTTTAAACACAGATTAGATTTTAATTTATAGTTATACTAGCTGCGTGGCAACCCGATGTGTTCAATATCACATGAGATCGGTTGATTTATTAAGGGAAAAGAAAATCCAATATTATACCATTAATATTTATTAAATACTAAATTTCTATTAAGAAATCATAATTACAATGTAGGTTAAACTTAAATTACATTCTGCCAATTACGTGATTTTTAATGCAAAATGTTTTTTGTCAAAAGTCTATTGTTCTTTGGTTTCTAATTTCAAAGCTGGTGAAATAAAAATGACGTCACTTGTTGAATTTATAAAAAAATATTGTAGTTTTGAATAAAAACAAATGCTTCACAAAAAATAAAATTGTCATTTTTCCCGATTAAAACATTTTATTTTTAGTACCCTTGTAAAACGTTTTAACTGTCATCTTTCAAAAATAATTAATTGAAAATAGTATATGCTTTTTCTATAATTTAATTCTTGTGAATAGGAGGCAATAATTGTTAATAATTCACCTAATTGCTAGGAGCATTAATCTTTCTCAAAGAAAGTTTGAAAAAAAATCTGTGATTTAATGATTTTTAAATGCTAATATATTTACAGATGATTTTTAGTTCTGTAGAGTATATTGGTTCATGAAACACATTCACATGAATGTGTGAAAATATTTTTTTAATTCTTTGAATTTTCTTGAAAAATTTAGCTTAATCAAGATTTTTTTTTCACTATCAAATTGAAAATCATTTCACATGAAAGTAAATATGTGTTTGCTTAAAGTGGTAAACAGTACACATAAAATCTTAAAAATACCTTTTAATCTATAGATCGACAAGTTTTGTATGCTCAATCGGCAGCATTTTCAAGATCAATATTGGTAAATAAACTATTCTCGCAAAAATTTTTGAAAAGAAACTTGGTGCTTAAAAATGGTCAACTGTACACGTGAAAATTATTATTTTTTTTCTTATGGCTTTTTTAATCTGTAAAGCATCTTGTGCCAAATTTTAGGTAATTCAAAGGAGGCTTATTCTTCGCCTGTGCTCTCGCTCCACATATAAATTTCTATTGATTCATGGATGAAAAATAAAATCTTGATGAATGAATTATTTTACTATTCTTAAAATCAGTTTGCAAAGGAAGTCTGCATCTGATGTACTGGCTGAAGCTGTAGTTCTTCTGTTGTATTTGATATCTGCCATATGTTCTTTTATTCTCGTTTTAAACTTTCTATTTGTCATTCCTATATAATACTGCAATGTTTCATCTGCCTTGGTGTAATTATTTTAATTAATAAAAAATTGTGAAAATAATTTTTCTTCAATTTTGATGAGAAAGGGATGTTAATAAAAATATAATAATCCTTTTACTTCTTTTATCCACAAAGACACAGTAATTTAGTTGCCATTCTTAGAGAAACTTTGTTAAAAGTTACAAAAAAATTAATACTTCAGAAACTAATTCAAATTTTTAAGTTCTAAGATCTTGCATGACATTCTTGGATCTATGTGGGATGACTGGTGTTAATTTTAACGTGCTGTGTTTGTATTCTATATTCTAGGAGGAGGAATTGTGAAATACAAATAGATAGTCAGATTTTAATATAATAGATTCAAAATGAATCTAATTTTTTAAACTGAAGTGTATATCTGTTTGGCTATTTAGCTAAACTTTATTAACTTTCTGTCCATAGACATGACTTAGTTTATTGTGTTGTAATGTTAGTTATGTATCAAATAAAAACATAAATATACAATATGAAAATACTTTAATTTGAGATTAGTTTTAAAAAATCACTGAATTAAAAATAAATAATTTATCTTTTTAATTTTTTTTATTAGTTTTATTTATAGACTTTATAATATTGGTGAAAAGTAAGACTGTGACAATCTACGGTCATGATTTGTCCTACTCTGGTGACAGATTATTTTAATGAAAATTGATATCTTTCATTATTTATTTAATAGCATGTATTTTATGGCCATATTATACCATGTTTCATTCTTACACATTTTCTGTATTGTAATTATTACTCTGATAAATATTTCATGACATTATTTTGTACGTTTCTAATATTTCCATTTACTCTTCATTTGAATATTTTTTTAGAAGTTATTTATTAGTGTTTTTAACATTTAAAAAAAAATGTGTAATACAGAGGGGTGTTTACATATTTTTAGAACAATTTCAATAAAAGATTTAAAAAATGCAAATATTTTGGGGGAAATTTTCTGACAACAACGTATAATTTGAAATTAAAATTATTGTCTGATACTTTCAAGTTTATTCTTCTTTCAAAATGACGCATGTAAATAAGCTATGGATCATAGGATAAGTTTTCTCTGCTTTCCAAGGTAAAATATTCTTATTCCTTAATTAAAAAAATTGTGAAACACATGGTATAAAGTTTTCTAAGTGCAAAATAAACAACATTATCAATTGGGAAGTGAAATCACATCAATCAGTATTTTTACATGGAAAAAAGATGTCAAATGAATACTTTATTCCCTTATTATAATACCCTTGTACTGTTTCTAAAGTGAACCTGAGAAAATCTGCTGATGCAGAAATCAATTCCAAATTCTTTAGCAACAAAAATAAAAATATATTTAACAACAAAAATATATTTAAATAAACAAAATAATAAACCAAAATTTACAGCTTAAAAAGGCCAAAAAAAAAAAAAGTTCACTATCTTTCGCCGAGAGTAGTGAAAAAGATATCTGAACCTGTGGACGTACTAGAATACTGGGACGTAGTATTGTTGTCATGACTGCTAAATATTTTGTTCAATACTGAAGTGTACAAGCTTAATAGCTGAAATAAAAGATTTATTAAATGACTGTAAAAAAAAAAAAATATATATATATATATATATATTTATTACCAAAAATCTGGTTCCAAGAATGCAAAGAAATTTTATGTAAAAGTTTTATGATTGCTGCAGGTTTCTCTTACAATGGAAAATTGAAAATAAGAAGAGTGGAAAAAGTGTTAAAATCAACTCATCATACTATCAGAAGAATGTGTTACATCCAATATTTACAGAAGAAATTCCATTTCTTTATCCCAACAACTTTCAAAGAGTGAAATTACACCAAGACAAAGCTACAATCATGCTTCAAAAACTACTGTCATTTTCATTCCTTGAAAAAATGGAAACTCATGCAGGCATGTCTACTTTCTCAATATATTCCTGTTAAATCACCTGACATTTCACTTATGGATTATTGTGCCTTTGGTCTACTGAAAAAAGCTCTTTCAAAGTGCAAATACACCACAATTGATGGACTTTGGAAAGTAATGAAATAGGAATGGCAAGCAATATTCCTGGAAATTTTACATAAAGCCCTTCTATCAGGGAAAGTACATTTTAAAACATATATATTTTTTAAATGACCCTGAAATTGTTCAAAAAATGTGTAAGCACGTTCTGTTTTTTAAAGAATTAATTGTGAGTGAATTTTTAATATATTTTTATTATTATCATTCAATATATTTCTTGTTGTTGCTTTTAGACTTTGGTTCCAATCCAGGTGGTTCTGCCTTCAATTTCAATCCATCGTCTTCATTAATTGGAGGGAGGTATGTATGCATGATTTTTTTTTGTCTTCATAATAAGTTTTATCTTTAAAACCTAATCAAATCTTTAAAATGACTATGAATTTCTCATGTAATTTTACATCCTAACTCTTTTTTGCTTATCTAAAAAATTAGGTTATTAGGTTCAAAACTCAAAATTTAGTTAGCATGAAGGGCTGACATTGGCCTCAGATAGAATTTAAACCTACATTTCTATACTTTTCAACTTGTAGCTTGTGGTGCCATACATTACCTTTTCAGATTTTAAGTTTTTTAAAAATAAAATAAGGTGTAGACTTTGAAATTTAAAAAAAAATAGTTAGAAATAACGAATGTTTAATTGTGATATATTTTATAGAATGCGATTTAGCAATTAGGTTTTTTTTTTTTTTTTTTTTTTTTTTAAATTTATTTTTCTATTGTGAAACCTTTAATATGCTATTATACTTTCTTATAAAGTTTTAAAGACATGTATGGAATCTATATTTTGCTTAAGATTATAACTAATTTTTTTCCCCCTAATAATTTTATTTTAGTGATGCTAATAATGCAGCTGTCTTACAACAAGCCCAACAACAAATTTTAGCTATGACTACAAATCCATTTGGTGATTCTCCTTTATTTAGAAATCCTCTGAAGGTAAGATATAATAATAATAATATAATTGATTGTTTTGTTATGCAAAACCTAATAGCAGAAACAGTGTAGCAAGCACTGCAGATTATCAGATTAATTTAACCGCTTTAAAAAAATGCTGAGTTTAAAAAAGTTTCTAGATTTATTACATCTTTTTATTGTATTTTCTTTGTAAATGCGAATGTTGATTATTTTATTTGTTACTGTTATTTCCTCTGTTAGGCTTGATGCAGCACCAGGGCTTGGCAAATGCACTCGCCCGATCACCACTGGCAACCAAGTTTTTTTTATCCGGCGACCACGTTATTTAATCTGGCAGGTTTTTTTTATTACTGATATTTGAGGGGAGGGGTACAAAAATTGACCTAAAAAATGAGCGAGCACAAACAGCATTTTTTCTCATCCTTCACCCCTACTTGTATGCAACAAACAGCGATTTTCCTCTTTCATACTTATAATGGAAGAACAAAGTTTAAAAGGCATTTTCCATCTCATCCACAGAAAGCGCCATTCTTAGCCGCTCTAGCCACCTAACATACCATGTGATTAGAATGCGGGGGGGGGGGATTCAATAAAAAAAATTAAAGGCTGATGTTACAATACAGCCTCTGTGGCATCTAAAATTAGATATAAAGCTAAAACATGTTCAAGTTTTTTTTGTAAGTTTAAAATCAGATTTTTGTGTTCAGAATTAAAACTGATTACATTCATTGATGGTCGATTATAAGTAATCATTTGAAGTAAATCTGTAAAACTAAATTATGTATTATTTTAAACTATGCTTGTTATTATTTTTTCTCAATGGATTCCTAAAAAACTTTTCTGGTTTTTGAAAATCAATGACGAAGGAGGGGATAACTATTTATTACTGGCGACTAGAATGTTTCGCTGGCTACCAGATTTTATGAAATTTGTAAAGCCCTATCCAGCACTATTGGGTTGCAGATAAATTTGGGTTTGCTGCAGATATATATAGAAAATTCGGTACTTTTCTGTTATATCAACACCATGCCAAAATGTATACTAATGCACCATATATTTCAACCTTGATCCTGCACAAAAGATTTTTATTGCAAATCATGCCAAACATTGTAAATTGCTGTTAAATATATATATATATATATATATATATTTTTCTTTTTTTTTTTTTGGGGGGGGGGGGGGGGTTGGAGAATTTTGCAAAAATTTTAATTTGCTATTTGTCAAATTCAAAATATTTATTATTAAGTTATAACTTATATTTATTACTGAAGCTGTGATGGGTTTTACTATTTGGCAGATAAGGAAGCAAGACTTTTGAATTATACACCAAAAAAGTGTGTTCAAAAGATCATAAACAAGTTCTTTCAAAAATTGAAATGTTTACTGCAATGCTAAGAAACATTTATAATTATATGCCTGAAGTTTAAATTGATTTTTATTTTATCATTTTTTGTATAATATTTATTTGTTCTTTTTTTTTAAGTAGGGATGCACAACCTGTGGCCTGTGATGGGTTTATTGGTGGCCTGCGGATCAGTTTTGCCGATCGGTTGCATAAAATCGCGAATTTCATCAATCGGGCACGCGAAAATTGCGAATTTTGCCAATCAGGTGTGTAAAAAGTACAAATTTTGCCGATCGGACACGTATTTTGCTGATTGTTTACGTAAAAATCACGTACATCATTGAACGGGCACGTAAAAATCGCATATGTTGACTGGGAAGGAGGGAACTTAGGGGGCTAAAACTACCCTTCAAAAATCGATGTTTTTTAACTGACTTTAGGCGTATATTACCATCCCCCCCCCCCCCCCACACACACCCACCTCCTCAAAACAAAATTATCTCTGTGCTACTGATGGTTGCCCTTCACTTAAAAAGGTTATGCACCCCTAGTTTTAAGTATATATTAATATTAATTTAATAAAATAGTTTTTGAAAGACTGTAAATTTCAAATGTTATATTTTTTAAATGCTCACTTTCATACCAACAATGTTATTATTATTATTTTTAATATTTCATGTGAATTTCATTTCAATCCAATTGTTATAAGACAATGGTGTTGGTATAACAGAAAAGTACAGAAAATTCTGCTACTGGGATGCAAATATTTTTTTTAATCTTAAGAATGATCTGTGATTGTTACCACATATTGAAATATCATTGTTTGCAATCTCTTATTCATAAATTTAATTGTTCTGTTTTTATTTATTTATTTTTATAGGATACTTCTCGGGAATCAGAAGTATTGAAACCAACTAATCCATCTGCCCAGAAAGCTTTGTTAAATGATAATCAATTTAAAGTAGCTTTGTTGCCTACTGCCAAAATTAAACCCAAGCCATGGTCTCCATCACCAAGTGGAAAAGTAAGAAATTTCTTTTTTATGTTTTTCAATGTTATTTAGAAAAAATAAATTTATCTTGTAGTTAAAATTCAACAGAAATAATTACACTTATGATACTAATTATTATTATTATAAGGATATCTATAAAAGGATGTGCAATAAACTTTGCATTTTTTGCGTATAGATTAAATAGATAGTATATTGGTAATATTGTTTCTTTTGATGGGTATTCTTTCAATGTAGTGACTAAGATCCCCCTCCAATCCCTCTCAACTCATTTTGTTTTCTGCTTATATTTATTTAAATGTATTTTTTTCCCCAATTCTGCATCAACTTGTACCAAAGCAAATGTATAGTCAGTCAAAAAAAAGGGAACATTCCATAAATATTTATAGCCAGATTGTCTCAGAGAAAATCAAAAATAGCCAATCGATTGAAAATTTTGTCTTCTTTAAATTTGTTAAAAAAATATCTTTGAAGGTCATTTCCATTTTGAAATAATGATATACTTTAAAATTTTCAATACTTACATCAAAATTTGACTTCTTACTTTAATTCTAAAGCATGTTTTAACTTTGGATACCAAATAAAAAGTCATTTGATAAAGAAGTTTTGAAACTTAAGTTTTAACTTTTTAATGTTAAATCATTTTTCAATATTTACAACAATTTTTCTATAATAATTATTTTTTCCTGCAATTATTTTTTTCTATGATGTTAGTATTAATCATCCCAAACATAATTATGTGATTTCCATACATTTTAAACTTTTTTCTTGTAAAATGTGAATTATAAAATTAATATAAAAAAATATATATATATGAATTGTAACCAATGAATCTGTTAACATTAATTGATTTCTAGAAGCTTCAAGTATGCATAGATTAAAATTCATTTCAATCGGATAAATAGTTTTAAAGTTATGCTAAAAAAAAAAAAAAAAAAAAAAAAAAAAAGCACATTGTACAAACTTTTTGCATTTAAAAAAATTTCCTTGAAACCCCCCCCCCCCATCATTAAAAAAAAATTCATTTTGAACACTTTTAGCATACAAAGTCAATCAATCTTTAAAACTTTTCAATTATTTATTTTTTTCTGTCGAGTTTTTTACCTTATCCTAGTAATAAATAATCAATCATCTAAGTCCTTTTTTCCTGTTTGCCACTCCCTTCCCTAGCACTAAGAACAGAAAGTTTAAAATATTATTTTTTTTTTTTTCCTGTTTTGTTACTCAGTAATAACAAAATATAAATAATCAATCCTCTAAATAACACCTTCTCTCCAAAATTTCCACTTCTCCCCCGCATTACTCCCTCTCTCTCTCAAATTAAAAAATCTTTAGAACTGTTTAGTTAAAAAAAAAAAAATCTGCTATATTTGTTATTTTGTTGCAACAATAAATAATCAATCATCTAATTTACCTGCGCCCACACCCAATTTCTACTCCCCCCCTCCCTTTTTTTCTTTACTTTCTTCTATCTGTAATAGAAGAAAGTATTGTAATCGAATTTATTTTTTTTTAACTTTTGGTTTTCGACGGTTTTTACATTTTAGGAGTCAGAGACTCCGAAAAACATGTTTTTATAAAATGTCTGTCTGTCCTGATTGTATCATTGAAAAGTGTATGAATTTATGCCTAGAATTGAACCAAATGTTTTGTATATGTTTTTGACTGTGGCCTGCAGGTCCCAGTTGAATTCAGGGATATGCCGCCAGAAGGGGGCGTGATAGCCGTTTAAAAATTCCAAATTAAAAAACATAATATTTCAAATTTTAATTGCTTAAAAGGCATATAGCCAACATAGTGAAAAAGTATCCAATTCGGGACTCGAACCCGGGTCATCAGTATAGCGCACTGACGTTCTACCAACTGAACCACTTGGAACGAACGATACCTAGCCTGGCACTTTTCACTATCACATGTTGGCAAGGCTACAATCGCAGCACAAGATGGAATATTTTTCCGTGATGCACCAACTCTGGGGCAAACATGAAACTAAAGAGAATCGATCATCAGTACTGGATTCTCTTTAGTTTCGTGTTTACCCCAGGGTTGGTGGCTTACAGAAAAATATTCCATCTTGTGCTGCGATTGTAGCCTTGCCAACATGTGATAGTGAGAAGTGCCAGGCTGGGTTATCGTTCCCAAGTGGTTCAGTTGGTAGAACGTCAATGTGCACTGATGGACCCGGGTTCGAGTCCCGGCTTGGGTACTTTTTCACTATGTTGGCTATACGCCTTTTAAGAAATTAAAATTAAAAATATTATGAATGCAAGGCGAGAGAAATTTTCTATGGAAAAAATTTCTAAGTATTAAAATAGATTTATTCAAAAATATGTTAAAAAAATAGAAATCCTAAATGTTTTTTCCATTATTAGGTAGATTTTGTAAGAAATACTACCTATTACATTCTCACCTAAGTTGGAAATTTTGAAAATTTTTTGCAGATCTACGCCGATCATGACTCCCAGAACACAAAACCACCCCCAGTTCAAAACTTTATATATCTATCTATCTATGTCACTTTTTTCTGACCACGATAACTGGAAAAATTCTGCATAAATTTCTTCCAAACTGATACATAAAATCAAGGGTCATAAAAATCTCGGTCAAGCTCGTTAATGGGCAAAATCGAACCAGGGGAGGGGGGGGGGAATGGGGGGGCTTTTTGTGAAAACAGAAAAACCCTCATAATTTCTTTATTATTATACGTATTGAATCCGTTTAAAGTTATTATTACTTCTAGGAGAAGGGCCGAAAATGTATGTATGACAGATTTTTGATATAATTAAAAATGGCCCCAAGGGGGGGAAAAAGGGGGGTTTTAGAAGAAAAAAAATCATAGCCATGGGTGCAAGTCTTCAGTCTCAGGACTGATTTCAGTCCTGGTGAGATTTTTGATTAATAGTAAATTCTACTTTTATATACTTAAATAATAGCAATTTTACTATGAAGAACTTTTAATCACTATTATTTATTGTAAGAGATGAATTTTTAGCCATAATGCAAGACATAGAAATCTTGTAATCCATATTTATTTGGTTATTCCTTAACACTCAGAAAAGTTTTCAGTCTTGGCTTGGATGGACTTCTTGCACCCATGATCATAGCTTCGTCAATTCACAAGATATCAAATCCGCGTAAATTTATTATTAATCCCCTTTGTATTATCTAAAACTTTTATATTGACAAGTTTTTTATTTTTTATAGGACCAACCGTTATAGCAAAAAAAAAAATTAAAAACAAAAAAAACCCTGCCGGCTCCGCCTGCAAACAAGTTATTTTTCGAAGTAGGCGGTTTCAACTCCGGCTTCTTTTCGAAACTGATACGTAAAATCAAGGGCATAAAATCTCGGTCAAGTTCGTTAATGGGCAAAGTCGAACCATGCGGGGGACTTTTTGTGAAAACAGAAAAACCCCCATAATTTCTTAATTATGATACGTATCGAATCCGTTTAAAGTTATTATTACTTCTAGGAAAAGGGCCGAAAATGTATGTATGACAGATTTTTGATATAATTAAAATGGCCCCAAGGGGGGGGGGAAAGGGGGGTTTTAGAAGAAAAAAATTCCTAACTTCGTCAATTCCTAAGATTTCAAATTCGCTTAAATTTATTATAGATCCTCTTAATATTATCTAAAGCTTTTATATTGACATTTTTTTTATAGGACCAACTCTTATAGCAAAAAAAAAAAAAAAAAAAAAAAAAAAAAATCCTTGCTGGCTGGTTTTGAAGTAGGCGGTTCCAACTGCAGCATCATCGCAAAAAGGCAATTTCTTCCGCAATTCCCGACAAACAGGTGCCCCACGGTCTGCGTCTTCGAAATCTACCTGTGCCTGTAGGCCGAGCCGTCAGGGATTTTTAAATGTTTGCCCTTGATCCAAGGATTCCGGAGCAATTTTTGTTTTGCACCTATCTTAAAAAATGGCTGAGATATAGCAATTTTAAATTTTAGTGTGGCTGACATTTTGAAACAAGGCAGCAGGATTCCTCCATAAAAGGGTTTAATTTATGAGTTTTAGTGAACTTTCTCGCAAATTTTCTTTCATTGTTGTAACCATCCTTTCAACTCTTTGTTTAACACTATATATTCATATTCACCAGCATCAAATTCTCAGCAAGTTTGGCGATATTTTACTAAATGTTGCCAAATTTTGTGATATTTTGTAAAATATTGCCAAATTTGGCAAGCAAAATAGGTTGCCATAAATGAAGCCAACGTGGCTATAGCTGGCTAATATCACGAAATTCTGATTCAAATTCAATATTGAAGAGAACTGGAAATGAATTTTCTGTAATCGGGTTACACACATTTTAGCTTTGTGTTTTCCTGTAAAATTAGCTAAAATCTTAAAGGAATAGGGAGGCTATCTTTTCCCATCAGTACAGGCCAGAAGGACTTTTCTTAATCGTGTTGTTCATCGGCTGCTTGTGCAACGAAAGATGCCTTGCATCCAGCTAACCTGATGATTTGCAAGCAACTGGCGTACAACAGAATGATGGAAAATATTGATTTTTTTGCCGATGTGATAGCGAATTTTGAAGTATTAACATGTATGAGATAGCAGAAAGTTTTGGGTTTGGCACATCTGACTAGTTTTTGTCCCTCCTGGGCACACATTGCTTAAAATGTTCAAAACTCTTTATTTTTTTAAATTATTCTTTTAGTTATTTGTTACACTTTAACAACAGTAAATCATCAATCTTCTGAGAAACTTGCTGGCATATTTCCTGCCACTTGAATAAAGGTGGAATTTTAAGTATGGGAAAGCAAAGCAAAAAATTTTCTGCTTTTTTGCAGTTTGGTTATTCTCACCACTTTTTAGATAATCACTGCTCAGGACCCACTTCACTTTAGTATTAGCCAAATTCACAAAAATCTGTGTGAAGTCGGCATCTCGACACCATGTGCCAACTTGACAAGCCAAATTAAAAATGGGGTTAAAGAATTATTTTAGAATCAAATTTTCACAAGGAATCTATTTTGATAATGTATTCATCCATTTGGTTACAGTTCTTTTTTTACTGATTAGACAAATTGCTAACGTTGTTCAAAAGTCAGCAAGAACCCTGTCTGAAAGTCATGTCATGCATTGTACAATCTATAGTGTAGATTAAAATTATTGCATTGTTTTGTTTTCTTGATTATAGTTTACAATTATGCTTTTAGTATGTCTTTTCTGTTGTGCTTATTCTTGTATTTATTATATTCTATTTTACTCTTCATTTTGACTGTATTATTATAATTTTTAATTAAATATTTTTTTCAATTGTTATTCGTTCTAAAAGCAATTTCTGTTATTTTTTTTTAGACTTATCTTTTTGATGGCTTAGAAGATGAAGAGCCTGGTCTTGGAACAGCTGCATTTTTGCCTAAAAAAAGTGTTAAAAAGCTGGTTTTGAAAAATCTTGGTTTAAATAATTCTACCCTTACTGTAACCTCAGATATTTCTGGAGCTTCCAATCAGAGTACTAGAATAGATGTTTCTATATCACTAAATAAATCTAATAAGTCTTCAGACGGAAATGCATCCCACAATTGTGTGCCTTTGACTTCAAATATATCTGACAAGTATGTACTTTTTGCATTAATTATTACTAGAAGATAGCCCATTAGAATGATGTGTTTGAATATTTAAAAGAATGATATAGCATTGCAGTATAAAAAGAATTATGAAGTAATAAATTTAATCTTATCTGATTAATAGGATCATGTGAAGTAAAATAGTTATAAAAACAGCCCATTCTTTCAAGCTTTCTTTTTCTAATTATAGGAAATTGAAGGTTATAAATTTTTTAAATGCCCGTGGGCAGAAGAAAGTAAAAAAAATATTTAATTTCAATAGCATAGCTATGGTATATTATGATTACACTTTACTGGCAACAAAGGGCGCCAAATGGCAATAAATTTGCTTTAGGGGCTGTCCATAAATGATGTCACACTTTTTTTCAATATTTTTGATCCCCCTCCCCCACTTAGTCACAAAGTGTCACACTTCACCATAGCCCCCCCCCCCCCTTTCACATGTCAAGCTATATTACATAGACATATACTTGGAGTTCAGAAAGAAAACACTACGTTATAGATCATGTTTCAATTTTTATTTTTCAACTTTAACTATAAGTTTTAATGACATTTGTGAGCATAACAATAAAAATTATTCGTGTATTTATTTTGTATAAAATAAGATTAAGGTTTACAACAAAAACATAATTAATATACAATAAAGTAATACAATTAGTAATAAAATATTTATATATATATTTTTTAAAGAAACGAATATAAGTGAAAACAAATCACGTGAAAGTTGCTTTAGTCTGATTAAAAAATACACTCAAATTCTGGTAATTTCAAAATAACTTCAAAATTTAATCTGCTGATTTTAATGATTTTAGTTTAACCAAAATGTGTGATGTCACACTTCTTCTTACCCCCTCCAACCCCCTTGTCACAAACTGTCACAATTTCATGAACCTCCCTCCTCTCCTCCAAGCGTGGCATCATTTATGGACAGCCCCTTAGCTGGAGTGTAAATAGTTATAAAAAAAGCCCATTTTTTCAAGCATTTTGTTTTTTTATTTATAAGAAATTGAATGTTATAGATTTTTTAAATGCCTGTGTGCAGAGGAGTGAAAAAAATAATTTAATATCGATAACATAGCTGCAGTATATTATGATTATGCTATACTCAACAGATGGCAATAATTATGAAGTAATAATATAATTTTATCTTATCTGACTAATAAGATCATGTGGGGGTAAAATAGTTATAAAAACAGCCCATTTTTTCAAGCATTCTTTTTTTTTTATTTATAAGAAAATGGAGGTTATAGATTTTTTAAATGCCTGTGTGCAGAGGAATGTAACAAAATATTTAATATTGATAACATTGCTGCGTTATGATTACACTTTACCAGCAACAGATGGTGCCACATGGCAACACCTTCACTTTCACTTGCTTTAAATTGGCACTTTAACAGAAAGTTGCATGGAGTTTGTTCAATTATTGCGTCCATGGTCTATATTTTAATGAATCTCAAAGGAATGATTCACATATTTGCTATCGCTGATGGCTGGATGAAACTATTTTCAACTCAAGATATATCGAAAAACATGCATATTTCGATGTAGCTCATCACTCAAGATGTTTTTGTTTTTTCACAATCTTTCTAAAAAGGTCAATCTTATGCAGCTTTATTGAAAAAATTAAATTTCTGAAAATTAAAATAAAATGGCTGATTTTAAAGAAAGATTATCGGGATCTGGATGAGTTCACTGCGGAAGTGTCATACACATAGCACTATTATATATCTATATATTTAAAACGCTAAGCGATTTCTTTCGACAATCCGTGAGAACAAACTACTGCATCAAATTACATAATTTTTCTTTTAAATGAAAGATATTTGGACACAGATTTGTTATCGTGCATTCGTTTGTTCGAAAATTTAATTAATTAACCGTAATTTTCAATTAAACTTTTACGTCTGCTAATGACGTCATAATCGGATAACGCCTACTGTTCCGAAGCACAGAGTTTATTTTCTAAACTCTGTGGTTGAATAAAAGAGAAATAATAAATATTAAAACCACGCGGTTTTAAGGCCGAATTTAATTAAGGTCTTAATTTGCAAGTTAAATTTCGGTAAAAATACTTATCCGCGTGTTTTATAAGCAAATAAAAATTCATATTTATTGTGACGTCACGGGAATATTGTCCATTGGGTTTATTTTATCATTATGCATTATAACTTTGTTGATGCCATTTTTTCATTACAATTAAATACAAAATATATTTATATTTGTGTGCATGGTGTTTAAGCATTAATGTAAGGTATATGAAGTACGTGTGAAAAGTTTGTGCCGGTGAAAATGACGTTATGCTTAGCTTGAAGTGCATTTTAACATTGATAAAACTAAAGAGAAAACTGTATATGATTGTGTTAACATGACATAATTTTACTGATTTTTGCATTCATAATTATAAAGATTAGAATTGGAGCCGTCATTGATTTCTTCATCTTGATTGCATACCTTGATTACATGTGTTACCAATTGCTTTTTTTTTTTAATTATAGGATAGAAGATTTCCTTTTTTAATAAAAAAAATCACAAAAGTAAAGGATTTCAGGAAATTTAAAGTTATTAAAAATAGTGTTATGGTAGAAAAAATCTTGAAATAATTATTGTATTTTTAGCTAGAATAAACAATGTAAGACTAATATTTCATAGGAATTATTTTGGTAGATTTATTATAAGTTCATTTAACAGTTCCTTATTAGTGCAAAGTCCTATTTCTTTCACTGTGAATTTCTCTTTCGATGTCAAAAAATGTTTTTCCACTTTTGGATGCCAGCCAAAATACAGTGGCAATTTTTAGAAATGTACAACAGTTGTGACAATGACAACAAAGGCGCTATCGCTTTAGCTTTCATCGCGCTTACATCACTTCGAAATACTACAAATTTCTATTTTTTACTACATTTTACAATTTCAATTCTTACATCATCAATTAGAAAAAAAATTAGCTTTCGATTGAAATTTATTTGAAAACTGCCGATTAATTTAACGACTTTTTAAATAATTTTCAAGCATGAAAAGTTTTTCAATTCTATCTTATCAATGACCACCAGTTTACTTCAATAATGTAAAATAGCCCCTGGGAAAGTTGCCACAATTGAAAATAGATTTCCCTAACCATCATAAAAAGTGAATAATTTAAAAAAAAAAAAAGTGATAAATCATAAGATCAGATTATCCATAAGATAGAACATTTTGGCGCTAAACAAAAATTTGTCAGGAAAAAAAAAAAAAAAAAAAAGATTATTTTTAGTTTATGTTGAACATAAAATTGATATGTTGAATTCGCTGATGAATATGTTCCATCAGATATCAGGATATGCTAGGAATTGCATTTTTTAATTTTTTTTACATTTGTCAACTGTATATGAGGAAAAATATCCCCGACCGTGATGGAAAAGGGATAATCATCCTGATTATGTCAAGGAACCGAAGAAACCATACAAATAAATTACACTTGAAAACATTAAAAATCTCCCTCATCTGCAAATAGATTTATTACTGTAAAAAAACTTCTTAATCTTTGCATAAAAATTGATTAGCTTAAAACAATGGATGCGTTTTAGAAGATATGGATTTGAAACGGACAATGATTAAAGAGGACATTTTAAAACTTTTTTAACGTCGAATATACTATTTGTATATACTTCATAGGTCCATGAATTTTTTTTCTTGCCGTGGGGAATATGGTGGTAATGTCAAACTGATTTGCATTACACAGTTATTTACGGATTGTTTGTTTGGAGTTTGCATCGGAAATAGTACTGGGAATTAGTATTTGACTGGGGAAAAAAAATTAAATAAAATATTTGAAAGACTGTTTTATACGCGCCCCTTTTCATAAATAATAAAGAAGCTTATTTTACTGATATTGTTATAGTATTTTTTTGCGTCGAAGTTTTGACGGGTTCCATCTAGTATATTATTAACTCCTTAACATCTGGTTCTGATTATCACTCTGGCATTAATATATAATAACTGGTAGACTGGCAAGTTTTTTTTTTTTTTTTTTTTTTTTTTAAAGCAGAATGAAAGAAAGTGTTTGTGTCTGGTAAAGGAGATAGAGCTTAGGAATTTTGACTCGTGTATAACCAGAACATTGGTTTGAAATTTTCAAGATCCAGTTTTAAATTTTTAATTACATTTTCTAAAATTTTGTTGGAACCCATCATTCTATTGCGTCTGAAAACAAAACAAAACAACAACAAAAAAAAAATTGCAAAATTGTGGGTATCAAAACATAAGTGAGGGATAATAAAGTAAGTATTTAAAATAAATAAATAAATAAAATATTTTTCCCTTATTGATGCTGCTAGACATTCATAATTCACTCTATTTAGCATAGTACTACACTATTTAGCCTAGTTTTACTCTATTTAGGCTAGTATGGTTCTTTTTACAAAAATTGCTCTTCTTTTTATTACGAGAGGGAACTGTAGCTACCTCTGTAGGTTTCCACATCTCTCAGTTATGGTAAAGCAAGTACGGGTCAGAAAAACCCGACTTAAGACCTAGGGCCTGGCTCCCTTTTGGTGTCCAGCCCCGAAGCTGTTGGGGGACGCCATTTGATTTTGCCCGTCCCCAAGTGTGTCGTGGTGGTTCTCACTGATAATGGGTTCCACCACGTTTCGCAGCGACCTATGTCATTAACACATGGGTCTAAGGGTTGGAGGGTCTGCTGGTGGCGGTCCTCTGGCAAGCCGAAGTGCATACAGAGATACAAATCCGATTGTGTGCGCTAAAAGTCCCTCAGTACTTAGGTTCTATTGTCGTAGATGCGCTGGGCACTCCTCAGGTGCCTGGCGGCGCAGCCTAGTTTTACCCATCATACGTACTATAGGGTAAGTCTTGTAATCATTTAAAAAAAAAAAAAAAAAATTGATGGATTTACACGTTTCAGACACTGGAGATTCCGAAAAACAATTTTTTGAAAAAAGAATTTGTCGTCTGTGTGTTTGTAAACACTCTCTCCCAACAAATTGAGATAGAGACTTGAAATTTGGTATGTACTTAGTAGTTAATAATGGGATGAAGCTTATTGAATTTCAGTAACCTCGATTATTCGGAACTAGTTTTTTCGGACTCTCACAATATTCGTTCTGATAAAAGGTATACAAAAATTTTTGAAATTGTTTATTTTAAGGTATAAATATAAAAGACAATAAAAAAACAAATTTTGCATAAAGAATAAAGTTGATCGGATAATTAATTTCCGAGATATTTGTAATCATATTTTCCACACTCTTCAATTTTCATTACCCTGTATTTCATCCAAATTTCAATTCAAAGATATATTTTAATCTGAAATAAGACGCTTAATCCGACACAATAAATCATTAGTTAATATGATTATCATTTTTGGAGTTACAAGGATGTCTCTTTTGCGCAATTCAGTAATAGAGCATTTAAAGCTCATGATGCCCTCAAGCCACGATTTTATTCGAATTGCAATGCATTTTATAAGTAGTTTACACATGTTTTATTTTCATATTTTATATTATGCATATCCATGGTGGGTAAGTATTATGGTGACCCCCAACGACTAGTTTAGTAATAAAACAATTTAAGTATATATTAAAACAAAATATGTCTTCCTTATGATTAGTTGCCAAAATTTTTATTTCTTCCAGGAAAATAATTATGTTTCCTAAAAGACCCATCAGAATTTCTTTTATGCATCCTTCTCCATTTTTTTTTGCATAAATGATGCTTTATAATGCATTCATGGCATTGCTGTTACCCCCCTTCCCAGCCTATAGTAGATGTAAAAAGTTATCTTTGAATCTATCAATGTGGAAGAGAACAAACTTCATAGGATTGTGCTTTTAGCTTTAGGCACAGGATAAAGATAAATTTTTCAACTTTCAGCCACTTCCCTTACCGCTAATGACTAAATATTCCTGCACATTTTAATGTATATCTTTGATTCTGTCTGGACTGAAAAGGAAAAACTTTGCATAATTGTGGATCTTGGTGTATAGGTATTTGATAAAGAGAATTTTTTTTTTAAAATTAATTTTCACTGTGCTCCCAGAGGAGTCCAAAAACAGATCTTGGAATCTTGAAGAAAGACCGCAGGATGCTTTGAAAATAGATATGGGATAACATGCAAATTTTTAAAATAGCTCCTTTCTCCTCAAAGGGCTGAAATTCCAACATGTTTGTATATATTATGTTTTGTCATCTTTTTGGGCTATTGTAGAAAAGAAATTTTGCTGGATACAGGGCTGCCATTTGCAACTAAAATGCTACTAAAAGCGACTATTTTCAGCATCAGGCAACTATGGCTACTATTTTAGCCCAAAAACCTTCAAAAGCGACTATTTTAGAAGAAAACCAGAAAAAAGGAGACTATTTTCCAGTCCCAGCTACAATTTTTGTAAAAAAAAAAAAAACTCAGCACTGCAAATTTTTTAACCCAATACCCCAATCTAATATTTCCGTATAAATTTTTTAAGTTTTTTATGCAATTTTTAAAATATGTAAAAACTTCCATTTGAAAAAAAAAATACTCTTTCAATATAAATGTAGTGCAAAGATACCAACATCCAAATTTCAGTGGAAAACTAATTATTGATTTTTGGTTTGGCTACCACCCATAACCCTTATGCTTTACAGTATATTTGTGCAATTTCTGATTGTTTTTAAAGGCATTTAACCCTTTAACTGTCGTATGAACCACAAACGATTAACTGTAGATTTGTTCACTATGCTGCGTGAATTGTATTTGTTTCTAACCTCTTATAAATGCTTCATTCCAAAAATTTAAATTAATAAACGAGCTGAAATAAATGCTACTTAGAAATAAGAAAATCTTGTTTTCTATCGCAGTTTTTCAATTTAATAACAGATTTAAAATGTTGAGAAAAACATTTTGAATATTGCCTTTTTTACTTATTTAGATAGCTTTATTTGGCCCATTGGTGTCTATAAAATCATACTTTATTTTTTTCGGACGATTTTGCTATTTTATTTTACAAAAATTTCTTCTAAAGAATAGGTTAGTATGTACACGTACTTTCTTTATCAAATGCATCCTTTTTTGATAAAACCACTTTCAATTGGTTCAGTTAATTTTTGTTTACAAAATGGAATTAAAATTGCAGCTAATAACATGCAATAAAAATTGTATTGTTTTTAGTTGCCTCACAGTAATGCTCAAGCACAAGATAAGAATATATTCAATTTAGTTTGGAAAAACCAAACTGCATTCTGATCGTATATCTCAGATGATAATTAAAAAAATTTCTTCTTTCTTTCTTTCCGTTTGTATGTGTGATTTTATAATTAAAATACAAAAAGTAGAAAATTTGGATGGTAGTAGCATACCTGCCAACTCTTCAGAATTTCAGAACTCTTCTTAATTTCAACTCTACCTTCTGATTTTCTGATCAGAAGATGAAATCTTCTGATTTTTTTTTCTTTTTTAAATGAAAAAATGGTGTTCAGAAATAATTGAAGAAATTGCAGAAGTAAATTTTTTTAGTGGCTGTTTCTTGTCATCTGTTAAATTTAGTAGCCCAGCCACCAAAGCAACTTATAGTATATATTTGGAATTCGGTGACAATAGGAAGGAGGGGGGTGGGGGGGGTGGAATTTTCAATCATTATGATGTTGAAGTTAGGAAAACTCGATAGCTGTCTCTCAGCTGATGCTTGCAGAGGATCGAGTATAACCATTAGCACGCTTTCTCTTAATAATAATAATAAATTTGCTGAACTTTGAATTTAAATTTTCGAAATTAATGGATCATCTATTTGATAACAAATTTATCTAAATAATGAAGAACAAGTGGTACATTATCTATTAACAGGAACTTATTTTATCAGGTTGCTTAAAAAATGAAACTTAGTTTTCTAAAAGGAGAAGAATTCAGATTTAAATAAAGTTTACTTTGCTTTCATTTAAAATAGGAGTAGTGAATTAAAAAAAAAAAAAAAAATCTTACAATGTAACTTTTTCTTTTTTTGTGGAAAAATTTCCATTTTTTAAATAAAATGATGAAGATGATGATGTAGCCTGGAACTTATTACAGAATCAGTTCACAAGACTTCAATGTCAAAAAAATACCTATTATGGCACATGCAAATTCGTGCATTGCCACGTTAGGAAAGATGTGTTCCATTGATAAAAGTTTGAAATATGGTAGGATTTGCAAAGTATTAAAAGCTGTATTGACTATTCCTCACAGCAGTGCTGAATGCAAATGTATTTTCAGTTTGATTAAGAAAAATACGACTCTGTTCAGCTCATCAATGATGACGAAAACTCTAGAAAATATTTTGTTAGCGAAATCATTTACTGACAATAAATGTTATAAAGCACAATTTTCTAATAACTTTTTAAAAAAAGCTAAGCAATCTACTATGAACATGTTGTCAAAATAATTTTTTTCTACTCATTTTTTTTTTAGTAATATATAATAAAGTTTTAGTAAATTTTCTATTCACGTGTGTTTTTTTTTTCTATCATATAATATACAGTATTTATTGCAAATATCTTAATGGTTCATGTGTTGTCAATTTTGAATAATATAAATATTTTTACTCAGTTTTGGTTGTATATGGCGACAAAAAATATTTTACTGGTTGAATTGTTTAAGTGGTGTTGCATAACACCACCAGTTAACTAGTTTAACACCAATATTCAAATCACGGCCCTCAGCATCAACATTCAGTTATCCTTGGTTACTAAATGTTAGGAAGCTGAAATTTTAAGTGTATTTTAATGAAAAGTAAAAAATCTATTATCAATGTTCTTTTTTGTAGTAGTAATTTTTTTTATGTATTGAAGTTATTCTTTTCTGTCTATAATATACATTCTTTACTTGTAAATTAGTGACTATTTTATTTCACTCTTGCTTGTCTTTTAAATTTGCTCATTTATTATGATCCCAGCTAGTTTTATTTTATCCATGTTGAAAGTTTTATAAAATTTTTAAAATCTTCTTATTTCTTCTGATTTTTTGTCAAAATCTTCTGATTTTCAATGAAATTTAGTTGGCAGTTATGTAGTAGGGAAAATGTGCATTTTCATGATGTTATTTTTATGGGAAATAAGGATTCTTGCCCCTCTTTTCTTAAGTAAGCATGCAACTATTTTGGCTACTATTTTTGTGCAAATGCTACTATTTTGGCTACTATTTTTTTCATTGTAGGCTACTAAAGCAACTATTTTGTATGCCATTTGGCAGTGGCAGCCCTGTGGATAGTGAGTTTTTGGAAATAGGTGCAAAAAGAGAAGGTCTTTTTTTTATTATTTATAACCCCCATGCTAACCTGAACTTTAAAGTTATTATAGTTAGTTTGCTATAACCTTAGAATGAATGCCTTTTCTGCCCTCACCTTCTCTCAAATGAAAAAAGATGTAAAAATCTAACACAGTTATGTCGAAATCTATTGCAGCTACATGAAAAAAAAGAAAAAAATTACATTTTAGGTAGATTTTGTAAGAAATACTACCTATTACATTCTCCCCTAAGTTGGAATTTTTGAAAATTTTTTCCAGATGTACCCCGATCATGACTCCCAGAACCCAAAACCACCCCACCCCCAGTTCAAAACTTTATCTATCTATCTATGTCACTTTTTTATGGACACGATAACTGCAATAATTCTGCACAAATCTCCTCCAAACTGATACATAAAATCAAGGGGCCTAAAATATTGGTCAAGTTCGTTAATGTGCAAAATTGAACCAGTGGGGGGGGGGGGGGGCTTTTTGTGAAAACAGAAAAAAACCCATAATTTCTTAATTATGATACGTATCAAATCTGTTTAAAGTTATTATTACTTCTAGGAAAAGTGCCGAAAATTTAAGTATGACAGATTTTTGATATCATTGAAAATGGCCCCAAGGGAGGGGAAAAAAGGGTTTTAGAAGAAAAAAATTCATAACTCCGTCAATTCCCAAGATATCAAATCCGCTTAAATTTATTGTAAATCTCCTTAAAATTATCTACAACTTTTATATTGACAAGTTTTTTATAGGATCAACTCTTATCGCAAAAAAATTATAAACAAAAAAATCTCTGCTAGCCCTGCCTACAAGCAGACGTGAAAACAGAAAAAACCCATAACTTCTTAATTTTTATACATATCGAATCCGTTAAAAGTTATTATTACTTCTAGGGGCCAAAAATTTATGTATGACAGATTTTTGATTTCATTAAAAATGCACCCAAGAACGGGGGGGGGGGGGGGGGGATAGGGGTTTCAGACGAAAAAAATCATAACTGGCTCTGCCTACAGGCAGATGTATATTTCAAAGTGGGTGGCCCCAACTTCCAAATCATGGCAAATAGGCCTTTCTTCTGCAATTCCCAATAAGCAGATGCCCATGGTCTGCGTCTTTGAAATCTACCTGTGCCTGTACGCCGAGCCGTCAGGGATTTTTTCTATCATAAAACTAACTTTATTAACCCTTTGAATACTGAAGTCTAAAAACTCAATAGCGTTTAAAATACGGCAAATGCCCAAGCTCTGAAATATGCTGAGAGATTTTGTTCTCCCCTTTTGTCCTGCCTGACTTTTGTTAGCAATATGATAAGAAAGCAGCTACTTCAAAAGTGGAGCCTTCCTAAGGTCACTAGTACCAAAGGCTCCCCACCCGTTGATTTCAGTAATCTCTTACTCTGCGACAAAAGTTGGATTTTTCCGAGGGGAGAAAATGACACCTCTTTCTCAGGCACTCGGGTGTTCTCGCTCTATTTTGCATGCCCGTGCATTTTGGGCACTTTAGTAGTGAAAGGGTCATAGTCATAGGTGCATAGTCATAAGTCATTTAGTAACTCAAATAAATTTTTGAATAACCTTCTGAATTTTTCAATTTATTTGTTAGTTTTATTTTAAAACTACTTAAACAGGTTTTCATTGTCCTTTTCTTTTTATATTTTTAGCAGCATTACAAATTTGCATAATGATTCTGAGGTAGTAGCTCTCTCAGCTCCTGCAAAAGTCTTAAGTATTAGTAGAAGCCCATCAGATGAATCTGTTCCTGGGACTGGTCTTGGGTAAATATATATATATATATATATATATATATAAATGTGTGTGTGTATAAATTTTTTGGAAATTATGTGAAATTTTCTGGATTCTTCGACAGTTAACTTGGGTTTTCATTTTATAGTAATTTTACTCTTAAGTTTTGTCCCATTTCGTAAAAATTGCTGATATTTTTTGTATTTTTGAATACATACTTCTTTTTAGGGTTTCGTTCATCTCACTAAACCCTATTCGTCCTGCTTCTCTGTCTGTCCATCATAGAACCAATTCTCAGAAACTGTATAACTTACAGACTTGAAATTTTGTGTACTTACAGTTAAATACCTACTGGACATGCTGAAAATCATAATTTTTTTAAGAAATCTTATTATTTTAATATAGAGAGATATAAAAAACCAAAAATCTAACAACCTTTTCCTATTAAATGTAAACATTTTTCGTTATAGCAGTTGCCAACATTTAAAAATCCACAATAAAATTCTTTCTAAAATAATTTTCTATTGAAAAATTTTCACGTGAAAAATGAAATAAAAAGTTTTACCAATTGAAAAAAAAAAGATTTAATATGACATCATATTGGTAATAAAACGGAAATTTTCAAACATTTCTCAATAATACAAGGAGTATGTGTATGTACACAAATCAGATTAATATCACGTCATTAGATACTTAAAAAGAAAATCTGACATCATATTGGAAGTTTAACGGATTTTTCAAATGTTTGAGAATAATACAAAGAGAGTATCAATAGGAGTAATAGAGAAAGCAAGTAGATATGATGTCAGCGAGTGATTATAACGTCAATTGAGTTTGAGGAATGTATTGAATCATGATAAAAAGGAAAAGGAAAATAAAATATTTTAATAAATAAACAAAAGCCCACTATCCGGCCAGTTCAGATATTCGAAAAAACAAGAAAAATAGACTGGTAAATTTTTACTTTATATAAAACATGACTTTTTTTTTTGAAAATGAAATTTATTTGGATTTATTAAAGGATAAAGTGTTTTGAAAGGAATATTAAACAAAACTTTTTTGTGCTATCTTCAATCACACTTACCCACTTGTTTATAAATCATCTTTAGTAATGTTCTTATTATTTGCTTATGTATGTATTCTCTTCTCTTGTTTATTTATTAAAATAATATTCATATTTATTTATTAAAATAATATCATATTTATTAAAATAATATTTTACTTTTTTTTTTTTTTTTTTTTTTTTATAGTCATAATTGTATGGATGACAGCATTGCTGCACTTCACACCAACAAATATGGTATTCGCAGATCTTACAATATTTCTAGTGATTCAGAAGGAGCTGTTGATAATAAAGATTTGCTAACAAAAAGTTCTGCTGGAGGTGAAATTGTTCAAGATTCAGTTGATACTGTCGGAGTTATTTTGAAAAGACCTGGTTATTATACTATTCCACCACTGAATGAGCTAAAATCATACTTGGATGGAAGTGGTGACTGTTTTATTGAGGACTTTACAATTGGTAGAGAAAGTTATGGAAACGTTGTTTTCCCTGGCAAGATAAATGTTGCAGGGCTCAATTTAGATGAAATAGGTATGTACATTTTTGTGACATTTATTATCATACATAATATTTGCTTTTCAAAAGTTTAGATCTTCTAATTTCCTTAAAAAAAGTAATAAAAAAACAATATTATACATGCAGCAATTGGAATTTCAATCAACCATTCTGAACAATTGTCTCAAATTTGTAAAATTTTATCCTATTTACTAAGCCATATATTAGCATAGGCATTAAAATTCCATTAAATTAATATTTAATTGTTAAAAATTAAGATTTAAATCATCAAATGTTTATTAAAAAAGCAGTCGATTCTCAAGAAATCGTCATTGAGATTAAAACTAAATATAAATTAATAGCAGATAATGATGTGATTTTTCCTATCCCAGGTCTTTGCTACTCAGACATTTACAAAACCTGGATACATTTTTACAAAAGTGGGACCTCATTTTTAGGGTTTTGTTCATCTCATGAAATCCTATTCATCTTGCTTCTCTGTCTGTCCGTCACAGAGTCTGTTCTCAGAAACTGTATAAGTTTTGAGACTTGAAATTTTGTGTATTTAACAGCTGAATACCTACTGTCACACTGGAAATCATTAAATTTTGAAAATGTCTTCATTAATGCAAAATATTAATTAAAATCCTAAAAACCTACTCATTAATGGAAAATATTCAACCAAAACGTAGAATTTAATCAAACCGCAAAGAAAACTCTTTCTGAAACTCCATAAGAGGGGGAAGGTTTGCCATAGTTGAGGTTACAGAAAGATCCTGGCAGCCATGAAACCACAATTATCACCTTTTCACCTCCCTTTTCAAACAAATTGAAAAAATAGCCCGATTCACGCTAAACTTGGGATACGGGGGTAGGAAAAAAAAAATCATGATTTCAAAAAATTAAATTTTGAGAAATTTGCATCAGGGAAACATGAGATATCAGTTAAAAATTTTTAATTTTAGTTAAAAAAAAGATAAAATTTTTATCTCATGAAAGACACAGGTGCAGGAAAGAGACAACTGTCTGGCGAGAAAAGAAAGAATCAAAACCGCATTTCTTTATAGTGGAAGAATTCTGGCTCTATTAAATTTTTTTTAAATACAGTAGAAAGCCGCTAATCCGCAAAGCTTGGTTCCAAGTGTTGTGCGGATTGGAGGCTTATTTGCAGATTACAGGCCATGTCTATTTAATCTTTGTTTACATTTTTTTAAATTCATATTTTGGGCAAATTTAGATTGCTAATATAGCGAGATTTAGGGATCGGAGAACTTATACCGGGAAAAATTAACGAAGTGACGATTCTCTCGAAAAATATTCAGATTGAATCCAAACCTGAAAATTCAATTTAGAAAAGAGTACAAGTTAACTATCCCAAAATCTCTCTATATGGCGTAATCTCAAGTGGCAGTAACATTGCGTTGTAAAAATAAGTTAAATTAAAAAGGTTAAAATTTAATGTTGGAATATTATAATTTAAGTTAAAAGCTTAATTGTAAAATTTAGGAATTATAAATATTCTCTCAGAAGTTGATTCATCCAATTACCGTATCAGTTGAAATGTATAAAGGAAAAACAAATGACTCACCAAATAGATGCTACACAGTGATTTATTTTGAAGCAGAAAGAGCACTCACAAAATATTTAAACGAAAAGAACTTCATTTGATTATATCATTTACAATCTTCTTCTTTCACAATATTTCTTACTAGATAATTTTTCATGATAATTTAAATTATGAAAATACATTCAAAATGATTGATGTTCAGTCCTTTTAGATTAAATTAAAATGTTATTCGTTTAAATAAGCTTATTGTTTATGGTTTCAAAATTTAATGTTCGTCATTAAGGATGTTCATGAAGATTGAAACTGTCTTTAAAGAAAAATGGCAGATTCTTTTACAAGGTACTAAAATGAAGTCTGTTCTCGATGAACATAATTTTTTTATTCTTGAAGTAAGATGCTATTGTTGAACGGAACAACTCAAGAAATGAAGGAGTTCATTATTGGATCAGGAAATCTCATGAAATGAACATTTTTCTATTTTCACGCTTGCATCTATCTAAATCTCATCCAGAGATGTATGACAAATCACGGACTGGCTCTCAGTAGACACAGAAGATTGTAGGTTGGAGTTATCCAACAAGAAATGGTAGATACTTCTTAACGAAAGATCTTATCTCAGCTCCAGATGGCAAAATATAATGGCTATTTCATCAATCGGCTGGCGCGAAGATCTCACCTCGGGTCTAGATGTCAAAATAGAATGGCTAGTATCTAATTCGGCTGGCACTTGCAATTTAATACATCGTAAATGTTCTATAAATCAGCGATAATAAACAGCTCAAGATGTCGAAAAAGGATGGTAACACTGCTCAGTTGCATCTAAAAGTTTTAAGTATATTTATCTCTTGAAAACATCAAAACAAAATTCCACCCACTAACTGAAGAACTTCATCCAGTGCTGGAAAAAACTCAACTGCCGCCAGGCCAGAGGCCCGACAGCTTAAAAAAAACGTTCGTAGATCAAGAGAATCTGGCGAAGTGATTATCCCTCAATTCTCAAAGTACGATCTCTCTCTGAGATTTTAAATCTCCGCCAATCAGAAAACAGCATTACCCAACGGTTCCGAATCTAACTGTCACGCTCGTGACACCACCTGATGGATTTTTTGAAGAAGCTCACCCACGCGGTCAAAGTCAAATATTAACTGTTGACGACACGTCATTGCAAATGTTCCATGAGCTTCCATCTGTCACCTTGAATCGGACTGATAATGACCTTGCCTCTCGTGAGTCACTGACCCAGATACAAATGCGCGGGAACTAGGAAATAACGCCTGCTTGTTTACCCGAAACATCTAAAAACTCATCAATGGCGTCTCCTAGCGAATCTCGACGAACTTCAAAACAAAAAAAACGAAAGTAATTAAAAATCGATAACTGCCAAACTAATGGATGAAAATAAATGAAATTTTAGCAATCTAAATAAAATTAAAAGTTCTTTCCACCAGATATGTTTTTGAAAATAAAAATATTTAATTTAAGAAATTTTGAAAAAGTAAATATTGTACTTAGAAATTTTTTGAAACGATATATGGAAAAGTTCGTTATTCTGAAAGAATTTGCATGAATTAAAATAAATTAATTTGAACTTTCTGAAAAGAATAAAATTAGCAATTAACCATTTTTTAATCAATATTATTAAAAAGGAAATACACTATATTTTAGAATAATTATTAAATTTAGACTGTATATTATTTAAAAGTTAGAAAAAGTAAGTTAGAAATATTTTCTTATTAGATAATTTGAAATGAAGTTTAATTAATATTGTAAAGTGAATAAATTGTAAATTAAAATAGAAATGAATATCCTAAAACATATGTAATGGAAAGATTCTGAAATTAATTTATATTCTCACCAAAAGTAAACAATTTAAAAAGAATGTTTGATTTAAAATGCAAAAATGAAATTTAGCTTAATTAATTTAAATGAATTTAATGAGTTTAATTAAATTGATGAATAAATTAAAGTTAAATGTTAAAATACTGAATAAATTAAGAGTCAAATTTTTAAATCATAACAGCTAATACTAAAAAATAAATAAATTACACATTTTAATATATAGATAAAGTAATAACTATGTAAAAAATAATTTATTATTTTTTTAATTTCTTAAATATGGCATCAATTGTTGTCTGTTTTAAGACATTTGGTTTATAGTGTTGAATTTTATCTTTAAGTAAGAGTTCAAAAGCAATATATATGTATTTTTTTATGTGTTTTTCAATTTTATAATTATGATTTAATGAAAAAATAAATAAATTATAAAATATATTGTCTAAATAAGGATTTTTTATCATAAAAAAAAAAAAAAAATCACAAAAGCTCAAATTGTATTTTACAAGTATTGTATGAAGAAATAAATATATAAAATAACATACTAATTAAATGTGCTTTCATTTTAAACTTTAAAGAAGGATGTTATATGATATATAATACTACATATAAAAATAAGATAAATGTTAAAATTGGTGAAAAAAAATTTCAAAATTCAAAATTTTGTCACCAATGAAGCATTTTTCAAGAATTAAATTTCTTTGTTTACATTCATAAATTGATTGCAGATTAGAGGCCTTTGCGGATTACAGGTTTGCGGATTAGCGACGCTCTACTGTTTTACATTTATCAATTTGAAAATGATGCATCTATAAGTATTTTTCAACGACAAATCCAGAAATCTAATTTTCATAACACTGAGATTATTAGATCCTGATATATGATTTTAAAAATTAATCGGATTGGTTAAAAACATTTTTTTTTAAATATATCAATTCTCGATCAGACATAGCATCGCTTTCTGCAGAAAGGGAAGAATTGGTAAAATGAGGCATTTGAAAAGGACTAGAATTTTTATAGGCTATATAAAAATTTTTAAAATATCAGATTTTTTGGGTATGAAAATTATCCATCCTTTCTTAAAATGAGCTGTGATTTCAGATTTTCTAAAAATTTTCGAATTCGGCCTATAATTTTTTTTTATTTTAGCAAAATCCTGGTTTTTGCATTAGGAAACATCAAATCTATTGGGCCGGTTCAGATATTCGAAAAAACGAAAAAATAGATCAGTAAATTTTTATTTTATAAAAAGCATTACTTTTTCTTCGGAAAATGAAATTTATTTGGATTTATTAATTAAAGGATAAAGTGTTTTGATAGGAATATTAAACGAAACCCTTTGTTTGATCTTCGATCACACTTGCCCACTTGTTTAATAGTTAGACAATTTCTGCATATTAATTCTATTTGTATTCCATTATGATTAGTTACCAAATTTAATTACCATTTTTTTCACCTTCCTGAAAAAAAATTATGCATCTTAAAGAGTACATCACAATTTTTCATACATCTCTTCTCTAAATTATTACATATTAGATGATGAGAACAAGATGTATATAGAATAAAAGAGTAATTCTAATGAGACAGAAAGAGATAATTGTATAAAATATATTGTAATATGTTTTATATTTAAGATTGAAATCAATGTTGTTCTGCCAACTGTCTTCTAATGATTTTTTTACACATTAAAGAAGCTTTTGATTTATGTATGAAAATAGAAAGCTCATCATCATGAATGTAAGGGAATTAAAAAAAAAAAAAAGAAAGAAAGAAAGAAACTTTGTAGAATTAGAATTATTTTTTCTGATCTAATAAATTTTTGTAAATTGTAAGTATAAAATCTTGTTGGAATAATGGGTTGTTATTTATAAAATTCTAGCATTAAATTGGGCATATGCTTTTATTTTTTCAAGAATTCCAGTCTCTGTTTCTAAAGATTTAAAAATTCTCAAATTATTACAAAATTTTGAGACTGTTGAAAACAAATGCAGGGGTCGATGCAGGTTTTTTTTTTTTTTGGGGGGGGGGGGGGGGCCCATTTTGTGAAAAATAACATTTTGTAACGAAAGTTGAAATCCAGTTAATCAAATTTGAACCAAGCATTTATAAACAAAAACTTTTTAAAATCCTTTTGCTGAAGTTTTCTTCTCTGGTGAACTTGTTTGTTTACAAATTACACATTTTTAAACATCACGAAATAATAAATAAATAATAAATAGTAAGTTTTTATGGAATGGAATTTTGTGAATGGTCCCATTTTATCAAATAGATTTTTGTGAAGGGACCAATTTTATGAAATTGATTTTTGTGAAGGGGTCCATTTTATCAGATTGATTTTTGTGAAGGGGCCCTAAATAGGTCCCAAATTTTTCCTGGATGGACCCCTGGAATGATTATGAGTAAGCAAATATGATGATGATGAAATTATGGCAACTTGGAATTCAACTTAAAACACTTTGAACTGTTTGACAAAGCTGTCATTTGCCTCCTGAGAATTTTTCTCTCTATGTATGCCTGCTAGTTATTGCTTTCAAATATGAAAAACAAAAGTAGAAACCGATTATCAGGTAATTCCAGCCAAGCTAGCATTCTGTAAAAAGCACTTAAGTAAGAACCTACTATCAATTATTTTGCATCTAAGATGCAATATAGAAATCACTATTTTTTTTAATTAAAAAACATACCTACATGTATCTTACTCATACATTTTTATACTAATAAAAAAAAAATCAAGTAATTTTGATTCATTAAAAGTTTTGATTGTTGGTACGTTATGGGTCACACAAAATATTTTTTGGAAACATTTGGCGCGCATATGTGAAAAGGTTTGCTATCCCTGGTCTGTTGTAGCATTACCTATTTTATCACTTAAAACATTGGAGCTGCTTTAATAACCACCATTAATGATTGTGAAAGTGCCTTCTAGCTTTGTAGTTTAAAATTTAGCTGCTGAATACCAGCTCTGTGCATATTTCTAGGTTCTGAATTCTTTTGTTTTGGTTACATATCGATTAATTAAAAACTTTCTTTTGTCAGGAATAATCAGATTGCAATCACCAGAAATAACTTAAAATTGACAATTCTTAGAAAAAAAAAATGAAATATTCTTTTTTTTTTTTTTTTTTTTTTAAATAAAATGCAGCTGAAACTACTTATTGTTTTTGTTTCCTTTATATTAAGTATTGATCCTTCAACTTATTGTTTTTAATCTAAATCCATAAAATAAATCAGTATCAAGAAGAGTTGCTTAGCAGCATTTATACAGGTGTCCACTCTCAATGGTGGCCAATGGTTAATTCCTAAACTGTTAGTCTTAGACATATAGTTCCAATTGCAAAAATGTTTTAAATGAGGTAAAGAAGTATTTTAAATATTATTTGGGTCAATAAAAACATTTTTTAAAATGTTACGAAATTTAATTTTTTATATGGTCCCCTGGTCCTATAAGTGATACTTAATAAAAATTTCCTATTACACTAACAAGTAAGACAAAAAAAAAACCAATTCTTCTGCGATTAAAACTGACTGAGTAATAGCTATTTAAAGTTGAAACATCTTTTTTGCTATGAAATAGGAGTCATTCATAAATTTACTAAGAAATATAAGTAATTGTCAGATATAAAAAGAAAAATAATAGTTGAGTGTAAAACTGACATTACAATATAAATTTGAAATCTATTTTCATTCTGACACATTAAAGCAAAATATACAACTTGTATGAAAAATATAAGTGGAAAAATAACATAATTTTTATTAAATGAAATGAGGAAAAGCAATAGTCTAAATTTTTTACAAAATGATACATATTTTAAAACTCTATTAGATTATCTAATCTAAAACTTAATTAAAAAAAATTAAAGTTATCTTAAAACTTGTTAGAAGTGACTTCCTGCGGCTGCAATGCAGAAATGTACATGTGAAATAAATCCTTCTTGTACTTTAAACAACATTGTTGGTGTTACAGATCTGCATACCATAAAAATACGATTCCACAAATCTGCTAGACTAGATGGTTCTCTTTCATATACTTTATTTTTCAAAAAACCGCAAAGAAAGAAATCTAAAGGATTCAAATCTGACGATCTGGGCAGGGCTTCCAAATGGTCCCCTTTATTGCATTTTGGTCCCCTTAGTCCCCTTTTTATGACTGAAAAATAATTTGCTGCTATGTGGAAAAATTGCCGCAAAATGAAAAAAACTTTAAAAATTGCTGAAAGTTAAAAAATGATAGAGGACAAAATTTATTATAATGGGCTAAAACATTGTAGACAGAATTTTTTCACGAATGCCAAACAAACGCTGCAGAATGTAAAAAAAAAAAAAAAATAAAATAAAAAACGCATTGGAAATCTCATTAAAAATCACTAAAAATTCAAAAATCTACAAGACAATTTACTGTCACAAAATTGCTGCAAAACACACACACACACACAAAAACCTCAAATTGCAAAAAAATTAGCCAAAAATCAAAAATTGCCGCACGAATTCCGAATAAATTTTATTGAAAGGAGGACAAAATTTATTAAACTGGGCTAAGAGATTGAAACTGGATTCTTTTTTAGAATGTCAAAAAAATCATTAAAAAGAGGACAACATTTTTAGTATATTGGGCTGAAAAAATATTTAAACCGGATTCCTTTTATTACTCTGCAAAATGTATAAAAATCTCAGAAGATTAAATTTACTATAGTTAACAATGGAACCGGAATTCTTTCACAAATGTCAAAAAATCACTGCAGAACATGTGAAAAAAAAAGGCTAAAAATTGGTAAAAATTCAAAAAATGTAATTGCAGAAGAACAAAATATAAAAGTTTGCGACCAAATTCTTTTTACGAATGTCAAAAAATTACCCCAAGTCACACACACAAAAAAAAACAACTGAAATTTGCATAAAAAATTCATGAAAAATTTAAAAATCACTACACAAATTCTGAATAAACTTTGTTGAAAAAAGGAAAAAATTCTACTGGGCTAAAAAACTGAACCTGAATTCCTTTTATTAGTGTGAAAAATCGCCATAAAACATTAAAAAAAAAAAAATTGTATGAAAAATTAAGCTTAAAAAAATCTAGTCAAAAAATTCAAAAACTAACTTTAGACATACAGGTACCTTCCTGCTAAATCTTGTAGCATATTAGTAATCTTGTAGTTATATTATTATTATTATAGATGTAGTTTTTTATTATTATAGATGTAGTTTTGTTTTCAGTTTTGATAGAGAAGTATATCTCAGCTTTAGCTGTTAAAGGAAATCTTAATTAAAATTTCTTCTTTTTTTTAAAAAATAATTTCTTTAATATATATTTATCGGAAGAAAATATTAGAATCATGAAAATAATAATTTCCTTTTTTATGGATTTATACGTTTTAGGTTGACCTGAATACGATTTGATAATTAAAAAAAAAAATCTTTCTGTATGTGATGCACATTTTGTAGCCATTCTATATCTAAAACTGAGGCATGGAATTTCATCAAATGCCGAATTTATTTAGACTTTAGGTGCCATAGAATTTATTTAGACTTTAGGTGCCGAATTTATTTAGACTTTAGGTGACATAGAGGTGCTGATTATGTTTTGGCATATATGGCCCAACAGGTGGCACTGTTCTGCTGCAATTTTTACATTTTACATGAGGTAATAAGGCAATCTGGGTGAAATTTCATGAAACTTCACATTAAGTTAACCCTTAAAATAAATTGATACTGATTAGATTTTGGTGTGTTTCACCCAACAGGTGGCACTACTGGGTTGCATTTTTTAATGATTTCCATGATAACCAGATAATATGGATGTGTGTAATTCATATTCTTCATGAGAAAATTATGAGTTTTTTCTTTCGTAAAAATTTATTTCAAAAGTGGAGAATGTGAAAACACATGGAGGGATGGTGGTTGTATGTAAATTATGGAAATAAATGTGGTGTGGTAGTTATTTCTCCAAATTTAATATGTTAGATGATTTTTTCTATTTTGTTATTTTCTTCTTTAACATGGATGGCCTTTTTCAAATTCTTTTTATAGTTATTTGCTTTTGTATGCTAGTTATCTATCTATTTATTACTTAAACATTGCAGTTCACTTTGAAAGAAAAGAAATTGATGTATATCCTGAACATGTATCTGGTATTAAAAAGCCTCCTGTTGGAGAAGGATTAAACAGAGAAGCTATTGTCACTCTGTATGAAGTATGGCCTATAGACAAGACAACTCATACACCTATTCAGGTATTTAACTCTATTTATCTCTGTATTTTTATAGGTGTACATTTGTTTTTAAAGTTTTATTAGTCCTGTCAAATGTTAATAATCTGAATAAGTTTTTCTGGCATAACAAAAACTGAGGTCAGGGGTTGGGAAAACTAGTGTTGTATTGTAGCGAACTACAACTACTTTATCGAAAATGTAGTTAACTACAACAACAACTACTTGTTTTTACAAGTAGCGACTACAAACTACTTTTCAAAAGTAGTCACTACTTCGCTACTTTCAGATTTTGTCAAAGGGTTCCATTTACACTAGAAATTTAAGACATGGATTAAATAATAAAGCAATCCCTTGTTATATCGTGCCTGCCAGGATATAATTTAATAAATGCGACATAACCGAGGGCATTAAAAAAAAAGATAACATATAAGAAATATTTTGTTTCTTCTCCAAAATATTAGTTTATACACACATTACAAATTTTGTAACAAGATTAAGAAAGATATTATAATTTAGAAAATTACAGAAAATCAACTCTAAATGTAAAAAAATAAATCTTTAAATAAAGCAATTCCGAATAATAAGAAATTTTGCGTTAAAACAGTGAGACCTAATAACGAGTAAATAGGTAAGTGTTGCCAGCAAGAAAATTCATTTCTTTAATGGGTTAGTACTTGATTTTAGCAGCAAGTGTCAATGGGGGAAAGCTATCACTTCATGCAATATGTTGTTATATGCTGCAGCTGAGATTCGCAAATTGTTGAACAGAACAAATTTTGTACAAAAGAAGCAAATTTTGGCAATGTAATTTGCAGAATGGTACATTTCCCACCCCTGAAGTAACGTTAAAAGTAGTGTCGGTTCTCGCTACAAACTACTGATTTTTTGTATCGCGCTATTCGCTACAATACATTGTTTAAAATGTAGTGCACTACACTACAAACTACTTAAAAAAGCAGCGACTACTGTAGTTTTGCTACTTGTAGTGTGCTACTTCCGACCCCTGATATCCCCCTACCTCTAAAGTTGTAAAAAATATAACCTGTTAATACCTGCTGTACCTGAAGTTTGTTATTAAAAAATAACTTATTTTTCCATAAATAATATTTTTAATATTAATTAAAGTTTCCAGTTTAAATTTTATAGAATCAGGTTTTTTTTATTTAATTAAATTCTTTTATATAGTTAATATACTTTAATTTTGAGCATTTGTTTTGTTTTCTGTTGGTTTCTTCCATTTCTTCCAGTTTTTTCCATTTCCTCCAGTTTCTTCCACTGTCCTGGAAGAAACCCAACCCTGGAGATGAGACACAAGTGATATGATTCTATCTTCTGCTTCTCCAATTCAAAATGTTCAAGTTGTATGTTTGTATAAGAAAATGTCCTTAATCAGGTTCACAAGCAAGAAAATAATAACTGGGAATTGATTAACTTTGCAAGCGACAAAATATCATAAAAAAAGTATGGTTAAAAAATACTGCAAGTGGTTGGAGTATTTACGTACAAGCGTACAGGAAGAGACTTGCTTCCTGTATGCTTCTTAAGTTTGCCAAATCTTTCTCTTTAAGGGGAATTGAATATCATCAAAGAAGAAAAGATGCAGCTGTCAGAAATTTTCCTCTTATATCCCTCAACCACGACTCAACTGTAACAAAAGTTACTCTAATAAGTAATTACTCTACATAAGAGATATTCTATAAAATACATTTTGGCTTTGCGTAGAGAAACAGTGTTTAGTACTTTTAAAAATGTGTCATCTTAACAAAGTCATTGCGACAAAATGACGATCAGCAAAGACAGTTTCAAGTGACTCTTGATTCGCTTTCCATGGGCCAAGTTACAGCCGACCAATATGCATCTCTTATGCAACGACGTAAAGCTATACTGCCTCCAGCTGAACTTGTAAGATTTCAAGATGTTATTCACCTTTTTCCCACATATAAGCAAGCTAAAGAACATAATAAAGAAATTCCAACAAGAATCCCCCCCCCCCCCCCGAAAAAAGAGAGAGAATTTTTTTTTTTTTTTTTTTTACAGCCATCTGTATAAATACATATAAAAAGAAAGTATAAGAGAAATAGATTCATTTAGTAATGAATATTTTAATGTAATGTCAGGCAAATTATTGAGAAAGGTCAAAAAGTCAGGTAATTTGTTTTAAAAATTAATGTAGGAACCCTGCAACATGTTTAATTGAAGGGACACCAATATAAAGTGATTGGGAGAATTATGGCATTGTCATATAGAATACTTCCTTTGTTTGTCGTTTGCAACTTCAGAAAAGCAAAGAGTAGACTTTTATTTTTCTTTAGTTGTAGTTTAGTTTAGTTCCTTTTAATATTTAAAAAAACACCTTAGTTCAGTGTTTTTAATTTGTAATTAACTTAAAACAAAATTATTTAAAAATTGTTACAGTGATGATAATTTTATTTGTCTTTATCTTAGTAATTTAAAATTAGTATGAAATATAATTTAATAATATGTTAGCTATGTAACGAATAGTGATTTGGCCGAATAGTCGAATGCAGAATATTTGGCCAAATTTCAGGCAGAATACCAAATATTCATTGGCCGAATAGTAAAGTTTAAAAAATATATTCATTTTGATTATATACATGCTCATACATATACTAATTTACAAATAGAAATAAATTTAAACACAAGTTTAAATTATCTTAATTATTTGTATTTTAAAATTTTTGATAGTTTGATGTTTTTTTTGTAATCTTTCAAATATTACATAATCATATAAAATCACATGTCGACCATTATAGTAAAAGGTTTTTATAAGCCTTTTTGTGTTCTGTTTGTATCACTTAAGCATTTATATCAGTATTTTAATCTTTCAAATATTTATATGAGGATAATAAAACATCACTTTTGTGAAATCTAAATTACTAATAGCATAATTTTATCTATAATAGATACTTGCAATTCATATAACTTTTATCTAATGTAGAAACTCATTACCTCTTGTTTAATTAATAAATTTTTTTATTTAGTAAACTTGTTTTATCACAAAAAATTGAAATATTGCATTTATTTTATCCGTTTATACTTCAACATATCAAATTGACTTTCTGTAAGTAGAACTGTATTTCCATTAAAATTTAAAGAAAATTCTTCGCTTCTACTTTTCACTGATACTTTTATCCTTTCTTACATTAAAAATTAATTATCCCTTCACATTATTCTTCCCTTTTTTTTATTCTTCCACATGATTCCCTATGAGATACTTGCAGAAATAGCCCTTAGTCAAGTAAATTTTATTGTTAGGGATTTGTCAACAAATTTGTAAGAATGAGTCTTTTCTAAAAGCAGTTCCCAATTTTAATTGCACCCCCTGGCAGTGGAAGATGGAACTAAAGGATTTTGCAGCTAACTCAAGCTTTATGGGTCCTATCACGATGCGGTTTGATTAATTTGACTCGACATCGACAGGACTTATCGATTGTAGTTCCAAGTTTCACCACCAGGGATGCTGTTCTATCTCGGGTTCTATGGGCCCGATTACGACGGGTTTGGCTCATTCAACTGGATTTCAATAGCTTTACAGATTTCGGTTATGTTCGTATAGGACAGATTGCGCCCCTGGCAGTGGAAGGTGGAACTAATGGATTTTCATAGATTCGAGGCTCCAATGTAAATTACGGGCCAGCTTGCGGGCGAAGCTAGCTAGTTACTATATAAAGTTATAACTTTTACTTGCTTTTTTAGGGTTTCGTTCATCTCATGAAACACTATTGCTCCCGCTCCGTTGTCTGTCTGTCACAGAGCCATTCTCGAAAACTATGTAACTTACAGAGTTAAAACTTAGTGTATAAATCTGAATATCAGCTGTGAAGAGCTGAAAATATTAAAATTTGAAAAATTCGTATTATTTTAATAAATAGAGATAAAAAACCAAAATTCTAATAGCCTTTTCTTATTAAATTTAAACATTTTTCATTATAGTTGATGCCAAAAATTAAAAATCCACGATGATATTCTTTCTACAATAATTAACTTTCTATCAGACGATTTCCACGTGAAAAATGAAATAAAAAGTTTCACCAAATGAAAAAAAAAATTAATATGAAATAAAATTGATTGACGTCATAGTCGTAATAAAACGAAAAATGTCTAAGATTTCTCAATAATACAAGGAGTATGAGTATGTGTAAGTACACAAAACAGATTAAAATCACGTCATTAGAGAATTAAAAAGAAAATTTGACGTCATATGGAGAGTTTAACTAATTTTTCAAATGTTTGAGAATAATACAAAGCGAGTATCAATATAAATAATAGAAAATAGTAAATATATGAGTTTGAGAAACATTGAATCGTGACAAAAATCCGATTACGGAAATATTCGCATATTTTATCATTTTGAAAGTGTACAATTTGTTTAATTTTGAAATTATTTTTTTAAATATTGCATTTAGTCCGTATGACGGATATTAGTATGACAGAATATAATAGCGGGCTTGGCCCGCTATCCGGCTGGTTTAGATATTCGAAAAAACGAAAAAATAGACCGGTAAATTTTTACTTTATAAAAAAACTTTTTTTTTTTTTTTTTTTTTTTTTTTGCTAAATGAAATTTGTTGGAATTTATTAAAGAAAGGATAAAGTGTTTTGAAAGGAATATTAAACGGAACCCTTTGAGCGATCTTCGATCACACTTACCCACTTGTCTATTGGATTTTCATGTTGCATGTTAACATTGATACAAAGGCATATTTTTTCTGTTCTTAAACAGATTGTTTGATTACTTATAAGAATGAAAAACTTCCATAGATCTAGATTTTTTTTTTTAAATGTGTTTTTCCTTTTTAATAATATTTAGCATTTTATTACCCTTTTAGTGAAATAATTTAAAAAATCAATTATTAGCCAAAAAGCTAGTGTTAAGTTTCATTGATAAAGTAAATTAAAAAGCATATGATGTTAAAAATACTTCTGATAAAGTAATGTTCATGTTTAATTATTTTATTTATAGGATGCTGAAAGAATAAATAAAATGGGTTATGCAGAAAAGATAAAAAAGTCAACATCTAAGCTTGGTGCACAATTCATCAATTACATACCTGAGAGTGGCTCTTGGATTTTTAAAGTAAGTTTCATTGCTCTTCACTACATATACTGTTCTGAATTTTAATTGATTAGAGTTATTTTGCAGTTTTATTGGTATATATTTTTCCCCTTGTAAAAATTACACTTTATTACTGGCCGTATTTGCTTTTAGAAATGTTTAATGAAGCTTATAAACTTAAAATTTTTTTACTTTTTTCTTCTTTGCTAATTAATAATATTTCTGATATAATAAAGGGTTTTTTTTGTCATAAAAGGGTTAGAAAATTCATAAGTATATGGAAGGTACTATTTGTATTTCCGCATTGTTTTTGTTCTATTTATATGCTGTATTTTTGTTACCTTTTATGAGAATCATGCTAAACAACTGAATGTATTTTAATGGGACTTTCACTAGAATGAAGCATGGTGTTCTACTTATAGCTGTGTTCTACTTAGGCTATTGAACATTTTGGTGCAGAATTTGAGGAAATACAGGCGAAAACAACAACAACAAAAAAAACAACAACAGCAGAATTTTATTTATTTATTTATTTATTTAATGGATTTTAATTTCCAAACAGACTGGTTTAAAAATTACATTATTTTGATGTAAGTGATAAAATGTCTATTTTATGAGTTTACACATGTCAGTTTTATGGGTGTTCATTTTCAGTGATAAAAATATTTGTTCGTATAATGTTTTCATTTATTTCATTTGAAAAGCCAGGCAAAAGCTGATCACGTAATAAGATTTAAAAAAAAAAAAATCCTTGATCTCAGTCAAATCTACCTACCAGTAGAATAAAACATTACTCAAAATGATGTTATTTTATCTCAATGTTAGTAAAAAAAAAAAAAAAAAAAAAAGTTCAATTTTATTAATTTAAAATGATTTTTTTAAGTGACATCATTTTTATGAACACAAGCATTTCACCTTTTTGAGATCAGGGCCATTAATGAAAAGCATTTTTATTATTATTATCATTATTATTATATAATTGTGTTTAAAGGAAAACTCGTAGCCACGTGTTTAAAATTAGCTAGTTAAAAATATTGATTCACAGAATCATGTTGATGATTTTTTATTTTGTAATTTTAATGTTAAAGAGATCTTGCTCAGCTAAAATGAATCTCTACTAATGTGTAACCACAAAAATCTGTTGATTTTTAATGTTTCATGCTATGGATACAAAACATTTTGTTTTAAAATACAATTCTTCCCCCCCCCCCCACAAAAAAATAAAATAAAGTTTATTATGTTAAACTTAGATATATTTTGTAGAAGCTAAAGATAATTTTGATTGCAATATAAATTTCAAAAAATATAATTTAAGTATAACTCCCAACTTCCAAAATTTAAGCGCTGTTCTTTATGATTTCATATATCTCATTATATTCATCTATTCACCTCCCATTATATTCACTGTTTAAAAAAGCACCTCGATAATTATGGTATTAAATATATTTGTCTTTAAAGGAATAATTTCTATATATTTAAAACGCTAAGCGTTTTCTTTCGACAGTCCGTGAGAACAAACTACTGCATCAAATTACATCATTCTTTTTATAAATGAAAGATATTTGGACACAGATTTGTTATTGTACATTCGTTTGTTCGAAAATTTAATAAATTAACCATGATTTTAAGTTAAACTTTTACTTGTGCATATGATGTCATAAAGTCGGCAATCGAATAACGCCCACTGTTGTGATGTACAGAGTAACGAGAAACTCTGTGGTTGCGAAGATAAAAGAGAAATAATAAATATTAAAAGCATGTGGCTTTTATGCCGAATTTTTAAATTTGCAAGTTAATTTCGGTAAAAATATGTGTCCGAGTGTTTTATAAGCAAATAAAAATTCATATTTATTGTGACGTCACAGGAATATTGTCCATTGGGTATATTTTATCATTATGCATTATAACTTTGTTGATGCCATTTTTTCATTACAATTAAATACAAAATATATTTTTATTGTATACATGGTGTTTAAGCATAAAAGTAACCTATACAAAGTTTGTGTGAAAAGTTTGCGCCGGTGAAAATGACGTTATGCTTAGCTTGAAATGCATTTTAACATTGATAAAACTAAAAAGAAAAATTTATATGATTGTGTCAACATGACGTATTTTTAACTGATTTTTCAATTTTTAATTTTAAAGATTAGAACTGGCGTCTTTATTGGTTGCTTCATCTTGATTGCATACCTTGATTACATGTGACCAATTACTTTTTTCAAGTTATAGGTTAGAAGATTTCATTTTTTAATAAAAAAAATGTCACAAAAGTAAAGGATTTCAGGAAAATTAAAATTATTAAAAATAGTGTAGTTAATTGAAATAATGATTGTATTTTTAGTTAGAATAAACGATGTAAGGCCAATATTTTATAGGAATTATTTGGTAGGTTTGTTATAAGTTCATTTAACAGTTCCTTATTAGCGGCAAAGTCCTATTTCTTTCACTGTGAATTTCTCTTTTGATGTCAAAAAATGTTAGTCTCCTTTTTACGCCAGCCAAAACGCAGTGGCAATTTTTATAAATGTATAATGGTTGTGGTAACAAACGGCACTATCGTTTTAGCTTTCATCATGCTTACATCACTTCTAAATACTGCAAATTTCTACTTTTTACTACATTTTACAATTTCAATTCTTACATCATCAATTAGAAAAAAAATTAGCTTTCGATTGAAATTTATTTGAAAACTGCCACTTAATATAATGACTTTTTAAATAATTTTCAATTCTATCTCAACAATGACCATCATTTTGCTTCAATAATGTAAAATAGCCCCTGGGAAAGTTGCCACAATTGAAAATAGATTTCCCTAACTATCATAAAAAGTGAAAAATAATAATAATAAAAAAAACCCTGATAAATCATAAGATCAGATTATCCATAAGATAGAGCATTTTGGTGCTAAACTAAAATCTGTCAAAAAAAAATAAATAAATATATATGTATATAATTTAATAAATTACAATAACCATTGGAAAAATGTTCTGAAAACTTAAAAAAAAAAAAAATAATAATAATAATAATAATAATATTGTACTTTTGTGTTATAGCAACCCCCACAATTATGATTGTGCCAAGGTTGCAGTTATGATTTCACCAAGATCATTGCAAAGCTTATATATGCATCCTATATACGCATATATATATTCCAAACACTCCTATATGTGCCATATACACATATTATTTACTTCATTATCATTATACACATATTATTTACGTCATATGTCGTATATACATCACGAGCAGGGAAGACCGAGCTATGCTCGGTCAAAATTAGCTTTGAGTTACAATATCCTGACGCATGACCAAAATGACCCACTAATAAAATAGCTTGACCCATGATGACCCATGACCAAAATGACCCACTAATTGAATTTTCTCGAAAATGAGACTTAGCCCAACAGTCTTCTCGTGCCCAAAAACCATAGGAGTCAAAATTTAGTCTAAATAGTCTGAGCCGTTTTTAAAATAAAATAGTTTGACCCATAATGATCCATGACCAAAATGACCCACTCATCGAATTTTCTCGAAAATAAGACCTAGCCTAACAGTCTTCTTGTGCTCAAAAACCATAGGATGCAAAATTTAGTCTAAATAGTCTGAGCCGTTTTTAAGATAAAATAGCTTGACCCATAATGACCCATGACCAAAATGACCCACTAATTGAATTTTCTGGAACACGTGACCATGCCCAACAGTCTTCTCGTGCCCGAAAACCAAAGGATGAAAAATTTAGTGTAAATAATCTGAGCCGTTTTTTAGATAAAATTAGCTTGACCCACAGTGACCCAAAAACGACCCACTAATCGAATTTTGTCGGACATGGGACCTATTCCAATGATTTTGTCGTGCCCGAAACTTGTAAAACACAAAATGTAATCAAAATCGTTAGAGCCGTTTTTTAGATAAAATTAACTTGACCCGGGTTGACCCAAAAATGACCCACTAATCGAAAGTTCTCGAACATGTGACCCAGCCAAATAGTCTTCTCGTGACCGAAAATGATAAGATACAAAATTTAGTCAAAATAGTTCGAACCGTTTTTTAGATAGAATTAGCTTGGTCCTGACCCTTGATGACCCAAAATGACCCACTAATCGAATTTTCTCGAACACGTGACCCAGCCCAATGGTTTTCTGGTGCCCCAAAACGGTAGGATAAAAAATTTCGTCAAAATCGTTAGAGCCGTTTTTAAGATAAAATTTGCATATATATATATATATATATATATATATATATATATATATATATATAACCACACAAAAGATTTGCTCGTATTAGAATATATGATATACACATGTCATATATATACATCATATACACATGTCATATATATACATCATATACACATGTCATATATATACATCATATATGACTATAACTTGGCCACATACGTCAAGAAATGTTATATATATATATCATATCTATCTATCTATCTATCTATATATATATATATTTCTCTTGTGTGGTGTGAAAATGGGACTGAATTTGTAGATTCCCGTTGGGCAGCAACCGTAGTTTCTGCAGCCACGATTCTCATTGGTTCGATTTATGGTGACGTGATACATTCAACGAATCAGATTTCTGATCAAGAGTTTTTTTAGACACAGCAGAAAACGTTTTGTTTATATCTCAGAGCAAAGATACTTGTTTATTAGAAGGCCTATGGTTTATATTTTGTTAGCGTCATAGATAGCGTCTGCGTAATATTTTTCAAACAGTTTTAAATGAATTTAGCTGTACTGTGCAATGTTATAGGTGAAATTCAGAGAGGATCTCATTTTAAATGCAGATCAATTGATCTATGTATGAATAGCACTGCCTTTGGTTCATTTTACAGTGACGTGTTACATTCAGCGGATCAGCTTTCTGATCAAGACTTTGTTTTAGACACAGCAGAAAACGTGTAGTGTTTTTCAAAGACTTTTAAATGAATTTAAGACATGCTGTGCAATATTATAGGCAAAATGAACGCAATGAGTTTTAAATTTATTGTATTTCGAAATAGATTTTTTCATAATGTTAAAATGATTTATGCTCATTGGTAGCACCAACTAAAGGCATTTTTATTTGTGTTTTCAACAAATTTTTCAATTATTTATTTTACATTAAAATGTTTTTTAATTTCATATATTAAAATGGTTTATGATAGTACTTATTCTGGCTAGAGTTTCTGAAAAAAGTGGCCAGTTAGGGTTTATCACTTACTATCAATTTATCACTTAATATCAATATTTTTTCGCGAATTTTTCATTTTTAAATATAATTTCATACAAAATTTTAAAGAGAGCTTGGATACAGTTATATTTATAAACGATTGAAATGTCAGAGAGTTCGGAAGATGAGAACTATTTTTTTATTGCTATGTTAAAGGAGCCGACGCGAAAACAAACAACAAAGAAAAAAGCGAGAAGAACATTTATTTTACAACTAGATAACAATATTTTTTCACAAAATTTTTACATGGGCTGTAAAATTGTTTTATTTATCACCAATAAAGATTTTAAAGAGTTCGGACAAAAATAACTTTTTATTTTAAAACTATGAATCGACCTTACATAATAAAACAAGAAAATGAGTGCTTTTATCACTAAATATCAATATTTTTTTGCGAATTTTTCATCTTAAAATATATTTTCATACAAAACCGAGTTAAAGATATAAAATAATAAAAACTTGATGTTTTTTTCATGGGCCTGAGCAACGCCTGATGGGGGTCAGCTAGTATTATTATAATGTCATACATGCTTTATAATTTGGCGATAAATCTTGGTCGCTTGAGGATTCATCCTTGGGAACCGCTATAACATGAAAGTACCAAAGTTACAATATTAATTAAAACAGAAACAAAAATATTTCATCCTTGGGGGCCTCTATAACATGAAAGTACCAAATTTCTACGTTATTTTTCATATCTGATAATTTGCATCTATCTTTTTTGTAACTTTAACATTTTTGTAATGATTTTATGCATTTCTATTGCCTATTAAAAAAAAATTCTTCTACAGTTACAGAATTTCGTTAAAAACGCTTACATTATTCTAAAGTTACAGAATTTCATTAAAAATCTCTCTATATTAAAAAAAAGTAACCACCGCGGCCGCCGCTGTCAATTAAGATTTTGTGCCTTGAAGTCTTTCTGGACTAATATCCAGAAAACTATTGCAAATAAAAATTTAAAAATTGGTGGTTTTATAAAGATATGTTTGATAAACACGCTGAAGTAGACAGTTTTTAAATCGAAGAATTATTTTAAGAGATATTTAATATTAAAGTTGGTCAAAATAATTTTCTTATAAAAGTTTTATAGAAATGAAAACTATGCACGGGAATTTAACCATAATTTGTAAGGATATAGTTTACAAGGTTGCGGTGTGCAGACTGCAATTATTTTTTCAATTTGACTCATTTTTTGAGGTTATATTTCAATTTTTTATTCAAAATTTTCATTATTCTGACGAAGATTTATTTCATGTTTCATAAATTCCATTATTTGAACCGTTGCCAATTTGTAAAATAGCGCACGTAATAATATTCCCTTTCAATTAAGAAATGTATTTACACGAGACTATTAAAACAGAAAGAAAACTTTAAAATAATATTTAAATGATCACGTGTTAAAAGCAATAAATGTAGAAAATGACGTAATAAAAATATACTTGCGCGTATTTCTTCATATTAAAAAGAGAAATACGAGTAACTAGGGAAATTTACGTCACATTTAAAATGATCAAATAACAATATTTCCAAACAATTTCAATTAATAATTATATTTTCATGAGAGATCAATTTATTTCGACATATCTTTTACCTATTATTGCAAATTTTAAAACAGCGTAAATAATAATATTTCCTTTCCAATGTCAAAATTCTTCTATTTGTTTATTTGGTGTTACAATTTAACGATATATATATATATATATATATATATATATATATATATATATTTATGAAAATTGATTGACGGGGTAATGGAGAAGTATCAAAAGACAAATAAGCGTTGAATTAAAAATTCCCCTATGAAAAAACTAACTTGTGTAACGTAACGCATCTGATGTCAACTGAAAGTGACGCGACGCCACGATTATGCACGTTTGGCATTAAATCATATATTTTGGTGACAGTTACAGTTGTAATCTGTTTCAACAGCGACCTTAAAATCTGTCAGTGAAAGGAAAATGAATGGAAACCCTGTTACAGCAGATCGCCACTGGTTGTTCAATTATAATACAATCTTCCGTAATCGTTTTAGAGATGATCAAATCAGAGTGTTTTTAAATCACGCGGTGTCAGAACGGGGGTTGGCGAGCGCAGCTCGTAGGGGGCAGAGCCCCCTAGTGGTTAAAATAGTAAAATGAGAACATCATTTGGTCTATTCTCGACCGAAAGCAACAACCATTTTCCTGATAGTTTAAAAAATAAAAAAAAACTAGTCGTTGGGGTCCACCGTAATACTTACCCATCATGTATAAGCATAATGTAAAATATTAAAATAAAAATGTGTAAGCTACTTATAAAGTGCATTGTAATTCAAATAAAATCGTGGCTTGATGACATCACAAACTTTAAAGGCTCGATTACTGAATTGCTTGAAAGAAATATCCTTATAACTCCAAAAATAATAATCCTATTAACTAGCGGTTTATTGCATCTGATTAAGCGTCAAATTTCCAATTAAAATATATCTTTGAAGTGAAATTTGGATTAAATACAGGGTCATGAAAAATCGAAGCGTGTGGAAAATAGGATTCCAAATATCTCGGCAACTAATTATCTGATCGACTTCATGCTGTATGCAAAATTTGTTTTTTTATTGTATTTTATATTCATTTCTTAAAATAACCAATTTCGAAAATTTTTATGTACCTTTTATCAGAATGAATATTTCAAGAGTCCGAAAAAAATAGTTCTGGTTAATCGAGGTTATTGAAATGAAATAGGCTTCTTCCCATTATTGCATACTAAGTACATACCAAATGGCAAGTCTCTATCTCAATTTTTTCGGGAGATAGAGCGTTTACAGACACACACACAGATGGACGGCAAAATTTTTTTTTTCTAAAAATGTTTTTCGGAATCTCCATGTCTGAAACGTGTAAATCCGTCAAATTTTTTTTTCAGATTTTCAAAACGATTACAAGATTTACTCTATACTACGTATGATGGATAAGTAAAAACTGTTTATGATTAACATAAAATTGATATGTTGAATTCATTGATGTATATGTTGCATCAGAATATGCTAGTTCTATATAGCCTGCTTAAATTCTTGTTTATTCATCTTAAGAGAAAAAAAACAAAACTTTAATATACTTCATGATGCAAATTTTTTTTAGTGCAAAAATATAGTATGCTTGATATATTTTCAGGTTGCCCACTTTTCCAAATATGGATTGTTAGAAGAAGATTCAGATGAAGAAATGGATGTCACTAAACCACTTGAAACTGATAAAGCCAAAGCACCCCCAAAAGTAGTATGTAATCATCTTTATTAATGTTGCCTATTGAGATGAAAATTTTATTTTTGTTTTGTTATTATTTATATACTTCTGTATATTCTGGAATTTTAATAAAAATTTGCTATGACTAAAAGTTTTGATTATCTTACTATGATATTTATGTTTGTTATAAAAGTTTGTATTTCTGCCAACTTATATTATTAAGTATTGTATTTACTATTATTCATTATTAAGTGTGATAACACTTGTCAACTCATAAGTAATATGTAATTATCAGGCATGCGCTACAGCACATCATTTAAGCAAAAAATTGGAGAAAGGAATGCATTAAAAAAATTGTGATGTGTCTTTCAGGATGCGTAATTTTCCCCTTGAAAGATCACAAAAGTGGTATATTTTGTATTAAATATATAGAATCTGTCTTATTTATAAAAGGAAGAACCACTTTTGTAAAAAAGGTCCCAGTTTTTTGGAAGTGTTTGTGTCCCAGGGACTCAGAATTTCAAAAATCTAGCTTCATCCCTCATTATGTTGTGTGTAAAAATTTGTCAACCCCCCCCCCCCCAAAAAAAAAAAAAAGGAATACAATGAAATAAATTTTTAAGGTTAAATGCTGTTATCTCCTGTTTATAAGTCTGTAGTTCTGCAGTTAAGGTTCCCCTAAAATATTATACTTTATTAAATTTATCAGCAGAGTGTTTCAGTCAAATGATTTATTGGATCACCATTTTAAATAACATTGTGGATTGCACAGTTCATTTATTTTAACTTAACTATTACCAAGAATGTGGAATTCTTAAATCATAGTAATCAGTATTATAAAAGCAAGCATGCATGTGTATTAGAAACTGAATGTGTAATAATTTGTCATACACGATGTAAATTTATTGGAACTAATATGTAATTATATAATTACTACACTTTATTATTGTAATAAGCTTATTTATTTATTTATTTATTTTCAAATTTATTTGGTTCTGTCTTTTTCCCTTTTTTATAAAAAATTAAGCATTATAATTTTATTTTATTATACTTTATAGTTATATTATAAAGTAAATTTATAGGCCACGAACTATTGTATGAAATATATACAAAAATTAAATGAGGAGTAGTAATATTTTAATAAAATGAAATAGTATACAATTAATTTGCTGAAAATGAAATAATTCCCCCCCCCCCCAAAAAAAAAGTAAAATGTTGACTTTTTAATTGCCACAGGTGTGTATAAACAATTTGTACAGTCGCTGTGTTATAGTCATCACACAATAACTTATCTGATGACTAATGCAAATTTAGATGAATTTATTCATTAATCAAGGTGTTAATCGCTACTAGCAACTAGCAGAATCTAGTTTTTAAGTAAACAATATATTTCTTGCACCGTTTGTGTCTTGGAAACTTTATCTCAGCATTGAGAGAAGGTTATAACTGTCTTGGACATATGTGTATGTCTTAACAATGTACCTTCCTCTATAATTTGTTGCTAGCCATAAAACTATCTCCACTACTTTGGAATTTCCATAAATTGACCTTTAATGTATGTTTGCCTTGTACATAGTACTTTCTTGAAATCTGAAGTGGGAGGAGGTATGTACGAAAAGGTGAAAGCTGTAGTTGTTACCTCAGAGTATGTTTGAGTAGATTTAAAAAAAAATCCTTTTGCTCCATTTTTGTGTTATGTTGACTAATAACATTTTCAATTTTGTTTGAACAAATATATCTGAACAAATATTTCTATTAGTAATCTTCAAAATCTTGCTTATCAAAATCCATTATTACATCAAATGAAGAGAGAATTCCAACTAAAACTTTGTAGATTTTATTTATTTTTTGCTATTGTAACAATAAGCATTTTTTTGCATTGCAATCTAAATTTCTCTGTGCAATTCCTTTTCTTGAAACACATCCTATCACGATTCTCTTACTTATGTGCAGGGTTGATTGTGCATTGTGGTTTATACTGATTTCAGGATTTTTAAAATTATTTATCAGTGACTTTTAAAAATAAAGTATCATGTGAGGGACATTTAGAAATTATCTTTAATAATTTAAATAATGCTTTTAATATTTGCAAGATCTTTTAGTGTATGAAGTTGGAACACATTTATAGTATTCCTTTAACATTTGCAAGACCTACACTCTATGAAAACATTGTGAATGTCAAATTCACAAATGTTAAGGAGGGGTTGGTTTCATAAAATTTAATTAGAATGGAGAAATCATTTAAATATACAGGGTGTTCCAAAATTCGACTGACAAATTAAGAGGGGTGATAGAAAGCATTAACAGGATGAAAACTTACCATATAACATGGGGTCGCAAACCACATTTAGTGGGAGAAAATCGAAAAATATTTAGGATGGGTGTGATGTCTAGTGGAACATAAAACATTGATTTGACGTAAAACATGATTACAATACATTACAGTTCAATGTCAGAAAGGAGACGATGATACATTTTATAGGAATATGTTTTAACGTGTCCGGCAATCCTTCGTCCGTCGGTGTTGGCTGTGCAATGATCTTCGTGGTCGCAACTTTGAACAATTTCTATAAAAACGTGTCATCATCTTCTTTCTGATGTTGAACTGCAATGCATTGTAATAATGCTTTACGTCAAATCAATGTTTTTTCTACTTATTGGCCTTTTTTGTTTCACTCGACGTCACACCCTTCATAACTATTTTTACGATTTTCTTCCACTAAACATGATTTGCGACCCCATGTTTTATAGTAAGTTTTCATCCTCTTGATGCCTTCTGTCATCCCTCTTAATTTATCGGTCGAATTTTAAAACACCCTGTTTGTATGTATGTATGTATGTATGTATGTATGTATGTATGTATGTATATATATAATATGTGTGTTTGTGTGTGACACGGGACTCACTACTTGTTTGTAGCCATCTTTCTGATTTAGTTTGTTGTGAGATATCACTGATAGTCATTTTACTTCAGTTCATCTTTTGTATTTAACTTGTAGTCATGGTTATTTATTTGTAATCATGAGTAGCCAATTAAAGGAAGTCATAAGTTCACAAAGGGGACCTGACTTTATCCTTTTTCAATACATGATGTTTCTTTTTTCCAGTCAGGCTCAGAGTCCAGAGAGACATAGTGATTAGTTAACCATTTTATCAAAATAGCCCAAAGAGTGGCATGAATTCACTTACCAAGTCATCTATTGGAAAAAACCTGAGATTTCTCGCACATGGCCTTTCCATAATTCTGCTTTTTCCCCAATAAGGGGTGAAAGAGTCAAATATAGGCGTAAACTTAATTTTAATTGTAATATTGTTTTTGATTGACATGACGACAACAAAACTTGTTGCCAGTCTAAATTGCATCATCTACTGCAAACAAAGGAGCACTTCGCTGATGTCATCACTTTCAGTTTTAAAATTAACTATATGTCAAGTTGGAAAACAAACTTAACAGGGGCAACTTTCACTTTTAGTATTAGAATTATAAGTTATGAAATCGAAATTGAAAATTTTGAACTGTAATTTACATTTTAAATAGATCTTAATTTCTTATCCTTTCATATCCCCCCTCCCCTGCAAAGCTGGTGGAATGCAATTGGAAAAACCTAGAAAACAAATTTTCTTAATTTAGTTTTTTCAAGGAACTTGGCTTCAGACTCTTAAGATTCTCCTTTTACTTATAAAAATTTATAAAATTAACTTCTAAATGCATTGGCTTTATACAGAAAAAAAAAAAAAAAATGAAACACAAGTAAGTATAATTAAACAAAAGTAAAAATTTGTTGTGCAATTTATTTATTTATTAAAGTTTATATTGGTATTGTCCTTTAGATGTGCTATTTTACCTAAGTCTTGCCGCATATTCTGTGAAATTCCACGTGATAATTTCAAATAGTTCAAAGCAAGCAAAGACTTTTATGGTATACTTTATGCCATTTGTGGCAGCCATACCCAATTAAAAAATTATTTATTCTTAGTCAACAATGCAAAATTATAAAAATAAAAAATGGAATAGTAATGAGATAGATTCAAAAACATTTTTAAAAATATACCATAGAAATATTCAAAAATACAAACTGATCTTAATTACAAAATTTTTTAAACAAGTGCAAATTAGGGCACAACAGTTATAAAACACAATATAATATTAACAGATACAGTATTTTACTATTTACTACTCCGTAGTATTTTAATATTTATCAGGACAATTAGCTGTGGCCTAAGCAGGTTTTTTTCTAATCATAAAAAAATAAATAAAAATAAAAGCTTAAAAAGTATATAAAAATTGGAAAATTATAGTGAAAATTAAAGACAAAGTTTTGAGAATTATAGTTGTCTGCGGTTAGCTGATTTGAAATTGTAAATTTACCATAATATGGTGAATCCCCCCCCCCTCCCCCCTCAATATTATCAATTTCAAGTTGGTATGAACATCATTTTGACTATATTCATAAACTTATGAAAACAAAGAGACACCTTGACAAGAAAACAGGTAAATCATTGATTACAGATTGAAGAAAAATTTTGCTTTTTTTCATTGGTGTCAGTAAAGTCTGGCTCATGCTTATCCTTATTATATCTGTATTTCCTTTTTGGCTTTTGTTTTTCCTCAAACATACACTTGGAAAAAAAAAATCACTAAGGGTGTTTTACTTCCTGAGCCATCAAACAAGGTAATAATTCTGTATTTAGTGCATTTTTAATATTCCTCTGATATTCTCTGTTTATTTTTCATTTGCTACATTTGTTGTGACATGTCTGGACACAAAATGTCATAGGTTACCAACTTTACATCACTAAGGAAAAAATGTTTATTGGTTTGCCTTGGAGCTTGGTTTCTTGTAAATATTCCTGGAAGTGAAGGTTAAAAGTTTATTTTGATTGCTTTTGGAGTTTAGAACTAATGGGGTTAATACCATGATCATTTCTAAACTAATTTGCTAACTTTATAGTTAAAGGTTGATATCTGTCACTTTGCTTCATTTTGTCTTTTGTACTTGTAGTCATGGTTATTTATTTGTAATCATGAGTAGCCAATAAATGGAAGACACAAGTTTTTAAAGGGGACCTGACTTTATTCTTTTTCAATACATAATGTTCTTTTTTCAAATCACGCCCATAGTCCAGAGAAACATCGTGGTTAGTCAACCATTTTATCAAAATGACCCGAAGAGTGGCATAAATTTACTTAGCAAGTTATCTATTAAAAAACCCTGCAGTTTCTCACACACAGCCTTTTTATTTCCATAATTCTGCTTTTTCCCCATATAGGGCGAAGGAGTCAAATATAGGCGTGACCTTAATTTTAATTGGATTATTATTTTTAATTGACAAGATGACAACAAGGCTTGGCACCAGTCTAAATTTCATCATCTACTGCAAACAATGAGAACTTCACTAACGTCATCACTTTCTGTTTTAAATTTAACAAAATGTCAGGCTGGAAAACAAACTTAAAAGGGGCAACTTTTGTTTTGAGTATGAGAAATACAAGTTATCAAATCGAAACTGAAAATTTAAATTTTAAATTTTGGACTTTAAATAGATTTTATTTTTTTATCTATATATATAAATGAAAGTCCTGACTGGGTAGAAAATCAACACGCAGCCCAAACTACTGAACCTAGAAACATGAAAATTGGGAAAAAAAATACTTCTTATGATGTATAGGCACACTAAGAAGGGATTTTCTAATCCTCTACCCCTAAGGGGGGTAAAAAATGTTACAAACATTAGAAAAATTACTTAAAAATCAGATATTATAGTTTTGTGACAAATGATAACATATTTTAATGTATTTTTGTGTGCTGAATCGAATGGTACCAAGCAAATTCTTCCAAGTTGAATTGTTTATGAGTTATTGCCTATTTTTGTTTGTTTTACTATATTGCATATTGTTATATTGTTCTTTAGCAAATCCTACTGTAAATGATTAAATGAATCAGTTGGTCTTTAACAGCCCAAACTTTGTACAAAAATTAGAAAATGTAACAGTGCAATGGCGTTCATTTCGTTTTACAGCATTGTGGAAGGTCAATCAAGGTAAAGGATCATATTGCTTTAAAACACAAGATCAAATTCACGGGCATATTTTGTTTGGAGAGACCAACCAGTTTGGCGGGCGAAGCCTGCTAGTCCTTTCATATATGTATGTTAATTAACATACTTTAATTTTTTACCTGTTGGAGGTAAAAAAAATTGCAATGGGGTTAAAAAAAAGATAGGATTTAATATGTTGATGAAATAGTCTTGTATTTGTGTGTTTAAGTCTTTCCATATCTATTGATTTCTTTTTTTTTTTCTGTAGCTTGCTTTTTAATAATTTTGAAATTTTTTCGCGGTCTGCTTAAAAAATTTCACCTTTTTATGCACAATTTATCACAAAGACATTGCACACATGCACATCAAATTGAAGAAGGAATAACTTCCAAACAGAGTGGGAAATTGTGTAATTAAAAGTGTGTTCACCGAACGATTGGAAATAATCTTATTGCCGCTGCATGCTTTCTTTTTTTCTAAATAGAAACATTTTTTAAGGGTGTCCATTAGTAAAATTTTCATGACCATACCTTAACAAATACAGTCGCGAGGTCGCCACTGGCGACCTCATTGTACAAAAATTGACATTTTTTCTCTCATTTCTCATACAACGTCTCCTTACAAATCTTGGAAAGTTATGAAATAAACTCATTAGGCAAAAATAAGTTCAACAAATGCAAATTTTAAAATAATAAAATCAGACTAATTTGTCTGACTTCGACAGAAAAATAGACAAAAAATTGTTTTCCTGCTTCATTATTTCATCGATGCCCCTTTCATCAAATATAGATTTTGTAGTACTCAACCATCCAGACATTTGAATGTTTTGATTTATTCCTTTTGCTATAATTTTTCATTCATAATGGGATATATGACTTAAAAATTTGCTCAATAGTGTTGATAGACTAATTTAATATGAATAGAGTTGGAATAAAAAATTATAACTATCAGTTAATGAACTATATTTAAGGGATAGAAAACAGATCACTCCTTAAAGAATATATTACTGGTACATTCAACATAGTTCAACCTTTTAAATTAAAAAATAATAATAAAAAAGTAAAGGTTATCTATATTAACTAAGCCATTCAAAGTTATGATTTGTTGAAAAAGTTGTAAATAAAAATTATACATTCTAAACATGTATATACAGAATGATGCTGTCTGACTTTTCAAATGTTGAGTCCCTGGAATCAGGATACTAACAGGGATGTAGATCATCTTTTTAGTAATAAGACAAATTTGATATGGCTAAAAATAAATATGTCTTCACTAAGAGTATGCACCAAAATATTTGTTCCTTTCAGGAAAGGAAAAAAAAAATGCTTCTTAAAAGATTTTAATGAAAGGCTTTTAATGTAGCATTCCGGAATTTGGGTGTGCAAAAAAGTTAGTTGTTGAATAAGTGTATTCAAATTTTAGTGAATTTTTAATGATTCAACACCATTTACTTCTTTCTTTTCAAACACTAGAGCTACGCTCGCCAACCCCCGTCCAGACCCAGCAGGCTCTAAAACTCCACTTATTTGCTCTGTTTTAAAAAGATTACCTGATTACAGACGATTGAATGATATTACAACTGGTGGTGATCATCTGTACTTGGGTTGCAATCCATTTCCCTATGACTGGATTTTTTGGTTACCAAGGCCACAAAATCAAGCTGTTGCGATAGCTGATGGCATGATTGATTAAGTAAGATCAATTACACATTTGAAAATCAGCTTGTATAAAATGGCCAAGTAAAAAATGTTGCTGCTTCTCGAACTTTTCTAATGTCTAGAAGAAAAGGTTTCCTTTAGGTGTTATAAGAAAATCATTTTAAACAGGGCATTTTAAATATATTGTTTTAAATATGATATAATTTTCACCTTATTTTTCACCCATTATTTTTCACCCATTTATGCTTTTCGCATTTAATAATTTAATAATTTTAATATTTTCTATGTTTTTTAATATTTACATGTAAATATATTTTTCAATTAAAAATGTTTGGATGTATTATTTGGGCTTTTTAAATTCTGGCAGCAGTAGAGAAAAACAGCTATTTCAAACTACGTATTAAATCTCTATTCAGATAATGAAATTGTAAATAAAATAATGGAAAACAAACTTAAACTAGTCGGATGTGCCAATCCCAAAACTTTCTTCTATCTAAGACAGGTTTCACATACACTAAAAAGAATCAGCAACCAATTTATATCAAGGTCTAACTGAATGTAAAGTTTTATTAAATTCCGTGCATTAGTTCTTGACATATGACTAGTGCTAAAATCGTGTAAATCTTGCAAAGTGCAGGTTAATAGCGCTACATATTGGGAGATTTAGACCAAAACATAATCAACAATAACGTATGACAATGTCTAACTGAATCTGAAGTTTGATGAAATTACGTGAATTAGTTCTTGAGATATAGCTATCGTAAAAATAATTAAAAAAGTGGTATAGCAGCGCCACCTGTTGGGATATCTACACCAAAATATAATCAGCGTCTATTTATGTCAAGGTATAACTGAATCTGAAGTTTGATGAAAATAACTGCAGTAGTTCTTGAGATAGAGCTATTGCGCAAATTGCAAAAATGCAGCATAGCAGCTCCACCTGTCAGGTGATTTTTACAAAAAACTAATCAGCACCAATTTATATTCCAGACTAACTAAATATAATGTTTTATTACATTTCGTGCATTAGTTCTTGAGATAGAGCGCCCACAATTTTTTGTCACATACAGAGTCACAGACCGACATTTTCTAAAAACAGTCAAATCGTGTTCTGGACCTTCTAAAACATATAAATCTGTCGAAAATTTTCATTAATCCAATACTTTCTTCTTGTAAAGATAGAAGAAAGTAAAAACTAGACATTTAAAAAATGATTGGACACTTCACAGCACTCTCTAGTTAAGTACAATAGAAGATCTATACTACGCAAAACTGAAAATACGAGGTGTTATGTTATATAGAATTTTGCATTATATAGATCATTTCACACAACATTAAAACTTACCTTGTAAATATAGCAAAATAAGTCTGGAATATATCAATATTAACACTTTAAAATAATGCTAAACTACAAATGTTTTTAAAACACAAAAGTAAGCAATTTAATAATTTATTATTCACAGGAAAAAAAAAATATATATATATTAAAATCACAGCACTAAACTTGTTTCTTAATGATATTATCAAGTTTGGTTTGTTTCAGAAATTGTGATCTTTTAGAAATTAATCTTTCCTGAACTCTATGAAAAATTAATATTTCCTCTTCTGTTACACAGTCTTGTGTTTCCAGAAATTTTAAATATTGATCCCCTAAAGAAATTCCTTCAGCCATGGACACTTTTTGTACTTCTTCTTCATCATATGATTCTGTTTCAGAATTTTTTTCTTCCGTGTTTAGAACTGAGGGAATTATTTCACTGTCAGTCTTGTGATTTTCAATTTGAGGCTGGTTATCAGTTTCTTAAAATTCCAAAATATTCTCTTCATGCAGATTAGCTAACTGAGTAGTTTGTTCATAAAGCAGAGTTTAGCAGCTTTGATTTTCGCTAGTGAAGGTTTCAAACCAGCAAATTCTTTGTCATCACTTTCAGTTGCAAAAGTTATTCTGAGCATAAATTATGCCATGCATTCACAAGAGTTTCCTGGGTTATTGTATCCCAGGCATCTTTCAGCATGTATTGACAATCTCTGATATTGAATTCTTTTATGAATTCAGCAATCATGTCAGGACGAAAATCAGAATTGAGGAGCCTCTGAAGAAATTCACTTTTATAGTTACACTTCAGACTATTTATTACACTTTGATCCATAGGCTGGATCAGTGAAGTAGTATTGGGGGCAAAAATAAGGCAAGTTCAAGATGTGCCGGGCAATTATCTACCAATAACAATATTTTGCTATCTTTAGGTACGCAAACTTTACAACAGTGTTCCTGAGCTTCTTTGACAAAATGGTCCTGGAATCACTCCGTACATAATTCCCAAGTGATCCATGCCTTTCTATTTTTATGTGTAACAGGAAGAAGACCACTGTTTTTTAAAAGCCCTTAGGGGACGCGTGTTGGCACTTTTCCCCACAACTAGTATTTTACACTTGTGCGTACTTGCAGCATTACTGCAAACAAGCACTGTTAAACGTCTTTTGTCATCTTTGGCTGCTGATGGTTCAGACTCTTGTTCACCCACAAAAGTTTTACATGGTAAATTACACCAAAAAAGCCCTGTTTCATCCATATTTTGTATTAGTTCCGGTGAAATATGTTCATCATCCACTATTTTTTTAAATTTCTCAACGAATTTATCAGCTACTTCTTTCATGGACCTGACACCTTATCACCACTTGCTTTTTTGCCATGTCGAATTTTAAATTTTGTTAACTAACCCGCTGAATATTCACATTAAACATCAATATTCAGTTCCTTCTGCAGCTCCTTTGCTTTTTGGCACAGAATTGATCCAGTAATCGGAATACTTTCTGTCCGCTTTTGTCGGAACCATTCAAATAAAATGGCATCTAAATCGGCTGATTGATCTTCCTTCATTCATTTCTGTTTTACAATCCCCTTATTATTATTGGTGTTTGCATCGTACTGCAGTATTTTTTCTCTGCTATCTCGAATATCGTAAACAGACCAATTCCAAATATGCTTGAAATATATTTTGCAGTTGAACCTTTGTCCAGTTCTTTTAGTATTTCCACTTTCTGCAAAATAGTCGAATTTACATGTTTTTTAATGCCGGATTTTGTTGATTCGTCAACTTTTTAATTCATATTTTATTTATTCCTCAAAAAAATTCAAATACATTAGCTTATTGGTCACAGCAGCAGCCGATTTACACTATAAATACGATGTGCGAAAAGCAGAACAGAAACATTCAATGTGTGTGAGCATGATAAACAGCATAAAAGCAAACCGGCATTGCTATTTTATCGAAAGTAATTATGTATGTATGTAGTCAAACTTTCCATTTGCATCACATTTTCACTAACTCTGTAACTTGCTAGTTGCATTTTTGCTTTCCCCTTTGTTTGCTTGCTAGCCGCACTTGCAATGGGTATCAGAGAGCATGTTTTGTGTATTTATTGTTATCACAATACTCATTTCATACTTTCAAAATTATTACACTGTAATAATCTCAATTTTTTCATTCAAAATCTGCAAATTAAGGAGCAAAAGATTAAAAAATATCTGAAATTTAGTCCGTTAGAGGGCATTATTTTTTTTTCGATGCAGAATTCTTAACTTTGAATTTCACTGTTTACATTGTTATTTGGTATATGGAGAATTGTGGTATATCGATCTTCTACTGTATATGCCTGAAAAAGTTGGTTAAATTGCTATGCATAGCTTTTGATCGTATAAAACTTATGTAACTGAACTATCTTGTTCTTGACCGATTTCAACATTAAATAGCGCTTAAAATAATTCTTAAATTTAAAAAGTGTGTGTTTATCACACACTTCTCTATGAAACTACCAGTTTTCATTTTTTTATATGCAACAAGTTGAAGTACCCGGTGTTGCCTGGGATTTTTAAGAATGTTTGTTTAGAAAAATCAATTTTAAAATTAAACATGCAGTATTAAATGAAAGCAGTTGAAATGTTATATGTATGAATCTAATGAAAACCCAATCTAAAAATACATAAATTTATGTAATAAACTCATCAGAATCAGCTATAAATCAGCTTGCTTCCAGTCATCATTGGAGCAATAAAAGCTAAAAATGAAAAATGCCAAACTGTCTTTGAACTGTACATGATGGAACAAACTGAAAAACAATTACTTCAAAGCTCATTTTCTTCAACAATGGTATCTATTGATTTGTACAATACAACTTCTCCTGGTAACTATTCTTGAATCTTCGAGTTCATGTTGTTTACACTGTCATTTTTTAGTGCAAGAGTTGCACGTTTGTAATCTTCAAGTTCATGTTGTTTACACTGTCATTTTTTAGTGTAAGAGTTGCACGTTTGTAAAGCTATTTATGGTCTGTAAAATCTTGAATATTTGGAAACACTTCACCTTGAGTTCTTCAACTTATACAACTGTGTTACAAAATGCTTCTCTGATTTTGAACAGACCAGTTGCTGGATGAAGCAGTATTAATCCATTCCTAATATTTAACAAATGGTCAGAAAATTGGCCATCCAATATGTTTCTATGCATATGAACTCTCATATTTGTAGTTAGTTTCAAACTACGAACATGCCTCCAAAGACGTGATGATTTAAATCATGCGTTAATTTTGTCAACCATTGTTCCTTTTGGAATGACTGGCAATGTTTGTTAAAAATCTCCAGACAATGCAACAGTGACTCCATCCATTAGTAAATCATTGCCTCTTAAAAATTGAAGTGTCTGATTGCAAAGCATTCTTATGTTTCATCATGGTACATTCATCTCATACAATGAACAAACATTTTTTTTATAAAAGAAAATCTGAAATCTTTATTTCAGTTCTTCACTAAGAATGGGCTCTGGGGACCTGAAAATTTGTGGAAATTCTAATATACATGCATACACATACATATACAGGGTGATTAGAAAATGAGTATACATTTGAAAAATTAATAATTCACGGAATAATGTAGGTACAGAGGTAAAAATTGACAGACATGGGGTTTTATTGTAACCACACAAAAAAAAGGTTAAAGAAAAAGGCCGACAGATGGCACTGAACAGCAAAACATCAGTGACTCTACCTGAGAATCGTGTATAAAAGGAGCTGTAATGAGAGAGAGAATCAGATGCACTAGCAATCGCAGTATGTTGACGTTGCCAGAAAAGGCAATGTTAGTGAAGCTCTACTATCAAAATGGGGAATCTGCCGTGATCGACCGACATCAATAGGCATACTAAAAGACAACATCCAACGCCAATTTCTCACCATAACTACAGATATGCTGCACAGTGCTGTGCACAACATTGTCCCTCGGCAACAGTTATTGTTGCGGGGTGACGGTGGACATGTTGAGCATTCGTTCTGAAGAACATCGTCTTTGCTTTGTCATAATTTGTTATGCTAATTATTGCTTTTCTTATCACATGAAGCGCAATCTGTCAGCCATTTTATGAACTTTTTTGTGGATACAATAAAACACCATGTCATTCCAAGCATGTGTGTCAATTTTTACCTCTCTACCTACATTATTCCGTGAATTATTAATTTTTCAAATGCATACTCATTTTCTGATCACCCTGTACATGTGGAATAGATTTAAAAATAGCAAAAACGGATTCAAAGAACCTCATAATAGTAAAATATGCCAATATTTCCTTAATCAGTTTTTTAATCATTATTCAATACATTCCTCAAACTCATATGATGTTATCTTCACCTACTGATGTTATATGCACTTGCTTTCTGTACTTACTCATATCGATACTCTCCTTGTATGATTGTCAAATATTTGAAAAGTTTGTTAAACTTCCACTATGATGTCATATTTATTTTCTTTTAATGACGCCATATTCACCTGCTTTCTGTATTTACACATTTTCCTCGTATTATTGAGAAATGTTTGAAAATGTCCATTATACTCCCAGTATGATGTCATTTTCATCATTTTAATTCTTGAAACTTTTTATTTCATTTATTTTTCATGTGGAAATCTTTCAATTAAAAATTAATTGCTGTGGAAAGGATTTTATTTTGAGTTTTAAATTTTTGACAATGAACTGTAAGGAAAAATGGGTAAATTTTTAGGAAATGGCTGTTAGGTTGTTGTTTTTTTATTAATTAAAAGTTAACTATAATTTATTTCAATTCTGGATTTGTTTATTTGTCTCGCTCATGTTTTAATACACCTGTACGTAAAATTTCACAATTCTTGCTTCTAAACCGTAGATTTGAAAACATCACAATAAATTCAATTACATCACCAACAGCATTAGCTACTTTTATTTAGAATAGAGTGATTCATCTATGTAAGTATAATAACTTAATTTTTTATGCAGGTATCTTACTAGCCCATTCATCAACATGTCAAATGTGAATATATCACAATTTATCAAAGAAATATTTATAAATTAATTTTTCAATTAATTTTCAGTATTGAAATTTGCCCGAAATCATTGAATAATAAACCTGTGAATTTTTACCTTGCTAACTAAGCATAACCGACAGTGAAAGATGTTCAAGCCGGGAATTGAACCTGGACCCTTGGAATAACGCTCCAGTGGTCTACCATTGAACTACGAGGATGAGACCCAGCTTGACATCTCTCACTTATGTATGTCGGTAATGCAGCAATCACAGCACAAGATGAAAATAACTGATGACAAGATGGACTTTGTATGTAGTCTCAAGTTTGCCACAGAATTTGTGTGCTCATGATGACATTTCCATATTTCCAGGTTTATTAGAAATATTTATTTTAGCAGAAACTTGCTGAATCATACTTCAGCAAGAGTGAAATAAATTTTTCATGACAGAGGTATTTTCAGATTTTTGTATCAGTAAATGGCCAAATAAAAATACATAAAGTAATATTTTATTTTCTTAAACTGCACTGTATATAGACGCCTGCTCAGAAACATCATGCCAATGTCTTTACCTTTACTATATGTAACTGAATAGTTTTTACTTTATGTTAATTAAACACATTTTTCATAAATAATTAAAAATTATTTATATGTACAGTTTTTAACTAGTATGTGTAATTTATATTGTGAGTTTGTTTTAAAATGTGTTAAGGTCTAATTTTGTTTATAGTGTAATATGACTAAAAAAAATTACTCTAAAAGCTGAAGGTCATCTTCAATACAGAGTAGCTTTGGTTTATCACATTTGGCTAATGATTTTCCGTCTTTTTCATTTTCTTGGCTAATAATGTAAAAATCCTAGTACAGATCCTGTGATGTAATTTCCTTTGTTGAATTATGTAATATTTAATTTTTAGGGAGAATTAAATGGTCAAGTTCCGCCACCATTGAGTATCCAGCCAAAACAGATTTTGAAAAGAAAACCTATTTCAACTGTTGCTATTGAAGATGATGATATGAGTGACATACCTTTCCCAATGACTAACCAGCAAGAATTTCTTTTTTCAGAAGGTAAAATTACATTAAAAAAAACAGCCATTTGAAATTTTCTTTATTTTAAAACCATCTTATTTTTGTGTAAGGCAAAAGATATTCTTAACTCAGACATTTTGTCATGGTTCTAGATTTTTAATAATATAGTTGTTTTATTCCTACCAATACCAATACAATAAAGTATAGTTATACCATAAAAATAACAAATCTTTTATTTCGAAGGATATACTTTAGATATCATTAAAGAAATTTGTCATAAAATCTTTTCTATCTTCAAATTAATTATGATAAAATAGTTTTTAAATATTTAAAATTTATTATATTATTGATATTATTTTAATTAAATTTAGTCTATTGCTTTTTCTATATATAATCAGTTTTATTTTATTTATTTACTTTTAATGTAGGGACCGATTTTGCCAGTGATGTATTTTCTCCCTCAAGACCTCTTTTTAGTAATATTGATGCAGAGAGAATACAAGGAATGAAAGCATCCTTTTTCCAGCAAGAGATGGATGATGATAACTGGGGTATGTAGAATAAACTATATATGTTTTGTAACTGTTTTTTTTCCCTTTTAATTAAAATATTATACTTCTTTAAGATTTATTTTTAAGTTTTACCTGGTCTAGTGATAATAATAATAATAATAATAAAAGATTTTTATTTATAAATAAATTTTATATTTTTCTTTGTAAATTTGCTTGTATGAATTCCATGTTTATGTCAACATCTGAAAATATAATTGCAAGTTTTTATGATTATTTCTTTGTAATTAATGATGTTTTAAAGAACAATTTTAATCTTGTAAAAGATTACCTTACCCCTCTTTCATATTTATACAATCATATATATATATATATATATATATATATATTCTTATTTTTTTTCTTTAGATTTTCAGGGTATACAATGTTAAAAAAAAAAAAAAAAAAAAAAAAAAAAAAACAGAGATTAAATAGAATTGTTAAATAAAAATTTTAAAATACAAAAATTCCTGAATAAATGTATGTCTGTCAGCTATGAAAGAAATTGTTTGTTGCCATGTTTTTAGATATTTTGCCAGGATCACTGTCACTATAGTTAGCAACAGGAAGTATGTTTTTGCAAATCACAATTACACCCTGTTATTAACAATGAAGTGGATAATTAAACAAAGTGGAATTGAATGAACCAATGAAGTGGAATTACCTGAGTACTTACTGGATGCTTATTGAACATTTATGTGAAAATATATGAGGTAGTAAAACATATAAGTGTACCGAACAATTATTTAAATGTTGTAGTGCCCCGTTTTGCGAAGATTTCGTAAGGAATATTCTCATATAACAAATGATAAGTGTACCTTTTAAATTGTCAGTAATTTAAATTTGATCTCATTTGAAGCAGTTGAGCCTTGTGAAGTGAGTAGTTATTTTTTTTCTAACCCTGTATATATTAAGCACTTTTGAAACCTAAATACTGTACCCAATTAGAAAAAAAAAAAAAAATCTTGATATTGAATTTGTATGTTAATTCATTTTTGTTAATATTTATTTATATTTTTAGGTGTCGATCCACTCCAAACTTTGTGTGGCGATTCTTTTGGAATAAAAAAAGACTTTGAGTTGAAAGCCTCAACAACAAAATTTGGATCTTCTAAATTAAATGGTTCTACTAGTAGTTTAAACAAGAAACAACGTTACCTTGAGAATCACAGTGACCAGTCTTTTATGTCGCATATGCCTGCAAAATTAGCTGATACTGGTAATAAATTGAACTATATGTAACAAGCATTTTGTTTTAGTGAAGTATAAATAGTTAATATTTACCTTATTTAAAGTATGTATTAATGATATTGTCATGTCATAGCTGCCAACTTGTACGATTTGGCCATAAAATGTACAGTTTCAGTTTTAAATGTATGGATGTACAGATGAACAGTAAGTTTGTATGGTTCTGCACAAAAATTTGTAATGAATTGTAAAATATTGTTTTATTCATTGCATAAAAGATAAATCTGATGCATGCATTTTTTTTTCTTTTTTTGGCCGAAAAGAGTAATTGAAAATATGCCATGTATAATATATAATAATGCATTTCACCATATGATTCCTAACCTTCCACCCTTATTATAAATTTCTATAAAATGTAAAACAGTTTTCTTAAAATAAAAATAAGAGCATCAATTAAATTGGATTACTTTTTCAGATAATCAACAAATACGTATTATCTTATATCTTGATATGAGTAAACATTCAGATAATTTGTGCATAAGGAACTATATAACATTTTTCATTGCATATATTTTTAAAGTTAGATGTTTTTAAGCACAACGTAAAAATTGTGTGGATTTTAAAATTGACATGTTTGCAAGTATGTATTGTTGATAATTTTATGTTAGTAGTTTTTCTGCTTTTTAAATAAGATGTTAATTGTTGTGAAAGTGCAAGAACAAATAAAAATTAGGTTCATCAAAATAAATTTATTTTATGCTAAATATAATGTTTTCTAAAAGTTATTTAATTTAATTTTAAAAATTTTATGAAATCAATTTTTGTTAAAATTGTCAGTATATTATACAGGGTGTACCAAAAAGATTGAATCATACTTCAATTTTTTACATGTTGTAGATAAATAGGCAATGTAAATTACGAAAGTGTTCAAAATAAGGTAGTATTGTTGATGAAATAATCCTTCTATTATTTTTCAAAAAGTTACACTTTTTTAATTTTTGTACGCTCTCCGGGTCTTTTTAAGTTATATTTAGAAAAAAATTCTCTATGTTCTCACAAGTACAACAGTAACAATTAGGGATGAACCGGATATGGATTTTGCCGGATATCGGATTTCGGATATCCGAAGCTCTTTGCCTTCCGGATATCGGATATCCGATCGGATATCTGGCACTAGATATGCTGCTTTTAGTTATGGTGTATGCTTACTTATTTCTTTATATAATGCCATCTCAGAACAATAAATTACAAACATGTTCGTACATCATTAAAACATTTTAAATATATTGAAATGTAATTTACAAAAACTATATCTAAAGAGATAAAGTATATGTATATTAATAATGATAATAATTAAGATATGTATATTAATAATGTTGCATAAAAAATGTAATTTAAATATTAAAATATTCTGTTTTTTTGTACAGTGCTGTCATCAGTAAACAAATTTTAACCATAACACATTTATTAATATACCTATAATTGCAGACAGAGTATTTTCACAAATAAATACATACTTTTTTATTTATTTAAGCATAAAATATTTACTAAAATGGTTGAAGAGTCATTTTCTTCAAATATATGTTTAGTTGATGTTTTTTTCTGTTTTAATTATTTAATACTGTTCTACTTTAAGTCACATTTAGTTTTATTTTAATTTAAATTACTTTTAGAGATTTATAAGTAAAAAGAAAATTACTTTTAATTTTAAATATTTATTATGAAGTTATATTTTCCCTTGTAGTTTTATACAGGTATGAAACAGAATTACAGGTTATGCATTAAAATTCCTTTATTAAAAACTGGCTGACCCACCCGGCGGTGCCCGGGCCCATGATAATAACCTTAAACAGAACTCAAGTTTGAATGATTTTTTTTTTTTTAAAGAAGCTGCACCAAGGGAACCAAGAAGGAGATTAATATTCAAAATTGGTTGTAGCTGAGGTCCCAAAAATTTTTTTGTCTTTCAAGGCACAAAAAAGTCAAGGGCCCCAGACCGGGAAGCAAGGTCTTAAGTGGAATGTAGAAATGAGGGAATAACTAAATAAAGGAAAGGCCTCCAAAATGAAGAAAATTGGGTTAAAAAGGGGCATGTTATTTGCAATTTAGAGATAAAAACTTCAAGAGGCCTTGTACTCGGCCCCAGGGAGTTAGGGTCTTAACTGGAATGTAGAAATGGGGAAATAACTAAATGGAGAAATGGGCCCTAAAAATAAAGAAGATCGGTTAAACAAGGGGCAACTTATTAAGGATTTGCGGCACAAAAACTTAAAGGGTGCATGGGTCTTGTCTGAGAAATTTTTTTGTTGTTCATCTAGTAGCTGGAAGTCCTAAGAAGTTGTTAGAAAAACAAGTTGGAAATCACATGTCAAACTTGACAAATTAGATGTGTTCGTACTATAGTTTCAGTGAAATGAATTGTACCGTATGTTATTATGATATGATTATATTTCCATAATAAAATAAGTGCATTTTAAATTGGCAACATTTTATCTTTTGTTGATATTTACTGAAAATTCCAATGGGAAACTTAAGCCTAGCTTTGAAAATTTCAGAACTTGAAATCCATATTTACACTCTTTTTCCATTTAATATCTATCTCTCCCGAAACATCTATCCAAAAAACTGTTGGTAGATTATATAATTGCTATAATTAAACAATTTTAGTATAAAAATTCAGTTTTTAAATTCAGTGAAAAGGAAATAATATGACTCCATCTTAAATATGATGTAATCACCATGGCAACTTAGAAACATTACCTATCATGGGATATCATTGAATTAATTATGTATGATAGGATTTAATAGAATGAAGAATGTGACTATAACTTGGTCATATATGACTAAAAACGTCATACATGTCAGATAACTTGGTGATACATCTCAGTCACTTGACAATTAATCCTCGGAAGCTGCTATAACAAAGAAGTACCGATTTAAAAAAAAATTCAAATTACTTACTAAATATTTTTATTAATATCTTTTTAAGTTTTCATTCAATTTTCATAAAACTTAAAATGACTTGACAAAATTCTGCATTGATTATATATATATTAAATTTCAAACCATTCGGTTTAGTAGTTTTTGCACTATTATATGCAGACAGACCATCAAATGACTATAGGTGCTACGTATTTATATAATTATGAACACACCTAAACAGCTAGTGAATCGGATGATTTTTAAGGGAGCTATCGTAGAGGAATCAAAAGGAGCAACTGATAGTTTTGAGCAGGGCCACGAGAAAACATCTTAAAAATGTCCTAGTATTTAGCACTTTAGATCTCCAATTAGTCAAAATTAAGCATAAGGTATATCATTAGAATAAAATTTTAAAGAAATGATTTAAAAATTGGGCCCTAGGAACCAATAAAATTATGAGGGTAGTGGCCTAGAGAGAGGTGTCCAAGACTCACCTTTAATGTTATCGTACATACTCGTGTATAAGCCAACCCCCGAATTCAAGATGAAAACGTTTAATTCAGAATGGTTTTCTACGGCTTATATCACCTCATTTAATTCTAAATAATTTAAGGCGCGAAGAAAACTACTGCAAAATATTGGTATTAAACCTGTTTTCATCTCAAATTTAGGGGTTGGCGTTTACGCGAGTATATACAGTATGCATTGAGACGGTAACACAATTGGGAAAGGGGGGGGGTAAAAATGCATGGCACACAATAAGTTCAAGGGGCAACTGGTTCTAACTGGAATGTAGAAATGGGGAATAACTAAATGAGAAAAGGCCCCAAAAACGAAGAAGATCGAATTCAAAGGAGGCAAGTTATTAACAATTTAGGGAACAAAAACTTCAACGGGGCCCCCATACAAGGCTCCAGCAAGCCAGGGTCTTAACTAGAATGTAGAAATGGGAGAATAACTAAATGGAGAAAGGACCTCAAAAACAAAAAAGATCGGATAAAAAGGGGGCAAGTTATTAAACAATTAAAGGCACAAAAACATAAAGGGACCTAGGTCGCAAAAAATTAAGTCTGATTCTCAGGTGCATCAGGACATGCCGTAGACTATCCTCACCCAAATGTTCAGACTCCTATGTGCGGTAGATTTTGGTAGCCGTCACACACACACAGAGCAAAACTTTCTTTTATCAGTAGATAATAAGTATAAAGTTTTTTTAACATACAAGTTAAAAAACAAAAATAAAAATAGGTATGTTTAATTGTTTAACTTAAAAGTAAGAAAAAAAATTAATAAAGTCATACTTTAATAAACAACTTCATATTTTATTTTACAATCTGACAGTAAAGGAACAATTTTCTAAAAAATGTAAACGTAAATTCTTAAATTTATTGTAAAGAGTTCAAATATCTATATTAGGAAAGCTGACTATTCTTTAAACTTTTGAGAGTTAGAACCTTTTACTCGTGGATAAGGAACTTACTATATTATATTTCATATTTTGCATTATAAGCAAAAGTCACTTTTATCAAGGATGTTTGAATACAATTTGCCATCTTGTCATTACCTATGCATATTATTGATAGAACTTATGTAATAGATAACTGGATATCCGGCAGAGAAGTCGGATATCCGGTGATTGTGATTCGGATATCCGATGATATTTCGGATATTGAAAAATCAGCCGGATATGCCGGATATCGGATATTTACCGGATATCCGTTGCATCCCTAGTAACAATTTCATTCTTCTAAGACCAAAACTCACTGAATTGTGATACTTCAAAATTTATGAAATTTCTAAGCATTCTGGCTCTAAAAATACATTTTTCTGTTTTTAGTGCCAGAAAGCCTTGAAGTTAATTAAATTCAAAGTATCATAGCTCGGCGAGTTTTGATTGTTGAAAAATGGAATTTTTACTGTTTTATTTGTTAGATAATGGAAAAATGCTTTTTAATTATAATTTATAGTATCCTATCCAGAGACCATATTTTTTAAAAAAAAAAAAAAAAAAAAAGCAATTTTTTGAAAAACAATTGCAGGATTATTTTAGCAATGCAATCTTAATTCCTGGTTTATTTTGAACACTTTTACAATTTACATTGGCTACATATCTCCAACAGAAAACAATTAAAGCACATTCTAATCTTTTTGGGACATTCTGTGTAACTGTAGTACCCTATAGTTTAGGGGTGAACAATGTTTGGCCCGAACACGAACAAGATATCACTATTTTAGAAAAGTAAAATTTCATTATTTAATGATAGAAATTTTGATGTTAAATAAGACAAAGATTACATTTTGGAAATTATTGTGACAAACGACTTTCAGGCAAAAAGATTGTGTAGTCATACTGTAGTTTAACAATTAATGAGAGTTACTATGTGTGCTCTTTTGCCCATATATGTCTTCTCCTTTTACAAGCTTTTAATTTGCTTGTATGTATATGTGTATGTAGTTCCGCTCCAAAATTTGTACTTTAATTTTATCTCACTTCCGATTATCCGATCAAGCTTAAATTTTGTATATATATGTAAATATGATGACAATGCAATATTATCATTTTAAAATGCATAACCTTTATACTTATTTTATAGGGTCACACAAAAGATTTTGGATACATTTCTATATACAAGCAGAAATTTTATTTCAAATTCAACAAAATTCATATAGGTTGTGGAAATACCCAACAGCATTTTTCCGATTGAAAATTCAGTATTTAGCATTTGTATTTCTTTTACAGGGGCCATACAAAAGAAGTAAGATATATTACGATGTATGGGCAGAGATTTCTTAAAATACATTTTAACAATATTAAAACCTTCTTTAAAAAAAATAAAAATAAAAGTAGTATCTGGGCAGATTTTCTTCCTCAGTAAAATTGTTCAGTTTCCAATCAATTCAAGGAAAATCAAAAATTGAAATAAATAGTTCATCTTGGCTCTTGCAATATTTGTATCTATTGGCATGAAAGAAGTGGGATAGTGAAGCTATGTAACAGTCGAATGCAGTTTGGAAGGCAGTCATCTGCTAATAAATACTATGGAGGAAGTACTATAATTTTTCCTAACATGAGTGGATGTGTATAATAGAAATTTGAATTACAAGTACAAGCTTGGTGTAATAAATATGACGGGGAGTGGGGGGGGAGGGGGTCATGGAATGGCTATAAGCATTCAAAGAAGTTGGAAGGTCACATGTGATAGTAAGCTTTCTAAATCTAGTTAGAATAAATAGTGTGTATATTGTGTAAGAAAATATCTATTCATACTATTTATATTGCCCATTTATGAAATTACAGGCTTTGTCATTCACCGACTTTGGTTTCTGTCTCCTTTTTACTAGTGATTGGCAATAATGATATGTTTTATCGATTTTATTGATAGTGTAGACAACTTGATTTTATCGATAGTATAATTTTTTTTTATCAATGCCTCTAGTCAACAAATTGCTATTCTTATCCAATATCAAATGCAATTGCTGTAAGATGACTAGTTTCACATTACTTCTTGAAACATTGGCGATATTGTTTAATGTTCCAAGAAGAGCTGAGGGTAGACAAAATGCTCAAGGGAAAATCTCATCTACTGAAAAGACGTCAAAAATGGGAGCTGAAAATATATAGAAGCTAATACAGTAAATTGCAGCACCCATTGGTGGTAAGAACAAGAACTAAAATGGTAGTGGTGGTGGTGCAGACAAACCAAGATGAATGGTCCAAAATGTGTGAGGATTGGACCCTTAGAATATACATTTGCACTACGTGACAGTGCCCCCGTGCCCCCTGGTGGGGATAACCAGAACTAAAATAGTAGTGGCTGAGGTGGGGGGGGGGGGGGGCAAACCAAGACAAATGGTTCATGTTGTGTGAGGATAGGACCCATTGAACCTCAGATATCAAATAAAGAACAAATATGCACTATGCAGCAGCACCCCCTGGCAGAGAGAACCAGAACTAAACTGGTAGTTGTAGAGATAGGGGGAAACAAGATGAATGGTCAAAGTTTTGTGAGAATTGGACCCATAGAACCCAAGATATCAAATAAATAAGAAATGTATACTATGCAGCAGCACCACAGGGCAAAAATGTTCAATAAACATTTAAAATGATATGGAAATTAAAGAAACTTAAAAGAAGCATATCAATGATACAAGAAATGGTGGGAGGGGTCATGGGGGGAGAAAATGTGAAAAAATGCCTGTTTCTATCTTAAATAAATATGAGACATTCAAGCATAATAGTGGAAATGCATGTGTAAGTAGCACACAGGGGCAAAAAGCTAAAAAAATATTTCAGGAGCTACTGGAAATGATTGAAAAGACCAAAAAATTGCCTAAAACAGAAAAACCATTAAAAACCCTCATAGTGCACAAACTAAAGGGCCTAGGGAACAAAGGACCCCAGAAAAAGGCTTCACCCAATAGTTCAGAGTTAAACAATACCACAGATATCAAGTTTGTGCATATAAGTATTATAGGTACTAAGATACTATCTAAAGCGAAAAATAGCAATAACTTAAGAAAGAGGCCACCTAGGTTAAAAACAAAATTGTGGATGGGAAGGGGAAAGGAGAGCCTAACTAGGGGACACAAAAACATAACCAGGAGAGGAGAAGGAGGACAGAATACACCAAAGGGCCAGAAAGAACCCCATGAGATACCCCGTCTATTGCACAGACCTATGGTCTATCGTTCATCTTTATTTTCTGGAAATCATCAATGTGATCAATAGTAGAATTATCAGTCTATCCCCATCACTATGTCTAGTTTCCTGCCAAAATAGCTTCTGTCTATCAATCGCATCAATATATCAGTCACCTTCAGTTCCTCTCCTGTCAACTCGCCATTGTGATCGATAGTTCGATAGTGGAATTATCGACCTATCTCCATCAGAAATTGAATAAGTTGGCAGATAGTGATAGCAATAGATCGATAATTCCGCTATGAACTATCGATCACAATGAAAATTTGAAGAAAATTTAGATGAATGATAGTCAGAAGTGTACGTTTCTTCTTTATTCGATATCTCAGGTTCTATGGGTCCAATCCTCACACAACTTGGACCATTTGTCTTGGTTTGCTCCCATCTCCACCATCACCATTTTAGTTCTGGTTCTGTCTGCCAGGGGGCACTGCTGCATAGTTTACATTTCTTATTTATTCGATACCTCCAGATTCTGTGGGTCCAATGCTCACACAACTTATACTATTCATCTTGGTTTGTCCCCCCTCAACCACCCCTATTTTAGTTCTGGTTCTCTTCGCCAGGGGACGTTGTTGTCATTGTGTGCATTTATTCTTTACTAGCTGACCCAGCCGGCTTTGTCCAGTTCCGTGTAATAACTTTATATCTCTTAAAAATAGACACTCTGTCCTGAATTTCCATTTCCTTTGCACCATATACCGCATACCCGGCCTGTTGTGTGGAAAATTTCTTAATTCCACCTTCCACTGCACATTCTGTTGTAAACAACCTCTTTTCAAATGAACCTTTGCCATGGGTCTCCGCTACCTACAGCACCATATAGAGATAATAAGGGACGAAAATTAATTAAATTTTTAGGCTCTTAAAGGACTTCAGAACACAAAAATAAAACCAGAAAGCTGTAGGTCAAATTGTTGAAAAATTGGATTTTATTCACAAATGATGGTGATAAACTTATCTGTAGGCGACCAAAGGTGCTGGAATGGAATGGAAATAATATGATGGAGTTATGTACCAATTCTTATGAATATCTGAGATTTATTACTGTGAAAAAAAAAAAATTAAACTGAAATTAAAAGCTCCCCGTAGTCGTGAAAGAGTAGTACCAAAATTAAAAGATGACTGATGAAAACACTTTTAAAAAATCCCTATGCAACAAAAAATAATTACAGAAATCATATCATTAGGGAAGAAGAAATATCAAGAGTCTCAAAAATGCATTATTTGGAAATAACGGTTTAGAGTTACTAAGTGATGAAAAACCAGGAAGCTGTAGGATCAACTGTAAGGGAATTTAATTTTATTCGGAAATGCTGGTGATACAATATATCTGCAGGTGACAAAAAGTGCAGGAATGTAATTGAAATATTATTAGGGAGTAATATACCAATTCTTAAGAGGCTACTTCACTCAGACGAAAACACCCACTCGCTAATGTTATTCCTATGGAGGAAATATTTTAAGATATCTTGTTGGCATTTCAATATTTTTAAATGATTTTTTTTGCATTCGATAGCTGAAGTCAACCTCTATGCACGCTCCTTTGTACTTTTTCGATTTTTGTTGCAGTTTTTTTTTATTGAGGATACTTTCACTTTCGAAACCGGTTCCGAAAGTGAAAGTATAATTCTATATTGTCTCCAGCTCCCATTTTCGACATGATTTTGGAGGAAAAGGCTTTTCTTGAGCGTTTTGGCTACCCTTGGCTCTTTTTCGAATCTTAAACAAGATCTCCAATGTTTCAAGAGATGATGTGAAACAGTTAATGCAAAATTAGTTGACTTATTGATTGCTAAGTTTTGCAATTACTCTTTTTAACTTATCGTTTTGACAATCGATTATAGAAGATCTCAATAGTAGAATTTGGGAATCGATTATTACCTTTATCAATAGTTATTTTATATGATGGCTATTTTTATTGGTGGTTTAATTTTCAAGAATCGCCCATCAATACTTTTTGTATTCTGTCAAGAAATTTTAAAACATATTGATGACGTACTATCTTAATTATTTTTAAATATTAGGCAATCTTAAAACTAGAAAAGTACCATGTTAATTTTGTTATGTATATTATGAATATCATCTTCAGGTTTTTGATTTTCTGTAATGTTTGCTATGGACATCTTTATTTAAAGGACATTAATTTCATATATGTCTTTTAAATGAAATGGAGACAAGGAAAAGTTCCGTTTTGTACAACTATAAATAAAGCACAAGATCAAACAGCAGATTATGTTGGTATTTAGGCATGGACATGCTTTTATTTAGATTAGTATTTAGGCATCATATATGATGATGTATTGGATATATTCAATTTGGATTATAATTGTCATCTCATACTTATTAAAAAATATATATTCTCTTCTAAGTACACTTTTCTTTTATTCATAAAATTTAATTGTAGTCTGAAATATTAATTTCTGTTGATTTTCAATGGTTGTATCTAGCAAAAAATAAATAAATATAACATTTTGAGTGTGTAACCTAGAATTTATATTTATTCCAGTAAAATTTATCTGAATGTAAAAATTAACTGAAAAACTTTTTGGATATTTTATTATAATGAGGCTAAGCCATTAAAAAATGAAACAAAAGATTATAAAATGTGTAAAATGTATGTGTTTCAAATCTTAGTGTAGTTGATATTTGATTCATTATCTTCTTATGCCTAGTTTTTACTCACTGTATTTTTAATATTAAAATGTTTGAAAAAAAGCAAACTGTACTTGTTTTTCAACTAGGTATGCAGAGTTCTATGTCATCCTTATCTTTGACTGATAAACAGAATGAATGGTTGTCTTCATTTCCTCTAGTAAAAAGTATTCCACAGCAGCCATTAGTGACAGAAAACCAAGTTCATATTTTAAACAAGATTCGGTTGAAACCACTTGAAAAGTCCTTTATGTCAAATAAACGTCATTTACTAGCTGATGCAGGTTATTTTATGGGACGGAGTTTCCGCCCAGGTTGGAGATTTGATGGATTGTTGGTCACTGTTCAGCCCCCTTTAGAATCTGATTCTTACAGTGAATGTAAGTAGTTTAATTTTTTCCCCTGCTTACCACTCTTTTTTTATTTCATGTTAAGTTTATGAGTTGACATTTTAAACTATAACAGATGGTTTTGTAAAGATGAATAAGATTTTCTTATAACTTAAAGGGGCTCTGTATTTTGACAAAAAATTCAGTTTAACTTAAAACCACTGAAGGACTGACTATAAGGGTTTTTCACTGTTATGCTTGCTATCTAACTTTTTTTAAGCTGTTTTAAAGTGACTTCATATTTTATTAAATTTTTTAATTTTAACCGTTCAAAATGGGTTTTATACAATTCTTCACATGCCATCTGCAGAGTCCTAAATAACTTGCTTTAGAATCACTTTTGAAGAGTTTTTCAATGGATTGAATTGTGAGCTAAGTAGCTTATCTTTGGGTTTGTTGGTTTCTGAATTCATATTGCACAAAAATGTATTCTTAAAAAACATTAAAATAAAAATCTAAATTAGATCGACTGAATTCAAGAAGTTGCTTATTATAATGATGTAATTATTATTTCATCAGGGAATTGAGTTAATTCTATGTTTGAAAATTGCCATAAACAACAAAATTTTCATTTGCACTATGACTGCAAATAATGGTAATTAATAAAAATCTGCACTAAACAAAAAAGGTTGCAGAACAAAATTAAACAATAGAACAACTAAATTGGTTGTTATTATTGCCGAAACATCACTTAAGCTTTCTGTGGAAACTTAAAATTTTTTTGGTGTATCTGTGTTTGTTTGTTTGCCTGTCTGTCTGTATGTATGCCTCATCATAACTGCCACAAAAAGCATCTAATTAGTTTGTATTTAGGTATGTATGTTGGTGGGGTACCCGAAATTAACTGTATAGTTTTTGGTTAAATTTGATTCGTTCATTTAAAAAATATAGAACATTTTCTTTCACATCATAATGCTTTTCTATGGGAATTAAGGTGATTTTCAAATTGTACCATTCATTGAAAAAAAAAATGGTGCATTTGGATAATTGATTTAAATGTTAAATTAGGGATAAAGAAAATTTGTTAAAATAATGTATTCATTGTGACTTTTCCGATTACAAAAGATATGGAAAAAAAAGTTTAAAATAAAATATAAAATAGTTAATCTTCTGTAATGAAATCAACATTCAAGGTTAGCGTCAAACATGGATGATGCTAGCAACAATATAGTTTATGAATGTAGCTAGGTGCTATTAAAAAACTGCCGCAAAAAGTACAAATCACACTTGCTAAAATACACCATTTGGCATTGAACCTGATTACAGAAGATTATGCAATAGGTTTAAATATCTACACTCAAGGGAATGTGTTGAACTAAATTGCAAATGAACATTTTGGGGCATCACTGACAAAGTGAATAAGTAAAGTAAAGCTTCCATGATGGAAAAGTATCCTTTCTGTTGTTATTGGTTTGTCCTGATTTGGTTTGGTGGAGGATACAATGACTAAATTGGTCTGAGAAAACATCATGTAGAAATGCATAGTGTGTTTTAATGGGTGACTAAGCTGATCACCACAGGAGAATATTTAAACTAAAATTACAAAATTTATTTTGAATTTTTGTTGCGTGATTTTGGCATGCTTCATGTATCGAAATAGATTTGGATTTTATTAAATAAGAGCTCTTTTTTTAAATACTTTATAATAACCACCAAAGTTGTTTTTCCAAACAAAAATTATAAAAATGGTGGATTTCTGAAGTAGATATAAATCTTGTAAGGGGGAAATTTTGTTACATGAGATTTTATCCAACTTTTGTAACAAATGCCAATGTTTTATCTTATGTTTGACAGATATGTCAGCATTTTATTAGGATAGGGTAAAATATCCTCTACAAGGCTTATAGTAATAAAATACAGTTTAAAGCACACTCATAAATATACTAGAAGCTTGAAATAGCACAATTGTTGGCAGTTGTCAACATAAATTCAATGAGACAATGGATATTATGGGGCAGAGCCCCCCCCCCCCCCCCTGAAGAGACCTACATTTTTATTCTAAAGAATTCTAACAATAAGCAGCCGAAGAGCATAATTGCATGTGTAGCAATAATTTTACTAGTTAAGAGTTGGTATAAGAGTCATTTTGAAAAATGGACATTACTATATAAACTTCTTACAACTTTACACCAGGTTCTTGAGTGTAGTCTCGCTAGTGTGCATTAGTTCATAAGTAATATAATGAAGCAAAAAAAAACATACCTGTTTTATGAATTCGGATGATAGGGATGAAGGATGTTTACCTAGGTAATGGTACATCATATCTTTGGCATTGTGGTGATTTGATACCTAATTAACAGACTCCGAAACTTGATAAAAAAATCAAACTAATTTTTAAGTGAACACCTTCAAAGAATTTAATAATTATTAGTTTTAGGCTATATGCCCAAGGGATAAAATATACTGGAGCATAATTTCATTTAAGTACGTTAGTATTAAATAGTTTAAGCTTTAAATAAGGGATATAAAAAAAAACTGAATTTCTCTCATCAGGAAGAGCATCTTCTTTCCCTGAGATCTAACACATCACTGACTGTCAAGCGCGCGGGAAAAAGAAACCGAAATTCCCTGCCAAACCCATCCCATTCCATCGCTTGGCGTTTACTCCTGACAGTGTCCACAGCTTGGGACGTCTGAGCGATAATTCGCCCAATGCGGCAACGCAGCTGTCCGGAGCATCGCGCCGACGATAGCGTTCTCGGCAACACTAAATGATGTGTCCTTGAGGGATGGTCGCTGAAGCCTCCTGTCACTCACACTTCAAGATGGCTAGGGATGAAAAACCAAAAACGGATGCTTTGGCCTGAGAATTAGAATAAAAAGAAGTTTGAAATTTAAGATTTACGTTATGGGAAAATTACGTTTTGGAAGGGGGGAAAAGCATGTAATAAATGCTGACATTCTCAATACTATTTTAAAATAGGAATAAAAGTAAAAAATATTAATTTAAAGTACAAATAATTCAAAATTAAGTTGAACAAAGTAGTTCAGGTTTTTTGCAGACAAATGAAGTTAATTTATGTTATTTAAGTTAAATTTTAGCGTGATCTAAATAGGATGCGTTGTGAATAAAAGATTAATGTGAATATTAAATCTGGAAGAGTTTAATTTCCAAGAAGAGTAATTTTTAAATAACTAAATGGTGGGAAATTTTTGAAAAAGAAAAAAATGGCATAAATCATTATGACAGCATGGAATCATTTTTAATATTACATTTCTTAAAAATTAGATTTTCTGAATTTTTGGGAAATCTTATATACTTAGAATTGGTAACCTAACAAATAATCTAACATTATTAAATTACAGATTTCAGGATGTTAGATATTGTGTGAAGTGAGATGAAAGTTAAAATATCTTGTAAAATTGGCATTGAGGCCCCTAATCTGAACATTTACTAGTTTATATCCTGTCTATTTACTTTATTATCTATAAATGAGACATTCTCCCATAATTTTAACTTTACGAATAAGAAACTAGTGAAATTCAACTTAATAAAATATCATTTTTAAACTTCCAGTTTTAAATTTTCTTGTTCTGCATTAATGTTTAATACTGTACTATCCCTGTGAGACCCTTACTATCCATTTAATAGTGAAATAGAACAGGGATGGTAAGGAAAATTACCACCTATTTTTAGTCAAGTCATGTTAATCCTAAGTGGTAGCCACAATGTTCATTGATTTTTAACAACAGTTATTTACGTAGAACTAAATAACAAAATTCTTTTAATTTATCTCTAAAAGTTAAGGATTAAATCTTGGGGACGGTAAGACAACCAATAAAGCCACAATGCTTGAAATTGATATTTAAATGCTGATTTTAGTTCTGCAGAAAATTTCCTGTCAAAGAACTAAGAAGTTCAAAAAGACTCAGTGGCTGCATCTGGAGGAATATTGTACATAATTTTAGGAAGAGGGATGGGAAGGAATCTAAAATCCCAGGACCGAGTTTAGAAAAATAATAATAACCGTAAAAAATGTGTGCAGCCTAATTTTTGTTATGCATTTATATAAAACAATAGTTCCAATTTTGTTAAAAAAATTCAGTAGAGCTACTTTTATTGTAACAATTTTATCCAGACAACTTCAAACTTAAAAATCAGCATCAGGGACAAAGGACAGTAAGGAATTTAATGCTACATTTGCACCCCCAAAATTGCCCAACACTTATTTATATTGTTAATATTGTTATACAATCATGCAATGGCATGTTTCACAATATAAGAAATAAAAGGAAACCAATAATATGTACTAAAATAAAAATATTATTAAAGGACTTAAAAGTCAAAATTATGGGATAATCGCTCCTATTCATGTCCTTATTTTACTTTTCTATGTACTGAAATTAGGAGACCCAACCCGAATTATAGAACATAGGTGAAAATAATTCTTAGTTGAGAACTCTAATAGGTTTTTATACTATTTAATATATATTTTTTAAGATTGCCTACTAACAACTTCAAAAAGCATTTTTATATAAAAAGTATCAATTATGTATTCAAATAATGCTTTGAAATTTATTAAAAGCGGTAAATATTTCATATTAGCTGCATGCCAGGGTTTAATAGCCAAAGAAATCACCAAATATTTCTGTGTTTACAGCAGCTTTTTTTATTTTGATTATTTCAATGTTTAAGTTCGTAGTTCGATTACATATCTGTTAAATTTGTGATTTATTTATTGATGAAGTTTTAATTTTATTATGGAACCTTAGCTGGAGACAAATGTTGAACTGTTTTTATAGTGTTATGTGCAAATGGGTTACTCTTTTGTAATCAGGGTGCACATGATAGAGATAGTTAAAAAAAAAATCCTGATTGAAAATTACTTTTAAAACCATAAAAAAATCAGCAAATTGAGATATAATTTTCATACAAATTGCATTTGAGATTGCATTTTTTCTCTGTTCGATGGTATAGAAGTTAAAAAAATTCTAGTAAAAGCATAATTTATTCGTCAAATCATTGCCACAGTCAATATGACATCAGCAATACCCACTCACAGACATTTTTTTGCTTTATAATATAGATATAGCACATAAAGGTGATTATATCTGATTGTGAGTATACAAGCTCTATGCTGAAAATATTACATAGGTTAATTTTTTTACTGTGAAGAATTTTATGAAAGGAAGAGCCCCAATGGATATTTTATGTTATTTTTAATGTTTTGAAAAAGGTTTGCAATCCAACATAGTTCTGAAAGAGTAGTAAAAATCTTCCTAAAAGTAAAAAGACTGAATTTCTCAGAGGCAAGCTTCAATAATGTATAAATGTTCTCCAGCTATGATTAATTGTGTTCTTAAGACATCAAATATCAGTGAGTTACCAAAAGAAGAAAATCATTCCTCAAAGAAATCAAACATAACAGTTAATAGCAAAAACAGTGTGGATGTCTTTATCGTAAATATTGAAAACAGTTCTGAATTCTCAACAATAAATCATATTTTATTCTTTCACACATCAATGCATGATAATAAACATTTTTATTCCTGAAATATGTTGAATACTCCTTCAGATATAAAACATGCAATAGAAAAAAAAAATCAAAGCAAGTTATAATTTCGATTGCAATAAGGCCAAAAGGAATGAGTCAACTTTACATACAAAAATTAAATTTAGGATATTTATCTTAATGAATAGGGGTTACCTCCAATCATGACCTCCGATCGGAGGTCATTTTTTATATTTTTGTTCTTCGATAGTATACAATAGAAAAAAACAACAATTAGTACATTCAAATATTTCAATCTTAAAGTTTATTCACAAATTTTTCTGTATGAAAATAATGAAAAATGAAAGAGTTATGGCCTGGTTCCAGGGGCATCTCTTAGCAGAGTGTGCTGTGGACACGATAGCTTTGGAAACTGCTTATCTAAAACAAACGAAACTAATCAATTTTAATAATATATTAAATAAAATTGCCCATGAATGAAGTAAATAAATTTATGATGATTCTAAACAAAATGGTGACCATTTGAAGAAGAAGGCTATATTTTTGGCCTAAAATTTGACTATTCTAATGTATAAAAAATATTAATTTTGATCAGAAATTAACTTCCTTTGTTCAAAGGCAAGATAATTCTAATAACTACACTTTCACAAAGTTTCATTGAAATCCATTAAAAGCTTCTTTTGTAATCATGTCCACTGACTTAAAAAATGTCGTTTCGAGAAATATGACTTTAAAGTTTTGAAATTAAATAAAATGTATATAAGATACATAAAAAATGATTCTATAAAACACTTGTTTCACATTTTAAACAGGTCAGCCTGCTTGCATGACTAAAAAGAGCCAGCTACTACAAAGAAGCAGCTGGCGTGCCATGCCCTACTATTCTCACTGCGCAATGAGGGGCAGTGTTTGCTTCTGCAGGTGGAAAAAATAAGTTCTTACTATCAGATAGACTTAAATTTTAGAATTGAATAAATAGTCTATGGACTATACATTTGCCCAAAATCCATTTTTCAAAAATTTATGACTAGAAATTAACCCCTTAAAAAAACGTTTAATTTTTTACATTAGGGCAAATTATCAAAAAAATTATAATTTTTTGCCTGATTTAGAAAGTTTTCATCATTTAAAAAAATGTTATAGTTTATTTGCATCAAGAATCAATTTTGGAGAAAAGGTTGACTATCCATAAAATGTTCTGAAAGTGAGATCCAATGACTATTTTTGGTCAATATCAAAAGGAAAAGTTTATGCAAAATCTTGGGAGGTAAAAAGCATTAAACAGTTCATTAATAGAATTAACTTAAGCAAATCGTTTTAAAGCTTGTACAGTCTTACAGCTGACATAAAAATAAAAAAATGATTTCATCAAGTAGTTGAATAAAGTTAAAATAAGTTATGGTTATTATTGGTTTAATATAATTTAATCATGTTGTTTATAATTATTTTTTTGAATTTAATAGAAATATATAAGTATATTTAACTTTTGCAGATTTTTATTGATCACCCGATAAGTACTGGGATATTCTTTTACCTTTTATAATATATACTGAAGTATAAAGTGGATAAAAAATATTAAGAATAAAGAAAGTATTTTTTAAATATTCAGATTTTTTTTTCTAATCGTGAGAATATATATTTTGTTTTCTCAAAGATTTCTGTATCTTTTAGTAATAGTACTTCCTCAAAAGCATTGTTGAAATGTTTCATTAAATCATGCAGATTTTAATAATCCTGTAAATTTTTTTAAATCAAAATGTCTTAAGCATTACCCGATAACATGACAATTATTATTTTTAGTACTTTTGGGTTATAGCGGCCCCTGACAAAGAATTGCCAAGGGAGGGACAGAGATATAGCGTCAAATTAGGTGTAAAATATCGTCAAACATTTGCAGTCTTAAAAAAGCAGCTCATGTTTATGCTGTCATCATATTAATTTTTCTTTGATATTCCAGAACATATTTTCACATGTTTGTTTATTTTTTAAATTGTATGCTGCATTGTTTTTACTTTAATCGCTTGCATTTATTTTTTATAAATATAGAAAGAATCTTTGATTTACCGAGTACTCAGATGAATGCAATCTCATTTTTTCAAAAGCGAGGGCTTTTACCCAACAAACAACTATGCAAAAATAGCCATAATTTGAAACTATATTACCAATGTCAATGATGAAGCTATATGGAGATGCAACGCAAAAGGTTGTAAAAAAAAAAAAAAAAAACCTTTGTGTTGGAAATTGGTTTGAGAATACCATTACTGTTGGGCAGGGGAATTAACATCCATAAAACGGGTAAAAAACAGCTACATATGAGTGAAAATGTGGCATTTGATTGGAATAGTTACATGAGGAAAGTGTGTTCCCTACCCTCAATATGACGATTTAATGGACAAATTGGTATTTCTAGTAAAATTGTCGAGATCGATGAAAGTTTGTTTGTACGTCAGAGAAACAACAGCGGCAGAAATAGAAATACTAGTATGCTGATGCAAAAAATTTGTGAACATTTAGAAGATGGATCAACAATCTGACTGCTGGAAAGGATACAATTCAGAGGAGTTTGAAAAAGCAGATTGCAATTACTTTACATGAATACAGTTTTGTTGATCCAACAACAGGTATTCATACACAACATGTTGAAAGAATGTGAGGTTCTGCTAAATGATGTAATAAAAAACTATGAGGCACAGCTCACTATCACCTCGAATCATATTTTATAGAGAATTTATGTGAAAAAAATACCTAGGGGGAAAAAAAAAGTTTTTTGATGAATTATTAAAAGCAATTTCTGAAATATGGCCTATAATGTAAGGCGTAACATTAAAAAGTTGTTAATTCTTGTGAAACATTTTAAGAAATTGTTATGAATTTGTCACAAAACGTTGTAATATATTCTTATTAATATAAAATATTGTATTATTTAATGCAATGGTATTTATTTTTATATTTCTATTATATGTGTGTACTTCGTTCGTGCTTCAGGAGCTTGGCTATGACCTTGATGAAATTGACTGCAATTTGACAATCTTAATTATGGGAGCCACTATAACCCAAAATTACCTTATTTTTTTAAATGGGGAATAAAAAATGCAGTGTGATGTTAAATATTGATTATCTTTCTTTTTCTCTCTGTTCTTTTGATTGTTTAATGAATTCTAAGACTTTTGAAATAGCCTTCTTTTATCTTAATAAATATTCAAGAATGTGTGTGTGTGGGGGGGGGGGTATCATTCATTATCTGTCTCTTCATTCATTATCTGTTATTATATTTTAGATGTTTAATATATTCAAGATCTTAGACTTATTTCATTTTTGTTATTTTCAGGTTTACCAAAATTTTTCTTATACGGAGATAATGTGTCATTTTCTTACAAAAGTAATAAGAGGTCTGGTTTTACATTGGCTTTGAATGAAGTTAAAATTAACACATACTATGAAAATCAGGATCAGATTCAGGTATTTCAATCAGTTATGTTTTTAAAAAAAATAAGATTTGTCTAATTAATTTTAAAATTATAAAACCAACTTAAGTTATTCTCTACCACTAATTGTCCCCATTTTTTTTTTCTCTTTCAATTCTTACTTTAGATTTGAACTCATAACTTTGAATTCTGGCAACCATAGCATTATCTGTAATCAGCATTTTTACATTTTCCTGCACTGAGCATAGTTTACTACTATTGCACATAATTAATGTCCAAAGTTTGAAGATCAGTTGCTTTGGGCATTAACATGCACTTTTGGATCATGTCCATTATTGACATGTGTTGCCCAATAGTCATTACTTCATTGAGAAATGCACATGTATAAAATGCTATAATTATGAATTATTCGCGCAATCACAGTCTATAAATAAATAATTTGAATTTTTTATGTGGTAAGAGAAATTGTCTATACCAGAAACATTTTCAAATTTTGTAGCTTTATTGACCCTGTTTATAAAGATTGTAGATAATATGGTAGTCCCTCTTTATATTGCACTTCTTGGAAGACAAGAAAAAATGTGATATAGTATTTGATTGTGCAATGTAACCAGGATTCTTACGGCTGATCCCCATTGTGCCAAATTGCGACAAAATGTTTCATTTGGTGAGAAAACAAAAGATTAAAATTAGCAAATTGTGAGAAAAGATTTGTTAACGATTTTTTAATCAATGTTTCATGATGAAAATATTGCTAACATTATTTTCCTTTGGCTGTAGTTCTTCTTTTTTCTTTTTTTTTTTTTTTGCTGAATAGCCAAATTGCTAACGTTAATCAAAAGCCAGCAAGAATTCTTTATGTAACGTAGACCATTGAGAAAATTAAGAAAGTTTATAACTTCCAAATAAATACTTTGTATATGACTGCAAAAATTAGTTTATATGCATTTTACAATTTTCTTAATAAAATTAACAATTGTGAATAACACTTACCACTATTATCACAATCACTATCTACATGTAGATGCTTAAAAACTGCAGAAAAGTAATTAGAGCTTTTTTAACTCACAGGCTGTCAAAGTCTGAGAGCTAATGTGCCCGCCGGTTCTGAATGTATGTATGTATGTACGTAACGCGATAACTCTTGATAAAAATAACCGTTTTGCTTCAAATTTTGTTTATAGGTTCATTATGATAAGTTGCTTCCCTGATTAGTTTTGGGGGTTCATTGGTTAAGTATAAAGGGGGAAACGCGGGGCTAACTTCCCCTTAAATTTGATAAATGGGTTTTTCATACAGAATTATCTGATTTTCTTCAAATTTTGTGTATTGGTTCATTGTGATAAGGCGCTTCCCTGATTAGTTTCGGGCGTTCATTGGTTAAGTATAAAGGGGATACGGGCGGGGGCTAATCCCCCCCTCTTAATTTTGATAGATAGGTTTTTCATGCTGAATTATCCAATTTTCTTCAAATTTTGTATGTAGGTTCATTGTTATAGGGCGCTCTCCTTATTAGATTTAGGGCTTCATTGGTTAAGTATAAAGGGGGAAACGGGGGATAATCCCCCCCACTCCCCTTAATTTAGATAAATGGGATTTTCATGCAGAATTATCCAATATTCTTCAAATTTTGTACATATGTTCATTGTAATAAGGGGCTTCTCTGATTAGTTTTGGGGATTCATTGGTTAATTATAAAGGGGGGGGGGAAGCGAGGGGATGAACCCCCTTAATATATTGTGGATTTCTTTATTTTTGGAGGGGCTGATTTCCAATTCTTTTAAATAAGAGTATAATATACAATTAGTGTGAATAGCCTGTGAGCTCAATGCCTTCAGTTTATCTGGGCAGTTTTCTTTTTTTTTTTTTTCTTTTTGGGAGGTGGAGAAAAAGAGGGATATGTCTGAATGAGCAAAATGAAGCAGTACAATATGACTAGGGGCTACAATACATTGACTACAATATATTAAAATTTTTAAGGTGTCTGTTAAAAAAAAAAAAAAAAAATGTTTGATACAATGACAATTTTAAAGGTTATAACATAAAACTGTATACTTTAATATTCAAACTTCATGGTGGTTGGCCTATTTCAATAAAAGTTAAAGCCTAGAGCAGGGCTTGCAAACATATGGTATGTGCATCTAAAGCAGGATTGGATTGATTTTGCCCAACCCAATAACTATTGTGTGCATGCATGATGCTGAAAAAAATACTTCTGTGTTCATATTTTGAAATGGTTTCCATATCTTATGGTGTGTGTATATATACAGTGAAACCTCTCTGTAAGGGCCATCTGCCGTTCCTTTGAAAATTGGCCCTTATGAGGGGTGGCCCTTGAATAGGAGTGACAAAAAAAAAAGGAAATCAAAACCTATATAGGTGAAAAACTGTTTATTAACATTTTCAAACTCTATACATGATTGAAAAAAATTTCTATTGAAGTTTGTTTACTTTTCATAATTTTTTCGCAGACAATTTTGGTTTCTAATGATTCTTTTACTTTTTGGAACAAATTACTTAAATTTGCATCATTATTAATGCCTTATAATGAGATATTAGTTGATTTATTTCTGTTAGCGTTTCCTGACTGGATATATTCACAGCTGCAGACTCATTATCATTATCTGAATCCGATTGAACTCCTGAAATAAAAATTTAAAAAAAAAATCATTACACCTATTTAGGATTTAAGGTACATGTGAAAAAAAAATGGCCTTTATGAGGGGTAGGTGCAAATAGGAGTAAAATTAACATTATGTCTATGGGAAAAATTTTCGTTCCTAAAAATATTTGCCCTTAATTGAGGTGGCCCTTGAATAGGGGTGGCCTTTAAAAGAAGTTTCACTGTATATATATATATATATATATATTATTTCAAAGTACTCAGTCCTAAATGGAAAAGATTTTATGCATAGTATTTATACATATAATGCTTAAATTTTCATTCAAATATGCTTATATTTAAAAAAGTAGACACTAGAGTGCAGATGCTCTGCACAGGATCAACTAGTAAACCATATTTCCAAATCAAAAAGTCATCAGAGTAATGGCTGATATATATAGAAAAATCATGCTTTAATTTTTATTTAATTTTTTTTAATTTTTTTTTTACTATTTAATACATGAAAGTGACCGATTCTAATAACCAGTGTTTCATATAAGCAGCATATACTGCAATACAAATGTCTCTAATTTCAGATTATCAATATGCTTTATGTTTATTTTGCTTTCTTTTCACCATTTTCTTTGTTTCTCATTACTATATTTATTTTAGTACAATAGGTTGAAAATGTGACTATCATCTTTGATTATTCACCAAGTTATGTAAGATTTTTATTGGTTTTCCTGGATAAAAACAAAAATTTGAGTTACTTTTTTTTTAATACCCTTCTACCCTAATTAACTCTTAATTATTTTTGTATGTATAAGTTTAGTATGTCATAATATTACTATTAATATATATATATATATATATATATTTATTTGGCATGCACACATCAAAAAGTTTACCATCCCTGACCTAGAGGGACAGACAAATAAACAAATATTCTATTTTTTTTTTATCCTATGTCGGTCTATCTTGAACATGAGACATTTTCAATGAAAAAAATAATTATCAAAAATCAAAGACTCCATTCAAAAGTTATACATTGAACATACATAAAAAAAGAAAAAGTTAAATTAAATAACCTTCTTTTTTTTTATACACTAATTAATTTTTTAGCAGAGCTGAAATTGATAATTCACATCCTTTGTATTTCTTTTTTTTTTATTCTTTTAAATTTATTAAAAAATAGTATTTGTTATGTTATTGATAGTTTAAGCAAGAATTATTTTATTTTCATGTTCTTAATTTTCTAAGAATGTCAAGATTAATTTAAGAAAGAGACCATCATGATATTATTATAATGCATTTAAAATTTCATAATATTATTATTATTATTATAATTATTATTTATTTTAAAGTTTTTTCTTGCTTTTTTTTTTCAGAAAAATCTTGTTGAAACACTTGAGTTGCAGTTGCAAAATTCTGTTTCTACTCTTGAAGGTGATGTCCCCTTATTTGTTCCCAAACCAGGGGTTGAACTCATCCATGCTCATGCAAAACTTTTTGAAGGTCATTTAAAAAATTCAGGTAACAAAATTTTGTTTTAACCATTTGACCAGTGTGAGGATTTTGCACTGCAGTCTAATATTTTTTAGCAATATCTAATATTTTTTAGATGCAGGTTTTAACTTCTAAAGAAAAATTAAGAATAACAATATCTCCAGACGACATTAGTCAAATCAGAATATCATCTCCATTTTTTACATCAAAGTTGTAGTAAAAACTGATCCAATAGCAAAAGGTCAGCACAAAAAAAAAATATATAAATAAAAAAAAATAAAATAATAATAATAACAATCCTATTTTAACTGCATTAGAGGATGACATCATCCTCTTCGGGAAAAACACGGGACAAAGAAAGATAAATTGGATACATATAAAATAAAATTTAATATAACAGCATACATTTTAGGCTACATGTAAAACATCACTGCTTCGATCGATCAGTGGTGTCTTTTTCTTCTGAACAATTCAATTTTGTTTTTTAATCATACATGTGGTGACGTCCCACTTTATCTTTTTTGTAATGTTTGTTTATTTTTATAATCATTGTTGAACACGATATAATGCAGTATTTTATTTTTGTGGCAACATTGATTTGAGTAAAACTTTCGTTTCATTTATGAAAACAATGCTCATTTAATTTTTAATTCACTGCAATTTTTAATCAAAAAACATGTTGTAGTGAAAAGCTGGGTTAGGAGATAAAGCAAACAGAGATTCTTAAAATGCCTAAATTAAGACAGAAAATTAGAATAAATGTTTACTCTAAATCCCACTCCAACTCCTCAATACAGGTCGCGCGTATAGTGGAAGCACCAAATACGATGTTAAACCTAGCACTAAGAAAATTTAATGAAAACTCTAAAAATTATAACTTATCTGAAAATTGAAGAATTTGAAATTTACTTCAATGTAAAATATGAATTATATTTGCTAATTAAAAGATACTTATTTTCATAATAATCTTAACTTTACGATGAGATGAAAATATCTGAAAAATAAATAGAAAAGATACAACTCACCCACAGAATGAAGATAACCGAAGTAATAGTAAATGAATCATTTTATTTCAAACAATATATTTAATTCACTTTCACCATATATATACCACTTCATAGATGTTAATTAATTACTCAATTATCGATATATGTATATTTATCCATCAGGATTTCAGTTCAAATCTACATCGTTTTTGAATCTTAAATGAATATTCACTAAATTAAAATAATCCTTATCTTATTAATATTTCACCAATATTTTATACTTCTAACTTGAGGAAAAAGGTCTCTTAAATAAAACAGGCTGTCTTGCGATTACAAGTTATCTTTTTAATTGTTCTATGGTCTTAAAATAGTTCATAAGATTATTTATATATTTATTCTTGCTGTATTCGTTGGAACTTGAATTATCTAATGAGGAACACGAATGGAGAAATTGTAGATGAATCTTTGTCATTCACACCAAGATGAAGAATCGATAAGGTTGTAGATAGTGTGCGATGCTGTATATCTATATATATATTATGATGTGCAGATTATCTCTTATGTTACCGAGAGAATATTTATTCCCGCTGGAACTTAGATTTTATGAAATGAGGAGGGACATGGAGGTAAAGTTAACAAGAACAGGCATTTATGTAGGGATGACAAATTGATGAGATGGACGACAGTATGGTATATTAGCTTCATGGCAAAATGATGTTGTTTCTATAATATGCAGTGCAGATTGGATCCAAAGGTGCCGAAATAATATTTAAAACTTCATCTTCAAACTTGCGATCAAAACTTCATGAACTATAATAACTAGATTAAATATTAAAAGTACATTCACTGAATTATATACAAAAATTTTGACATAATGTCAGGCCTTACGGCCCTGCCACAGCGTTTTTCTCTCCCAACTACATCTTTATTTTAGTAAAGCAAAGCAACAGACTGACTCAATTTGAATTTTAACTCCACCAAGTCAACTCACACACACGCCAAAACTATCCAATCAGAAGAGTCGAAAAAATCCTCTTCTTCTTTTCGTACGGCTTCACTCTCAACCGTAACTGCTAAAAAGCATTAGTGCTACAACTCAACTCCACACGCGAACTATACTGGCGAAAGGAAAACACTTACTCCCTAGCAACAAGTAGCGGAAATTAAGATCTTTCTTTCGCGAATGTTCCAGAAAGAATTTGAATTCCCCTTTTTCCCCACTGAAAAAAGCACCCCCTAACCTTGGAATGTCCACTCGAACGACCCCTACACCAAAATGGGTGACAATTACCTCTTAAGTTGTTGTTTTTTGAACGCACGAAGATGCGATTCAAAATGGCCAGGCATCATAGTGAAAGCAAACGACGTAAACATTGAAATAAGAGAAAATGTTTAAAAAATCATATCTGCCACGATTTACGTTGAATCTTGCTAGGATTTTGGCAGACTGCATAATTAATTATGTTTAGTCTTTTGAATCAATTTTAAAACAAAAATAATTAATATTTAAAAAGTAGAAATTATATATTTTAACTTAGAAGAAAAAATCGCGGTACTTTACCGGAATCAATGTCAACAAACGGAAATCTTTAATTCTCTCTCCAGAGATTTCAATGCATGATTATAATTTAATTTACAAGTGATTATTGATATTGATTTTTAAAAAGTGATTTAATTAGAGAAGTTATTTTTAATTAATAATAATATCTTAGAAGCAAAGTTAAAAAGATTAATTTTAAAAAGATAGAAAATATTTACTGTTTAAATAATAACGATTAAATAATTAATTTAAATGTTAATTAATATGAAAACTTTTAATTAATGATTAATAAGGATTAAATATTTAATTTAAGTAAAATAATTAATGAAAACTATTGAGTTTAAAAGTATAAATGGAATGTATCATAACACATGTTTTAACTAAATGTGAGTGTACTATGTCAGTAGCCGGTTCAAAACCTTTCGAATGATACCTCATTCATAATGTTGCTTTTTGTAAATGCACTAGCTGACCCGCCCTGCATTGCCCAAGCCCATGATAAAATTAAACAAACCTAAATTTTGTATGATTTTACATCTTCAACCTAATTTAGTAGGAAAATATTTATTTAAAAGTGCTGCACACGCGAGAAAAATTCCTTATTTCCACTTTCAGCCAATAGGGGTGCATTCTGATATAAACGAACCTACGACACATGTTCCCGCCGAAAAAGGATATTGACAACAGAAATAATATATATGATAAGCTTTTTTTGTCATTGTCTATCTTAAAAATATTTGTGTAGTTATGGAGCAAAAATCCTTATTTGACTTTAAAAGAATGAGAAAACATTGCTGTAGATTTCAGAGCAGTTAATCAAGACATTAATTAGAGCAAACAGCTACAATAAGACCTGTTAAGTTGATTACTCTTGTATGTTATCCACCTGTCTAAGTCGACCTCTTGAATGAGTGCATCAAATATGTTCTTATAAATTTGGAATCTTTATCATTTGTCCATCTATTTAAATTGACCTGAAAAGGGTTGCACCATGTTAGTGGTCCACTTGCAGAATTTTCACTGTACTGACAATGAAAAAGCATAGCAATTTTGCTTTTTTTCTCCTGTTGGTGTTTATATGCTCTGCCTTACTTGATGAGAGGATGTGTTAATTAATTGTTCCTGAAATGATAATCATGTTCTCAGCATGGCTCAAGAGTATATGGCACCCCCTAGGCAATTTCTTTCATTGATGTCCCTTTATCCATGAAAAATAATATAAATAAAAAAAATGAATTGTTATTAGCATTTCAGAAAAAGGCCCCTACATTGTACCTAAGCCTAGAGCTGTCCCTGTATGTGTTTATGGAGGGTAAATAAAGAAATTTACTTGATATTTTAGCTTCCATTTTGTCTTCATTATGATAATTATTTTGATATTTTACTTACTGCAATGATTCATTACAATTTTCGATGCTTTACTATAGTCAAATTACTGTTTAAAAATGTAAACAAAATAGTGACCAGAAGTCTGTAAAATTCTAAACTCCATCACTTGAAAGCCCTGGTCCCAAGTTGTGGGGATTTGAGAGTCTACTGTATTTCAATTCGTTTCTCCTCTTCAAGGTCACATGACCCAAAGTGCCAAGCAGGCCCGCGATGGGTAATTTAAAAAGGGTTAGATAAAAATTTTACAGGTAGCAAGATACAGTATCAGACTTACAGTATTTCTTCCTGCTGAAATACTTTTAAAAAAATCTTTTTAAATAAAATATCCTTAGGAGAATTGTTGTCATTATTGTTAATTACTGTTAGTATTTTTATTAGCTTCATGAATAATATGTTATGTTTTTATTACAATTTTAAATAGATCTGGATTCTGATCCCAGTTTTGCAAAGCAGTGTGTTGATGTTTGGAATCTGTTAGTCTCTTTATGGGGCAAAGTTCGTGGTATAGATGAAGAAGGTAAATTTTTCCATCTCTTTAATTTATTTTGTGAATTATTGGTATTTTGGAGTATTGTAGCATTGCAAAAATATTTTTTATATTTTGAATACTAAATTTTACAAAGGACTATCTCTGAAGAATATATTAGGGGAGGACACTGGTTTTCTGCATTTTCTGATAGCTTAAAGTGTATAGAATATAGCCCAAAGGCAAAATTTCTAAATTTGAATTATTACAAAAGTTACACCGACAAATATGCTGCTGTAACTAATTGCTTTTTTTACTTGATTGCTTGAATTTTTCGAGAACTGCTTGACCAATTTCCTTTAAATTTTAATACAAATGTTCAGAATTGAATTCTCTAAGGCACTATGTAGAATTTAATTTATATATATATATATATATATATATATATATTTTTTTTTTTACAAGTATTTTACTTTGTCCATTTTTGTTGAACCAGCTTAATTTTTTTTTTTATGTTGCCATTGTTACAAATATTTAAATTTTGATAAAATCCTATTCTACCAGGCTCGGACTAGCCCATGAGTCCGAGGGAGTACTTTGCACCTTTAAGTCAATTCAATATTTTTTTCTTTGCTATACAGATACATTCTGATTACTAAATTGTGTACTAAATTTTGAGGATTCCTTTATAGCTTGTCATCTATACTATTATATAAACAGGAAACAGTGACTGACTGACTCATCATCAACGCCCAGCCGAAACTACTAAAGTCAGGTACATGAAATTTGGACTGTAGATTGCTGTTATGGCCTAGGCAAGCAATAAGAAAGGATTTTTGAAAATCCTGTTAATGATGAATTTTGCCTGAAAATTTTGTTAATTCTTAAATGGCAATTTCTTCTGTCAGAGGATTTATTTAATTATTTTAAAATTAGTAATTTTTTTAATGTATGATAACTAATGCAACTGTAAGCTTATAAAATTTTTCATTTTTGAGACGTGTATGTGTTTATATGATTCGGCAAATTTTTGGGGAATTACTTGCATTTCAAGATAGTTTCTAATTTTACACAACTAAAGTAAGTGGAAAATGAAATATTGTTTTTTTATATATGACTAGCAGCTAAGCCTGCTGCGCTGGTCCATTTCCCATATGAACCTTGAATCAAACGAAATGGTGAATTTGACCTTGTATTGATTCTAAAGTAATATGGACCTTCACCTGAAAAGTCCTTCTGCATTGCTAGAACAATGCGAATGCCATTGTATTATGCTATTATGTACGCTATTATATTATGCATTAGACAAAATTCATGCTATTAAGAAGCAACCTTTTTAGTTGATCATTTATAATAGATTTTGGTAGGGACATGTGACCAACAGCAATTAAAAGGTTCTATAGTCACCACACTACTAAAAAAGAGAGCATTACAATTATTTCAGAGATTGACCATTTGAACTTAAATAATGTTCAGGTTATTCATTTTCCTTTTTTATTTCTTGAACTCCAGGCATCTTCACTTGGCAATAAGTGTGATTCTGGCAGCTTAAATACAATCTCTACATTACATTATATTTCATAATATACATCTTCTTCTGGCTGGTCGTCTACAATTTTCTATCTTTGTATTCCAGTAGAGTAAATACAGACAAAAATGTAATAAATTATTTGCACATAAAGAACAGTGTTTAACTTTCCTACTTAAAAGAAATGTGAATCATAAAAAAGTGGATTTTTAAAGCTGAATTGTTTGAGTAAAGTTAAAATAACGTCATTTTCACTGACTGTTCATTTTATATACCAGTTCCAATCATGTTACCATTGACCAAGAAAAACATCGATAACTGATTCTAGCATAAAAACAAACCTCTATGCAACCAATAAAATCTTCTTGATCTTCCATAATCGAATCTATTGTGAAATTTGACATAAAGTATTAAAAGGGTTTGCAACGATAGTGTTACAAATGTACCAGAGTTAGCTACAAAACAAAGTTAATTACTTACATTAAATAATGTCATTGCTGTTGACTGAATTATAGATCTTTCCCCAACAAAACTCTTTGAGAATGATAAATAAAGTTAGTTATGCAAAATTTTTAGCAATAATAATTTTGGCAAATACTTTTACCGAAGATTTTTTTTTTTTTAAATTTCCCTAATGAGCATAATAACACAGTGAAATAAATAGGCTTGCTATTTCTTTTATTTTCAAGATTATTCTTCAGTCTGTTGCCCGAATAAACCCAATAATGAAAAAAATAATTAATTTGTCACTTAAGTTAGCTGCTAGTACTGTGTGTCAACCGAAATTGCTTTATAATGATCAAAATTTTATTTAATCCAAATTTCAGATGCATTTTTATTTGTTCCCAGGACGTTTTGAGCAAGTAATTTGCTTTGTAAAAATAGTAATAGCAATAATGAGCTTTTGTTAATGGAATCTTCGGAAATATATTTTAATATATCATAGAAAAACATTTTCAAAAATCTACTTTTTTTTTTTTTTTACTCAACTAAAGTTATAATGTTTGAACCATCTTTTTTCTTTTATTATAAACTACATTTTTTTTAATGTCTGTATTTGAATATCTATATATATATTTGTCTTACGTGGTGCGGAAATAGGGCTGAATTTCTAACTTATCGTTGGCAACAACCGTAGTTTCCAGAGCTCAGACCAATGAACAGACGATTGTGTTAGCTCCTCTTCCAATATGGCGGTCAATGTCAGAGAAGTGAAACTCAAGCTGGCAATTATTAAAAATAAAATAATATGAACGTAATCCAAAGCGTCTGAGGTGATTCCTCATTTTAATTTTGAGTAATATTGTTAATTTCAAATGAATTCTCAACTCTTATTTAGAATTTTACGAATTTCACTCACACAAAAAATCGGAGATAATAAAATATAAACTTTCTTGAGTGCCCCTGCTGCCATCTGTTGCTTTTTTATTGAAGTAAAAATAATTTCTTTTGCAGAAATCTATAATCAATTAGAAAATTAGAATAGTAAAATGTCGAACGAAATTTAAACGATCATTGATGATAAACTATCTTCCTACCACATAGTTTTTTTTTTTTTTTTTTTAATGAATTTAAGCCGTGCTATACAATATTATAGGTGCAATAAGTTTTAAACTAATTATGTTTCCAAGATCCTTTTTTCATAGTATTTAACTGAATCAACTAAATGAATTTTTAGTCGTGTTTTCAACGGAGTTTTCAATTACTTTTTTACATTAAAAAAATTGTCAATTTTATATGTTCAAATGATTTATTGTAGTACTTATTCCGGCTAGAATTACTAGAAAACTACAAAGGGACGAGCGAGCGAAGCGAGTTGTCACCGCGTAGCGGTCTCAATGTGAATTGTTTTGCAATTCACGGGAGGTTGGCGAGCGTAAGCGAGTAGGGGGCTGAGCCCCCTAGTAATAGTCTAAGATTGTTAGTGATCATTAATGTTTCTATTCTGTATTCTATGGCTTGTGAACATATAGTAATGTAAAATTAAAATATACTGTAAAATTTTCTCATAAATATCTATGCAGTATTCATTAAATGAATCTTAATTGTATGTTAAGAAAAAGCGGAATCTTTTGCAGAAATTCAGTCAAGCTGGGCTTAACCTGATTTCATTGATTTTTACATGGGCTGAACCGTGAACTGCAAAATCATAAACTTGCTGGTCCCAGACCGAACTTTTAGTTTTTACAATGGCCCGTCCTGGAAATTCTGGCCCCTTGCAGACTTCTATCTGTTACACAAATTAAGGTTTTTCCTTATATTTTTTATATATGTGATGTGTAAACTTTATTTTTGAGATTACGTTTTTATTTTATCTTTTTTTAAAGGGGAATGGGGTCATGTTGTCATAATGATAAAAAATTTCGTTAATTGTTGACATCTGAAAATTATTTCATCCCGAAAAGTACATCAGAGGATTCTCAGTGGATAAGAAAAAAAAAAAAACCCTGAAAAAAGTGTTTTATTGAGTAAAAAATTACTAAAAATGAATTGCAAATTTGAACAATTTTCGAGAATTTAGCAATAGGTGTTTTGAGCTTATTATCTAGTTGTTGGTTGAATGATGGAACCTAACAGAAAATAATTGCTTTGCCCATCTCTATAGACTTGCCATATTTGATTTTGGAAGGAGGTTCCTGATTTTTTTCAAGCTTTCCCACGCTACTTATTTTTCTCCCAATTTACTGATACATTTTAAATCTGTTATTCTATCCTTAATTGTGCAGCTATTGAGGAATTGAAAAAATATAAACCATATATTTTCCTCTTCTGTGATTAATCAGTTGTAGTTAACATTTGATTGTGAAAAACCAAGTACAAATAGAATCTATCCTCAAAATTTTATGATTGTTGCTATGAGCAAATTTTTAATATTAATCTTAAATAATGAAAAAGCTGCTATTATTATTATTATTAGTATTTTTTGTAGTGTAACCATGGCGTATTTAATCTTGATTGTAATTGTCTCTATTAAGAATTTTTAAGATCTTCATTATTGTTTTATATATATTTGTGAAGAGAGAAAATCTGTCTCCCCTCATTTTCTTTTTTTAGTAGGTTAGGGACAGTAGGTTTAAAATTCTTTTAAAGTATCCTAAATGTAATTCACTTAGTTAACTATTCCTTTTACTTATTAGAAGCATAAACAATGTTTATTTGAGTAACAGTCTTACATATACAGTGGAACTTCCCTTTAACGAAGTCCCTACTTGACGAAGTTTTCTACTTAACGAAATTTTCTGCAGAACTTTGACTTTGAACACTATTATCATGTAAATTAATCTCCATATTACGAAAAATATATTCTATATAACGAAGTTTATTCCACTTTTGTACGTGTACAGAATACAAACTAAGATGTTCTGTTGCGATAGATATGCGAATTTCTTTCAGTGCATTGTATGAAAACGAACACTTTTAAATAATTTCCATTCTGGTTGGTGCTAAATAAAACATTTTTTTTTTCAGACTAAGGAAAACACTTGTTATCATTACTCTCCCACACCAGATTTCCAGCGCTGACAGTTGGGGGAAGTCAAAATCACCTTTTTACATTCAATGATATAGAAGATGCAGTGACGCAATGGCGTCAGATACATTGAAACAAAAAAATATCAATTAGAGTCAGACAGTTACCATTCTGAACTTCCATTTCTGATAGAAAACTGCTTTGGACATCCACAAGAATGTGCTTCAAAATTCAAATCAAACAACATCAAAGTTATTTTTTTTGTTCCTGCCAATACAACTTCTAAACATCAGCCATTTGTCTAAGGAATAATAAAAAATCTTGAAGTACATTATCAAAAAAGACAGAAAAAGACAATGTAGTGAAAACATTAGTTTGAAAACCTGTGTATCAGAGCTGATGAAAGCTTGAGCCAAAGCTTGGGAATGTGACGTGATTTCATCGACCGTACACAACTGTTTTGTAAAAGACGGAAACATAATTGAAACTGAATAAAATACCTCTAAATCTAACACCTGTTTGTCATATCTGAAGGAAAAATTTCATGAATTTAAGTTGATTTCTATTTAACGAATTTTCTTCATAACGAAGTTTTTAAGTGTAACGATGAGACTTCGTGAAATGGAAGTTTCACTGTATATATTTTTTATCTTCATGTATTCATTTAAAATTAATTACATCTATCTGATACATGTTTACATTTAAAAAAGAAAAAGTTTCTGATTTCTTAAAAATATATTCTGATAAAGCTTGGCAACACTGTAGTTAAATTCTTGTATATTGTTTTTCTTAATTTGGCTCATTGGTGTTGAAGCAGCTATTGATGAAATTGTATTAATAAAATGACAGAATTTTTAACACATAAAATATTCATATATATATATATATATATATATATATATATATATATATATATTAAAATATTGAAATTCTATTTATAATCAAATAGTAGTTAAATTCTTGTATATTGTTTTTCTTAATTTGGCTCATTGGTGTTGAAGCAGCTATTGATGAAATTGTATTAATAAAATGACAGAATTTTTAACACATAAAATATTCATATATATATATATATATATATATATATATATATATATATTAAAATATTGAAATTCTATTTATAATCAAATTTTAATTAATTTCCCATTTAAAATATGTACTAACTTTTAATATCTAATTCTGAATCTGCACATAGAAAATTATTTTGTTGGCCCAATAAATATTACTTTCAGATATCAAATCCAATTTAACTTTAAGATTAAAATGCAAAATCAGCGCATGTTCCTTTTAATTGTAGTTTTGGTGTACCCAGATTTCTCTGGTGGTCAGTATCCCAAACGTCAATCAAAAAACTTCTAAAGTCTAAAGTTAAAGTTAGCGACCATCCTCCCTCTACAGGAAAAAAATACAAGTTCTCTATCAAAAGTCGGCAACACACTTGAAGAACATAGAATTTGAGATATTCAGTCTTCTCAAGAACCCATGATGGGAAATAATTATACAACTCTCAGGGCCTCTGAATAATAGACTGATCTCCAAAGAACTATTGTTGTATCGTAAAATTTTTAATAAAATAAATTCATCGAAGTTCCAACTCAAGTATTTCTATCTAGTTAGATCTTATTTTATACATATACATAAAGGAAAGGAAATAGGGGAAAAAAATAATAATTAATTTAAATTTCTAGAATTTAACAGTTTATAACAATTGTCATATAAATAACCATGATATCTTAACTAAGAAAAATACTCTCCAAGAAGATATTTTATATAATATTTTATTTCCATTAAAATTTTTAGATGTGTCTAGTTATGCCCTTCAGATGGCTAGAAGAGAAGCTGTGTCATCTTGGCTTATTAAATCGTCTGAAGGCAGTGTAGCAAAAGCAATAACTAATCTTACTCAGGTATGTGTTTCTATTAGTGTTTAATTTAGTTATAGAACAGGAGTTTTCAACTATTGGCTCACATTAGTTTTTTGAAATGCTTAATTTATGCTGCAGTTAATGTTTTCTCTGAGAAACAAAAAGTGTTTAGTTGCAAATAATATACAGGGTGTACACAAATGAATATCCTAACTTTACAGGGCTATTAAAAGAAAACAAAAAAAAAACCTTGTTCATCGGAAATAAAAAATAACAGTTGAAAGTTTACGAAGATGGCGATAGATGACACGACCTTGCTCTTCATCAATGGCCTCCTTGCAGCCCATTGATTGTCCATGTGATTTTTTTTTTGTGGGGCCTCATCAAAGTTCAAGTGTTTGTTCCACCACTACCAACTGACGTTGATGAACCGAGAACACTCATATCTGCAGCCATTCAAAGAGTCACACTGGACATGCTGAAAAAAGTGTAGGATGAGTTATTGTATCGCCTCGATTTATTTGTGTTCTGGAGGGGCTCACATAGAACACTTATAACTGTGTTGAATTTAAACTTTCAACTGGTATTTTTTATTTCCAATGAACAATAAGGTTGTACTTTTTTGTTTTCTTTTAATAGCCTTGTAAAGTTGAAATATTCATTCCTGTACACCCTGTATTTTTCTTACAAATTCAATGATGTTCATTTAATAATGCATTTAAATAATGTATTTTTCTATTCATGTGAGTGTCATATTCATTAAAATTGTTGCAATACCACTGATGATATGGCTCACTACTTAATTCATGTAACCATTTGTGGTTCGCTGATATTTTTGATGGAAATCCTTGTTGCAAACCCTACTGTGAAGTAAGCAGTCAGTATAATAACTTTGACTTAAAGTTTTTATCACCTGCTAACTGTGCAACACCTTGTAATAAACATGTATTTTTTTTTATTATTTAAAGATTTTAATAATTTAATCCAGAGTTTGTGCTAAACTTAAAAATCTGGGAGTGAAATTTATTCACTTTTGGTGGAATTGAATATAATATTTTTAAAGAATATCATCACTTAAACAAAATTAATTAATAATTAAAAGTCTTAAGAATGAGGTAAATAATGTCTTATTTCATAAAACTGAAATAAATAAATAAAACTTTTTTCCCTTTTGGAAACTTCACCCTTTTTACTGTCATAATTTTATGATTATTTTTACAGGATAACTATTTGGGCAAAATATTCTTATACATGACCTCCCTCCGCATTTCTGATGCTGTCAAACTTGCTCAACAACATCAAGATTATCGCATGTCTTTGCTGCTCTCTCAAGCTGAAGGCCCTGCAATCGTGCGTAAATGGTTGTGCAACCAACTTTTAAGTTGGGAACAGAATGGAGTATGTCCTTTTTTTAAACACTCTATTTTATCAGTTTTCTATTTACTATATTTGTCTTCTTTATTAATACTTTATATCTGTGTTTTGATGGCTGTATATTATGAGAGTACATTTTAGGGCTGTACCAAAAATTGCATTTCTCTTGCTCATTGTGGATAAGAATCTTTTCAGCTTCGGCAGATTTTTCTTTCTTTTTTTAAATTTCTGTTCTTTTCCTTCTTATGCTCATATTCTCACATAGTTTAAAGCCTTTTTTTTTTTTAAATATGGTGTTCTATTTGTTATTTTGCAATAACTATAGTTAAACAAATAATTAAAATCATAACATGCTGCAAAAGTAAATTTATAATGCTGTTCCTTATTTTTACTGATCTAAATTGATTCTGCAATAATATTTTTTTCTGTGTTTCATCACTTATCCCTCTAAGATAAGGTCTGCCAAGTTTGCCTGCAAGACTCAACCGGAAGGCTAAGAATACAGAATTAGCTAAGGAGTTTTTTCATTTGCTTAAAGCTTTAGGTTAAAGTTAATGTTAAAGTTAAATTTACAGTCAAGGTTGATAAGGTTTGAGGTCTGAATTTTGATGTTGGAGTTTTCAACCTGAGAGAATTGAACACTTGCAGGCATCGTTATGTACATACATGTGTGTGTGTGCAAATATTTTATGAATACCAATATATTTTTTATTTTAAATATGACATCATTTTATGAAATAACTATGTAGTTTTTAAGCATATGAAAATTGCAACAATAGTTACAGCATCAAAATTCAATTTTCGAGAAATCACATTTTCTAAAGCATAAATTAGCAGTAAAGATGATTGTAGAAGAATCACTTATTTTAAATTCACTGTCCTGTAGATTTTGATTTTTCTTGCTGGAGGTTCTAGATTTGGGATTGTGGTTCTCGGGACAGCTTAACGTATGCAAAACTTGAAAAATACAATAATAATAACATAAAACATAAGAAATATATGAAAGAATTGGTAACAAAATAATATGGTTTTAAAGTTCTGTAGCTATAAATTTATTGTTTTAGAATCCTGTGACCATTAGTTTTTGCTATTTAAAAGCACAAAATTTCAAAAACTGTTATGTAAAAATAAGTTACTTAAAATATATAAACTTATGATACAAATATAAGTAATAAAAATAAGAAATTAGTCTGATATATGTAGTTAATGAAAAAAAAATATATATGTACAAGGTATTTAAACTGTATGAATATTTCAGAAAGTAAAATTAATGGAAATATTTAAATAAGGTTTTGCATCATTATAAAGAAATTAAATAATTTTAAATATATATAAAAAAATTGGAGAAAATTAGCGTGATGTTTATTGTTAAATGTCGATATAATTTAATTGTAAAATAGGGCATCTACAGAGTGGAAACTGAGGTTTATTTATTTTCTACAGTGCTAACAGTAAACCTGCTTCACAACCTAACAAATTACACCTGCATTACAAAAAATTGTTAACTAGCTCATCCAAAAGCCAGTGGACATTTTCCCTGATTTAAGGCCTGAATGCCCCGAGTTTCATTGCTAGCCTTCCCATTTATCTAAATAGCAAAAATCTTTTAATTATAATGTGTTTTACTACTTGCAAGCAGGAAAAAAAAGTACCCTGGGTCTACCATACAGGACAGTGATTTTTACTTTTGAGTGCATGGCAATTTTATAGATTTATTTTGGTACCATCTCTTTTATTTGCATGTCCGGACATTTAATTGTCAATAGTTGCAACATTTGGACAGGGTGTAAAAAGTCACTTAATTGTATTTGACTGTATGAATGTTTATGGTTTGACCAACTCAAAAATTAAATTAAAAATTAAAATTAAATATGTGGATTTAGAAACTAGTAGGGTGGATATCTCATTCATTTCTAATCCAACTGATCAATGATTTGAAATTAAAATCTAATAGGGGTAGAACCTCAGAGCAGAGATACTAGTAGAGAGGAGATTCCATTGTTATTTGGTCGAAAAGTTGGTCCCAAGATCAGCTCAGATTTGGTGCTTTAGAGGCTGTCTGTTTTGGCAGTAATCGCTTTCTTGGCAACTTCGATTTCATTCTCGCAATAAAATAAATGTAAATAAACAAGCAAAAGTGAAACTAAACTTTACTCCTGCTGTTAACTTATTTTAGGATTTTATCTCAGAGGAAGGATACATTGATAAGGAACATTGATAAGCCAAAAATCAAGGAAAGTACTAAGTACATGAACATACAGTATGCAACATTGTAAGGTGCCTACATTTAAAATGTTAAACTGTATGCTGAAGGGCTCAAGACAAGAGCAAAAATTTTAGTAGGAGACAGGTAACATAAATCATAGATTACTTTTGGTATTGACAGCAACAGAAAAGATAGAAGATTAAAAAATAAAAATAAGAACTTTAGAAAATTAAAGTTTTGTGGAGGGGGTGGGGGATGACTGACTTCGTTACTGTTAGAGAATGAGAACAAGCAGAATATTTTATTAAAGGGTTTTTTAGTACTTTAAAATATGTGTTACTGAGACAACAAATAACAATTTCACAAGTTTTTTTTTTAAATAAATAAATAAAAATAAAAGTAAAAGTAAAAGTTTGAAATGCTGAAGATTCTTGCTCTCTGCAAAATTGGATAGATTTCCAAGAAAATATTTGCAGAGCATTATTCAGACATGGTGACATAAAAAAAAAAATTAAATATTTATGTAAGACAATCTTATACATTCAAAACCTATTTATTAAGTACCATAATAATTTATTTTGATTTTTTTTTTTAATTTGACATATTGAATATATATATGGTATACACTATATAATTTAAAAAAAATAGCGAATAGTAGATACACATACATTTGCTGTGAAACATGAATTACGATTAATCAATTATTTTTTTTACTTTCAACTATCTCTACATTTCATTTGACGTTTTCCAGTATTTTTATTACTGTTAGGGTAGGTTTTTTCATTTATTCTAAATTTTCCATTTTTTCTTTTTTTCTCTATATTAATTGTAAGCCCCCCCCCCCCCCCCTTTCTCTACTGTTTTATACCATTAATCTTTAATTTCGGAGTTAAAATACCTTTTCTTTCTTTTAAATGTCTAAGCTAAAACAAATTCATTGTCTCTTTTACTTAAAATCATAATTTTTATATTTCCCCTGTAAGTTATAATTTCACTGGGGTGGTCCTTGTTACCCTGGGAAATTTTCAAATACTCTCGGACACTTGGGCAATAAAAATCCATTTCCCAGACAACGTATATTAGCTTGTATTGTCAGGAGTTTTATGACTCCATTTATGCTGTTTTTTCGTAAACAACATTCACGTTGATGGTCGCCAGTAATCTGCTCTGTTGATCTTTCGTGGAAAAAGCAGGACTCAGGCGACAGATAGTGGCCCGTATTGTTAAAGTTTTATGATTCGCTTTTACGAGCCCAATTATTCTGTTTTACGTAAACAACAGTTCACGTGGGAGGTCGAAAGAAGGGACAGCAGACCCTTTTACCTTCGTGGAAAGGGGAGCGAAAACGGAGCAGCTGCCATGCCAATCACCCCTATGTGAAGTAGTTCCACCCGCAAGAGAGCGACGACCAATGGTTTTACGTAATGTATTCGCGGGGAATGTTTTTTTTCCCCCTGGTATCGTTTGGTGCGGGAGAATGTAACTGGCGAGTAGAAGGTAGCGAGTTAAGAGGTGTGTCTTAATTTTCGGGGAGGGCGTATGCCCCCCCCCCCTGGATTGTCCTGGTGTTGGCGAGTGATTTAAAAATATTATTCGAGTATGGACCGAGGAAGTGATCAGTCGGTTTGCAATGACTGGTGCCTCTAGGTGGAAGCCTTTTTTTTGCGTAATACGATGCCGAAAACAAACATTATTCGAATATGAATTGACGAAAGAGTAGTCCTAGGAATTGTACCAGTGTTTCTATAAGGAGGATGAATATTTTTGACTAAGAGTTGGAGAAAAATCGAGGAGAGTCCGAATTCGGAGTCGTTGATTTCCAACTGAAAATTATGATGTTAGAGAGCACTATGTCAAGATTGGTAGGCATCCATTATTATTTGATTATGGAGCAGTAACTTTGAACTGGGAGCTGACCGGTGCTGTCACTGTTACTTGTTAATAACATACCATTTAATTAAGAAATAGCCGAACAATCCTTTGTAAAGTATGTCAGCACCTCTCAGAAATGAGATGCCAGTAGCATTGAGGGATCTCCAAGCTTCTATTTCCGACCTACGCTGATATAAAGAAACGCATTTCAAATAAAGACTAGCTGATGTCAGTCTGGTTTAGTCTAGAGAAGTGATTCCCAATTTGTCTCAACCCAAATCCCTAGAAAATCAACACCACGGGTAAACTTTTTGAATGTAGATAAACAGAATAGCTTTTAAACCATTTAAGTACGTAAACATCGAGTGTTATGAACTTTAAAAAATGAAATACTGCCAACTGGAAAATCCTGCGAAGAGAGTACTAAGGTTGTGAGTATTTTTTTTTATATGATTCCTTATTATGTGGTCAATATCATATTTTATTTACTATTATTACCACATAGGAAACAATAATATAAACATACGTATTTAAATATCTGACCTGTTCTTCTACAAATAAATCCTGAACCACTGTGCTAATTAGATATTATCTTAATATGTCAACTTTTTAAAGAATACACTCATGCTGTGTTGTAGAAGTTCATTCCTGCTTATTTCAATTAAATTCTACCTTTTAGAAACTGAAGAGTTTTTGTTTAATTATTTAAATAATCAGAGCAAGTAATTATTTAATACTTAATTCTTTTCTAAGATGAATTTACTGAAATTGAAATTCCAAGTAACCTACTTTTGTCAATAAAAATTAATATAAGTAAAATTTAAATTCTTTACTTGTTTTTGAGAATGTTGTATTATTCTTATTAAAAGAATTAAATTTAATGAAGTAAATTTAAATTCTTGATCTGTTTCTGAAAATGTTTATTAATTTGGTTTTCCTTAAATATTAAATTGCTTCTTTTAAATATTGTGAAGTACCTTTTATTTTCCTCTATAAAGAAAGAGATTTAATAAATAAAGTAAATTTAACCTGCTTTTAATTGAAGTAAAAGAATTGAAGATAACTGTAAAAGAAAATTTTTATATTAACTATGTTTAATTCTTAAAGTTTATTAGCTGCATTTAAGGTAATTAAATCACACCAACTTCTTATTAAAAGAAAATTGTTCTACCTAATTTTTTTCTTGGTATGGTACTATCCACTATACAAAATCACTCGCATGGTTCTGGCAAATTGGTACATTGATATGATCATGTTATGTAATTTTAATTATTTATTTCTTTATTTTTATTAATTAACTTCCCTCTTTTTTTTTGTGCCTTTCGAAAATTATGGAAGGATTCTAGGACCCTTTTTTTTATGTTTTTCTTATTCAAAATCTGTTCTACAAAGTTTTAATGAATCTCATTTAAATTACCATAGCAATGTTTCAATTCGTCAAACCACTTGTTGGGTATAGACGGTATGGTGATGAATGAGAATTTTGTTGATACCTTTTGGCAAATTTATTCATTTACTTAATTTATTTTAATTATTCAAAATTTATTTGGTTTGCTTTGTTTATTGCATCTCTCTGTTCAAACTTTTAATTAGTAATTGTGTAAAATTGTTTCAATTTCTGAAATCAACAAAATTCATTCTTTTGGTTATTTATCACTTTATCAAAAATACCCCAACATTACAATCAACAATAAGTAATATTGTAATTAATGTAAATATCAATAATGTTTAAAAACATGTTGCAGCTTCTAAAATTAAGACTTGCTAATTCATAGTAGCTATGCACTTTTTTTTTCTTTTGTTCTCCTAATTTATAGTATTAAATACAATTGGTAAAACTATTCTATCGAAATAATTACTTAAAATTCTCCAAATAATAAAATGTAATAAGAATAATAATAAAACTCACCTGTGAAATACAACAGAGTTTCCTGATGCAGCCTTTTCACTGCAGCTGAAAATACAACAAGTTTGTAGCATTTTGTTGTATTGCTAAAATAAATAATAAGTTCTTAAAAGAACTGTTTAAAATTAAAAAGTGCAGTCAACTCCAGAGGAACACGGACGCAATAATAAAGTTTCAGCAGGAATATGGAAATTCCAAGCAGGTTTTCGCAGGAGAAAAACTGGTTTGGCACACTAAATTAGGTGGGAATCACATTTGGTGGGTAGATGATCTTCGAGCCCAGAAAAGGTCACCAATTTGGTGTCTAGTGTATTAGAAAGTCTATGGGTAGAACCTATCTAGAACTCAAATATTTAAAAAATGGTATGGGTGAGACTTGCACATTTTGCCCTTTAAAAGTGACAGGGGTAATACTTACACACAATAATTTTTAAAGGGAGATCTCCCCTTTAAAAAGTGGTCTAATTCAATATCTTCATTTAAATACTTAATGCAAATAATATAAATTCAATAATTTGAAATTTAACTTCTATGTGCAAGATATGTTAGATTGCAAATAACTGATTGGGGTGTCTCCAATTCAGTATAAAAATTACTTTTATATTCAAGGAAATGCAATATAAAGATTATTAAAATATGTATTATAATAAAAGAAAGATGTGTGTCTGTGTCCATGTGTGTATGTTCACAATGGCTAGAAAAATCTACTGCACATAGAAGTCTGAAAATTTGGATGAGGATAGACAAAGGCAGGTCCGAGTCCAAATGCACCTGAGGTTAAGAATTTTTTTATATATAATTAGCTGAGATATTAATTAAAAAACATAATGAACATTGCAAAATGGCATGCTGTGACAGTTGTCTGTCCAAAATCGCATTTCAGAATTTCTTCAAGCAGATAATACAGCAGCGAGGGGGAAACATTCAGTATTTTGACACTGCCCATCCAATTTTAACATCAAAATGCAAAAAATAACCACTTATTTGGTTAATTTCCTGGTCCTAACAGTCTTATTTGTCTTAAAAAATTTTAACATTTACCTTTTGAAAAAATTATTTTTTCCTAACTTTGATGGGTAGATGACCCCCCCCCCCCCCCCTCTCCCAATATTTACAAGTCTGCATCAACTATCATGGTCAAAATACAAAAAGTCCTTCCGTCCTGTACTGGGAAGAAAAAGTATCCTCCCTATTCCTTGGTTTTATGAATTCAGCTAATTTTACTTGAAAATATAAAGCTAAAATGCATGGAACACGATTATACCGGATTCCAAGTTTTAGTTAGTGCTGAATTTGAATGGAAATTTTCAAAAATTAATCAGCTATCATCAGGTTGGCTTCATTTATGTTTACTTATTTTTGTCCTCAAGTACGATGATAATTTGCCAAGTATCATCAACTGGAGGTAATTGAATGCTGGCAGACATTATGTTCCTACATGTGTGTGCAAATATTTTATAAATACCAATATATTTTTTATTTTAAACATGACATAATTTTATGAAATGGCTACATAGCTTTGAGTGTATGAAAGTTACAACAATAGTTATGTATATAAACTCAGTTTGTGGCGTCAGGTGCTGCCATCCGAAAAATCTACAAGAGACCACACCATTTCTTCCGGTCAAGGGTCCATTCTTCTTCCAGCAACAAAATTAAATTTGCGAGAAATCACAGTCTCTGAAACATAAATAGCAGTAAAGATGTTTATAGAAGAATCCCTTATTTTTAATCCACTGTCCTGTAGATTAATAAAGTAAAACAAAAACTCGCATAAACCAGTATTTACAAATATTTAAATTTTCATTTGTACAAATATGAAAGCAAAAAATGTGAATTAATGAAATGGGACTTTAAGAACTTCACATCTTATGCAAGTTTATTATTTGATAGCTTTATGGCTATTTTCTTTTTTGTATAAATTGTATGAAAAAAGAAAAAAATTGAAAGAGGAAAAAAAAAAATCTTGAATGCTGAGATAACATTTTCAGTGATAGGCATTTATAACTGATCCTTCCACTTTATAGAATAAGTACAATTAATGAAAGAATTTAGATAAAAAAAATTAGTTCAGCTAATTTTTTTAAACACAAAAAGCGTAAAAAAACTGCTCTTAAAATTTGTCACTTTTTAAAACATCCTTAGAACATTTAAAATTTACAGTTTCAAGTTTAAAAACACCAGTTACTTTATTTCAAATACTGGAACAGAACAAATTTAACTGAAACTAACTAACATTCAGAATTAAATAGATTTTTTTTTTTTTTAATTACATTTGTTTCCTACAGCAAGCTGCTTCCACAAAATAACCAATGAAAAAAAATCTTTAATGTGTAATTTAATTACATTAACTGCAAAACCTTTTAAAAATCCAATTCCACTTCATAAACTTCTTTGCTCTCTTAAATAAAATATAAGTAATAAAAAATTAGCTTACCTGTAATAATCTCAATTAGGAAAAGAATAGACGGGAAAAAAGTCACTTTCTGATTGTGCATACAAAAGAAGTCAATGATTGTTTCTTTTATTTTACAAAACATTCAAACACTGACCGAAATAATAAAAAAAAATAAAAGCGCACTTTCAATTTTACTGCTGGGGTTACATTCAAGATCATAAAAGATGACATAGCTTCCGGTTCCTCTTAAAAGTGGGTCAAATTAATTTGCTATAAGTTTCACAGTCGATGAGATGACCATTTTAAAACAATATATAAAAAGATTTCGAATTTCAAATATACAAGATCATTATTAAGCAATATAGATTTTTTTTTTTTTTTTTTTTCCCCATTGAAGAAAGTATTCTTTTCACAAAAATATGTAGTTTCGTTAAAAAAATTTGTTATTTTTCGAAATAATAAATTCTGTAACATAGGGATGAGTTCGCATGAACTTGGTTCTAGCAGATTATCAAAAAGCATAGAGAAAAAGCTTTCGTGAAGGTATAGAGAATTTCTTTTCTTTTATTGGCAGATTTGTTTAAATTATCCAAGCACACTTTCATAACTGGGCAGACTATTGGGAGATTTTTCGCACAATATTTTTTTTTTTTAAACATAGAACACATTTAGCTGTTAATTCGTTCTTCACCATAGTAATTTATCGTACCTTGAAGAAGAGCAGAATTAACAACATTTCAATCTAACACAAACACTTTTTGAGGATTGTTCATGGACAATTCCACAAAATTTGTATGATTGTTCCACCTTTTGTAGACATATTTTTTGTGGTGATTTGCTTTCGGCAGTGAAAGAACGATTTCCTCCCACTCGTATGACAGCACATACTAAGTCCAAAAAAGGCTGGACAAGTTCAGAAAAGGCTGGACTTTTCTCATGGATTATTTTATCCTGCATGACCAATAATTATGTAATGAATGTAGCAGGTAGAAATAATTTACTTGGGCCTGCTTTCTTGACCAGTTTATTTTATTTTTTTTTATTTAGCAGTTCCATCATACAGTCGTAGTCATGGAAGTTCGGATTGAGCCCTGGGAATTGTAAAGATTATTTTAATTCCTACATGATAGGCTGAATACCTCAAAATCTGCCAAAATCTGTTTTATATGAACATTCTAAGTTTTTGATCAGCACTTGTAATATTTTCCATCAGGGAAGGAGGTGGGGGCGAAGGTATCGAATTGGGTGGAAACTTAAACTTAATTAATAGCTTTTGATTGATGTCTGGTTTACCAAGGTCTCGACAGAGTTCGTTGGCCAGCTTGATCTATTATCTTGTTTTAAAATGGGGCTATTTAAAGATTTCAAACTAAAACAAATGTACAAAAAAAAAAAAAAAAAAATTAGAAATTAGAAATTCAAAATTTTCTTTCTTTGAACTTCTTGGATGGCTGATATTTTAAAACAAGGTAGCAGATTGAAAATAAGGGATTATCTTCTATAATCCGGTTAAATTTATGAGTTTCAACGAATGTGGTTTTTCAGAAATTTACTTTTATTTTTGTAGCTGCTGTTGCAAATCTCATATGCTTAAAACTGCATAATCAATCATAACATAAAATAAAAAAGTATATTGCTAGAAAAAAGCATATTCATAAAATATTTGTACACACACATGCATGTAGACATGCAAAATGGTGTTCATAATCATGTAAATTCTTACTAAGCTTGGTGATATTTGGCAAATTTTTGCCAAGTTTGACAACAAAAATAGGTTGCTATAAATGAATTCAACTTGGTCGTAGTTTGCTAATTTGGCGAAATTCCTATTCAAACTCAGTATTGATGAAAACTGAAATCTTCTATTAATTGGGCTCCACACATTTTAGCTTCATGTTTTTGAGTAAAATTTGCTGAATTCTTAAAATCTAGAAATAAGGGGAAAACATATCTAATAAAATCTAGAAATAAATATTTTTCCCTCCCAGTATAGACTGAAAAGACCTTTTCTTTTCTCTTATAAAGGCACTCTGTTATAATTCTGTCAAAATCACATACTTTGCAAAATATAATTTTTATAATTTTCAGTTAATCTGCATTGTAAATATGTTTTCTAACTTATAGAAAATTTAATAAAATGTATATTATAAATATTTTTTATTATAGAATAAAATTAGATTTTTTTTCCCTCTCCTAAAATAGAGTGGTCTCATACAATGGAAATGCAGGGTTGCTAATGCAGCTAGTGATTTCTTAAAAAAAAAAAAAAAAAAAAAAAAAAGTTCTAGAAGAATTTCTTTATATAGTGAAGTATGTTGTTTGTTGATGCTGAATACTAAAAACACAGAATAGCTATAATCTGTACAATTACAGTAACTTGTCAAAACCTTATATTGAAAGCAAATATAATTTATTTATAATTTATTATGCAGCAAAATATAATAAATTTATTTGCCAGTGCTTTTTAGCTCATTAATCTCTTTCCCCCTGCTGTCAGATTTTATATCCACCCCCTCCCCTCTCTTTGAATTTTTTATTTGCTTGACTGAGTTGTTATATGTTTTTAACTTTTCATGTATTTTTTGCAGGCTTATAAATTTATAAAAAATGAGAGGATTGTATTATATGCTCTTTTAGCTGGCTTGTTACTGTGGGAAAATGTCTATGAAACTGTCAACTGCTGTAAAAATCTTGATTGGAAGCAAGCATTAGCTCTTCATTTATGGTAACTATTATAAGTGCTACTTTCGTTCTAGTTTGATAACAAAATATTGCTTTTTGAATGTATAACTTCTGTTTTTTTCTATATTAGGTATCATTGTGAACCAAATGCAAGCATCCAGGTTGCTGTTGCAGAATATGATAAAGCTTTTCAGGTATTATATTCTTTTTCTAATATTCAGTGTTCAAAATCATGGGTGCAAGACCTTCATGTTCAGGACTGATTTCAGTCTGGGAGAGATTTTCGACTGATTGTAAATTATGCTTATTAATAGCAATTTTACAAGCAAACATTTTTAATCACTTTATTTTATTGTAAAAGATCAATTTTTAGCTATAATGCAAAATAAATAAAAATATTCTAGCCTATCTCCATATCTTATACTCAAAAAAGCTTTCAGTCTTGGCTTGAATGGATTTCTTGCATCCATGTTCAAAATATAAATAAAACAAAATGTTTTTACTTAGACTGAAAGTATATGCTGTTAAGAATTTGTGTATTGATATATATATATTTAATGTAAATTTCACATATGAAAGTTGACTATTGTACCTTACAAAGATAAGTGGATATATGATTGTCAACCTACGAATGTAATGTGTAATTAGTTATTTCATTTACATTATTTATTTTTACACTGGATAAATAGATGTTATTCATGACTCAGATAATTGTGAAGGCAAGAATCTCCCGTCTATGAAATTTCACTAATTTTTAGAAAATTTGCCTTTTTAGAACAGCAGTCAACACCAAAAGCTTTATGAAATTAAGATCACAAAAACTGAATAAAACTCAATTATTAATGGCACATAATTATTTGTTAAAATTTAAAAATAGGTGTTGTGTATAAAACATGATTTAAAAGAAATTAAGATAAACTTTTAGCATTGTTATTCTGAATTGTTGATGTAAATTCTTTCAATGATACTTTACATATGTTAATACTTATGTTTAACTTAAATAACAAGTTAAAATAAAGCATTTAAAGGTAATTTTCTCTCTTCTCAAAGAGCTCTACTCTCCACTATTTACATATGTTGGTAAGGAGTCCTTTTAGAAGGGAAAAAAATGAATTTCAAGCCTTGTATGATAAAAAATATGTTTCAATGTTATTATATTCACCACTAGTTGTACCAAACTTGCTTTGCTTGCCAAACAATTTGTTTTTCTTCTTTTTCAGGGTGTTAACAGTGAGAAATATTCATTGCCACCGCACCCTCCATACATTGATCCTTTTGATCTGAATCAAGAAATGCAAGATGATAGCAATGAAAATGAGATTGTTTATGATACCTGTTATCATCTTTTGAAATTATATTGTGATCGATCATATCGTTTAGATAAGCTTCTAATGCCTGAGACATATACAACTGATCATTTGGATTATAGATTAAGGTAATTTCACTTAACTAATTTTGTGTTTTAAATTTATTACTGTATTAATCTTTGTTCTTTTGATTTTACCCTAATTTTTAAACTGTTAACATATTTGCAACACTGAAGCTCATAATCAGTGGTAATTATATTCAGCATTTTGTTCTACTTCAAAATTGAAATTAAAGTTAATCAGACAGAACTTTCATTCTCATATTAGTCAATCCTCAATGTGTAACCAATCCTGTTTCAATCCTGCAGTGTTAAACAGGGAGAGTGGGTAATGGGGTTAATTTTCTAAGGTTTTTTTTTTTTTCAGATATATTATACTTTTGATTCGTATATTTATTGTAAAATGTTTTTAAGAAAAAGGTATGTCAATGTTTTCAAGCAGATTCATTAATCTTAAGCATTTTTTTATTTAAAACTTTTCTTTTATAAAACAAGTTGTTAACACCCCCCCCCCCACCCCCCCCACCCTCTTTTTTTTTTCACGATTGTGAAATTTACTATTATTATTTATGAAATCACAAATTATACAAGTGGAAATTCAGTGAGTAATGTTTTTTTTTAAAGTTTAATATTGGTTTTATGAAGTTTTTTATATTATTGTAAATTTTGCTGCAGTTCTGAGTCATATGCATCTTTTTTTTAATATCCTGACATGAAGAATGGAGAAATAGCAGTTTATATTTCTGACATAAGCACCCCTCTCAACCACCTCCCTGCATTATGTATGTATATATTTTAACACTGACAACATTTTTTGTTTTTCTTAAGAAACAAATGATTACCTTTTAAAAATTTTATCCCTAAGAATGATCTTGAAAAAAAAAAATGCTGATGATTCTTGTAAATATCCTAAGTTTTTATGCAAATTACTCTTTAAACCTACTGAAATGTTGATTCTTTATCTAATGCAATCATGCATTTTAATCAATTTAAAACTGTTGTATAAACAGGGCTTAAGAAAATTAAATTAATATTGACAGTTCTTTTCTAAAAAATTACTTTTATGTAAGCAAAACAAATGTTTCTTTTGATTCACATGTGTTATATAATTTAATGTTAGGTTTTTAGGGTTTTTACTTAAAACGGAACCATTATAAGATCACCCGTGTGTCTCTGTCTGTCTGTCGTCACAGCCGTTTTTCTTGAAAACTATTTGTTGGAAAACAACGTTCATTTTCTCCTCTCCGCATATATGGCGCATGCGCGTACAGTTACGACGATGATGCTCCGGAAGAGAGAGCAGTTGTTTACTTTAAGAAAGATGTCGGCACTCAGTCGCATACGAGCTGTATATATTTTGTCTTCGTTTAATTGTAAATAAATGTCTTATGTCGATACTCTGCAAACTCTGTGTGCCTCATACACCTACAAATGGTTATGGGCCCAGCATGCTTCCACTGCGCTATAATTAGCAGAAATTATTTTTAATTCGAACATTCGGATTTGGAACTCTTAAGCCTAATCGAAAGTAAGAATTGTTCTTCATTCTATTTATCATTTGCATTATTTTTGGCTGTGAGAGACTCTGCATAATTATGTCTCATGTAACGACAATTGAAAAGCTCGGAAAAGATAATTTTGATAGCTGGAAGCTTCAAATCGAAGCTGTATTAATCAAAAATGATCATTGGGATTACGTAATTGGTAAAGAAATTAAACCGGCTGAAGGAACCGCCGAAGAAAAGAAGTGGCTCCAAGCTGATCAAAAAGCTCGTGCAGATATAATTCTTTCTATAAATCCTAGTGAATTGTGTCATATAAAGCATTGTACGACTTCAAGTGCTGTATGGAATAAACTGAAAGATGTTTATGAATCGAGGGGACCCGCGAAAAAAGCAACTCTGTTAAAACAACTTCTGTTTAGAAAAATGTCCATAAATGAAACGATGGCTGATCATTTAAATATTTTCTTTGAAATAGTTGATAAACTGAAAAATATGGAAATAGAAATCGCGGATGATTTATTATCAATTCTACTTCTATATAGTGTTCCTGAGAACTTCGAAAATTTTAGATGCGCTATAGAATCCAGAGATGAGTTACCTAAACCCGAATCTTTGAAAATTAAGATGCTGGAAGAATGGGATGCAAGAAAAGGAAAATCCACTCAAGATTCACAAAATGCATATTATATAGAAAATAAAAGAAATAATCAAGAACACAAGAAGAATGAAAAATGGAAAATGAATCCAAATAAATATTTTTCCTCGGAAAGGTGTTACCGAAATTTCAAGTGCAATTATTGTTCGAAAATGGGGCACAAAGCTTCGGAATGTAGAAAGAAAATAGCTGATAGAAAGCTTACATCTTTAAATAAAGGAAATCAAGGATCGATAATAGCCACTAATTATGAAAAACCGACTAGTATGGCATTTAATGACGCATATCAAGAACCTTCTGCATGGTGTTTAGATAGTGGATGTACATCTCACATGTGTAAAGATAGAAATTTATTTACAGAATTTCAACCTCGTACGAATTCTACTATACAGCTTGCAGTGGATCAAACAGCGAATATTACAGGAATAGGAACAGTTTGCATTACAGTACCTAACGGTGGTGGAATTACTAATCTCACACTCAAGAACGTTCTATGTGTTCCAGAATTAAAGTGTAATTTGCTCTCAACATCTAAAGCAACAGCCAATAATCGTTCAGTGATTTTTAAAGAAGGATTTGCTAAAGTCATCGAACCAAATGGTTCTACACTAGTACATGCTGTTCGTCATGGGGATTTATATTACGTATACCCAAGCATCGAGAGAGCTGCGATAGCAGAGGTAAGTGAATTTCTAAAATGGCATCTTAAATTAGGTCATTTAAATGAGTCTGATTTAAAAAGACTTAAATCAAAGAATATGGTTAGAAATTTAAATTTTAATGATAATGAGTCTCTTAAGGACTGTAAAATTTGTATTCAAGGTAAACGAACTGTGCGTTCTTTTCCTAAAGAATCAAACTTTAAAAGTGACGATTTATTGACTCTTATACATTCAGATTTGTGTGGTCCTATGAGAGTTCCATCCCACGGAGGATCGCGATATTTCGTTACTTTTATAGACGACAAATCACGTTACATTGAAGTCAGTTTTCTTAAAACCAAAGATGAGGTTAAAAATGCATTTGTTAAATACAAAGCAGCAGTTGAAAACCGTGTAGGAAAGAAAATAAAATTTCTTCGTACGGATAATGGTAAAGAATATTTCAGAGAAGAATTTAATAAATATATCGAAGAAAGCGGTATAAAACGAGAATTTTCCTCACCACTAACTCCGCAACAGAATGGTACATCAGAGAGGGCCAATAGAACTTTAGCTGAAATGGCGAGGTGTTTACTATTACAAAGCAATCTCCCACAATCTTTTTGGGCCGAAGCTATTAATTGTGCGGTATACATACGTAATCGCTGTCCTTCGCGACGTTTAAGCGATAGCAAAACACCCTACGAAGTATTTTTTGGCATCAAGCCAACTTTATGATATTTTAAAATATTTGGGCAAAAATGTTTTGTACTAAATAAAAGACAAAGTAAAGGAAAATTTGATCCTAGATCAGAAGAGCATATTTTTGTTGGATATTCAAATGAATCAAAAGCGTACAGGCTGTGGAATAGGAATTCCAGAAAAATTGTTATAAGCCGAGACGTCCGATTTATTAACGAATTTGAAAATGATTTACGTTCAAACAGTGAAATAAAATTAATTTTTCCCTTTTCTCAAAATAATGAAAATAAAACAATTACGCAAGAATCAGAAACATCTTCTCCTCCCGTCAAAAATGAACCAGACAGCTGTGGCGACAGTGATGTTGATATGCAATCGGATGAAATTTCCGACCCCCTTTTTTCCCCTACAAGAGCGCGCGGACGGCCGAGAAAATTAAAAACTGGTAAAAGAGGTAGACCCAGGAAAGAATTTAAAATAATAATTCCAAAAGAAGAAAAATCCCAAGTTGTAATGGAAAATTTATTTTCTGACTCATGTCCGGAATTTTCTGAGGCTTTAAACGGGCCATTTAAACATGAATGGATAGATGCAATGGAATTAGAATTTAATTCTTTAATGCAAGAAAATGCATGGCAAATAGTTGATAGGCCAAAACATAAGAAAATTATCGGAAGTAAATGGGTTTTAAAAACTAAATATAAACAAGACGGGTCAATCGAAAAGTTTAAGGTGAGAATAGTTGCAAAGGGGTGTTCTCAAAAACCAGGAATTGATTTTGAAGAAAATTTTTTGCCTGTAGCCAGATTAAGTTCGATCAGAACTGCGATCGCTTATGGTATTCAAAATGGTTTTACAGCTTATCAATTAGATTTTATTATGGCTTATGTAAATGGTGATTTAACTGAAGAAGTATACATGGAGTTACCTGATGGTTTTAAATATGAATCTAATGTTGACAAAGTTTGTTTATTAAAAAAATCCCTCTACGGATTAAAACAATCAGGTCGACAATGGTTCAATAAATTAGATGAAAAATTAAAACAAATGAAGTTTGAATCACTAAATGCTGATAAATGTGTTTATTTTTCAAAATCTCCGATTGAAGCTATTATCATTGTTTATGTTGATGATCTCATAATTCTTACTAAATGTAAACAAGATTATGAATATATTAGAGATGAATTAGCCAAATCTTTTAAAATGAAAGATTTAGGTTTGTTACACTATTGTTTGGGCATAGAATTTATGCAAAACGGGGACAGTATTAAAATTATTCAAAAGAAGTATATTGAAGATATTCTGAGCAAATTTAATATGCAAGAATCAAAATCAATATCTACATCTTTTGATAACAATGTGAAGCTTACTAAAGATATGTGTCCCAAAACTGAAGAAGAAAAGTCTGAAATGAATAATATTCCTTATCGTCAACTAATTGGTTCTCTTATGTATTTATCAGTAGCAACTAGACCTGATATAACTCATGCTGTGAATTTTCTAAGTCAATTCAACAACAATCCAGGCAAACCTCATTGGATAGCTGCAAAAAGAGTTTTAAGATATCTAAGAGGTACTCAAGATAAAGGACTGATTTTTAAACGTGATACTTATTGGTCAGTACAAATGTACTGACTGGGGTTTAAAGAAATAGCAGATGAAATTTGCAGTAAAAGCGTATTAGCTGATTTTAATAACCCCAAAAAGTTAATTTAAACTATTAATTTAAGATTCGATTTTTAACATGAAATATATGTCCAACTAAACTAACTATTAAAGTAAATGAATTCCATGAAGGTTAGAATTAAAGACAACTATATTTAAAACAATCAATATATTTATTCAAAACTTAACACATGTAAAAATGCAAATATAGTAAACTTAAATATATATATATAATCACTTACTTAATAATAGAAATAAACTCATTTAAATAAACGATAAACAGACACCATGACGTGTAACCAAAACTTCATTAAACAAATCATATTTCCTTTCTGGAACCCAAAGTAAATAAATTAAAACGTTCATTTTTAACTTTATTTGATTTGTGAAAAACTTGAATGAAACTTGTTTTAATATCCAATAAACAGCAAATAGATCTCCAGCACAACTTTAATTGAAAAGCACCACATAAAAGGAAAATCCAATTGAAGATATTTAAACACTTATATGTCGATACTTTGAAACAATGAGCACGTTGACTAACACAAAGTTGACACTCGATGTTCACTCGATGAGGAAGATATCCAGCCAGGTTCACCACACGTATTTCACCTTAACAACATACGGGGAAAAACCACCAGGCTTCATCATTATCTATCATTGTTAAAAATACTAAAATGTCCAAAGTTCCAAAGAAATCAAACACAGCTTTACGATCTTAATCTTAACAATTATATTCCTTCACATGTAAAACTAAAACAAAACTTTATAAACGAAACTCCGTTCAATTGCATTATACCGGTAAGATTAAAACAACAGCCCTCTCATTTCTCCAAACGCTACACGAGGATAAAAACAAACAACTAAAAGGATGCAAGCCAGCTACGAATGTCAATGGGCAGAACTATTTATACTTGCAACACCCTAAAAGAGAAACTTCCACGCATGTCCGATCACTTCTTCTATCAGCTTCTCGAATGCCGTATGCAAATCTGACAACATCGGCACGAGGCAAGGAACGAACAACGACTGCGTTGAATCACACCGCCATCTATGAGCGTTCGGAAGAACTACTCAGATAAACAAGAGATACGGTCGATGTGTCGATACGATGCTATCCGGAAATGTCGTGAGCAAGGGATTGAAATGTGAAGTAAAAGGGCTTTAAACATTATAAAATATGAAACAGTAGTTTAAAAGAAAGTTTATTAAAAGTGACTTAATGTTATTTTTAATAAAAACGTTTATCACAGATATCACTGAAAGATATTTATCAAGTATATTTCTTAAGGATAAATTAAATAAAAGGTAAGTTGTAAAAGTAATTATCTTTAATATATTTAAAGTATTGTATTATATTTAATGATTAAATAAAGAATATTATATCATGAAAGTATATTATATAATGTATTATAAATGACTTTAATGAAATGTAAATGAGGTAAGTGAAAGAATAAGCATGGTGATAAGAACTAGGGACTGCTTTTTCCTAACAATACTAAGTCTTTAGTAGTATTTGTTGATGCTGATTGGACTTCAGATGTCAATGATAGAAAGTCCTATACTGGATACATTTTTAAATATGCCGGTGGTGCTATATCTTGGGAATCGAGAAAGCAACGAACTGTTGCATTATCCACAACTGAAGCAGAATATATGGCTTTATCAGAGGTTGCTAAAGAGACTTTACATCTCAGACGGTTCTTAAATGAACTTTCTCCTGAAATAGTGTCTGCACCTACTTTAATATTCTGCGATAACCAGTCTGCTCAAAAATTAGTAAGAAATCCAATTTATCATTCTCGCACAAAACATATTGACATTCGCCATCACTTTGTGCGCGAAATATATGAGAATGGAGATATAGAAGTTAAATATCTAGAAACTGAAAATATGGCAGCTGACATTTTAACAAAAGCTTTAAGTGCCTATAAGCATAAGAAATGTTGTGATTTAATAGGACTAAGTGTTTAAAAACATTCAATGTTATTCTGTATCCTTTTTCCATATAAGTTTAAAGCATATACTGTTTGTAATTGTAATTTTATATTTTGTTTCTCTGTAATTTGCATATAATATTTGCATAATAGGAGAGTAATTAATGCCTTGTTAAGAAAATGCACGTTGTAAGGGGGGAATTGTTGGAAAACAACGTTCATTTCCTCCTCTCCGCACATATGGCGCATGCGCGTACAGTTACGACGATGATGCTCCGGAAGAGAGAGCAGTTGTTTACTTTAAGAAAGATGTCGGCACTCAGTCGCATACGAGCTGTATATATTTTGTCTTCGTTTAATTGTAAATAAATGTCTTATGTCGATACTCTGCAAACTCTGTGTGCCTCATACACCTACACTATTTGACCTGGAAAGTTCAAACATGGCATAGTTATAAAGGCTATTGACCTAAATATTTATAGATTACTAGCCATTCACAAATATTTTTAGGAAAAATTTAGGGAGTTAATTAAGTTATTAAAAAAAATTGTGTGGGGTATTATTTAAAAGACCTTGTAACACCAAACTCAAAAATATATTTGTTTTAATTTTAGGTAGTATATTATTAGAGATATTGTTGAAAATGTACTTCAAAAATATGTTCTCCTACTCTATTTCTGAATCTACTGAAACTAAAATTATGGAAAAATTAGGGGTAGTAGGAAAAACACCTTGCAGGAAAACTTAATCAATTATCCTAGGTCACATAGTTTTTGAGAAAATTGCATTACACACAAACTTTACTTTACAGGTGCTCAACGGGTAGAGTTGAGAGGCATTCGAGATACCTATTGATGCAGAAGCATCCAAAGATTGTTGATAAGGATTTTCGGAAAAAAATTGTCCGTAATTAGCTGAGATTAACAAAACACGGATGGTTAAATTAATGGACACATTAACAAGACACGGACGGTTTATGCTCACATAAAGATTCAGGCTGTGCACTCTATGTGCCATCAGCTTTTAAAGCCTAAATAACAACTTTTAATGATATATTTGTGTAATGTAAATAATGTATTTGTGCTTATTCAAAAAAAGGCTAAATTAATATGAATTCACAACTCAAGATGTAATCCATTTATCGAAAAATTGAAAACTTTTTGACTACAAATCACTTCAATAATCATGCCTGCAAGTATCATGCTTTTATGTTTAAAAATGCATCAGAAAGTTTTGCGTTGTTCAGCGTATTTTTTTTTATTATTATTTTTTTAAATTGCCTTAAAATTATCTACTGTTATGTTAAATATGATTGACAGGTGATGTAAGAGTGTATGTATTTATGTGTAACGCCCAATGTATAACGTCCTTTACACATTGCTTTCAGTTATGCGCTTGCCTTGTTTGAAATATATCTGCTGAATCACATATAACTAAAAAGTCATTGTATTAGAAATAATAGAAACATTAAAAACAAATGAAATGTTTTCAACATTTAAGTGTAAAAATTAAAAACGTGTATACTAATATTTTAAAATTGCTACTAAAGTAATAATAATTTAAAAGTGCTCCCCTTCCCCTCTCTCCACTTTTCTACGAATGGATATGTCATTACTAGCTTAAAGCTATATATTTTAAATACTCCTTTTTGACCATGTGAAAAGCTAAATATTAAGTATTTTCAAACATTTTGTGCAAACGTTTTACTGTATGAATGACTGTAAAAATAATAAAGCATAAATGCTTCAATTGTTTGGTTATAAAATGTAGAAAAAAATTATGATTAAAAAATATTTTTGCTTTTATTGAAAACAAGCACATGCACTCTCACACATATACATTATTTAAATTGTCTCTGCAGATAGGTATGTCTGTTTGTGAATAATTAATTAATATTTTTGTATGTATGTATATAGTTTAAGAGCTAGCAACATTTTCATCACTTGATTTTAGCAAGGCTCATTTTTCTATATCCTTTCCCTTTTAATGATGTGGTACGCATACAGATGGTCTGGCTTTTGGGAGACGTTGCATTTGCCTGGGGGAGTAGGGACAATGCAGGTGAAAAAATTACAAAATTACGTCATTTTAGCATGACTTACGTTTATAACATTTGTTTCTGGTAATTATTCATGATATTAAGCCATTATTGCCAGATGGTTTCAACATTGTTTAGACACTGCCAAATCCTGATTTATAGGTAAAAAAATGTATCATCTTCACGTCACTATCAGACAAGCCATAAGTAATTTGCCAAACAGAAATTCCGCTGCTAAATTAATCTCAGACCAATTTAAATCTCGCACAGAAAGTGCCTGTTAAAATAGTTGGCAACTTTTGTAGTGCTTTGGCTACAATCAATAACAGCTAACCCTTGATTGTTGCTTTCTAAGTATATATATGATTTGTCAAAATAAATGTTTAATTTGTGTATTTAATGTATATATTAATTGTAATTGTTATTTTGCTTAGTTAAATTTTGAAAATAAAATGTTTATCCACATATTCTTCTAATTTTTTTTAAAAAAATATTTATTAATTTTTATCAAATCATCAAAGAAGCGAATAAAGAGCAAAACCGAAATTCCATGGCATAAATTGTCAACCTTTATGTTTATTTAAATTCTCTCTTACTTTGCTCAGTGATATTATAATTATTTTTTATTAATATTTGCTCTCAGTTTGTACTTGATATGTATATTTAAATTTTTCTTACATTATGTAATACACTATATTGCCAAAGGTGACCAGTCACTTGCGATTTTAGACGCTTTGTTAACTATCTAGAAAAATACATGAGGAATTAACCTGAAACTGCAAGTGTGTAAACAGTATAGTATAGGTTATATATTTCTGTGAAGATTTTTTCCCGAAACCCCATGGGGGACTGTCAACAAATTGAAAAAGAACTAATATCTTTTGGATAACCCTGTAAAAACTAATGTAGCAAAAGTGTTTAAAGTAGAGATTATTAATAAGTGGGCTTATTGTAATATACTGTGTTCATAGCATGTATATTTATAGAGAAATTAAGATTTTTATAAAAACAGTCCCAAATTTTGCCAAGTTTTTTGCTTATAATTGGCAGAGTTCTTAATATAAAAAAAAAGTTATTTAAAAAAAATATGACAAACAACATTGTACATAATACTCTGCAATCAGAATTAAAAAATAATAAAAATTGGATGAAAAATGAGCAGGTTTACTAAAAAATGTTTCACTGCCCATGCATGAATGCAATCAAAATATAATATGCATAATGTATTAGCTAAGTATATAGAGCAACTTTTGTGAAAGTCTCAAATTCATAGCTTGAAAATTCTGAAAATTATCGTCGATAGAATAAGCTTGAAATTCGTTGTTCCCAAAAAGAAGCAAAGAGATGAGGGGTTGTATCAAATATCTGTTGATTAGTGCCAAGATAGCATACACAATATTGCACGTACTACTATATTTGGATACAACCCCTCATCTTTTTTCTTCCTTTTGGGAACAATGGATTATGAGCTTATTCTATCGACCATAATTTTCAAGCTATGATTTTGAGACTTTCACAAAAGTTGCTCTATATACTTAGCTAATACATTATGCACATTATTTTGATTGCGTTCGCGCATGCACAGTGAAACATTTTTTAGTAAACTTGCTCATTTTTCATCCAATTTTTATTATTTTTTAATTCTGATTGCAGAGTATTATGTACAATGTTGTTTGTCATATTTTCTGAAAAGAACTTTTTTCTATATTAAGAACTCTGCAAATTATAAGCAAAAAACTTGGCGAAATTTGGGGCTGTTTTTATAAAAATCTTAATTTCTCTACAAGTATACATGCTATCCTCATAAAAATGAACACAGTATATTACAATAAGCCACTTATTAATAATCTCTAGTTTGAACGCTTTTGCTACATTAGTTTTTACAGGGTTATCCAAAGGATATTCGTTCTTTTTCAATTTGTTGACAGTCCCCTATGGGGTTTTGGGAAAAAATCTTCACAGAAATATATAACCTATACTATACTGTTTACACACCTGCAGTTTCAGGTTAATTCCTCATGTATTTTTCTAGATAGTTAACAAAACGTCTAAAATCGCAAGTGACCGGTCACCTTTGGCAATATAGTGTATATCTTTAATGAATATAATTTATTTCCATTCTTATCACTTAAAAAAACACACATTTTTCCATTATTAACCATCGCAATTAAATTCCATTTCGAAAACATAATATTGTTATTCCAAACCACAAATGATCATTTGGCCTTGAAAAGTAGCAGTTGACATTACCTATATCTTTCTAGCTGCTATAAGTTTATTCAGATAATTATGAGAAAATGTATATATTATAAAATTAAGAGAAAATGTTAATAAAAATTAATTATAATATTACTTAAAAATTAAGAGAGAATTTAAATAAACATAAATATTGATAATTAGCTCTATGGAGTTTTAGTTTTGCACTTATTTTGATTCTTTGGCAATTTTATTAAAATTAATAAATATGTTTAAAAAAATAGAAGAATTTGTAGATAAATATTTTATTTTCAAAATTTAACTAAGCAAAAATAACAATTCCGATTAATTGATACATTAATTACACCAATTAAGCATTTATTTTGGCAAATCATATATACTTTTATAAAAAGAAACGGTCGTTGCTTTGGCTACAATCAAGGCTTGGCTGTCATTGACTGTAGCCAAAGCACTACAAAAGCTGCCAACTTTTCTAATAGGCATTTTCTCTGCCAGATTTAAATCGGTGTGGCATTAATTTAGCAACAGAATTTCTTGTCTGGCAAATTAATTTTGGCTTGTCTGACAGCTAAAGAATAATATATTAAAATTTCAGCTTTACTAAAATGACATGAAGATGTTACATTTTTTATCTGGCATGGTCTTAGCAACTTTGAAACTGTCTGGCAATAATGGCTTAATATCATGAATAGCTAGCAGAAACAAGTGTTATAAACAAAAGTCACGCTAAAGTGATGTAATTTTGTAATTTTTTCACCTGCATTGCCCCTACTTCCACAGGTAAACATAACGTACTATGCGTACATCACATGCATACTACGCCATGAAAACGGAAGGGATATAGAAAAACGAGCCTTGCTAAAATCACATGTTTTCTGACGTTGCTAGTTCTTAGACTCCAGCTGATTTAACTACTATATTTTTTGGAGAAATGTGCCAAAAGTGACGTGAATTGAATTAGTAATCTATTTATCGAAGAAGTCTGTAATTTCTTGTGTCTGTTACTTTTATTTTCATAATTCTAATTTTCCCCAGTATGTGGCAAAAGTGTCAAAATAGGGGGACTTTAATGTTAATTGAATAATTAATTAGCTTTTGATGTCTGGGTCAGCCTACTGCAAAACTACCTGGGATTAGTTCCAGCAAAACTGACTGCAGAAAGTGAGATATGCACTAAGATCAGCAATTTTTTACCTAAAGTTACTTCAAATTTAAAGCCTGAACTTAATGAATGTCAGACTGAGAAACAAACTTATCCGGTGCAAAAAGGTTTTGACTGTTAGGATAAAAGAAACTGGAAGTTTTAATTAAAATTCTGTAATTAAACTAAATTTTAGTTTCTCATCCTCTCATAAATACACATTTAAAATGTGTCTGGGATTTACTCTTTGATAGTACTTAGTTAAAATAACTAGAATAAATGCCAAATCTAATTGATCTTGCTCTCTTATAATATTTAATTTCCTATACAAGAAAACTTATAAATAATTATAAGTTAAAATGTGTGGGACATTTTCTTCTTGATAGTACCTAGTAAAATAACCAAAATAGTTGTAAAATATGTAAAATATTTAAAAAAATACAATTTATGTGATGTATGTTGAAATGTTACATAAATGTCTTAATTTTTGTATTTCTTGTAGCTGGCTATTGCATCTTGCTTTATCTTCAATTGGATTTAATCTGCCAGTAGATTTATCTTGCACTCTACATTCAAATTTTGCTTCAGAATTAGAATCCATCAATATGTGGCATTGGGCTATATTTATATCCCTCCATCACCCTGATAGTCATTGGTAAGATTCCTCTTGACACAGAGATTAGTTATTGTTAATTGATTTCTTAACTAAATTATGTTGCATAAGTAAAGTAAGATATATTTATTTTTATATATTTTGTTATTTTGTAGGAGAATGAAAGCAGTCAAAGATATATTACTCAGGCATGTTTCTTTAGATGCAAGTGACAAAAATGAAAGGAATGAAAAATTTCTTAAGGATCGCCTGCTGTTGCCTGAGAAATGGATATTTGAGGCTAAGGTTATTAATTTTTTCTATAATAGTTAATTCCAGTTAAACAATTACTTACACCCCATTCAGCATTTATGCTTCGTTACCACTTGCTATTCAGTTGCAATACATTCAGTATGTAGAGATTTTTAAACCTATTAAGTAGCCATTTATAATTGGATCAACTGTCAATTGCACATTTTATCAAAAATGATTTGTTGCAAACTAGTTTTTGTTTTTAATGGTATCTTTATTCACATTAAACTATACTGTTGATAGCATTTTCCATGTTTAACACACGTTTTGGTTTTGGACCTGATTATGAAAGATTAGAAAATCTATTTTTGTTCTCACCTAAGATTTCCGCTTAATCTTCCGTAATTGGGTTGCACATTTATTGATATATTCTAGCGTGTATAGTTTGGCAAAACTGGGAATACTTCGGAAGTCATTTAATGATAACAGCATGCACATTAAACACCACTGTTCTCCCTTGGCATTCAATCGTATTAAAATTCATAGGTTTTTTTATAGATGTTGATACCTATCTGGTTGTTTTCTCATTGCTCTCCTTTCTTGATACTGTTCAAGAGTTTTCATAATATTTAAAACTCTTTCTATCATTTCAAAAAATATACTGATATCTGTTTTCAAATTTGATAGATTAAAATTTGTTATATGTGACAACAAATGATCATAATCAACACAGTACCAATGTACTTCCTATTTGTTTACATATAGTTGTTGCCATTCACCAACATACAAATAACATACATTTTGGTGCCACATAAGTTAGTTACTATGTATATATACATAGCTACCAACCTCAAAATTAAAAAAAAATTGGAGCACAAGAATAAAAACATTGCAGCGCAGACGGAAAAGTAAGAGCAAGATTTACAATGCAAAAATCTCTCAACTAAACTTTTGAGGTCTTGATTTGTTTTAATAGATCTCATCCATCTAAATAGGAAAAAATCATTTACCTGTGATTTTAAATTTGTAAGATTATCCTGAAATTTATCTAGACACTCTTCTTTAAAATAAAATAAAGAGCATCTCGTTGCTCAAGAAGACATCCAAGGCACTTTCGCAATGACAACCATCTTGCACACCATGCTTTAGTTTTTTTTCCTCTACACTATATTTTTTAACATATTTTTCTTTTCACTTTTCTGTTTAACTATTACTAAACATCAACTAAAAATTCATTAAAGGAAATAAGCACTGTAGGAGCATTAGTGCTTATATCAATCTTTTTGCCATAATTAAAAAAAATCTTGATTACAAGCAATGCACAAAGCTGCTTTCTGAGACACTCAAATAAAATTCAATTCTTTAGAATATTGATTTGAGAACTTTTGATTGTGACTTCATTGTTTTGATTTCATATTGTGTGAAAAGGCTCCATGTAACATCAGCAAACAACTCATTTGTAAAAATCTTTCCAAACTACAATGATAATGAAAACAAAAGAGATCATGTACATATGCAAAATGAAGTAACAGTATGCATACACAAACTGATAAATATAGACAGGAAACATTGGAGAAAATGAGTGCCTTTTCTTCCCTAAGTCCTTACCGTGCGTTACGACAAGTGTACATTGCGTTAAGTGTACAAGTGTTAAGCTCTACATTTCATTGTTATTGACTCAATAAAAGAATGAAAAATCAAGTTTTTCTAGGGAATATTGGATTTTTGGAGCGCATTAAGTATATCGGAGAAACTCAAATTTTTTTCATAGCAATTGGCAGCTATGTATATGCTCATAAAATGCAGGTTAATTTCTTTCGTGATTTGGTAATAACATACCTTTCATATCCCATCGTTTTAGATATTTTTTAAAACAATATCATAATTCTTTTAACAATATTTTTGTCTATAACTATTTTAGGTTGTTTTCAGAAAACGAAAAAATACAAAACATTTTGTTTAAGGGTTCAATAGTTAAGTATAAATTATGGTACTTTTATGTTAGCCGGGCACCAGTGATATAATATATATATATATATATAAATATATGTAGTAAGGTGATATGTAAATAGTTAATTTACTGGAATTATTTGAACAACTAGACGTTGAATAACAAAATATAAACTTTAATACAGTCCTGGAAAGACAATTCTGCAATACTTCGTTAGTAATTTTTTCAAAATATCTTACACTTCTCGTCCAAAATACACTGATGGAAAAAAAAAATCCCAACACCAAGAAAAAATTATTGTAGTGTAATGAAATTTGGACAATGCATTTGTCTAGTTAACATGTTTAATTGATTAGATTTTCAAGATCACAGGTTAATTTAGGCTCAAGAAAATGCATTTCAAATGTGAAATGCTGTTACATTAATAGCCGGTGTAACCTCCAGAATTTTAAATGCAAGCCTGCAAACGTGCATGCATTATGTCATACCGGTGCTGAATGTCACTTTGTGATATGGAGTTCTATTCTTGTTGTACTTGTTGTGTCAATACTGGGACGGTCAGTGCTCGCTGTGGATGATGCTTGAGTTGCCGTCCAATGATATCCCATACGTGCTCAATTGGAGACAGATCGGGTGATCTCGCAGGACAAGGTAACATGTCGACACTCTGTAGAGCACGTTTTGTTACAACAGCGGTATGAGGGCGAGCGTTATCCTGTTGGAAAACTCCCCCTTGAGTGCTGTTCATGAATGGCAGCATTACAGGTTGAATTACCGGACTGACGTACAAATTTGCAGGCAGTGTGTTTGGGATAACCACGCGAGTGTTCCTGCTGTCATAGGAAATTGCTCCCCAGACCATGACTCCAGGTGTACGTCCAGTGTGTCTAGGCCACAGACAATTTGGTTGAAGGCTTTCCCCTGGCCTCCTTCTAACCAACACACCGCCATCACTGGCACCAAGGCAGAACCTGCTTTCATCAGAAAACACAACAGATATCCACTCCGTCCTCCAATGAGCTCTGGCTTGACACCACTGGCGTCGCAAATGGCAATGGCTTGGAGTCAGTGGAATGCACGCTACAGAGCGCCTGGCTCGGAGCTGTCCTTTAAGTAACCGATTTCTAACAGTTCGTTGTGTCACTGTGGTACCAACTGCAACTCGAATTTCTGCCACAGACGCAGTATGATGTGCCACAGCCGTACGCCGAATACGGCGTTCTTCTCTCTCAGTATAGTGCCATGTGACCACCCGGAATGTGGTCTTCTTGAGGCAGTACATCCTTTGACTACTGCTCCCAACAATTATGCACAGTGGATACATTCCGGCCAAGTTTTTCTACAATATCGCACGCGGAAAGAAAATCCACCTTCTCGTAGCCCTATTATACGACCTCGTTCAACCTCGGTGAGCTGTTGATAATGGCTTCTTCGTCTTCTTAAAGGCATTCTTGGCTAACATCAACTCAATACCTCAAATTTCGAAGATAAATAACGCTCACAAACTTCACAGCATGCATTTAAAGCAGACCTGATTTGCAAGTTCTGAGTGGCGCTACTAGCGCCACACTTATGCGCGAAGTGCGAAATTTAAATCGATGTCATCTTTCAGTTGTACAGTCCCTGGCCAAATTATTAGACGCAGTTGTTTTTGTTGGAAAAACTGGATAGTTTTCCCTCTGCTAATTCTGTTTAGTTCTTATCACTCATTTAAATCATAACTTAAGTGACCTAATTCATCAATTCATGACTTATTATATTTATTCTATTTATTTAATATTTAACAGTTTATTCAGTTATATTCAGTAATTAGTTCAATCTCATTTGAGTAATTAATCCTTCAGTTCAATAACTTCAGTTGACAATATGAAAGTATATTTTTATTTAAAGTAAGTTCATATAGTTTTAAAGTTAAAATATCTTTATTTAGTTACTTACCTTTTGGCCATATTAGTTATCCCAACTCTCCAGGCGTTTTCCATTTACTTTCATTTCGTTTTTATTTACATCACGTTTTTAGCTTCCTTCAGACATCACTAACGTATGTTTACTTTGATCGTCTCCTCATTTCTCGCGGTTTTCGGCAGATCGATTACGTCACGATACAAGTGAGTACAGCAGCTGATGACAGATGGCTCTGATAATCTGTCTTTACCTGTGACCGTAATCTATCGTCACGTAACCTTCACAAGGCCGGAAGTGACCTGTTTGCTGCAGGATGAGGAGATGATGTCATCGACTCGGACACGAGGCGGTAAGGTATTTAAGGAAAGAGGCAGTTGTGTGTAGGGTATCTTCTAGCTGGCTGGAAGCCGTCTCGATTGTTGTTTTAGTGTTTGTGTCATCTGGAGATGTTTAGTCTGGTGATGTTTGTTTTTAATGAGGAAGTGCTTTTAACTTGTGTAGTGATGTGTCATAGTTAATGAAATGTAAGATGATGTTGTTTTTCAATAAGGTTGGATCTGCAAATGAAGAAACATTTTCTTTTAAAGAACGCCACGTATTTTGTTTTTCGGAAGTGAACTTTTGGATTTCATCGTGTATTAAAACAACCTGTTTTAAAGAAATATTTAGTTGGATAATAGAACGACAGCTTTCCTGGTGTTATTTCGTACAGCTAATTTAATATACATTGGTTTAGTTTCTTGGTGGATAAAAATGCTTTTTATTTGAAGTTAGTGGTGCTTTTCTTTTTATCCTGTTTTTCATGGTTTCTAGACTCTTGTGATATTGGCTTTCGTTTTCATCAAAAGACTTCTGGTATTTTTAATAGTTCAGAACGAGATTCCATTTTTAGTATGTTGACACCGTTCTGTCTATTATTCTCGCATCGGTAATTTCAGTAGCCGAAATTACTTGTCACCGTCTAGCTATTTGAAACACCAAATACGGTTATTCGGTTTGGGCTTCAAGGGATAGTACTTTATATCAGAAGATCGTTTGCCATTGGGACTATTACTAAATGTATAGTTAGTACCCTGGAGTGGCATAATTTGTTTGGCGGTTCAACGTATGATTGTTTCGTGGTCGAGCAGATACGGTTGGCCGTTACTAACAAGTTGATGAACGGAGGTTGTATTTGAGGGGATGAAGTCATTGGATCGGGAATTGAGGAAAGATATTGTTTTATGGTTAATTAAAGATTGGTTTTACAGTAATGGATTTTTATTAAATGTTAATACTTATTTTTATATAATTGAGTTTATTTATTGGGAATATCATTAAGGTAAATTAAATGTTTCTTTTGATTTTTATTTAAAACATTTAATTGAAAGTAATTTTGTTTTCCATTTTAAATTAATCTGGTAATGAAATTAATTTAAAGTAAATTTGTTAAATGAATTTTTCCATCGGTGCTCCAGTTTTCACATCTTATTTATGAGATGTAAATTTAAGAGTCTCAATATATATTGTGTAAGTTTTATGACTTCTGTCTTTTACAAATGAAGATAAAAAGTAAATATTAATTTGACATCGTTTTTGACTCTGGAATATTGGATATATGTATTTTATTTTGAACTTGGTAATTTGAATAAATCCTGATTAAGTTTAATTCCTTTTGTCTGTTATTATTTCATTTATATTTTAGAAATTTTCAGTTATCTTTATTTTTGTTTTTGAACACTTTAGAACTTTGGTCAATTACAGTATAAACGCACCACTTGTGCCTATGCTCTGCGTACTTCATTTAATTACCTAAGGGTTTAAATATATCAGTTTTTATTATAATTTATTAAATATCTGGAAAGATACATGAGGAATTATCCTGGAACTTCAGGGTGTAAACAACATGATAAACGTCATACACTTCCTCGAAGATTTTTTCCCCGAAACCCCATAAGGGGCCGTCAACAAATTGAAGAAAAACGAATATCTTTTATATAACCCTGTAAAAACTAATATTGCAAAAAGCATTCAAAGTGTAGATTATGATTAAGTGGCTTATTGTATTAATTTGGGTTCATTTCTATGAAGATAGCATGTATACTCGAAGAGAAATTCACGTTTTTATAAAAACAGTCCCAAATTCTACCAAGTTTTTTGCTTATAATTTGCAGAGTTTTTAATATAAAAACAAGTTATTTTCAGAAATTATGACAAACAAAATTATACACAATACCCTGCAATCAGAATTAAAAAATAATAAAAATTGTATGAAAAATAAGCAGGTTTACTAAATATTGTTTCACTGCGCATGCGCGAATTCAATCAAAATATACTGTACATAATATATTAGCTAAATGTATAGACCAACCTTTATGAAAGTCTCAAAAACATAGCTTGAAAATTCTGATAGTAATCGTCGATAGAATAAGCTCGAATTTCGCTGTTCCCAAAAGGAAGCAAAAAGATGAGGGGTTTTATCCAAATATACTAGCTTATGAACGTTGACATAATAAGAATGAAGTGTCTCTCATTCTATATTTGATACAACCCCTCATCTTTTTGCTTCCTTTTAGGAACAGCGAAATTCGAGCTTATTCTATCGACGATTACTATCAGAATTTTCAAGCTATGTTTTTGAGACTTTCATAAAAGTTGGTCTATACATTTAGCTAATATAATGCACAGTATATTTTGATTGAATTCGCGCATGTGCAGTGAGACAACATTTAGTAAACCTGCTCATTTTTCATACAATTTTTATTATTTTTTAATTCTGATTGCAGGGTATTATGTATAATTTTGTTTGTCATATTTTCTGAAAATAACTTGTTTTTATATTAAAAACTCTGCAAATTATAAGCAATAAAATTGGTAAAATTTGGGACTGTTTTTATAAAAACCTGAATTTCTCTTCGATTATACATGCTATCTTCATAAAAATGAACTCAAATTATTACAATAAGCCACTTAATCATAATCTACAGTTTGAATGCTTTTTGCAATATTAGTTTTTACAGGGTTATACAAAATATATTTGTTTTTCTTCAATTTATTGACGTCCCCTTATGGGGTTTCGGGAAAAAATCTTCGCGGAAATATATGACGTTTATCATGTTGTTTACACTCCTGAAGTTCCAGGATAATTCCTCATGCATCTTTCCAGATATTTAATAAATTATAATAAAAACAACTGCGTCTAATAATTTGGCCAGGGACTGTATAAACACGCCTACCAAATTTTGTTTATCTAACACAAGTCTTTCTTGGTGTTGGGATTTTTTTTTCCATCAGTGTATATAATACGTTTATTTTCAAGAAGTCCAATTAGGTCTAACAGTGCCTTAATTGACTATTTCACACTTCGACGCTTCCTCGATGATAAAAATTATAAGACTGGCTTCTTTTCCAATTTTGAAGATACTCAAATCTTGATCTCGCAATCCAAACTTTTGATATTTCGTGCTTTGAAATTATGGATAATAAAAATACGAGAGTGTAAGTTAATTTGATGATCACACACGTCATAAAGGAATGAAGTAAGTTTAAATATATATATATATATATATATATGAAAGGATAAAAGCTAAACCCCTTTTTAAAATGCAAAATCCCTTTTTGCCCCTTTTAAAATTTTAAATTACCGTTTTAAAAAATAGAAATTTAAATCAAAACTTTTAAAATGCTTTAATAATTGTGTTTCAATTGATTGAAGTTCCCTTTGCCCCTGTTAAATTAGTTTTCCTGCATCGCATCTTATAACTTTCAAAGATCGTTTTCTGACTCTTCATAAGAATATTTGTGCTGACGCTGTAGTGTAATAATTCAGACACGTTGTGTTGAAGAGGCCGACCACGTGCTAACACGTGGTGACGTGATCACAAGTGGAAGACCGCAAAATATAAATATTAAAACGAACCCAAGGTCTCACGCTCGCTATTATTTTAGCGATGGACTAACACATAATTAAAATAAGTAAAAAGGAACTCTCTCACCCATTTTTAGCAGGAACGATGCGATGTATAAATGACGCGAGAGATACATAACTGCAAACACAGCACACTCATCTTAGGAATAACTGATACAACACACTTCTTGATGGGAAAAAAAAAGGAGATGATTTATTCATTTATAAAACTCTGAATAGGTGAGGGACTCCGGTGACTTCGCGTCCTCCATGACTGATGAAATTCAAGAGGAGAAAAACTCCCAAACTACACTGAGCACATCCAGAACATAACTGATTTTAACATCAGCGCGAAGTGCCGAGCCGGTTGCCCTTGGCGATAAAACCCGCGATCGTCCAATAGCGATGCACAGAAACGGAGCGAGCTCTGAAAACACGCCAACTGTTGGCGCGCGCCAAAGAGCGATGAACCTACCGCAACGCATTCCTCGGCGAAGCATGTGGAGCGCTTTTGCCGGATTGAAGGAACGGGCGAAGCGGTGAGCCAATGACGAACTCCCCACGAAACTGTCGCGATATGCATCGACTGAAATGCGAAATATCGGCGTTTGACAAAAGTTAAAATGAGAAAGAAACAGCGTTGGCAGACAACGGATACGTTAAATTAAAGATAATTAAAAAAACGCTGATACGGGGATAATTAAATACTGAAAGAAACATATTAAAATTAATAAATTTAGAGATTTAATGGGAAATTGAACACGTGCAATCGTACACATCGCGATTGCGCTAAAAATGTTGCGATTACATCGTGACAGACGCTAACGCAATTTTAAAGTCTTGCTGCATCCCATCGGCCGATGGAGCCAACGCCTTTATTCCGCACAATCAATCACTCAGCTCGCGGCCAATTAAAATTAAAAATACGCCTCTTTTGACTTTGACGACCTCTAGCAGAAATAATGCAAAATCTCATATTTATACCATTGCACGGCTATCAGGAGCGAACTTTTTACGATTTCCCTCATCTAACCAAATCACGCCAATCTGCTCTCTCGGAATTGCCTCGCGATGGACGAGCCTTCGATGTCCAGACAGACTTAAAAAGCAGCTCTCACGCCAATATGGGCCTGGTTTAAAAGGAATCATGTAAGAAAAAGAAATAAACCAGGTTCCGTAATAGACGGTGTCTTCATTTAAACAGAAATACATTCACTCGGAATTTAACCGAATCCCGCTCACGGCCCAGGACTACAAGAACATGCAAGGGAATCAGAATGAGCGCTTTGATGTAAGTACGGAGCCGCCATCAGTCCGCGCAGCCACCGGCCCGGCCCGGCGAAGCCACGATCGAGGTCCCCAACCACCGACAGAGTCCCGCTTCGTTTCAGAAGTCGAGTAGGACAGTTCATCTCAACGGGAAAATCCCAAAAACTAAACAGTTACGTAATCTACGCCCGTCAATCCCAGCGAATACCTCCGTGAAAAATTCTTACAGTGTGTGCATACAGTGAAAGACTTACGGAATTTATCCCAAAAACTCAAAAGTACTTAATCTCCCTTCGTCAAAAGGAAAGTGAATCATTAACTTTTCTTCATTCTCAATCTTGTGCAGTATTTCATTCTGCCGGCAAGAATCAAGTGTTTAGAAAGAAGTAGGTCAAATACACAGCTGTTTTCAATTTTCAAGAGCGCGCCGATAAAGAAATGAACTCAAGTGACTCAGATGTTCAGTTTCGATTTCTGGAGTAGAGTAAAGGAGAGAAAAATAAATCAGAACTGCGCTCAGCAAAAACAAAAACCACGTGACTACGGGAAAAAGTATTTTCATGTGCAGTGCAAGAAGATATAGAGATAAATACAGGGGTAGTACTTGTCCTAAAATTCCTGATATTCCTGAAAAAAATAAAAACGTCCTGAAATGTCCTGAAATATGGTAGTCTGTCCTAATATTCCTGAAATTTTGCAAGTTTTGTGCTATATCGGCATTTGATATCATCAAATAGGGGGTAGGTGTACCTTTTTACTGATTCAAAACGTTCACGAAAGTCACAATTTTCTTCATTCTATCGTTAAAAATAGTGATTTTCATCAATTTGCACAAAAAAATATCGCAATTTTTGGTGATACCAAAATTCGCAATTTTCATTGATTAGTCATTTATAAAAATTTTGCTGTTTTCGTCTCTCAGTCAAAAAAAAAAAAAAAAAAAAAAAAAAAAAATTCCCAATTTTTAACAATCAGTTATAAAAAAGAAAATCTTTTGCAATTTTTGTCGATCAGTGAAGAAAAAATCAAAATTTTCGTCCTTCAGTAATGCAAAAATCGCAATTTTTTAGCAGCTTGGTCAAGGGTTCTGGTAAAATTACTTTTCTTTTAAATGTATACTTTTACAACAAAAAAAATGTGTAAGTCGTGTGCTATTTATGATAATAAAATGTATTAAAGAAGCAGTTAAGGGTTTTTTCGGTTAGAATGTCAAGCAAATGTGTCCTGAAATTGTCCTGAAATATCGAAAAAAGTATGTCCTGAAATATCATCTAGGGTAGTACTACCCCTGTAAATATCTCAGTGAAATTAATTTATTATTGTTTCGCGTCGCGGTGGGAAAAAAAAAAAAAAAAAAAAAAAAGTAAGAGGTAAATTTTTTCATGGATTTATTTAAAGCAAAGGCGTATAAAGGTATGTACTTTTGATATTAACGTACAGAAGAAAAAAAAAAAAATTTTTTTTTAAAGATCTTTTTAGTGAGAGGCATTGGTTCTCAAACTTTTATTTTGGAATGCTTTTTGATATATTAGATGGCAAGCACTGAAGGAAAATTTTTTCTTTTTTACAATTTTGGTTGTTTTAAAAGGACTGCCAAGGAATATTTTTAAAGAAATATTGTTTTTATTATTAAAAGCATAAACAAGTGGTTCTCAAACTTTTTATTTAATTTTTTATGCATGCCAAAAATAAGTTAAAGATGATTATTTTTATTATGCTATTATTTGTATGAAAATTTTAATGATTTTTTAAAATTCAGCTATTTAAGTTCAAATATATAATTGTTTATGTATTGTGTTTAACGTAATTTTAAAGAGATGAAAGAGTAAGAATGGTGATTTTTATGAAAAGTTTAGTTGTGTTGAACTGATAATTACGATTTTAATGAAAAATAACATTAACCCTCTAAGCGTTTAGAACGTAATATTCCGTTCACTAAGCTCCAGGTTTCACTGCAATATATGCAATGTTTAATATAATATAATTCTATAGATTTAATGAATTTTCAAAACATTGAAGAATGATTAATACTCTCAAGGGTTACATTCATATTTGTAATTAAGTTTTATTTATAATGCTGAAAGAATCATATTTTTTTAGCATTTAAACCAAATGCAGAGAAAACAACATTACAATTTTACCCTTTTTCAAAACGCTCAGAGGGTTAAATAAACCTCATATTAAAATCATTTTTCTAGACAGTTTGAAAATATTTTAGCAGAAGTGAACATTTTATTATTATTATATTATTATAATATTTTTATTATTAGGTGTTAAACTTTTTAAAGGTGATTTATATGCAACGTACTTTATAGTTAGTGAGGTTATTTAAAATTTTTTTATTGAATTCAAGTTATTGAAAAAAAAAAAAAATTAAGTGGATTTTAACTTTAAAGAGATGAGTTTAGCAGATTTTTACAGATATAGTGTTACAAATTTTAAATAGTTTGAAAGATTTTTTCATTTTTATTCTTATGTGCTTTAATGGTGTATTATATTTCTGTGTAATTCAGTGATATTTTGTATTTATATCCATCATGAGTAGCCCAACCCCTCCCAAAGAAGTAGAGGATTTAACAGACAAATCAGGTGACCCCGAAAAAGAAAAAAATCAAATTTCGAGCAAAGATGATAATCCCGTTAATAATCCTGAAGAGAAAAATAATCAGAAGTCTAGTCAGGAATCTGGAGGTGCACCAGAGACATCTGGTGTAACAATGTTAGGTGGACAGACCCTGTCAGCTCAAGCTGGGTCTGCTCACACTTCAGTATCCGCCAACCCAAAAACGTCAGTAGACCCCGATATCGTTGCGTTTTCTCCGCAAGATGGAATGTCTTGGATACCATGGTTAGCCTATTTCGAGAGTGTCTGTATAGGACAGGGAAAAGACGAGTGCTGGAAAATTAGGCACATACAGAAGTATTTAAAGGACAGTGCACTTACGTTGTACATTAATAATTGTCTAAATGTACTTCATTGGTCCGAATTTGTCACTTTGTTTAATGAACACTACGAAATTCCCGATACCCTTTCTCTCACTGATTTTTCACGTATTAGATATAAAGTTGGAGAGGACTTGAACGAATATTATCAAAAAAAGACTAAAGTAGGCCGAACCTTAGGTTTAGAGCAGAAACTTATCCTGGAAGGGTTAACGGAGGGCTTGCCATTAGAAATGCAGAAGTTAGTTATTGCAGGCAACCCCTCAACTACACATTCATGGCGTGAATTAGTTTTCAGAATTAGCAAACTGCAACTGGACAGAAAGGGAAATGAGAGCAAATTTGAAGCAAGCCCCCAAAACCCCAATCAGTATCGACAATGGTGACCAAGCCGACCTCCATATGAGAATGGACAGAATTTTAACAGGCAGTGGAACTACAGAGTTCCCTATCAAACACACCCCATTCGACCTTTTCCATCAAATCAAGCAAGAAATCCCCAAAATACGTTTAGACCGACTTCAAATGTTCAACCACGACCTAATGTACACCACCAGACCACTTTGCCGCCCTCTCCATGCAAAGTTTGTCTTAATATCGGAATACCAAATGCGTATCATTGGGTGGGAAACTGCCCTTTTCGACATCAAGTGTTAGCAGTACCAACCCCTAGTCACAATATGACTTTGCCGAACCCCAACCAAGATCATAGCGCTAATGAGTCATCCCGAAATACATCTAGTAATCAATGACGATTTCTTATGTCCGGACATATACAAAAAGAAAAAGCTAGCTATAAAAAATCAAATAGAGATTGTCATAAAGTTACTTATGTAAAAAATGAAGACTCACTACCTTGTTTGATCGATACTGGGAGTTCAATTAGTGTTATTCCTTGTCATTTAGCCCATAAACTTAACCTAAAAATATGTAAAGTTCAGCAGAGTATACCAGTCACCCAAACACAAGGTGTTCTTGCTTTGAAAGAAAAATGCCTTGTTAGTTTGCAATTAGGACGTATCTCTAAGAGAATTGAACTTTTTATAATTAACAATCAGTTACCTTATGCTTTGATTGGGCTATCCCATTGTAAACTATTTAGATTAAATATTGACTGTGTTAAAATGCAAATAACTCAAGATAATAAGAAAGTACCTCTCATGGACCATATTTCATCAAATGCATCTCACCATACTTTACATTTATCAGAAGTATATACTGGCTAGCCAGCAATTGAAAATGCAGAGATATTCGAAGAAAATTTTGAGCCGGAGTTGTTCGAGACCACTGACCATGTGCAAAATGTTCAGTCTGTCAGAGAACAATTACCTGCTCTTCTAGCCAAATATGTCTGTATTTTCGCCAAAGATAAATATGATATAGGCTGTGTAAACATGGAACCCCAGAGAATACAGTTAACATCAGATCTCCCCGTTTCTTTAAGAGCATATCGCACTTCCCCTAAGGAAGAAGAGGAAATTAAAGAACAAATTCAAAATTTATTGCGAGCCGGTATCATTAAAGAAAGCTATTCCCCTTATTCATCACCTGTAACTTTGGTGTATAAACGTGAAGAAGGGAAGAAAACCCGGTTATGTATTGACTTCAGAAAATTAAATGCCATTACAAAAACAGATGCAGAACCCTTACCTCGAATCGACACCCTGTTAGATAAATTGGCACATGCTAAAATTTTTTCCACTCTTGACTTAGCTAGTGGATATTGGCACATTCCTATCCACCCTCGAGACACTGAGAAGCTGGCATTTGCCACCACCTTTGGATTATATGAGTGGAATCATTTACCGTTTGGATGGAAAAACGCACCTGCTTGGTTTAACCGTACCCTCCGTAGAATTCTTAATAAATACAAAATTGACTTTGCCTGTAGTTACTTTGATGATGTTATTGTATTCTCCCAAATTAAAGAGGAACATTTATGTCATTTAGAGACATTATTTAATATCTGTGTTCAAGAAAACCTTAAACTCAAATTGTTAAAGTGTAATTTTGTGAAATCCAAAATTAATTTTTTAGGATATGAAGTCTCGAACGGTTGTATCACACCTGACAACCCTAATATAGAGACGATTAAGAAATTAACACCACCAACGAAGGTAAAAGAATTACAACGTTTTTTGGGATCTATAAATGTTTATCACAAATTTATTCCAAAGTATGCTAACATTCGATACCCTCTCAACAATTTGTTGAAGAAAAATGTCCCTTATGTGTGGGACCAAAATTGTCAAAATTCTTTTGAAAAATTAAAAACTGCTTTAATTGAAAAACCAATCTTAAAGTTGTTTGATCCCAAAACACCTTGTCATTTGTTTGTAGACGCATCAAGTCATGGAGTGGGATGTGTAGTGAAACAAGTTGATGAAAAAGGAACATTACATCCTATAGCATATCACTCTAGAAATCTTCGCGATTATGAAAAAAATTATGCAATTACTGAGTTAGAATGTTTGGCGATTGTGGATGCTTTAGATAAATTTTATCATTATTTACACGGTCAAAAATTTGTCATACATACAGATCATGCAGCACTTACCTGGCTCAAAAGTGTTAAAAATTTAAGAGGACGTCTTTTCCGCTGGTCCCTAAAACTTAGTATGTTTGACTATGAAATTAAATACCAGAAAGGCTCCACTAATGTTGAAGCTGATATGCTATCTAGACAACCTGTTTCAGAAAATTTACCCCATATTATACATCTCCTTGACTTGAATGAAGTAAGAGACAATCAGAAGAAAGAAAATGTAACAATTGATGGTAAAAAGTACACTGAGATAAATGATGTTGTTGTTATTAAAAAGAAAGGTTTGTATAAGATTGTGGTCCCCATGTCTTTACGTTTACCCCTATTAGAAAAAACCCACACACAATTTGGCCACCGTGGAATTTATAAAATGATAAATTTAATCTCTCCGCAATATTATTGGCCTAACTTTAATCAGGACATTGAAAATTTTGTAAAACACTGCCACACTTGTCAGATAAACAAAAAATGTAGACAAAAAAGATTTGGCTTATTGCAATTAATGCCCCCAACAGAGATACCTTTTGAATGTTTGGCAGTAGACTCTGTTGGCGGATTTAATTATTACAATTCTACAAAAAAATATTTGCATTTAGTCGTTGACCATGCAACTCGCTATGTGTGGGGTTTTCCGTCAAAAAGTGTAACTACCGAAACTTATACAAACATTTTGAAGCAATTATTTCAAATACAAGTACCAGATAGATTGTTAACCGACAGAAATGGAGCATTTACAGCTTCCAGGTTTAGGAGATTTCTTCGTAATTACAATATAAAACACAGATTGACGAGCAGTCATCACCCGGAAACGAATGGGAAAATTGAACGACTAAATCAAACTATTGTCACTAGATTAAAATGTAAAGTCAATTCCACATCCAAGAAAATACCCTGGACTAAGCTTTTAGATGAAGTCTTATATGAATATAATAACACCCCTCATTCTGTAACCCAATTCACCCCTAGCTATTTATTTTTAGGAAATTTACCATATGATCCCCCTTTACCAAATAATAGTTACTATCCCCCTGTGGAAGAAGCTAGAAAATTGGCTAAAGAGAGAACAATTGCTTACCATAAAAAGAATAAAGTCCGTTATGATGCTCGTTTCCTTCCTGTAAAGTTTAAAGTTGGTGACATTGTGATGTATGAAGAATTTCACTATCCGAATACCCGTAAATTGACTGCACCATATTCTGGCCCATACACCATTTTAAAACAACTTTCTGATGTATCCTTTGAAATTGATAAACCCAGCCCACATTTTAAGAGAAATTCCGAAATTGTCCATTCCTCCAAGTTAAGATACTACCACCCTCCTCAAAATCTTAAACTCAGCCATGAATAAATCCCATCTATCTCTTTCACCTTTCAAATTTTTTAATTTTTGCATTCCTATCGTCCACCTTACTCGTAGCATTTGGATGAGGACCCAGCTGGGCGTGTAACCCATCTCCCCAGCAGTGTAGAATGATGGTGACAGTTAAAAGTACTGTTAGAATTTTTATTATTTTTTAAAAAATATTATAATGATGAATTGATGACACATGAAGGGGTCCTCTGCTCCGTGGCCACCCATCTTTAGCCGGACTGTTTTCCCAGATTCTCTTTCCAGGTTGAACGGAGAATCTGGCAAAACTGCTTCGCTTCCCCTCTGCAGGTGAATATCGATTACCCACTTTTCTTTTTCTGTTGTGCAAGTGGCACATTTTTGGGTGATATTCCCCTCAGAGTATTAAAACCCATATCGCACTGACCCTGCGCATGGTGAAAATTATAGCAAGTGTATATTTAGTTTTTATTAGCTGTAGTTTTCTTTTTTTTTTTAAACAACTTAGTGTTGTTTTTCATGGATATCAACCTAAGGCTGCATCATAGAAGTAGCTAAGTCCCTACCAAAACAGAAAGGTATACGAAGAAATATAATTTGTTTTTGTTATTAGTATTTTAGGATATTTTACTGTTATTTTACCTCAGTGTGAAAATTCAATATCTCTAGAAATGCAAGCGTTTCAAATTGCATTTGATATACAATATATTTTGTTGATAGTATTAGTGCATATTTTGTATTATTGAATATTTTATATTTTTGAATATTTTGTATTTGTGAATATTTTTTTTTTTTTTACATTTGAACATTGTCTATTATTGAATATTTTTTACATTTGCATATGTTGTATAGTTTTCAATATGTTTACCTGTGAATATTTTAATATACTATATAGTTTATGGTTGCAATTTGCAATTATACACCAAAAGGATGTTTCCCAACAAACTATATCAAAAACTTTAAAACAAAAACTGGAAACGAAAGGGAAACACTACAAACACAGTTGTGTTACGATAATTGGTATAATCAAGATATGTCTCGAGACACATTATTGTTTTGCTGCAGCACAATTGAAAGAATTCCATTATTTTAGTGTAACCAATATTTTTATGTAAATTTGATATATAAATGTAAAAATAGGTCCAATTGACTTGAGAGCTGAAGTAAATACTGAAGAGCAGGAGAAATTACTTGAGAGCTGGAGAAAATAAGAATTTAAAAAAAAAAAAAAAAAACATGGGTTAAATTCAGGAGATAAGACCCACAGGTCTTGCAGGCGAGCCATGTGGCTCTTGTTTTAGTGGGGGGGGATATGAAAGGATAAAAGCTAAACCCCTTTTTAAAATGCAAAATCCCTTTTTGCCCCTTTTAAAATTTTAAATTACCGTTTTAAAAAATAGAAATTTAAATCAAAACTTTTTAAATGCTTTAATAATTGTGTTTCAATTGATTGAAGTTCCCTTTGCCCCTGTTAAATTAGTTTTCCTGCATCGCATCTTATAACTTTCAAAGATCGTTTTCTGACTCTTCATAAGAATATTTGTGCTGACGCTAACGCAATTTTAAAGTCTTGCTGCATCCCATCGGCCGATGGAGCCAACGCCTTTATTCCGCACAATCAATCACTCAGCTCGCGGCCAATTAAAATTAAAAATACGCCTCTTTTGACTTTGACGACCTCTAGCAGAAATAATGCAAAATCTCATATTTATACCATTGCACGGCTATCAGGAGCGAACTTTTTACGATTTCCCTCATCTAACCAAATCACGCCAATCTGCTCTCTCGGAATTGCCTCGCGATGGACGAGCCTTCGATGTCCAGACAGACTTAAAAAGCAGCTCTCACGCCAATATGGGCCTGGTTTAAAAGGAATCATGTAAGAAAAAGAAATAAACCAGGTTCCGTAATAGACGGTGTCTTCATTTAAACAGAAATACATTCACTCGGAATTTAACCGAATCCCGCTCACGGCCCAGGACTACAAGAACATGCAAGGGAATCAGAATGAGCGCTTTGACGTAAGTACGGAGCCGCCATCAGTCCGCACGTCCCGGCCCGGCGAAGCCACGATCGAGGTCCCCAACCACCGACGGAGTCCCGCTTCGTTTCATATATATATATGTATATGTATATATATATATATATATACATACATACATATATATATATATATATATATATATATATATATATATATATATATATATATATATATATATATATATATCACTGGCATCTGGCTAACATAAAAGTACCTAATTTATATATGTATTATACACACACACACATATATATACATTTATAATAAATTACAAATGAACTATTGTTATTCAATTTTATTGTTATTAATTATTAAACATAAACTTTGATGTGTAAATTCACTTTTGAAATTTGTGTTTTGTTATTTGTAATCTGTTTTCTTGAAAAGAAGTCCAGAAATGACCGAATGAGTATTAAAATAATAATTATAGAAATTATAGTAAGCTGAAATTGGAACAATCAGCTTATTATAATTTATTTTATTAATGCAGTTACTTTAATCTTAGTTAAGGGGGAAAAAAGCTACTAATATAAATATTTTCTGTTTGAAACTTGCAAAATTATTGTTTTAAAATAAATGTGCATAGTTGTAAATAATTCAGTCTATTAGTTACATATGCTTTCATTTCTTGTTCAAGACTGAAAGTTCTTTAAAATAAACTTGATTGTTTTATTGATTGTGATTCAGTACTGTCTCAAAGTTCTTTGAATGTGAATCAAGTGTAATGTTTCTGTATCTTTGAACATGTGAAACCCTTATGACTATTCCGAAATCAAAAACTAAAACTGTTCTTTTTTATTATTCAAATTATAGCCGTTATGTATAGTTTATGAAGATACAAAATAATATGCTTTTAATAAAATCTTGATTAGCTGGTTAGACATTTAAATTCAAGTTATTTACTAAAATCTATTTACAAAGAATAATTACAGATGCTATATACAAAGTTAAAGTTGAAATAACATGTTAATCGCTGTTTAACAGTTACAGAGACTTCCGTCTTTTAGGCCCTTCTTTCTTCTTTCATAGCACCTGCTTTTCTTATAGCAAGGGAATTTCTTCCATTTTCTATTATGTCACTCCAGAAATGTCTAGTTGTTTCCTTTTTGTGTCAAAGGGGCAATCTAACCAGAATGAGTAATCTGTAATTGGAACTTATGTCATGTGAACTTGCATGTTTTTCAGTTACCCACATTTGCAGGGGTAGTACTAGCCTAGATGATATTTCAGGACATACTTTTTTCGATATTTCAGGACAATTTCAGGACACATTTGCTTGGCATACTAATGGAAAAAAACCCTAACTCCCTATTCAATACATTTTATTATCATAAATAGTACACTACATACACATTTTTTTTTTTTTTAAGTATTGGTACATTTAAAAGAAAAGTAATTTTACCAGAACCCTTTGACCAAGCTGTTAAAAAATTGCAATTTTTGTATTACTGAAGGACAAAAATCGATTTTTTCTTAGCTGATCAATGAAAATCGCAAAATAGTTTCTTTTTTATAACTGATTGGTAAAAATTGCAATTTTTTTTGACTGACAGACAAAAATAGCAAGCTTTTCTTAATGACTAATCAATAAAAATTGTGATTTTTGTAACTATCACCAAAAATTTTTTTTTGTGTGCAAATTGACAAAAATCAGTATTTTTAACGCTAAATTGAAGAAAATTGCGACTTTTTTTATCAATTTGCATCAGTAAAAAGGTACACCTACCACCTACTACTACTAGAACCCTTTGACCAAGCTGTTAAAAAATTGCAATTTTTGTATTACTGAAGGACAAAAATCGATTTTTTCTTAGCTGATCAATGAAAATTGCAAAATAGTTTCTTTTTTATAACTGATTGGTAAAAATTGCAATTTTTTTTGACTGACAGACAAAAATAGCAAGCTTTTCTTAATGACTATCAATAAAAATTGTGATTTTTGTAACTATCACCCAAAAAAATTTTTTGTGTGCAAATTGACAAAAATCAGTATTTTTAACGCTAAATTGAAGAAAATTGCAACTTTTTTGATCAATTTGCATCAGTAAAAAGGTACACCTACCTGCACATCTGCAAAATTTTGATGATATCAAATGCTGATATAGTACAAAACTTCTAATATCAAAACTTCTGATATAAACAAAAGTGGAATTTTAGGACAGACTACCATATTTCAGTACGTTTTAATTTTTTTCAGGAATATCAGGAATTTCAGGACAAGTACTACCCCTGCATTTGTACAAATCTATTTACCTAACATTTAATCCGCACATCTGCAAAAATTTTCAAATATTCTAAACAGATTCCAAATAACAGTTTGATCAGAAAAATTTTAGAGCAGTCATAGTCCTCAGATATATATTTCGTTTATCGGTTTGTTCTCTTTAAAATAAAAACAAAAACAAAAAATTGTGCTTGAAGCATAGATTATAAAACACTTTCCAACACTTCCAGAATACTTTAAGAAAACTTTCTTGTTTAATATAATATGATGAAATATGATGTCTATGTAAACAATTTGGAAAACTCCTAACACTTTGAAAATCCAATTTCAGCAATTGCCATCTATAGTCGGAAAACTATCTGAATTCTTGTGCGCAGCCTTATATATCATTTGTAGAATTTATACACACCAAGTAATAGGCATAAAATTAGTTTAATAATGTGTACTGCAATTTAAAGTACACTTCCAGCAATTATTGTTAATTGACAGTACTGTAACTGAATTCTTTTGTATATCCCTATAAATGAATGCTATGCACACTATATCCTATAATAAGCCTCTTGTAGTGCATCTCAGTGATATATATCTATTTCAATATGTTTGAGATAGTGTGACATCATTAAAATACACCACAAACGATTTCCTCTATAGACTGTAATGCAATGAAATTATTGCAAATGTCCCTGTAAATGAACTATAAACGTACACACTTCAATTTTAATACCGAACATGCTATAGTAAATCTCAATAACATATATCAATTGCATGACAATAAAAGTACATTTACATGAGTTAGAGCGCAAATGGACAGACAGGCAAACCGAATTCATAAACACTTTTTAGCTATGTTGGAAAGTGTTAACAAGTTATTTATGAAGTATTGTATGCTAAATACAAACTCATTGAATGTCTTGGTTAAAAAAAGGAAATTGATTAAGTGTGAATGTTGTTTAAATTTCTTGTTTCTAAAACACATTATGTAATATAAAAGTGATGTACTTTTTTTTCTGTAATGAAGTGCTTTTTCTAGCATTGTAATTGTATATTTTTTCTTCTTTTGTAATATATAGGCTATAAAAGCTCACAGCATCGGCAAACATGCTGAAGAAGCCTGGTTTTTATTAAAGGCTGGCTCCTGGAACAAAAGTCATAGTATTGTCATCAAATACCTTGCATCTGATGCTATTATTAATGGTAAAGTAAAAAGTTATAAATCAGAATTATATTATTAAAATATTTATCTTCTTATCTTTATCTATTTAAACATCCTTTCACATGCACTCTTTCATCTTTTTTTTCTGCAAATGAATGCATTTAAAAATATTTAAAAAATTTATAATTTGCTTTTATTTTCAGAGGACTTTGATTATTTAAAAAAATATCTTTGTGAGATGGCTTTACCTGAAAGAAGTTGTACCATATCAGATTGGGTAAATGGTGGCCAAGTGTATCTTGACTACATCAATATGAATGAGATGGTCAAAGGAATTTTAGGAGTAAGTTTTTCTCTGGTTTTATAAGTAAATATTTTATTATTTTAGAAAGTTATGACTGTATATCTTTAACTGTAATATCAATGTTGTATTAATTTTTTCCCCCAATTTTATATAGCTCAAAATCCATTGCTTTAGTTCAAAATATAACATGACATAAATTTCTGCATAAAAATAATTAATATAATAATATAATCAAATTAGTAATGCTATATCTTTGTCTTCTTTTGCTTATAAATTGTAATTTATGAATGCAGATGTATGTGCAAATCCATTCTTTAAAAAAATTACACACCGTTATTTGCGACTTGCTCACAATAAAATCGTAACAAAAGTGCCATTAAATTTGAAATGATGTATTCTTTCAGAATATTATTTTTTTATTAGCACTCAGGTGGCAACTATATATTTCGATATCAACTTTAAATTTTCTGATAACAAAGCTTTAAAATTTTAATAGCAAAAATCCAATTTTTATTGTAAAATAATTTGTTGCATTGTATTTATCAAAAATGAAAATATTCTTATAAATCTAATATGTAAAAGAAAATTTGTTTGAGGACCGTCTATAAGTTAAAAAAAGTAAAATTAAGTTTGTGTTATAACTACTTTTGGCTATTTTTTCTTCTTTAAATACTATGTTATTAGTCTTTAGCCTTCTGTGATATGATCAACAGATGCCAATTGTTAGCACATTAATTTCAATTGCTATTTTCAGGCAATCAGTATTTCTTATATCTGTGATAAGTGAAAACATGGTAATTGAATAATTCTGTATTGCAATGCAAAATAATTTTAATATTTCGTGTACATCCGTAGAATGTTCATGTTGTTTAAAAAAAAAAAAAAAATATATACTAATAAAAAAAAAGTTTTGCTCTCTCTGTGTATCTACAATGGCTAAGAAAATGTACTGTGTAGAGAGGTCTGAAAATTTGCATGAGGATAGTCGAAGGCAGATCCTGATGAACCTGAGGTTCAGAATTTCCATTTCTTAATAATTAGCTGAGATATTAATTAAACTCATCAAAAACACATTCCTTTTTTCTGAAGATTGGCAAGCATGTCCATGCATAAGTGCGAGATTGGCATTTTTATTTTGATATTTTTCTTAACGCACTACAACTGAACCATACAAAATATAGAAAAACAGATGATATATTCTTAAATTTCATACTTGTAAGTTTTAGATACCACAATCTGTTTGAAAAAATATTGACATTAATCCTTTAAAAAAAATTAAGTACAAAACCTCGAATTCATATCTGCCGAACTAAACAAAATATAGAAAACCAAATTACACCAAATTAAAATTAAAAGCTACTAATATGTGTATTAGAATAAGGCAAAAGATAAAACAATTAAATTACAATACTTAATTACTAAAAAGCATTTGTTTTTAAGCAACTTTAACTTAATAAATGAGTTTTAAATCTATTATTAACATTTGAATGGCATAAAATTATAATAATTTAAAGTTTTTCTTCTTTAAGCAAGCATAAAATAGAAATATTACTATTGAAATTAAAAACAAAAAAGTATTTGGCCGGATACCGGTTATTCGGTACCCGGCAAAAATTCACATCCGGTGCATCCCTATTCTACGCTTTAGTTGATTATTTTTTTCCATTAATGAGTGCGTTTTTTAGGGTTTTAATTCATGTCTTACGTTGAGGGAGACATTTTCAGAACTTTATGATTTCCAGTGTGACAGTAGCTATTTAGCTGTAAGTACACAAAATTTCAAGTCTCTAACTTATACCGTTTCCAAGAACAGACAGACAGAGAAGCCAGACGAATAGGATTTCATGAAATGAGCGAAGTCCTAAAAATCATACAAAATTGAGAGTGTAAACTGCTGCCCCCAGCATTAGGATTGTTTAAAAGAGTTTTGTTTAAATATATAAAATCATTCAACATTGATTTTAGGCATATTTAAGATTATTATCATGGGCCCAGGCCAGCGCCAGGCGTATCAGTTAGTAAATAAATAAATGTTCTGCATATATAATAAAGGCAGCTAATTTTCAAGTTCTGTAAATTTTTATGTCTTAGAAAGGATTTTCATTCATGCTCTGAAAATTAATCAAGCAAATTTTGTATAGATTTATTTAGTAATTTTGTTCAATTTTCAACTTCTTACTTATTGCGTTGCTAACTTTGTCATTATTCAAAGAAAGCCAGAAGATTAAACCTCCAAAGTTACCATAATTATCACTAATAATTCCAAATTTGAATTAATTAAATTTTATATCATTTAATATTTTTGTAATTTATAGAATAAGGTCAGATTCTTAATCTATACATGTAATTTTATCACCTTTTTAAAATATTTTTCCTTCTGCGAATGGTCATAGATTTTATTGAATGGAATATATTGGACTTTTCTTCGTAAATTATTTGAAAAGTGAAAATTCTCTATACCTTAAGACTATTAAAAATAAACAGCAATAAATTGACATATCTATATTTCTGACAACGTTGATTCTTTTTTATGCAAAAATTATTGTGAGTCGTAATTTATTTTTAATGTGAATTTATTAATTTTCTTAAATAAAAGTATATTCTTCAGGAAGACAAAAAAAGGCCTCTGTTATGTTTAGGTTATTTGATTGTCTTTTATTGAAAAATAAATATTTTGGAAAATGTGTAAATAAAATTTTAATAACCCTTTTTTTTTTAGATAAATTGATATTTTAAAAATATTTTGAGCAGAAATAATTCAAAGCCAAAGTAGCGATTTTTCTTGAGTGTCCCTATAACCTTTTTTAATTTTATGAAAAAAATCCTGGATATCTGTATGAGAAAAATAGTTTAACGCAAAAACTAGATAATCAGTATGACTGTGTCATATACTTGTTTTCTTTTATTTTCAGAGGGAAATCAGTGCCTATGAATTAGAAAAAATTACTCCTGAAGTGCTATCATTATGCAATCGTCTGTCAAGCATTCCTACTCCCACTATAAAAGACAGGTATATGATGTCTATTTTGAATACTTTTATTTAGCCTGGCCTTTTTTGCTCTATTTAGATTTTATTACCGATTTAGTTAAAAATTATGCATTAATATTCAGTCCAGATAATAAGGAAATACTTTACTAATTTATTTTTCAAAACTTTATTTTCAATTTGTCTATTTTTCCTGTTGATTTTAAACTTCATAAAATTGCTCAGATTGTGTATGCAAATGATTCCATCTCAGAATAGATTTTTATCTAGGAAGAATCCCTGAGATTGAAATTAAAAATTACAAAGTCTATATGTATGCTTTTGTGTAAAACATTTACAGAAACATCCTTTATCTTATCATTTATAAAATTGACAACGGAAAAATTACAAAATGTGAAACAAAATGTTTCAAATAAATTTTAATCATGTTATTTTTTCTTTATTTATTAAGAACTATATTATAATATTTTAATAAAGTATTAGAATTAAATTCGTCTTGATAGTAAGTACTTTTCTTTTTATAATTTAAGAAATTTTTTTAAAAATAAGTTTCTTTATAAATTATTGGTGATTTTTAAAAGATGTCATGACTAGGGATGCGAATGCCCAGAAAACAAACAAACAAACAAAAAAATAACCCTAGAAATTTTGGGGAAAAAAGTTTATTTCCACTTACTTTCCTAAGGGGTTTATTTCCACTTGGAAAAATTGAAATATTATATTTAAATTTTTATAATAGCCACTTTCTGGTGTTTTTTCCTTCATATATATATATTTTTTTATCTTCATTAAAACATTTCATCTCCCACATTGAAACATTAACTTGGAAATTATAATCTGTAAGATAATTAAATACTACTACTTGTGGTTTCATTATTCCAGCTTTGCTATGACAAAACTTCATGAATTTTCTTGCACTTTAGATGAGAAGGAAAAAAAAAAAAAAAATCTTTATTGCAGTGAAAATCTAAACAATCCGTCATTTTGATTCAGTACAGACTTTTATTTTTAGAGACTGGATAAACTTTCTTATCTCATCATAATACAATGGAGTGATATATTAAAAGAAAAAGGTGTATCAACTTGGAGCAAATTGTCCATTTCATCATTTTAGCTAACAAAAAAAAAAATTGTTCTGCATGTTCATTTGAGTAATCCAAAAGTAAACATCTTTCTTCGCCCAGTCATGAATCAACTTTATATTTCATGACAGCTCCTTATCAGTAGAATCCGAAACAGGTTCACAGCCACAGGAGTGTTGAGTTTCGTTTTCGACCAAGGAAGAATGGAATCAAGGTTGTCTGTTTCGCCTGCAAGTGTCATCTCGGATAGAAAGTGCTTCTTAATCGTAATATGTATTTTTTTGTGTTCATGTGCTGTGTTTTTGGATTTGTTTTGGATTTAAGGATTAATATGGGAATGGAAGAAAAGAGATATGTCCTTTTATTTTTTTATACCAGTAAAATAAACGAAGAACAATTTGGAAACAACGATTAACTTGACTGGTTTTATTTATTTATTTTTAGTTTAAAGGAAAGAAAAACAAGTGGGTAAGTGTGATCGAAGATCGCTCAAAGGGTTTCGTTTAATATTCCTTTCAAAACACTTTATCCTTTCTTTAATAAATCCAAATAAATTTCATTTAGCAAAAAAAAAAAAGTCATGTTTTTTATAAAGTAAAAATTTACCGTTCTATTTTTTCGTTTTTTTGAATATCTAAACCAACCCGATAGCGGGCGAAGCCTGCTATTGTATTCTTTCTGTCATGCGCACTAAATGCTATATTTAAAAAAAATAATTTCAAAATGAAAGATGTTGTACACCTTCAAAATGTTAAAATATGTGAATATTTCCATAATCGGATTTTTATCATGATTCAATATGTTTCTCAAACTCATATATTTACTATTCTCTATTACTCATATTGCTACTCACTTTGTATTATTCTCAAACATTTGAAAAATTCATTAAACTTCCAATATGACGTCAGATTTTCTTTTTAATTCTCTAATGACGTGATATTAATCTGCTTTGTGTACATACACATACTCATACTCCTTGTATTATTGAGAAATCTTAGAAAATTTCCATTTTATTACCACTATGACGTCAATCAATTTTATTTCATTTTTATCTTTTTTTTCAATTGGTGGAACTGTTTATTTCATTTTCATTTTTCACGTGGAAATCGTTCAATGGAAAATTATTTATTGTAGAAAGATATTCATTGTGGATTTTTAATTTTTGGCAACTGCTATAACGTTTCATTTAGCGATGTTTAAATTTAATAGGAAAAGGCTGTTAGAAGTTTGGTTTTTTATCTCTATTTATTAAAATAATAGGATTTTTTCAAATTTTAATATTTTGAGCTTCATAGCTAGTATTCAGCTATATGACTTTTTGAAATAAGTTACGGGCTTTTAAGCAAGCTAGAAAAAGTGAACAATTTTTTTGTTGCTGTTGTTAAGAGGGTTAAAAAAGAAAACCAACAAATATTGGTTCTTACAAAATTTGCTTTTACCTTTTATTTTAATAAATGTAAAGCATCAATATATTTAGTGAAACTGGTATTAGTTATACATCTTTATATTTCTTATTTCATTGTTATTTTATTTAAAATTATATTTAATTTTTTTTTTTTTTTAACTTTTCAATTTGTTAACATTTTAAATTTTTTATGTATACCACTAGTGGTTAAAGGGTTAAGTTAAAAATTAGTGACCAAGAAAATAATGCAGCTAAAAGTAGTAAGAAGGGAAAAGGTGGTCAACCAATTAATCCAGAAAGTAATATCCCTAGCCAGGAAGAGTCATTTAGTTCAGAAAACCTGGCATACATTAAACAAAATTGTTAGTTCAATTTCAAATGTTTTAATGTGTTTTATATGTTTTTATAACCATATAAATTAAACAGTGTTTCAAGAAAATTACATGATTTTTTATTATTGTTATTTTTATTATGCTTACATTGTGAAAATTGACTCTTTCGCTACCTACTGGGAAAAGTCATAAGTACATAAATAAATCAGGCTTACGTGAGAAAACATGGACCCTTCGTGGTTAAATGCTTGTTAACATTCTCCCATGACACTTGCGGGGGCATTTTTTGAACAATGTAGGATTTAAATCGGCTGGACTCTAGTTGGAACTCAGGCTCGACTTTGAAAAAGACTATCATATAATGTAAAAGAAATAAAAGTCAGGTCCTCTCTACAAACCTCTCTGTGTGTCTACATGATTTAACATCTAGCCATATTACTACACTCTAAAACGAAAGCAAATGGTAATGTAAGTTAAAGTAACTGCCAGTGATATCTCACAACGAGCTAATTCCAAAGTATGATGTCAAAGAAAAAGTAATGAGCACCTTTTATCACATGCATATAAATAAATCCATATCAAGAAGTTGCTTCACAGCATTTATATGCTAATTAAAAGGAAATGCAGTAAAACCTCTTAATATCAGCCATCCTGGGACCATAAAATTAGTCTGCTATTCAAAGGTAAAAATATACAAATATTTAAGTGCTTAGAATTTTAAAAAAGTATTCATTGAACAGAGGTATCTGCTATTCAGGAGTGTCTGTTATGGAGTTTTACAGTACTGTGTAGATGATATGTACAATACAGTTAAAATTTTCTTCCAAACTGTAGTGGTAGCAGATAAGATTTTTTTCCACCCTTTAAAATTAGTTTTAATTGCAATCTAAACTAGAAAATGCAATTGAAATGATTATTTTAAGAATTGAATCATATATTATAAAAATGGTGTTAATATAAGCAAGAAAAACTTCCTAGGAAAATCTGACTAAAAGACTAAACATTTAAAAGTAAAAATCATTTATTTATTTTGTAACATATTCATGTAAAGTGGAACATTTAATTTGCAAATGATAATAAACGATATCAAGGCATCAAGAGAAGAGTGAAGATATCCATATTCATAAACATACTGCCATTGTGTAATTTTGCTAAAACTGTTTCTGTTTTTCGCCTTTTTATTTAAAACTATTAGACAGTAAGCTAGCTCCCCAATTCGTCTTGCAAATGTTAAACTTTTGGGTGTGGAATGCTTCGTTTATTTAAATGGGAAATTAATATTTTTAACTTCTTTTTTTTAAAGCATGTCTCCTTTTTTTTTTCTTAGCTGTCAAAATATTTCTAAAATATGTACTTAATTTTATTTGAAGTGTTAATATTACTCACAGCTCGTCAGTTTTAAAAAACATTAAATTAAGCATATATTTTAGAAGTATTTTGACAACTAAGAAAAAAAAAAAAGAGCACACAGAAAAAAGAAGTTAAACATATTAACGCCTCAAGCTGAGAGTTTGTCTATGAACATGCGCTTCACAGGCTGTATTACTGTTGTATCAGTGCCTCTTGTCTCCAACACTAACAATATCGAAGTCAAATTGAAGTGCTCAGAATCTGACCTTAAACCTTCCTTGAAAGACCAGACACTTTGTGTGTATACATGCTGATACACCTGTAATACAACTTGTGGCACACATGTACGTAGATGGGCTTCTTGCTTGCGGTTTTAGTTTCCCAAGAAGATATTTTAAATATACAAATGCATTCTACGTCTATAGGTTTAACATTAGTGAGGGGAATTGGGAAGCTGACTGACTAACAGCCTTAAGAAATCTTGAACTCTGTTATAGAATAAGTTGAACTATGGGGAACCTTAGGGTGGCTCTTCTCCTTGAAAAGTATTTGGCTTGGAATGAAAATGAACTAATTTAGAAATAATAATAAAAAAGTATTTTAGATTTTTACCTGATGCTGTTAAAAAGGGATTCTATAACTCTTTTCTCCCTCAATTAGTTTCCAATAACTTTGCTCTAAAATTTAATTTTGTTATTATGGATTCTAAATGGTCCCAAGTAAAATTATCACTGAGTTTCCTAAAAAATTTTGTTCCCAAAGGGAAAAAATATAAAAAATAAAACCCTGTTATGTTATTACTTTATTGCTGCATAAAAATTTTTCAACTTCTAAATATTTTCTTTCTTGACTTCATATTATGCGAAATTTTATTTGTTTGTCTGGTATTATTAGTTTTTTATATAATCCATGCATTTATAAAAAATAATTACAATAATAAGGGCTTTATTGAAGATTTTATGTCACACTGTATTTAATTTTCACCATAAGATTTGTGGTTATTATAAGATATTTTAGAAAGTTGTAATAATCTGTTACTATATGAATATATTTATTAAAAATATAAACAAATAATGCCGGCTATTTTATAATTATTATTATTTTAGAAAATTATATGTAATGGGGTTTTTCCATATGTAAGTTGAAATTCACAAAGATTAACATGTAGTATTATCTTATCTGGAGGCACGGCAGTGCCTCCGCCAAGTCGAGAAAGCACAGCCGTAAGCATACTTTTCTGGAAGCAACTCAGGGCACTTTTGACCCCCCCATATCTCCGCGCTGGAGTATCCCAAAAATTTTAAACTTCAATTATAGAGAGTATTTGGCACACAGGACCAAATTTTAAAATTACAACTTTCTGTCTTTTCTAGTTCAGGCGATATATGAACTCAAACATTCGATTTTTTGTCACTTCTTACTCACTCGTTCACGCGTCATCAAAAAGATTGGGTAGATCCCGTAGCCCCAGAAACTTGACATTTGGAAAAAAGGTAGTGTTTAGGATACAAAGAAAGGAAAAATTATAAAATCCAGAAAATTCGAAAAAAAAACATTCGAAAATTCAACAAATTCCATCAAAATTGAAAATTGAAAATAATACGATCTTGTAGTCTTGGAAACTTAAGATTTGGTGTGAAGGTAGTGTTTAACATCCAGAAAAAGAAAACATCAAAAACACCAAAAAAATCGAAAGCAAAATTGAAAAAATCGAAAAAATTGAAAAAAAACCGAAAATTTGAAGACAATCCGTTTTTGTTGCGCTAGAAAATTCAAATTAGGAATAAAGGTAGTATTTAGGATACAGAAAAAGGAAAATTAAAAAAATCCAGAAAATTCGAAAAAAAAATAAAAAAATTCGAAAAAAATTGAAAAAATGAAAATAATTTGATACGATAACGCTCGTATTTATAAATTAATTTGGATGAAACTAATTGTGTGTAATAAGCTCACCAATGCCTCGACCGAGTTCGTTGGCCAGCTTGGTCCGCCATCTTGTTTCAAGATGGCGGCCACGGAAAATTTTAAAACTAAAATAAATATACAAAAAAGTTAAAAATCAAGTTTATTTTTTAATTAGGTGTTAGGACTTGATACAAGGATTCCAGAGCATTTTTTGTTTTACCTCTATCTTAAAAATTGGCTGAGATAGAGCAGTTTGAAATTCTAGGGTGGCTGACATTTTGAAACAAAACAGCACATTACAAAAAACCAACGATAAATTTATGGTCAATAATGGTCAAGCAGGTGCAATCCCGAATGAATACTCCGTGTTATTATAACTGTAACTTTGACTTCGAAATTTTGATACGTTGCATTTTCTATTTGTTGATATTTTTGAACTATGATTTACGCTAAGTGAAATGTTGTTGTTGAAGAGGGATTTTCCATGTAAATCCGTAACGTCCAATTTTAATATGTTTTTAATGTTTTATGAAAGTGTATTGTAATGTCTGTAATTTTAATGATTTTAATATAAATTTACAAGTTTTAGTGAACGTGATTTCTCGCAAATTATTTTCTTTCATTGTTGTAATCATTTTCCCAATCATACGCATAAAACTATATATTCATATCCATTAGCGCCAAATTCTCGCAAAACTTGGCGACAATTGGCGAAATCTCACCAAATTTGGCGACAAAAATAAGTCTTCATAAATGAAGCCAACTTGGCTATAGCTCAATAATTTGGCGAATTTCTTATTCAAATTCAGTGTAAACGAATCTTTTGTAAACGGTTTCTTTGCATTTTAACTTGCTGTTTTCGAGTAACATTAGCTAAAATTTTAAAACGAAGATATAGGAAAGCTACCTTTTCCTGCCGGTACAGGCCGGAGGACTTTTTTATGAGTTGTCGGATGCAATCTATGTTTTGCATTAAATAAAGTAAAACATTGAAAAACAAATCCCACAGGATGGGGATAGTTTGTTTTAGATAGGTTTTAAGATAATTGTCCTATTAGCTAGTACACCTTCCGTTATTGTTTTGTGTTATTTTCCCCGGATTATGCTTTCTTTTCTTTTGTTTACGAATTTTGTAATAGAAAAGTTCCGCTATAGACTGGCTACGTTATAGACCTTTTTTTTTTATAGACAGGTTCATTTTCTTTCACAGGCTTTACTCTATTTAAATTATATATGAAATATTTGTTGTTAAAAGATGTTGGTCTCACAAAAATTTTCACATCTCTCCCTCCCGACATTACTGGTTGGTTATGCCTTGATAGTCCTTTCTAAATAAAATCATGGTGATTCTAAGATTCTCTTGATTTATCTCTAAATTGAACATAAACGATCCTAAGAAAACGGATCAATGAATTACTATATTGGCATGAGGAAATTTAGTTGCAGAAAAATGGAGCATATAGCTAACATTAAGTCTAATAGGAAAACCACAGCCTTGGCAAGATCTGGAGGGACGGCAGTGCCTCCGCCAAGTCGAGAGAGGACAGCCGTAAGCATACTTTTCTGGAAGCAACTCAGGGCACTTTTGACCCCCCCCCCCCATATCTCCGCGCTGGAGTATCCCAAAAATTTGAAACTTTGTTTTTCTAGAGTATTTGGCACACAGGACCAAAATTTAAAATTACAACTTTCTGTCTTTTCTAGTTCAGACGATATATGAACTCAAACATTCGATTTTTTGTCACTCACTCACTCACTCGTTCACGCGTCATCAAAAAGATTAGGTAGATCCCGTAGCCCTAGAAACTTGACATTTGGAAAAAAGGTAGTGTTTAGGATACAAAGAAAGGAAAAATTATAAAATCCTGAAAATTCGAAAAAAAAACATTCGAAAATTCAACAAATTCCATCAAAATTGAAAATTGAAAATAATACGATCTTGTAGTCTTAGAAACTTAAGATTCGGTGTGAAGGTAGTGATTAGTATCCAGAAAAAGAAAACATCAAAAACACCAAAAAAATCGAAAGCAAAATCGGAAAAATCGAAAAAAATTGAAACATTTCAAATAATCCGATTTTGTTGCGCTAGAAACTTGGAATTCGGAATAAAGGTAGTATTTGGGATGCAAAATAAGAAAACATTTAAAATTCCGGAAAATTCGAAAAATTCGAGAAAAATTGAAAAAATTAAAAATAATTGGATTTTTTAGCCTTAGAAACATAAAATTCGCAGAAAATATAGTGTTTAGGATTCAGAATAAGTTAAAATAAAAAAAGCAATAAAATTCGAAAATAAAATCAAAAAATCGAAAAATAAAGAAAATTTGAAAATAATTCGATTTCATAGCGCTAGAAACTTGAAATTTGGAATAAAGGATTTTTAGGATTTTTAGGAAATTTAAGATACTAAATAAGGAAAAATTAAAAAATATGGATAATTCAAAAAATACCCATAAATTAGTGCAGACGATATATGAACTCTAAGTTTCGATTTTTTGTCACTCACACACTCACAAAAAAAAAATAAAAAATAAAAAATAAATAAATAAATAAAATAAAAAAACATTCGAAAATTAAAAAAAAATCGAACAAAATTGAAAATTGAAAATAACACGATCTTGTAGTCTTAAAAACTTAAAATTTGGTTAGAAGGTAGTGTTTAGAATTCAGAAAAAGAAAACATCAAAAACACACACACAAAAAAAAAATTGAAATATAAGGAAATTTTGAAAATAATTCGATTTCATAGCGCTAGAAACTTGAAATTTGGAATAAAGGTAATATTTAAGATACTAAATAAGGAAACATAAAAAAATATGGATAATTAAAAAAAAATAGAAAATTTAAAAAAAAAAATAGAAAGAAAGAAAGAAAAAGAGAGAAATTGAAAATAATATGATCTCGTAGTCTTAGAAACTGAAAATTTGGTGTAAAGGTAGTGTTTAGCATTCAGAAAAAGAAAAAATTAAAAACGCAACAAAAATTGAAAATAAAATCAAAAAATCGGAAAAAAAAACGAAAATTTGAAAATAATTCGATTTTGTAAAGCTAGAAACTTAAAATTTGGAATAAAGGTAGTATTTAGGATACAAAAAAAGAAATAAATAAAAAATCTGTAAAATTCGAAACAAAAAATTCGAAAAATTGAAAAAAATTTGATTTTGTAGTTTTAGAACTTAAAATTCGGCGTAAACTTATTGTTTAGGATACAGAAAAAGGGAAAATTAAAACACAATAAATTTGAAAATAAAATAAAAAACTCGAAAGAGATCGGAAATTTCAAAAAAAATTCGATTTTGTAGCGCTAGAAACTTGAAATTTGTAATAAAGGATACAAATTAAGAAAAAATCATAAAATCCAGAAAATTATAAAAAAAATTCGAAAAAAATCAAAAATTGAAAATAATTTTATCTTGTAGTCTTAGAAACTTAAAACTTGGTGTAAAGGTAGTATTTACTATTCAATAAAAGGAACAATTAAAATATTCGTTAAATTCAACTAGCTAAATTCAAACAGCTAGTACAACGCCCCTAATTGTTTTATGTTATTTCCCCCGGATTATGGTTTTCTTTTCTTTCGTTTATGAATTTCGTTATAGAAAAGTTCCGCTATAGACTGGCTACGATATAGGCGATTTCTTTATAGACAGGTTTGTTTTCTTTCATAGGTTGTACTCTATTTACTTCACATATGAAATATGGATTGTTAAATGATGTTAGCCCCACAAAACTTTTCACAGCTCCCCCTACCCTCCCGACATTACTGGCTGGTTATGGCTTGATAGTCCTTTCTAAATAAAATCATGGTGACTCTAAGATTCACTTGATTTATCTCTAAATTGAACCTAAATGATCCTAAGAAGACGGATCAAATAATTACTATATTGGCATGACAATCAGGTAACTTAGAATTGAAATCGAAAAATCAATAAATTTATAAAAAGTCGAAATTTTGAAAATAATTCGATTTTGTAGTCCTAGAAGCTTGACATTTGGGAGAAAGGCAGGGTTTAGTACACAAAGTAAGAAAAAATTAAAAAATCCTTAAATAATAAAAAAAAGACTTAAAAAAAACGAAAAAAAAAACCATCGAAAAAAGGAATATATAGTTTGATTTATTGGAAATTTCCGGAAATTTTAATTTTGGCTTTCTTTTTATACTAAAAAGTTCTTTTATGTTAAATATCAAGTATCCAGGGCTGCGAGTAATATCTCAGACGGATAGCACCTATCCTGGAAGCAATTGAGAGTACTTTTGACACTCCCCCTCCCATAACTTAGTGCTTGCCTAGGAACCTGAAATCTCTTTTTATCTACAGTACTTTACAAACGAAACTAAAGCTTCAAATTTTTGATACCTGTAAATAATAGGGACGGAGTGTGGGCTTAGCGAAAATCAGTGGATAATCTCCAAAAAGAACCCAAAATCAAGAAAAGGAGGATTACTTACAAAAAGAAGTGAAATCTCATCAAAAAGTCACCTGTAAAAAATGCAGCCAAGTCTCTTAACTCATTTACCGTAAAAAGTACTGAGATCGTATAAAGCCAAGTTTAACTATCTTATTAACTCTGAAATTTTCATTCACAAATCACTACTAGTCTCTACATCTTTAGTTAATTATTATTTTGTGACTTGGCAATTACGCAGCACAGGGAAGTTATTACACCTTACTATGTTATGGGATGGGATGGGATAATTTAATTAAGGCAAATTATATACGCACGGGGAAGTTATTGCACTTTAATATGTTATAGTATTATTTGATTAAGACTAACTATATACATCACATTCTCGTGCTACGTAATTGCCAAGTCACAAAATAATAATTAACTAAAGATGTAGGGACTAGAAGTGATTTGTGAATGAAAATTTCAGAGTTAATAAGATAGTTAAACTTGGCTTTATACGATCTCAGTACTTTTTACGGTAAATGAGTTAAGAGACTTGGCTGCATTTTTTACAGGTGACTTTTTGATGAGATCTAGTTATTCTAATTAGTCTTATTTACAAAATTGGGCTATAATTGAAAAAAAAAAATTTGTTTGGTGGAAATGTTTCTAAGTGGTCACAGTCATTATTGGTGTAATAAGTATTGTATTGCAAAATTACTGGAGCTGAATAATTGAGAATTCCTTTTAATCATGTTTTATTTATACAATTCATGCCTCTTGAATAACTGAGATGTAATTAAAAGAATCTAACTGCTGTCACATGCTACAGATTGCATGATTTGGACTTTTCTTTCTTAGTGTATTGTTTGTTTCAGTTCTAGTTCAAAATGTTCGCACTAAGGTCATAAGCTGCAGTAGGAAATTTTCTGTCTTGATAATAAAGCACTGGTTTAACTGCTGGTTGTAGAACCAAATATTTCTATTATTGTGCAATAGATAGCATATTTCAAATATTTTTGTTGTAAAAGCTTTTATAATTAAAGCAGCAAAATATAGCACAAGTATTGAGATAGCAGGTCTCCCAAATGGTCCACTTTCCTCCATAAAGTCCCCTTTAGTTCACTTTTGTGTGTTTTGGTCCCTTTTCAGTGACTAGAAAAAAAGTTTAAAAAATTTACTAATGTGGAAAAATTGCTGCAAAATGCAAAAAACTCTAAAAATGACTAAACGTTAAACAATTGTAGAGGTCAAATTTGACATTAGTGTGTGCATTATAAGTGGAATTCTTTCATGAATGACAAAAAATCGTTGCAGAATGCAGAAAAACATAAAAAAAATGCATTGAAAATCTCATTAAAAAATCACTCAAAATGCATAAAAAATTTGCAAAAGAATTAAAAAAATCGCTGTACGAATTCCGAATAAATTTTATTGAAAAGAGGACAAAATTTATTAAATTAGGCTAAAAGATTGAAACTGGATTCCTTTTCAGAATGTCAAAAAATCACCACAAAAGCAAAAAAAACTCTAAAAATTGCAAAAAATTCCCAAATTCCAAATAAACTTTTTTGAAAAGAGGACATTTACTATATTGAGCTAAAAAATTGAAACTGGATTCCTTTTAATAATTTTCAAAAATCAACTTGAAACATATACAAATCGTTAAAAATTCAAGTAGTCGCAGAAGAAAAAATTTACTATAATAGGCTAAAACAATGTAGCTGGAAATATTTCACAAATGTGAAAAAATCGCCACAAAAAACACACACGCAAACAAACACTAAAAGTCAGCAAAAATTTTAATTTGAGGACGCAATTGTGGTAGGACCAAATTTATTACATTATGGTTAAAAGTTTAAAACAGAATTTCTTTTACGACTGTCAAAAAACTGACGCAGAATTTTTTTTTTTTTTTAAAAAGCTGAAATTTGTATAAAAAATTCTTGAAAAATCTCTGTTCAAATTCTGAATAAACTTTATTGAAAAGAACAAAAAATTTACTACATTAGGCTAAAAAATTAAAACCAGATTACTTTTATTAATATAAAAAAATTGCTGTGAAATGTGAAAAAAGAAATGCTAAAAATCGCCTAAAAAAATAACTAATCTAATTAAATCTAACTTTAGAACTTCATGCCAAATCTTGTAGCTCTATGTGCAATGGTCTCTTCATCACACAGACACACTTCTATCTTTATTATTATAGATGTAGTTTTGTTTTTGATTTTGATGGAGAAGTATATCCTAGCTATTAAAGGAAATCTTAATTACAATTTCTTCTTTTTTTAGCACTTTCCAACCTAGTTGAAAAGTGCTTATGACTTCGGTTTGTCTGGCCGTCTGCCGTCTGTCCGTGCTCTAACTCCCGTAAATATGCTCGGATTGCTCTGCAATTTTTATATGTTATTGTCGTTATCTATAGCATGTTCCCTATTTCAACGGAAGTGTGTAGCACTTATAGTTTTATTACAGGGACACTCAAAAGAATTCCGTTACATTGCGGTCTATGGGGAAAAATCATTTGCGGTTTATTTAAATAATGTTTCAGTATTTTAAACGCATTGAAATTTATATATATCACTAAGGTGCATTAGAAGAAGCTTAATATGGAATAGGGTGTGCATAGCACTTATAGTTACTTTACAGGGACAGTCAAAAGAATTCCGTTACATGACGTCTATGGAGAAAAATCGTCTGCGGTTTATTTAAATAATGTTTCACTATTTTAAACGCATTGAAATTTGTATATATATATCTAAGGTGCATTGCAAGAGGCTTACTACAGAATAGTATGTGTACAGCAGTCATCGTTCATTTACAGGGACACACAAAAGAATTCTCTACTGTCTGTTAACACTAATTCCTGGAAGTGCGTTTTAAGTTACTAAACGCGATTTTAATTTTAACTCGCTTTTTGTCTATTACGTGGTGTGTATAAATTCTGTAGATCCTATAGAGGGCAGCACAAAAGTTCGCGAACACATTTCCGTTTATTGACAGAAACTCCAGAAAGATAATTTTAAACTGTGCTACGCGTTTCCTAACTAAACTAAAATTTAGCATCCTGGCATATACAAATCTATAGATCATATACAGGGCTGAATAAAAGTATTCGGATATTTTTCCGAATATTGTATCTGTTGGAAATTACTGAAATTATGTTTTTAAATATGTTATGCGTTTTCCAAATTGTTTACTTAGATGTTATCTTTTAGCTTATTAAACGGTATGTTTTGTAAAATTATTTTGGAAGCGTTGGAAAGTGCTACATAATCTATGCTTGACGCATGATTTTTCGTTCTTGTTTATGTATAATTTCTTTAATATATATTTACTACCAGAAGAAAGTATTGAAATCATGAAAATAATTTCCATTTTTTGATGGATTTACACCTTTAGGTTGACTTGAATATGATTTGACAATTTTTTGAAAATCTCTCTCTGCACGGGATACAAATTTTGTAGCCACTCTATCTCAAAAACTGAAACATGAAATTTCATCAAATGCCATATTTAATTAGACTTTAGCACATACAGATGCTGATTAAGTTTTGGCACATATGGCTGAACAAGTGGCACTGCTATGCTGCATTGAGATAACAATTCCGTGATAATAACAATCTCAGAGCAAGGCATTTACCCCCTCCCTCCCCATACCTGCAACTATAACGAATAATTTGTTCAAGAAAACCACTTTCACCTACATTAACAAGATCATTAAAAGAAGAATTAAATTTTTCTGATAATTAGAACATAACGAAGACGCTACGCTAAAATAGCCGGCAGATGACACCCATTCCCATCCTCAATTTCAAATCTATATCTTAATTAGCTATCTAAATATTTGTTCATTAGTAAAAATTGGAATTATTTCCTTTCTTTTTCGCTAACTAAATGGAGGGATCGGCCAGAGAAACAGATCTCTTTGTAGTTTAGTTTTTAATGAAAGCAGATCCCTGTCTGTAACTTTCTCAGATTTTTTTTCACTGGCGCCGGCAGATTTTTGCATAAATTAAGAAAAATTACCGTTCACATTTTCAAAAATCACATAGTCGGATGCAGAATTTTTTTTTACATATGCTCAGAAATTTTCAAATTGATATCTTAATTAGTTTTCTTAAAATTCGCTAATTAGTAAAATAATTTCGAATTCGTTCATTTCTGCTTGCAAATCCAGAACAACAGTTCTTTTCTTTAGCCATTTTGATTAAAAGATGGCATTTTCGATACGATGTTTAATGAGATTATAATTAATATGTTGGGTAATTATCAAAATATTAAAATTCTGAGGATCAGGTGCACCAGGAGAGGGTTTGGACTACCTACATCTAAATTTTTGGGCTTCTGGGTGGGCTAGATTTTCCTAACCATCGCCAACAGACACACAGAGCGAAACCTTATTTTATTAGTATAGATGATTTTATTATTACACAGTATTTTGTTAAAAAAAATAAATGATAAAAGCTTTATATTAAAAATTATTTTGTTTTCTTTAATTAATGTGTAATCACTACCTCTTTTCAAGCTTTTACTCTGAGAATAAAACCTTTATACTTTATCTAAATTATGTATTTATTTTATTTCTTATAGGGTGTGTGTTGCAGAGATGGCCAAAAAAACTGCTACAATTATGCGTTCTATTGCAATGTTACAAGTTGAATGTTCTAAAAACAAGGCTTCTTTGATATCTTTGGCGAGTTATTTCAAAAACTTACCTATGCCTCATGATTATGCTGTTTCGGAAAATAGGTTTATTGTCCATGAATTCCTCTAAGTCACATCAGATATCTAAGTAATTTACTAGCACATTTAAAAACTTTTATACTGTTTAAATTTGTCATTGCATTTTCATCATCATAATTTATACAAAGATAATTGGATTATGTATCAAACTTTCATAAACTTTCATGTTTCATGCTCTGTAATGCTGTATTATACTTGTATTTTTAATTTGTTTCAAGAAGAGCAGCTTGAAAATCATTGTAAATAGATTTCAATTTTAGTTTTGTTATTGTAATCAGAATTAAATAAAGCAATTTATTGGCTTTTTTTTCCTGTTGATGTTATTTTTGTATCACATTCATTAAATGCATTTATTGCATATATTATAATATTCTACAAAACTTTATTAAATACTAGCAAAACCTGCGGCTTTGCTCGTGTTTCTTGAAAAAATGCCAAGTGGTATTCATTGGCCTATTTTCATTAGAAGAAATTTTACTGCCACATATAATTCAGAAATTACTAATTAAGCCACACTAATGTCGAAAAAAAAATCGAAATTTTAGAACGATTTTCGCTCTTTTACCCCCCTCTTCCAGTGTGGTAGTGTCACCATTATAAAATACAGCCTATGTTACAACAGGGACAGTTACCATCACTTTTGAAAATGATTCTGTAGTTCCAGAGATTCCATAGAAATTGCGATTTAGAATATTTTTAAACCACTTTTCCCTCATCTCACCTTTTAAATTTCGGATTATTTTAGAATTTGTTCTTAGATAGCATTTACATTTTATAAATAACTACCATGCCAAATTTCAAGTTTCTAGTTCCTTCAGTATAAAAAAAAAAAAAAAAAAAAAAATTGAAATTTTGGAACGTTTTTTGCTCTTGCACCTCCCTGTGGTAGCGGCACCAACATAAAATATAGCCTATGTTACAGCAGGGACCGTTACCATCAATTTTGAAAAGGGTTCTGTAGTTCCAGAGATTCTGTAGAAATTGTAATTTAGAATGTTTTTAGAACGCTTTTTGTTCATCTCACCCTTTTAAATTTCGATTTTTTTTAGAATTTCTCCTTAGAGAGCATTTACATCTTACAAGTAACGACCATGCTAAATTTCGTGTTTCTAACACCTTCAGTATAAAAAAAATCGAAATTTTAGAAGGTCTTTCGCTCCTGCACCCCCCTGAGAGTAGTGGCACCGACATAAAATATAGCCTATGTTGGAGCAGGGGCTGTCACCATCAATTTGCCACCATCACTTTTGGAAACGGTTCTGTAGTTCCAGAGATTCCATAAAAATTGTAATTTAGAATGTTTTCAGAGCGCTTTTCACTCATCTCATCCTTTTAAATTTCAAATTTTTCTAGAATTTGTTCTTAGAGAGGATTTACATCTTATAAGTAACTACAATGCCAAATTTCATGTTTCTAACTTCTTCAGTATAAAAAAAATTGAAATTTTAGAACGTTTTTCGCTCCTGCACTCCCCTGGGGTAGTGACACCGATATAAAATATAGCCTATGTTGGAGCAGGGACTGTCACCATCAATTTGCCACCATCACTTTTGAAAACGGTTCTGTAGTTCCAGAGATTCCATAGAAATTGTAATTTAGAATGCTTTTCGCTCATCTCACTCTTTTAAATTTCGAATTTGTTCTTAGAGAGCATTTACATCTTATAAGTAACTACAATGCCAAATTTCATGTTTCTAGCTCCTTCAGTATAAAAAAATCGAAATATTAGAACGTTTTTCGCTCCTGCACCTCCCTGGGGGTAGTGGCGCCGACATAAAATATAGTCTATGTTGGAGCAGGGATTGTCACCATCAATTTGCCACCATCACTTTTGAAATCGCTTCAGTAGTTCCAGAGATTACCCCCTACAAACAAACAAACAATCTTTACTACTTTATAATATTAGTATAGATTGTACAAAGCTATTTTTTTAAAAATCATATTAATGTTTAACAGTTTTCTTGTTGCTTTGGGTTTTAGATTTGATTTTTTAAAAAGAATATTAATTTTTACAAAATGGTAAACCATGTTTCATTCAAAGACCACGTTTTTCAGTATATATATATATATATATATATATATATATATATATATATATATATATATATATATATATATATATATATATATATGAAAGGATAAAAATAAACCATTTTTAAAATGCAAAATTAAAATTTAAAATCCCAAAACATTTTTTCAAACTTATAAATCTAATGCTTAAATCTAGTCTGCCCCTGTGATCTTTGTTTCTCAGCCTCACAAATGTTACTTTCATCTATCAATTTCGACATCTCTTTAAGTTTTAAAAGTGATGAGTTTGCATTTCTTGCAGCAGTTTGTGGGGTGCGGCTCCCAGGCCCGGCCAAGCCTTGGTGTCGGCATAAGACCCCAGACATCAGTCAAAAGCTAATTGACCAATTAAAATAAATGATCCTCCCAATTTGACTCTTTCTCCCTCTGCTGGAAAATATCCTAAATTCTGATTAAAACCACATGCAAGGACGAAGAAGACAGATTTTTGGCAAATTTGAGCGGCCAGCCAAACCCTCGTCCATGTAGATCTCAAAACTTAACGTAAATGGCTCGCGGGACCTCAGACTGAACGCGCGAAGATGTCTGTACGAAGAAATGCTTCAATAAACGAGTTCGATCTGTCTAGACGTCCCGAGTCCAACTTATTTCTCTGTTTCTGTCATTTAGTAGTTTCCCAAGTCGTCCCCGGATAATTCGTTACATATATATATATATTTTTTTTTTGATTAAATCAGGGATATTATATCTTTGTTCTAATTGCACCATTTATAAAATAATGTTTTGATTGGGTTAGGGTTTATGCTAAGAAAGTGGGGGAGGTTAGATTTTCCAATCTTCCTAACCAAATTTTTAAGTGAGATGCTCAAAAGTGCAGTTATTTTAAGTGAGATTCTTTAAAATGTTGTACGATCTTTTATGTTTTAGCACAAACTCTGTAATTCATAGGATTGGAAATATTTGTCAATAAGTGTACGTGTCATCAGTCTAAACAAATGATTATCAAATGGAGAACCTTTAAACTATTTATGTTATCATTTTCAAAATAAGTATTTTTTATTGTAGTTACAATTTTTTTTTTTTTTTCGTATTAAGCTTTTAAATATTAAATTATCTTTGTTTCATCTGATTTTCTTGTTTACAAATCCTCCTCTAATGAATTTAAATGTTTGCTAAAGGTTGGTTCATTAGTGTTTGATGATTCTATGCATTTTTTCTGTATTAGAAATAGATCTTCACCCAGTAATACTTTTCTTTTTAATAAATAGAGAGGAATTCTTTGTCTCTTACAGCATGTTTGCTATGAACTTTTTTTTTAAAGTAGAAAAGTAACATGTACCGCAAATGTGGCTCTACGGGTTAAAAATTTGATGCAATCCTTTTTTGTTTTACTGTTTAAATGTAATAAAAAAAACCCACATTGTTGCGATTTCTCAACTAACTGACATGTACAAAATTTTTTAAGTTATCAACAGTACTTTTGCATTATCTGACTTGTAGCATAATGGATCATGTTAAATCTAATGCCATATATATTTGCAAAGGTAGAAATTGATCCTAGTATGTAACATTAATAAACAATTATGCTGATGATGTAAACAGAAAGAGTTTTATGATGGTTTGTTGATTCCTGTTATTGAGAATTTTATTGTACAATAGTACGAAGTCTTATGCAAAACCCATCTAAGTGATGTTGAATTGTATAATGTTCATTTTTGTTCTGCTTGTATCTATGATTTGATAAAAAGTTGTAAAACTGATACAAATCATGGAAACACCATAACTTACATGCTGACTTTAGCTGCTACAAGCAGCATTACATGGAGAGAAAAAAAAATATATATATATATATACAGGCAAACTGTTATGGAGAATCAATATAATATAACATTGAATTTAAGCTAGCATTTTATTCCAAAAATAGAAACATTTAAATTATATATATATTTAAATATAAGTAATCATAGGGTAAAATTATAGGATGAAGGTGTGGGAAAAGTTATTTTCTGCTGAAAAGTAGGAAAAGGTGAAGTGGGGAGATATCATTATGCAAGTAAAATGTTGCTTCAAGATCCAAAAGTGTCAGCACATTTCCACATTGCTTCATTCTAGTTGCCAGCCTCAAACTGAAAATTTCACATCCTGCCTTAACACATCAATTACATCCTAAAGCTGTCACTGTAGTGTTCATAAATGCTAAATTTCTAATTACATTAGAAGCTATTGCATTCTAAAATAGTAACATTTCCACTACCATATTTCAGAGTTGGAAATATCAGTTTTATGCTTTCTGAACACTTCGTCTAAGAAAATTTTTATGCTTCCTCGCATCAGATTTTTTTCCCCCTGGCCTAATTTTTCTTTTTTTTTAAAGCTCTTAGTTTATCTCAATCAATGTTTTCTGCAAATTTCTGAATTGATTATTTTTTTGAAGCTGCTTTAACAACACTACATTTATCAGTTATATTCAGTTTCTTCATACTTTCTCATTATGTAATCAACAGTAGTAAATGGTAATTTAAGAATTTTTCTAATTACCCAATAACCCCCACCACCACTTTTTATTTTCTTCTGTCTTTACAAGAAAATATTGTATTCATGAAAAATTTCGATGGATTTATGTTTTAGAAGGTTCTGAACACCAATTGACTGTTTTTAGAAAATGTCTGCCTGTATGCGACACAAATTTTGTGAGTACTCTATCTCAAGAACTAATGCACAGAATTTCATCAAATTTGATATTCTGTTAGACCTTGACATAAATTAAATTGATGCTGATTAGGTTTTGGTGTAAATCACCCAACAGGTGGTGCTGCTATGCTGTATTTTTCAAGATTTCTGTAATAGCTATATTTCAAGAATTGATGCAGGAAATTTCACCAAACTTCATATTCTGTTAGACCTTGACATAGATTCTTATTAGATTTGGGTGTATACCACTCAATAGGTATTGCTGGGTTCTGTAATAGCTATATCTCAAGAACAATTGGATTATGATTTAATTTTGGTTGCAGGCGAATTGATTGATATAGAAGAAAGTTTTTAGATGCAATTTCTCATATTATGATATTTCAGTTTTGGGTGCTATTTTCAATAACTCCATGATTAATCAGATGAATTGCTCATTTAAAAGGAATCTATGAAATTAGCAAATATTTACATATACAGTTAAAAGAGTCCTTTGCATTATTATTAGCAGGATGGTTATAAAAAAACTTTGCTGATATATAATCCCCTACCCACGATATTCAAAGAAATGGGATGTGGTTATTTTATGTCATGAGCTTGAGAATGAGATATAAAGAACAATAGAGGTCTCAAAGTTATAGCAACAGTGACAAAATTTTAAATGGCAACATTAAATTTTTTTCATTGCAAAATGATCTTCACAGTGAAAAAATATAAATAACATTAAAAAACTAATTTTAGCTGTAGAAATAGACATAAAACAAATGCAAAGGAGACAATTTCATGCCCTGTGCATGCTGCAAGAACAAATTGGTGACACTGTCATCTACTGCCATTTCACATTCCCGTGGTCAGCAGGGCCACTCCAAATACATCTGTTTTTGTTTTCCCTTGGCGTATTTAAAAATTTTGGTAGGTACATTCTGCATTGTCTTCATGCTGCAATTTATTGTTGCTCATAGTTATGCAATGCGACATGGTCTGTCAGCAAAATTAGTGAAAAATTTTGTAATCTAAAGTAAAGGTATTTGCTTATTGTTACCTGTGTAAACACATTTATTCTTCTTAGTTTTTTTTTTTTTTTTTTTTTTTTTGACATTTGTTTTATGTTGTTATTTCCACTGCTAAACTTAGTTTTTTAATACTATGGTTTTTTTTACCCTGAAGATTTTTTTTTTTTTGACGAAAAAAATTTAATGATGATACTTTAAATTTTCCAAATTCTGCCACTGTAACTGTGAGAGCTCAATTGTTTACCTTATTCTCGAGCCCATGCCATAAAATAACCACATTCCAAATGACATCCTGTTCCCTTGAACAGTATGGTCGCTAAGGGTTTATATAGTGCAATAGTTTTTTTTTTATGACCACCCTGTATAGTAAGCATCTTCATTATATGAAATACTAGCGGCCCATCCCGGTTTCGAGCAGGTGAACAATGTATCGACTACAATGTACGGTAGGTACTTTAAAATAATTGTTCTAAATCGGATTAAAGCAGGAGACAAAATTGCAGTACTGGCAAATTTTGAACTTTAAATAAAAGCTTGTAAAATTATGATATTTGCTGGTCCAGAACCAGCTATTGGGATCTCAAGTAATCTTATTAGGACTACTGTCTTTAAGATCTTTAGAAAGAAGCAGTATCATGACTGGCGTAACATTAAAGGACAGCGGCAAGCAAAGGAGCTTAACCGTGGTTGTCCTAGTGTTAGGCATAAGGAACTTTTAATGCTGAGTAGGAATGGCATTAACGCCATTGGTCTTTTAACGGGACATTGCACTTTGAAAAGGCACCTTACAGTTATGGGTGTAAAAAATGATCCAACGTGTAGGGGTTGCCATTATATGGAGGAAACGACCATGCATGTTTTATGTGAGTGTGAGGGGTTTTCTGCCTATAGGTTTGAGCACCTTGGTCACCATATAATTGAACCTTGGGAGCTTTATGACATTCCTTTGAGATGTCTGCTGAATTTTGCTTCAGCTACTGGCCTTTTTTAGGACTATTTTCTGGGGATAGTACAATAGACCTCTGGTCACAGTGCTAGGTTCTTCGAGGTTCTTTAAGTCTAAGTCTAAAATTATGATAAAGATAAATAAATTTTTTTTTCTGTTTATGTACATATTGAAGCTAATAAATTAATTTTAATCCACCACCAAATTAGAACCACCCGACTTCGTCCGAGTTAACCTTGCCCTTCTGGGTAACATAAGTGAAAATGTTATATCCTAAAAATACGCCGAGAACAATAATGCATTCGCGTCCGAAAACCGTCAAAATGACAATCAGAAAAAACTTATGTTATTTTGACAAAATCCTTCTAAATCCCTCAGCTTTATAAATGATTTTTTAAATAAAATTTCCTTTTAAATATGTCTTACACAAAATATCTAATAAAAAAATAAGCAATAGTTGTCTAATCTTCCATAATCTGGTTCATATCTGATGTTTAACACCCCTTAGTAGGTGAATTTCTAAAATCACTGAAATAAGTGTTTAACTAATTTTTTTTTTTTTTTTTAATAGATTTGTTATCGGCCTGCCATAAGTATTATAGTGACGTCACAAACGAGATCCAGTCTGGTCAATGTATCCCAGCAGAAAGATTTACTAAAGAGAGCATTTTCGTTCTTATAATTTGAAATTACATAAATAATAATAGTAAATTTTGTAATCGTGAAATAAAAGGGAATTAATAAACCTGTTTTATAAAAAAACATTAAAAGATTAAAATTTAAAAAAATGTTAAGATTAACAGGTCTGATTGAACACATTGACTTACACTTTTACAAAAGACATTATTTTACAATGAATATACGTACCAAAAATATTATAAATCTGACAAAATTAACCCCCATTCCCCCCCTTTTTACCACTAAATACCATAATTTAAAAATACAATAAATATAAATAGCGAAATCAGTATTTTTCAACTGTACAGACCTTGGAATTTATTAAAGCTTGGCACAATTCATGCTTCAGAAAATGAGACTTGATGCAAACAGCTATGGAAACAAACCTAACGAACTTTTATGTTTGTTTAAACATGAATTTGTATGTATAAATATTTTATTTATATATACATATATATTGATTTTTATATACAATTTACTTCTATTTGTATATAAAAATAGATAAATGTCTTCTTTATATTAAACAAATTGTATAAATATTGGAAAAATTGCTGTGTATATGAAATAGTTAATAGGTTGGCAAACTTATTTTTCTTGCCAAGGACATTTTCTACATCCTCTTTCGTAATCATTCACACTTAAAACTTTATTTCATAGGTGGAATTATAAATTTTTGCAAGAGCTTATTACACTATTATCTAAATTAGTTAATTTTCTGTAAAAAAGATGGAGAAGGTAATATCAAAACTTTATTGTTACGCATTAAAATGTATGCAGCATGAAACGGCTGTATGATAAATTTTTGAACACCACAGAATAAATTTACATAAATACCTTAGTCGTTTCATAGACAAAAGTAATAGTTGATGCTCAATAAATTTTAATCATCATGATAGTTAATATCATTAAAACATTTTCTGACACTTTCAACTGAGCATAGTATTTTTTCTTCCAATGTTTTTCTGTTTTGATAATTTATTTACAATATTTTAGATGTTATGTCATCATTTCACATTATACCTACAATTTTTTAGATGTTATGTCATCATTGCACATGACATCGCACCATTTATTAAATTGTTTATCGTGTGCTTCTTTTATTATTTTTTTTTCCATCAATCCTTTGGCTCTTTTCACTTTGAAGACAAACATTCGTTCATGTATGCCGGAATATTTTCATTGTTGTTAGGGTTAACAAGTTCAGTACCATCATCTCGTTTAATTGTATCTTCACAAATTATAAAATGTTCAATCCAGATCAATACTGTTGAAATAGGAGTAAAATTATCACAATGTAATTTTCTTAGCTACAATTTCTTCTTTTCACTATCCACTGGAAATATGAAGACTGAGCATATTGCTTTTTAATATCGTAGTTAGATTTGAAAATAGAAGCACAAAATTTCATCCCCATTATTTTATAGATATAATCTATACACTTTCCTTAACAGTTATAATCTGTAGTTATTTATAGCATTATACTCTAAATACACTGAAAAATATTATTAATTGCCAAATAAATAATATGAAAATACCAATGTAAACAATCCATACAACCGAACAATGTATGTTGAAAATTTTTATTAGTATGGATCTCGGTTGTGACATCACGCAAGTTAATTTGCTCTTTGTGGCAGGCCCGGTAAAAAAGCAAACAGCCCCATCTCGGAGGTCCTGATTCAACCCCCTTAGTGGGTGCAAACTCCATATGCTTTTGGATTCAGAAAAAAACAAGGGTTTTTGGGATGGGCTTCTATTTGGTTATATATCTTATATATATTTGTCTCATCTGTTTTAAAAAAAAAGAACAGTTCGGAAATTTCAAAGGCCTGGTACTTTTGCTCTGAAATGTTAAAAAATTGTGAGCAATTGGACTTAATAAAACCATCTACGATATATAACTGTTTGTAGTTGTCTTTAATTTAATCCCAAAAGTTATAATGGCAATTTTGAACATAGTAATCAACTGAATTTTTCTAAAAATGAAAAATTTTTGCATAATTTTCTTACCTCAAATTAATTCTATAAGATATATTTATGGCTCCTACAAATATTGAGGAGTATTAAAATTTAATTAATCAATATTATTGGTGTTCAGTGAAAATACTGATAAAGACTAAAGGAGACTAAATAGAACTAAAGGAAAATTATGATGACAGCTGTACATGCCTTTGAATTAATTGATCAAAAACTTTATTTCTTTCATTACAAAAATGGTGCTGTTATTTAAAAAAATATCAAACCAAATATGAATGTTAAATAATGTCTGTGAATGAGTAAAAGTAATATTTCCCTTCTTATCGTCTACATTTAGACATCCAAGTACACCTTTTTTTACACGAAGTATTTTTCTTTGGTTTCATATTTGAATAAATAATACCTGTAATTTCTTTCTCCTTTTAAGAGTCAAAATTGAAAATTCCTATTCTTTTTTTATCTCTTGTTCATGTAATTTTACAAATCTGATAAAAGTAATAAAAATATGATTTTTATCAGATTTATTTATATTGTACACTCTTTATATATTTATTTAATAATGCAAAAGTCTGATTATTTATGAGAAATAAATTAAATTTCATTATATAATTAGATAATTCAAAAAAGTTAAAATAATTTTCCATCTACATGCAATTCTAAAAAGTTAAACTAATATTCCATCAATATATAATAATTATTCTACTATGTACTCTGAATCAATTAACATTCTTGAACCTGTCTATAAAGGTAGCTTGTCTATATTGATATTTTTTCTGGTCCCTTCAGTATTGTTATAGACAGGTTTCACTGTTTTATTATTAAAGTTATGCTATAATTGGTATATCAACAATAGCAAATTAGAAAATAATTTTTGAAGTGTAATATTAATTTGGTATTATTATTTGGGTATTGTTAGATTTTCGTTACTATTACAAAACAAAAGTGGTGTAAGTAAAATAAAATCAATTTTAGCTATTTAGTAATTATATTTAAACAATATAAATTGAAATACTGTTAGAAAAATAAAAACATATGTATTCATTAAAAGAACAAATTAAATAAATTTAACATGGCAAATGATTTAAAATAATAATTAATATACTGAATTAGAATCGTATTGACAAGAGTTTTAAAATAAAATAATAAGTAAACAATAATATTCTATGAAGTTGCTTCGTTTCATTTTAAAATCTGTTTTGAAATACAATGTCATTCTTAGCCTGTACAGAAAACGAAATTCTCTAAGGCATTTTCTAACCAAATCTGTAAGGCATTCAACTGAAATACAAATAATCTAGTTGACAAAGGTCTACCTATTATACATCTATTGTGTATGTGGGAAGGGATAGTGTGCCGATAAATGCCACCTTTACCTCCCAGTCTGAAACAAGGTGGGGGGTGACACAAACGCACATACAGTCATGACCACTTAGAAGAAGAAAATCTGAACCGTTCAATCATGCTCATGACCATCTAGAAGTAAAAACTGCTGACCGTCTATAAGCGCTCATGACCATTTAGAAGTAAAAAACTTTGACCACATATACGCGTTCATGACCACGAAAGGGTTAAACTATCAGTAAATCGGTCAGTTTTAAGGAGCAGTCGGCCAAAAGATAGAGAACAATCCCATGCATTTTAATCACAAAATTGTACCAGAAAATAACCATTCGATAAGAAATTATATATTATTTCAATTTACATAAAAAATAAGTTTCATACTGAAATTGTACCAGACACTGAATTTTTTTTAATACAAACACCTAATTTTGACATCATATTTGGCTTCTCCATTAAATTTTACCTTAGGATATCAAACGAGAAGTCATTCAGTCAAGTAGTTTAGGAGTCATGAACATTTAAAATTTGGAACTTCAAATGTTAAATTTCTTTTTAAACGTTGCAGAAAGATTGCAATGCAAGTAGTTTTTTAAAGCACAACTCCAGAACTACTTTGCGGAATAAGGGATAGTTTTATAAGTCACATATTTGAAGCAGGGGTGATTCTGAGTAAAAAAAAAAATTCTGAAATTCACAGCAAATTTTCTGAAAAGTTAACAGGGGGGGGAAGGGTGTGTCCACTCCCGCCATTTTTTTTTTTTTTTCTAAATTCCTTTTGAGGAAATTTGCATTTTTTCGCGATCTTTTGATGAAATTTAGTTTTTTACAAGATCTGTTGATAAAATTTGCGGTTTTTTGACGAAATTTTCCATTTTTCGTGATATGTTGACAAAATGTGCCGTTTTTTTGCGATCTTTTAACGAAATTTGTCATTTTTCCCAATGTTTTTGACGAAATTTGCCGTTTTTTCGCGATCTTTTGACGAAATTTGCCGTTTTTCCCAATGTTTTGGATGAAATTTGCTGTTTTTCGCAATGTTTTTAACGAAATTTGCCGTTTTTTCGCAATGTTTTAACGAAATTTGCCGCCAACCATTAATCTTATTTTTTTTTAAACATAAATTGAAAAAGACATAAATTCCAGTCGAATGGCTATTTCCAATTTTCTCTCTGACAATTTTGGACATGAAAATGTTTTGTCGACTTTTAGCCAACTGTACCTCCTCTTACATCAGTAGATTTAAAATATATGTTGCAAGATAGAAAGGACTACTGCCAGATTTTTTTGTTTTCAAATAAGTTTTTCTTTATTTTATTTTTTTGCAATGAAAATACAGGAAATAGTTGTATATACAGTATATTATAATGTTAAGTTTTTTATATACTAATATATACTAATTATTAACTGATGAGTTTCTTCATTAACTGCTATAATTTGTAATATAAACTTATTACCTTTTAAGCCTGTGGTGTTTACTTCAAATAATAAATACTAGATGGCAGCATCACAAGAATAATTGTAAGAATTTTAATTTTAAATTCTCTAGCCACTATTGCCACCTATCGTTCAGATGTTGTAGTATCAATGCAGTACCCATAGAATGTTTTTGTAGTTCTGTTATGTGTCATGTGTAAGTAATTGGTATTGTGATGTTCATTAAACATGTAAAAGTAACTAGATGGTACCCATCAAAACTTGACGGAAAAAATTACAATAACAATATTAGTAAAATAAGCTTCTTTATTACATAAGTAGGGCTGCTTATGAAACAATCTTTCAAATATTTTATTTAAAAAAAAAATTCCCCCAGTGAATTACGTTATTATTTCCGATGCAAACTCTAAACAAACAATCCGTAACAAAATGGAAATCAGTTTGACATTACCGCCCTATTCCTCACGGCAAGAAAGAAAATTTCCTGAACCTATGAAGTATCATACAAATAGCATATCCCTATGTTCATCTCATATTCAGTCAATAAAAGAACATATTAAATAAGGCACACATCCCCCCCCCCTTGTGATAATGCAACCGTATGAATAGCTCCTATGCACATGTGCATTGCATCTCCCCAAACGCACCGTCGAAATTCGACGTTAAAAAAAGTTTTAAAATGTTTTGATCAAAATTTTTAAAGTGTCTTCTTTAATCATTGTTCGTTTCAAATCCATATCTGCTGAAACGCATCCATTGTTTTAAGCTAATCAATTTTTATGTAAAGATGAAGAATTTTTTTTACAATAATAAATCAATCTGCAGATAAGGAGATTTTTAATGTTTTCAAGTGTAATTTATTTGTATGGTTTCTTCATTCCTTTACATAATCAGGATGATTATTCCTTTTCCATAATTAAGAGAAATAATGTAAACTAGCTTACCCGCCCGGCGTTGCCCGTGCCAACAACCTTAAATGTACCTGAAATCAGTGTTGAACATTTTTTTATTTTTAAACAAATCTAATGTTGGGGGCCCCACTACCTTAGACAGCAAACACTGGGCGTGCCATACACACTCCCATATATTACCGTAAGTCGAGTCGAAAGAGCCATACCCCTTCATAATCCAGCCCATAGAACCAGAGATAGAAAAGCACCCCTGGTGGTGAAAATCGAAAAGCTCTATCTATGTAGAGTCGAATGAGTCATACCCCGTCGTGATCCAGCCTATAGAACCAGATGTAGGAAAGCACCCCTTGTGGTGAAAATCCGAACTAAAATCAGTCAGCTCTATCGATGTCAAGTGGAAAGAGCCATACCCCATTGTGATCCAGCCCATAGAAACAGAGATATGAAAGCACCCCTTGGTGGTGAAATTCAGAACTAAAATAGGTAAGTTCTATTGATGTTGTGTGGAATGAGCCAAACCGTGTCGTGATGTGACCCATAGAACCAGAGTTAGCTGCAAAATCCTTTAGTTACACCTTCCACCGCCAGGGGGCACAATATGTTCTATACGAACATAACTGAATTCATTAAGGTTATCGATGTCGAGTCGAATGAGGCATACCCCGTCATGATCCAGCCCATAGAACCAAAGATATGAAAGCGCCCCCTGTGGTGAAAATCCAAACTAAAATCAGTAAGCTCTATTGATGTCAGGTGGAAAGAGCCCTACTGTAATGACTTAACGAACTCCAGTGATCCAAGGTGATGACTAACATCCAGCACTTTTTATTAGGCATCGTTGATACACAAGTTAAAATAAGATGAACAATTAAAAAACATTACACTCTGCCATCAAAACCCCAGCGTACACAACCATTATATACTGTTTACGCGCACACATCATTTTCCGCTCACCATCGTCTGTTCAACCCTCTCTGCATCTCTCTTAGCTTAGCTCGGTTCACTTCTTTTTGACCTGCCAACTAACATCTCTTGCAGTCTCTTTGCATATCGAAAACTGTCCTTTTAATTCGATTACACGGCAGTCAACCTCCGAAGCTAGGCGACAAAACCATGGACAAAAACTGGACAACTCTAGGCCAGCAACTCACGAGTCAGGCTAGGCCATAGATTTCTTCGGTCGTTACACTGCTCTCATTGGCTGGCTGCTTCGTTGCCGAGGCTATTTCATGGGAGGAGCTTGAAATAGCCTCGAACCCAAAATTCCATATACACGTTTTAATAAATAAAAAAAAATCTAAATTAAAATTTAAAAATCCGGCCGCGAGGTATACTATCCGGTGACAACATCTACACATGACAAAAATTTCTGAGTCCTAGGTGTTATAATTACGGAGAAATCCGCAGGCAGGCAGGCAGACAGACACTTACTCTTTTATAGAGATAGAGATAAATAAATATCCAAGATTATTTTTGATTCTGTTTTCATTAATATATTGTAAATTTTATTGTTAAAAGTTACTGATAAATGATACTTTAGTAAATGGGGCTTTTCTTAATTATTTATTATTATTATTTTTCTTTTTTTGAGATTTAATGGCAACATTCTTCCGTTTGTTTATTGGGCGCTACAGTTTGGCGAATTATTTGAGGTACTTTTCGGTTAGCAGGGCGCCAATGAAGTATATATGTGTATATATATATAGTATATACATACATATATACAAATATATATAATGTATATAGTTTTGTTTTTCTAGTATTGAATTTATGTGGTTTATAGATTTTGGTTGGCTTTTGTGATAATGATTCTGGAAGTAATTTTCCATTGGAGTTTATTATTATGTATACATATATATTACTGGCGCCGGCTAACCGAAAAGTACCTAATTTGCATATAGTTTTTTTTTCTTAATGGGATGACGGGATAATGAATATTTTTGATGGTACCAGAATATTTTTCTGTATTTTATAGTTATATTAAGAAATACATATTTTATGATTTGCTGAATCCCTTATTTGTTGTTTTTTGCAATCGCGCCCGTCGGCCTAATCGTTCGGAGTTTTCGTGGTTTTCTTCGAGCCGTGGATTTATCCATGCGTAAATACGGGTTAGGTTCCCTTAGAAAGACCCCCACGAAGGGCACTCCCCCCGGGCCTATATCCCAAGTGTAGATAATTGGCCGTCAATAATCAACCCAACCCAACCCTTATTTGTTTACTTTTTCATGTATTATATTATTGAAGGTTTTTAGTTCTCTTATTCGTTTAAATATACCCTATACTTATATAAAAATAGCGTGTGTTCTCTGTGGTGTTTCGCATAAACGTTGTAAAATTCAGGTTATTAGATTTTATCCAACTTTGCTGTCATAACAGCTGATGAAGCAGCCATTTTCGGCGATTTTTTTGTTACCTGTAAAATGTTTGTTTTTGGTATAGCCCGAACTAAGAAAAAATTGAGTACTTTTCCATTATACGGACACCATTGTCGCCAAGCATATATTTACATGTATGGCATGGTATCGGTATAACGGAAAAGAACCAAAATTCGCGATCGATCAAATAATTGAATTTCGTTAAACATTAAATTTTCTGGTACTTTTCTATTATCCGGTCGACCACTTTTCATAACAAAAAACTATCGCCAAACTGTAAAATTAAACGCCGAAAATGAAGTGCGATTTACTTGATGTCAGAAGCATTATACGTGTTTGTTAAGTCATCAAGTGGTTTTTAATTAGAGATTTGCGTCTATTTTCCTTATGTTTTACTGATTTATTAGTTATTTCATTAATTAAAATAACAATTGTGTCCATAAATTCATGTATTTTATTTATTTATTTATTTTGATATTTCAATGGCAACGTTTTCCCGTTTATTTGGCGTTACAGTTTGGCGATAGTTTTTTGTTATGAAAAGTGGACGACGGGATAATAGAGAAGTACCAATTTTCTTATTTTTAATCTGAGAAAGAAGCAATAATCATGGATTTAATTAATTTTGCAATATGCGGTGCAACCAAAATAATTTTGATTAAATCAGTACATATATCGCAGACGCACCTGGGTTATTTTTTGGCGCCTAAATGACGATTTTTGCTTTGTATGGCAACCTGGTGTTTTATAATAAATTTGAATATGTGTGTAAATAAATAAAATAAAATAGGTACTTTTATGTTAGCTGGGCGTCAAGGATAACTCTCCAAATCTTGTTTCAATTGGAATCATTTAAATTGCAACATTTTACGTGAGATTTGTTATTCATATTGATATGTTTACGTTTAGATATTTTATTATGATTATATTCTAGCTAATTAAGTTTTTTTTAAAGATTTTATACTACAATGTTAAAATATTATTTAGTTGATATTAGCTAATGTCAAAAGATTGGCGAACCACAGAGTTCAGGGAATAAACTCTATGCCCTCAAAAGTGGGAGTTGTCGACTTTATGACGTCATAAGCAGAAGTAAATGTTTAATTGAAAATTACAGCTAATTAATAAAATTTTTGAACAAACGAATGCACGATAACAAATCTGTGTCCAAATATCTTTCATTTAAAAAAAGAATGGTGTGATTTGATGCAGTAGTTTGTTCTGACGGATTGTCGAAAGAAATCGCTTAGCGTTTTAAATATATAGATTTATTCGTCCATCTCAATTTTATTATGTGCTATTTACTTAATTAATATCCAAATATAGAAAAAACCGTTTATAGTTCTTTGGGATAATATAGTTTCCCACCATAGATAATTTTCTCACTATTGCTTTCTAAAGAGTTAATGTGCCTTATTTGTTATTTTGTACATTAACATGCACAAAAGAACTTGTTAATGCACAAATGTTGCTGCTAGTATTCCTACTCATTTCTCTATATAGGTACAGTCTAGGTTTTTCGCCCACTGTTGGAGTATTAACAACACCATTTTTTTGTTGTTGAAATAAATCGTTGCTTCCTCTTACAAACTGCTAGAATTGATATGGTGTACATCTTACTTGAATTATATACTACCACTACAAGAACAAAAAAAGAAAAAATCTTTCTTCTGCTCTTGTACTGATTTGTATGACAACCTTTTTATGACTGATGAAGAAAGATTTTGAAACGCGTTGCATCAGCTTCTTTTTATTGTATATTCAAGAAGTGTCTTTTTTTGGTATTATGATATAAAACTTTAGAAGTCATATCTTTGATGTTCGAAAAATATTTAGAAAACAATCGCAATTAAAAACAAATATTAAAATAGCTTGAACGTTAAGGTTTAAGGCAATGCAAATAACGTTCCCATTTAGTTTTTACTGGCATTTTCAAGGAATTGTTATTTTTACCTTCATCTAGAATTCGACTGAAAATTTGGTGTAAATGGTTACTTCATCTGATGGTCCTCATCCTCACTATATCACAGGGTTCCTGGAATTTTCAGAGAAATTACCAGTATCTTCTTATAGAAAAACTCGCCTTATGTAATCGCGCGATTATATAAGACGACTTTTTCTAGGAAAGAAATACTGTAATTTTTCTAAAAATTCCAGGACCCCGTATGAACCCTGTATCAATTACATTTTTAAAAAAATGCTTAATTGACTGACATTTTAAAATATCAGAACGTAGTAAATATAAAAGATTGTCAAGGCTACTCAATCGGATGACATGCAGACATTATTCTTTAACTAAAGTGAAAGCTGCAATCATGTTGAAACAGTTTAACCAATGATTTCAAGAAAATTTTCAAGATCATGATTTTTTACAGTGAAATATTAAAATACCCAATTTTTGGGTATTTTAATATTTTAACAGTCAGACCTCCATTTTTTCCTCGTATTTACTTCAGGCTTGGGTAAATACGAGGGGTAGTACTTAAATTTTTTAGTAAGTAATACAAGAAATAATTTCTTACCAAGAATAAATGTTTTATTGCTTCTCAAAATACTCTCCTGCAGCATTGAAACATTTTTGCATTCGAATAAACCAATCATCAAAACATTTATGCTATTCTGAAAGTGGCATAGCAGAAACATGGTATTTATAAGCTTCAATGGCTTCTTCTGAGTTGTTAAAGCATTGACCACATGTTTTATTTTTTATGAACAGAAATAAAAAGTAAGAATTAGGTGCTAAGTCTGGTGAATATGGGCAATGAGTCATCAATCCGATTTTTTCATGCTTCAAATAATCCATAGTTAGCGAAGCAGTGTGTGAGCTGGTGTTGTTCTGGTGCAGAATGATGCTACATTTTGAATTTTTTTTTTCTTAGTTCTGAAACGACTTTCAGCGAACAAATTGTGGTATACTAAGAAGCATTGACTGTTTTACGATCATCCAAAGGAACAGTTGCAATGTAACCAGATTTACCAAAAAATGCAGCAATAATTTTTTTTAGAAGCACTGCTAGCACAAACAACTAGGGTCTAGGGTCATCTGGAAACACCCAAACAATCGATTGTTGTTTTATTTCGGGTTTGTTACATGGGTGCAAGTTTGAAATGTGGCCAAGACTGAAAATATTTTGACCTGCCCCCCCTCCAAGCGCACACGTGTGCACACACAACGCATGTTTTGACTTTGAGATGTGGCAAGGACTGAAAATATTTTGAATTCTCCATCCAGACCTCCTCTGCGAATGCATAATGCACACACTATGCCCACTTAGACAAAACGTCGAAGGATCACGAAAAAACGGCAAAATTCGTCAAAGGATCTCGAGAAAACGGAAAATTTGTTGAAGGATCTTGAAAGAACGGCAAAATGTGTCGAAGGATCTTGAAAGAACTGCAAAATTTGTCGAAGGATCTCAGAAAAAAAGGGCAAAATTCGTCGAAGAATCTCGAAAACGGCAAAATTTGTCGAAAGATCTCGAAAAACAGCAAAATTCGTCGAAGGATCTCGAAAAACAGCAAAATTCGTTGAAGGATCTCAAAAACCGGCAAAATTTGTCGAAGGATCTCGAAAAAACGGCAAAATTCGTCGAAAGATCTCGAAAAAACGGCAAATTTCGTCGAAGAATTGCGGAAAACACACGAATTTCGTCCACAGGCCAAGGAAAAAAACGGGAAATTCATTAAAGGATCGCGAAAAATGGCTAATTTCATTGACAGATCGTGAAAAAGGCAAATTTCCTCGAAGGATTGTGGAAAAAAACTGCTAATTTCATTGAAGGATCACGGAAAAATGGCCAATTTAGTCGAAAGATCTCGGAAAAAGGCAAATTTAGTCAAAGGATCGCGGAACAAACGCGAATTCCATCCGAAGGCCAAGGAAAAAAAGCGAAAGTCATCAAGGATTGCGGAAAATGACTAATTTCATTGACAGATCGCCGCGAAAAAATGTGAATTCTGTCAAAAGACCGTAAAAAAAACAACAACATGAGTTTTGTTGAACGATTGCAGAAAAATACGAAGTTTGTCGAAGGGCCACGGAAAAAATAAAAATTTCGTTAAATGGCCGCAAAAAAGAACACCAATTTCGTCAAAGGTTCCTGGAAAAAAATGCTAATTTCTTTGAAGGATCACAGATAAACGGCCAATTTCGTTGTAGGATCGCGAAAAAACAGCGAATTCTGTTGAAGGATCTCGAAAAAATGGCATATTTCGTCGAAGGATCTCGAAAAAACGGCATATTTCGTCGAAGGATCTCAAAAAAACGGCGAATATTTTTCCATCCTCAGGCATTTTTTCCGTCCCGTGAACGTAAAACTTGCACCCATGGTTTGTTATGTCACAAGACAAACATCCCCTTAATTTATTTATTTTAAAAATTTAAATTTCCATTTTATATTTTAAAATTTATTTATTTTAAAATAATTTTATTTCCTATTTATTTTTAATATCCCGTAATTCTCTTTTTCTAAATTTTTTGATTTATTGGTAATTGTAATTTAACCGTTTGTTTAATTTATTTTGAAAAGTAATTGCCATCTGGTTTAACCGTCTTCTTCCGAACTTATTTCAAATTTCTAACTTTCCATTTCAATAAATTTTACCATTCGCAAACCAATTCACTGTTGCATTTTATGTGCTGCACTTGCACTGTGGCATCTACTCCATGGTTTCCTCAGGAAAATCGCAGGAACTTCGTGTCATCTTTTCAATTTTTCGCTCTCTTACCTCTTGAACTCCAATATGAATGGATACGTTCGTCAGATCTCCTAGTTTTTCAGCATATCGACGTGGGCTATACTGGTCTGCATCTGATATAGCCAAAACAATAGTAAAATTTAAAACTAGTAAATCTGCAGATCAAGAGCATCAACGTCAGATCTGAAAATCATTGTTTTTTTTTTTTAATCTCACTTTTCATATTATTTAGCATCTTACAATCTGCAATTTAATTTTTTTATATTGCATACATATTTATAGGCATATAAAATACTTCGTTGGTTTCAGAAATTAGAAGCGTTAAATTAAACACTATTTATGAAATGATATTCTGAAATTCTTAAAGTTCTTATTCTTGTAATTTTTTAGAAAAGAAATTTATATCCATGATTTCCTATTGATTGTGTGACTGATTCTAGTATATCTTGGATTTCGTTCTACACAGTGGTTTTATTAGGATAAGCAACAATTTCAAAAATAATTTCATGTTATACTAACACTCAAATAGCAATATTTACTTACCTGCCAACCACGAAACACCAGTATGTGATGGATAAGTTGAATAATATCTCATGTACAAAAGCAACTTACAAAATGTAAACAGAATCTACTATTTTCACTTATATCTATTTTAGAAATCTAGCGTTATAACAATTTTTGTTTTGAAAAAACAGTTTTGATGGTCATTTTATATTTATGTGGTGTTTACTTCAAATTATAAATACTAGATGGCAGCACCACAGGAAATTCTGTGCTAGTAGCTACTGACACCTACTGTCCAGATGTTTTTGTTTTACTGCAGAATGTAGATGTGGTTTGTGTTGTGTTGTGTTGCATGTAAATACTTGTTCTGTGATGTCAATTAAAAAGATTTAAAGTAATTTATTTCATCCACCTCAGTTATGATTCTGTTATATTTAATTAATTAAGTCTTCTTTAATAATACATAATATTATGGCGACAAGTGAAAAGGTTCTCACCAGAATAAAATTAAAAAGAAATTCTGTGTGAAAAGCAAAATGGCTTTTGCTTTTGATTTCATTCGACACCTATGTGATGTTCCTTCCTGCTAAAGCTATACTATAAATAAGTTTGTCATTTACAGGGGTGGTAAGTGTTTATTTTTTTCTTTTCTAATGTAAATAAAGACCAAATATGTTTCCCAATTTCAAGGAATTTAATGATTCCATTGAATCGTTCCAGTCATACGTTAAAAGGCTGGAACAAAGTTTTTTACTCCATGATGGTGAAGAGAAAAAGAAGGTCTCTGCAATAATTTCTTGTATGGGTCCAAAATTGTATAATTTACTTTGCGATTTAACTTTTCCTAAAAATGCTGAATCTTTGAAATATGAGGAAATTGTGGATATTCTGTTAAAGCACCTAAGCCCCACCCTTAATAAATTTTGTCAAAGAATTAAATTCCGTAATTCTTATCAAAATGAAAATGAATCTATACAAGATTTTGCAGCAAAATTAAAGAAATTGACAACTTTTTGTGCTTTTGCTGGTGAAATATTAAATGAAAATCTTTTGGAACAGTTTCTTAGAGGTTTAAAAAATGAAAGCATTCAGAGTAAATTACTTACTCAAATTGATGATTTAACTTTTGAGAAAGCTATTGAAAAAGCAATTATTTTGCAAACTAATGAAAACGATATTTCTGAATTGAAACACAAAAATTTGAATGTAAATAAACTGGCATGTTCTAACAATGTACAACCCAATAAATTTTCAAATAATTTTCAAAAACAGAAAATTAACAATAATGTAAATAAGGGGAATTCTGAGGTAAATAAAAATAAATTGAAGTGTTACAGATGTGGAAATCCATCTCATTTAGCAAATGTGTGTAAATACATTAATTCAATTTGCAATACGTGTAAAAAAGAGGGCATTTCAGCAAAGTGTGTAAAAGTAAAAATAATAATTCTCAGAAACAAACAAATGTATTGCATTCTGTTGATATTTTATCTGTGAGTCATGATAAAGTTTCTACTCAAATAAAAGTGTCGGTTTTAATTGAAAATAAAGCTAAAGCTGAAATGGAGTTACATACAGGCTCCAGAATTTTGGCAGTACCTGTTAAACATTTTCGGAGAATTTTTCCAAATAAAATTTTTCTGCCAGATGTTCAGTTAAAAATGCAACTGGTGAAATGTTCACACCTGTTGGGTATGTAAATGTGGATGTTTGTCATGAAAATAAAACTAAAAATCTTAAATTGTATTTGATTAAAGAAGATAGTTTCCCAATTTTATTTGGCAGAGATTGGGTATCTGCATTTAATTTTTTTCCCACTAATTCGAAATCTGTATAAGTAAATGAAATTGTAAAGTCTACTGAAATATTGAAAGTATTATTAAATGATTTTTCTGATTTGGTTACAAATAAAGTTGGGGAAATAAAAGGTATGAAAGCAGAATTGTATCTAGAAAAAGATTCTACGCCCATATTTTGCAAAGGTAGAACAGTTACTTATACTCTATGTCAGCGTTTCTTAAACTTTGTGATCTCGCGGACCCCCTTTGATGTGGTATACATATCGGGGACCCCCCAACATTTTTTTTCTTAATATAAAATAAGAAGTTATTTTATTGTCTGCACCTTATTTATTTTCAATTACACATAGTCTGTGTTTCGCTGTTGGAAAAAAATCAGCTGCATTTATAAGGAATATAACATACTTTTAAGATGGTTAAAACTTACATGCTACTATTTCCTATGAGAAAAATGCTTTTTTGCATTGGAAATAATAGATTGCATAGGAAATAATAGATGTGCATTGTCTTGTTTGAAACATGTATCCATAAGTCAGGTTCATTTAGTTGAATTCTACATTTGTTTTTCATGCGCACAAGGCTGAAGCAAGTCTTTTCACACAAATGTGTGGTGCAGAAGAGAAATAATTGCTTGATAGATTTTTCTGCTTTGTGAAGTTAGTGGATTTAGTGAAGTTTGTTCTAATCTGAAAGTACTTTTCAGTTTTTGGAAAAGCTGTACTTTTCGTAGATGAGAAAACTGTGGATAATAATGGGCTGGGGAATTTAAACAATGGAATTCACAAGTTTGTAACTTCATCGAATTTTTTTCGAAATTTAAAAATAAAGGTTTCTTTTTTTTTAAATTGGAACCAGAAGTAATTGAAAATCATTCCTTATATGATTTTTTAAGATTTTTTTTAGTAGAGAACCTTTATTAAAAACGAACTTTGCTTAGTCTTTCTTAATAAGCTGATGTATGGTCATGTGAATGCTTATTGTGACAACACGAAACAGTATGCATATTTAAAGCGAACTTAGGTAAATGTTAGTCAATTAGGATGCGTACATTATTTCATTGTCCCAGAAAGAAATATTCGGTAAAAATGTTTGGTTTGCGCAGAGAGGAATTCAGAATGTAACTCTTGTAGGTAGGGGGAGGGTTTCTCCTTCCGGCCATTGAAATCTCCCCCCCCCCCCTCCTGAACTATTTATGTTTATTAACAGTCTTTGATTAGATTTTCTAGTCCTGCAACCCCCCCTCCCCCCCTTCCCCGCTGCAGCTACAGTATTTCCCACCGAAGAAAAATATTGGAGTTTAACACTGGGCTTGAGGACCCCTGGCTTTAAGCTCACGGACCCCCAGAGGTCTGCGGACCACAGTTTAAGAAAGCTGTTCTATGTGGTGCAGTAAATGATGAAATTCAAAGGTTACAAACAAGATGAGGGTATTATTAAACCTGTCACTAGTAGTAAGTGGGCAACTCCTATAGTTCCAGTGGTAAAACCTAATGGTAAAATAGGTTTATGTGGAGATTTTAAAGTTACAGTAAATAAATTTTTGAAGGTTGAAAAATATCCTTTACCTAGGATAGAGGACATGCTAGCTACATTAGGTGGTGGTTTACATTTTACAAAGATTGATTTAAATCAAGCTTATATTCAGTTACCTGTAGATGAAAAGTCACAAGAGTTGTTAACTATAAACACTCCTAAGGGCTTATTTCAATTTTTAAAGTTACCAATAGGTCTTACTAATTCTCCAGCAATTTGGCAAAGATCAATTGAACAAATTTTAAGTGGTATTGATGGTGTTACAGTTTTTATTGATGATATTAGTGTTGCAGGGGAAACTGATGAAATTCAGTTGAAAAGGCTAAAGCAAGTGTTAGATTACGTGAATATAATATTAGGATTAATAAAGACAAATCAATTTTTCTGGATGACCATATTACATATTGTGGTTATAAAATTGATAAGGAAGGTATTCATAAAACACAAGATAAAACTGATGCTATCCCCCCCCCCCCCCCAAATGCTCTTAGACCAATAAATGTGTCACAAGTTAAAGCTTTTTTAAGCTTAGTTACATATTCTAAATTTGTACCAAATTAATCTAAAATTGCTCATCCTTTAAACCAATTGCTCAAAAAGAATGTAAAATTTATATGGTCTCCTGTTTGTGAACATGCATTCAAAAATATAAAAAAATGAGAATATTTCAGAAAGAGTCCTTACTCATTTTAACCCTAAATTACCTTTAGTGTTAGCAACCGATGCTTCTCCGTATTGTATCTCTGTAGTTCATTTGCATGTGATGCCCGATAGTGTGGAAAAACCAATTGGTTTTGTGTCTAGAACTCTCACTAATGCAGAAAAAAAGATATAGCCAGGTGGATAAGGAAGCACTATCTATTATCTTTGGTGTAAAGAAATTTTTTCAGTATTTATATGGTAACAGGTTTACTTTATTTACGGATAGTAAACCACTTGCGTCTATTTTTTTCCTACTAAGAGTATTTCTGTTCTTTCAACTGCTCGAATGCAAAGATATGCATTATATTTATAAGCGTTTAAATATGATATTTGCTATAAGAAAACATCCGAACATGGAAATGTCGATGCTCTTTCACGACTTCCATTACGTAGTGAAGATTTACCTCCACAATTAAATTCAAGTAATGTAATTGATGAATCTGAATTTTTTAAATTAACCAAATTTCAACTTTACCTTTAAATGCAAAATCAATTACTATAGCTACAAAATCTGATCCTTTATTACGTCCATTTTTTCATCATCTAATTTCTGATTCTCCAATTTAAAAAAATTTACTTTTTGGTGGCAAGCAAGAAGAATTGACTCTTCAACATAGTTGTATTTTAAAAAGATGTAGAGTAGGGTGGAGCGAAAAAAATTATTTTTTTAAATCAAAAACGGGTAGGTGTCAAAAGTTGCCTTTATACTAGTACATCAACTGCATGCAATTTTACCGCTGAAAAAAAATTGCTTGAGTCTGTGCTTTTGGTCCAAAAATCGAAATTTTGGTTAAAATTTGACATTTTTTTTTAAGTTAAAAAATTTCTATAGATATGGTTATTATTTAAATGTGTTATTTAAACCTTTATTATTAATGACTTAACATTTAAACGATAAAACGATATATTTATTTTGTTCAACTGGAGCAAAACTGACAACTTTTGGTAAAAAAAGGCATTGCCACTCTGCTGTGTCATATACCTAATCGTTGTTCAGAATATCAGAATGCAGCTCTTACCTAGTTGCTTTCAAAACTACCCAGGAGGTACCACTTGTAGGTGGCTGTATTTCATGTCACAAAAGTGCATAGCTCGACCACCCTACCATCTGAGCACATTTTATTTATAGATTGAATTGTAATTTTTTATCAAAGACTGGCATAAGTTTTCTATGTATCAACCTAGTCCATCTCTTTTGTGTATCCACAAACATTGGATGATGCTGCTGTGACATTCCTTCACGTATATTTCTACTGCTTGTGTATGATAAGGCAAGAAGAGTAATGCAGTGGAATTAGTGGCATCTATTCAGCCATCTATTATCTTCACCAAAATTGCATCCAGTTAATGCATAGTGATTGGGAGTTCTGTTACTACAACATTTAGGTACTCTTTGAGTATGCCATCATTTACTATAACTTTTGCATTTTTTATATGCTGAGGAGCTTGCTGTTTAATAAGATGGCTATCGTCAGAGAGCGTTTCAATAAGAATTTGCTCTCGATGTGCAAAGCAACCATTGTCCTAAATAATTTTTTTTAGTATTTGTTTTATGGCGTTTTCTGTGATGTTTAGTAGCCAAGTAATTTCCCATAAGTCTTTAGATTTATTTTTTAGATGAGGATTACATTTGGTGTAAACTATCCTGCTTCATAAACTTGGATTACATACTTTGTGAGTGAGCCTACAGGCTCTGATGGTCAATCAGTGCTTATATAAAGGCGAAAAATTTTATTCGCCTTTGTGAGCCAACTTGCGTAGGACAAGTTTCTTGGGTTCCTATTCGCTAGTTCTTTTAAACAATATATTGATGAAATAACTTTGTAAATGTCTAGCAGGTATTTCTGGTCTGTGCTGAATACCCTTTTCTCGATTTCAGGAAATAAATGTTCCAAAATTACTCTCTATGACTTCAAAAATTTAAATAATAAGGGAATGACGCGTGAACAAAGATTTTCCCATTGGTCCGGTGAATCCCTGTTGGTTAGAATCTAATTTTTGACAACGATCTTGTGTAATAAATGATGCAGAGGAAATTCACTGGACTTGGAGGTGGCATATGATCCATTGTAATGGTTTATTTTAAACATGTCCCACACAGAATGGATGGCAACTACAAACAGAATTCTTCGCCTTTAAATGAGCTCACTGCCCATCAGTCTCTACGTTCACTCAAAAAGTACTTGGTAACCCAAGTTTTGCCCCAGAATGGTTTACCATCAAATGTAATCCACATCTAAAGAAGGGATCTAAAAACTCATGGGAAATTACTCGGCTACTAAACAACATACAAAACGGAATAAAACAAATACTAAAAAAAGTTATTCAGAATTATGATTGCTTTGCATACACAGAAGAAATTCTGATTTCAATGCTCTCTGACGATCGCCATCACATTAAACAGCTAGCTGCTCAGCACATAATAGTTAAAAGATCAGAATAAATGATGGCATACGCAAATCTGAAATACTGACAATCAACTTTGAAGCAGATAATTATATAAATCTAATTGATTGGAAAATTGTTGTGGTAAAAGAACCCCTCATCAATATGCATTTATCGGGTGCAATCTTGTTGAAGATAATAGACCGATGAATAGATTACATGAATATCATCCCCACTGCATTACATTGTTTGCCTTCTCTTACACAAGCAGTAAAAAAATACGTGAAGGAGATCACAGCAGCAGCATCCAAAGTCTGTAATACAAAGAAAAGGTGGACTAGGTTGATACATAGGAAACTTATGCCAGTCTTTGATAAAAAAAAAATATCACAATTCAATGTATAAATAAATCATTGTGTTCAGATGGTAGCATGGTCAATATAGATGACCGGGGTAGTTTTGAAAGCAACTAGGTAAGAGATGTATTCTAAACAACAATTCGTTGAATGACACAACAAAGTGGCAAGGCCCTTTTTTACCGAAAGTTGTCAGTTTTGCTCCAGTTATATAGAATAAAGATATCGTTTGTATGATGTAAATCATACAATAAATATATTAAGTTATTAATAATAAAGGTTTAAATAACACTTTTAAATAATTACCATCTCTACAGGAATTTTTTAATTTTTTTGAAATAATGTCAATTTTTACCCCAAATTACGACTTTTGGGCTAAAAGCGCAGACTCAAGCCATTTTTTTTCAGCGGTAAAATTGCAGGCAGTTGATGTACTTTATATTAGTATAAAGGCAACTTTTGGCACCTACCCGTTTTTGATTTGAAAAAAAAATTTTTTTCGCTCCACCCTAATGTAGAGTAATTATCCCAGAAATTCACAGAAAACAAATTTTACATGATTTGCACTTTGGACATTTTGGTATAGTGAAAATGAAGTCCTTCGTTCAAAGTTTTGTATGGTGGCCAGGAATTGACCAAGATATTGAAGATCTTGTACGAAATTGCACTACTTGTGTCAATTTAAAAAATAATCTGCCCAAGGTAGATACTCATCATTGGGAATGGCCTACAGCTCCATGGCAAAGAATTCATATTGATTATTTTGGTCCTGTGATGGGTAAAATGCTTTTCCTTGTGGTTGATGCTCATAGAAAATGGTCAGAAGTTTTCATTGTTCCTAATAGAACTTCAGAACATACGATTACTTGTCTTTCTTCTCTTTTTGAGAGATACGGGTATCTTATATCTCTGGTATCTGATAATGCTAAACAGTTTACTTCTGAAGAATTTGAGACATTCTTAAAGAATCATGGGGTTAAACATAGGTTTAGTGCTCCATACCATCCAGCTACAAATGGTCAGGCTGAGAGATATGTGCAAATTCTTAAACATGGATTAAAAGCCTTATCTTCAGAATCTGGTACTTTACAAATGAAATTAAATAACTTTCTTTTACAGTATAGAAAGATGCTTCATGTTACACCGGGAGAAAGTCCTGCATCTCTATTTCTAAAGCGGCATATTAGAACGAAAATAGATTTGATACTTCCAAACGTTAAAAATTTTGTTCATGATAAACAAAATGTGAGAAGTGTCAATACTAAAGTAAAAGAATTTCGAATAACCAGAAAGTGGCTGTCAGAAATTATACTCCTGAAGCCAAGTGGAAAATTGGTCGCATGCAAGAGAGGGCAAGTTGCATTATTCAAGTTGGTTCAAATATTTGGAAAAGGCATGTTGATCAGATAACTAATGTCGGTTCGAAAGTACATTTAACAAATTATTCAAATTCTGAAGAGTGATACAAAAAGTCACAAAAGTCATAATACAGTTGTTAATCAACGTGATTCTCAGCTAATATCTCCTAGTGCCTCAGATATTCGACCAGCTGACTTTGACCTTCCATCTACTCCAAATCCTAAACCAGCTGACTCTGTTGTCCCATCTACCCCAAATTCTAAACTAGCTGACTTTGTCCTCCCAAATACTCCAAGTCCTGTACCAGTTGACTCTGATTTGATGCCTTCAGTTCCAAAACCCATGATTCCAAATATTACAATTGATGATGCTGCAGATCCTGTAAAAAATAACTCTTCTTCCCTACAGGTACCTAGAACATTCTACAAGAATTAGAAGAGCTCCTACTAGATTGCACTATTAAAGTAAGGGAGAGGTGTGGTGTTTACTTTCAATTATAAATACTAGATGGCAGCACCAACAGAAACTCTGCGCTAGTAGCTACTGACACCTACCCTCCAGATGTTTTTGTTTTACTGCAGAATGTAGATGTAGTTCGTGTTGTGTTACGCGTAAGTACTTGTTCTGTGATGTCAATTAAAAAGATTTAAAGTAATTTATTTCATCCACCTCAGTTATGATTCTGTTATATTTAATTAACAATTAACAATTAATGAACAACAATTAATTTTTCCAATAATACATAATAATTTATTTTATCTAAGTACATCCTGATTTAACTCGATGGCAATAGAAGACTAAAATTTCCCCAGAATAGGCATATTTGGAAACTTTTAAACCTATTGGGTTCCTTCATAATCGTGCCCACTGCCAATTCACAAAATTGCAAATGTGATTTGACACTATAAAGTATTTTTTGTGATAGCTTTTATGTTTTCAGTTTCCAGTAACTGTAATATATTTTAGGATCGTTTTACTACTCTAATTTGTTTAGATTAACCACCTAGTTATACCAGTGATTTTATCCTATTTTTAAAAATTATATTAACTTTTCAACGACGAAATATCCACATCTGTTCCAGAAAATGAATAATACCTCATGTAAGCAATACACATATACAAATGTAAACTCATACTACGAGGCTTGAATCCATATTACGCGTTCAATGTTTTTGTAATTTTCGTATTGAAAAAACTATTTCCGCAATCATTCTATAATAGTTAAATGGCAACTTGTATCAAAATAAATTCTTTTTTATATTAATAGAATAAGAAAATCACCTGAAAATAATGTATTTTGCTAATAAAGTATTGCAGCAAAATAGTGAGAGTTACTTGAATTTTATTATTTTGATATTCTTTGAAATATGGTTGCTAAGCAACTGATAAATTAAAGAGCAAAGTAATAAGAAATGCATTTTAAAATTTGTAAAAAATAAGAAAATAAAAGTTTTATATTTCCTGAACAGTGCAAAAATTTTTCCAATAATTTAAACAATTTCTAAATTCTAATAAATGTATCAGCAAATTTTCAAAGTTATTGTGTATATTTAAAACTTTTATATCGAAAATTTAGCATCCATTATTTTACGTTGAAATCCATTATTCAAAAATGCAATTTTCATTTCAGTTAAAAATGAAATTTGAAAATAGTCTGCATTCCCATAGGAAAGCATTATGACCTAAAAAGAAATATTCTATGTTTTTCGAACAAATGAACCAAATGTAACAAAAAACTATACAGCTAATTCCGGGTACCTCACCAACATACTTCCAAAAATCAACCTCATCGGATCATTTTTGTGGCAGTTATCGCGGAACAGACAGACGAAAACCAAAAACTTTTTGCGTCTCCACAGTGAGCCTTCACTGACGTTTTGGCAATAACTCTTTTAAATCTTAAATTTTGTTTAACAATGACTAAAAAATTCAGGATTTCTTACAAAACCTTAATTACTGTCAGAGTAATAATTCTTCAAGGCAGAGTCTTGATGTTCCCAGAATGAAGCAAGTCAACTTGTTCTGTTTTCACAAAATGTTATCCGGATTTGGAGATCCATGTCGAATGATTTCATGAGAAATCTCCTCTTAAGAAGAATCTTGATTTTCAAGTTATATCTTGAATGCAAATATCTTCGGCCGGTGTGATAAAATCTTCTAATTTTTACGCCTTTTTCATGAGAAACCTTTACATGTTGCCCAACTCCCGATATTCGCCATTTTGATATGATGGTTTTTTTTTCGTTGATTAGATAAGCATATCGTTTATATCTAGAACATTTGGAGGACTTATTCTCATTTATAGAAAACCGTTTGTGCGAAATTTCATCAAACAAAATTTATTTATAATCATCTTCATACTTATTGTTGAAATTTTGTTTGAAGTAACAATATAGTATACTTAATTTTAATGACTCATAAGTATTCTGAATTTTAAGTTGTTTAAAATGATTGCAATAATAATTTGGAATAGTAAATAATTTTGTTCAGGAAAGTCTGCAGATATTCCTTTTTCATATTTATATAATCAATGCCATAAAAGAATTTATGTTACTTAAAATTTGTTTTTGTTGTCTATATGCATACACACTCTTGAATATATATTTACTTTAATATGTGTCTTTGAAAGTAAATATATAAAAGAAACAAGTTTCATAAATAATATATATAAATTATTGTAATTTCAAGCTAGAGTATGTATATATGAAAATATTAAAATATATACTTGGAAAAGTAAAATTAGTTTTGATTATGGTAAATTCTTATAATTTAAAATATTAAATTCAAATACTTTGTTTAAAACATAAATTTATTTAAGAGTAACAAGATATAAAAGATTATATAGCACATCACTTTTTGTATATTATGTATTATTACAGGGATGTTTTAATGACTGATCTGAAACATTAAGTTCAGGGCCAGATTAATACATGGGCCTCTGGGGTTTTAACAAAAAATTTGTAATCTGATGTAAACAGAGGAGAAATTACAGATCTAAGTAAAAGGAAACAGATATAGATTTAATGCAACATCAGAACAAATAGCTTTTATTGACTTTTACTGTTAGAATTAAACTGTCTTCGTTTAAGTATGAATGGGAGTGATGTCTCACTTGGGACATAACCCTTGTTTTGAATTTAAATTCCTGACAAGTATTTTTATTGCACCTATTTTTAATGTAATTTTATGTGGGGGCATTCCTGATGGTGTTTGAGCATGCAGAAACTCAGGTGGATAATTTATTTCGCATTCTATGTCATCTGATACTACAAAGTCAACACTAATATGCTTTTGATTTTCCTGGTAGTAGATTTAAAATTTCATTATTGATGTTCATTGCATGTGGATTTTTTGTTGTAAGAATTACTTTAGTTGCTAAATTTTGAACTGTTTCAATATTCAGCTGATTTCCATACATTTCAAATATAATATATTATCAATAAATCATTGATTGGAGAATTTCGCTTGTGTCTTGCACCAAATTAGAAATAACGGGAGTTTTACCCTCGCCAATTTTAAGGAGCCATCTGTTAAAGTTACTTTGACCTTCAGATCACATATTTTCATATAGTTGCAATTGAACAAAATGTTTCCTAAGAGGGCTAGATTTCAAGCAAGTTTCTACAATTTTAATCCTATTTCCTCTGGGTACAACTAGTAACATTTGTCTGAAATCTCCTCTCAGTAAAATTACTTTTCCTCCGAAAGGCAATTCATTATAAATCATTTCACGCAATAAATTATCGATGCAATGAAGAGCGTGACCTGACAACATTGTAGCTTCATCAATAAGTATTAATGTTGTTACTCTAAAAACATGTGCTTCTGGTGATGAAATTTTTACTGATGTAGATGTTTCTGTAACTGGCACAGGTAATTTAAATCCACTATGTACTGTTCAACCAGATTTTAGTAAAATTTATGAAATTCCAATGGTTGCAAAAGGTAAAACAACTTGATTTTGCCCTATAACTAAACACATTAGTGTATTCTATATATAAATTTTTCCTGAGCCACCAAAACCATCAAGATAAAAACAATGTTGCATTATCAATGGACTATCTAGTGCAGCACATACTTTGTTAAATGCTTGTCTTTGCTGTGAGTTTAGTGTAGATATCTTTGCAGTGGCTTCTGAAGCTTAAGTAATGGTATCAACAGCTGGCATGAAAATGTTATATTATTGTAAATTTTGGGGATTTGGTAAAAGAAAATCACTGCAGCTTTTACAATGCATCATTAAAATATTTTGTATTTCACAGGACTATATTTGACAGCTTTTTCATTAGAAAAATAGAATCTGAAATCTTCACACATATTCACAAGAAAATTTGTCCATAAAGCAAGGGTATTGGCTGGTGAACAAAAGACACAAATGAACGCAAATGTTTGCTGAAGATGTCTTGGCATTTGAGTTGTGGCTGCCTCTTCCAAACATCTTTCCCATTCTTGATCATCAGTCAATTATTGATGTGCTCAGGCAGTTTCTTGAAATGTTGGATATATAACAGTATTATGGGTTAGTAAATATTCAAAGCTGGTTGCACCAGGAACATGAAGTAATAAGAGTTGAAGTGAGAAACATTCAATACCAGTTGGGCTTACAGAAAAAAGCTGACGAATTATATTTTCCTTTCTTTGCTTCCATCTGTGCCAAAATCCATTTCTGTATACATAATGATAGAGAATTTCATGATAAAAGTATTGCTTAGCCTATACATCAATTAAGCATAACTTAAACCATGCTGTGAGAAGCATATCATGATCTCTGGTACGCTGCACTACATTATTTTCATGACCACTTTGAAAATAAACAATTTGTCTGCAAGGCAAATGAACAGCAAGGTGGATGATTTTATGTAATTTACTGTGCATGCTGAATTCCAAAAGCTGCCACATTGCTTCGGGAATGCAACATGTCGAGCATCAACATGGTTAGCGCTTTCATCATGAACAAAAACATTTTGTTGATTGTTAATATTTTTAATTTCTAAATTTGCACAATCGTATTATTTGTAGATATACTTATATACATATTTTAACTGATTTTATTGAGGTGCAAGCTTCAACATTGACGTGTGTATCATATTTTTGGCAACAAAAAGCGATAATATGGAACAACATAACAATTATCAACTGGCTTCCCTCTCATTAAAACAATAGAAGTTTTCTGTCTCTGATATAATGGGTATCCAATTAACATTAACTTCTGTAGTTTGTTGAAACTGTTTTGGAAATTTTTTTCAACATTTGCCATCTACCATACAGGGTGATCTAGGATTTAAATTACCACATGTGCCGTGAATCATAAGGTGCTTAATAATTTCACAAAGATGTGGGAAAGCAATTGGATCTGGTATCTCTGCTTTAATCAATCGGTCCACTTGAGATGGATAATTCACGAAATCTGTGGGACTCATCTAAAATTATAAGGATATGTACACGTGGTAATCTCCTTTTTGAAATTCTCTAGTGTGCAACATAACCAAGCGTTTTGCCAAAAATTTCTCCATCAGTGATATCTTTTATTAATGCATTCAGTTTGATGTGGAATATCCTTGCAACTAAGTCTGGTCTGTTGCTTGCAGCTTGACCAGGATTCAAGTTTTCAGTTATTTTCCGCCACTTTGGATTACGTGTGAAAGTACAAAATATGTCAGGTTTTCCAAGTTAGTTAGAATCGCCATTGTATCATTCTCTCATGTTTTGTGACAATCCTTAAAATAACTGTTCTTCCAGCTTGAACTCTAGCATTTGCATCACCTTGTTTAACAAAATCAAGTAAACCACTGTTTCTTCAGCTTGAAGCTTTGCTTGCTGTAGTGAAGATAATTGAAATTGTTGGCCTCTGCCTCCACCTTCACTTTTAAGTATGAATTTATTCATATTGTTGAGTTAATTTTCCTCCATGTAAAATTGGATTGAATCCATCTTCGCAAACTACAAATAATGCATTCTAATATTAAAGCATGATAATTTTGAGCTCCTGGATATGGATTATATAATAATTTTTTTGCCATCTTGGTTCACAATTGGGGGAAAAATTAGATATGTCATAGGATCAAGATTTGGACTTAGTATATTTAGATTCAAATATGGTCGTTAACTGTTTTGTGGATATACTCTCATATTGCGTTCAAAAGGTGGTTCCCCATCATCATTTTGAAACACCATAGCTACTTCATAACACGTTGGCAAATTGTATCGGTGTTGGTCTGAGTGACGATCCTAACGTAAAACCATATTCACACAGGGCATTGGAAGATTGTATTGTCTAGCATGCTCCTGCTGTTCACGTTCACCCTCACTAAGCATTTTATACCCTTGTGCAAAAGGATTGTCTCATAATTTCAAATAATTCATGTAAAATATGCGGTAAACAATTTTAATTGTGGTCAATGTTAAGCCAATCCTGTACAACTTGTGTTGTATCTAATTCATACAATTGTGCATATTTTCTCTGATGACCTTCTTCTGGATGCAAATGCGATGATAAAGTTGCCTTTGTACTCTAAAACAATAAGGTCCATATCCTAGTGAGTTTCCAGCAAGTTCAGCTTCCATAGAAGCAAAAGAAATTGAGCTGTTATATTAGCAGATGTTTTGTTTTAAAATTTTTGTAATCTGGATTGTGTGGATTACTAATTTTGCTCAGTAAAGAGACAAAATCACTGTCTAGGCACTAATTTCACCACATACTTTATGACAACAAAAGTTAAACATACCATCTGTTTGTTTTTCAACTTTGAAATGCAATGCTTTGCAAAACTGATATTTTATATTCATAAGACCAGAGTAGTGATGCTCAACATAATCAATTGATTATGTGCAACGGCATGTCCATTCGCAGCAGCTACTTGTTGCCTAGTGGTAATCAGTCTTTCATCTCTGATCCTACTTGTCTGACGTTGCATGCTGTCTCTATTTAAATGGCGTCTCCTTTCAAGAGGTGTGTATTAATAAAATATAACATCTGCCATGTATTAATAAAAAAGTTTATGCAAAAAGAAAAATTTCTCTGTACGCTATAAACAAAATTAAGCTAAAGCATATAAAACATCAAAAAACATTTCAAAACAAAGTAATCTATCACTGTTGCCATTGCCAGATCACTTCAAACAAACTTTCAATGAATCTAAAAAGTTAATGACTTTTTGATATGAACTATTAAAATTCGCAAAAATTAAATATTAATACTTCTGGAGTTAAAATATTAAATGTGCAAGTTAAACATGATGATTTGGATATGAACTATTAAAATGCACAATTAAATATTAATACTACAAAAATAAAAATATTCAATGCGTAGAAGTTATTATTATTTTTTTTTTAATCAAATGAATTAAAAAAATTAATGACTCACTACATTGTTTTTTAAATTCATTGTTTTATGACTTGTTTACATTACCAAAATTAAACACAATTTCTGAAATCATTTGTCGATTGCCCATATCATTGAAATTTTGTTAGTTTAAACCCAATAGACAATTCTCATGACGTCACAGTAAATATGATTTTTTATTCACTTATAAAAACAAGATACATGTGAAGAAATCTGAAAATTAAAAAATATACATCCAAAAAGCTAAGTGTCTGAATATTTTTTTTAATTTCTTTTTTTCTTACTCTTTGAATCCATTGCTGTAATATTGATGGGTTCGCACCAGAATCAACACACTGTGTTTTATCATATTTAGATTTACCATGAAATTTTTTATTTATAATTATTCTTTTATGTCTCTCACTTTGCAATACTTTCTCATTTATTATGCCACTGTATTTAGATCATGGGCAAAGAGTATTCTATCTTCTTTATTAAGAAATTAAAATTTTAATTATTTTATTCAAAATTTCTATGATTCATTAAAGCAATAGCTACTATTTTATAAATGTTGCAATTTTTTATGTATTTTGTTTTTGAAAAATCAATTAAAAAATTAAGTAGACATAATTTTTATGTATAAAATTTAATACAATTTGTTTATTTTAAAATTACATTTTCTCAAGTGGTTTAATACCCAGTATATAGAAACCAGTAGCCATTATACTTGCAGTTGCCTCACATAAAAGTAACCTGTTCATATTGATGTTTTTAATTTCACCTGTAAAGAGAAATAATACAAATTCAAGTTTACTAAACAAGAAATATATTCCAATCAAATGAATGAAAAGGATAAACATAATTGTTTGCTTTTGTTTAATTAACAAGAATCAGATATATAATTGTAATAAGCAGATATGCTCCTACCCTACCATAAATTATACCACAGAATACTTTTTCTTTCTCCTGTGATATATAGATAATTTTTAACCTATTACAATAGATCATTGATTACACATTTTCCTAGGTACCACTATCTCTAAAAATGTATAACTGAAATTCATTTTTATACATAATAAGAGGCCAAACACAATAGTAAAATTTTAACTCTGCATTTTGATGGTGTTAAATATTTTCTCATTAACATAATTAATATAATTTAGTATTATAAAGAAAGATAGAAAGAACTGTTAACAGGGTTCATACAGACTTGAGAAGAAAAAATCCAAGGAGTCTACAAAAATTCTAAGGAGTATAAGAATTTGAAACGATTTACCATATTTTTTCATGCAGGTCATGTCCTTGTAACAGGCATACACACCCTAATTTTTAATCTCTCATTTACAGAGAAAACTGATTTTATTCTATTTATTATTTTATTATTATTAAAATATAATAGCTAGTGCTAAAATTACAAAGTGTTCACAATGCATTGCTTATTGGTTTCATAAATTTGAATACAAAATTGCCAACGAAATATTTTAAGCAGTGACTAATGGCCACATATACAGAGACAAGTCAAATCCCAAATATTCATCATGTACCACGTGCACCTAGAGTTACTTTTTTTTTTCTGTGGTGGTTGGGAGGGGGGGGGGGGGGGGGGGGACCACGCAGCATATACAAGTAAAAATACAGTAACTTTTTTTTTTGACAAATGCTGTAAAGAATTAGAGAATTTATAACAAACTGAACATGCTAGAGTTCAAAATATGTAATTTTATGCATGTACATGTTTTAATCGTAAAAAACCTTAAAATATGTTTTAAATTAAGCATATGTAGATATGCAGTTGCATATAATTCATTGTCTAGTAATAAATGCATAATTTATTTAATTACAATTACTAATGTTCCAGCATAGCTGTTTAATTTTAAAGTAAAATATGTAATAATGCATCAATGATTCAACTAAGACTTAAATGCTTCATGCACAGCATTCAAACAGTTGTTTCAGACGTTAAAAAAAATTGCCGAGTAGGCACAACTCAGCTTGTGTATGCAGTGCTGTAGTCGTATAGGTCGCTATAGGCAGGGGGGTATACACAAGAGTATATGCGATAGCTTTATTTGATATTATTTGAGAAACAGAGGGTATATGGAATTTCTTTAAAAAATCTGGAAGGTATATGGTGTATACCACAGTATGCTCTTCACTCAGCGCTGTGTGTATGTTAAACTAAGATTACTAAGAGTATGAAAATAATTTCCTTTCTTTCTGTTACCTTAAAAATACAATTAAAAAAACCCTTAGCTTAGTTTGAAAAGCTTTATATTGTCAAACATGAATCTCTGCAAAAATTAACTGAAACCTATAATTTAAATTTAATAACTAATGCAACAAGTTTTAGGAATTTATTTTAAGTTGAATTTATAAAATGTTAACTTCTTTGCTTCTTTTTAGGGTTAGGGTTAGGGTTGTGGATAAAACAAGTAGGTTTTACAGTAGCAATATGAATAAACATCTAAAAACATTGTTGTACCGATTACTAATTAAAATTTTCTGAAAATGATGTAAAAAAATGGGGGGGGGGGGGAGGGGGGAGAGAAAAAATTGGATAATTTCTTATTTACAGATAATATACCTTTTCTCAACTCAGGTACTTTTGTTCAGATTTCTGTGCAAAAATTAAAATAATTCCATTTCCTAGATCTTGGATTAAAGAATACATATTTAAATAATATATATATATATATATATATATATATATATAAATTAATTATGAATTTTTGTGGGCAAGCAATAAATAAAAAATAAATGTGCAGAAACAAACCAGCGTTTTCTAGGACAGTATGGTGATAAAACAGTATTGGTGAAAAACTGCAATATTTTATGTAATTAAATTTAGAATAATCTGTTTCCATTTTACTTGTTTTGTTAAATATATTTCAAAGTCAATGATCTACATTCAATAATTAAAACTTTAATAATAATAAATTGAAAACTGAGGTTTTTCAAATTTGTATAGATGAGGCATAAATTAAAAGATAGGCTTAGATTTATTTTATTATTATTTTGTATCTTTGGACAGAATTTAGATTTATATAATCATTGATAGAATAGAAACCTTTAAGTTTTCACACTAATTCACATATTATTAGTAAAATAAAATAACAACTCAAAGAAAATTACTGGAACAGGAACTTTAACCATTAAATTTTACATAAAAGTTTTTTGAAAGAAATAAATTGATCTTTAGCAACGTATTAATAAAAATTGTGTCTTGATGACTAGTAAAAATAATTAAAACTAGATCATTCATAAAGTTAAAAATAATAATAATAATAATAAAAACTTTGAAACATAAATATGCATAGTAAAATATCAAGTAAATATCTAAAAGTATGATTCAGATTACTATCCTTACCATTTTTATCCTTTTCAATGATATAACAACTATCATAAAATTCAGAATAAACAACAGACAGTTCATATAAATAATCACATAATGTATGCAGCGACAGATCTTCTAAGACAGTGATGATGATTTCTTGAAACCGGGAGATCATTTTAGCAAGCTTTAATTCTTTTGGGTGTTCAAGTTTTATCTCGGTAGTTTTTGAAGCATTTTTTATAGTCTCTTCATCAATATTAGCATTTCTTGCTATAGATCTGAAATATTTATAATATAAATAAGCATGGCCTTCTTTTTTATTTAAATTTAAAAATAAAGAAAAGAAAAGTTTTTACCTGATCCTTACTAACATGTACAATAAATAGGCAGCAGAATTTCCTCTGTCGTCAAGCATCTGAAATAAGATAAAAATTGTATTGCCACTTTATATTTTACTTAAGTGCAATGTATAGATTTTGAGACCAAAAAATTCATAAAAAAATATTACTCGATCGAAGGAGAAGACATAATCATGCATTCTATTATGACTTAAGTCAGCATACTTTATACAACCATATGCTACATTCTCCTGAGCTGCCTTCAATTCTTTGGGAGTTAAAACCTAAAATTTTCCAAAAGAAATATAAAATATAAATTAGCAATAAATATGAAATGCTCATTTTAGATCAATATGCATAAAAGATGTTTAATATTTTTAAGAAGATTTTAAACTTGAACTTTTTAATTTAATTTTTTTTTTGTTTCTGGTGAAAATACTAGAACTGAAGAAAAACTAATTTAGACCAGCTTTAATCAAATGTCAATTATTCTGTTTGTTCTATGACATGGCATGAATATAAAGTCATGGGGTTTCCCTCAAGCAGTTTCAGGAGGGTGCTACACTCTGCCTGCCCTTTAGTTTAAGGAATAGCATTCTCCTTGCCCCTTAGTAAGGGAAAAAAAAAATTGCCTTTTGTACTAAAAAATTTGCTTGCATAGTAAAAGCAGGCTGACTGTTGTCTACTGATAAAAGTGCCCTACTTTTAAAATATTAAAAGCGCTCTTAAAAATCAAAAGCATGAATTTATAAGTTAAAAAAAAGTGCCCTTTTTTTATCAGCACCTTTTTAAACCAGAGAGGATACTCTGACTACATAAATATACAGGAAGAAACAAGAAAGGGGGTGGTGGAGCATGCACTCATGCACGTGATTATTATTTTTTGAAAGGATACAGTTTGAAAATATACTATGATTTTTGTTTTACCTTTCACATAGACATCACAGTTGAAATAAATATTTCACACATCTAGTCCCCTCCCCTTCTAGTCTTACATTTTACCATACTGAGACATAATGCAGTATTACTGCACGCTGAATTCATTATCTGATTCATACCTTAAAAACTGTGCATGACCTCTGTTCATCAAATGCATAGTTAATGAATAGAAATTTTAATTAGAGTGCATAGAGAAAATTGTAAATTGCTTTGTAAAATATATCTTTTACAAGGTTGCACAAAATAATTTGAATAATCATACTGAAATACATTTTATTGAGTTTATATTATTTTCAATTTTAATTAAACTCTAGCATATTACTTTAATTTTTTAAATTTCATTTTTTAGGATTTCGTTCATCTCACAAAACCCTATTTGTCCCACTACGTTGTCTGTCCGTCACACAGCCGGTTCTCAGAAACTATATAACTTACAGACTTGAAATTTTGTGTACTTATAGCTGAATACCTACTACGAAGCTTAAAATCGAAAAATTAAAAAAAATCATGTTATTTTAATATAGAGAGATAAAAAACCAAAAATCTAACAGCCTTTTCTTATTAAATTAACACATTTTTCGTTATAGCAGTTGCCCACAATTAAAAATCCACAATAAAATTCTTTCTACAATAATTAATTAATGCATGAAAATTAATACATGAAAAATGAAATAAAAAGTTTCACCAATTGAAAAAAAGATTAATATGACGTCATATTGGTAATAAAACGGAAATTTTCAAATGTTTCTCAATAATACAAGGTGTATCAGTATGTGTAAGTACAGAAAGCAGATTAATATGATGTCAGAGAATTAAAAAGAAAATTAATCTGACGTCATATTGGAAGTTCAATGGACTTTTTCAAATGTTTGAGAATAATACAAAGAGAGTATCAATATGAGTAATAGACAAAGCAAGTAGATATGACATCAGCAAGTGATTATAACGTCATATGAATTTGAAGAACATATTGAATCATGATAAAAATCAGATTATGGAAATATTGGCATATTTTAACATTTTGAAGGTCTCTATACAACATGTTTAATTTTGAAATTGATTTTTTTAATATCGCACTTAGTCCACATGACAGATATTATTATGACAGAGTATAATAGTAGGGTTCGCCCGCTATCGGACCGGTTCAGATTTTCGAAACAAAATGAGAAAAATAGACTGGTAAATTTTTACTTTATAAAAAAAACATGACTTCAGACCAACTGTGCTGTAACTTTTGTGAAAGTGATCAGATTGCAAGGAAATTTTAAATATGCTACTGATGTATTTGCACAACATTTTTTTTTAGCTTCAGTACATATTTATTAAAGGGGTATACAAATATTTTAGATGCATTACAACAGGGCTGTCCAAAGCAACGCCATGTCACCCTTTGGAGGAGTTCTTGGTGCCCTTTCAAATATTTTCTGTTACTAGAATTTTTTTTTTTTTTAAATAAAAGTCTATTTTAAAAAAGATGTTTCTTTAAAATCATCACTGTTCCACGTGATTTTTTATTATAGGCATTGTTAAAATTTTTGCTCTTTTCTCTACCACATTTTTTTAGATAAGCCTCTCTAAGAAAAGTATAATTCTTCATTTACTATGATTTTTTTTTCAGTAAATTTTTTTCACACCGAGTGCAGCATAGCGGATTGCCTTATGGCTCATACTGTGTATCATATAAGACGTCTGCATACTGTTACCCATTTACCAAGGTAGCCAGTTTCGCTTCCTTTTTTATTGAAAAATTGCGAATTCATACCCGAAATTCCGAATAGTAATTTTTGCTTTACTTAATGGCAGACATTTCTGGATTACTAAAAGTAAAAATACTTCTTTCGGAATTTCTGTTGGAGGCCAAAGTGGAAACCCTGCCCCCTACTATAGTGAAGTAATGTTGTTCTATGTGAGTATTGGCGCCCTTCATGGTTTGCCTCTAGACGAGATGCACCCGCGCTTACTGAAAGGTTGGACAGGCCTGCATTACAATATACAGGTAATCACTGCTAAAATGTATTACTGTCTTAATTTAGAAAGTCATGTGTGTACAGTTAAAATACAAATTATTTTTTTTAAAAACCTTGCCTCTCAGTTTTGCAATGTGAGTCAATTTGATTTACAAATTTTCAATTTCAATTTATTTAAATTATAACTTGCCTCATCTCTCTTTTTCTCTTTCAATTTTTGTAAACTCTTCTGCAATCCTTCATCAAGTAAATCAGCTAGTTTCACAGATTCTCCAGAACGCGTCTTGAATTTCTTTCTAAACACAAAATAGAAATAATGAAAAAGAAATTTTATTCCACATTTTAAAAAGTTCTACATTGCATAATTTAGAGAATGCTATCAGTACTTTTATTAAATTATTTAGTTGTATTAAGATAACTTGTGAAAAAGTACTTTATTACAAAGATTTTACTACAAATCTTACATGAAACAGGAAAATACTGCATCAGTTAGTCAGTTGAAAATATATTTTTTTCCTTATATTTGAAAATAGTACTATATGAGTCGTTCAGTACTAAAGGGTAGTACTGAACTAAAACTTCAGTACTAAGGTATTATTAAGTCCATTATCGTGTTCAACTGAGTTTGAGATGAATTCTTGTTCTACAGACAATAATTTGTTCAGTGCCATAACAAACTAAGTCAAAGTTAGAAAATGTATTTTTTTACATATAACTTATACCTATAAAAGTTGAACTGTGAAAAAATGTACATTTAATATTTTAATATGTATGCTGCAATTTGAAAAACAAATACCATTTCTAAAAGCTATACTTGATGTGCATACGTTTTGAAATTGGAATAAGTTTTCACTCTGTTCCATCACCAGAGGTTTGAGAGATAATCATCATAACTTCTGCTTTGAACCACCTGGAAATAGAGTCCTGTATCGGGTTGAGTAACCCAATTTTACCTGCACCCGACCCACACAGAGGTCAGGCCGGCACTAATATTTTTCGTTACAAGTCAGGTTGACTAACTGTTTTGTATGCTTTCAGGTTGAGTTTTGATTCTTGCAAATCGAATTCGGGATGACCTTATTTTTAAAAAGAAAGTCCAGAATATTGTTTCAATGAATGTGTTTTATAGTTGAATGAGATTTTACATGTTCATTTTTCTACATAAAAGATAAAACTGAAATTAAAAATGGGATTTTAGACTATTTTTCAGTAATTGCATTAAATTGTGGATAAATTTTCTTTGGTTCCATGAAAACATTTCTGTCGGGTTGCATGTTGACAATTTTTTTAGGATTTATTAATATTTAACATAAAATTAATACTAGAGGTAAAATTGTAGACCATTTTTTCATAATTACGTAAGAAAATAGAGAAAAATATTTCCAACTTATTTTCTTTCTCAAAAAGCGCATAGCAAAAATAAAAATATTTTTGCATGATTTATCAATCCCAGCTCTTACATACATCAGCTATGATTAGAAAAATGTAAAAGCTTAAAAAAATGAAGGTGTGTTTGTTCCGGCAATAGTCCGAAATGGCACACCCTGAAAGTCTACTTCTATTTTATCCACTCTGCTCCTTGCAACGGGAAACAATGGAATTTGAACTTGCGACGGCTCTGCTGTAACTTATTTTTGTCTTCTGTCTATGATCTCAATCTATCGTTCATCTTTACTTTCTCTCTCATCAAATCATTAGGAACAAATCATTGTGATTGATAGCAGAATTATCAAACTATCCCCATCACTACAATAAAATTTCCTGCCAGATTGCAATTATTAGTTTATTGGTGTGACAATCGATTGTGGAACATCTCAATATAGAATTTGGGCATTGCTTGTTATTTTATATGATCAGAATTTTTTTAGATTGTTGAATTTTCGAGAATTGCCCACCACTAATCAAGAGTTTCCAAAATATTAAAATATATGATGAGAGAGAAAAAAATTCAGGTAAATATTGAAAACTTTCCCACTGATATGTTTATGCAACAGACTTATCAGACTTATGATTATGCAACAGTTGCTTAACACATACTACCAGTTATTGCACAAGGGAATTTGAAATAAAACACATACTTATCTTCTCCAAGAACCACACCAAATGCAGCGTGGTCAGTTTTTACATGAGGTGGACAAAAGCCTAGTTGCCTTCCAGCAGCAAATACAGTTTCTAAATGCAGAGACTGTAAATAATAAATACAAAAAATGCAAACAAACAGTAACATAATTGCAGGAACATGTAACAGTTAAATATTAGAGAGTTAAAAGCATTTTTTAAGAGTTAGTATTAAAATTTTAAGAGTTTACTTAATTTGATAGTTAATCGCTTCAAAAACATGATTAAATAAATGTCAATTTTTTTGCACTAACACTTTGTAATAAATGTCCAGGGCTGCCATTCTAAAAAAAATTTGAAATAGTTGCTTTAGTAGCCAAGACAAAAATAGTAGTATACCATGCTTGATTTAGTAGCAAAATAGTTGCATATAAAGTATTATCCAAAATGGTCACTGTGTCAGATCAGGGTGGCTAGTGATTTCCCTTTTACAAATTTTCTAACTTTTTTTTTACCTTTCTTTAAAACAGATTAAGTTTTCTTGACTACAGCATTCACCATTTCATATACAGCACACACAAATTCAATACAGTTTTTATAGTATTATCCAATTATTACCTAATAAAATTGTTAAAAGTAGCTCTATTCTAGTTTTCCTGACATTTGGAGTTTGCTGCAAATTTTGGATCAAAACATGCTACAGCTCTTGTTAGATGCATGTGTAATGGTAATATTTCTATCGTTTTATTGATAAACTTAATGAAAGTTTTCTTGCAACTTTTCTTAACCCATTAATCATTGTGCCAATAAGTGTAGGCTACTTTTTTAAAATTAAGATTGCTTGATTGTCACCAATTTCTTGAAGCAGAAATATCCGCCTTGTTTAATGGCAGATAAAATGCAAAAAAAAAGGCCAATTACACCATTTAAAAAAACTGGTGGGAATCAAACAATCTGAATAAATAAAAATAGCCTTACATTGCCCGTGAATGTAACAGGCATGACGATTAAGGCGTTAAACTGCAATATAAAGAAAATTTTTATTGTGTTATTGATGATGCAGTTCTTGCATTTAGGTTCATGGGCTTCTGCACACCAGTAACATGCATTGATTTTATTACATGAATTGGTGAGGTGATAGTAAGATTGGCAACGGAAACAACATATGACACAGGTGAATAGCTTCACAAAACAAATTTGTTGCCCAATCTTGAGGATTCTGCATTTTGCAAGCTGTGCGAGCAGTGTTTGAAGGGACTTCTAAGATATAATTAAACATTTTTGGCTTTCTTGTCTCGTTCTTCTTCACAACATTGATAGGAGGGGTGTATCCCACACTATCCGATATTCTTTGAAGAATATCTGGGATACTATGTTTGTCTTCTATATGATAAATTATAATTTTAGACTTTTAGAAGAATTACAGTTGAAAGATGAATTCACTGTTGAATTTTAAGTTTTCTGCCGATAAATTAAAAATGTTGTGCACACACTTGTCAACACACAAATCCTGCACTTCAGGAGTACAAAATTGTGTGTCGCACGTCTGAGTTGAGGCTTGTGTAGATGTGGGTCTAGTTTGATGTTGTTCTTCTACTTGTGTAGATTTATGACAGACAAGTATTATGATAGACAGATTTAGGATTTTGAGTTAAGTCGATGTAGTAATTTACTGCTGAGATTTTGCAGATTGTCCCATCTTGAACTAAATGTCTAAACTCCGCTAGAACTTCCTTGTACAATACTACAAAGTTTTGTGAAGTTTATTACACCCAGTATATCAGTTTGGAGTTTAGGCAATGCCGGATTTCCTACTGTACGATGCAGGTTTACTTGGTATTCTACATCTTTCTCGATCATGTCAGAAAGGTCTACCAGCATGCTTTCAAAAAGGGTTAAGCCTGGCACTTTTTGCTAAGTTGAACTAAGAACAAGCTGTGATATATTCATGCTTGTGAGTGTAATAAAAAGGAAATTTGCTTTAAATATTCAATACTAAAAACTATGGGATATTAAAAAGAGAAAAAAAACAAAACAATGATTGGCATGTGAGTTATGCCCCATCAGCACATCAGCAATAGTTATAGAAGAAGCACAACATAAAATGAAATACAGTAAACTCTGCCGAAGGCAGAATCAATCGGGCCCGGGAAAATTTTCCGCCGTAGACAATATTCCGCCTTATGCAAAACAGCCAAAATAAATAAATAAAATACATATGCGCAAGTGATATTTTACCTTCGTAATCTTTAGTACAGTTTTTTAAATGAAATTATACATCTTATTAAATTTATTATTAATCTCAAAAACATTATATAAATAATAAAATAAATAGTAGTACCAATGGTAAATTTCTTCTATTTTAAAAGTTAATGAAAATCATTTACCTTAACAACTACTTCATACTTCACATAGTGGCATAGTAGTTTTTAAACAGTCGAAATTTTTTTTTTATCGATGCTTGTTTTGTCTTTTTGCCAAGCATTTTTCAGTAGCACATTGCAAATCCGTTATTATGGGCTCCTTCTGCAACCACAACCAGCGCCTCATACTGAATGTAAATGATTGTGGCTTCCCCCCCTCTCCCTCTAACAATAGACAAAGAGTTATGGCGACCAAATGACTGATTGCCATAAACAATGATCAGAATTCAAAATCCGAAGCAAGCAAAAAAAAGTGATATTCTTTCACTAATACAATGAAAAAGAGAGAAATGTTAATGTATAGGGATTTTTTTTATCAATTTCTTTTTTTGAATAATTAATTGAGATAAATGTAAAAAATGTACTTGGTATGATGTTTTTTCTTTCTTTTTTTAAAGAGGAAAAACATTTTGCTTATATATAAGAAATAATGGCATAAAACATTATTCCTTAAATATTTAAACATTTTCCGTTCTGATGAATCAACTTTATTAATCAATAACGAAATTTAATTAAAATGTTGAGCATTTGATGTATGTATATCAGTTTTGAAGTTTCATAAACCAAACACCTTTCATTTTTTAATTTTTTTACCGTCTTATGTAAAATTTTGATTTTGATGGGACTTTAAAAACCTTTCCGTTTCCGTGTTAGGCAAATTCCGGCTTATGAGCATGAATTAATGTTATTTCCTATGTGTTTGCCGGGACATGAAAATTTTTCCGCGTTAGACAAAATTCTGGCTTACACACAGTCCGCCTTAGACAGAATTTACTGTACTTGAGGATTGGATGACAAAAAAATGATTTGGCAAGAAAAACAATGAAGCACTTCATGACTTAAGGTTTCACTTAAAATTTAAGTTGATGATGAGTAAAAATAAAATTTACAGCCCTGTTATAGTAATATATATATATATATATATTTATTTATTTACTTTCTTCTATCTTTACAAGAAGAAAGTATTGGCATGAAAATTTTCGACTTCTGGTTTTTGACAGATTTATATGTTTTAGAAGGTCCTTGAGAAAAACATACGATGTTTCTGGGTTTGGCAGAGTATAACAAGTAAGTTTTTGTAAAACACGCAGATTGGAAGTTAAGGCTGGCTAAACAAAGTTCTTTTAATTACCGGAGAAATGAGAGATCGATTTAAATAGATTCAGTTCTTGTATGGTAAGTATTTTGTAGTAAAAGCAGCAGAGAAGAAAAACTCATAGTAGAATCTCAGTTTTTATTAACACCTTGATAAATAGCATAACAGATGACAAAGTAAACAAACTTACGTAGTATCGTCGGACATTTTCAAACATGGCGTTTTCACAAAAACAACATTGTAGAGCAAGACAGCATATTGAAGATTTACACAGAATGATGTTTAAAATAACCTATCTCACACCAGAGCATTCATACTTTTAATTAAAACTATCGAAGAACTAAAGACTATTAAAAAGTTTAACTTATAAACTTCCATGGAATAGGACCAGCCTATTCCAAGTTTCATGACTATTATCTCCGTGAATGGAGATGAGAAAAGGCAGCTTTTAAAGCACCGACATCGCATATTTAAACAATAGCACGGATTCCACAGCCGGTTGCCGCCCACCAGTAGAGCCAATCACAAACGAGCATCGAATTAGACTTCCTGGAATTTGATGAGAGTCGGTTTAAACCAAAGTGCTATGTCGCCATCTGGCGGAGAAAATATTCTAGATGCAATTAACGTCAGTCTATTATTGTTTTAACGAGAGTAGGTGGTGAATAAAGTTTACGATATTAAATTAAGAAAAATGGCGTAATGCCGGTACGGCGTTTTTAACAACTTAGATACTTTTAATGAATAGTAAAAATAAAATATCAAGTTTAGTTTATATTCTAACAGAAAGTAGTAAATAAAGTTATTATATCAATGAATATTATTGAGTGGCTGATTTTAGAATACATGTATGAATAAAATTATTGTGTGATCCGGTAATGTGTAATAAAGGGAAAAGAGGCGATGAGATATGCTAATAAACAGCAATTTTTCTCATCAGTCCTGAACACGATTTGACCGCTTTTAGAAAATGTTTGTTTGTGACTCTGTCTGTATGTGACAAACATTTTGTGGGCTCTCTATCTCAAGAACGAACGCACAAAATTTTAATAAAACTTTATATTCAGTTAGTCCCGGATATAAATTGGTGCTGATTAGTTTTTGTTGAAAATCGCCCAACAGGTGGCGCTGCTATGCTGCATTTTTCGCGATTTCTGCAATTGCTCTATCTCAAGAACTAATGCGCTTATTTTCATCAAATTTCAGGTTCAGTTAGACCTTGACATAAATAGATGCCGATGGTGTAGATATCCCAACAGGTGACGCTGCTAAACCACTTTTTTCATTATATTTACGATAGCTATATCTCAGGAACTAATGCACGGAATTTCATAAATTTCAGATTCTGTTAGACCTTGACATAAATAGATGCTGAGTTTGTTTTTGTGTAAATTGCCCAACAGGTGGTGCTGCTATGCTACTTTTTTCATTATTATCACAATAACTATATCTCAAGAACTAATGCACGGATTTTAATCAAACTTGAGATTCATTTGGATGTTGACATAAGTTTTTGTTAATTAGGTTTTGGTCTAAATCTGCCAACAGATGGCGCTTCTATGCTGCATTTTGGGATTTTAATCAAACTTGAGATTCATTTGGATGTTGACATAAGTTGTTGTTAATTAGGTTTTGGTCTAAATCTGCCAACAGGTGGCACTTCTATGCTGCATTTTGCAGGATTTACACGATTTTAGCAATAGTCCTATCTCAAGAACTAATGCACGGAATTTAATAAAACTTTAGATTCAGTTAGACTGATATAAATTGGTGCTGATTCTATTTAGTGTATGCGAAATCTGTGTGAGATAGAAGAAAGTTTTGGGATTGGCACATCCGACTAGTTTTTTATTTTATTTCATCCTTGAGCATGTAAAAAAATTAATTTCTTGCATAATATGGTTATTGCACAATATCTTCGAAGTTGAGAGAAATTAAATATTGTAAATATAAGTAATCATCTTGAAATAAACTTATTTTATCACTTAATAAAAAAAGCAGTTCAGTATATACAAGAGAAGTTGCAACCAGGAGTATAGGCACCATGTGTCATATAGCAGACTTAGGACTGTTACTAGCACATGTGCAGTCATATGGACGCGTGATTGTTTCAACAAAGTAGCAAGCGTTGTAATTAAAAGCGAATAAAGTTCTTTTATTCAGTAATACAGGATTCCAGCTTGCTATTAACAATCGTATATGTGAGCAGAGATAAAAGGAAGAAAATTAGAATGGTCTCACCCATTTTAGTTGACTCTTTGCAGAAAAACAGATCATCATCAAATAGGTGCTACAGCTAGACAAAATGTAATTTTTAATGAAATGATTGGGGTGGATAACTTGATTAAAATATATTAAGTACTGTGGTTTATTTTAGGGTGAACTTCATAAAACAAGGGAACTCTAGTGGCATAGTCTTCCAAACTCAGCACTTGAAAATTATTCCAATCATCACTCATGACCGACGAGACATAACTGACAAACTCAGTTTGAAATATCGCTGATCCAATCCCCCTGGCAATAAAAACACACAATCGCCTATTGGCGACGCATAAACACCAAACAAACAGTGAAATTGCACCAACTGCCGGTGACTGCCAAACAGCGATACCACACTCTCGCTAGCAGCCATGCACCGAAGCACATGGAGAACACACGCAGGAAGGAAGATTTCTCCAACCCTGAAATGAATGACTTAATGAAAATGGTGAACGTCACAATACGTGATAGATTGAACTGAAAAAGTCCTTCTGGCCTGTACGGGGAGGAAAAGGTAGCTTTCCTACACCTTCGTTTTAAAATTTTAGCTAATGTTACTCGAAAACAGCAAGCTAAAATGCAAAGAAACCGTTTACAAAAGATTCGTTAATACTGAATTTGAATAAGAAATTCGCCAAATTATTGAGCTATAGCCAAGTTGGCTTCATTTATGAAGATTTATTTTGGGCGTCAAATTTGGTGATATTTTGCCAAATGTTGCCAAGTTTGGCGAGAATTTGGCGCTAACGGATATGAATATATAGTTTTACGCGTATGATTGGGAAAATGATTACAACAATGAAAGAAAATAATTTGCGAGAAATCGCGTTCACTAAAACTCAAATTAATAATTTTTTTTTTGCAATGTACTGTCTTGTAATGTGTTCAAAATGTCAGCCACCCTAGAATTTCAAACTGCTCTATCTCAGCCATTTTTTAAGATAGAGGTAAAACAAAAAATGCTCCGGAATCCTTGTACCAAGGCCTAACACGTAAGCAAAAAATAAATTTGAATTTTAAACTTTTTTGTAAGTTATTTTAGTTTTAAATCTTTAAGTGGATCTTGTCGGTCCAGGCATTGATGAGCTTAATAAACACAATTAGTTTCATCAAAATTAATTTATAAATATGAGTGTTATCGTATGACATAAGTCATATATATATATATAAATCAACATTTGAACGGAGGGTGGTTTTGGGGTCTGGGGGTCATGATCGGTGAAAATATACAAAAATTTTCCGGAAATGCTTTCCTCCGAACGGCTGCAATAGGTAGCTTTATACATTTTTGTATTGAAAGCTACCTAAAATTAATTAAAGTGCAATCGGATGCTGGTGGGTCAAAACAGGAAAGAAACATTGTAGAAACACAAATGATTTGTCAAAATAAAGGTAATTGAAAATGTTGAATAGAGAAAATAATGGGATAGTTGGATTTTTGAGACAAAAAATGTAAAATTATTAAATTTATTGAAATAATAGGGAATTGTAACATGTGCAATCATAAATATGGCGATTGAAGTAAAAATGTTGTATTTACAAATGTGACAATTATAATTTCAGATATTTTCTCATATTTGTGTACAATTTCTCCTATATGATATCGCTAACTAATCTGCAAAATATTGATATGAACCTATTAAATATTTGGTTCTCATCGCCTCTTATTACCTTTATTTCAATCAATCCACTCATTCATATCATTTATCCATCCATTAATAAAGCTTTATTTCATTACTATATTAGAGTTAATTTATTCATATTAATATATAATAATACATTAAAATATAACAGTAACTTACCTAAAATAAGCTTTATCCTATTTTTAAAAACCTTATTTAAACTTCAGATATCTTTATTTTTTTATTTTGGTTAACACTTCGCCATTTTTCTTCTTTCGTTTCAACAACCAACAACACACATCGCAGTCAATTCATTTCAAACACAAATTTCAAGTAACGCTCTTTACTCCACTAGATGGTGGCATATGAATTCAGTTGCTTTGAATCGTGATTGGTTCGTTAGGTAGGCGTTTCATGCATACTCATTACTGATCCAGATAAATACGCCATGTTTGGTCAGAAAGATTGCACTTATGTTCTTCTCAATAAAGGGGAAATCTTCTAGCTACTTGGTCAATGACTGGACCTTGGCCATGGATAATTTGTGTATTAGTGAGTATGAGCTTTATGTGATGTATTGTAATCTTTTAGAAATGTTTTATGCTTTATTTTTATCGTCAGTATTCTTGCACATGTTCTTAAAGTTTGCGAAATCAAGACCTGTTGCCTTTATTGCCTATAATATTTATTTGCTGAATAACTTAAAATAAACTGGGTTTATCTCCAAATTTCTGTTTTTGAACTTTATTTTAATACATCAGCACCTATACCTTAGTCAGGGGTCAGAAAAACTACTTTTTTTATTGTAGCGAACTGCAACTACTTTATCAAAAATGTAGTTAACACAACTACAGTCGAGTCTCTATATAACGAAATCCATTGTTCCAGTAAAAAATTCGTTATATAAAAAAATTCGTTATATAGAGAATGAGTAAAAATTCCTATTTAATGTGTAAATTTTGAACAAAAATTATTTTTGAAGTGTTAAATTAAGAATTTGAAATGTTTAACTATAAATATTAACCTAATATTGTATTTCTTAATTACGTATTTAAATAGTTTAAAAAAAGAGAACAGACATTTATTTGAAAGCATAATAAAAATCACATAAGGAAAACTTACAGTAATTTTAGATGAAGAAATCTGTAATTTTTTGCTGTTTTGATTTCAAAATTGTTACACTCTCGACAAAATGTTCACACTTTAGCAAGGAATGAAAAATTGTATAGGGAACATTTTCCTCCATTTGAAGTCCTCACCTTATAAGATCAAAAGAAATCATTTTACTGTGTGATGTTTTTTCTCTTGTAGTATGTTTTCGTTTCCATTGTCACTCTCACCATCATCGTTCATAACGCTGCTTAAAATATCACTGTCAGTAGGATACTCTGAAATAGTGAGATTGTCATCCACTTCCAAACAATCTGAGAGAGTAACATTTTCTTTGACATTTTCACGTTCCTTAATTAATTTCCATTTCTCTTTTAAGTCTGCTAAAGCTACATCTTCTTCGTCCCCGGAATCTGTATTATTCTTCAGTTCAGAAAAGCCGGCCTTTTTGAAGCAATTGTAGATTGTTTTTTCAGTTACATCAAATCTCCAAGCTTTATAAAGTTCTGCAATACACTTTCTAAGACTAATGATGCCTTGGGTGGAATAATTTTTTTCAATAGCTCTTTAAGAATTCTTTTCTTATAATGCACCTTTAGATTTTTTATTATTCCCAAGTCCATGGGCTGCAGTTTTGATGTGCAATTGGGTGGTAAAAAAAAAAAAACCCTCAACATTTTGCAGTTTGATTCCACAGTTTTGTGAGTGAGCTGTGTGCAATTATCAATAAGCAAAGCAATTTTTGGTGTTGTTTTCTCATTTGATTGTCAAGTACTTTTAACCATTTGTCAAAAATTTCAGAGGTCACGCAGGACTTTTTATTAAAGTCATAGTCCACTTCTAAGGACTTCATGCCTTTAAAACACCGAGGAAATTTACTTTTCCCAATGACTAACATCTTTCATTTTTCTTTCCCTGTCGTGTTAATACAAAACAGAATAGTAATCCTTTGTTTGCTTTGTTTGCCGCCAAAACATTTATCTTCTTTAAACGTCCGAGTCTTGTTTGGGAGACACTTATAAAAGAGACCTTTTTTGTCAGCATTGACAATGTTTTCAGGAGTGAATTTTTTTAGAATTTCTGCTACTTTAAGACTCCAGTTCTCACATGCTGTCACCGGAGCATCCGCACTTTCACCGCAGATAGTTTTCTGGGAATAACCCATGTCTCTTTATGAACTTTTCTAGCCAACTAATGCTGGCTTAGAAGTCAGAGTGCCCAAGAGATGAAGCATATTCTAGAGCCTTTTCTGAAATCATTGGTCCCGAAAGTGGTAGATTCCGGTCCCTTATCCCTTTAATCCACTTAAACATTGCTTCGTCTAAGTTCTCGTATTGGCATGTCCTCTTTCTTTTTCGCGCCGAAGCAAGATCCAAATTCTGCTTGGTGATTGACTATCTATTTTTAATGGTCGTTGACAGAGTACTTGTCGGAATCCCAAACATTTTTGTCACATCTTTTTTTTTTTCAATCCCTTACCAATTTCTTTCAAAATCTTCACTTTATCACAGAGAGTTATGCAGTTCCTAGGAGACATTTTTTGCAGAAGCAGTAAAAAAACACACAAGTTTTGTGAATCTTTCACGCCTAAGAAATTCAGAAACAATAAACATCCACTCTAACAGTAAGGGTTGTGAGCTTTAGTTTGGATAGATGAAACGTGTTCTAAATGGTGACAAATGGGAAAATTTTCCATTCGACCAATAGCGTGCTTGTGCTTTTTTCCCCGCCCGCTTTTTTCTGGCGCGCATCAGGTCACGTGTCATGCCAGTGGATCTCGGGAGCTTAAGAAGGATGTTGGAAGGTATAGGGGAGGGGGGGGGGATGAATTCGTTGGACATTAAAGGACAAGGAGATTCAAGGTAGAAAAGTAAGATAAAAAAAAACAACTTAGCACTGAACGATAAATCAGGAATTAGTGATGGAAAATTGATTTTATAAAACTGAATAAAGAACATTTTATGAAAAAAATTCGTTATATGGAGATAGATAATTTGCTATATGGAGACTGTTTTTAATGAGATCATCGGGAAAAGGGGACCGTTCCTACTAAAAATTCGTTATATAGAGAAATTCGATGTATAAAGTTTCGTTATAGAGAGACTCGACTGTACAACTACTTGTTTTAAAAAGCAGCGACTACAAACTACTTTTCAAAAGTAGTCACTACTTCGCTACTTTCAAATTTTGTCAAAGCGTTCAATTTAGACTAGAAATTGCAGACACGGATTAAATAATAAAGTGACCAGTCGGTATATTGCGTCTGCCAGGATAGAATTAAATAAATGTGACATAACCGAGGGCGTTAAAAATTTAAGAAAGATGACTTACATGAATATGTTTTGTATTTGTCTCCAAAACGTTAGTTTATATCACACTTAACAAATTTCGTAGCAAAATTAAAATATTATAATCTAGAAAATTGCAGAAAAACAACCCTAAATGCAAACAATAAATTAATCGGTAAATAGAGAAATTCCGAATAATAAGAAACCTGGCGTTAAAACATGAAGACCTAATAACGAGTCAATAGACAAGTGTTATCAACAAGAAAATCAAATTTTTTGGTGGGTTAATACTTGATTTCAGCAGCAAGTGTCAATGGAGAAAATCTATGACATCACGCGATGCGCTGCTATACACTGCAGCTGATATTTTCTAATTTTCTACTGGGAATCTGAAATTGTTGTCTAGAACAAATTCTGCACAAAAGAAGCAATTTCGACCATGTGATTTGCAGAATGGCATTTTTTTCCCCCCTGAAGTAGCATTAAAAGTAGAGTCGGTTCTCGCTACAAACTACTGATTTTTTGGTATCGCGCTACTTGCTATACTACATTGTTCAAAATGTAGCGCGCTACACTACAAACTACAATAGTTTCGCTACTTGTAGCATGCTACTTCCAACCCCTAACCTTAGTTTATATTCAATTGAAACCTATGCCATAACAGGGATGCAGAATATGTCCGATCCGGCGATCTAGGATTGGGGGAAATTTTAGTCATCTGGGGAAATTTTTCGGAAAAATATACAATTGATTTCAATTTTAACAATGAATTACATAATTCCCTGAGACAAAAAAATGTTTCCCTACAAATAAAAAGATCCGTATGGCGACTTTCACAAAATTGATATGATAATAATATGTACCGTATATACTCACGTATAAGTCAAGAAATTTTGGAAAAATAATCTGCTTCAAAGTGCAGGAGGGAGGTCAACTTTATACATGGGACAAAAGTCGAATTTTATTTTTGAAGTAGAAAAACGCTGATGTTCCGGAGTAATTATGCAATTGCAATAATCAAAATTTCTAAGTTCTTTTCTAATGAATTACCTTAGAAAATTTTTTTAAAAGATACTTTTCTGACAAAAAAAAAAAAAAAAATCAGGAAAGAGAAAACTTTAGAAAGATAATCAAATCAAGAAGATCTCACACCCATCACTGGTGGAAAACTCACTACAAGCTCTCACTGAATGGGTGAGCAAAAATAGAAAATAATTTAAATTTCATAATGAGAAAAATATTTTTTATCTATGGACAACTTCGAAGAAAATTATTCTAAAAACTTAATTTAATAAAATAATCCTAAATTCTGAAAAGAAACCATCACTTCTAGATCAAAACAGCGGTACCAGAAATACTTTAGCTCCTTGAAAACTGCTTGAAAATTTACAGTGTGGGGATCTGTTGGATATACAGTCAAAGCACCTTATAACGAAATCAAAAGTGCACCAAAGATTTGCTCGTTGTAACGTGCTTTCGTTAAAACGTTATAACGAATTATTTCATTATAGATTAAGAACACCAATTATCCTTACTAATCTGGTCTGAATGTAATCTGAGTATGCAGAAGTCCGGATAATGGAGACAATGATAAAAAAAGAGTGGTTTATTACATAAAGATATCTCTTAAAATTGCTTTTGTTTAATAAAAAAAAAGTTAGGACTTATGTATTCATATTAAAATAAGCCTTAGGATTGATCACTTTTACTACAATCATTGAAAAGAAGAAAAGCGTTTTTTAAAAAGGAATTTCAAGGTAATTATATTCTCTTAAACGGGAATTTTACATACATATATAGGTTTGAAGAATAAAATTAACAAGTTCTGCTTTCTTTTCTTGAAAGCATTGTCTAATATTGCACGCTCTTTTTTGTTAACACTCTGCCATCGGACGACTCATGTTCTGTACTTCTTTTGACGATATGTTCTTCATTGAATTCTTCATTTGTTATTATGTGTTCACCAACATTAATGTATCGATCAAAGTTAAAGTCTGAAGTCAGGTTGAAGGATGAAATCAGTTCATCTGTATCTTCCAATTCAGGTAAAAAGAAATAGTTTCATTATTGTTTGAAGGTGATGAAAAAAGTACTGAAAAAGAAAAGGCGTTAACAAAAGTCTCTTTTGAAACATCGCACCAAGCTTTATTTATCATATAAATTGCTTTCAGCAAGTCTATTTCTGTTTCTTTCTTGTCATCAAAATTCACAATTTTTTTTTCACAAGCACCTTCAGGTATTTAGTTTTAAACGAACAAATAATTCATTGGCCTAATGGTTGTATTTTGTATGTAGTGATACGTGGCAAAAAAAAGTAATGTTATACATTTAAGACGAATAGAACGCACATGCGAAGAGACTATGTCTAAAATAAGCAGAACTTTTTTTTCTTGGCTTTTTGCATCTCTTTGTCAAAATATAAAATCCATTCTTCAAAAAGACATTTCGTCATCCACGCTTTGCGGTTATGCATGTACACTATAGGCAAAGTTTATTTTACTTTCTTTGCGACAGCGTGGATTCTTTGCTTTTCCAATTACAAGAAGTTTTCGCCTTTCCGATCTGACGACAATGCAGCATAATTCTAATGAAAGTTGATCTTTGCTCTTTTTCCCACCGGACAAGTTTCTTTTTTTAAAGTTAGGCATAAACGGAAAAGCAATTCAGTCTCACCCAAGTTAAATATATCATTTCAATTATAATCCTCAAATATTTTTGAGTTTTCGTTCTTCTATTCTTCAACTGTTTCTTCTGAAACAGACGCTGCTTCCCCACATAATTTTTTACACACAATTTCATATATTTTTTTGAATTTACTCAACCAACCATTACTAACATGAATGTCTTTATTTCAAAGTGTTTCGGCTAACGCATATGCTTTTTTTTTTTTTGCAAAATACTTCCACTAATAGGTATGTTTTTGGATCTTGCACCTTCCTTTTTATTTTTATCTTTTATACCACTAACCAGGCCCCTACCTGCCGGGCATGAGTGCCTAACTTAACGAATTAGTACCTGGACGCGGGGCGATATTCGTCTGATCACAGCATGGCTGTGATCTAACTGACAAAAGCCTTGTTGGCTCTGCCAAAGTTTTCTTTGTTTGCCTGTTCATGGTTTTTATTTAACATTGTTGAATTGACAGATTTAAAAAAATGCAAAAATTAAAAAAGAGAAAGGAATCGATCTCGCAATTTAGAGCCTTAATCAGATGACGAGACCCTCGCCTGACTAGGAACCTCCAGAGGTATAATTCACAGTTAACTTCGAGGACTTTGCCCCCATGACGGATATTACATGTACCAGGCGCCATTAGCGTACATGGCGATCTTGCATCTTTAAACCATAACAATAATATACTTCCTCCACATCTGCATATTTCGCCGTACGTAACGTTTAAACGATGTTAAACTGCACTCTTTTCGAAATTTTTAAGAATTTTTCTCGATTTTTTCAACATTGTGCTGAGAGTACTACTTAGAATCTCAAATTTTTTCGCTGTATCGCATTTTTAACATTATTCTCTACGCCTTTTATAATTTTGACTTTCTCTTCTAAACTCAAATATTTTCTCTTACCAGACATAGCCAGCGTACAAGGAGTTTTAAAAATTAACACGCGATAAATTTACAGGAAAAGCAAATGTCAATGAAATCAGCCATCAAATAAAAAAAGAAAACATAATTCAGTTCAGCTAAGCTGTCGCCCGTCTGTCTGTCTATCTTAAAACACTGCCCCTCCCCCAAATCTCTCTTGGAAGCATTGAAAATATGGGAATGGCCGTACAGAAAAAAATTGAATGTTATGCCATGGAATAAAAACTGGTATTTAGGAAATAAAATTCTATTTCTCGCTTTAAGAAAAAAAAAAAAAAAAAAAAAATTCGCTGTATTGTTTTTATTTTACTTTTAATGCTCAAATTCCTTTCGTTGTATCGTGCTTTTCGTTATATCGTTTAGAATTTAGTATTCTTTAACATAGAGACCAACAAAATGGTTTTGAGCATTTCGTTATATCGTGCTTTTCGTTATATCGTAATTCGTTATAAAGTGCTTCAACTGTATTATTGGAAAACACATTTATAACAGAAATCTAAAATCTGATAATCTCTTTCATGAAGTGTTTATATCATGGAATGACCACCAGTGCATAAAGCTACGGAACTATTAAAAGCATCCTTAAACAGACATTTTCATGGTGGAAATTATCATTTTACTAGATTTTCTTCAAGAAACAGACTCAAGATCTACAAAACATCAAAAATGATTGACAACATCCACAAAGAGTGGAAGATTGCAGTTTCTTAATAATTGACAATTTATTAGAAAAGGTAATCAAAAACATTGTATTTGTTGGTTAAAACTGTGTATTTATTAATAAATATTAGGCATAAGAATTAGATTAAAACTTACATTGCATTAACTTAATTTACCTTTCCAATAACTAGGCATGTTACAAGTTCAGTCTATAGGTTTTTAAAGATACGACTTGTATGTTGCAAAATTTACTATACCTACGGTAATACAGAAGCTTATGTAAGCCTATAACATATCGTAACATTTTGGGGAAATTTTCATATGGATTGGGGGAAATGTTGGGAGTAAAAACATTTTCTGCATCCCTGTGCCATAATACAGAAAACATTTTAGAACTCTTCTGTTTTTAGTACTTTTTCAGCCAAGCTTTTAACTGGTGCTCATGTTAGGCATTAATTTGAAACTGCTATTCTTTAACATTGAAACTTTAATACATATAGGGGGAAAAGCCTATATGCTGTCTGACAAATATCATATGATATCGCACAGCACTCGGCAAAAGATTACCAAGTGAGCAAGTGATCGAAAATTGATAGGCAAAAACTTCAAAATTGATTCAATAGTAGTTCGGGATGCAATGGTCAAGAGGGGGATTGCCAGCAGGACAAGAAGCCTTTTCTACCGACCTCTGGGAGTGTGTTCATCCTGACAAAAAAAGTACTCGGCTTAGGACATTCAGCAGAAGTTCGGTCATGAGATTGAAAGGTTCATGGAGTGGAGGGGATTAAAAAACGAGTAAACAAACAAAAGTCATTAATTACTTACCCAAGGAAGGGACAGGAGAAAATGCTTAATAAATGTTCTATAATCATATTTTCATTGAAAAATTAAATTATAATTAAACAATTATGTATTTTTTAGCCAGACAAATGTATAACAACAAAATATAAAAACTCTTCATTTAGCTATTTTTTTACTTTTAAATACCAATTATATGTAATTCAAATTACCTGACCAGCATCAACAACATAAATAATCCAATCAGCTTTTTCTTCTTCAACACGTTGTTTCAAAGCAGTAATATCAGATGTAGCATATGTAAAACCGCCATCAGACTTTACAATAGTCAAAGGCACATTAAAGCCATCAACAAAAAGTACTTTTCTGCCTTCATCTTCAACTAAAACTCCTGAGAAAGAAAAATCAAAAGGGTACTTGACGTCAAAAAATATATACAGAAATTTATGCACTTACATGATATAAACTATACAGTATCGTTAAAACATGGTTACCAGCCAAGTAAGATGACTGAAACAGTTTTATATATATATATATATGAAGTAAAAACATTCAATTTTGAAATTCTCAAAAAGATAAGTGTGTTGTGTCAGGTAACTTTACGCAATAAATATGTCCTTTCTGCATAAAGAGCATATAGATAATTCTATAACTTAAGAATACTCTATACAAGAAAAATTACCATGCATTTTAATTGTGATGCATTATTTTGAAAATTCTATTTCACAGTTATAAGATAATATTTCTTATATATATTTTTTTTACAGGTCAAAATTTTAATACAAATTTCCTAGTTAAAATGTTAATTTTAATGATCTTAATTATAACAATCTCAATTAAGTATTTAAATCTAAATTTATTAATTTCAATGATCCTTTAAACTTTATTCTTATTTTGAATAAATAATTTTAGCCATTAAATAAATAAATTTAAAATCAAAATCAATAATAGTAATAATTTAAATTAATTTTATCTTACAAGGAGAAATTCCAAGGTCGGTGTCACAGAATGCAGTGAATGTTTGTGTATTGATAGAGTATAGTTAGTATATAAATATTGTTACAAATGTTACAAGATGCTTGTAACAAATATATGAAAGGCATAGTGCACAATAATCAGGGGATCTTGGAAAAAAGGTCTCAAAGTTTACATCACAGTTTATAATCGGATAAATTTCTTCCTTTGGCAAGTGGCTTCGTAGCCTGGTCAGTAGTATTTTGGATTCAAGATTTTTGTGTTTGGGTTCGAATCCTGTTACGTGACGGCTGTAAATCGTTACTAATTTAAATATTTTAAAATCAATATTTTAAATCCTTATTAATTTAAATATTTTAAAATCAATATTTTATTTATTCCAAATTTAAATCATTTATCATTTTTAATTTTAATTGTAATTCTTTTATCTCTCATCAAAAAATTCCTTTCTTAAATATTACTTTAACATTATTTATTACACTTAATTTCCCTATCTCAATGTAAAATTATTTTTCTTAAATATTATCCTAGTCATAAATATAAATTTCATCTTCCTTTCTCAATTATATAATTTTCTGATCCTGTCAACACTTAAAACTGTTTACTTTTCTTCCCTTTGCAAGTAAAAATTCTTATCTTTAAGTAACGGTTGCATCTGAGGTCATTGACTGCACCCTTTTCCCTCTCTTCAAAAATGAGAATACGTTCGCAGATCATGAACACAGCATTGGATTAGGTGAGTTCGACGGATCGTAAATAGAATTTTCTGATTGGCACATTAGTGGAGTCTAGTGGTTGGAAGCTTTTAACTGGCCTGTAACTGCACGGTATCTTCCTGTTATTTCTTTGAATTTGGGGTAGTGTCTCTTTTTCGTCTAGCGTCATCTCTCTCTGCTTGACGCTGCCACCGAGGGTGCATGTGTGTCCTTGATGTGCGTGACAAAAAATAAATTTATGTTACGTTTTATCTAAGTGTTGAATATATGGAATTTGTGTTAGGTGATTAATATTATATCAAAATTCTGAATAGTTATACAGCAGTGGAACTGAAAATTGGCAATATCATCATTAGCAGTGGGACTGAAAGTTTGCAATAACATCATTAAGTATAATTGTATTGGCGGACTCTTCTATGGGTATTTTAGGGTGTTTTCCTTTGACGATCTCTACTAGCCCGAGTGCTCGTTTCAACTAAAAATGCCTTGGAGAAAATGTTTGTGGTGTTCCGTAAAATGAATTATCTACAGTGTTTTCCTTTGACGATCTCTACCAGCCTGAATGTTTGTTTCAACTAAAAATGCCCTGGAGAAAATGTTCGTAGTATTCCGTAAAATGAATTATCTACAGTGTTTTCCTTTGATGATCTCTACCAACCCTGTGTTCATTTCAACAAAAGATGCCTTGGAACAAATGTTCGTGATGTTCTGCAAATCAACTTAACCAAACGGGAAACGGAACTTCATTTTCACTAATCCGGTTGATAATTTGATTTTTCCGACAGTGGTAACTACATGATTGGTATGGACATTATTCATCGAAATATGTACTTTCGTTGACATTTCATGGACGCTTCAAGACTGTATAATTAACTCGTGTAATAATTGAACAGTTATTTTCGAGATCTGCATGCTGCATACAACACACATAATTATATTTAAAAGATTGATTCTACAAGGGTATGTTTTGAAATATATCTTTATTTTGTTAAATATGATCTGATTTATTTAAGTATTAATATTATAAAATTTGTTTATCAAACCTCTAGTAATTATAATAAATGTATTGTGTAATATCTATTTCAAAATTAAGTGCACTTGATTTCTGAATGATGTTTGTTTAATATACCAATTTATATATTTAAACAATAAACATGGTTATTTATTTTTGTCTCTTCTTTGAATTTCACATGAATATACTGTTTTGTATTTTTATATAGCTTTTACAGCATATGGAATTTAATCTAAAATTAAATTTAAGGGATTATATAAATATTGAAAATAGAGAATGTAATTATATTATATACAACATTGATTTTAATGATAAATTTAAACTTAAGAATAAGATTATCTATTCTGTTCTGAATTCATATTAAATATAATTTACAGATATTAAAAGGATTGAAATATTTTACGATGAGAATTTAGGTACAATTTCTCTGATAGTAAATTTTAGGTAGCTGTATTACATCAGGTATGTATCACTTTTTTATATTTCACCATGACCTATTTAAATATAGTTATTGATGTTTACAATATTATTTCCCTTGGTACTTCCACTATACATATAATATTATTTTGAAATTCATTCTATTTCTCATTTTGAAATCTTCAAAATTTAAATATCTATCTAGTAATATTCCAAATTATATTCATTTCTACTTCAGAATTAAATGTTTCCCCCTTTCTTCTTCCTTTCCCCACTTTAAATTATTTTAATAAGTAAAATTACAATAACTAAACCCCATAAATCAATTCTGTTCGTAACAAATCCCCAGCTAGACTTATTTTTTACAGCGAAAAATTTTATCAATTACTTTTGAACTACAATTGAAAAAATATGTATAATCATTGAAATTTACAAAAAATATAAATTAAATATACATTTTGTATCATATAAATACAGTTTTAACTATGAAATTCTGCAGGTTTAAATATTTAATGGAGAGTTAAAAAAAAGTAGACATTTTATATTTCTAAAGACCAGAAATTTTTGCTGTTATTGTAAATTGTTTACAGTTATTTAAATAAAAAATCTACTATTTTTCACAATGAAATAAATTGAAATACGTTACATAAAATTATAACATACTGCTTTAATTATTTGTTAAATTAAAATTTTTCTGTTAGTATTAATGGTATTACAATCATAATAGTACTTCAAAATATATCATATTTTAAACAACTAATTTTTTAAATTATGAATTTAAATCTTGGATTCTTGTGTTTAAAATTAGAATAATTGCCCATTTATTTTATTGTGGAAAATAGTAGATTATTTGCTTAAATAACTGTAAATAATTTACAATAACAGCAAAGTTTCTGGTCTTAAGAACTCTCCATTAAATATTTAAACATGGAGAATCTCATATCTAAAACTGTATTTATATGATACAAAATATATATTTAATTTATATTTTTCATAAATTTCGATGATTATACATATTTTTTCAATTGTAGTTCAAAAGTAATTGATACAAGATACAAATTTTGGCTGGGAAAAATAGGGTGATTGTAGGTTCTTGAAAAAATACCTGAAATTTTAGCGAGAAAATGTTTCCATATATGGTGACAGGGGGGTGGGGGCATATAATTTATTACAGGGAGCTCAAATTATGAAAAATATGATTTTTAATTATGTTTAGCAATCATATGAAATAGATTTTTTAGCATTATTTTGCGAATTTAACTATCAGAAAAACCTGAATTTCTGTACTGAAAAGGAAAAAAATACCTGAATTCAGATAATATATAACCTGAACATAATCACCCCTGAAAGTCTAGCTGGGGATTCGAACCAATACACAAAAATCTTGAATCTAAAGCGCTATCGACCAGGCTACGAAGCTGATTGCCAAAGGAAGAAATTTATCTGATTATAAACTGTGACGTAAACTTTGAGACCTTTTTTTCTCAAGACCCCTGGGTATTGCGCTTTATGGTTTTCATATATTTATATACTAACTATATTCTATCGATACACAAACATTCACTGCATTCTGTGACACTGACCTCGGAACCTCTCCTTGTTAGTTTTAATGATCTTATTGAAATTACTAGATGACCTGCCTGGTGTTGCCTGGTCCCATGATAACCTTAAATAAATTTCTAATTTATATGATCTTGTATCTTTAACCCAAAATTAATATTTTAAATGAAAAATTCGCAGCAAAATATTGATATTTAGTGGTAAAAGTGCTCATAGTAGGGTTGTTTCATAGTTAAAAAAAAAAAAGTTCTTGTTGTCTGAACTCTTTGAAATTTTTATTAGTTATAATGCATTAAAGACAAAACTTTGTCTTTTCATGTCCCTGAGGATGGCTATAAAGTTTAGCCGAAACTATTGGAAGAAAATGATTTTTAACCAAGTTTTAATATTTCCGTATTACCCTGCTTTTAGTAAAGTACAAGTACAATTATGTACTGTTTATATTTTAAACTTGTATATAAATATAATGATTTTGCAGCCCATAAAAAAAGTTATCATCCAAACTTTCTGAAACTTAAATCGGTTATAAATATAACTGTATGCAAACAGAATGAGAGTTCATATGCCTAGAGAGACCATTTTTCCTAGAGAATATTTTACCACACATAGAACAGGCGAAAGGCGGATTCTTCAATTCAGATAAAGGGCACATAGTTTCCTGCTTGGAAACAAACTTCCCTTTGGGTTGAAGGGCAGGTTTCAAATCATCTTCTTTGACTTTGAGGGATAACGTTGCTAACAAGTGTGAAGACATCACTGGATCACAAAACTTTTTTAATTAAGAGCAAACTCACTCACGTAAAAAACACCAACCTCACTCAGTAACAGCAGTACATAAAATAATATTTTCTTGTGAACATTCAATTTATAACAATGTAGAGGATGCGCGTGTCAATAAAAAATTGATCCGATTGCTTCACCCTAAAAATACTTCACTCGCTCAATTTCCCACCCCCCCCATAAAAAATAATTTTTATTCGGTGGTAACGTTTTTATAATTCTTTTCAAAATTATTCCTTGCACACAACATTTCCCAACTCTTGAAATTAAATTAATTCTTTTCAAAACATATTCTTTACAAAATTTTTAATCTCCTCCCCCCTCAAAAAAAAAAAAAAAAAATTATCCCTCTCAAAAAAAAAAAATCTTCATCAAAATTTTCTAACTCCCCCAAATTCTTTATTTATTTATTTTTTTTTCTTTTAGTTGAAAAATTTCCTCCAATCCTCCAAAGTCCTCCAATTAAAAAAAAAATAAAAAAAAAAAAAAATATATATATTCCCTTCATCTTATAATAGACAATCCACCACCACTGCACATTGGCACGCTCTACCACCACAGTCCTCCACATGCAGCACAGACCTCCACACTCGACAGTGCACGGCACCTATACCGTACCCCGTGTCAGGTGACATCAAATGCACAAAGTCACACTAGTCGAGAAAAAATATGCATATTTAGTAGTGAAAGCATGAGCCAAAGCCAAGCAAAGCCGCACCAAAACCACATTTTAGCATTTTCATCAAAAATTTCTCAGTTTTTAAAAAAAAATACTTTTAATCGTCCGAACGTTTAAAAAATTCTGTAGGTGATGTAAATCTGGTTGGCTGTGGTGCTCTAAAATGAATTGTATCGAAATAATGATGTTTAATTACTTTTAGCCTAGGAAAAAGATAGTCTTCGGGAGGAGCAAAGTAACTTGCAGTCTCAAATTTTTTTGTGTTAAAATTCTTATTTTTCTAAACCGATTGCACATTTGAAGAGAAGAAGGTCACAGCTTTAAATAGATATTTTTTGTGAACTGCTACATTTGAAATCGAGCCCTAGGGGAGCATTGTCAAAAGGGAAATAAAGTCAAAAGCGAAAACGACCCTTTTTGAAAATTTCTTTTTCAAAAGGTTTAATAATAATATTTTTTCGAACTGATTGTAGCATTTAAGACACTGAAGTATGAAATTTAAGAATGTCTTTTTTTTTTTTCCATGTCCCAAATGGTTTGATCGATGGGCGTTAAGTTAATCAGGCCCAAAAAACTACAGCATTTAGTTCCTTCTTTCTATGCGCTCCGAAAGTAGGAACTGAGCATGTGCGCCTCTGCCGATTCGCCAAAAAAAATAAAATTATATAGCTTTTTCGATATCTCAGCTAATTATCAAAAAATGAAAAATCTGAGCCTCAGATACCCCAGGACCTGCATTAGACTATCCTCACCCAAATTTTTAGACTTTTACCTGCGCTAGATTTCACTAGCCATCACCAACATACAAACAAAAACACACACATAGAGCAAAACTTTTTTTTATTAATATAGATTCTTAATTTTCTCATTAATTTGATATATTTTCCTGCAAAATTTGACTTATAACTTCAAATCAAAATAATAATGATCTACAGTCAAACCCGGTTAAGGCGTGTTTCAAGGGAATGGACAAAAGTCACGTATTAAACGTGATTTTCATAAAGTTGCAGGAACTACATTTATTTACACATTCAATCGCCTAAATGAACTTTACAGCATTCTATTATATGCTTACGGTTGAAAATAGTATATTTTACGCATATTTAAATAGATTAAAATTTAACTGAATTCCTGTTTAATTCATTGTGTTTTTCTAGGACTGACTAAAAAATAACTGAAAAAAAATATGGATTAAAATATGACTTTAATGTGTACGTACGTTACAACCAAAAATAAAACAATAAAAATAATTTTCCTGCTAGCCTTTTGACACAACCAAAAATATTAAATCTTTGCAGAACAAAAACAGTTATTATAATCATATTTATTACTTCTGCTAATGAGTAACACCTTCCTTTTGATTTTAGGACTATTCTCCATATTTACAGGAAATTTTCTAAAACTCAACACACCCAATCAGAGACGACTTGACTCTATGCAACTTGTGGTACAAGTAACTCCCCGGACATGAATAAAACAGGAGTAAGCAGAAATATGAAGAAAGTAATGAAGAAATAGAATTGAAAATGGAAAGACGTTTCCACTTCTCTTCAAAGACCTTTAAAAGCACACAGTACAAGGGAGGCTTTATTTGCTACAGTGTGCAAGAGGAAAAACAAAAATTGTCAACAAACACTGAGCAAAGAAAGAATAAATAACAAAAAGCGACAAAAATTTGTCTATCTTTTTTCTACTTCAGTAAGAACATTCACAAAGTGAGAGACAAAGAATATTAGGATGCAGAATCAAAGAAGAGTTCCAGTGTTGCTAATTTAGCAAGATTTTTTTTTATTGAAATAGCTACCATTATTTTCAATTAGCTACCATTATTTTCAACCTTAATTAATCTGAAATTCAATAAGCCGAATATTACTATTCAGAAATAGTGGTGAATAACTAAATTAAAAAATCCCACTAAATTAGCAACACTGGAGAAGATAGAAGAAATTCGCATCTTGAAATATGAATTCACGCACTAAGCAAAATTTTTTAATTAGTTTTATGGACGATACTCAAGGAACTGGAAAGTTTTGCATATTAACCGTGAGCGCCTTAACTGGATTCAACTGTATTTACAATTTTAAGCTTTCCCGTAGCATTATTATTTTTTTTTTGGTATGTCGTTTAAGTTTAATTATGGTAATCATATTTATTTTTCAGAGAAAAGCTACACATTTGGCCACCAAATTGTTGATTCTATTTGATATAACTGTTTTCACCACAGTTGTAAACAAAATTCCTTACATTCCTGGGTGCTCAGCTATAGTTTCTAATCTTAGTAATAATGCCAGAAATATATTAGTTCCATAACCATAGTGGTCATTCAGCAAATCGATCAATGATCTCCAATCAAAGCTTAAATTTGAGGAGACAAATTTTAATACAGTTGAACTTCCCTTTAATGAAGTCCCTATTTAACGAAGTTTTCTACTTAACGAAATTTTGTACAGAACTTTGACTTTGAACACCATTAGCATGTAAATTAATCTCCATATTACGAAAAATATATTCTATATAACGAAGTTTATTTCACTTTTTTACGTGTACAGAATCCAAACTCAGAGGTTGCTGTTGCAATGGATATGCGAATTTATTTCAGCGGATTGTTTGAAAATGAACACATTTAAATAATTTCCATTGGTGCTAAATAAAACAATTTTTTCACACTCAGAAAAAAACTTGTTATCATTACTCTCCCACACTGAGACTCCAGCGCTGACAGTTGGGGGAAGTCAAAATCCTCTTTCCACATTCAATTATGTAGAAGATGGTATCAATGGCGTCAGATACATTGAAAAAAAATATATCAATTAGATTCGGACAGTTTCTATTCTGGCCTTTCATTGCTGATAGACAACTGCTTTGTACATCCACAAGAACGTGCTTCAAAATTCAAATCAACGAACATTTAAGTTATTTTTGTTCCTGCCAATACAACTTCTAAACTTCAACCATTAGTCTAAGAAATAATAAAAAAATCTTGAAGTACATTATCGAAAAAGACAGAAAAAAGACAATGTTGTGAAAACATTAGTTTGAGAACCTGTGTATTAGAGCTGATGAAAGCTTGAGCCAAAGCTTGGGAATGAGACTTAATTTCATCGACCGTACACAACTGTTTTGTAAAAGACGGCTAAATAATTGAAACTGAATCAATTGCTTCTGAATCCAATATCTGTTTGTCATATTTGAAGGGAAATTTTAATGAATTTAAGTTGATTTCTATTTAACGAATTTTCTTCATAACGAAGTTTTTAGGTGTAACGATGAGACTTCGTTAAATGGAAGTTTCACTGTATTAAAATAAATTTTTAATGTAACACAAGACAATATCATTTTAAGCATATTTTTGACCATTATATAATACTATTATAGAATGTTGGAACATGGGTATAGGCGTGTAAAATAAAACTGAGTAAATTTAAGACAATCTCATTTAAGTTGATAACATCCATTGGTTGCTTAAGTTAATTACTATATTTCATAATATTTTTATATCCATTTTCAAAAAATCTCATTACATTCACAAATAAAATACCTGTTACTCAACTGAACATATTTTTCAGAATGGAATAGATGAGAAAAGTAAATTTACTATCAATATAAAGGGAATAAATTATTAATGTTAAAGCTATCAAGAGTTATTCTCAATTATTAACTAGAAAAATACATATGAATATTATGGATGATCACTTATGTATGAAAAACGCTAATGAAGTAGAAGGAATTCAAGGGGAATGAAAAATAAACTAAAATCAACTTTTCTGCTTAAAAAATACATAAAATAAGATATGCATCAAAATATAATTAAATCACACCATTGATGCATGAAGGAGGAATTTCTGTGTTAATGTTAATAATAATAAAATAGAGAAAATGAAAAGTTTTACCTTTTTCTTCTAATTCTTTTACTAAAACCTTCATTCTATCTTGGTAGAATGATTCACCTCTTTCAGTGACATTTATCTCTAAATGATCATAGATTTTAGCTATCTCTGAAATTAAAAGTTTATTATTTAATAAGAACTTATGTAATCAAAAATGCATACAGGATATTTTGAAAACTTTCACATACAACACATGCAAATCAATAAAAATCCAATACTTGTAACTAAGCTACTAACTAAAGAAAAAAAAAGTAAGTAATTAACAAATTATTAAAAAAATAAGTTATTTTTGTACAAATTCTCATTTTTTTTTTTTTTTAATTTTCTAATTCAAATAGCCTTAATTGATAGATTGATACAATAGTATCCCTATGATCTAAGTTAATATGGACCAAGCTCACCTCGGAGAAACAAAAAAATTAAATAAATTAGATTTACAAAAAGCATCACTAAGATGATAAAATATAAATTTACATACAATTTATTAATTTTTATGGTACTACTTACAGTCCTTATGATGTACATTTCCAATGCTTTTATGAAAATGGGGAATGAAATTGTTCATTTGAAGAAGCCCTTGAGAGTTTTTTGCTTGATGGATGATAAACATATTTGCTGCAATGTTATGCCATTGTATTAGTGTCATACAAATTGCAAGTGTAGATTCCTCTTGCTGCTCAATGTATTAAATAGTTTTAAAAATCTACTTAGACCTTTGGAATGCATTGATTCCTTCTGATGGATATCGCTTTCATCATTACTGCTCTCTTGTTCATGGGTTTCAACCATGGTTGCAATTGTGTCATCTATAATTTCTTGCTGTTCATCCACTCAACAAAATACCTTCTTCAGCAAAACTGCCAGAAACAGGAAGTTTTAGTGCCTTCTTCAGCAAAATTGCCAGAAACAGGAAGTTTTTGTAGCAAGCTCAACAAAGATACAACATAACTAGTTTCATTTTCATCATTTGACTGCTCTGGTGTCATAATCTTAACTCTACATTTTCTGTAGAGTCATTGGTTTATCTTCTTCCCATGCTTTGGCAATCCAATAAACAACATCCTTCAGTGTAACCTGTTTAAGGCATTCTATAACTCTTCAAGACCTCCAAATCAGCTTTTCTAATAACTTCTATCTGTAGTTTCTTCCTAAGTTCTCAATAACACCTTGATCTAATGGCTATATTAGTGAAGCTACATTTGATGGTAAAAAATATGCTTTGATCTCTCTACTCGCAAGTTGCTCTTCATCCAGATGGCATGGGGCATTGTCTAAACAGGTTTACTTTTATTTTCACCTTTACTCCCTACTAAAAATGTTTCCACTTTAGAAACCAAAAATAGCATACTTATATTAAATTGTCAATGTTATTTAACTTCCAGTTATTCAATCTATTTTTAAATAAATATTCACTATTTTTTACAAATATGTATTTGATGAATAACTGTATGTAAAAATACACAAAATACATATTTCACTCTGTTGTAAAATGAGTGATAAAGAATTTTCTGGTAATAAACTGTCTATACTTTTTAAACTGCAATGAATGTAGATTCAACAGTGCTTGGTTCATAAGAAGAGAAAAGTAGTTTTTCTGCTTGAGAAATGAAAAGTCATTTAATCTAAGATAAATAATACTAATTAATGAATTTCTAAAATATAAAAATCATCTGGGTCATATTTACACATGGCTGACTAAAATTACAGTGAAGGGGGGGGGGGGGAGAGATAAAAACTGAAGTTTTGAAAGTACTTCTTTTAGTTTTGAAAATACCATTTACTATCACAAATGGAGAAAAAGTTAAAGTATCGGAGCTGTTTGTTGTTAAACAATAGCCATCCATTAGTCACACAAAAATGAAATGTTCGGCTTCACAATTAACTTTAGGAACTTACTTTTAGACTTATTGCAAAATCCGACTCTTCTTGAAATATCTCTGAGATCTGACTAGAAACCCTGGCTAAGTTATCTTATACAATGTGTCAGGAACTAACAAATTAATGGAAATATATATATATATATATATATATATATATATGAAATTTTTGTCATGTGTAGATACTATCACCGGAAAGTGTACCTCGCCGCCGGATTTTAAAATTTTAATTTAGATTTTTTTTTTTTAAATTAAAACGTGTATATGGAATTTTGGGTTCGAGGCTATTTCAAGCTCTTCGCATGAAATAGCCTCTCGGCAACGCCATCCGTGGCAACGAAGCAGCCAGCCAATGAGAGCAGGTGTGATTATGGCATGATCCAGGATCTAGCGACGACAGTGTATGTTATGTTCGTAGCTTACGCGGCTGTTTAGCTACAAATTTCATTGTTTTGTTTATGTTTTAGATTTATTTTAAAGAAAAGGAATATATTTTTGACTAATTGAGGTTAAAGTAAGTTAGTTTTGATTGTATTCATTCTTTGTATGTTTAGCTGCACCCATATATTATGTTTTTGGTAAGAATATAACTTGCATTTTACTGAATGTTTTCATAGCGTTCATATATCTGCTCATGTTCTGAAATGAAACAAACTGTTTTCAATAACAAATCTTAATGAATTAAATTAATCTTACACTTTACTATAAAATGTACAGTTCTACAATTTATCATGTTAATAATTAACTAACCATTTCACTCCTGATAATTAAAAACGTTAATAATTAACTAACTATTTATCATAGTAGATTGTATTTTTTCATCAAAACAATTTGATTTGTAAGTATGAGGTAAAAAAAAAAATCACCGTTTTCTCACATAATGAGTTTCATCAGAAAGTAAAACAATAAATAAATATGAATGATTTGCGGAGCTGTTTCAAAATAATTATAAAGAATAAGTCTTTAAAAATGTAAAATCAATGTTATTTCTGGCCCGAGTTTTTTTTAAATAATTATAAACGATTTTAATTTGTAAGCATGTTGTAAAAAAATCACCATTTTGTGACAAATTGAGTTTTATAAAAATCGCCCAAGATTGAACATGCAATGTGGTATAAAATTTATGTTGTCAACGCACTCTTTATAATTATTTTTGTTGAAGGTTTTTGGGCGATGTTATTGAATTTTTGATAGAAACAGCTCTGCAAATCATTCATATTTACTTAATGTTTTAACTTGCTGATAAAACTCATAATATGTGAGAAAACAGTGATTTTTTTTTTTTTACTTCATATTTACAAATTAAATTATTTTGAGAAAAAATACATCCTACACTGCACTGAATGTTTTAATTTCTTAGCAAACTCATAATGTTTAAGAATTATTTACATTATATTGATTTCGACAACAGTTGATGAGGCATATCAGTTTAAAGCTGTAACTTATATATGAGTTTGTTAATTCAATGATGTGAAATTTATAATTATTTATTTATTGTTATTTACAATTTTTCTTTCTGTTACTGTTACTGGACTACATTTTTAGTTCCCAAGAACGTTGTAATATGCGATAAATTGTAGAACTGTACATTTTATAGTAAAGTGTAAGATTAATTTGATTCATTAAGATTAGTTATTGAAAACAGTTTGTTTCATTTAAGAACATGAGCTGATATGTCTAGGGCTATGAAAACATTCAGTAAAGTGCAAAATATATTCTTACCAAACACATAATATATGGGGGCAACTACGCATACAAAGAATGAATACAATTGAAACTAACTTATGTGAACCTCAATTAACCAAAAATATATACCTTATCTTTAAAATAAAACTCAAACATAAACAAAACAATGAAATTTGTGGCTAGCCGCTTTCAGCTGTGAACATGAACTGCCGTCGCTGGATCCTGGATCATCCCATATTCACACCTGCTCTGATTGGCTGTCTGCTTTGTTGCTGTGGATTGGCGGAGAGCATGGAATAGCCTCGAATCCAGAATTCCGTATGCATGTTTTAATTTTAAAAAAAATCTAAATTGAAATTAAAAAAATCAGGCCTAGGTGTTATAATTATGGTGCTTTCTTCAGGCAGGAAGACAGAATAGGTTTGTTTGTAGTTTGTATAGAGGTTTGTGTGTGTGCTGTTTTTAATAAAGACAGTTGCATTTTTTCCGCGACCCTTTCACAAAATTTTTTTCTGCAACCTTTCACTAAATCAGCATTTTTTCCACAATCCTTTGACGAATTTCGTATTTTTTCTGCGATCCTTTGATGAAATTCAAGTTTTTCCTGTAATCATTTGATGAAATTTGCTTTTTTTTTTTGTGATCCTTTAATGAAATTCGTGTTTTTTCTGCATCCTTTTGTCGAGATTCATGTTTTTTCAGTGATCCTACGACGTAATTAGTGTTTTTTTCAGCGATCCTTTGACGAAATTCATGTTTTTCCTGTGATCCTTTGGCGAAATTTGCGTTTTTCCCGCGAACCTTTGATGAAATTCGCATTTTTCCATGATCCATTGATGAAATTTGCTTTTTTAATGATCCTTTGACAATATTCATGTTTTCTCTGCTGCCTTTTGACGAGATTCATGTTTTATTAACGATCTTTTTACAAAATTCATGTTTTTTCAGTGATTATTTGATGAAATTAGTGTTTTTCTTGCAAACCTTTGACGAAATTCGCGTTTGCCAGCGATTCTTTGATAAAATATGCTTTTTTCTATTATGATAGGGAAAAGCAGATTAGGATAGGTAGATAGGGAAACCCCATTATCGGATCGGGACATTAGATGCAATTAAGATACATTTGTATATTTGTAATAATTAGCGAAAATGGCAAGATAAAGGGGGTGGGGGGGGAACGACTTTTTATTAAATATCGCATTTATTCTACATCAACTTCCTCTCACCACCAAGGGGTGCTTTGCTATCTCTGTTTTTATAGCCTGGATCACGATGGGGTATGGCTCTTTCCACTCGACATCAATAGAGCTTACTGATTTTAGTTCGGATTTTCACCACAGGGGGCGCTTTCATATCTCTGGTTCTATGGGCTGGATCATGACAGGGTGTGCCTCATTTGACTCGACATCGATAACCTTAATGATTTCAGTTATGTTCGTATAGAACATATTGTGCCCCCTGGCGGTGGAAGGTGTAACGAAAGGATTTTGCAGCTAACTCGGGTTCTATGGGTCACATCACGACACGGTTTGGCTCATACGACTCGACATCAATAGAGCTTACTGATTTTAGTTCCAAGTTTCACCACCAAGGGGAGCTTTGGTATCTCTAGTTCTATGGGCTGGATCATGACGGGGTATGCCTCATTCGACTCGACATCGATAACCTTAATGATTTCAGTTATGTTCGTATAGAACATAGTGTGCCCCCTGGCGGTGGAAGGTGTAACTAAAGGATTTTGCAGCTAACTCAGGTTCTATGGGTCACATCACGACATGGTTTGGCTCATTCGACACAACATCAATAGAGCTTACCTATTTTAGTTCTGAATTTCACCACCAAGGGGTGCTTTCCTATCTCTGTTTTTGTGGGCTGGTTCACAATGGGGTATGGCTCTTTCCACTTGACATCGATAGAGCTGACTGATTTTAGTTTGGATTTTCACCTCCAGGGGTGCTTTCCTATATCTGGTTCTATGGGCTGGATCACGACGGGATATGGCCCATTCAACTCTAGATAGATAGAGCTTATCAATTTTCACCACCAGGGGCGCTTTTCTATCTCTGGTTCTATGGGCTCGATCATGAAGGGGGTATGGCTCTTTCGACTCGACTTACTGTAATATATGGGAGTGTGTATGGCACGCCCAGTGTTTGCTGTCTAAGGTAGTGGGGCCCCCAACATTAGATTTGTTTAAAAATAAAAAAATGTTCAACACTGATTTCAGGTAAGGTTGTTGGCACGGGCAACGCCGGGCGGGTAAGCTAGTATATATATATATATATATATTGTTGATTGTGTCCTTTAGAAGGTGAAATATTTAAAGTATTTCGCTAAAATTTTAGATTCTAAGCCCCCCTTCATCCTCTGAAATCACAAAGTAATGATCAGCTGACCTTACTTTTGACCTTAAAATGGCGAAATTTTTTGTAAAATTGAATCTATTAGATAAGGAAATATAATACAGGAAAAAAAAATTTTAACTCTGAGGTCGAGCTTCGATCCAGGTACCTTCTGTACAGCAGGCAAACACGATACCATGGAGTCACCAAGCTCACACATAAAAGACTGAAATTAAGGCTCTGTTTTAAAATCTGGACTGATGTCATTTTTTGTAAAAAAATAGTTGGATGTCATTAAATGAATTCATTTAATTAAAATAATATGACTTTTTGAAAATTTTATGATGTAATGTGGCAGGAGGTATTCAGCTATAACTATACAAAATTTCAAGTCTCTAACTTATACAGTTTTCAAGTACGAACTCTGTGATGGAAGGAGACAATCTTAATTGGTTTAATAGCTTTTGATTGATGTGTGATCAAGACCTGTACGATTCCCAAGCCTATGCTTTTCCAAGCCTCAATCACAATCAACTGCAGATTGAGTTTAGCTGGCACATTTAATTTTAAAGTTGATTCTAATTTAATATATGAAAGTAATAATTGTTGGACTGAGAAAATAAATTAAAAGGAGCAGCTTCAAGAATGAGACATTAAGAGATCAAGTACTTCTCTAAATGTTCGACAAAATGTCTAAAATCAAAGGTGTTTGGTGACTTTTAGTCATATAATGTATGTATGTATTTATGTATATATATATATATATATATATATATATATATATGACAATAATAAATAAATAACCTAAATGAAACTAAGTCATTCTATAAAAAATTAATAGATCATATACACAAACATTATAAAACAGCAATTATTTTTTAAAGACAGCTATTTTGTTTTCATATTTTAAAATACCTATTCTAGTAATAATTGAAATGACAAAGTCTGGAAAACTGGCAAACAAAAAATAAATCATAATACATTTTAATTGCTTTTGTTTCATACATAGATGAATATAATAAACTTAAATGAAAATAAAATTTACCTTTTCTAGTTATGTCGCATATTTCTTTCCAAGCATGCATCATGTCTGAATCATACTGCTGAAGCTTAACTACACAATTATATGCTTTTTTCTTAAAAACTTCATCCTCATCAAAACGTTTTTTAGACTCCTATAATTAAAATTAGAGAATTTTCTTAGATAATACAATTATCAAACCTAATTTATTACAAAACTAATCTCTGTTAAAAGATAAATATTTACAGTAGTTGATGCTTTTTTTTTTGTGGTGGTGGTTGGGAGGGGAGGGCCATTTTGCAAAAATAAGAAAAGGTCATTTTTATGAAATTTATAATTTTGTAATAAAAGATCAAATTCAGTTACTCAAATTCAAACTAAGTATTTATTACCACTAATTGTTCAAGTGCTTATGTTTAAAGTTTTTCTTTCTGGTGTAAATTACGCACTTCAAATTCTAACAGCATCAACAAAAATTATGAAGAGTAAGCTTTCATGGAATGGAATTTTGTGAGGTAGACCTTAGCACTGGACGTTGCATTGATATATCGCAAAAAATCGATTTAAATCATAAATCGTCAAACCGGTTTCTTGATCTTTTGTTTAGAGATGCATTGCGCCAGATTGTTTGTGAACGCAAACGGTGGCAAAACTTTCTCCCGCGATCTTCGAAATGGATAAACAATGCATGCGTGAATGAGACCGGTGGACAAAGACTGTCTTCTCCTCCGATCTTTGATGTGGATAAACAACGCATGCGGGAACGAGACCAGTGGGGAAAGAGCGATTTCATTTTTTCTCCGGTCTTCAAAGTGGATAAACAACGCTCCTGTGAAGCATCGTTGAGCGATCACATCCTTAATTTAGACACCGGGATTATCCAAAATCAATGCCAATCATAAATCACTGCATGCTCAATTACAAGTCTGTTTTTCTAGCTGCATAAATGATCAGTGAGCAGCATCACTATGTTCATTTGAGAAAATACAGCAATGTGATTTGTGAAGTATATATATATTTTCCATGAATTAGTAACTTAGAACATGTGCGATAAGCATTCAAAGCCTATTGAATTTTCAACTGTGGGGGTGTGTGTGTGTGCGTGGAAACCAGTTTGCGAATTATTTCACATTCATGTTTAAGAGATATAAGAGTGCCAAGGAGAGATTTGCCTTTTCTTTTTTCTTAAAGCCAGATCAGTAAAATATTATGGGTTATAGCAGTGGTTCCCAACCTTTTTTCAGCCGCGCCCCACCAAAACATCTCTAAAATGATGATGCCCCCGTCCCCCTATAACATATAATTCTTATAAAATTTTAAAAGAATTTACTCCTGATAGAGTCAAAAGCATTTAACATTGATCCTGAAACGTGCCGAAGGTAATGGATGAATCAAATATTTTTTTTATAATCATCTGATACTCCTCGTAGTTTACTGGCACACGGATGCGTGATGTATAGAGTGCTCGGATCCTTGATTAGAAAAATCAATAATCTTGAATAAAACATTTTTGCCTTATTTAATCGCAAAATTTCTGTGATTAAATTATGCAACAATTTCTAATCAGAATAAAACGTGATAAAAGATTCTGTAAAGGCAGGTCGTCAAGTAATTGTTAAATATACACTTGAATAGTTTCATGTGTAAAATTGATTTTCATGTGACATATTGCAGTGCGACTCATTTAATAAATAATTGAAAAAGTTATTTAAAATCCTAAAATACTTATAAATCAGAAAACTTATAAAGAATTTTTAAATATATAAAAGTATCTAAATATCTTTAAAAATTTTCTCTATAATTATTCTGGTAGATTTGTATTTGAAACTTGTGAATGGATACTTTTGAATGTGTAACTTTTATTTTCAATCTACAACATTACTATTAGAAAAACAATTCAGAAGGTATGAGTTCACAAAAATTTCGAATGATCCCCTTGAAAAGTTAAATTGCCCCCCAGAAAAGTTAAATTGCCCCCCTGAAAAGTCAAATTGCCCCCCTGTGGGGCGTACGCCCCCCGTTGGGAACCACTGGGTTATAGTAAACGCCAGTGAAGGCTCACTGTGGAGATGCAAAAAGTTTTTGGTTTCTGTCTGTCTGTTCCGCGATAACTACCGTAAAAAACATTCGATTAGGTTGATTTTTGGTGAGTATGTTGGCAAGGTACCCGGAATTAGCTGTCTAGTTTTTAGTTACATTTGGTTCATTCGTTCGAAAAATATAGAACATTTATTTTTAGGACATAATGCTTTTCAATGGGAAGTCAGACGATTTTTTTTAATTTTAACATTCATTGAAAAGAAAATGTCGCATTGGGATAAATGTAAATGCTAAATTATGGATTCTAAATTTACGAAATGGAGATCTTAATTTAATCCTATCGATTTGAAAATTTGCCAATATATTTATTAGAATTTCGAAATTAATTGCATAAATTATTGGGAAATTTTATGCATTAATTTGAAATATATAAAACATTTTAATTTCTCATTTTTTACAAAATATTTCCAATGCATTTTTTTCTCTTTCATTAAATGGTTGCTAAGCAACTGTATTTCAAAGAACATCAAAAAAGGAAAATTCAAGTGAATCGCATTATTTTGACGCGAAATTTTATTAAAAATAGCTAATTAACAGATTATATAAGTTTTTAATATGCTTTTTTTAATGAAATAGATGAGAATTTACTTTAACTACTAAAAAATTATTACCAAATCGGTTTTCCAAATGAAAATAATAAAAACGTTGAATGCGTAAATTGAATATAGGTCACATAAGAAAATTTTACATTTTTATAAGTATATTTTAGACACGAAATTTTATTCAATTTCAGCAGCATGTGATATTTAGTAGTTGAAATATAAGTATTCTTTTAAGGATAGCATAAAATATCTTGTACAAAGAGATGGTTATTCTAATGAAATTAAAATAGTAAATACATTCAGACATATACTCAAGAAATGAAATAGCGCAATTACTGGAAATTGAGAATAGAATATTAAAGCGACAACGGGAGGTTCAGGGGGGGGGGGCGGAGCCCCCCTGAATTAATGCATTGTTATTCTGAAAAAAAAAAAATACAGAAATAAATAGTTTATCCTATCATTGCATAACAGTGTGTTTAATTACTTCTAAAATTTCTGGAACTTTTGATAAATTTTATATTCTTAAAAATGTATAAATAACTTTAAAAGATTGAATTTTAGGGTATCAAATATTATGCAGATTATGTTAAAAATGTGTGAGATTAATGAACAATGATTTGTAGAGCTGACGTTGAGGCCTCTGATCTGTAGATTTACTAGTTTAGAATTTCTTTAGGAACTACTTATTGGTCAGAATTGAAAGTGTAACACATTTAAATTTCAGATATTAATATTTGGCCTGTACAGAAAAGCAGATTTTGAGTGCAAATCAATAAAATCATTAACATGGAAGAATTAGAGATGTAAAATTTTCGGAAATTTTGAAGTGGCAGAAAAAAAAAAAGTTTTTTTCTGGAAAAATTGGAAATTTTGGAAAAATTGATTTTTTACAAATGTTTCTCAAAAATAAGTTGCATTTTCTAAAAAAATATAAAATAAACATTTTTTTAAATATCTGCATACTAAAGAAAATATTTTTTTTTCACTTTACATGAATATATTACAAAAATGAAAAATAAGTCAGCTTTTAAAAGTTGGCCTTTCAGTCTCAAAATTTTCACAGTAGCTTTTCTTGCTTAATTTAACACCAATGTTTGTAATATATCATGTCTCTGTTGTCATATATCATGTCATATCAAAAAAACATTCTAACACTCCAAATAACATGACCCTATTATTTCTCTGTCTAGTAAACATGCCTTTTAGCCCAGTTTAATGTTTTCAACCTTTATTTGATTTATAATTTTGTTTTTCTTGAAATTCTAGCATTTAAACCAAAATACTGCATTCTCTACAGAACTGTACTTTGATTCAAATCCACAGTTCAGTGCGCCATATGTTGCATTCACCGAGATTATGTTTTCTGTGACCTATACACAGGAACCTTACTCTTCTACCACCAATTGCTCTCTTGAACCTTTTCCTCCCTTTACCAGTCGTGTTTTGCTTGACTTAGACATCCCTTTGTTAATTTACTTATAATTTTACTTCAAATTTCTTCATAACCATAGCTTTCTACACTTAAAAATATTGTTACACATTGATTTCTGGGTAACTAACCAACTCTTTATGATGTTTTGTTAATTTTATTATGCTTTACTAGCTCAAAAATTGAAAGGTGGCAAAGAACTTTAGCAACTGGATAGCAATCATAAAAAATAGCGACAAAAGTCCTCCTATAAGTACCAAAATATGGCATATATATATTTTTTGAAATCTTAGCCTAACTTTGATTGACACATTACCAAATAAAATAGAATCGGTGTGACACTCCGAACATTCATATGCATTGGCTGCATCCAAGAAAAAGAAAAATCATCATCATCAACCTAACCAGATTTTACTGCCTTTGTCTGATTATTTGGCTATAACGTTGATAAATTAATCAGAATTGAACAAACTGCATTGCATGATATTTTTGGATTAAACTATCTTTCCAGTGGTATATAGCTTTTGTGGTATAACTAAGAAATATTGGGTGTTATGAGTCATCAAACTTCCACTAGTATATACAGCTAGATAAGAGATTCATTGGCGATTTCAGCTGTTATGTGACATGTTTTGTTATTCTAAAATCATCACATTTCTGGAGGATTCAGAATGGAGATTGAAAAAAATTCTGAATTTTTTGAAGAGTCCTATGTTTTAATTTGAAAAAATTGTAAAGGATCCTTTAAAGGATTAAAGTTCTTCCTAAACTGCTTACAGATCATATTTTCTAGGTTAACATTTTCATGGGAGACACTGAACATGAAAAAATATAAAGAAAAAATATCAAAAGGCAGCCATAATAACATTTTGAATATATTATTTTATAAATTAAATTTCAATTTTTCCCATTCGGAAAAATTGAAAAATATCCCTTTGGAAAAAACCCAGTTTTTCCCCAAAGTTTCCGGTTTTTTTTTCAGAGCATTCCCATCTCTATTGAAGATAGTTGCTTAAAAGTTTGAAAGTGAAATCTATTAAAATATCAGAAATTAAATTTTATAAAACATAATATAAGTTTAATATGTATGAATGACTCTTAAATTTTATATTAAAATTATAACCATGTTTGTAATAATATCAAAAGTCTAATATCACAATGCATCGCGATATCACGATTTAGACTCGATGATGTATCGCGATGTAGAAAACCTAATATTGCCCAGTCCTAGTACACCTCTTTTATTAACCCCTTCAGCCCTGACGTCCTACCAGGGGTCTGTCCAGACTTTTTTCACAGGGTCCTTTTTTTGTGAAATTGTGAACAGCTTTTTATATTTGTGAAAAATCTAATCATAATTTTGTGAATTCGAAATTGTCGTCATATTGAGGTTCTTGTTTATGCATTTTTAAGAAGATATATGGCTATAAAATACATATATTTTCTTTATATATGTAAAAGTGACAGGTCAGATTTTACTTTTAAATGATTAATTTATGAAATGTTTGGTTTGAAGATGGAAATTTGTGAAAAACCTATTTTTAAGACAAATAATTTTGTGAAGGGTCCTGTTTTAGATAAAATAATTTTGTGAAGAGTCCTGTTTTAGGAAAAATAATTTTGTGAAGAGTCCTGCTTTAGGGAAAATAATTTTGTGAAGGGCCCTTATTTGAAATGAAAAATTTTGTGAAGAGTCCTTTAAAGGACCCAACTTTTTCCTAAACAGATCCCTGCCTACTAATAGGACATATCTTTTATTGAGTATTATTTTGTCTTAAACATTATTTTCATTAATTCCAGCACCTAATAGTGATAGTATGAATATCTACATTTCCAATTATGACTTCACTTATGTTTAGCATTTAGTAATAATAATAATAATAATAATTTTCATAATTATTAGCAAGCCGTTGGTATTTCTTTTAATTAAAACATACGTTTCCCTTTTTAAATTAAAATTTGGGAATCCTTTTCCGAATCGGTAATTTGTGATAAAAGATAAAAAATATTACGAAATTTTTATGCTTGTTTAATTTAGTTGTAATACGACATTCTCCAAACGTCTTCAAAAATTCTTCCTTAGACTATTGTTATATGAAAAACATGCAAAATAACTACATTTGTGAGGTTTTGGTAAAGAACGTATTCGTTAACTTTCATTAAACCCTAACTTCTGTGATTTCGATAGCTATTTTTAATTTTGTTAGCATAACAGTAATTTTTTCCCAAAATTGAAAAAAAAAAATCAGGACCGAAGGGGTTAAATGGAAGTTTGTGAAAGGACCTCTTTTATATAATAGAATTTTGTGAAGGGGTTTTCTTTTATTAAATGTGAAGGATATTAAAAAAAACAGGGTTGTTTGGTTTAAACCACACTAGTTTAAACCATGGTTTAAACCAAGTGTTTTTTTTTCAACCTGTTTTTTTTTTCCCCGTAATGTTTTCATTTATTTTACACATTATTGAAAAATGCAAAATCCAAGTTATGCACAAGCTACAAGCAAAGCAAATCTTTAAAAAAAATGATGAAATTTGTAAAGCCACAGACATTTTTAATCAATCCAACTAGGGATGGGGAACTACATGGCATTACCTGCCAGTGGCTTGTAAATATCTAATTGGGCGAGTAAGTTTTCAAACAGTGTATTAAAAAATTGCATTGTATAAAAATTTGCCATAAACATTCCTAATTTTCAAATCATTGGCCATATTTCACATTTTTCTCAGTTTGCTGGAATGTAAACATGGTACTACGTTCTGTTCTGCACTTGCATATATTTTTTAATTGTATGTAACAATTTTACAGAAATATTAATATGAAAGTGCATTTTTGTAAAAAAATAATTTAGTCATTAATGCTGTCTGAACAATGTGATTGTTGCATCTTACTAGCTTGCTGCTAGAAAAAATCCATGGCTTGTATGATTTTCTGAAAATCCCCCACCCCTAAATCTAACTTTTCTTATAAGCTGTAATCTACATGACAAAATAATTTTTCTAAAATTAGCTGGGGAGAAAAAAAAAAGTTAATTTTCTTACTTCTTTTTTGTAAGCTTTTATTTTTAAAAACAGCCAAAATGACAGATTTCAGCTAAAACTGACCTTTTACTATTTAGATTGCTTGATTAGTTAAGATTTACTAAGGATTGCATCATGCATCAAAGAATCAATGATGACATAATAATTTTTTCCATTGGTTACTCTTTGTTCTGTATGCAAATGCTGTCAAATTAGTTCTTCCTTCTAATACTGAGATGGAATTCTTTTTCAGATGCTTTAGACGTTTAACTTAAAAATTGGCCCACTTTACTTAAAATTTGTGAAGAAAATAGAAATGTTATTGATAAAAACATTCAAAAACTCATGTCTAATCTAAATCTAAAAAGAAATGTTGAAGATATGTTTGAACTGTTAAAGCCTATTGTAACTGCCTTGGATAATATCCAAAGTAATAATTGTTCCATTGCTGATGCAGTTTATATTTGGAAAGATCTTCAAAAAATATTAAAAGAGAAAAAGGTAAATAAAGAAGTCTCACAGCTTTTTGAATCCAGGTATAAAATGTCTCTAACACTCACATACTTTTTGGCATATATGCTTGATCCATGGTACAATCAAAGTGAACTATCTGAGCAAGAAAAAAAAGATGCATTAAATTTTGCAAAAAATATCCATCTAACTCTATGCTTGCACTGAGTGTAAAATTTAACGCCAAATCTTCAGCTTTTGAAGAAATTTTTTTTGCGCAGAATATAGTAAGAGAAGTCACCCCATATGAATGGTGGAAGAGTCAGCAAATTCAAGTAAATAAATTTAACAGCAAAGTCTTTACTGAAATTGAACAACTTATAACAGCAAAAGCATCCTCAGCAAGTGTTGAAAGAATATTTTCAACATTTGGATTAGTTCAAACAAAAATACGAAATAAGTTAGGATTGGAAAAAGCTTCAAACTTGTCTTTTTATTTAAAGCTTTTAATTAAAATTAAATGCATGGAGTTGCTTTTATAAAGAAATTGTTTTCCTAAGTATGTTTAACCAATAAATATAAAGTTCGTATTTTTAAAATTATAAATGATTTTTTAAGTCTATGTCTCAATTTCTGTAAGTGTTACATATGGTGTTTAGTGTCTAATATAAGTACTAGATGGCAGCACCACAGCCGGTTATTCTGTCACCTATCGGTAAAAACTTTGTTTACTGTAAAAATGTATCTGTTGTATTTTGTTAGTGTTCGATGTACGTGTTTGTGATAGTATGTAAATTAAAGTTCTTTAAAGTCCACCTCGACTAATTAATAATGATGCTAATTCATTTACTTTACTTTAAGTATATAATATGAATATTATGGCGACGAGGATGAATTTCAAGTTTCTTACCGGAATTCAAATTACAAGAAATTCCACCTGATTCGCAAAATGGCAAAACTTCGTGTTTTGCATCTACAAGAGAATATGCTGTATTAATATTTTGAATGCGTACATCATTTCGAAGGTGATAAGTGCTGACATTTTTTTTTCTTCTCTGCAATAAATAAAAGTTCATAATGTTTGCTAATTTTAAGGAATACAATGATTCCATTGAAACGTTCCAATCATATGTTAAGAGATTGGAACAGAGTTTTTTTATTACATGATGTTGAAGGAAAAAAAAAGGTACCGGCTATTATTTCCTGTATGGGGCCTAAATTGTATAATTTGCTGTCTGATTTAACGTTTCCTAAAAATCCGGAAGCATTAAAATACGAAGAAATAGTTGAAATTCTGTTAAAGCACTTAAGCCCTGCCCCTAATAAATTTTGTTCTAGAATTAAATTCCGTAATTCATATCAAAATGAAAACGAATCGATACAACATTTTGTTTCAAAATTAAAGAAGTTAACTACATTCTGTGCTTTTACTGGTGAAACACTTAATGAAAATTTGTTAGAACAATTTTTACGAGGTTTAAAAAATGAAAGTATCCAAAGTAAATTACTCTCAGAAATAGATGATTTAACATTTGAGAAAGCTATTGAAAAAGCAATTATTTTGCAAAATAACGAACATGATATTTCTGAATTGAAAAACAAAAATGTAAATGTTAATAAATTGGCATATTCTAAAAATGTTCAACCGAATAAAATTTCAAATAATTTCCAGAAACAGAAAATAAACAATGTAAATAAGTGGAATTTTGATGTAAATAAAAATAAATTACAATGTTATAGATGTGGAAATCCTTCACATCTTGCCAATAAGTGTAAGCATATCAATACTATTTGTAAAATTTGTAAAAAGAGAGGTCACCTTGGTAAAGTATGTAAAAGTAGTTCTCAGAAACAAACAAATGTATTGCAGACGGTTGATATTTTATCCGTGAGTCATGATAAAAGTTCTACGCCTACAAAAGTGTGGGTTTTAATTGAAAACAAAGCTAAAGCTGAAATGGAGGTAGACACTGGCTCCGGAATTTCTGCGGTACCTGTAAATCGTTTTCGGAGAATTTTTCTGAATAATAAAATTTTTCCACCAGACGTTCAGTTGAGAACGGCAACGGGTGAGGTGTTTACACCTGTGAGGTATGTAACAGTAGATGTTTCTTATGCAAATATTACTAAACAGCTTAAATTGTATTTAATTAAAGAAGATAATTTCCTACTTTTATTTGGCAGAGACTGGGTAGCTGCATTCAATTTGTTTACTACTAACTTTAAATCTGTGTATGTCAATGAAATCGCAAATTCTACTGATAAATTAAGAACATTATTAAATGATTTTTCTGATTTATTTTCGGATAAAGTAGGGGAAATAAACGGTTTGAAAGCAGAACTTTATCTAGAAAAAGGTTCTACGCCCATATTTTGTAAGGCTAGAACAGTCACGTATGCTCTACGTAATGCAGTAAATGATGAAATCCAAAGGTTACAGGATGAGGGTATTATTAAACCTGTTACCAATAGTAAGTGGGCAACTCCTATAGTTCCAGTGGTAAAACCAAATGGGAAAATACGTTTATGCAGAGATTTTAAAGTTACAGTAAATAAATTTTTGAAGGTGGAAAAATATCTTTTACCTAGGGTAGAGTACATGTTAGCTACTTTAGGTGGTGGTTTACATTTTACGAAAATAGATTTAAATCAAGCTTATCTTCAGTTACCTGTAGACGAAAAATCACAGGAATTGTTAACTATAAATACTCCGAAGGGCTTATTTCAATTTTTAAAGTTACCAATGGGTCTTACTAGCTCTCCAGCTATTTGGCAAAGATCGATTGAACAAATATTAAGTGGTATTGATGGTATCACTGTGTTCATTGATGATATTGGTGTTACAGGGGAAACGGATGAAATTCATTTAAAAAGACTAAAACAAGTCTTAGAAAGATTACGTGAATATAATATTAGGATAAATAAAGATAAATCAATTTTTCTGGCTGACCATATTACATATTGTGGTTATAAAATTGATAAGCAAGGTATTCATAAAACGCAAGATAAAATTGAAGCTATTGTCAATGCTCCTAGACCAATTAATGTGTCACAAGTTAAAGCTTTTTTAGGCTTAGTCACATATTATTCTAAATTTGTACCAAATTTATCTACAATTGCTCATCCTTTAAATCACTTACTCAAAAAGAATGTAAAATTTATTTGGTCTCCTGTTTGTGAAGCATTTAAAAATATAAAAAATGAAATTATTTCAGAAAGAGTTCTTACTCATTTCAACACTAAATTGCCTTTAGTGTTAGCAACAGATGCTTCTCCATATGGTATCTCTGCAGTTCTTTCGCATATGATGCCAGATAACGTGGAAAAACCAATTGGTTTTGTGTCCAGAACGCTTACGAATGCAGAAAAAAAGTATAGCCAGGTGGATAAGGAAGCACTAGCTGTTATTTATGGAGTAAAGAAATTTTTTCAATATTTATATGGTAATAGATTTACTTTATTTACAGATAGCAAACCACCTGTGTCCATATTTTCTCCAAATAAAAGTATTCCTGTTCTTTCAGCTGCTCGGATGCAAAGATATGCATTATACTTACAAGCGTTTAAATATGATATTCGCTATAAGAAAACATCCGAACATGGAAATGTCGATGCTCTTTCACGACTTCTATTACGTAGTGAAGATTTACCCCCACAATTAAATTCAAGTAATGTAATTGATGAATCTGAATTTTTTCAAATTAACCAAATTTCTACATTGCCTTTAAACGCCAAATCAATTGCTGTAGCTACAAAATCTGATCCTTTATTACGTCAACTTTTTCATCATCTAATTTTTGGTTCTCCAATTCCTAAAAATTTACTTTTTGGTGGCAAACAAGAAGAATTTACTCTTCAACATAGTTGTATTTTAAAAGGATGTAGAGTAATTATCCCAGAAGTTCACCGTAAACAAATTTTACGTGATTTGCACTATGGACATTTCGGTATAGTGAAAATGAAGTCCTTAGCTCGCAGTTTTGTTTGGTGGCCAAGGATTGACCAAGATATTGAAGATCTTGCACGAAATTGCACTACTTGTGTCAATTTAAAAAATAATCCTGCTAAGGTAGATACTCATCATTGGGAATGGCCTACAGCTCCATGGCAAAGAATTCACATAGATTATTTTGGTCCTGTGATGGGTAAAATGCTTTTGCTTGTGGTTGATGCCCATAGCAAATGGCCTGAAGTTTTTATTGTCCCTAATACAACTTCAGAACATACAATTACTTGTCTTTCTTCTCTTTTTGCCAGATACGGGTATCTGATAACGCAAAACAATTTACTTCTGAAGAATTTGAGACTTTTTGAAGAATCATGGGGTTAAACATAGGTTTAGTGCTCCATGCCATCCAGCTACAAATGGTCAAGCAGAGATATATGTGCAGATTCTTAAAAAAGGGTAAAAGCCTTATCTTCAGAATCAGGTACTTTACAGATGAAAATAAATAACTTTCTTTTACAGTATAGAAAGATGCCTGTTGTTACTACGGGGGAAAGTCCTGCATCTCTATTTCTAAAGAGAAATATAAGAACGAAAATAGATTTGATAATTCCAAGCGTTACAAATTTTGTGTATGATAAACAAAATGTGAGAAAGGCCAATTCTAAAGTAAAAGAATTTCAAATCAACCAGAAAGTGGCTGTAAGAAATTATACTCCAGAAGCCAAGTGGAAAATTGGTCGCATTATTGCAAGAGAGGGCAAGTTGCATTATAGAATTCAAGCTGGTTCGAATATTTGGAAAAGACATGTTGATCAGATAACTAATGTCGGTTCGAAGATACATCTAACTAATGATTCAAATTCTGAAGAAAGCGTTACAGAAAGTCACAAAAGTGATAATGCAGTTGTTAATCAAAGTGATTCTCAGCTAATGCCTCCTAGTATCCCAGATCTTCGACCAGCTGACTCTGTTGTTCCACCTACTCCAGATCTTCGACCAGCTGACTCTGTTGTCCCATCTACTCCAAATCCTCAACCAGATGATTGTGTTGTCACAGCTCCTCCAAATCCTAAACCAGATGACTTTGTCCGCCCAAATACTCCAAGTACTGCTCCAGTAGACTCTAAAGTGAAATCCATGGTGCCCAATACTTCTAGTGATCATGCTACAGATACTTTAAATACTAATTCTTCTTCTTCCCTACAGGTACCTAGAAGATCCACCAGGAAAAGAAAAGCTCCCACCATGTTTCCAAATTAAGGAGGGGAGACTTATGGTGTTTAGTGTCTAATATAAGTATTAGATGGCAGCACCACAGCCGGTTATTCTGTCACATATCGGTAAAAACTTTGTTTACTGTAAAAATGTATCTGTTGTATTTCGTTAGTGTTCGATGTACGTGTTTGTGATAGTATGTAAATTAAAGTTCTTTAAAGTCCACCTCGACTAATTAATAATGATGCTAATTCATTTACTTTACTTTAAGTATATTACACTCACAGAAAAATCAGTTAAGTCAATACATATATATTTTTCTTTTAATTAGACAAAAATGATTTTTTGATTTGAAAGTAAATATATATATATTAAGAGACTTGTTATCATTTGTTGATGTTGATATTGTAAATAATTTTTTGGTTATGAACACAAATTATGCTTATGAAAATGCTTTCTATTTTAGCTAATTTTTTGTTGGTTTAATAAAATGTTTTTTTCTTCTTTGCCCTCATTATGTTTTGTATCAATACACATAATAATTTCTTTAATTATTTTCCAAAAGTTTATATATCTATAAGTATAGTAATAAAATAATAGCTAAGTTTTTCAAACAATAAAACTTTCCCTACAGAAATCTATACTTATGAGGTAATTTAATTATAAATTTTTGTATTTATTAATTAATTATTAAAAAAAAATTAAGTACTAATCTGAATGTTTAGTGTTTATTAACTATTAATTATAAAAAATCACGACTTACTAAAATCTATACTCTTTTTCTTAAAAATGTTATTTATACAATAATTTTAAAAAACCCGGTTTAAACCAAAAAAAAAAAAAACCCGGTTTTTTTCCAACCCTGTTAAAAAATGATTAAATTGTTGTCTAGATCGACACCCGATTTATATAAATATTCACATGCATCCATATTCAGATCTTGTGTTTGACAGACTACATATGAATCAGTGCTTTCTGAGGAATTTGACTCATAAAAAATACAAGGCACCATTGATTGATCGAATCAGTGAAATTTCACGTGTAGCCTAAAATATATGCTTTGTTATATTAAAGTGTTTTTTATATTTCATTTATTCAACTACTTTTCTTTGTCCCGTGTTTTTCACGAAGCGGATGACGTCATCCTCTATTACAGTTAAAATATGATTGTTAAATTTGTTTTCCCTTATGCATGCCTTTTGCTATCTTTGATCAGTTTTTACTGTAAATTTGATGTTATAAATGAGACGATATTCTAGGCTTGACTAATGTTGTTTGCAGTTACTTGTAACTTTAATTTTTCTTTAGAAGTTTAAACTTGCATCTAAAAAATATTAGACTACAGTGCGAAATCCTCGCACAGGTCCACTAGTTACACATATTATAGGAGGAGTCTCCTTTAACATAAATATTCTAATATATTATATGCAATACACTTGAGTACAATGTAACTAAAAATTAATATTTTTTAATGAAAACATTTAAATAGAAAAGCAATTTTACTTTCTATCTAAATATATTTTAATGAAGGTACTCTATGACAGCTCTCTACAGTAAATTTAATATGCCAATTATTAAACACTAGTAACACAAGTTTACGCTTTTGATTGATAAAGATTGCTGAAAAATGATTTAGACAGACATAGTTTATGTTTACTATGATTCTTGAAATTTTCTATAGAAGCAGATTCAATGCAGTGCAATACACTACATATCCCCACCACACCATACACTATGTAACACCACTCAGTCTTCAATGTATTACTTACAACATCTATCTACATATAACAATGTAACAAATATATAAGATAGAAAATACCTTGTAAAATTCTTGCAAATTTTGGATGGATGCAGATTTATTTAAATAATCTGGATATTTTTCTTGCAAATGTGCAATCAACATTCCAAATTGAGTTCCCCAATCTCCAATGTGGCTTAATCGCAAAACATCATTGCCAGAAAACTCAAGAAGTCTACTTATGCTTTCTCCAATAATAGTGGATCTAAATGTATAGTAAAATAATATAATAAATTAATATAAAATATGCATGTAGTTATCGATTAAATAAAGTGATCTAAACTTTTATCTATATTTTGTATGACCATTATCAATAAGATGTATTTGTATAACTAAAAGTATATGATAATTCTCCTTAAAGAAAAAAAAAAAAAGAAAAAGAAAGAAAAGAAAAAAGAAAGAAGCAAAAATATCCATATAAGAATTATAAAAGAAATCACCTTGATATCCATGGTTTATCTGAGTTTTAGAGTCAGGCTGATAAAAATAAAATTAATGAAAAATTTTAAAGGTCGGTAATTTAAAAAAAAATAGAAAATACTAAATATTGATATATATTTTTTAATTTTTGAGACTGTAGTAAGTAAAAATAAATCATTCAATTAATATTTTTAGCTACACTCTTACTAAATTAATTCACGTACGAGCAGGGAAGACCGAGCTATGCTCGGTCAAAATTAAATTTGAGTTCAAATATCATGACCCATGACCAAAATGACCTACTAATTGAATTTTCTTGAACATGGGACTTAGCCCAACAGTCTTCTCGTGCCCGAAAACCATAGGATGCAAAATTTAGTGTAAATAGTCTGAGCCGTTTTTAAGATAAAATAGCTTGACCCATAATGACCCATGACCAAAATGACCCACTAATTGAATTTTCTCGAACATGTGACCTAGCCCAACAGTCTTCTCGTGCTGGAAAACCATTGGATGCAAAATTTAGTGTAAATTGAGCTGCTTTTTAGATCTTGACCCACAATGACCCATGACCAAAATGACCCACTAATTGAATTTTCTCGAACATGTGACCTAGCCCAACAGTCTTCTCGTGCTCAAAAACCATTGGATGCAAAATTTTGTGTAAATTGAGCCGCTTTTTAGATCTTGACCCACAATGACCCAGAAATGATCCACTAATCAAATTTTCTCGAACATGTGACCTAGCCCAATGATTTTCGCATGCCCGAAACTCGTAGAATACAAAATTTTGTCAAAATCGTTTGAGCCGTTTTTTAGATACAATTAGCTTGACCATGAACTAAAATGACCCACTAATTGAATTTTCTCGAACATGTGATCTAGCCCAACAGTCTTCTCGTGCTCGAAAACCATTGGATGCAAAATTTAGTGTAAATTGAGCCGCTTTTTAGATCTTGACCCGCAATGACCCATGACCAAAATGACCCACTAATTGAATTTTCTTGAACATGTGACCTAGCCCAACAGTCTTCTCGTGCTCGAAAACCATTGGATGCAAAATTTTGTGTAAATTGAGCCGCTTTTTAGATCTTGACCCACAATGACCCAGAAATGATCCACTAATCAAATTTTCTCGAACATGTGACCTAGCCCAATGATTTTCGCGTGCCCGAAACTCGTAGAATACAAAATTTCGTCGAAATCGTTTGAGCCGTTTTTTAGATACAATTAGCTTGACCATGACCCAAAATGACCCACTAATTGAATTTTCTCGAACATGTGACCTAGCCCAACAGTCTTCTCGTGCTCGAAAACCATTGGATGCAAAATTTAGTGTAAATTGAGCCGCTTTTTAGATCTTGACCCACAATGACCCAGAAATGACCCACTAATCGAATTTTCTCGGACATGTGACCTAGCCCAATGATTTTATCGTGCTCGAAACTCGTAGGACACAAAATTTTATCAAAATCGTTAGAGCCGTTTTTTAGATAAAATTAATTTTACCCGCGTTAACCCACAAATGACCCACTAATCGAAAGTTCTCGAACATGTGACCCAGCCCAATAGTCTTCTCGTGCCCGAAAATGGTGGGATACAAAATTTCGTCAAAATCGTTTGAACCGTTTTTTAGATACAATTAGCTTGACCATGACCCAAAATGACCCACTAATCGAATTTTCTCGAACATGTGACCTAGCCCAATGGTTTTCTGGTGCCCCAAAACGGTAGGATACAAAATTTCGTCAAAATCGTTAGAGCCGTTTTTAAGATAAAATTTGCATATATATATATATATAAGCATACAATGTAATCTATTCATTGAAATGCAATTCGTGTAATATGGAATATATAGGACAGTCTTGTCAAAAATTACATAAGCGGCTAAATTTACATCGTTCTCATATTGATAAATATAAAAAATCTAAATTTCAAACAACTCATAATATTGAATATACTCATTTCAAAAATCATGATTTTAAAAATATTACTATTAAAATACTTAAAATACAAAAAAATTTTACTGAACGACTTTTTCTAGAATCTAAATATATAAGACATTTTAATACTACATATCCTTATGGATTAAATCAATTAGTATACAAAAAATCAAATCCTGTATTTTCAGATTTAACTAAATATGAAAATTATAAAAATCTTTATTCAGGATTAAATTTTTCAAACATAAAAAAAACTTCAAGATCTGGTAGAGGTAAACATAATAACAAAAAATACACTGTTGATATTGTGATTCAACAGGAGCTTGATGATCTTGAGGCACAATTTTGTAATGATTATTGTTGGCTTGATATAAGAAAACATGTTTTTAGTATAAAAAAGAAATATTTGAACCAATATTTCAAGGTATTTAAAAAGAATCAATATTCTCCACATTTTTGTGATATCTTTTATGATATTCTACATTATAGAGCAAACATATTAAATACAAGTCTTTCTAATAAAACTAAATATAAAACTGATAATACACAATTAATTATAAATTTTTCCAATCATGTATTTAATAATATCAATTTACACAATATAATAAACAACATTACTAACAATTTTCCAATAAAAAATTTTACCATTCACAAGACATACAAATATAATCGCACACTTGGACGTAAAATTTTTAATTACAATTCTTTTGCAAAACAATTGGTCTCTTCAAATAATTACCCATGTTATTGTAATGACCCAAAATATCAAAAGTACATAAATACAACACATGGTCATATCATTACTGGTGATCTTAATATTGTAGAACAACCTATTTTACAAAACTTAATGCATAATGGAACAAAATTTCGCCTTCCATATAAGTGTAATATCAAATCCATAATATTGCAGTTTATTCAAGATATTGATTTATTTATATATAAAATTGCTATTGATTACAATAAACCAATCGAGTATTTTAGTGAATGGAGATTTTCTGTTATAGATAAAATGAAAATATAAAAAATTATCATCATATTACACATGCAGCTTTTAAAAATATAAATAAACATATATCAGAATTACAAAACAAATTTATAATTACTTATGTAGATAAATCTCCAAATAATTATGCTATCATTTGTAAAGAATACTATAAAGGGTTAATTCACAATGCAATCAACACTAGTAATATTTTTAATAAAACTAAATTAAATATTGAAATAAATAATAGAAAATTATTAAATTATCACAAATTACTAAAAATCAAATGTAATAATTTAAATTATCCTTATCTTGTTATAATTCCAAAATTTCATAAAAATCCTATTAAATTTCGCACTGTTACCATCGGGTGTAACACATATAATAATAATGCAAGTAATTTACTACTTAATATTTTAAAGCAGATATATGATATAACGTTAAAACATAATAACCAACATTGCCTAAAAAACAGTTTTCAACTCATTAATAAAATACATAATATCAATCCGGTAAAATTCATAAAAACATTGGATTTTAATGATTTATTTAATAACATAGATATAAAAGACTTACATAAAACAATGTGTATATTATTTAAAGAATTTAAATCTCAATTAAAATTAAAAGAACATATTTCAGTAAATTTTTTTAAAACTTTACTAAATTTTAGATTGCATAATAATTACATCATATATGACAATATTATTTATAAACAATGCCAGGGAATTCCGCAGGGCGGAACCGCATCTAGTATTCTCTCTGACCTTTACTTATATTATTATGAAAGCAGTGGCGCAGCCAGAATTTGGTTCTAGGGGGGGGGGTTTGAGTTTCTGATAAAGGTGGTCGCCGGTTATATGAATCACTGGTTAATGGAATCAGTCTTTTACATGAATGAAATCATAATGCTTTTCTCCGCAATTAAGTTGGTTATGATTCATTTAAACAACATTAGAGTTACAAACTATAAAATGCACCAATGAAATAATACAAAACTAGATTAGATTTATAAAGTGTTTAAAAATGATGAGGGGCAAACTTTAAGATGGAAGAGTACAGTACAGCAAATAATTTTATATACAGTACAGTCGCTGAGTTTCACACGAAAAGTTACTTGTCAATCATATTTGACGTAATAGTAGACAATTTTAAAGCATTAAAATAAAGTATTCTGAACAACGCGAAACTTTCCGATTCATTTTCTAAAATGAAAACATATGCAGGCATGATAATTCAAGTGATTTGTTATCGAACAGTTTTTCATTATAAATGAATTACATATTGAATTATAAGCTATTGTTGTCTCAAAATTACTGACTCTTAATGTCTTGGAATTGGAATTATTCTACGAATTATTTTTCAATGTTTGCCTTCAATAATTGAATTCAGTTGGAAATGAAAAATGTTGACTCTCACTCTGATTCGTTTTACCTAAATAAAGATCTTATACAAAGTTTAATCTTAGCATTGTGACAAGCGCGCTTCAAAAGGTCACAAAGTAGCAACACTGTTTTGATCCATGCCGTTGTTTTCTAGATGAGTTTTTAATTAATATCTCAGATAATTACAGACACATTGAAAATTATTACCAAAAATCCTTAGATGATTCTGCGTCGATAACCCTCAACTCCCCGCTGAGCACCAGAAAAATAAGACACATGAGTGATCTTATAATAGTTCAGTTTTTACTTTTTAAGTATGGAACCTTAATAATGGTGTCAAAATTCTGGTAACCATCTCCTCTCTAACATTGGCTATATTTTATACAACAATTTCCAAACAATTTTTGGGTACAACAATTTCCAAAGGGGTGTAAGAACAAAAAACATTCTAAAATTGCGGTTTCTACAATATTGTTGATTCTAGCAATTTGAAATTTAATCTCGCGGTTACTTTAAAAAGATGTAAATGCTCACTAAAAATGGTTTCTAAAAAGTTCGAAATTTAAAAAGGGGAAAGGAGCAGTAAACGTTCTAAATTACCATTTATTTGTGCAGTTAGGGCTGTATGGAGAATTTCGCTGTCAAAATCGGAGATGAAAGTGATCGTAATTTTTGGGGTATTTACGTTCATCGAAATAACCCTAGGTTCCCCTTCTGCTAGGAAACAGTCCACAGCAAACAAAAAACCAGTACAATCAAAGACTCATAATCACGTGAAAACTTTTCTTTATTTTCGGACACATCGACACATCTGGAAAGGGCGAGGGTGGTCCTCTTTACGCCTCTAAATAATCGACCTTCTTGTTCAACAGTTAGAGAAGATCTGATCTAATTTTTCAGATACATTTTCACCAACACATAAATGAAAATATGCCAAACACTACATTTTCTCACCAGGCACTCGTGTTTTTTTTTTTTTTTTTTTTTTTTTTTTTTTTTTTTTTTGAGAAAGCCAGACATGTGTTAGCAGCGAACACAAAAATGTTGATATTGCATATCTCATGCAGGATTCAATTTATGAAAACGGCGCCTGCATTTAACACAAGATACACGAAGAAAGACAAAACAGCATATGTTAAAGTCATCTGCAGTACATTAAAATAACGAATTGAAACCACAGAGAAGTAACGTACTTTTACTGTTACAATGAAAAATCTGGGAAAATTTTTAGCTAGGAAGAAATGATTACTTTCGAGATTAAAGAATAAAAAGATTTTGAATGCAGACATTAATTCACATAGAGAAACTTTAAGATAGAAAAATTAAATTTTAGAATAAAACATAAAATATATATGATTCTATATCATAGGCTGGAAACATGAAATTTGGCATAGTTGTTACTTTAGAGACTTAAATGCTAGCCCAGGACAGTTAGCAGGAGCAAAAACATGTTCTAAAATTGCGATACAGTTGGTATAGAAGCTTGGAATTTGGCATGGTGGTAACTTTTGGGATGTAAATGCTCTCTAAGAACGATTTCTAAAGAAATTCTAAATTTAAAAGGATGAAATGGGCGGAAAACGGTCTGAAAATGATCTAAAAACAATTAATTAGGAATTGTTTGTGCTAGATATGTGAAATTTGGCACGGCTGTTACTCTAGAAATATAAATGATCATCCGGAACAGTTTTCTAAAATTTAGAAATGTAAAAGGTTGCAAGAACAAAAAAGTTCTAAAATTGCGATTTGTGTGATACAGTTGGTATAAATGCTTGGTGTTTGACATAGTGGTTACTTTTAAGATATAAACACTTGTTCAAAACGGTTTTTAAAAAATTCAAAATTTTAAAAAGTGAAATGAGCAAAAAACGTTCTAAAAATGTTCTAAATCATAATATATTTAGAACTTTTAGGGCTAGACGCTTGAAATTTTATATGATGGTACTTAAGAAACGTAAATGCTCGCCCAGAATTTATTTTTTCAATTCGAAATTTAAAAGAATGCAAGAGTAAGAAGCATTCTAAAATTGTGATTTATGTGATACAATTGGTGTGGAAACTTGGAATTTGACATGATGATTACTTTTATGTAGTAAATGCTTCCTTAGAACATTTTTTTTTAAAATTCAAAATTTAAAAAGGATGAAATATGCGCTTTCACAGTTTTAAGTAGAATTCTCGCCGTTTAATTGAATCACATTGTTGGATAGAATTTGATTTAACAAAGCGGCGGATTCCGCTAAGGCGGAATTTTGATTCATATAAGCGGTAATTATAGTATTTTTTTTAGCTCTGGGGGGTGTTTTAACCCCCAAACCCCCCCTTGGCTGCGCCACTGTATGAAAGAAATATTAGTCCGAACAATGATTATGTATTTTATCGCTATATAGATGACATTATCATATTTTATTTCAATGATAAAAATTACACATCACCACTCAATTTTTATCCTACTCTGCTTAAATTAAGCGAAAATGATTTAATTAATAATAATATAAACTTTCTTGACTTAAAAATCAATATTAATAATAATTATAAATTAATTTTTGATATTTATGATAAGAGATTTGATTTTCCATTTAAAGTAAATATATTTACCAATTTTGCTTCATGTTTACATAAATCTGTTTATAAAAATATAATTATCAATTATCTACATCGAATAAAATACTTATGCTCAGATATAAATAAAAACAAAAATATTAGATTTATTCGAGATCAAGCAAAGATATATGGATATCAAATTTTTATGATAAATTCAATCATCAACTCTTTTAAATAACATTTATTATATCATTTAAATATTAACACGGTATGTAATAAATTTTTGTTTTAATGTGCGATAACATATAACAATAGATATATAATATTACAATTATAACATACATTAATACAATTATAACATATTAGGAAATTTAATATTTGATTGAACATTATTTACACTTTGTATAGTATGTGATTGTGCGTTGCCGATCACACATGTTTAGGGTGTTATTAATGTGCAGTTTTCATACATTTATGATTTAACTTATACAATAACACATAAAATTATACATGGATAACATTGGTAATTATAACTCACAAACATATCTATTTGCAATATATACAAATATATATATATGTTTTTTATTTTTTATCTATGAAATATCAAATTTAACATGTATTTTAATTACTGCATTACATTAATTTGATTGTAACACAGTAGTATTACATATAATTATCAATTTTATAAATTTTGAGATAATTTGAATTGTTTATGAATTATTTAATTTGATATTAAAATTAATCTATGAAATCTAAAATATAATTAAGTATTAGTATAAATAATACATTAATTATTTAATATCAAGTCTAAAATATATTTAAGCAGTAGTAACAATAACATTAATTATTTAATTATAAGTCTATAATATATATCAGTAGATTAATACAACTGGCAGCAAAACACATTTTTTTTTAAAAATAATATCTATTTTACATAATATACTCTTATTAAGTATATATGTAATGCTGTGCAGGATGAATAAATTCTGTGTAGATTTATTCATATTGTAAGATTTTATTCGAATTTAATGTAAAACTATTAGGTAGTATTGTTTTTTTAAAAATTTATTTATATAATTAAATCTAATGAAATGTATATGTAACTAATAAAGTGGATATGCAAATAGATATTAATTATGAATAATTATAACACCAACAGATGGCGACACTTTACGTGTCAGGTAGATATGATAATATTATTAATATTATTTTTAATTTAACTATAGAGGGAGCTATTGCTTGTATATTAATTTTACTTTCAGGAATTAAAATTAGATGGAGTAATTATATATTCACGGATATAATATTGTTATAAGTGCAATATCACCAGAATAATTTTGTGTGTTTTTGAATCATTTTGTGTTGGTGTGTCATCGATGGAGTTGTGTTTAAAAAAATGTGCCCTCAACTTGTCTTTCAAATCATTTCTCTCAACTCGATTGTCAAAATTATGTGTGTGCCATGTGGACGTGGATATTATACAGAAGTTTCTATATTTTGTGCATACAGGATAATTATTGTGAGTAAAAATATTTTATCTACAATTTAAAGGTTCTAATTTCCAATATTATTTCAAAAATGATATCTAGTGGTAATTTGGTGAGGTGATTTATAATGTTTATGGGATCATCGATGTAAGTGAATTATATTATATATTCTTAATGGTTTTTTATTTCCAATTTAAATATTTCCAATCTTATTTTTTCCAATTGTTATCTGGTAATAATTCAGTATACGTGGTTGATTCTACTGTTCTTAGCATCATGCCAGTAGAATTATGAAATACTGAATTATTTTTAAAACACATGTGGGTGCAACCAAGCTGACGAGTACATCTACATGTGTTTTTTCATATCCAATTCTTGTTTGTTCTCTTGTGGTCCAGTTTTCCATTGTATAATGTTCATATTTGATTTATTAATCCATTTGTGTTTACTTAATAGCAACTCCAATCTATATATATATATTTCCCTTTCTCTCTCTTTCTTTTTTAAATATTATTCAGGTATGAGTAAATTTGGCCAATTACTATTGAAGCACATGCTATGGTAAAATTATGATTGCACATGTTAATTATTAGATATGTGGTATTCTGTTTACACAATATCATTATTTATCTCTTTGTAGATTAATGTAGAATGATATTAGAACTTGATATGTATTTTGAAATTCATAGATATTATAATTATATATATATATATATATATATATATATATAACCACACACAAGATTTGCTCGTATTAGAATATATGATAATAGGATGTAAATTACAAGCTTAAAATTATTTCCCTTAATTAGTTGAATAGGTTGGACTGACAGCACAATCTACCGTCTTATATCGCTATAGGAATTGCTTACACAATATAACAATTCATAAAATTTTCAATACTTAATTTAAAAGTAGCTAATTAAAAATAAAAGCATATTTCTAAAGGAACTTTCAAGTTATTTACCGTCAAATCTTGGCAGGTACTATCTAGTGTGTATATATATATATAATATTTGTGGCAGTCATTTGACAGAAGTGTGGAAAACACAATTCTAATTTTTATTTCAGTTTCAAAGTTTAATTATAATCCAAATACTAGTTAAAAGTAATCCAAATAAAAAAATAATCCAAAAATAATTAATTACCGTAAGTGTCCAACATGCATTTCTTTTGCAATATTTGGTGATGAAAAATCCACAATAATCCTCCTTTTCTTAATAGGAGGTGGTTTAACACCTTCATTTAATAAATTTGTCAATCTTCTACTGATAAATTTGGGTTTGATTTTTATATTCACAAAGCCAGGTTTGGCTATTTCCATAGATTCAATTATAGAATCACAAGAAGTATTAGAAACTATTTTCTCAGCACATTCCATTGGAGGCATCTTCATTCCTTGTTGTCTCAGTAACTGAACAGAAAGAAAAATTACATTTATTAGCACATTTTCAAAAAAATATTTCAACAGGCAAAAATTTTCAAATTGCAATATTATACTCAAATTATTTTTAATTGTTGAAGAATTATTTTAAATTTAGTAAAAATATTCATAACAGAATTTTTAAAATTTTCTATTTAGGATATTAGATAGACCAGAGGAAAGTAATTTATATAGCTAATAAAAATCATCAATTTAAATTTCTTCCCCCCCCCCCCTTTTTTTTAAACAATTTTTATGGATATAGACACACACAAAGTGATGTCTTAAAGTTCACATGGATTTTTTTTTTTAATTTTACAGTGTCTAGTAAAATATACCCTCAGAATATTTTTTCCACCATTAATATTTAAGTCAGTACTACCAGTTTAATGGGTCGGTGTCATAATCATAACTGATCAAAAACTTGTGTCTTTTTTTTTTTTTTTCAATTGGTGTAATTACGAGTACACTCCCCTAAAATGATTAAATGTGCACCTGGGCAGTGAGCTTTGGAAGAATTAAACATTATTTAAACAAAAGAAAATTTCCCGAAAATGTCCTAAAACTCAAGCCATATTGAGAGATTCTCCCCTTAATGAATGGACCACCAAATCCTAGATTAACAGAGTCTAACTTAAGATAATTTGCATGGTAATTTAAATTTTAATATTTTTAGTATTAAATCCAATCTTAATTCATGACACAGGATAAGTTACCTACATTTAGTATTTGTTTATAAAACTATTACAAATCCATCTTTAAGCTATATTAATAAAAATTAAGTTTAGTAAAATATATAGTATATCTGGAATTGTGAATTTAATCTCAGTATTCAAATTTAAGTATTCCAAATTAATTTAATAGAAAATTTGAGACTTTTGATAGTTTTTGTCAAGTTAATGTGGGATTCTAATACTGTTGTTAGAAGTGTCAAAATATAAAGAATTAACTGAATTGATATGTTAAACCTTATTCAGTTATACAAATATATTTATAAGGAAAAAAAAAAAGATTTTTTAAATAAAGAAATGAGTATAATTATGATATTTTTAATTTATTAGCAGCTTTTTTTTTAAAAAACCTGTTCAGACTTTTACAAGAATAATGAAGATTTAATTATTTACCAACTGCTATCAATAAAAATTTTAATTCGGATGATCAGGGTGGGGTATTTTCAGAAAATCTCCTTACCAACCAGCAAGATACAATGTACAAATAAAAATTGTTATGAGAAAATTTACATGACTGCAAAAACAATTTATTACTACAATGCAGTTTCATAAACATTTTTGTATATATATTCTTCATATAAAATTAAGAAATATATACAACAGAAGAAAGTTTAGCGCAGAATAAAACTTACAAGGGGACTGCCAAACATGATGCACACAGATTTTGATGATTTTAAAGTATGTTGTAGGGATCATACCCCCTAACTATTCAGGTCAAAGGTTTCCTTCAAATGGGCTTTAGTTTTCGAGAAATTTCGGGTTAAAGTTCAGTATGCATTTCAAATACCCATTAGTTCGAGATCTTGAACAAGGTCTCCGTGGTGCAGAGCTAGCGCTCGCGATTTGAGAGCCGGAGATGAGGGTTCTGTCCTCTCATGTGACTTTTACCTTTTTTTTTAAATAAATTTTATATATTTGTCCCGTTATAAGTTTTATGCAGAATTATGAAGTCTGCATCTTTGAGCTTTTTGATATTTTCCTAATAAATTACATTTTCGAATTTTTCGTGAAAATTTACAAATTTTTTTTGTGCAGTTTTGAAATTAATATTTCTATTGACGAAATTCCAAACTAATTTATGTCTAGATTATTTTGTTTATTTATTTTTTAATTATTATTTACCCTTCATACTTTAATAACATAACCGTTCTAAAATAATACCTTTTTTTAACTTTATGAAGTTTTAAATGAAAATTTTTATTTTTTTTATAATTCAAAAATATTTTTTATCTCAAATCTTCTAAAGGTATGTATGATTAGGTGATTCCAACAACATATCTTGAGAGGAATAATAAAATATTAATGCAATAACGCTTATATCCAAGTTTTAGCCAGTTATATATATTTTTTTGTGTTATTTAAATGCATTTAACTGCAAAGTTCAAACTCAACATCATTTTTGATTTGCACAAATAAAAAATAATATATTACAATTAAATTTTTTTTCATTCTAACAAGTTGATGCCAAACAGAAAAGTTGAAATAAAAATGAAAAATCGTTTGTAAATTACAATACATATAAAAAATATCTGAAAAAAAAAAATGGTCTGCAATGACTTTTACGGTAATATCAGAATAAATAAAATGTTCTATTTATACATTTCGTTTAGAATTCTTTGCAGACAATTACCACGTTTGAAATAATTTCTTTTTCAAATTTAATGCATTTTTTAATATATTTATCACAATTTAAGTATTTAAAGAATATATAATATGCTAATTTATACATTCTTTCAATATTGTTAAAACAATTTACGTAAAGAATATATTTAAAGGTGATTTTTAATGCAGAATTTGTTTAGAATATTTTTGCGATATGTATCACACAATTAGTTCCATATTTAATAAACTAAAAATGCAAATGTCGGTGATGATAAATATTTTAGTATTTCAGCAGTTAACATATTTCAAACAAATCAAATATTAAAAGGATATATTTTTTTGTTAAGTTTTTCTTAATCATTTAAATTTTTTAAATAGAAAATGCAAATAAAAAAAAATGCATTATTTCATAAATACGATAAATAAATAAGTAAATATAAATAAGTGTAAACAATAATCATTTTGAAAAGACGCGGTATCAAGACAAATTTGTTTGGATTTTTGTCAACAGAAATATTCGAATAAAAATTGCCCAAAAACTATAAATTTTCACGAAAAATTCGAAAATGTAAACGGAATTTATTAGGAAAATATCAAAAAGCTCAAAGATGCAGATTTCATAATTCTGCATAAAACTTATAACACGACAAATATATAAAATTTATTAAAAAAAGGTAAAAGTCACATGAGAGGACAGAACTCTCATCTCTGGATCTCAAATCGCGAGTGCTAGCTCTGCACCACGGAGACCTTGTTCAAGATCTCGAACTAATGGGTATTTGAAATGCATACTGAACTTTAACCCGAAATTTCTCGAAAACTAAAGCCCATTTGAAGGAAACCTTTGACCTGAATAGTTAGGGGTATGATCCCTACAACATACTTTAAAATCATCAAAATCTGTGATCATCATGTTTGGCGGTCCTCTTGTTAGTGTCATGTTTACATTTGTGCGAGTTGCAAAATATGGCTAACAAATAAAAATATAAAGTTTATGGTATATTGGCCTGTAGTGTTTAAGAATGCCTAAAAATTCACTTACCCTGTTAGAAAATCTACACATTGGTGAGTAGTATGACGCAATTCCCCAACCCGGCTCATAATGTCCATTATACAGTAAAAGCTGTGGAAATGGAACCTGTCTATAACAGATTTCTGCTTTAAAGAGAAAAAATGTTTGGGCCTAGCAAAAATAATACAATACAATTACAACATATTGTGTACCTACTCAAGATTTCCACCTTAACCACAATGGAAGATTTTACTGGTTTTCAATCTTAGAAGGTTTTATTGTACTATGCCGATGTATATTAATCATGGTTAAGGTACAAGAAGTTCCCAAAATAATCAATTATATTAAATAACTAGCTGGATCGCTTCACGTTGCCTGTGCCCATGATAATAACCTTAAATAGGCCTAAAATTTTTATGATATTATATCTTAACCCGATTTTGTATGAATATATATTGTTTTAAATGAAAAATTCACAAAAATATATTGATATTTAGTAGTAAAAGCGCTTGTAAGAAGACATTTTCTTGTTTTTTCACATAGAGTTGTTTCAAAGTTTAAAAAAAGAAGTTCTTCTTGTCCAAACTCTCTGAACTTTTTATCTTTTATAAATATAACAGATAAGTTTTTTTCAGCCCATGAAAAATTTCATGAAAAAATATTGTTATCTACAGCGATGCCGCGGACGTGCTATAGCATGTAAATTACGCAAAAAATTGGAGTTGGGACGCAAAAAAATAGTTCTTACGCATCCCATGGGACGCATAAATTCTTCGAAGAATCGCGAAATCCGTCCAAGGATCGCGAAAAAACGGCGCATTTCGTCAAAGAATCGGCAAATTTCGTCCAAAGATCTAAAAAAAAAACCCAGCAAATTCTGTCGAAAGATCTTGAAAAAACGGCCACTTTCGTCGAAGAATCAGGAAAAAACGGCAAATTTCGTCGAAGAATCAGGAAAAAACGGTAAATTTCGTCGAAGGATCTCGAAAAAACGGCAAATTTCGTCGAAGGATCTGGGAAAAACGGCAAATTTCGTCGAAGGATCTGGGAAAAACGGCAAATTTCGTCGAAGGATCTCGGAAAAACGGCAAATTTCGTCGAAGGATCTCGAAAAAACGGCAAATTTCGTCGAAGGATCTCGGAAAAACGGCAAATTTCGTCAAAGGATCTCGAAAAAACGGCAAATTTCGTCGAAGGATCTCGAAAAAACGGCAAATTTGGTCGAAGAATCTCGAAAAAAAAAACCCGGTAAATTTCGGCAAAGGATCTCGAAAAAAAAAAAAAAAAAACGGTAAATTTCCTCGAAGGATCTCGGAAAATACAGCAAATCTCGTCAAAGGATCTCGAAAAAAAACCCCGCGAATTTCGTCGAAGAATTTGTGAAAAACTCGAATATTGTGCAAAGGCCAAGGAAAAAATGTGAAATTCACTCAGCCTGAAATAGATTCGAATCAAAAGTCAGTTAATCTGACCTACAACAACAAAAATAGTGCTGAGAGAGGATCCCCCCCCCCCCCCACCCCTTTCTACTGTAATGTAACCTTTCAGAAAATTTGATGTGAATTTCAGAAAATATTTTTTTAAATTCAGAATCACTCCTGAAACTCCTTTCCAAAGAAAATGTTTGATTCTAACACTGATCTATGCTGACAAATAATCCAATGGGAAGTTTAATCAAAGCATCCATTCATTCAACAAAAAGTGCCCCTTTACTCAACAAAAGTATTCTTTTATCCAACAAAAATGTCCTTTTCAATAAATCTGTCCTCCCCCTTTTAAAAGAAATGCAAATATTAGTGATGTACTTGTTATCTTCTACACTCAAATAATCATTTTATAATTAAGCATTTACATTAAAAAACAAGAACGAAAAATCATGCGTCAAGCATAGATTATGTAGCACTTTCCAACGCTTCCAAAATAATTTTACAAAACATACCGTTTAATAAGCTAAAAGATAACATCTAAGTAAACAATTTGGAAAACGCATAACATATTTAAAAACATAATTTCAGGAATTTCCAACAGATACAATATTCGGAAAAATATCCGAATACTTTTATTCAGCCCTGTATATGATCTATAGATTTGTATATGCTAGGATGCTAAATTTTAGTTTAGTTAGGAAACGCGTAGCACAGTTTAAAATTATCTTTCTGGAGTTTCTGTCAATAAACGGAAATGTGTTCGCGAACTTTTGTGCTGCCCTGTATAGGATCTACAGAATTTATACACACCACGTAATAGACAAAAAGCGAGTTAAAATTAAAATCGCGTTTAGTAACTTAAAACGCACTTCCAGGAATTAGTTTTAACAGACAGTAGAGAATTCTTTTGTGTGTCCCTGTAAATGAACGATGACTGCTATACACACACTATTCTGTAGTAAGCCTCTTGTAATGCACCTTAGATATATATATAAATTTCAATGCGTTTAAAATAGGGAAACATTATTTAAATAAACCGCAGACGATTTTTCTCCATAGACGTCATGTAACGGAATTCTTTTGACTGTCCCTGTAAAGTAACTATAAGTGCTATGCACACCCTATTCCATATTAAGCTTCTTGTAATGCACCTTAGTGATATATATAAATTTCAATGCGTTTAAAATACTGAAACATTATTTAAATAAACCGCAAATGATTTTTCCCCATAGACCGCAATGTAACGGAATTCTTTTGAGTGTCCCTGTAATAAAACTATAAATGCTACACACTTCCGTTGAAATAGGGAACATGCTACAGATAACGACAATAACATATAAAAATTGCAGAGCAATCCGAGCATATTTACGGGAGTTAGAGCACGGACAGACGGCAGACGGCCAGACAAACCGAAGTCATAAGCACTTTTCAACTAGGTTGGAAAGTGCTAAAAAGGCAAAGAAAATTTCTCTTAATAGTTTAAAAAAAAAAAAATCTTATTTAATTGGGAAATACTGGTTTTAATTATTCATTATTTAATTATTATCAAAACAATAACTATTGCATTTATCTTTTCCAAATAAACAAATTCACTTGTTCCTTCCTTTAAAATATGAATTTGAATTATTATGAATGGGGACCCGCTTTTTTAAAAAAGGGACCCAGATATTTGAAAATCCTGGGTCCCTGGTACCCAGGATTTTTAGGATCCAGTGACATCACTGATCTAGTTGTAAAATAAATGTTTTTTTTCTCGCTTTTTTTTTTTTTTTTAATTGGTGGGAGTCCTTTAATATAACGAAAAATTGTTTTCTTCGCCCAAACTTTATGAAATTTTAATCGGTTATAAATATAATTGTGTCCAAGCTCTCTTTTAAATTTCGTGGACAAATATGCATATTTAGTAGTGAAAACATGAGCTGATGCCGTACTGAAACAGCCCACATTTAGCTATTTTCATCAAAAATTTTTGAGATTTTATTTATTTTTTTAAATACTTTTACTCGTCTGAGCATTTCAAAACTTTTATAGGTGATGTAAATCTGGTTTGCCGAGATTATCTAAAAAGATTGTGTTGAAATATGGACGCTTAGTTACTTTTAGCAAGAAAAAAGATGGTGAAATGTGGTTGCAAATTTTTAGAGGGGTTTAAAATTCATATTTTTAAAAACTGATAGCACCATTGAAAAAAAAAAAAAAAAAAGAAGTATCAGCTTTAAATAAGTATCTCTGAAATTGAATCCTAGGGGAGTACTACCCAAAAAGGGTAGTAAAAGTCAATCGCGAAAATGACACTTTTGAAATTTTTATTTCAAAGGGTTAACAACAATATTTTTGCAAACTAATTACAGCATTTACGATGTAAAAGTATGAAATTTATGAATATGTCTTCCTTTTTTTCTTGTATCATGTACGGTTCGGCCACTGGATGTTAAGGCAAACAGCCAAATTAAACAGTATTTGGTTCTTCCCTTCTAAGCTCTCAGAAAAGCAAGGACTGAGCATGCGTGGATTAGAGATCTGCACGGGCTGGGCCAAGGCCCGAAGCCCGTACTCGGCCCGGCCCGCAGGCCTATTTTTCTTCACCGCACTCGGGCCGGGCCGGCCATATTTTTTTCTGAAGGCTCGGGCCGGGCCTAGTGATTACTCTTTACGGGCCGGGCCTTACTTTTTTCCTGAAGGATAAGGCTGTGCCTTATTTTTTCCGTACAGAGCCGGGACTGGTTTCATTCTTCCGTCTTCACGCCTCAAAATTGTTAGTCCTGGTTTTGACCCGTATGAAAATCAATGTCTCGGCGTGCCTGGTCCGTTCGAAGGTCAGTAAAATAAGATCTGGCATAAAAATCTTTTCAAAACATGCATACATTTTTAAATCGCCATTATTTTATAATTAAACATTAAAATTTATTCTTTTTAAAGAATAGTAGATTTATACACTTATTAAAATATGGCTAAATTAAAATATAGTAAAACGTGTAAAAAAGAACCTGCTTATGATGGAATCCTGTCTTAAATTAAAAAATGTGTTGATCCATTAAAAATGAATATACTAATATGTAAGAAAAGAATATATAATACATTTACACCTGCTAAGAAGGCAAATTGTCTATAACTCATTTTTTTTTCTTCCCTATGCAATTCCATCTTAGAAGATTTTACTGTATAGCATTTTTCCGATTTTTAACACTTCAATAAATGGAATATGGATTAACAATATTGATGATAACTTAAACACATACATACAACAAATAGAGATTTATTAAAAAAAATAAATATTCAGCTTGCGGCACCTCTATAAAAATGAAGATTATAAACATGAATAAAAAAAGATAAGATAGGAATTTTTGGTTAAATCTCCTCCTACGAGGCAAATTTTTAATCAAATCGACGTAAAAATTATATTTTGTAGAAATTCACTCGGGCCGGGCTGAGATTTTAACTTTTAAATCGGGCAGGGCCGGGCCCGGGCCTGGAAATTTCGGCCCGTGCAGACCTCTAGCGTGGATGCGCTTCTGCTGATATGCAAAAAGAAAAGATTGCTTTTGATGAGTTTTTAATTAATATCTGGCTAATTATCAAAAAATTAAAAATCTGAGCTCCAAGTGCATCAGAACTTGCCTTGGACTGTCATCATATAAATTTTCAAACTTCTACATACGGTAGTTTTCACTAGCCATTGCCAATAGACACACACAGAGTGAAACTTTCTTTTATTAATATAGATTATTGGTTTCTGAAATAATTAAAACTCTAATTAGATGATATTAAGAAGCTTAATCTATATTTCTTTCACTTATATTTAAAAAAAATAATAATAATTACAGAAATAATACAGAAATAACTTCTCAAAATATAGCATTACTGTTCAGTGGGCATTATTTGTCCCAATTTGTTATACATTTATTTTCGAAAATAAGATAATCACTGCTATTTTTAGGTGCGTTCGTAATTATATAAATACGTAGCACCCACAGTCCTTGTCTGATCCGTCTGTCCGCATATAACAGCGCAAAAACTACCCAACCAAATGGTTTGAAATTTAATATATATATATAATCGTTGCAAAATTTTGTCGAGTGATTTCAAATTTTATGAAAATCAAATCAAAACTTAAAAAGATATTAATAAAAATATTTACTAAGTAATTTGAATTTTTTAAAAATTGGTACTTCCTTGTTATAGCAGTTTCTGAGGATTAATCGTCAAGCGACCGAGATGTCTCGTCAAGTTATCTGACATGTATGACGTTATAGTCATATATGACGTATATGACATTTTATAACCTCTATGACAAAATCATAGTCACGTTATACATTCTATTAAATCCTATCATACGTAATTAATTCAATAATATCTCATGATTGGTAATGATTCTAAGTTGCCATGGTGATTACGTCCCATTTAAGATTGAGTCATTATTTCCGTATTACTGAATTTAAAAACCGAATTTGATACTAAAATTGTTTAATTATAGCAATCATATAATCTAATGACAGATTTTTGGATAGATGTTTCCAGAGAAATAGATACTAAATGAGAAAAAAAGTCTAAATATGGATTTGAATTTTTGAAATTTTCACAGCTAGGCTTAAGTTTCCCATTTGAATTTTCAGTAAATGTCAACAAAAATTAAAATGTTAAGTTATTTTATTACGGAAATTAATCATATCATAATAACATATGATATAATTCATTTCACTGAAATAATAACAGTACAAACACACCTCATTTGTCATGTTTGACATGCAATTTCTAACTTGTTTTTATTTACCTATCAAAATGTATCATGCTTGTTATGTTTATTTTATATAGTAGAGAGAATAATTTCATTACACAAAGGAAGTTATTGCACGACATTAGGCAAATTATAACAGATCTAATTAAAAAAATATATGTATGATAAATATTACAGGCATCAATTTTAAATAAAATATTTTTTAGATCTGAAAAAAGGGAAAAAACCTTTGCTAATCTTTAAAGAATTAAGTTTGTGAATAATTTTTATAGGTTCTTTTACTTACTAATAATTAAAATATCCTCAGAAACATTACAAATAATGCTAGGGTGGGCCTGGAAATTAAAATTTGTTAAAAATTTTGTCTCACTCTCCCATTTGTTATATTTGGGTTAAAAACGTTATATTTAAAATTTGAACACTTTATATTAATTTTTAGAGGTGTTTCAAAAGGAGGTTGGGATGCTATTATATTAGAAATAATTGAATATACATACTATATAGTCAGTCTATCAAAAAATATTTATAAAACTATTTTTATTTATTTATTTTAATGTTTTAAGTACATTTTCTAGTAATTTTAACTATAACCATACACATTTTTTTTCTTTTCATTTTTATTCATTAGGAGTGGTGGAGGGAGTCTAACACAAGATTTTATTAATGTGTATGATGGTTAATCTGGTATTAAATATTTAAGAAACATACTAACAACACCAAAAAACATTTTTACCTGAAAAATATCAATTATGCACTTATGTATTGTATTATGTATACAATTATGTACGTAAATTTTTAAAATTAATTTAAACAAGTACTTTTGTATTAGCCACATGCCAGTAGCTAATAGCCAGAGAAATCATCAAAGATAAGATCACTATTTATAGGAATCGTTTTAATTTGATTAATTCAGTGTTTCATCAACTTAGTTCCATAACATATTTCTTAATTTTTTTTTTTTATTTATTTATATTATTTTATATTTATTTGTTTATTGATGAAGTTTTAATTTCATTATGGAATATTAACTAGAAACAAATATTGAAATATTTACAGTGGGTGATCGGTTAACGAACTGTTCGGTTTACGAACAGATCGGTTAACGAACACTTTCGCGAGAGATATTTAAGTTCGGATAACGAACACATGTTCGGTTAACGAATACTTCACAAAAGAAAGCTAAGAAGAAGCAATGCTAGTGTTTCAGATTTGCAGAGCCGTACTTAATTGCATCTACTATCATCGACTTAGAGAACATTTTAACAGTTGTATATTTATGGCCTAATTAATTCAAGGGCTACCGGGGTTCGGGCCTTACTTAGGGCCCTCAGATTAGAATGAACAGTACAAAAACATTAATTTTTAAATTTTGTGTCTCTTTTTAAAGAAATATTTGTAATTGGAAGTTAATTATTTTTATTGAAATTTAGTTCCTAAATTATTAACAGGCTCTAGGCTCCACTTGAGCTTTATCGGGCTCTGCAGTAAACACAATCTTTTAGAGAACTAATGGAGTTTTTGATAGGTCAAAGTAATAAACTTATATATGATTTAATGCTGTAGTCAATGAATGTGATCCTTAAAAGTTTTACAAAGGGTATGTCATTTATTTTTTTAAGTACGGCACGACACGGACAAAGCCATGAAACTGCAATCTGTCCATATAAATACGAACGCATATTAAACCTATTATTAAAATTTGAAGATTGGAAACTCCAGAAAGGAAAAATAAGCTTTTGTCAAATATTTAATGCCCCAAACTCAAAAAAAGTATGACATTTAAATACATTTAGGGAGCATTTATATAAATTTTTATATATTATTTAGTTTTTAAGAACGAATTAATTTAATTTCCATACAAGTCTATACTAAATCTATGATCGGTTAACGAACAATTCGGTTAGCGAACATTGTTTTGGAACGGATTAAGTTCGTTAACCGATCACCCACTGCATATTATTTTAAGTCCAAACGGCTTTTTCTTCCATAATCGGTCCTGATGCAATAGAGATGGATTTTAATAAAATTTATGTTTGAAACTGACCTCACATTCTTTTATTTAAACGATTTCAAAAACATTGGTACTTTATTGATCAGTCACAATTTCGAACATTAGTAAATCATGTATAAAGGCTTATAATTGATGAAACTGAAGTAAAAAACCTTTGTGAATTTGTACAAATTTGTCTTAATTCTAAAAAACCCTGTGATGATTACAGAGAGTTGAAGTTATGAATTATTGTTCTTGGAAATGTTAATAATAGTCAAAAGAAAGTGAAGTTTCATCAGCTTTTCATAGAGTTCAACGAATGGCCAAATTGATTTATACCGTAAAAATTTACCTGTTTCGTGATCAGTTTAAATTAATAGCTCACGAATTGTAAGGGATTCAAGAATTCCTATTATTTTGCACATTGGCTACCATAATGTCACAACTCAAAAAAGTGCATTTTTGAGTTTATACAATATGTAGAATGGCAATGTCTGAATCTATATTCATGCAGAGAGACATTTCTGTAGTAGAGCATTTCTGTAGTTTCCTGCCACTAGATAGTCCCTTGTTACCCCCCCCCCCCTTATCTGCATCCTAGTCTGCCAAAATGAATTCAAACTTCTCTTGCATTATTCCTAATGTATATAAATACATTTTCAACATTTGACAGTTTCTTTAAACTGTCAATGGATGGGTGCCTCAAGGATTTCAAATTTTCATATTTCGCCTTTTTTCCACCCTTATATGTAAAAGTTAGGATTTTTGAGTTGGGACATTATTGTAGCTGATGTGAGATTTGTTGTTAAAATATATTTAAAATTATGGTATAAGGTACATTTGGGGACAAAAACCCCCAATAATTTATCTTAAATTTCGGAAGGATATAAAAAGAAATATAAACTTCAAAATTCTTGAAACATTTCTTAGACATCAGTGGTATTTTAATGAAGAACTAATTGATTTGGCTTTCTTTGATGATAAAGTAGTAATAAATAATAAACAAAAGATGTTAAAAATTCTACAAAAAGAATTTATAAAGCCTCTATTATACAGTCTATAAATATTAATAATCCGGACTACTTTGTAATAAAAAATACAAAGTAATCCTTTAGTATTCTTGGCATTTCATGGAGTTTTTTTAATGTAGATGCAAGCTGTTAGAAAGATACGACTAATTATCAAATAAGAAAAAAAATTGAACAAATACTGAAAGTAATGAATGATGTAGCTAGTAGAACACAGCATTGCACTTATTCAGAACATTAACTCAATTCAGACGCAGGATGAAGAACAGAAACAATATTTCATGAAATTTCCAGATTGCATAAAAATAACACTCTTTAAAAATTTGAGTTAAAGAAAATCAGTTATTTTCTTTCTTAAATTGAATGTATTTAATGTAAAGAACAAAAAGTAAATCACTTGAGGTACCTTTAATTTTTTTTAAATTCAATTAATTTTTTGTATATAGTGTTTTTTTTGGCAATCCTCACAATATGAGAGGGTGAGAGTGAAATATTTTCTACTTTCATTTTTTTAACATAGGGTTGAGGACCACCCTATTATGTACCTCTTAGATTTTTATACTTTTTCACACCATTTTAAAAATTGCAAAATGATTTCAATCAATAATTTAAAAAAAAAAAACAGCTGATTAAAATAACTGACATCCTGCCTATTTTATATCAAATTAATGCATAACAAATATTAAAATCACAAATTTTTGTAAAAACTTTACTTAAAAGAGAATTTTAGTAGAAAGTGACAAAAAATATTTAAACTTATAGGAAGTTGATTGTCAATTAATACTCGATAATCAGCTATTTTTACTACAAACAATAACAATAAAAAAAAGTCAGGATACTTTACTTGTGCAATATTCATAGCACTGTTACACTGATAATCTCCAAATTTTTCAGTTGTGCTTCTAGTTACACTACAAGTAAAATCTGTAAGCTGTGGGAAACATTTTTTGATTGATGAAGTAAACAAATCCTGTAGAAAATGTAAAATTGATCCATGGAGAGCCGCACCTTCACCAAGTTCATCTGCATGCTGGAAAATAAAATAAATGAAAATTAAAAGCAGCATACTGCTTTAATTTTCATTATTTGCTTAAAAATTCTAAAAATGAAACTGATTATATTGAATTAAAAAGTGTATAATTTAACAAAAGAAATGTTTACACATGTAACAGGAGTCTGTTAAATTTTTTTTTCGTCTCATTTTTGTGAATTTTTATTTTTTAAGAAAGTGCAATTTTACAAAAAAATAGTTAAAATTGTATTGGTGGCTTGATTTTAACAACATTTTATCAAAACATTCTTTTCAAAATTATGATATTTAGCAAGCAAGATTACCCAAGAAGATTAATTTGAATTTTTTTACATGATTTTTTTTCTCTACTCAATGTAATATTTAAAACTGACAATTTACTTATAAATGACTGTAAATAATGAAAATAGAATATAGCACTAAACCATTTTAGTCATGAAGCAGACACATGGTGTTACTTTTTTTAGATTTTTTAAAAAAATAATTTGTTAGATTAATTTTAGATTAAATTTAGAGGTTTCATTACATTTGATATTAGATTTTCTTTTCGTCAATATGCTCACGGGGAGATGCCCTACCCCCTACTTTCTCAACAGCCTGGGAGAAAAGGTCAGCTAAATATTATTATTAAAAAATATATATCTTTGATCACAAAGGGTTAAAAAATCATAATTAAAACCACTGCATTTACTGAATAAGACTGTAATGTTGAGCCATTTTGCCATAACTGTAACTATAATTGTAATATCAGCACATTTACTACAGTTTAAATTTTATTTGTTTTGATTGCACCAGTAACTTATTTTTAAACTGTAGTAGTGAAATAGTTATTTCTAATTTCTAAAAAGCTCCGGTAATATTTTTCTTATTAGTATTTATTAATATTAAATATCTCATCTTATAATAATCAACTTAGAAAATACAGCAAAACTATAGTCTATTCAAAATTAAGAGGGACTGAAAACAAATAAAAGCATACACAAATTGGCAGCTTTTATAATGCTACAATCAATGCAAGCCAAGTGTTGATCATTGCTTTGATAAAAGGGAACATAGTTTGTTTCCTTCTAATTTGATAAGCATTTGTTAACTGTTTAAAAAAAAAAAAGTTCTTCCAAAAAAGCACAATAATAATAATAATTACATTTCAGCAAAGCTGAGAAAGATATTTTAAAAACTTATAAAAAGGTGTTCAATTTAATCCTGAAACTGCGATAATGGATGATGACAATGTTTTCACGTAAAAGTTCATAAAAAAATCTCAATAAATGATTAATTTGTATAATGTATAAATTAAATTAATTAGTATTCATTTGTTAGCTGAGTGCAGGTAATGAAACGACCAATATTGATCACACCCTGACACTCATGTAATTTAAAATACATTACATAGTTTTATAATACATATACTACATACACTTAAAATACAAAATGTTCTAATAAGAAATAATGCTACAAACAAAAAGCATTTTATTTCAACAACAAACTGTTTATCTGCTATTGGTGAGATTTGTGTTTGGCCAATTAATGAAAAAGTACCTTAATTTAATGAGTTAAATTTTAAACAATATAAATCAACAAATTTCTCTATTGAAAACAAATATTTAATTAATTATTTTTATACAATTGCCAAATAAGTGAAAAAATTGCAAAACAAATTCTCTGGCATAGATTGACAAAAAGTTTGTTTACTCTGTAATCTCACTTAATCTTGAATGAAGTAACTTGAAATCAATTTTTGAGGTTTAAATAAAATTTTAAACACATTTTTGTTTAACTGATATATATATATATATTTTCACTTTCTACATAAAGTTAAATAGGAAATCAAATTATTTAAGTATTAAGTGATTAAATGGGTAGCATGGAGCCTTTAAAATGAACCACTCCAGTAAATCATTGAAATGAATTTTATTAAATTCAGCACTTATATAAATGAAAATTACAGGTTCTTGATTTACTGAAACTGCACAACAAGAAATATAAAGGGGTCATTCAACTTTTGAATATTTGACAGTCAAGAAAGTGTCAAGCATTTAAGTATAGTTCATGATTTTCAATAGATTACGGTATCAACATTTCCCCTTCGAAGATAGAAAGGAGAAAGGTGTTCAGCTTTTGTCTGACCCTGCATGGAAAGTTACGGATTAAGAAGTCGGTCAATCACCTTCGAAAAATACGAGAATGGATTCAAAGTTCGTCTTTGTTCAAACAATATTCAATAAGGTTTTCGTTCTCTTTCCAAAGTTGTTTCACGCAACAACTTCACGGTATTTCAGGACGGGCGTCTCTGCCAGATGATTTAATAATCATCTAAATATAAAATCCTTTCTTGGCCTAATGAGTCCGTCCTTTAAGATCGAGAGGAAAACTGCGTTCCCCCACGAGTATCAAACCTACTTATCACTTCACTCTCAGCTAACTTTTTCTTTCCTCATCCTCCAAGATCTCTCTCGAAACAATCGCATTCTCAATAGCCACTAAAATGTCTTTCAGATGTCGTCAGAGTAAAAGTCTTTCATGATAGGTATAGAAGGGATTTCACCATAATATCACTTTCGAGTCTGAGTTTGCCCCCCATTCCTATGTTCACAGAATGTTTGGTTTGATCACAGAGATTCCTTTCCACACTGCCTATTCATCTCGCTGTCTCCAAACCTTCAAGTAACAAGATTGGTGATGATCGAGAGAAACTTTTGTAGTTACCCGGCAGCTTAGTGGACTTAGCTTTATTTTAGAAGAAAATCCTAAACACATGGGAACTTCCTATACCTGGCTTTTAGACTTCGCTAGCAGGGGTTTTGGGTGAGACATAGTGAATTTCTCACAACACTTTTAGCATCAGATTCTATCCATTTTGTCAAATCAGGATGAAATTCTTTATCACACCAGTCACAGTTAAATACAGATTGCTTTGACTATTTTAATACAAATAATAAATATTCAATACATTAACCTAACAAATGTCAGTTCGCAAATAAAGATAAGTAAGCAGAGTGAAACACCTAATCAATCCTAAGACATTCTGTGCAAAGCTTCAGTAAAAAGGAAAGATCACCACTTACCATACCACACTTGAGTAGAGGTGGGGGAGAGAAAAAAATGCCGTTTGTGCTCATTTCTTAGGTAAATTTTTGTATAGAAAAAACCCCCCCGCCATATTAAATAACTTGGTTGCTAATGACGAAATTTGTCAAGCCCTGATTGTGATAATACTTTAAAGTTTTTCTTAAATTACTTATAAACATATTAACATATTTTATTTTTACATTCAAAGTTTTAGAAAAACATGCATACTCTTTTTAATATTCCAATTCTGTACTGAAGCTTGTCATTTTCAGTGATTAATGCTGTAACATGAGGAGGAAGATCTCCATTTAGTCCTGATAATTTTTCTATATTATTGACTTCTTCAGAAATAGAGGCATAAGCTTGTTCCTAAGAAAATAAATCACACATGCATAAAACAGAGATAATTCAAGCCTACGAAGAAACAGTGTCTCACAGAGAAAGAATAATTTTTATTTGTGTGCACATACAGAAACAAGAAAGGATAGCAATAAGCTTTCAAACATTGGATTGATACACAATTTATTTGAAAAATATATTATAAATAGTATAAGTCTGAATATTAAAGCTACCAAATAATATAATCTTTATTTATTTATTTATATTTATTTTTTAATATTTGTAAAATTACTCCGCCCTTTCCTTTCTTTGCACATATTATCTTCTAATTATTGTTATAACCACTTTGTATTAACCCTTAGGAAAGAAAAAAAAAAAAAAATCTATATTATTAATGTTCGGAAACGTCTGTGTCACGTAAAACTCTGCAACCGTAGCGAGTAGCAAAGCGCTTTTTGTTTAAAAAAATTCAGAAAAATCCTGGGATTGGTGATACTTAGTATCGAAGAAATCGAACCCTAATTAAGAACATTATTAATTAAAAACCTCATCAAAATTAGCAAAACAAGGAACAGTTTTATCGAAACCCGAAATGAAAATTTCCGTTTTGTTAATCCCAGACGTGGATATTGTTTGTATTTCATGTATCATCGAATTTTTAAAAAAAACTACTGGAGGTATCAATTCAAAAATCAGAGTACACATGCAACCAATATTTGTTGTTCCAAAAATTCAATTTTTTTGAAATTCGGACCGTAACTTTTCTTTATTTCGGCCAAAAACTGACCAGACTTCCAATACTGACCCAGACAGGAAAGAGGGTTGCCGTAAATGTTGCGGGGTTGACACATACGAGATCAAATCGCTCCACTCGCTTTTCGAAACAAGTAGAAATAATTACTCTACGACCACAAAAATTTGCAAACATGTGTAAAAAAAAAAAATCGCAAATTCAACAAAAAAAATTTCATAAAAATCGACCAGTAACTTTTAAAGATATCAATTAAAACTCATTAATGAAACGGAAAATGAATTTATTTCTATTCCAAAAAGACACCCTGCTTTTTTATTTCAACACTCAACAGAGACAATTCGTCTGCAAATAATTTATTTCTGAAAGAGATAAAATCATGCATTTGAAAATGATTGCAGTTTTTATACGCTATATAAAATTTTCAAAATTTTTGAATCTGAAATATATGCATCCTTCTTCAGAGTGGGCTGACGTTTCAAATATTAAAAAAATTTTCGAATTTGGACCATAATTTTTTATTTTAGCAAAATTCTGATTTTTGTATAGGAGAAAAAAAAAAGCTAAAGAATTTGCTATTTCTTTTCAAAATATCTCCCGTCGTATGGGTCCCATCGTGACGCGGTTTGGTTCATTTGACTCAACATCGATAGAGCTTACCGATTTTAGTTCCAAGTTTCCACACTAGGGGGCGCTTTCCTATCTCTGTTTTTATTGAGAGCTTACCTATTTTAGTTAGTTTTTCACCACCGGGGGGCGCTTGCCTATGTCTGGTTCTATGGGCCCGATTACGACGGGATTTCGATAGCTTTACAGATTTCGGTTATGTTCGTATAGGAGAGATTGCGCCTCTGGCAGCAGAAGATGGAACTAATGGACTTTGCAGTGCGTGCGCAGCACGCCTGCTATATGGTGACACAGGCAGCGGAGCCACATGCCCGAGGTTCGCATAGGACAAATTGCGCCCCTGGCGGTGGAACTAATGGATTTTCATAGATTCGAGGCCTCGATGTAAATTAGGGGCCCGCTAGCGGGCGAAGCCAGCTAGTTACAGTATTAAGTAAAAGTAATTTTTATACATTAAAACAAGTCAGTTACCGTAAACTCGATAAGTTTTTAGTTATGTTAGGACACAGTGGCACATCTATGTGGTTACTTGCTTTCTTGTTCAGTTACAGTACCATTATATACTATATTTTCAGATATTTTAAAAGTATATCCAGAAGTCTGTCCATACTTTTCTTGCAGGGTTCTGTTTTTTGCAAATTGTTAAAACAGTTTTCATATTTATAAAAAATCTAGTCATAATTTTGTGAATTTGATATTATTAGAATCAGGTTCCTGTTTATACAGTAAAACCTTCATAACGAACATTCTCATATTATAACAAGCATCTCTAACAAACACTTTTTCAATCTCCAATAACTAATATATAAGTATTTTGTATGCTTTTTCTTCTAAATAACAGACAAATTTCATAGTCTCAAGGTGTCTGCTATTCAGAGATTTTACTTTGGATTTATAACAATAATGTACTTTATATATATATAAAAGCTAGATAATAGGTTTTTTTTAGTGACATCAGCTACTTTGTAACCAGTCCAATTTTATTTTAACATGATTAATTTAGTGAAGGGTTAGTTTTAAGAAAAAGAATTTTGTGAAGGATCCTGTTTTAAGATGAAAAAATTATAGTAAAGGGTACTTTAAAGGACACAAATTCTTTCTAGACAGATCACTGATATTGCAACACTATGAGAATTGTAGATTGTATGTTTAAGAATTCATTTTGAGAAAAAGCAAAGAAAACAATGACTTATTAGGTGCAGTTCTATCTGCAATATCAAATCTTTGACCACCAAAAACTTCAGTGAAAGAAAATTGCAGAGACAAAAACAAAACACAAAAACTTAATTTTAAATAACATTGTATATTTTGTACTCCCCTTTTATAGAAGCCTTGGCACTATTAAATGGTGATGCATTCTCTTAAGAAAATGAGATTTGTAGTCAAATAGAGATGTAAAATTTCCGGAAATTTTGAAGTAGTGGAAAAAAAAAAGTTTTTTTCTGGAAAAATTGATTTCTTACAAATGTTTCTCAAAAATAAGTTACATTTTCTTAAATGATATAAAATAATAAACATTTTTTTAATTTCTGCATACTAAACAAAATATTCTTTTTTTCACTTTACATGAATATATTACAAAAAAGGAAAAAAAAGTCAACTTTTAAAAGTTAGACTTTCAGTCCCAGAATTTTCACAGTAGCTTTTCTTGCTTAATTTAACACCATTGTTTGTAATATATCATGTCTCTGTTGAAATGATTTTTTATTTGCATTTGTTCAATTACCAGTACAGATAATACAGTAGAGTCCCGCTATTCCGAACTAATAGGGACCGAACACTGTTCGGTTTAGCGGGAATTCGGAATAGGCGTATTTCATTAATAATAATCAACATATTGGCTTGTTAAGGTATAAATTAAGTGCGGGGACATCTGCTAGTGTCAGCTCTATACAGCGTTGTGCGGCTCGTGGTGAACAGGTTCAGTGAAAGTGGGAAGGGCAGTGAACTTCGACGACTCATCACCCCATCCTACCTATCCCTCTCCTCCCGCGTTCCAAGAATTACTACCAGGGTTACTGCAATTCCGCTGCCACAGAGTATTGGCGTATAGATTTTGTGTTTTCGCCAATGTTGACAAATGATTTTGAAACTCGCCTCCTGGTCAATGTTTGCTCTAGCGAAGTTTGATTAACTGTGTGCGCTTATTGCAAATTTATTGTGAAAAATATTGGTTCCGTGAGTATTGAGTTACTACTTTACCGAGTCACTGTGTCTTTTTCATTTATGATCGTAGTCCTTGTCATCAACCATTAAACATGGCAAGTAAAAGAAGTCTCTCTACGTGTACTTTAAAAGAAAAACTTGAAGTGTTAAAAAGAATGGACAAGGAAGAAAGTGCTACTAAATTATCACTCGAATATGGTGTCGGAAAAGCAAAGATTAGTGACTGGAAAAAAATCGCCTTAAAATTGAGCAGTTTTGTTTTGCTTCAAGTGAAAATACTGTAGAAAGAAACGGCAATAAACGGCTGTGTCTTCATATGAAAAATTGGACCAGATCATATTCTTGTGGTTCACTCAAGAAAGACAGAAAGGAATTTCCATTTCTGGTCCTTTGATAAAAGAAAAGGTGCTTCAACTGAACAAGCTTATGGATGGTAACCCATGATTTTCAACTAGCTGTGGTTTTTTGGATAGTTGGAAGAAAAGACACGGAATTAGACAGCCTTCGATTGCTGGGAAGAAGCTGTCAGCTGACAACGAAGCAGCTGTGAAATACATGAAAGAATTTAAAGACCTTGTTTCTTCCCAAAACACCGACGCAAGTTTACAACGCGGATGAAACCGGACTGAATTTTAACCGTTCTTTGCATGAGTTTTTCTTTAACAATTGTGTTTTTTTATACATATATTAAATATTAGACACCAGAAATTTTAAGATAGATTTTTAACTTAGTTCAGCAACATAGTTCACGGGAAATTTACTGGATTAATATTTCTATATAAATATAGTGGTGGCGAAGATTTATTTATTAAAAGTTAAATAAACAGTGATAGAAATTTACATCACTATGCAATTAAGGGTTAAGGCTTTGCCTATCAAAAATCTTGCTTCGCAAGAAGAGAAATCTACCCCAGGGTTTAAAATAGACAAACAGCGTCTGTCTTAGCTTGCAGCAATACCTCGGCAACAAATAAACTTAAACTGATGGTAATAGGCAAATCAGTGAAACCACGAGTGTTCAAAAACATTAACATCAACTAATTTCCTGTGTATTATAAACATAAAAAAGCTTGGATGGAACGCGATTTGTTGAAGGGATGGCTCGAGCACCAATTTGTCCCTAAAGTGACTACGTTCAGTAGAGAAAATGGATTGCATAATCGTGCTCTGCGCATTATAGACAATGCTGCATCCCACTCAGAAGAAACGGAACTTTTTTGTGGAGACATCAAAGCAGTTTTTATGTCATCGAATGTTACCTTAATTCTTCAGCCTATGGACCAGGGTGTGTTGCAGACCTTTAAACAAAAATACAGAAAAATGCTGCTTCACACCTTACTTGAAGAAGAGGATGAAAATGAACTCACAATTCTACAAAAACTTAAGAAAATTACAATAAAAGATGCAATTTACTGGGTGGCTAAAGCATGGGATAACACCACTAAAGGCGCAATACAAAAATCATGGAAAAATCTGTGGCCTACATTGGAATTTGTTGAAACAACTTTTACACCAGTGAAAGACTCACCTTCTGCCACTAGTCAAGAAAATCCCTGGCTGTGAAGAGGCAGAAGAAAGCTGTGTTGGACTGCTGTTGACGACAATGGCCACCAGGAGTACGGAGACGAAGACATCGTAGTAGCAATGGTGCACGACTCATCAGCTGAGATCGACTCGGAGGTGAACGCTCAAACTGAACTCGTATCACACACAGACGCGGTAAAAGCTCTTGACCTCGCCTTACGCTACGTCGAACAACACGTTTCATCAACATCAAATGACGTTATGTTCATGCGACGATGGCAGAACATTGCATCCTCAAGTTGATTCAGTGCTCTTCGTCAGAAAAAAATCACCGACTTTACTTCTTAAGTGCATGTAAATTAGTTAATTTTTGTATTTAGCAGTGATTAAAAATGATTCTACAGAAATGTATAAATAGAGCCGCCATGTACCGTAAGTAACCAGCTTTCATTCAAGTTTGGTTTCAAGCGTTTTCATCAAGCTTAGATTCTATGTAGGTCTTTATTTAACTTCTTTGTATAACATTAAATGTATGTTTTTCGAATGTCATTTTAATTTTTCCTGTTTTTAAGTTTGAAAAATCAGTATTGTTTCTGAACTCTGTTCGGAATAGGTGGATTTTCGGAATAGCGGGACTATACTGTAATAATAATGAAAAAAAAATTACAAAAAAAAAATCTTATGAGTTTCAACCAGTATCACTGCAGTTTGAAAGCAAATTTAAATCCCCTCTACATAGTATTGCTTTATATATAAATGACGCTATTTTAAAGAAACAAATTATTGTAGTTGTAACATTATAAATATTATTATTTTTATATCTTCAATTGATTAAAAATTGATAATTTACAATATTACAATTTTATTGTCGTACGACTAGAATTTTCATTTATTGTGTATTTAGTTTTGGTATAGCTTTCCAGTCTAAACCTAAATCAACTCTATGTTTTGGTTTTAGTTTAGGTTTTAGATTATTAATATGAAAGTAATATATATATATGTATGTATATTTCTTTAATGAAATTTATAAACAGGTGGATTTTTTAATACTTCGAAATATTTAGTTGAAAACAATTTTTATCAGAAAATTTACATTTTCTTTGCAAAGTTTATTTGTATGCATTTATATTAAAAAAAAAAAAAAAATAGTTAGACAAGTCTTAAAATCTATATTTAAGGAAAAGGAAGAGAAGCTTAGCTTGTGAACTTTGAACTAAAAGAAAAACCTTTCCAAAGTACATTGTTTTCAGAACAAGTAATTATGACAATTAATGCCAATAAATGGTGGAGAAGTGTCGCAAAGTCATGTGAAATTTCCAAATAATTTTGTAGGTTAATAGCACACCTGCAAGCATGCTCAGCCATTAGTGCTGCAATCGAGAGAATATTTTCCAACTTCTCTTTTGTCCACTCAAAAATTCGAAATATGTTGACAATAAGTAATGTTTCCAAACTTGTTTTTTGTTATGCAGGGTTCCCAGCAAAATATGTCTGGCAATTTCCCTGACTTTCCATGATTTTCCCTGACCAAATGGGCATACACAAAATCTGCTTTAAATAACACAAAATAACAAGCAGCATAAAAAAAAAACAAACAGGGTTCATACTCTCTTCCCAGGAGAAAATTCAATTGCCTTTCAAGAAAACTGCAAAATGAAATTCTATAAAATACTATAATGCAAAAGACATCTTTGCCATTTTTCAAATGAATGCCATACAACAAAGCCTAGAATGTGAAATGTTATGAAAAAGTCTCAAAAATGTAGAAAACTTTTGTCCATATTATGGTTTTTTAACAGACTTTAAAAAAAGGAGGTTATCAATTTGACCCGTATGTATGTGTTTTGGTGTTGTTTATACATAACTCTCGTAAATGTGCATCGATTTTGATTATTTTTCTTTTGTTTAAAAAAGTAAGGTTCCCAGGTGGTCACATTTCAATTTCATCAAAATCTGATCATTAGAACAAATTGTTTCAAATTTTTATTCAAATTTCTATTAAAATTATCTGCATTGCATTTGAAGGAATTTTTCAATCTTGAAACCGCCAAGAGATTTTTCACAGGCGCCATGTAGCGAGAAATATAGTAACACTTTCCTGAAAAAAAAATTATTTCAAATTCAATTTTTTTTTCCCCAGACCTTTCCATGACTTTTTGGGAAATATTTGTAAATTCTCTGACTTTTCCTATATATTTTTTAATTTCCATGACTTTCCCCGAATACTTTGAAATTCCCTCAATTTCCAGATTTTCCATGTCGCTGGGAACCCTGTTATGGAATGCTGAAAAAGAATTATTTTGTAATGATGATGGTGATGAAAGTGCCGCTAAATGTTGAATGTGTAATTTTTTATGCTATTGTTATTAAAATATTTAATTTTTTAAAAGAAATTTAAGATTTCACTTATTTGAACACAATATATTAATACATGTACTTACTACTATTGCTTATATTTTGCATCTCTGAATTATTGCATTATGCTGATTGATAGGTTGATACATCTTATTTTAAAATTAGAAGTATTTATAATTTCTGTAGATTTTGCAATATTATCAATTTATTGCAGCATAAAAATCAGACTAACAATGGTTTTTTTTTAAATTGAAGAATTTTTTTTTAATGATGAAATTAATAATTTCTCAGTAATTAAGATGAGTATATTAAGTTATCATCATAATGCATTGTACTACTATTCTGTGATTGTTAATTTAAGATAAGTAAAAGAAATGAAACGTGCATTTATATGTAAAAAATCAGTTTTTGCCATTTTTGCTGGCAAAAACTGGTAAAAACCTACTTTTACCAGGACTGTTTTTACCGTGGTTTTTTCCACCTGAGGCAAAAACTTGCCAACCCTGCTGGCCAGCAGGTTGATTTTATTAATAGCCAGTAGGGATGCACCGAATATTCGGTATTCGGCCACATCACCGAATATCAAACTATTCGGTCTGACGAATATTCGGCTTGGCCGAATTTTAAACTATTTGGCCTGCTAAATATTCGGTTTGGCCGAATATTGAAACATTCGACCAAACCGAATACTTAAAAAACTTTTAACTAAATATTTTTAAAAATCCACAAATTCTACTTTTAACAGTCAATTAATAAAGATATTAAAAATAATTAGAATCATATTTCAATGAAAGAGAATGCTTTTACATTATTTATTTGCTGTTTGAAAAGTGCCACTTAAGAAAATAAACCATTAATGATGACCTTCATAGTAATTAAAAATGTACAAATAAATGAAAGTTCTTGAATATTGTCTAGTAAATAATCTGTTTCTTGCTTTTTCGCAAACATCATGTGTGACGCTTCTTCGTTAGTTAGTGTATATCTTTATATGTCTTATAATTATTTATTAACATTTCGTTTCTTTAACACACATCATTTATTAACTACATTACACAGAAACAAACACTTAACAATAAACATAAATTTATCCAAACAACATTTTATCCCAGTTCTAAAGTTTCTGCCGTTGCCAAAACACAGCAGATAAAAGTTGGCTATCATGCGTTGCCATTTTAGTGTAATAGTTTTATTTTAATACACGACAGTTTCCTCCCCTTTCAAATTAACAGCACAATCTTTTTGGAGGTTTCCGGATCCTTTTAGATCGTCTTAGATGCACTGGATTTTGGACAACTTGGGGTGTGCTAACTGGAGGAGGTGTGACTGTTGGCAGTGATGGAGGCATATCTTTGGCGATATCCTCGGAGGTCGTAGGTGGCTCAGTCGATGCTGCATCTGTCTCCGTTGATGTCGTTGTTGGATCAGATGGCACGTTCATATTTGTTACTCTTGGTCTATACTGAACATCATTGTCCACTTCTTCACCTGCTGATCGAATTTGATCAACATGTCGTCTAACCAAATTGCCTTGAACATTTATGGTATAATGTAATTCACCATCTCGGCTGATGATACGACCGAATTTCCATTTTGAATTAGCTGCAGTGTAATCTCGTACAACTACTTTTTCACCCACTTCAAAATACCGATCATTGAAATATATATCCTTCCTAATTGTATTCTGAATTCTTTCTTTAGTATTAGGAATTAAGAGGTCAATTCTCGTACGAATCTCTCTTTTTAAGAACATACTTGCTGGAGACTGCATTGTAGTCATATTCGGTGATTTCCGATATTGTAACAGAAAGCAGTTGATTTTTTGGTTGATACTACCAGGGTAGTTTTGCATTGCTGGAGGGCTTGAAAGGTGCACTCGTTTTATGAAAAACTCCATTATTTTGCATAAATTCTTGGAACTCATATGAGGAAAACTGTGGTCCGTTGTCACTGACTAACATGACTGGTAATCCAAAACGAGCAAAACAATCTCTTAGACATTCTACTGTTTTCAAGGCAGTTGTCGATTTCATAGGATAGACTTCGAGCCATTTAGAGTGTGCATCTACAATTAATAAAAACATATGCTCAAAAATTGGCCCTGCAAAATCAACATGAATCCTTTCCCATGGAAAACTTGGATACTCCCAATGGTGTGTTTTAGATTTTGGAGGATAATCTTTAATCCTAGAACAATCTGTACAATTTTTAACAACATCTTCGATGTTTTTCCAATTGACATAGGATCTGGCTATTGCCTTCATTTTAACAACTCCTAAATGTCCTTGATGAAGTTCTTCCAAAACTTTTTTATGGTATTTTTTAGGTACACAGACTCTTTGGCCGTACATAATGCAACCATCCTGGAGAGTATATTAGACTTCCTTCCCTTTTAGAGAAGTTCCCTTTTTTAAAGCATTTAGCAAGGGTGCCAAATCTTCGTCATTTGCAGTTGCTTTGGCTAAATCTCTTGCTGTTATTGGAAGTGTTTCAATTTGGGAAAGTTGGAAAACTGAAACGTCATCCTTTAATTCTAAATCTTCAGACCTTAAGGGTAATCGTGAAAGACAATCTGCATTACCATGATCCTTAGTATTCCGATAAATTATGTCGAACTGATAAGACTGTAGTACTAGAGCATAATGCAAAAGTCTTGTAGCAGACAAAACTGGAAGACCCTTTTTGCAAGCAAAAATTGCCACAAGTGGTTTGTGATCTGTAATGAGAGTGAATCGATTTCCTTTTAGGTAAAGATAAAACTTTTTCACAGCCCAGACTAGAGCTAGAGCTTCTTTATCAATCTGTGAATAGCGTTGTTCAGTTAGTGAAAGTGTTCTTGAAGCAAATGCAATAGGCCTCTCGGAACCATCTGGAAATTTGTGGGAGAGCACTGCCCCCAAACTGACTGGAGATGCATCAGCTGCAAGGAAAATAGGAAGTTTTGGATCATAGTGTGCTAATACTCTATCTGAACAGATTTCATCTTTTATGTTTTGAATTGCTTCTTGACACTTTTTATCCCAAATCCATGGAACACCTTTTTTGTCAAGTTGTGTAATGGATATGCTAAAGTAGCAAGTTTGTTTGAGAATCTCGAATAAAAGTTAACTAATCCCATAAAAGACTGAATTTCTTGAACGTTCTTAGGAATTTTAGCATTCTTAATTGCAGCAATCTTTTCATCTGTTTTAGATAATCCTTGTGCATTTATCTTATATCCCAAAAATTCAATTTCATTCTGGAAAAATTTGCATTTATCTTTATTTATTCTCAATCCATGTTGACGACATCTATCGAAAAATTTCCGTAATCTTGACAAATGTGTCTGTAAATCTGGTGCTGCGATCCGTGCATCATCATAAAATACTTCTACTCCTTCTAAATCATGCAATACACTTTCTATATATTTCTGCCATATAGCAGGTGCTGAGTTAATTCCAAACATTAGTCTTGTGCATTCATAAAGTCCTTTATGAGTATTAATCGTTAATAATTTTTGACTGTCAGGGTGAACCTTCATTTGTAAATAAGCTTGACTAAAGTCAATCTTTGAAAATATCTTACCATCATTCAGTGAAGCAAAAATTTCTTCTGTTTTTGGAAGAGGATGTCTTTGAATTTTTAGATTTTTGTTAAGAGTGACAGAATAATCAGCACATAGTCGAATTTTCCCATTTGCTTTAACTACTGGTACAATTGGAGTCGCCCAATCTGAAATATTCGACTTTTTGATAACTCCGTCTTTCTCAAGTCGTTCTAATTCCTCTTCAACACGCTTTTTCATTGCAAACGGTAATGGTCTCGGTCTGCAAAAAACTTGAACGGCATCCGGTTTTAACTCAAGACTGCATTCATAATTTTTTATTTCGCCCAATTTTTCATCAAATATGTCTGCGTATTCTTCTAACAGTTTTGTAAGATTTCCCTGATTTACAACTGTAAGAGCTTTAATCCTTACCCAATCTAAATTGATTTTATACAGCCATTCTCGACCCAAGATAGTGTCTAAGTCTTCTTTAACAATATATAAATTTAAGTACTCTGTTTGATTCTTATATTTTACTTTAACTGTTGAGTAACCCAGGGGTTTAAGAGTTTCACCATTATAGGTCTTAAATTTCAAGTCTGTAGAACATATTTTTTTCTTCGAAATATCTTTAAATCTCTTTAAACTCATTACTGATACTGTACCGCCTGTATTGACTTCCATTTCAACCGATTTACCTTCAATTTCAACAGTTACTATTATGGGAGGTCTTTTAGGAAATTCTTCTTTCATGCAAACGCTCTCTACTTCTAAACTATGAAGTGGAATTGAATTTTGAACTTCTGAATCATTTACATGAAACTGTTTTTGCTTCACCATTTTGTTTGGTTTAGCCTCCTTAGAATAATAACAAGCTCGTTCAATGTGGCCAATACGCTGGCAAACTCTACATTTACTTGCTTTAAACTTACAGTTAAATTTATTATGATTTTATCCATTACATCTAGAACAATGTACTATGTTATTTTTCTTTTGTGTGTTCTTAGGTTGTGGTGTTATATTTTTTCCCTTATATACACCAACGGCTTTAATTCCTTGTGGCTTACCAATTATATCATTAACTCCTTTATTAGCTCGTTCCATTGCTAAAGCGATCTTAACTGTTTTATCGAGATCGATATCGTCTTCTTCAAATAGCCGATCTAGGATTGCCCTATCTCGTAAACCACTAACGAAAACATCTCTCAACATAGTATTCAACATAAGTTGAGTGTATTTGCAAGGAATTGCTAAAGAGCGAAGTTCAGCAAGATAAGAACTAACGCTTTCCCCTTCATGTTGTTTCCTGTTTAAAAACGTGTGTCTACTAGGTATTATTAATGGTTTCGGATTCAAATGTTCTTGCAAAATTTGTTTAAGCGCTTCATATTCCTGATCACTGGGATTTTGTGGAGCAAGAAGATTTTTTAACAAGTTATATAGCTTTGCAGATAAACTTGATATTAGTGTTTTTGCGCGTTTTTCCTTAGGAACATTTTGTATATCTAGAAAGGCTTCAAACTTATCCATGAAGGTATCAAAACTTTCTAGTGATTCATCATATTTCTCAAATTGTACTCCAGAAACCTTATTATTCTTTAGGGTGCTATCCCCCTTTAGCGCATCCATTAACGCCTTATTTTGTTTAATTAATTCTTCAACTAATTGTTCCATTTTAATAGAATAAGATTTTCTTACCTTGTTCCAATCTTCCGAAATTGAAGTAGTAATCTAAAGTAGCAAGATTACAAAACTAGAAGCATCAACGTTTAACTCGTCGCCAGTGTGACGCTTCTTCGTTAGTTAGTGTATATCTTTATATGTCTTATAATTATTTATTAACGTTTCGTTTCTTTAACACACATCATTTATTAACTACATTACACAGAAATGTTGTGTCTTACTACTCTCATTCTCATTAAACTTGCACACAACACAAGATAACTAATTTATCTAGATTAAACCTTTTTACTCAATTACTTAATTAAATTACTACTGCAAGAGAATTATGCCCTTTTAACAATTACTTTTAAAACCTTGTTCTTATTTACTCAAATTCTGAATTTACTTGATTATTTTACATTATAGATTTTGACTATTTAGATTGACATTTACATTTAAATAAAATAAATTATATTGGCCCACAATTACAAAATAAGTTAATCACTAAATAAAATTATATGGAAGTGTGTTGTGTTCTTGCTCCCATAATTAAGTTATATAAAAACCAACAATAACTCCAAGTGCGTGGTCAAAGTGAATCATGTCTTAATAAAATCTTAACTCATTTGTAAATTCTTCTCTCTAAATAAAAGTTAATCTTCCTCTCTTCTATCATTCAAAAATACTAAGAAATGAGACAATCTTAGTTCCATAATTACAAATTCAAAGCAATTCAACAAAACAATTTGAAAGTTAAATTCACCTGAAAATTCAATCCAAAAAATGTAAATTAAACTCCAACGAACTTCAATGGTCTCATTTCATTAGCAAAAATTAAATTTAAATCTCCATTATTAATCTTCTTCTTCCTGAAATAAATCTTAATCTGAAAAATAAAAATGTATTCTCCTGAAACATAACGCGATGGAACTAGTTGATTCAAAAATGTATATCAAAAGGTAAATCTCCAATTTCTTATCAATTCAACATATCAAAATATCTCTTAATTCTCCATCATTAATAAAATCCAATTTACCTCAACTCCGTTTCAAAACATATACATTATCCCCATATCAACCAGTTCCAACGGTTATTCACTAAAACCTGAATTAATGAATACAGACAACTTCTACATTAAAAATCACGCGAGAAATAATTAAAATTAAACTGCACTAAATTTACATCCTTATTATTAAAAATTATTACTTAAAAGTTAACAAGCATTAGACTTTACATAAGCTGTCTGTATTCCCCTAATTCCAAATAAATTCATATCTTCTAAAGCTGAAATAAAATAAATAGAAAGAGATGCACTGCAAGGTAAATGAACACAAATCCATAATTGTAATTAAATTTTGTTTATTGTGATAAACATATATAATTAAGTATAGCTTTGCCTTCAGAATTAATTAAAGAAAATTCTCTTTTCAACACAAAATTCAACAATACATAATCGTGTGAAACATTCTGTATTTCCAACACAAATTTCGACATACATAGTCGTGTGAAACATTTCAATTATTCATTTAATATTTTACTATATAATTCGGAGCTGCTGGTTTAGTTTTAAAAAATTAATTAACCATATTTTAAATTAATTTAAACCAAGCATAATGCTTGAAGATAGATTGAAGTTTAAATGAACATAAAAAAAATATTAGGAAGCATGCAGAGAAAATTAAAGAAAAGACAGGAAAGACTAGAACTTATCATTTTGTGGCCCTTGGCCACTCAGTACTGGCAGATAAATCTGAGACCTTCTCAGTTCTACTCCATCTCTGCTGCCGTCAGAATCAAGAATATATCCCTCTCGCTCTTGCTTTCAAGAACTCGCCACTCAACTTCTCTTGTGCTTGTTCACTTACTTTTGATCTCTATGCACGCAGGATAAATAGTTACATGAACGTCTTGAAGAAAAATCTTAATTAAGATGAGCTATTGTGAAAAATGTTCTTAATCTGAGCAATAGAGCATCAGATTCTAAATTGCATTTAATCATTTTCCTTACTTAAATTCATTTAAGGTTTATGATTAAAAATGCATATGTATCTCTGCGCCCATGTGTTAAACTCATCATCCGGAAATATGTGACGTCAAAGATCACGTGGGGACGCTAAAGGGGTATTCACTCTTTGATGACTTTACCAGAAGACTTGCTCCGGTCCGGTGTTCGCTGATGATATTGTAAACAAGGGGAAAGAGAGAGAGAAAAACAGAATTTTCACCACATGCAAAAGTAAATGGATTATCATTTATATTTAATTTAACCAGCAGCCTCCACAAAAGCCTTCTTAAAATACCAGCAACTCCTTTCAATTTAATATTTAAATTATAACCACATATTTAAAAATATATCTGTGAATAATGGTGCAATATGATCGTTACAAAAATAAACATTTTCAAAATTAACGTTAAACAAGTTGAAGTGCGCTCTAATCAACCGATTAAAGGCCAATTCCAAAAACATTATGTTAATAAACAATCATTCAGCCCAAATAATACAAATCTATAATTAAACCAATATTTATTTAGAAACTATTGAACTTAGTGGACAGTGTGAGAATTAAATAAAATTCTGTGCCAGAAGAATATAATTAAAAATAAACAACTTTAGCTATTAAATCAACCTGCAACCCATAACTGCAATATTAACTTTAACTATGAAAAACAACAATTAGTATTAAAATAAACAAAACATCCCATAATTACACAATATTATAAAGGTTAATAATTAGACAATTTTGAAATAAAATAATTTAATAAATATTTAAATTTAAGTTGTGTTAGCGACACAACAGAAACAAACACTTAACAATAAACATAAATTTATCCAAACAACATTTTATCCCAGTTCTAAAGTTTCTGCCATTGCCAAAACACAGCAGATAAAAGTTGGCTATCATGCGTTGCCATTTTAGTGTAAGTTTTATTTTAATACATGACATCATGTTTCTAAACAAAACAGAAAAAAGCTTTCACAAGTGATAATAGACATCAAGACAGACAATTTTTGTCCAGAAAACTAGAATTGCAACACATTTATTCAATCAAAAATGAAGTGCATCTCACTCCAGGTCAAATTTGAATTTTTGTTTGTTACTTTAATAATATTGAAGATATTGTAACTATATTTTCAACATAGTTACTTTGATTTCTGTGAATTACGAGAAGTACTAGATGCTACCATTCATATCTAAAAAACACTGAGCTAGATATTCCTTTATTCAGAGTGCAGCTGACAGTACTACTTATGCTGTGTCACTGGCCAAAATTCAGCCACTTCCAATAATATATTTGCTACAAGCAAAATTAATACGATGCAAACCTCACTAAAATATTTTCATTGTTGTTAAAGTTGTGAACAGAAATTCAGTTTCAGCTTGCGGTGACATGTGCTTTTGATTGAATGTATTGTATTTTTGATGAAATAAGTGGATTGAGATGTTTCTTGCTCAAAAAATGTTTGCCTTGATCACACTATCTACGAAGAAAGTTTGTTCCAAGATGTATGGATACCCTGTATGTTTACAACCTCGGAATATGATCGCCTATTTTAGACACCTGCTCTCTGGTTTATTTAAAAACTTCCTTGGCAAATCAAAAGGAGCAGGAAAGTTATACTTGCTGATTATATTGTTGCATATCATATGAAAACCCATAAAAAGAGCTGTAAAATTATATCTTGTTCAACGGCCTAGCTTAATTAGATGAGCAGCAAACACTATTTTTAAACATGCTAATTGCACATTTTTTGGTCAAATCTGGCAACTTTAGTAACTCTGAAACCTGGCGATGACATATTAACTTAGTATTTGGGAATTTTCTGTATGTACTTGCCAACTCCTAGTATACCAAATTTCATCAAAATTGGAGATGGTAAGATAAAAAATGGGAACTGATGCTTTACACTCACGCATGGTTGTTTGGCGATTTTTTGGTTGGCGCGATTTTCAAGCCTGCGCCAAACCAATAACTTAATACAATTGGTAGGTTGCCATTAAAGTAAAAAATCCCCTAAATTTGGCGACTTTTTTCCTTTATTATTATTCCATAAATTATTAAAAAAATTATTGATTAAAAAAAAAAAAACTGTGCGTGAGTGTATGACATCATACCCAAAAAATGTTCATAAATTGTATTTATCTGACATGGAATGTGGGTTGCTCTTAATTAAACTATTTTCATATTTTCAAAAATGTCTATTGAAAAATTATCTACCGATGGCCACCTTTATTAGTGGCGACCACTGGCCACAGGATTACTAAATAAAATGGTATCTGCCACTGCCAATGTCAAATTTTCCTGCATGCCATCAATGATTTCTTGCCAGTCACAAACAGAATATGTTGATATTAATATAGTTAATTTTATATAAATACAAATACTAACAGAAAATTGGCCACTAATGAAATAATTTTGTTTTGCTCTTTATAGAGATCTATAAACAGAAAAAAGATCTGCTAACCAACAACATTTGTGCCCTCTCACATAAATTATTTAATCGCAGATTTTCAAAAAGTACATAAGAGTTTTATAAATTGATTGAAAAAAAAAATACTGGTGTAGTAATGTAATGCATCAACCCTAGTTAATGAATTAATTATAAAGAGGAATATAAATGCACTTTCCAATTAAATTAGGTACTTTTCGGTTAGCCGGGCGCCAGTGATATATGTGCATATATAAATACATATGTATATACATATATTTGTATGCATATACATACATATATGTATATATATGTGTATGTATATATATGTACATGTAGATATGTGTATATATGTGTGTGTGTATATATATCACTGGCGCCCGGTTAACCGAAAAGTACCTTAAATTATTTTGTCTATCTGCTGACCACATTTGTTGAGCCTTGGTAATATCTAAATGCCATAATCTTTTCACAAAATGTTATGATGTTAAATTCTACAAAAAAGTATAAAATCTACAAAATATTAGTTAATATTTCATAGTTCTTCCAGATAAAATACTTGAGATCGGAGGGGCACTGACAGAAATCTTGCCCAGGTTGCTACGGCTAATAAAGCTGTCTGTGGTCATGACAACTGATTTCTTGTTCCATTATGTTGCTCTTCAAGAAGTGATAAAAAATTATCTTCCATGTAATAACAGGGATCTGTTTAGAAAGAAATTGGGTCCTTTAAAGGACCCTTCAAAATTTTTTTTTTCATTTCAAAACAGGACCCTTCACAAAATTATTTGTCTTAAAAATAGGCTTTTTACAAAATTTTTAATCTTTAAACTGAATTTTTTTACAAATTTAATCATTTAAAAGTACAATCTGACACTGTCACTTTTACATATATAAAGAAAATGTGTATTTTACATCCATATATTTTCTTTAAAATGTATAAACAAAAACCTGAATATAATAATCATTTCAAATTCATAAAATTACGACTAGATTTTTCACAAATATGAAAAGCTGTTCACAATTTCACAAAAACAGGATCCTGTGAAAAAAATCTGGACAGACCCCTGAATAAGGAGCTTTAAATAAAAGGAAATTCTGTAACTTAGAAATGAACATTTTGAAGAAAGTTTGTTCTCAGCATTACATAAAATAAATTACCAAAACAAAACATGAACTTTATAACAAAAATCAACAAAGTTAAAAAAAAAAAAAGAAGAATCTGCCAAATGAAATGCCAAAATATAAATAGTAAACAAAGTATTTAGAATGTTAGAGAACTGATTATAATTACAAAAAACTATAGATTGACAACAAAATATTGATTACAATTATAAAAGAAAGTAAAGAAAAAAAAAAGCATTCTGTTCAATGATTAACATGTTGAATAAAAGGTTGAATCCTCGAATAAGCGAGGAAGTTGGCGATGTTGGGTTTGGCAAGGTGATAAATGATATTTTGTTGCTACCTGTTTGTGTCTTACATTTTTTCCACGCCTACGTTGTTTGATGTAGAAATTTGATTGGTTTACGAGTAAATTAAATCCCTTGGTCGGGTTGGTTGGTTTATTGTGTGCGGTAATGTTGGATTCCTAGAGTTCGGAGGTAGCTAGTACAACGCGTACGCATTTTTGCCGATCCCACCGAAGCTAGGGAAGAAAATACGGGCTTCTGATTGGTTGAATAATTTGAAGAGTATTTTGTTTTGATTCATTTTTGAGTTTACGTTTATTTAATCATAGTTTCTGTTTGAAAACCTTTTGGAAGATATATTTTAATAAATTTCCTTCGGATTTTACATGTTTATTAATAGATAAAAGAAAGATTTTCTGAAATTTAAAATTAAATGAAGTTAATGATGATGCTTCTGCTAAGGTAAGTTAAAAAGAGTTATGCAATATCTTTATTCCGTGATTAAATCTTGAAGGTAAAAAAAAAATGTTATCTACTTATTTCATTCCGATGTTTATAGCTATTAATATTTAAAATTTCAGCACGATTTGTATATGCATATAAACACAATAATCACATTTCCTTTTTATGGCGTCCATTTCGCGATGTTTATAAACTCAATTGTTCTGTATTACTTAAAAAAGATTATAATAAAAATAAATTGCCATTTCTTCTTATTATTATTATTTTAACATGATTCAACCAATCAACCGATTCAACCTATATTTTCTTTCGTATGCTAGCGTCAGTGGGATCGGCAAAAATGCAACGCGCACGTTGTTTGATGTGGAAATTTGATTGGTGTATGGGTAAATAAATCGTTTGGTGGGGTTGGTTGGTTTATTGTATGCCGTAATGTTGGATTTATAGAATACGCATGTAGTTAGAGATGCAGCATTTGAATCGTTTGACCACTGACGTTCGAAGTAGCACTTGTTTGGAGATTTTGTTTTCTGGTGCTTCGAAGTAACTTATGGTACAGTTCTACGCCCATTTGCTACAGAACTAATTTAAAGTGAAAGATATTCAAAAGGTATTTAGGGGTAAGTTTGAATTTTGTCCTCTTGAGTGAGTAGTTTGGTTTTTCAGGGTCAATTTTGTATATTTTTAAATATCGTTTCGTAAGCGTTCTATTTTAAGTGTCAGGATGCCTCGAAAATCTGTCTCAGGGAATGAATGGAATGATTTTCGTAGTGTTATAGAATTGAGTGGTAGGAGTAAAAAAGCTGTGATTGAATATTGTATGGGGAAAGGTTTGATTGCGAGCGAGTATGAATGTCCGAAATGTGGGAATGGTATGAAATTGTGTGAAAAGGATAATCTTGATGGATTTGAATGGCGGTGTGATAGAAGTGAGAAAGGGAAAAAGCATTGTGTAAGGCGGAGTGTAAGGCTTGGTAGTTGGTTTCAAGGGAGTAGAATGAGTATGATTGACGCTTTAATTGTTACGTATGCTTGGGTTAACGAATATGATCATAAACAGATTGTGGATTTGGCGCGAGTGAGTAAGCAAACGGCAACTGATTGGATGAGTTTTTGTAGAGAGGTGTGCAAGTCTGTGCGTGTGTTTGAAGATAGGGATTTGGGAGGTGTAGGTAAGGTTGTTGAGATAGATGAGAGTATGTTTCGGAAGAGAAAGTATAATAGAGGAAAGCATGTGGATAGTAAGTGGGTGTTTGGTGGTGTTGAGCGTGGAAGTAATGAGTGTTTTGTGGAAGTAGTGGAAGCTAGAACGAAAGAGATTTTGCTAGAGATTATTAAGAGGCGGATTTTACCGGGAACTGAGATTATTTCTGATTGTTGGCGGGCCTATAATTGTCTTTCTGATGAAGGTTATAAAAAGGCCTCCGTCAATCATAAATATTTTTTCAAGGACCCGGTTACTGGGGCGCACACGAACACGATAGAGGGTTTATGGAGCGAGATTAAACGCAACCTTTACGGAAAGCGGCAGGTAGCAGATTCAGAAGATGAAGTATCTCTTGATAGCTACCTTGCTGAATTCTTGTGGAGGAAGCGTCACAGAAGAGATCCTGGTCAACTGTTCGATTCATTCTTGAGGGCGATCATTCGAATTTACCCCCAAAGAGCGCGGGATGTGGTGGGGGAAGGCAATAATGTGAATTTAGATTCTGTTTCGCTGTTGGACGACAGCGGACATAATTTTCCTGTTGATTTGCTGTCGGATGACAGCGATGATGATATAAATAAACCAGGGCCTTCCACAAAGAAGACAAAATGGGAGAAATAAAAGTAAGTTAATTTTATTGATTTTATAAGATAAGAATTGTGTGTCGTGTATTTTATAAGTTGCTGTAGAGTTAGTTTCGTCCATCGAGTGATGTTTTTTTTTTTTTTTTTGTTAAAGTGTACAGGGTACATACACAGGTTACTGACCGCGGCTTGATTGAATTTCATGCATTCTAGAGATTGCTACACAGCGAGTTTCATGCGTCCAGTGATGTTTTTTTTCGGTTAATGTATGCGAAGCGTACATACACAGGTTACTGACCGCGGCTTGATTGAATTTCATACATTCTAGAGATTGCTACACAGCAAGTTTCATGCATCCAGTGATGTTTTTTTTCGGTTAATGTACGCGAAGCGTACATACACAGGTTACTGACCGCGGCTTGATTGAATTTCATGCATTCTAGAGATTGCTACACAGCGAGTTTCATGCATCCAGTGATGTTTTTTTTCGGTTAATGTACGCGAAGCGTACATACACAGGTTACTGACCGCGGCTTGAATGAATTTCATGCATTCTAGAGATTGCTACACAGCGAGTTTCATGCGTCCAGTGATGTTTTTTTCGGTTAATGTACGCGAAGCGTACATACACAGGTTACTGACCGCGGCTTGATTGAATTTCATGCATTCTAGAGATTGCTAGACAGCGAGTTTCATGCATCCAGTGATGTTTTTTTTTTCGGTTAATGTACGCGAAGCGTACATACACAGGTTACTGACCGCGGCTTGATTGAATTTCATGCATTCTAGAGATTGCTAGACAGCGAGTTTCATGCATCCAGTGATGTTTTTTTTTCGGTTAATGTACGCGAAGCGTACATACACAGGTTACTGACCGCGGCTTGAATGAATTTCATGCATTCTAGAGATTGCTACACAGCGAGTTTCATGCGTCCAGTGATGTTTTTTTTCGGTTAATGTACGCGAAGCGTACATACACAGGTTACTGACCGCGGCTTGATTGAATTTCATGCATTCTAGAGATTGCTAGACAGCGAGTTTCATGCATCCAGTGATGTTTTTTTTCGGTTAATGTACGCGAAGCGTACATACACAGGTTACTGACCGCGGCTTGATTGAATTTCATGCATTCTAGAGATTGCTAGACAGCGAGTTTCATGCATCCAGTGATGTTTTTTTTCGGTTAATGTACGCGAAGCGTACATACACAGGTTACTGACCGCGGCTTGAATGAATTCCATGCATTCTAGAGATTGCTACACAGCGAGTTTCATGCGTCCAGTGATGTTTTTTTAGGTTAATGTACGCGAAGCGTACATACACAGGTTACTGACCGCGGCTTGAATGAATTTCATACATTCTAGAGATTGCTACACAGCGAGTTTCATGCGTCCAGTGATGTTTTTTTCGGTTAATGGACGCGAAGCATAGTCAACCGCGTCTTGCATGTATGTATGCATTAGAAAAATGAGAAATATCGAAATTTTCCTCAATTATAAAGTGTGTGCTCTGATGGAGAGAATTGACTATTTACAGAGTTTTTATGAGAATTTCTTTGATGAAGTAAACGTTGATTTTATTCTGTTTTGTGACAATTTTCAAAGTTTAAGCTATATTTTACTAGAAATTTTTTAATTGTTAAAGGTAATAAATTATGAAACTTGATAAATATTTCAAAAAAATTCATAGAAAAAAAATAGATACAATTTGTAAAAATGGATACATCTGGAAGAAAAATGTTATAAATATGTAAAAAATGAAAAAAATTTATAAAAAAATGTAAAAATGGAAATATCCGGAGGAAAAAATAACCGAAATTGTGTAAAAATGAAGTATCCGGAGGAAAAAATAGCTAAAAATTTGTAAAAATTGAAAAATCTAGAGGGTAAAAGATAACTAAAAAATTTTTTAATGGAGAAATCTGGAGGGAAAAAAAAGTTTAAAATTCATAAAAAACGGAAAAATCCGGTGGAAAAAATAGTTTAAAATGGGAATATTCGGACGAAAACATAGCAAAAAAATTGTAAAATGGGAAAATATGGTGGCAAAAATAGCTAAAAATGTGTGAAAATTGTAAAATCTGGAGGAAAAGTAGCTAACAATTTGTAAAATTGGAAATATGATGAGGAAAGAATAGTTAAAAATTTATCAAAATAAAAAATACAGAAGAAAGAAAATTAAAAATATGGAAAAATCCGGAGGAAAAAAAATAGTTAAAAATGGTAAAATTCGGCGGAAAAAGTAGCTAAAAATTTGTAAAAATAAAAAGTCCATATGAAAAAAAATAGATAATTTATTTTTTAATTGAGAAATTTTGAGAAAAAATTGCTAAAAATTTTTAAAAATTGAAAAATTTGGAGGAAAAAGTACCTAAAAAATTGTTTAAATTGAAAAATTCGGACGAAAAAGTAGCTAAAAATTGAAAAATTCGGAGGAAAAAGTAGCTAAAAATTTCTAAAAGCGGAAAAATCCAGAGGAAAAAGTAGCTAAAATTTTTTAAAAGTGGAAAATCGGGAAGAAATAATAGCTAAAAATGTTAAAAAATGAACAAGTAAGGAAAAATATAGCTAAAAATTTATAAAAATGAAAAAAAAATGTAAAAACATAGCTAAATATTTATAAAAATGAAAAAAGAAAAACATCGTTAAATATTTATAAAAATGAAAAAAAAAAAAGTGGAAACATAGCTAAATATTTATAAAAATAAAAACATAGCTAAAATTTGGAAAAATGCAGAGGAAAAAGTAGCTAAAAATTTGTAAAAATGGAAAAATCCAGAGAAAAACTATTTAAAAATTTGTAAAAATGGATAACACAGATGAAAAATAGCTAAAAACTTGTAAAAACGAAAATTCCGGAAGAAAAAATAGGGTAGAACTTTTTTTAATGGAAAAATCCGGAGGAAAAAATTTGTAAAAATACAAATATCCGGAGGAATAAATAGTTAAAAATTTGTAAAAATAGAAAAATTCGGAGAGAAAAATTGCTCAAAATTTGTAAAAATGGAAAAATACGGAGGGAAAAATACCTAAATAGTGTTTTAAACGGAAACATCCGGCGGAAAAAATAGGCAAAAATGGAAAAATTCGAACGAAAAAATTGATAAAAGTTTATAAAAATTGAAATATCTGAAGGAAAATATCGGTAAAAGTTTGTAAAAATTGAAATATCTGAAGGAAAATGTTGGTTAAAGTACGTAAAAGTATGTAAAAATCAAAAAATGTGGCGGTAAAATTTACAATAACTTTGTAAATATTCTTAAAACTAAATAAAATCAACGCTACGTGCACGGTTTACTTTGTGAAAGAATTTGCTTGACGAAGTGTGTAAATAATAAGTCGTCTGCCGAAAAGCACGTGTTCTGATTGGGTAGAATTCGGAGGTTGCCGATTTCTCGGTTGGCGCGCGTCGATCCTTGGCGCGCATAAAAAAAATCGCCAAATCGGCTTACTCGCTTATTCGAGGATTCTGCCGAATAAAATTTTGTTCATGGGAAATTTAAATAGAAAACAAAATGATCATTAAAAAATAATAAAAATATTATGCAACACATTGTATAGATAAATGGAAAACGAACTTAAATAAAAACAAGTTAGAAAATTAGCTAAAATTCCAAAACTGAAAAAAGTAATGAAAACATTTCAAATTGAGTATCATGCATATTAAAAGTTTTTACCATGAAAAACTCACCAATTCTTTGATTTTTGTGGCTTCTTCCATCTTACTAAACACAGCTTCAATTTTCAGTTTAAAAGCATAAAATGATGAAATAAAACCCTCCAGCTAGCAGAAAAGCCGAAAAGCATGCCAGGCGCAACAACAAGCACACCAGTTTAACTGTTGCCGTTTTTGAAAAAAATTAAAAAAGTAATTTTAACTTTAGCATATTGAGTGGAATTTGATATTCTCTTCCTGAAACGGCAATAACTTAAATTTATTTGTTTATGTACATTTTATAATTAATTTTCACAACACGATATTTCATCTCTTTTTGTTCAGAATTGATTCATTCTTTCAAAAAAATCTACACGACAGCATGTATTCATTCATTGGATCCATTCCTTAAAAACTCATAATCGTTCTCAAAATATTTTCAATCTCCCTTGCCTTCAATCAAAATTGAACGTGGTAAAGGAGCTCTTTAACTAGGTTAGTTAACATTAGTGAGCTTTCCTTTTATGAGAAGTTTTTATTACATCAAATGTGACTTTCTTCTTTTTATTGATTTATTAGTTATATTAGGTGCACTTAATCCGAATAACTTTTTCCTAAGAATTAATAGTTTAGTTTTTCAAAACAGTGACTGACATGTAACATATTGTTTATCAAATTTCATCTGAATAAAATTAAAATTGTTGGAATGATTCATATTTAAAAAGTTGTTTGTATAATATCTTTCATTTAATATAAAGTTCTGATATATATATAATATTTGTAGTTGCATAAATAGAGAGGAAAGACTATTTATAAAAAACTAACAAAAATAATAATTTTCACCAGAAAAATGAATCTGCGGCAATGTTTCGTCCAGGTCTTGTTCTATGAATGCAAACATGAAATTTGTGCATTTTGAGGAGAAAGATTCAATTTTAGTAATTTTCTCAAACATGATAAGATGTAAATGTAATACACTTAGTACATTAAATTATTGAAAAAAATAATCATATGGTTGATTATTGGGTTAAAGTTCAATAAGCAGATATGTCGCCAACTTTGGCATCAAACAATAGCAGTGTTGGCAATAATTTGGTAGCGATTTCAAATTTAGCAAGAGTGTGGAAGCACTTATATCTATAGAAAATGTAGAACAGATGTCGCAGACGCATCGGAGTTGGCGCAAGTTTTGTTTTGCGCCATTTTGGCTAGAAAATCCCATTTTTAAATACATGTTAGACTAGACCTAGCGTGCAAAAACAGCATGTTAGTTTTATTTTATTATGAAACAGTTTATTTTATTATAAAACACACACAATCTGTATTATCAATTTTATAATAAAACACACACAATTTATTCAAAATATTGCCATTTTGGCACCAAAACAGAACTTTGGTGCATCTGTGACATCTGTACCAAAAATGTTTGCTTATTTACCGAATGTTTAGGAAACTATTTAAATTCATCAAATCAATAAATCATAGTACGAAAAATATCTGAAGCAAACAAACAAAAAATTATTTTCCTGTTTTAAAAGTTTTGTAATTTTTTTCATATCACACAGTAATTTGTCAAATAAGATATCATAACATAAATATATTGGTACTTCTCTATTATCCTGTCGACCAATTTTCATAACAAAACACTATCGTCAAACTGTAACGCCAAATAAACGGGAGAATGTTGCCATTGGAATATCAAAATAAATAAATAAAATACAAGAAAATATAAGATTTTTTTCAATGCTTTTTCTCTTTTAATATCATAGCACTGCCGTTTAAGGACACAACTGTTATTTTAATTAATGAAATAACTAATAAATCAGTAAAACATAATGAAAAATACAGTCAAATGTCGAATTAAAAACCACTTGATGACAAAACAAACACGTATAATGCTTCTGACATCAAGTAAATGGGACTGCATTTTTGGTGTTTAATCTTACAATTTGGCGATGGTTTTTTGTTATGAAAAGTGGTCGACGGGATAATAGAGAAGTACCATCTTTTCTTCACGAAATTAAAGAGTAAAAACAATCCAATTTTTAACACATTTTTATGAAATATGCTCCACAAGTTAGGGGTTATGAGTTCAAATATTGTAAACATTAATCTATAGGACAACCTAATATTTTTATTTATCCGTGTCATGTTACAATTCTTGACTTTTCAGCGGACGCACTTAAATTTTTTGCACGAACAGGCGCGTGACTTATAGTTTGCAAACAGTAATTACAATATGGCAAATGCAAGATATTTCAAAACAGTAATAAGAGATATGTTAGAAGAGTAGTTATTCAAATCAGTAATAAAATTTAATTTTAATTTTGATGCCAATAGTGAGAACAAAATGTAAGGAAAATCACGTTTGTCGTAAAATTTGCGACAGCGCACCTGCTGAAAGGTTAGACAAATTTATTTCATATTTCGGAATGTTCTAAAACTCTATGTTAAAAAACAATATTTGGCTTCAATTTGCTTACAGTCATGTTTCTGCCAATTTTTTTTTTTTTTTAAATACTAAGAAAAAGGTATTGTTTCGTTCTTTTTTTTAATTATTAACTATTCTGTGCTATTGAACTGTAGACAGTTCTGTACGCTATATTTTTATTTTACAACATTTACTGTCATGAACATCTCTATATATATTTCTCTTACGTGGTGCGAAAGAAAATAAAGCTGAATTTGAAGCTTGGCATTTGGCAACAACCATACCGTAGTTTCTAGAACGACGATTTTGAGTGGTTCGTTTTACGTTCACATGATCCATTTACCAAATCAAAATTCAGAGTAGGATCTGTGTTTAAACACAGCATGATCTTTCGGCGGATGTAGCTGTGTTTGGCGATGCATGTCATTGGTTAGTTTTAAGGTCACGTGATGCATTCAGCAAATCAGCTTTTTGATCAACACAACAGATTTACACACAGTAGAAAACGTGTTTACGTCTGAGAGAGATTGTATTTTTTACCTCGAACGAACTTTAGACGATTATTGTTGATTTATATTGAACTATCTTATTATCACATAGTGTTTTTGAAATTAATTTAAGCCATGCTGTATAATATTATAGGCACAATGAGTTTTAAATTAATTGTGTTTTTTTTCTCATAATGTTAAGATGATTTATGCCCATTGGTAGCATAAACTAAATGTATTTTTTATTGTGTTTTCAACAAAGCTCACAATTGCTTTTTTATACATTAAAGAAATTTGTGAATTTCATATGTTAAAATGATTTATGAAAGTACTCATTCTGGCTAGAGTTGATGCAAATAGCGACCAGCGAGCAAAGTAAGCTGGGATTGCATAGTGGTCCCAATGTGAGAATTGCATTACAATTCACGGAGGTTGAGGAGCTTTAGTGAGCAGGGGGTCGAGCATCCTAGTACACATAGATTTGTTTCACGCTGAATCAGTTGCTGTGATAATTTGAGAATGCTAACAGTAAACTTCCTAAAATGGCAGTAAAAATTTTTCAACAGTTTATGGGAAGAGAAAAATAAAGGAGCTCTCTGAATTTTTCTGGTTAGATGAGCTTTCAAGTTACTTGAATGCTGTATAACGAAGCTTTTACTGTATATAACATTAGGATACTTTTACGTTATTGTGGCAGATATTGGAGTGCATTTAGATATATTATAGTGATCTCGGTTCGAATGTTTTTTATGCATTTTAGAGACTGCTGCAAAATGAATTTCAGGCATCCAGTGATTTTCTTTTGGTTTAATGCATGGGCATGTCCGAATTAAGCGCTCATACATCAGTTAGTGATTGGGGTTTTAATACATTTCATGCATTTTAGAGACTGCTTTTTTGGTAGAAAATTTGGAGAAAAAATGAATTTGCAGTAAACTTCCTAAAATGGCAGTAAAAATTTTTCAACAGTTTATGAGAAGAGAAAAATAAAGGAGCTCTCTGAATTTTTCTGGTTAGTTGAGCTTTCAAGTTACTTGAATGCTGTATAACGGAGCTTTTACTGTATATAACATTAGGATACTTTTACGTTACTTTGGCAGATATAGGAGTGCATTTAGATATATTATAGTGATCTCGGTTGGAATGTTTTCTATGCATTTTAGAGACTGCTGCAAAATGAAAAATCCCTGATGGCTCGGCCTACAGGCACAGGTGGATTTCGAAGACGCAGACCATGGGACACCTATTTGCGATGATGTGGCAGTTGGGACCACCCACTTTGAAATATACCTCTGCCTGTAAACGGAGACAGCAGGGTTTTTTTTTTTTTTTTACCGTAAGAGCTGGTCCTATAAAAAACTTGTCAGTATAAAAGTTGTAGATAATATTAAGAAGATTTATAATAAATTTAAGCGGATTTGATATCATGGGAATTGATGAAGTTATGAATTTTTTTCTTCTGAAACGGCTATTTCCCCCCCCCCCCCCCCCCCTCCTTGGGGGCATTTTTAATGAAATCAAAAATCTGTCATACATAAATTTTTGGCCCTTTTCCTAGAAGCAATAATAACTTTAAACGGATTCGATATGTATAAAAATTAAGAAGTTTATGGTTTTTTTTCTGTTTTCACGTCTGCTTGTAGGCGGGGACAGCGGGGATTTTTTTGTTTGAAATTTTTTTTTGCCATAAGAGTTGGTCCTATAAAAAACTTGTAGATAATTTTAAGGAGATTTACAATAAATTTAAGTGGATTTGATATCTTGGGAATTGACGGAGTTATGAATTTTTTTCTTCTAAAACCCCCCCTTTTGCCCCCCCTTGGGGGTATTTCTTGGGGTAGTATTTCTTACGAAATCTACCTAATTTCAGGCATCCAGTGATTTTCTTTTGGTTTAATGAATGGGCATGTCTGAATTAAGCGCTCATACATCGGTTAGTGATTGGGGTTTTAATACATTTCATGCATTTTAGAGACTGCTTTTTTGGTAGAAAATTTGGAGAAAAAATGATTTGGTGAGAAAAATTGTTTGGCGATCAGTGACACTTAGCTAAAAGAAAAGTATCCATTTTTTTAAATAAATAGCTGTTTTTATTAATTTCACACAATTAATAGAATTTTTAATTTTGTAATCAAATTAATAAAAAAAAAAAAACCTGTCTTGCTATAAACCAAAATTATCAATTTTTTCTTATAAATATTTAATAATTTTCCTAATGCTAATTGTTCAATTATTTTGATTGATTGAAAGTGGCTTTTTGAGCCCCTTCAATAACTTTTAAATTGTTATGCCTCTGGATTTAAAAAAAAATTTTTTTGGTGGGGTGGGGGGTGAGGGCAATTATACATTATCAAATTATTCTGAAGATATTTCAATTAAAGTGAAATTTGAGAGAGTTCTTGAATCAGAGTCCAGTATTTTCTGTTTTAAAAATAATCATTGTAGCATTTTAACATAGGAAGGGCTAATTTTAGAAAATATGAAAAATTAAACCAAGTCAGTCTTTTTTAAATGTAAGATGAAACTAGATTTTTGGAGACTTTGTTTCTTCTAACTCAACAACTAAAATAATCTGCGATTTCTTTGTTTTTATTGCTGGTAAAAGAAAGAATGGTAACAGGAATGGGGAATTTTAAAGCAAACAATATTAACCACTTCGCTCCCAGGCTTAATTTCGCTGGTGAAGGGCTGTATACCAGACTGTGCGGTGTAAAATGTTTGTGTCATAAATCATTTCATAACTTCCATGATTTAATAGTAATGAATGTAAGGTCGTTAAAGGATTTACAACATTATCATAATATGTATAAGATAATATATAAAACTTGAACATTATATACAGGGTGTTTCACAAAGGACCCCTAACTTTAAAAATCAATAATCCGGAAACAGTGATAGATAGAAACATGGAACCTGTGGTATGTTTATTAAAAAAATCATAAGAATCTTATACGTAAATCTCAAAATTGAGTTAAAAATAGCACCGATAGATGGCGCTGAGAGCATTAAGAATCATTCTAAAGAGAGTTCAGAAGCATAGAAAGACTAGCCATTGAAGATTTCGCCATTAAAATCAGACCGCTATTTTCCTATAGTGAAAATAATTCACATCGGCCACGTTGCATGTCTGTTGAATTTTTTTGAAAAGCTCACGAATTGTTTTTCCATCTGGGCCTTTTGCGAAATGAAAGCTCGTTTGAAAACTTCTCCTTGTTGCAGTAGAACTCTGATTTAATCGGTGATACTCCAACACAATAAACACACGTTCCTCCACGGTATACACCACTTTCGGAATTATTTTTACTATACGCTAATAGCGGCCAGATTTCAATGACGAAATCTTCAACGACTAGTCTTTCTATGCTTCTGAACTCTCTTTAGAAGGATTCTTAACGCTCTCAGCGCCATCTATCGGTGCTATTTTTAACTAAATTTTGAGATTTACGTATAAGATTCTTACGATTTTTTTAATAAACATACCACTGGTTTCTATCTATCTCTGTTTCCGGGTTATTGATTTTTAAAGTTAGGGGTCCTTTGTGAAACACTCTGTACATACACCAGGGCTTGAAATTCAATTTTTCGAAGGAGGGGAGTCTCCCTCCCAACATATTTAAATGGAGGTGAGTTGTAATGTTAGGGAGGGAGCAAAAAAATATTTTCAAACCCTGCTATTATTTTATGTGCTATTTAAAGAGTTACATTATTGCAGACATGGCAAAATACCATTGAAAAAATTAAGTCAACTCAAAATGATTATGTAAAAATTTTTTTTTATTATAAAAAATGGAAGAAAGTTCAATTTTATATATGCAGTGTATTTTTCAAGTTCCACCAAATGTTAGGGACCCTTAACAATTAGGTTGTTAAATTAATTTCAGAATTTAGATTTTATTTGATTTAGGGTGCTGAAGTCTCTTTCACAAGGTACCCATTTACTCCTTCACAAGGATTAAAAAGGGTTACTGCTTTACCTCAAGGAGTAAAAGTAAATAAGATCTTTGCAGCTCTTATAATCTCATTTTTGTTTAGTGCTGACTCTAGGCCAATTTGACAGAGTGCAACGATTGGTGGCTTTTACTGCCTTTTTTTGTTGTTTTCGGTCGCAGGAAAAAAAAATCTTTAAAGACGTCTATTGGTCATTGGAAAAAATTGTGAATTTAGTCAATTGGTTGAGCGAATGAAATTCGTCTTACGCATGAACAGAAATAGATATGGACTTCTAATGAAATAGTGTTAATATTGATTCCCAACTTTGAAACTACATGGCAGCCAGTTTACAACTGTGCTAATAAGGTAACGCCACCTACAAACAACAATACGGACAAATACAATAGAATAAATCTGTTATACCTACCAGACAATGGCTGTCAAGCTGACGATTTGAAGAAGTAGGCGAACTAATACAACTGTCCTACACAGACATTATATTTGAAACATTTTCGAGAGACTATTTTCTTCTTCGAAAGGCTATTTTATTAGAAGTCCTTATCTATGTCTATGTTCATAGAAAAAAAAATCGCTAAATTCTTAGATCAGTCGTGGGGGAAAAAAAGGCGAAGTTTGCCAATCGTCGCAAGAAAATAACGTTAAATTCATCAGTCAGTTGCAGAAAAAATCTTGGAATTTTTCAGTGATGCGCGAGAAATAAAAATAGAGAATTTTGTTCGAATAAAATTCCATACATGTCCACATTTTTAGTCTTGTCACTTTTTTTTAAATATTCATCTATAGTCATTCATTTAACCTTCATGTTAAGTTCTTAAGTTTCTATCAGTCTTATATTTATTTCTAAGTTCTGGCTTACTCATACATATATTTGGTTTATGGTTTATCTATTTCAATAGTTAAATATCGTATTTAATATTTCATTTAGTTTGCTTACCTTTTAATATCTTTATAATTATCCTGGCATAATCATTTCTACTCGTACACGGCATTTTTAGAGTCCACGTATATTTGTTTACAATCTACCGGCTTTTCCCGTACGCATTCTAGTGCTACGATGTTCCGGAGCGATTCCGGCATCCGTCAACAGATGGCGTGACCACCTGTTTTCTTCTTCGATTCGCTCTTCTGTCACTGCTGAGCATGTTTCGTTTTCTCGATCTTTCGGGATACTGGCAGTGACGTAATCCTCATTAATTATGCAAAGCCGTGTGATTGGAAGCTCATCTGGAAAGGTATATTTATATATCGACTCTTGGTCATTTCTTATCAGCTTCGTTTTGTTTCATTTTGTCTTTGTGTCAGTGTGCTGTAGAAAGGCAACGTTCATAATGCCGCTTCTGAGTCATGGCTAGTAACGATGATATGTTTTTAAAAGATGTCTTGTTCTTATTTTAATGGTGCTTTTCAGTTCTTTATAAAAGTAAAGACTATGTTTAATAAGTGTGAAGGCCAGATAAAGTTTAAGTAAAGATGTATTCAACAGTCTTAAGCATTTTATATTCCAAAAGGATAGCTAATGGCGGTGTGTCGATACCTTGCATTGGAAATCTTGGCCGATAAAGCAACACGTTCAGCACATAATATTTTGAGTTCAGCTTGTAGTTTTTTTAAGTTCAGCTGTTAATATTTCTTTGAGTTCAATAGTTAATAATTTTTAATTTAAATGGTCAATAGTTTTAATTTATTGAGTTTAATTTTATCAACGTTGTTTTCCCTCTTCTTGTATCTTGTTTTAAACCGACTTGTCATTCATCCTCTGAATAGTATCAGATGGATTTCAGAAAGTCGTGTTGGTATATTTATATAGTATTAAGAGAGGAGATATACACGCTGAAGTTTTTAATAAATTTATTTTAAATTAGTTTTTCTGAGTTTACTTTCATATTCATATAACGTTGTTTAATTGATGGCTTAAGTTTCTTTAAATAAAGTTTCAGTTTACGTTTCTTCCCTCACATGTTTTAACATCTATTTTTTTTTAAGTCTCTCGTTTCGTCTTCTCGCTTTAAAGAATCTGACAGATAGTCTTGGTGTTACGGACTTCACCATGTTCCCTAGCTTGTTTGGTCAGCTTTGTTAGTTTCGGCATACTAATGACGGATACTGCGTGGTATGTCAGAATGTTTTTTTCATGTAGCAGATGTTAAGTAGAAACAGAGACCAACGATCTTTTAAATTGGGTCGTAGTTTGAAGGGGGGGGGAGATGTAAAGTCTATTTAATCTTGTTTTAAATTAAAGTTAAGTGGTTTAAAGTTATAATTTGATTATTGAAGTTTAATTTGAAGTTTAAAGTTTTATTTATCATTAAAGTATATAAAGTTTAAAAGTAATTTCCTTCATGAAAAATATATTGTTTCTTAAGCTCCAGTTTATATTAAATATATTTGTCATTTGTTTAAATTGTTGAAATTGTATTTGTCTTTTTAGTTTTTATTTCTGGTTTTATTTTAATAAACGTTAGTTACTTTTTAAAAACAGTTGTGTTTATTTCAAGACACAGTTCACCTAGTTTATTTTTCAGCTCTTCTCTCATGCATAAATTAGGCAACTTATCGCCAGCATATACGCTCCATTTGCGTTTGCTAATCTGCTCCTTTTAAATTACTAGTAATTACACTAGTAATTACTTATTCTAACAAGGTTATGGGCCGGATGGTTGCCCTGTATTTTTTAATCATGTAGAGTTTTGAAAAATTTTTGCCTCATTTAATACCCATCTTTTGCGATGGGGGGGGGGGCTACTGGGTGAAGGTTTAAAGTGTCTGTTTTTATTTCTAAAAATTTTTTTTTAATCTTGCTAAATTTTTTTTTCTGAACGTGTTGCATCATAGTAAAGTTATATAGTGCCACTGAAAGGCCACTCAACCAAGAGTGATATATGTGGAATTCAACGCTTCATCACTTTAGTGCTCTCAGTCAGTTTTAAGATCATGAAAAATGATCATGGTCAAGTGTTAAGCCTGGAGTAGCTATGTGATTCTCATCAGCAAATCTACAAAATGTGTGATCTACATTAATAGGCTTGAGGGCGCAGTGGTTCGCGTCCTGGGCCAGTTTGTGTTAATAGGCATCTAATCGTGTCATCAAAATTCTAGCTTGACTGTTGGTGTTGTGTTCTTCTAGAGATAACAAGTTTTTGTCTCTTATGTGTTAGTAAGGACTGTTTTTATATTGCATCGGCTTTTGAAAATCTTCAAGAGGTATTGAAATAGTGACCGTGCTAAAAGATTGGACAATGAGAGACTGCCTTATAATGGTTCCTGTGTACTTATGGACTGCATCTTCAAGAGACTGTATTAAATTATGGGTTTTTTTTTTCTCAAAGTTAATTTTATGAATTGTTTTAATTAAAGTTAAATTCTTTTTGGTTAATTATCTTTAATTTAATTTTCATATGAAATTTTACGTTTTTTTAAGTTAATTGATATACAGAATGTTAAGTTAAGAAGATAATTATATTAATTAAGGTTTATTGAAAGTCGTAATATATTGGAGGTTTAAAATGTTAAAAATTGTGAATTTTTTTGAAATATTTGAATTTTTTTTTTACTTATTTTCCATTTGTTGATTTATTGACAATGATATAAATTTAATATATTTGTTAAATTTAATGGTTAAATAGTAATGGTTAAATCTTTTGAAATTTTTTTTAATTCTTGTTTACAATAAATATCAAGTTTATAGTATGAAGATAATCTGGTTTTTAACTGTTTTTATCTATGTATATTTTTAACTACATTTTAATGAATTTACATAAAAGTTTGAATTTGGAAGGGTGCAATATTTTTAAATCTTATGGCTATTATGTGGCTATATCACGGCTGTGAAGAAGCGAAGGATATGGAAGTTGGTTTTTGATGTCCTGATCAACCTCTTATTTAAGTATTAATGTTAATGATAGAAGAAAAAAATTTGTTTTATATACTTTGTTCTGGTGATCGTGGGATCGTGGGCCTGCTAGACAAAGTCCGTTATATTAAAATTACTGAATTTTTTTTAAATTTTTACAGGCTCAAATGTTTTTAAGTTTATTTGAGATGTTTCTTTTCTCTAGGCATCTGAGGCATCATCTTGCATGCATAAATTAGATCTAGACCTTAAGATGATGTTATTAGATGCCAAGCATTTGTAGTTTTTTATCTGGTTGTTATCTTTTGTTGCTCAGTATAGAAGGGGGGGGGGGGCTACTCTTATATATAGCTAGAAAAAGTCCTTAAATTGGTTTTTAAAATATAAAATTTGAAGCAGTAATGAAATAAAGTAAATTTTAAATTTTTTTTCTCTGGGATTTTAGTTTGAATCCATTGAGACTTGTGCTTTCAATGAGTAGTTTCATATTGATATTTTTAATGAACTAACTCTGAATATTGAAGTATGAGTTATTACACAATTGTGTAATGAGGGGTTTAGGCTTGGAATCCTGATGTTTGTTGTAATAAATTGAGACAGTTATTGTGACCTCCTCTGTTAGATATTCTTATGTTTTTATGAAAAAGGTGTTTGGTTTTGAGGTTGGTTAGTTGTTGGAAAGTATTCTTTTTTTATGTCTTTCAGCTCAGCTGTGGATGTGATGGTCGCTGTGATTGGCTATGGTATTTTTCTATATGAAGGTATAAAGTTTCTCGTTGTCCGTGTCAGTTTCGTCACTTGGAATTTTTTTTTTTAATTTGTCATTGCTGGTTGATGGCTTGAGTTTTAAATACAGTTCTTATATACATATATGTGCAAATTTAATTTTTAATGCATATATTATGGTTTAGTGAACTCAGTTTTGTTTAATCAACCTCATCATAACTGGCAATATGAGTAAAAATTGAAATGTTTAATTGTGTTAGTGCTTCAGGGGGTAACTGATTTTAAAGGACTATTAAGTGTTCTTGTGTAAAGGCGTTAATAACTACATGGGAGAAATGAGCTAATTGACAGATTGTTTGGAATATTGGATTCATATATAATAAAGTTTGTGTCAGATGAATCCATGTGTTGTTTTTCCTTTTTAAGCTTAGCTAGGTGAAGGGATTTATGAAGTTGTGAAACTTGGTCCTTCATAGTAGGTTAAGCAGTGGGGGAAAAGTTGGCAATTTATAATAGTTTTTTTGCCTCATTTAAAGTTTGAGATGTATAGGTAATGAGTCATGGTTTAGCTGCTGTAAATTTCTCCAAATTCCATTTTGTTAATGTGTAAGATATTGTAGTTCGCCAATGTGGAAGGAGTATGGAATTTGAAGTCATTTTTGATGGTCCATGTCGGCTTATGGTTATTATTAAAGTTTGAGATAATTGGTATATTGATAGAAAGTGTTTGGTTTTTTTTATATCCGTGCTGCCTATGTCTATGTTTTTTTTTATATGTGAGTGAATGGTATGAAGTCTGGCCAGAGCAGTGTATTTGGTAATGAGTGTGTTTTTTTTAGTATTGAAAGCAGGGCTGGGTTTTTGCCGGCAGAAAGTGGTTTCTGCCGTGCCAGTGGCAGAAAGTGGTTATAACCGGTTTTAACTGGCAGAAACTGGCATAAACACATTTCGTGACATAATCTAAGACTTTTTTAGCAGTATTAAATTCCTTAAGTACATTTTATTCAGGATAAATAACAAATAAAATACTCTGGATAGTTTTAATTTAAAATAAATAAATTTGTATTAGAAAAAATGAGTAATGTAACAGATAAAAAATTTTTTTATAATATGGTTGTGTTATTTTATATATAAACAATTATTAGCGTATTTAAAATCTCAGTTTAAAATTCAAAATAGAAAACTATATCCAATACTTATTTTAAATTAAACACTGAAAAGAAAAGAAAAATAATCAATACTTACTCAAAATACTTTTCTGTAATTTAACATAATAATTTAATAATAACTGTAAAAAAATTTTCTCATAGAAATTTTATACAGCTCCAAATCAAAAAATTAGAATAATTAATTCCATTTGTATTTGGAATTGCATTTAGCTTTATTTCACTGTAGTACAATTGAAAAAGAACAGCGGTGGATGTTTTAATACATTTGCATGTTATTAAAGAAAATTAAAACTGTAAAATATTAAATTTTGAGTGAATATTTTATTTTTATAAAATCATTTTCATTATTCAAAATATTAGAATACTAAAATAGGTGGTTCAAACAATTAGAATATTTATGAATTTTCCTGATTGGTTCAGAAGGTTACATAAAATAAGTATTTTTAGCACAATAGATATTGCACCAAAAAACAAAGTTGAGCTTCTTTCCAGCATAAAGTCGGCATGGTCATGTCTGGGCAGAAAACATTGTGAACCACTTGTTTGGCAAAGCGAGTTCATGCTGTTATAAAATGTAAAGGTGATGGTACAAAATATTAAAGAATAACTATTTTTCCTTTTTTTTTTAAACACATATTATTTACAATGCATTATTCTAATATTTTGAACCAGGTAAATGGTTATTCTAATATTTTGATTTTTTCCAAGTGTGACTAATTATTTTAATTTTTGTATTATTTCCTTTTTAATGCTAAAAAATTCTACAAACTATGTAGATTCTTATAATACTAAGTTTTATCCCATATTACTTTTTGTATAAGTGATACATAAAAAACCTTTTTTCACAATTCCTTCTTTTCTATTATTCTAATTTTTTAGCGTGGAGCTGTTGTTATATATGGATTTTGTAATTCCGTGGATTTAAAACTATTTAATTTAAAATACAGTATTCAAAGGAACAAATCTGATCTCTTTTTTTTAAATTTAAGACTGTTAGTTGAAAATGTGCCAACCATATATATATAACCATATTCCATATAGTAGATAATCTTTAAGTTATTGCATTATATTGTTTATTTAAAAATTCTCTGAACAGTGATTTGTTAAAATATCATAAAATTTTTTTGCGAATTTCTTTTTCTTTTTTTTTTTACTTTTAAATAGAAATTCAACTGTAAATAATAATATTATAATATTGATAGTTAAACTTGTACAGCATCAGATTACCATTGTGAAAATTTCTGTTTTTCAAGTAAAAGAACTACATGGCAGCCAGTTTACAACTGTGCTAATAAGATAACGCCACCTACAAACAACAATACGGACAAATACAATAGAATAAATCTATTATACCTACCAGACAATGGCTGTCAAGCTGACGATTTGAAGAAGTAGGCGAACTAATACAACTGTCCTACACAGACATTATGTTTGAAACATTTTCGAGAGACTATTTTCTTCTTCGAAAGGCTATTTTATTAGAAGTCCTTATCTATGCCTATGTTCATAGAAAAAAAAATCGCTAAATTCTTAGATCAGTCGTGGGAAAAAAAGGCGAAGTTTGCCAATCGTCACAAGAAAATAACGTTAAATTCATCAGTCAGTTGCAGAAAAAATCTTGGAATTTTTCAGTGATGCGCGAGAAATAAAAATAGAGAATTTTGTTGGAATAAAATTCCATACATGTCCACATTTTTAGTCTTGTCACTTTTTTTTAAATATTCATCTATAGTCATTCATTTAACCTTCATGTTAAGTTCTTAAGTTTCTATCAGTCTTATATTTATTTCTAAGTTCTGGCTTACTCATACATATATTTGGTTTATGGTTTATCTATTTCAATAGTTAAATATCGTATTTAATATTTCATTTAGTTTGCTTACCTTTTAATATCTTTATAATTATCCTGGCATAATCATTTCTACTCGTACACGGCATCTTTAGAGTCCACGTATATTTGTTTACAATCTACCGGCTTTTGCCGTAAGCATTCTAGTGCTACGATGTTCCGGAGCGATTCCGGCAGCCGTCAACAGATGGTGTGACCACCTGTTTTCTCCTTCGATTCGCTCTTCCGTCACTGCTGAGCATGTTTCGTTTTCTCGATCTTTCGGGATACCGGCAGTGACGTAATCCTCATTAATTATGCAAAGCCGTGTGATTGGAAGCTCATCTGGAAAGGTACATTTATATATCGACTCTTGGTCATTTCTTATCAGCTTCGTTTTGTTTCATTTTGTCTTTGTGTCAGTGTGCTGTGGAAAGGCAACGTTCATAATGCCGCCTCTGAGTCATGGCTAGTAACGATGATATGTTTTTAAAAGATGTCTTGTTCTTATTTTAATGGTGCTTTTCAGTTCTTTATAAAAGTAAAGACTTTATGTTTAATAAGTGTGAAGGCCAGATAAAGTTTAAGTAAAGATGTATTCGACAGTCTTAAGCATTTTATATTCCAAAAGGATTTTAGCTATGCCATTGAAACAAGTTGGATAGCTGGGAATAAAAATGGCGGTGTGTCGATACCTTGCATCGGAAATCTTGGCCGATAAAGCAACACGTTCAGCACGTAATATTTTGAGTTCAGCTTGTAGTTTTTTAAGTTCAGCTGTTAATATTTCTTTGAGTTCAATAGTTAATAGTTTTTAATTTAAATGGTCAATAGTTTTAATTTATTGAGTTTAATTTTATCAACGTTGTTTTCCCTCTTCTTGTATCTTGTTTTAAACAGACTTGTCATTCATCCTCTGAATAGTATCAGATGGATTTCAGAAAGTCGTGTTGGTATATTTATATAGTGTTAAGAGAGGAGATATACACGCTGAAGTTTTTAATAAATTTATTTTAAATTAGTTTTTCTGAGTTTACTTTCATATTCATATAACGTTGTTTAATTGATGGCTTAAGTTTCTTTAAATAAAGTTTCAGTTTACGTTTCTTCCCTCACATGTTTTAACATCTATTTTTTTTTAAGTCTCTCGTTTCGTCTTCTCGCTTTAAAGAATCTGACAGATAGTCTTGGTGTTACGGACTTCACCATGTTCCCTAGCTTGTTTGGTCAGCTTTGTTAGTTTCGGCATACTAATGACGGATACTGCGTGGTATGTCAGAATGTTTTTTTCATGTAGCAGATGTTAAGTAGAAACAGAGACCAACGATCTTTTAAATTGGGTCGTAGTTTGAAGGGGGGGGAGATGTAAAGTCTATTTAATCTTGTTTTAAATTAAAGTTAAGTGGTTTAAAGTTATAATTTGATTATTGAAGTTTAATTTGAAGTTTAAAGTTTTATTAATCATTAAAGTATATAAAGTTTAAAAGTAATTTCCTTCATGAAAAATATATTGTTTCTTAAGCTCCAGTTTATATTAAATATATTTGTCATTTGTTTAAATTGTTGAAATTGTATTTGTCTTTTTAGTTTTTATTTCTGGTTTTATTTTAATAAACGTTAGTTACTTTTTAAAAACAGTTGTGTTTATTTCAAGACACAGTTCACCTAGTTTATTTTTCAGCTCTTCTCTCATGCATAAATTAGGCAACTTATCACCAGCATATACGCTCCATTTGCGTTTGCTAATCTGCTCCTTTTAAATTACTAGTAATTACTTATTCTAACAAATTTCATCAATCTGTCGCCAGAAGAAACTGAATAATTCGTCAATCGGTTAAGGAAAAATTCGCAAAGTTCGTCATTTAGTCAAGGCAAAAAATATGAAGTTCGGTGATTGCTCGCCAGAAATACCACAAAATTCATCAATCAGCCGCAGGAAAATATTGTGAGTTTTATCAGTCAGTCGTGGGGGATAAATCGTGAAACTCATCAGTCGAACGCAGGGAAGAAAATCTAAATTTTTCAGTCGGACACAGCAATAAAAAATCACGAATCTGTCGAAAGAAAAAAACGAAATATTTATCAAATTTCATCGATTGATCGCGGAAAAAACGCAAAGTTCGTCAATCGATCGCGGAAAAAAACGCAAATTTCGTCGATCAATAATGGAAAAAATGCAAACTACGTCGATCGATCACGGAAAAAACGCAAAGTTCGTGATCGATTGTGGAAAATTCACAAAGTTCGTCGACAGATCGCGGAAAACAGCAAAGTTCGTCGACTTATCGCGGAAAATATGCAAAGTTCGTCGACTGATCACGGAAAAAATGCAAAGTTCGTCGACCGATCGCGAAAAAACGCAAAGTTCGTCGACCGATCGCGGAAAAAATGCAAAGTTAGTCGATCAGTCGCCGAAAAAAAGCAAAGTTCGCTGATCTGTCGCGGAAAAAATGCAAAGTTTCTCAATCTGTCGCGGAAAAAAACGCAAAGTTCGTCGATCTGTCGCGGAAAAAACGCAAAGTTCGTCGATCTGTCTCGGAAAAAATGCAAAGTTCGTCGATCTGTCGCGGAAAAAACGGAAAGTTCGTCGTTCTGTCACATAAAAAAACAGAAAGTTCGTCGATCTGTCACTTAAAAAACAGAAAGTTCGTCGATCTGTCGCTTAAAAAACAGAAAGTTCGTCAATCAGTCGCTTAAAAAATGGAAAGTTCGTCGATCAGTCACTTAAAAAACGGAAAGTTCGTCGAGCTGTCACTTAAAAAACGGAAAGTTCGTCGATCAGTCACAGAAAAAACGCAAAGTTCGTCGATCGGTTGTGGGAAAAAAATCACGAAATTTATCGTTCGGTTGCAGGTAAATTAAATAATGCAAATTTCTCCTGAAAATCATTAAATTTTTTCGGCGGGAGGCTCCCGCCCACGATACTTTTTTGGGTGGGATTTCAAAATTTTCGGCGCGAATCCTGCAATCCCGCCCTGAAATTCAAGCCCTGATACACTGATATACATACATACAGTATATACATAAAACTCAGGATTTTTTTTTAAAGATTTATGATATTGATCAAAATGACTTCTACTGCACAGTCCTGGAAAATCTTCACAACCAGAACACATTAGTTGAGTATCTTTACATGTTTAGTTGTACAAATACGGCATCGCTTTTGGGGATAGGAATCTGAACAAGTTTATGGAGAGTTTTAGTTTCATCTCCTTTACTACTACGAGCAGAAAACATTTCTTTATACTGTCACTGTACTATATGAGTATTTCTTCAGAACATTTTATAATAAATTTTTTGAACTTAACATATTCACCACCAGCATTTCTATGAATGACAAGATCATTCAAAAGCATTCTAGAAGCCATATGAATACCAAACTTTTTAAAACACGTGTACAATTTGCGATTTGGATTATATGATTGCAGTAACTGATCGACATGGTAAACAGATCCCATCACAGAATTTTACTTCTCAATATGCAATGGCTTATAGTGAAATTCTTTCCTTTCACCAGAACAATGTCGTACTTTTTCACACAGTCCAGCATCATACCGTGATGTCAGAACATACATATATCTTTTATCTTTGAATCTTACTAAAAGATTGTCATCATTTAGCAAAAATAATGATGCTTCCTTAGCAAGTGGGTCTTCCACAAGCTGCTTTGGTACACCACGGTTAGTCCGGATGGTTCCAGTTACATAAGTGTCACATTTTAATAAGTACTCACAAAGACGCACAGATAGGTACCAATTATCAACAACAATGTGCCTCCCTTCATTGAGAAGATCCTGAACTAAGTACAGTACAATTCTTTCCGATACTGGTAAATCCGTTGAATCTGGAAGCAATGGTATTTCATAAATATCCTTGCCTATATACAATGAAAAATTCCATGTGTATCCTTGAAATTTGGGATCACTTGGACATTCTGTTTTGCGACTATCACAAAAAGGATCAACAACATAGGTCCAATCGCCAACTGTTCTGGCTTCCACAACTTCATCTGAAATGTCTTCAAATTCTGAGTTACTGTCTCAGAATCGTCCTCACTCCCTTGAATATAATCTTCGTCATCACTACTTTCACCTTCCATGACAAAAATAAATAATATATGACAAATATAAAACATGGGAAAACACACAACAGTCGAATCTCTACTGATGTGACGTTTTGATTTTGGAAGTGATTATGCTAATTTATTCTTTGCCGCTCCTTTTGACCTCTAGCGGATTACTGTTAGAAAGTTTAAACAGTTTGCTCGGTTTGCATTCACTCTCTTGCTGTCAATATTGTTTATCGATGTTGCTATTTACACAATTGCGTAGATTGTTTGTCGATGTTGCTATGGACACACTTGCAACAATGTGGTCGAAAGCTTATTTTATTTTTTATAATGATGTAAGATGTGTAGTGAACGTATTGGTGTACGTAATGGTAACTGATTACTGAAATGAGAAGACGTATGCAGAGTACGTCCTGGTCGCTGATTGCTGAAATGAAAGGACGTATGCAGTGTACGTCCTGATCGCTGTTTGCTGAAATGAGAGGACATACGCAACGTACTTCCTGGGAGTGAAGAGGTTAAGATATTTATAAAAGAGCATTTCACATATTTTAATTTTCAAAGGGTTGGAGGGGGAGTGAAAGAGTCAATAGAATGCAAATTTGTAAGTGAATTGTTAACTCACTATTGTAAAATTTGCGAGTCACTCATGAAACATATATCATGGATTTTCGGGGATTTACACATAAAATCTGAGTAAATGCAAACCCTGATTTATTGGATGTTTTAAACTCATATTTTTGTTGAAAATAAATGAAGACATAAAACAAAACAATTGTTCTAGCCATGCAAGAAATTATTATATACGAGGTATTTCTTAAGATTATGTTATTGAAAAACATTTATAATGCACCATTAAAAATACTTATTATTATACTTTAAAGAAAACTAGTGATTTCATATTTTGCAAAAGAAAAAAAAATTATTCAATAAAATATAATTTTTGTAATCTCTCTGTTTTGTGTCTGAATGAATAAGTCTGTATCAAAAGTGCATTATATTTAAATAGTTGAAAGTTTGTAAAATTTGTAACGTATCCCAATTAAATATTTTCAGATTTTTCTGCTCATAGTGTGCATATACATTCCTTAGACCACTTCTCCATAACAATGTAAGTTACATCTTGTGGATCTGATATGTTGTAACTGTTTTCCTTCTTTTCTTTCATTTGCAGAATTAACTCAGTATTATATGATATAAAAATATATTATTATATCATCTGATTTAATTTATATATGTATACATATTTACAAACATATGTCTCTTTCTGTTTATGTACTGTCAACTTTCAGTAGAACACCACCTATTTAAAATGTTCCTTTGGATGTAAAGCCATATTCTTCTGGTCCTGCCATTTCAATAGCAGCCAACTCTGTAGCTTCTCTCCAATTTTAAAATCAGTGTCATATCATTTAAATTGAGGATGTAAGTTTCAAAACTCGCTTTATCCAAAAAATTAAATTCTAGGAAATTGCAAAAAAACTCTGACTGCTTCCATTGGTTTTCCTTGTAAAGCAAGATTTTAGAACGCCAGAAATGCATGCTAAAACTAGTTTTTCTGTGGATTGTAGTGTTTTTTCAGTGTAGATTTGCCAATATGTAACAATTCGAATTTTCCAGAACATTTTTCTAAGGGCTTAGCTCTGAGAGTTTTCCCACAAGGCGGCAACATGATAAGAAGCTACAACTCTTCAAGTGTTCAACGGATGAGACAACAAGAGAATAGAGGATGAAAGCAATAATTTGTTACTGTACCGTTTTGATAAATCAACTGGCCACCAGCGAACACATCGGCAAACATGAAGTCCCCTTAGGATATACAGAGGGGAAGATACCAAAGGCAGTTACGAGAGAGTCCCCTACCAAATGAGAAAACCAGGCGAAAGATGACTAAATCGAAATGAAAAGTGATTCAACATCTCCAACCCCCTACCCCCCCTTTTTCCTTAGACCGAGGAGAGAAGAAAAAGTTGTTGATCAGAGAGCAGGGGAGAGAGATTGAAGAGAGGGATTTTGGAAGTGAAGGGAGATGACCTCCCAAGTTTTGGGAGCGAGACGATGAACTTATAGTGTGAGACTCCAACAGGAGACTTTATAGGAAGATCATCTATCAATGATCTAAGTAGGAATGCACCTTGTGTGTTTACAACGAGAAACCTTTCCCGGAGGCGATACCTCTAAAACAGGCATGTCAAACTCGTTTACCGCCACGGGCCAAATTATGCATTATGTACAAAGCCGCGGGCCACATAAGATAAGTAGATAATATTATTACCAGTGTACAGAATAAAGTTGGTACGTACAAAAGACAGCCATGTGAAGGAACATTTCACGCAAAGTTCTAACGTTATTATGCATAGTTTATATCTTTTTCGAAAAAATAGTCAAAACTACTTTTTATCAACCAAATCTGTAAAATTTAATTAAATTGTATTCATTTAAAAAATTGATTGTACTCGCAGGTCTATTAATCTTGATCTAGCAAAGCCATAGCTGCCAATCTTCCGTGTTTTCTTAAAGTGAAAAAAAAAATCTATTTTGAATCAGGAAATTTATTTAGTAAAATGTGTTGCCGCTACTTATTTAATTTAATTTATTAAATACATTTTATAATTCAAATTATACCGGGAGTGCAATAAATTCATTAAAAATTAAAATTCATTAAAAAGAAACAAAAGATGCTATAAAATTGTTTTTTGCACAAATGGGATTCAAGGGAGATTGGATTTTGTTTAATAGCAAAAAAAAAAAAAAAAAAAAAAGTTGATACTCATGGAACATTTAATGTAATAAACAATAATTAGTTTTTTAAAGCAAATGTATTTTCTCCAATAGGCTTGGTGAAAGCACTCTGATTCTCTATTAGGAAGTATCAGTTTCAATTCTGATAGTTTATCTTTCTGATGTTTAGCCAGATTTTTGTGATTTTCTTTATACTTTGTGCTGTAGCAACTGTAAATGTTATATTCTTTCTAAACTTAAACAGTGCCTACATATCAAACATAAAATTTAAATTTTCCTTTGAATATAATTTAATTGTATGGTAAATCACCTTTAAAAATATCTGCGATGTTCATCTTTAGTTTATCATTTATTCATAATGGCAAAGAACTTTACCCTATTTTTTTTATAAATCCCGGTATGTATGAGAGTATGTCAATAAAATGTGTGTATATCAATGGAAAATGAATGAAAGGAAAGAAAGATCTTGCAGAATTCCAGAAATACCACACACAATTACTAACCTATGTAATGAAAATAATTAAAGTGCTTATCCACAATCCTTATGTTCGACTAAAGCTCAAGTGAAGAACCTGAATGACATATTGGGGGTTTTTGTGACAAGCACAAAAGCGATAATTTGTGTCCCTTCCATAGCGACTCATTAAAAGCTATTTAATTTTATATTTAATTCTTTTAAAAACTCTTTAACTGTTCTTAATTAATGCCGAATTTAATTATTTTTACAATATGTTTCTTAGTATTTAATAAATACATCATATTATTTCGTTAAGTGGTGTAAAATCGGAGAGAGATGTAAGTATTAGTTTCAACATTTAAAAAAAAAAAAATATATATATACATAAGTAAAATAATTTTTAAATTTTATGAATCTTTAAATTTTAGGCACAAAATTCCACGCTTTGTTACCTTCCGAGTGGTTATCTGTATATCCCCAGTGTTTTTGTGCTAAAATGTAAAATTGAGTTTTATCTGTCTCTATACACCACTGTTGCCACATGAGCAATATATTTTTAATGCAGAATACTACGATTTTCTGAAGATAAATATTTTCCTTATTTAATGAAAGAATAAATAAGACAAAAATTATTATTTAAAAATAGTGGTAGCAGCCTGAATTAAATAAAAGCCCTCTAAACTGGCAACAACTGATATAGATATCTTTCTTTTGTTTGTCATTTCTAAGGTTGATGCAAGCATGTTCATCCAAAGTGTATTTTCAGCATGCATTTTCTAACAACTAAATTAAATACAGGTAAAATGCCAAAGGCTTTGCAGGCCACAGATAAGTTGTCGGAAGGCCAGTTGTGACACGCAGGCCACGTGTTTGACATGCCTGCTCTAAAAGAATGCAATATTAGACTTGTTAATCAGAGACTTTAGTACCTATCATTGCATTCCAGACTTTGTTTCAGTAATCCTCTAGGTTATCATGAGCTATAATCTGCCAAACCTACATCTTTGATCCTTTAATGTATTTAGCAGTGAATGAATATAGAATAATTAAATCTATTGTTTTCTGCTAAAATATTTTCTGTGTTGGAACACGATCTTCACCCTACCACTCCATCTTTTCCCGTGTGGTGTTTGAAAACATCACAAATAGAATATATTGATAGCGAAAACACGATTTTTTAAATTTTGGATAAGGCAAGTTTTGAAACTCGCATCCTCAATTTAATAACAGATTACAATATTAACTATTGAAGGCTTCTTTTCTTTTCTTTTTTTTTTTGTCATTTAAGGAAAGAGAAATACTTGGCGACTGGTATTTCTGTTGTTCAGTACTCTCCACCCCCCCCCCCCCCCACACACACACACACACTCGCCTACTCCCATACACTTACTCATCCTTCATTCATTTTGAAACTGATATTCATATATGCCAGAAGCAGGATTCATAATAAAGTAAGAATCTTGAAAGCAGTTGAGATCATTTTTATTCTATCAAAGTGCATCTCTAGGTGATGTAATTAATGTATTAGAAAGGTTTAAAGTTTGATATCCATAATGCTAACTCATTTTTAATCATTGCAAAACAGATTGCAATGCAGGTAGTTTTTAAGTGTAACTCAAACACTGCTTGGCTGAAAGAGCTGTAATTTTGGATTTGCATATAGGAATCATCTAGAAATCAAGTTCTGTTTTTGTTTTTTTTTACTTTTCATATTTTTTTTTAAAAATTAATTTCAAAGTATGTTACAATTCATATTTTTTTCGAAAATATATATATATATATATATATATATATATGTTTTTTATATTAATTTAACCCTCTGAGCATTTTGAAAAAGGGTAAAATTGTAATGCTGTTTTCTCTGCATTTTGTTTTAAATGTTAAAAAAATATGATTCTTTCAGCATTATAAATAAAACTTAATTACAAATATGAATGTAACCCTTGAGAGTATTAATCATTCTTCAATGTTTTAAAAATTCATTAAATCTATAGCATTATATTATCTTAAACATTGCATAATTGCAGTGAAACCTGGAGCTTAGTTAACGCAATATTACGTTCCACACGCTTAGAGGGTTAAAAAAAATTATATATATATTTATATGTTAATTGTAACTTATGAATTTTTTAACAGAAATCAATAGTACTTCCTTGTTATAGTGCCCCACAAATGAATCACCTAGCAATTAAAATGTCTCACCAAATTATATGGCATGTATGATGTTATGTATGACTAATATCATATTTTATAACTTAGATGACCAAGTTATACTCATGTAGACACATGTATATAAGATGTTATGTGACATATAAAACCTAAATATTGTGTGTATATTATATATATGACATAAGTATGATTTATTTATGGCATCCATATGAGTGTTTGGCATATGTATGTTGATATGGCATATTGTGCATATACATAGGTATATATAAACTCGGTGATGACATTGGTGAAATCATAACTGCAACTTGGTGTGGGGGCTGCTATAAGAAGTAGTATACAAAATTAATTTCTAGAAGCTACAAATATACAAATCCAAAATTACAGCTCATTCTGCCAAGTAGTTTTTGAGTTATGTTTAAAAAAATACCCACTTTGTAATTTGTTTTGCAATGATTAAAAATGAATTTAGCATTAGGAGTTCCAAATTTTAAACCTACCTAATATCTAAACTATTTGACCGAATGATTTCGTGTTTGGCATTTGAAGGTAAAATTTACCGAGGACGAGGAAACCAAATATGATGTCAATTAGGAGTTTGTATTGAAAATTTTAAAGTACAATTTCTACATGTAGGCAACCCCCACTTAAGCAAATTTTAGTTAATTAGTAGCTATTATTACTAATCGATTGGTATCAGTCACACTTCTATACGATTATTTCTGGCAGAGGTAGTAGGGAGTGATCACTTTCTTTCCCAGGACTGTATAATTAAAAAAAAAAAAAAAAAAAAAAAAAAAAAAAAAAACCCATGAAGTCATTTTTCTCTGCCAGAACCATTCTGCTTTCTGCAGATTAGAATTCCAGATTTAATATACCACATTTGGTAAAAAATCAAGATAAACTAACATGAACAAATCCATGCTTCTGATGAATGGCACATAAATTGTATTAATAATATAATATATATTTTTTATAATTAAAAAGTTGTAACTTGTTCTGAATATGCATTTCTTTCATTTACATGTCAGGGATCCGTTTAGGAAGAAACTGGGTCCTTTAAATGACCCTTCACAAAATTTGCCATCTCAAAACAGGACCCTTCACAAAACTTCTCATCTTAAAATAGGATACTTTACAAAATTCTTTGCCTTAAAATTAGACTTTCACAAGGTTTTTCCATCTCCAAACTGAAACTTTCAGATATTTAATCATTTAAAAGTAAAATCTGACCTGTCACGAAACAGCTGAAGTTACCAAAGGACCTATTATCTGGCTTTTACATATATAAAGGATTATGTTAAAAACGTGTAAACAAGAACCTGAATATAGCGATAATTTTAAATTCCCTAAATTATTACTAGTTTTTTTATAAATATAAAAAGCTGTTCACACAATTCCACAAAAACAGACCCTGTGAGAAAGGTCTGGACAGACCCCTGCATCCATCACAACTCTGTAGTAACATTAAGCTGGGAAACAGGGCATCTTATGTAATACACAAAACAGAATAGGAACAAATACCTTAAAATGGAATTATTAAAATTATAAAATTAATGTTTTCAATTTAAACAATTTAGTATTGCCATTTACTTTTCTATTTTTGGTATTTCTGTGCTTTTGCACAAGAATAGATATATATCCGTAATATTTGATAGAGCAAGTTAAAAATCTATTATATTCAAGTATTCATAAAATTTTTTTGTAAAATGCCTATAAATCTCTAAAATCATGCAATTTCATTTTTTATTTAAATTATTACATTCTAGTAATTTTACTTGCTTTTGTTGGTTTTTAATAAACTCATTTTCTTTTATCTATAGCCTGTTACTTCTATTTTTCCTGATATTTATTAAATCTTAGCTTAGAGTATTAAACTTCTTTTGACATTATGTATTTTGCTTTTATGCATAAATAATATATTTTTCCTAGGTCTAAAGTTACATTCAAGATCACTCTAACATCAGATCCTAAATTACCTTTTAAAGTGTAGGTATTTTATGTATATTTATTTTGTATAATTTTACCAATTTTAAGTGTTTAAAATATTAATTTTCTGATTATTTTTTGGTATTTTGTAATTATTCTATTGGCTAGAAATGTTGGCACAGATTTTGATGATTTTGATTAAGTTATTCTTATGTGGGATTTTCTCAAAGTTTTCTATATATATATATATATATATATATATATATATATATATATATATATTAGGTTTATGTAATGCAGCATATATTTTTAATAATTGTTTTATTTTATTATTTCTTGCTCAAAGCTCATTGTAATATAAGAAAAAAAGTGTTGCACCTTTCTCTGAAAAAACATGCAGTAAAGTAATAAAAATAAATATTAAACACAAAACTTCCAGTCCTAAAAAATAAATGTTATAAGTCTTAAAAATTAAAAAACTTAATTTTAAATTTTAAATTAAATAAAAAAATTTCCTTATAAAATCTGTTGTGAGTAATTAAGTAGACTCCCTCAAATTCATCACCCTAAAATCCACAAATACCTAAAATCTGCACATCATTTCCGATGTAAACAATGAAACTTACAGTTAAAATGTAGGTGTAAAATTCAAATTTTTTTTTTTTTATATCATTCTGTACACATTTTAATATGTAATTCTTGTTAATATGATTCAACTCATGTTTTCCCATGAAGGAAATATAAATTTATTTTTAGAAAAATTCAAGATAGTGTTGATATCAGTGGTGATTGTGATACTTTTACCAAATAATTTTAGTAATTAATAGTATTAATCAAGCTTTTTTGGTTATTAAGTATGGCTAAACATGAAATAAAACTTTGTTAATTTAAGATTTTGATGTGAATTATTACTGTACGTTTATAAGGCAAATTTCACTGAATAATTCAAGAAAAAAATTATCATTATGCATATTTAGTTATGTAATATTAATTATTTACTTGACCTTTACTTTTAATATTTTAAATTTTCTTAATTTTAATTATTTTACTTATTTATTGTAAGTATTCATTATAATTTCGAGTGCATTATTAAATTCCAATTATTGTTTAAAAAATGTAAACAAAACAGTGACTGAAATCTGCAAATTTTAAAATCTGCATAACCTCTGGTTTTAAGTTATTCAGATTTAAGGGAGTCTACTGTATTTGTCAACACATTCTTCTTTTGGTTTAGTGTAAACGTTTTGATTCTTTAAATGTATTAGATAGCTTATAAAAGTTTTTTATGTATTTTTCTTACTCTGCTGTTTTTAAAAGACTGCTTAAAAATTTACTCTCCTCATCAGAAAATCTATTTGTCATTAGTGAGTGGATTGATGCAATTCCCTTACCCCTGCTATTAGTTACCAAAGTTGAAAGGTGAAACAAGAATGAAAAATCATGCTTCAAGCATAGATTATGAAACACTTTCCAACACATTCGGAATAGTATACTATAGTAAAACTTAATTGTTTAATAAGATGAATGTGGAAAACACATAACACATTTGAAAACCCAATGTCAGCAATGACGACCAATAGTTAGAAAAATCCCTAATTCTTTTGTGCAGCCCTGTATAGAATCTATAGATTTGTATGTATATATATATATATTACATAGTACATAGTATTCTAAAATTTACTTCGTATAAGGAAATGCATATCACAGTTTTAAATTCCACTGTAGCAAATTCTGCCAATAAACGGAAATATACTTGAGATCTTTTGGGCAGCCCTGTATAGGATCTATACAATTTATATACACCCAGTAATATGCAGAAAAATTAGTTCCATTTAAAATTGTGTACCACAACTGAAAATGCACTTCCAACAATTATTATTGATAGACAGTACTGTAACCGAATTAATTTGTGTGTCCCTGTAAATGAACATTGAATGCTATGTACACCTTATTCTATTATAAACATCTTGTAGTGCTCCTCAGTGATATATATCAATAATCAATTTCAATATGTTTGAAATAGTGTAACATTATTAAAGTAAACCACAAAAGATTTTTCTCACCTAGACCATAACATAACAGAATACTTTTGAATGTCCCTGTAAATGAACTATAGATGCTACACACTTCATTTTCAGTTGGAAAGTGAACAATCAACTGATTCCAAGCATTGTGCTAGTTATTTCACCATCACCTTGTGACCCTACTGGTCATTTTTTTTCTTTAGTATTTACTTGTGTCTCTCTCCAGTGGGGAATTCACCAATAGGCTGAGTATGCACTAGCCTAGGGTGTCTGATTTTGAAGACCAGCAAATTTTAAGATATGTGAATAAATTAACATGTTTGAAATTATTTGCTCATAAACACACATAAATAAGTAATATACTAAGCTATACTTGGGGAAAGATTTAGAAGATAGTGGGTGAAAGTCTGGTCTGCCTGTTCACACTTTTGGCTTAATTTGGTTGCCATATTGGGCGATATATAACTCATTTTGGTTACATAAAATTATTTTAAGACTGCTAGCAGAGATCTTATTTCTGGAATTATTTTTTTTCGTCTTCTTTTGAAACATTAAATATAATTGGTTATTTACAATCTATCATGAATGCACACTATTTAAATTAGGATAACGTACGTAAAAGGATCAATGAAAACTGTGATAAATAAATATGTTTTTATAAAATAAGCTGTTTATAATAAAGTCGAAAGAAGAGTCCAAATAATTAAAGCACGATCAAATTACTACATATATACACTATAATTCATGTAAAATAAATTTATAAGCTTTAAAAAAATATTTTTTTTTCTCAATATTTTTCTTTATTTGTTCTATATTATGAATTCAGTCATGTTAAAAAACTTCTGTGCTATATTAGCATAATTATGCAAAATTTTCTAATATTGCCTATAAACATAAATAGTAATCCATTGCATGGGCCCCTGCTGCACAAAATCCAGGGAGTGGAAAGGATTTAGAACGGATATGACTGTAGTCTGCAGCCTTGGCTGCATTTTTTTAAATGGATATTATAAATATGACATAAGCTAAACTAAGTTATTTTAAATATATTATTGGCAGGATTGGTATGTATTTCAGATAAAATTTCCCGAAAAGTTCATATACACAAACATTTTTGCTCTATTTTTTATAGTTTCAAAAATAAAAAACATATATTTGCATTTAAAACCACAATCTTAATGTAATTACCTGTAAGTGTGGGGAGAGTAAGTTTGCAGTTTCCTCCATCCTGTCCTTGTCTGTCGCCAAAATTCCACCCAGTGAATAGATACATTCTTTATAAAATATTAATGCAGTGAAACCCTGCTTTTACGTTTTTCACCGGACCGACGGAAAATAACATACTAAGCGGGAAATGAAAAAATCGGAGTTTTAGGAAAACTAACACATTGAAAACAGACTAAAAAAAATCTGTTATTTTACCTTGTTTTTTGTTTTTAGACACAATGTCATATATAGCATTTTCTTGCAAGTTTTCGTAAATTCAGTTCTTGGTTTACATTAGCAGATAAAAAGTTTTTTACAATTTTCAAACTTTCAAGAACTTTTTTCGATGAAGGCATACTATTTGTTGGTTCATCGTCTTCATCATCTCCACTGTCATAACGTGGAATGAAATCAGATATGGTCTGAATTCCTGAAGTGACAACATCTTCATCACATTCAACATATTCATGACCATCGATTTCTGTATGATCAAATTCAATATTTACAATAAAATCTTCCTCTTTTGTCTCGGCTTTGGATGTGATTCACTGGATCCTTCATCAGTTAACTTCGGAAATCCCGCTTTTACAAAAGCATTGGAAATGCACTTTTTTTCAATATTACCCCACGCCCCCAAAGCAGAATATGCTTAAAAGTGCGACGTACGTCGCAGAACAATGGCCTTCCCTGCAGAACATTTCAAATTATCATTTTCAAGAAAAATATCCATTCAATCGAAGGAAAATCATAAAATTCATCAATGAAAAAATATCAAAATTCTTTAATCGTTCATTTAAAAAGATTGCGGAATTGATCAATGGGTCGTGAAAAAGTCTTGTGCACTACGATAGTTAATCATGGAGAACAAATCATGAAATTCTTCAGCCTGTTGTACAAAAACATGCAAAATTTGATGAACAATCACGGAAAAACATCCACGGTTTTCACCAATTGGTCGCAGGTAAAAAAACTGCAAAATTTGCCAGCACATTGTCGGAAGAAACTGCAACAAAACCCATGATTTTCTTTAATCGGTCGCAAGAAAAAGCTTCAAAATTTGGCTACAGTACAAGGAAAACATTGCAAAATTTGCAATTTGGTCGTAGTTAAAAAATCGCAAAATTAGGAAGAAACTGTGAAATTTCATTGAACATTAAAGGAAAAAACTCACGATCTTCTCCAATTGGTCTCAAGAAAAAGCTACAAAAATTTGTCTATTGGTACAAGAAAAATATCGTAAAATTTCAAAATCAATCACAGGTAAAAACAGAAAAAAAATGCGAAATTTGTCAGTGGATTGTCGGGAAAAATCGAAAATTCATCAATTAGTCGTGAAAAATCCAAGAATTGGCCAATAGATTGCAAAAAAGCGACAAAGTTTTCCAATCAACAGACAGAAAATATCGCAAAATTCACCTATCTGTCGTGGGTGAACGAGAAATTGGTCAATCGGTCACAGAAAAAGGCGTGATTTTTATCAATCATTCAGAAGAAAAAGCAAAAACAATTAGCCAATCAGTAGAAAGAAAATGTCACAGAATTTGCTAAACGGTCGCTATTAAAAATATGCGAATTTTGTCGATCAGTAGCGGAAAAAAAAATTGCAAGATTTTCTCCAATGTGTCGCAGCTGCTGCAAAATTTGCCTATTGGTACAAGGAAAATTTCGCAAAATTCCCCAATCAGTTGTGAGAAAAAAAAATGCAAAATAAGTCAGTGTTAACCTGTGAAAAAATCAGAAATTCGTCGATCAGTCATGGAAAAACTCCAGAATTTTTGCCAATTAGTCACAAAAGCAACAAAGTTAGCCAATCGGTAGAAAGTAAATAAATATTGCAAAATTGGGCTATTGATCGTGGCTAAAAAAATTGCGAAATCTTTTAGTGGATCGTTGGAAAAAATTGGAAATTCATCAATCCAATCACTCGCAAGAAAAACAGTAAAAAATTGTAATTGATAAAAAGAAAATTTAATGCAATTCACCTATCAGTTGCATGTAAAAAAACTCTAAAATCGTCAGGAAAATCACGAAATTTTTCAATCAGCTGTGGAAAATAAATCCGATTTTTTCCAATCTCTCGCAAGAAAAAGCTGGAATAATTGCCAATCAGTCGTCGGTAAAAATCATTGAAATTCGTGGATCAGTTGCATGAAAAAAACTATGAATTTCGCCAGTTGGTCCAAGAAAAATATTACAAAATTCGCCTGTGGGTTGAAGTTAAAAAAACCCAAAATTCGTCAGTGAATTGATGAAAATATCTCGAAATTCTTCAATCAGTCGTGGAAAAAAAATATTGCAAAATTCGACAATTCGGTCCTAGAAAAAAACGCGAAATTCGCAAGTTGACATACGGGAAAAATCTGCAATTTTGCAGAAATTGTCAATCGATTGTTGGAAGAAACCACGAAATTCATTATTCGATCAGGTAAAATCGCAAAATTTGCCATTAGTTTCTTTCGTGTGTCTATGTCAGCATTTTACAAAATGGCTTTTGCATTTCTATAAAAGATGCAATTGCACTTCTTCATATATAAGAACATATCCTTGTGTTTTTACTTTTTATTCCCGCAGAACATTTTTTATCAACTGAAGTTCGTTGCAGAACATTGCAAAGTATTCTGCTTTGGGGCCCCACGCTGAACAGATCAAATGAAGGCTTTCTAACACATTAATCTTTTGCTTCCATGCATCTTGGAGATCACAAGAGTCTAGTGCAAGAAGTGCCTTTTTTATTAGTGCCTTTCTGTAATGCACTTTGAATGCTCGGATTATTCCTAAATCATAGGGCTGAAATTTGCTTGTACAATTTGGAGGGAAAAATTCCGCATGCACATTCTTTAATTTGAGATCAACATGAGCGGTACATTGGTCTTCGATTTTGCATGCACATCTTTTCATCCAATTTCCGAAGAAAATCTTCAAAATGTGATTCGGTTATCCATGATTTTGTGTTGGTGTCGTAATCAGTTGGTAAACTTTTTACATTTTTGAAACAGCGAGGTTCCTTGGCTTTCCCGATTACAAATGGCGTCAGCTTTTCGCTTCCATCTGAATTTGCACACTGCAAAATAGTCAAACACATTTTTGACAGTTTTCCACAATGGCAATTTTCTCCTTTAATTGTGTATGTCTTGTCTGGAAACAAATTAAAAAATAGCCCAGTTTCATCAGCGTTAAAATTGTTCTCATTTGAATAACCATCCACCAGAGAAGGCAATTTTTTTCTCAATCCACTCTTGAACGGTAGCATGCTCTACACTATTTGACTCTCCACAGATAGATTTGAAACATAAGTTATTTCTTTTTTTTAAATCGGTCTATCCAACCGTTTGATGCTGCGAAATCTTTCAGTTGAAGTCTAGCTGAAATTTCTAGTGCTTTTTCCTTTAAAATGGATCCATTTATCGGAATGTTAGCTGCCCTTATGCCATTGAACCATTCAAATAAAATTTTTTCAAGTTCTTTGTATGGAGATGTTTTGAGAATTTTTCTTTTCTTAGCAAACTTTCCCAGTTTTTCGGAATGTAATTCCAATGTCACTTCTTGTTTTAAAATTGTTTGTAATGTGGACTAAGAAATATTCAATGATTTTGCCAGATCTACTTTAGTGCTGTGAAAATGTTTAGCCTTTTCGATAATTTCTGCCTTTTTGGCAACAGAAAAACACTTTCTCTTTGACATTGTTACATTAACAGTAACAGAATAAGTCTGGGCCCACGTGACAAAAACTGATCTGAAATTTGTCTCGCCTTCTGTCAGGAAAAAAAAAAGATAAATGTGAAAATCTATTTTTCCTAAAAGAGATGACATGGCGAAACGTCATCTTTTAGCTGTGAAACGTATTCACTGTCTGCTGTTTATTAGGGGAAAAAAAGAGAAATTTGAAAAACTATTTTTTCCTAAAAGAGATGATGTGACATCATCTCTTAATCTTTTAGCTATAAAATGCATTCGCTGTCCGCTGTCTGCCATTGGCTAACACTAACTGGTTTTAACTTTGTTTTTCGTTGAAGGTTTTTTTAAATGGCGGTGTTGATTCATCCTGTATTGCGCTCTAGAGTGAAACGTGGCATGCTTGTTTCTAACAAGCAAAATTTGAGAAAAAAATATTTTCTGCCTCTCAGTAGAAAAACGTACGATGCGGAAATCTTCAAAATGCATGACACAGAATCCGGGATTTTTTAATATTATCAGTATAGGTTATTTGGTTCAGACCAGTGAAAAATGACGCACAAAGCGGGTACTGTAAAATCGAGGTTCCACTGTATATATATACATAACAGTGGCATGTATAAACATATATATCATAACAGTGGTACATTTTAACTTAAATCAATTTCATTTAAGCGGTCAATCATTTCTTTATTTAAAGATTTAAAAAAAATCAGATATAGAGAGATATTTTATTAAGTAGGCAGTGCACTACTTCTTCTCGTGGAGATATAATGTTCATAGTATAATTTTCTGTACACCCAATTTGAGAAAAAAATATTTTCTGCCTCTCAGTAGAAAAACGTACGATGCGGAAATCTTCAAAATGCATGACACAGAATCCGGGATTGTTTAATATTATCAGTATAGGTTATTTGGTTCGGACCAGTGAAAAATGACGCACTTTTTTTAACTTCCTCCTTCCCAAAGTATAGAATAAATATTTTATATATTTAGATAATTTATGTATTTAAGTAACTTTTTATATTTTTTTTGTTTCTATCAATTCTATTCTTATTTTCACAAAACTCAGGATTTTAATTCTTGTTTGATAAAAATTTTGAAGGTATAGTATAGGTGAAAAACAATGTCAGTCTACAACCAGGCAATTTTTAAATCCATCTCTGCCTCATTCTTGTATCCCCCACCACCACATGATTTATATAATTCATAGTTTTGCAATAGTTTCAAACACTGGACATGAACAAAAACTGTCGACTGAAAATAGAACCATTTTAATAAGTAACAAGAATGCAAAACCATGCGTCAGGCATAGATTATGTAGCACTTTCCAACACTTCCAAAATAATTTAATAAATCATTGGCGTTTAATAAGGTGGAAAGATGATATCTAAGCAATTTAGAAAATGCATAACATATTTAAAAACTCAATTTAAGGAATTATCAACAATATTCGGAAAAAATCTGAATTCTTTTGTGCAGCCCTGTATATGACCTATAGATTTGTATATATACTACATAGAATGCTAAATTTAAGTGCAGTTAGAAGACACATAGCACAGTTTAAAATTCTCCTTCTGGAATTTCCGTCAATAAATAGAAATGTACTCGAGAACTTTTGTGTTGCCCTGTATATGATCTATAGAATTTATGCACACCAAGTAATAGACCAAAAAATGAGTTAAATTTAAAAATGCGTTCAGCAACTGAAAACGCACTTCCAACAATTATTATTAACATACAATAGCGAATTCTTTTGTGTGTCCCTGTAACTGAATGATGAATGCTATTCACACAATATTCTATACTAAGTCTCTTGTGCACCTTAGTGATATATATCCATTTCAATATGCTTAAAATAGTGAAACATTATTAAAATAAACTATGAACAATTTTTCTCCATAGACTTTAATGTAAGAGAATTCTTTTGAGTGTCCCTGTAAAGGAGTGCAATGCCCACCATATTCCATAGTAAGCCTCTTGTAGTGCACCTCAATGATATATATCAAATTCAATGCATTTGAAATTGTGTAACATCATTAAAATAAAATGCAAATAATATTTCCCCATAGACCGTAATGTAACAGAATCCTCTTGAGTATCCATGTAAAAAAATTATAAGTACTACACACTTCATTTTCAATACCGAACATGCCATAGTAAACCTCAACAACATATATCAATTGCATGTCAAACGGAATATATTTACGCGAGTTAGAGCACGGACAGACAGACAGACAGACAAACGGAATTTATAAACACTTTTCAACTTTGTTGGAAAGAGTTAAAAATGGCTTAAAAGTAATCATTTGACCTCTGTATGAGTGTAAAATGTATCAAATCACAAAATGCATAAAAAACAGAGCTCAAAAATGTCATTCGGATTAAAGTTTTGAAAGTATTCAAATTATTCTTGTGTTAATCTAACTATGAAAATTAAATTAAAAAAGTTGAACTGTATATTTAAAAAAAAAAAAATAGTATCTACCTGTCACGTTGCAAACGTGCCAATTATAACTATTTTAGGAGTTCTCGTATCCACATGCACATTTCCCATTTTAGAAAATTAATTTTATCATTTCAATAGTTTCCTTTTAATATTCATTTAAATTATCAGTCCTATTATTCGGCATTTAAAATTCCCTTTAATTTGACATCTCATTCATCGCTCTACGTTAATTCTTTCGTCTTTTGCCCTCAACCCTGTAAGTTCAAATTATTCCTTTTTTTAATTGCATTTTGCTGCAGCGCCGATATGCTATCTCGGAGCGATTGGCACTTACGGTCGGTTCTTCTCCTAGCATTTCGCTTGGCGCGCGCCATGGTCCATTGCTGCCAGCAGCGCTGGGTGTGTCACCGTTTGGCATTGGCACGTGCTCCCGCTTTGGCATTCGCACACCTGTCGGACAGGTTTTTCGGCGCCAAGCTCCGACCAGCGCGCGTTCCTTGAATTTGTGATTTAGTTGCGTCTGGTCAGGTACTCGGGTTGGTGCCTTGTTGTTATTTTTACCTTGTAGAGCTTAAGGCAGTCGTCACTAGTATCCCACCTTTTTATCGAAGAAATTTATTAAAAGATTTTGTCATATTATGCGTGTGTCGATTTCTCTGCTGGTATTGTGTCTCATCATTGCCTCACTTATCTCTCTCCCCGGCAGCGCTGAACTTCGTCGAAATAAATGGTAAGATCTTTCCATGCTTTTAACTTTTGCCTGTTCACCCTTGAGAATCCTGACAGCGAATTGATAACGTTCCTGGAATGTTGCGTGCCTACAAAAGTACCAACCACATCTGATATCCCTGATATCTTACAGAACGATCATGTGCTTCATGTTAGGCCTCTCCAAAACACGTGTAATCACATCTCATAGTACACGAAACACTATCCAATCTAATATCACACTACCTTTCACATAATACAAAATTTAACCTGAAGATAACATTCAGATTCAGATTGTCCAGTTTTTGCACTCACTGTTCAAAAGTTGATGTGCAGCTAAGCCTGATGTTTGTTTACCTCAGCACGAGTATAAAATTTATCTGCATAAAAATATAGAAAAAAAATTCCACAGAAGTACGTACATGACAAAAATAAAAATGTGTCCAATTAGAACAGACAATCCTTCTATGATTTATAATGTGTATCAGTATTTTGCTTCAATATATTTATAAAAATAAACTTCTATACAAATTGATATTTTTCCAACTGAGTAAAAAAAATGTCCAAGCCAGTAATTAAACCCAAAACCTTTGCTGATTGAGCTACCTTTTCAACTGAGTGAAAAAGTGCCCAGAGGGTTCCTACGCGACTGGAAATATGGAAAACAGGGAATTGTCAGGGAAAATGACAAGTGCTCAAAAAGTCATGGAAAAGTCAGGGAAAATTGCATTTTTTTCCTAAAACCTGGAAAAGTCGGAGATTAAAAAAAAAAAAAAAAAAAGTGCTATCATGTGTCAAGATTCTTGAGAGTTCCGAATTCAGTCTGCAAAAAATTCAGATTTTTTACTAGCAAATAGTATTTTTGCTACATTCATATTTTTAACATAATGGTGTTTTAGCCTCACAAATTTGTTGTTAAATAGGTGATACTTCTACGAAAGAAATATTGAGCCATATTAAGGTGGCTAGGATGAGATATCATGAATATTTAAATAAGAAAGAAAATTATAAAGCAAGCAGAAAAGAAAAGCTGTATCTAAAATTAAATTGTTAAAAGACAAAAAATTTAAAGTTACATAGCAAACTGTTTCTGAAACAACACAAATATATGACAGGGTGGTAGAAATGTCAAAAAATATTTGAATGGTTGATATGTGAAATCTAATTATATCAATAAAATGTTACTTTGAATCCATCCAAATTGTATTTTTTTAATTGTTTTTCATTTTTTAGATTTTAAGTATCAAATAATAGATTTTTAGCTTCAATTTTATAGATTACTTTTATTTTCAGAGGTATATTTAATCATTAAGATCTAGAATTGCTATTCGTATTTATAAAAATGTCGTGAATTGTAGGAAAAATGGTATGGAAAAAACCTGGAAAAGTCTGGGGATTTTGTTATTCAAATAGAGTATGAACCCTGGCCCAGGCTGAGATTCGAACCCAAGAAACTCTGGCTTAAATGGCCAACTATCTGCCTGTTGAGCTACACAATTCAAAGGCAGTGAGTTGGTAATTTAAGCCAGAGATCTTGGGTTTGATTCCCAGCCTGAACACTTTTTCACTCAGTTTGAAAAATATCAATTCCTATGATATCTTTGCCAATCAATATGATCAAGTAAAAGATAAGTAAAAAAAAAGTGTGTCTACGTATCCATTGTTTAATGGAATTCCATTACCTGTGTTATTACAAAGTGTGGCTATTAAATAACAAGACTGATGTGAGAAATTACATTTATTCCAAATAAATTTATATTTAACTTTTATCCCCTTCAACATACATTCCTCTCCTATCTATACACAGCTGCATAAGTGTCTTCCATTGTTCAAAACAATGCTGTAGCTCATTAATTCTCAGCTTCTTCAACAACTTTGCTCTTTTCATTTTTACTTGTTCAACAGACTGAAATGGAAACATTAAAAAATCACCAACGGAATGTTTACAAATGTTAAAGGAGATGCTTGGTGATAATGTTATGTCACATGAGCGAGTTTTTGAATGGCACAAACAGTTTTCTGAAGTTCGGGAAGACGTCAAAAATGAACATTATGATCGACTTGTGAGTATAAGAACTGAAGGAAACGTTCAGAAAATTAATAAACTGTTTGGAAAGACCAACATTAGAGCATTTGGAGGATCAATAAAGAAGTACTAATCAAGATGAGAGAAAGAGTAAGGAAGAAAAGACAGGATTTGTATATGGATCAAAGTACACCTGAACAACACGTCTACTTACAATAGCTTATCTGTGAAGCGGTTTCTAGTGCATTCCTGTGACAAGCACTCTCCTGTTTATGACTTCTCACTGTTACCGAAAGGGAAAAGTGCATTGATGGGAACACATATTCAGTCTGTTGAACAAGTAAAAGCAAAAATGGCAATGTTGTTGAAAAGGCTGACAGCTGAAGAGCTGCAGCATTGTTTTGAACAATGGAAGACACATGTAGCTGTGTACAGATAAGGGAGGAATGTATGTTGAAGGGGATAAAAGTTAAATATAAATTTATTTGGAATAAATATAATTTCTCACACCAGTCTTGTTATTTAATAGCCACACCTCGTATTCTGTGGAACTGTTTCAGATAACAGACCAGATGCTATTGCCAAAAGGTTATCTGAGTGAATTGTGTTGGTCGGTTGTCTGTCCAGGTTGCTTAGTAGGCAGAGTGCAGGCAATTCTAGCTACAAGTCTTGGGTTTGATTCATGTCCTAGATACTTTTTTTACTCAGTTGGAAAAATATCAATTTGTATGATATCTTAACCAATCAGTATGATTGAGTTAAAAATAACAAACTTTTAGACTCCCTTTTCCCCCTCTTCAAATGTATAAAGGCTAATTATATATAGTCAAATTATATTATTTATAGAGCAGTTATATATGTATGTATGAGTTATTTTTAATTATTTATTAATCAACTTTTTTTTTTTTTTTAGTTTAAGTGTACCAGAAAATACACCATTTACAGCAGTTTTAAAGTTTGCTGCTGAAGAAGTATGTAGTTTTCATTGGGTGATGTTTTTATAATATGTTTTCATGTATCTTTTCTGTTTAAATAAAATTCTGTCTTTATATAAACAGAATTTATTCCCTTTATAAATTATGCTCATTTGAATTTATGTGAATTTATATATTTTTTAATTATGTGCATACATGTTGCATTAAATGTGTCTGAAATTTTTTTAATATAGTTAGAATTAGATTTTAGAACTTTAATATATATTATATTTAGAAAATTTCCATTTGTTAGTAAAATGGAACTTTTTTTTTTTATGTCTTGGGCACTTTCGTAAAAAATTGGTCTTTTGAGATTTGATTTTAAATGTTATAAACAAGCATGAAACAAAACTGAGGATGGGTTTACTTATGTAACAAAAAGAAAAAAAAATTTGTTTGTGTGTATATATATATATAATATATACACATATTAGATAATTTATTTTTATTTGTAGGTATTAAATAGTATATGCAAATATTAAACAAATTTTGTATGTGTGTATGAAACAGTGAATAGGTTGTCATAAAGAGCTTTTGAAAACTTTCCAAGCCTATTTTCTTCACTGGCTAGTATACTGCTTTATATTTATACTAGCTGACTCACTGGCGTTGCCCAGGTCCCGTGATAATAAATTTAAACAAACCTCAAGTTTATATGATTTTGCCTGTTTTTATGTTTGTAATCTTTAACCAGATTTTGTATGAAATTATATTTTTTAATGAAAAATTCATGAAAAAATTTTGATATTTAGTCAAACATATTTAAGTCGAGCATATTTAGTCAAAAGTGCTCGTAAGCAGACATTTTCTTGTTTTTTTACGTAGTGTCGTTTCATAGTTTAAAAAAAAAAAAGTTCTTGTTGCCCAAACTCTTTGAAATTTATATCTGTTATAAATATAACAGTTTTACCGCCTGTGTAAAAATTTCATGAAAAAATATTATCTAGTTGTAAAAGAAATATGTTTTCTTCTTGCTTTTTCTTTATTTGTTTTCAAATTGGCTGCTTTAACATAACAATGAAAAAAATAGTTCTCATCTTTCGAACTCTCTGAAATTTTAATTGGTTATAAATATAGCTGTATCCAAGCTCTTTTTAAAATTTTGTGGACAAATATGCATATTTAGTAATGAATCGCATCGGCAGTTTAAACGAAAAGGACAGGGCACAGCGCCCTTTGAAAAACATGAAATGGGAACACTGATGACTTAATATATATCATTTAATTAAACGTTGAATGTTGGAAGTGTATTCATATGTTCTTTTTTAAACTTCCTTAAACAATACTATAAAAATGACATTATTATATGAAATGTCTTAGTGTTCAGAAAAATTACTAGACTGTTAAAGAATTGTTATCTTCAAGGCTATGTATTCATGATTCATAATTTTTCAAAACATACTTTGTTTGTCTTAGTTAAATACAATGATATGTTAACAGATATAGATTAGAGTCCTGTATGGTTTGGGTTATACCTGACTTAAACCCGAAAATTCTGTTTTAAGTCAACCCATACTGAATCCAACACACTATAAACCAAACCCGAAATGTAAGAAAACCAATCCATATTTCAATACAATTATGTGAAAATAGTCTACAGATATATCTGTGATATCAATTTATCTTAACATGTTGAAAAATGAACATATACATATTCATTAATTCTCAAATTTAGAATTTTTTTATGTGAAAAAACATTCTATACTTTTTTGAAAATTTGGATCAATCTGAAACCAAAACAATCAAAGCCAACCTGACCCGAAGTGAAAAAATTAGCATTAGTTTGACACATTCCAATGGGTAAATCAGGTTACCCAACCCAATGCAGGACAGATTTTAGGATATCGAACTATGGAAACATTCTTTACAATGTATTTTTATTTGTTTTTAGAAACATACAAAAGTATGAACTTGATACACTTTTACAAACAATATAATTTACTTCTCTCCTCAAAGTCTACGTAGTCTAATACAAAATAAATCCTTAATTATTGGATTTATTTTATTTAAAAGTATTTTGTGCAGTATTTAAAAAGTATATATGTATGTATTCATATGTGGAATTCTCTTTTATAGGGATTATTTGTAATTTTTTAAAGGGTTTTTCCAAACAGAATTAACATTACACTATTAGCTGTTTTTAATCTAGAAAATATGCATATTGATTTAAAGATTGTGAAAAAAAGGAAATTCTTATCAATTGATTATAACAGTGGTTCTCAACCTTTTTTGACTCATAAAGCCCTATTCAAAAGGAATTTCTATGGCAAGCCCCTTAAGCCTACCGTACCTTATGTTTTACAAGTTAGTGTTGTTTAGGTGCATTCTTAAGGAGCAGAGGATAAGGGGAGGGAGAAGTAGTACACCCAGTATTCATCATTTAAAATTTTTGCCAGTTTAACTTTATGGCTCATGAAAAATGTTGCTACCTCTGCATACATTTCCATCAAATGTGTAGATGCTCTTCCTCCTTACGACAATGTGTAGAGATTCATCCATGTATATAGCGAAATAAAAAGTTCTGAGGCAAAATAAGAGATTTTTCTATTACGTCAACAGCCATACTGCTGATATGTTAAACAACAATGTTATTTAAGAAAGGAATATTGGTGGCTAAATTACAGCTTTTTCATGAAACAAAACACTGGCAATTATTAGTAATAAAAAAAAAAACCTTGAAAAATAATGTATGACATTACACCGTTTATTTCAAAATGAAAGAAAACAAAAGTAAATGTTTTGTTGGAGGAGGAGATCTTTCTCCAGTAAAGCGCAAATATTCCATTTTTATGATATAATCTGATTGTTTCACTATTTAGCGCCATACAATTTCATGTTTTATTCCTAATTTATTGTTTATGTATTAACATTAACTCTCATTAGAAGAACTAATGGATGTTCTGGAAATTTCCAGAACATGAATTAAAGAATGGAAAATGAATGAATATAATGAATGAATGAACATATTTTTTTGAATGGAACGTGCACATTTTCTGTTATGTCTGAGTTCGAATCCAAAACTTTTCTCTTGGAAGCTGGAAAATCTACTGCTGAGCCACAGTAGTGTGTTGACTTGCAACAATAGACTTTTAACGGAAACCATTTATAAGCAATTTGGGATTATTTGATTATTCTAGGAAACATAGGCTATCTCTAACATACATATATAATAGAATCATAACAAATAAGTAAATAAACATAGTTAGCACAGTGGAAAAAAATGTGCAGCAGGGCATCTTTTTGGGTTTTCTATGGCAGTAGACAAACATTTTGATACCACATTTTTTTAAATCAATCCACCCATTCCCATTTTATCAGAGAATAAAAAATGTTGTATTATCCACACTCATAAACATTATCCAATTTTTGTGTTGGCAGTCGGGTAACTGCAATAATATTAGCTTCACCAACTCCAGTAGTACATTATTAGATAGGAATCGTCCAGTATATTTTCATTATTTGTTTTAGCCAATATTGTCATAGTTTTCTTTGAAGCAACAATTTTGCTGCACATCCTCATCAAAGAAATAATTTTGTGCATCCTTTTATTTGGGATGACTTTTCCTGTAGAAATGATTCTGCAATTTACTAGGAAACATGAAGCTGTGCTGTGGTTAACATTTTATCACAAATCACACAGACAGGACAATGCTAGAAGAATTGTGAAATTTAACTTAACAAATATCCATTTAGAATGCAATTTTTCACTTTTAGGTAGCTTTCAATACAAAAAAGTATAAAGCTACCTATTGCAGCCGTTCGGAGGAAAGCAATTTCGGAAAATTTCGGTATATTTTCACCGATCTTGACCCCCAGACCCCAAAACCACCCTCCGTTCAAATGTTGATTTATATATATACTAGGGGGCCTACCCCCTGCGAGTTACGCTCGCCAACTCCCACTCAGACTTCGAGGCCTTTAAAAACATGACAGCGTGCTTTGTTTTAAAAATATTAGTAAATCTGTAATTGGGTTGCCATGCTTTTAACGTTTTAATGGGGCATTTTTTGATTATCATGGCCTCATACACAGATGTTGCGACAAGTGACGACTGTTTTCGGGATTGATAAGTAAAATCAATTACAACTTGAAAACCAGCTTGTATAAAATGGTTATGTTTAAATTGTGGCTACCTCTCGTACTTTTATAACAACGATCTGTATTCTATTCTTCCTTTGCGTTTAAGGATGAGAAAAATTCCATCTGCTTGTGAATAACATTAAGAACCACGGTATTGAAAAGTACTATGTTATAGACACTTTCAGTAAGAGATTTTAATTTTTTCTCTATTTTAGTGCACCATCATGCATATTTTCATGTTATTTTAAATATGTAAATTATTTATTTTAATTAATATGTATATACGAATTTTCTAACAATTATTTATCATACAAAATTAATTAAATATTTTGTGCATTTTATTTTGTGCGATAATTTTACACCATGTTATGTCAGTTGAATATTGTCCATAAGAAAATCGGGTACTTTTCCAGTATAGGATCCTTTGCTTTTAGGTTTGGCGTAATTCGAGCTATGAACTTTTGGTGCTTTTCTATTACAGGGGTCTTGATGCTTTTTTAAAAAGCTTGGTGCAATTCGGGCATCAGAAAGTGAGATTTGGTGCCAAATGACATAAACAGCCATGAAAACAAATTCGACGATTTTTTTGTTTATATGCGTATTTTAATTATACGTATATTATTATTGTTTTTTCTATACAAATTACTTCTGATTATATATAAAATAGGATAAATGACATTTTACGCTAAACAAATTGTATAAATATTGAAAAAATGCTTCTGTATACGGAATGACAAAGTGAATAGGTTGACAGAAAGTATGTTGCCAATTTGTACATTTTACCAATTTTTCTTTCAGACATTATTTAAAAAAGCATGGTTAAAAAATTTTACTAAAAACATCCTCCATTTTAAAAATGTAATAACAGTCTCCAATAAAAATCGGTGATTGATGTCATATTCTCATTAAAATTGGAAAGAAAACCAAGCAGATATTTTATTCTCCCTCCGTTCATATGGGCAATTATTATTTTATATATTCGTTTCAAATATCCAAATTAGTGATTTTATAAATTCGTTTAATTAAATTTTATAAAAAAAATAACAAAATGATATCAATAAATATTAATTACTATCCCTCCCTTTCTTTTGCGTTTACATAAATGACGTCATTTGGACGAATTTATTCAAAATATTTCCAGTTTATAAATTAAATTAAATGCTGACAGACGATTGAATCCTGACGATAGAAATGTGATTTTTTTTTCAAATTTTCCTGAAAAACATAATTTAATCACAATCTTGTCTTCATTATCAATTGAAATAAAAGATAAATTCATTTTCAATTTGAAAATGACGAATAAAAAAAATCAATAATCCCTATCGGGATCCTTTTCAATTTTTTCCCCTTTTTTGTCACAAAAAACTGAGTAATTAGTTGCCATCATTACAGAAATGTCATTAAAATTAGAAAAAAATTAATATCTCGAAAACTAATTCCAATTTCAAAATTCTATTACCAGTTTTGACATCCGCGGATTTTTATGGACAATTGGTATTAATTTCACCATCAAGCGTTTAATATTTTATTAAAAATAGCCCTGAAACACAATCAGTCGTTTAATCAGTCGTTTCATAAAATCGTTTCATAAATTTGTTTCATAAAATCGTTTCACAAATTCGTTTCATTAGGATTTTATATATATAGGGTATATATATATATATCTGACCTATGTCATACGATAACGCTCGTATTTATAAATCAATTTCGATGAAACTAATTGTGTGTATTAAGCTCACCAATGTCTCGACCGAGTTTGTTGGCCAGCTTGGTCTGCCATTTTGTTTCAAGATGGCGGCTATTTAAAAATTAAAAACTAAAATAAATATACAAAAAAGTTAAAAATTCAAATTTATTTTTTGCTTAAGTGTTATGCCTTGATACAAGGATTCCGGAGTATTTTTTGTTTTACCTCTATCTTAAAAAGGCTGAGATACAGCAGTTTGAAATTCTAGGGTGGCAGACATTTTGAAACAAGATAGCAAATTACAAAAATCCAACGATTAATTTATAAGTTTTAGTGAACGCGACTTCTCGCAAATTATTATCTTTCATTGTTGTAATCATTTTCCCATCATACGCATAAAACTATATATTCATATCCGTTAGCGCCAAATTCTCGCCAAATTTGGCGAACAAAATAAGTCTTCATAAATGAAGCCAACTTGGCTATAGTTCAATAATTTAGCAAATTTCTTATTCAAATTCAGTATTAGCGAATCTTTTGTAAACGGTTTCTTTGCATTTTAGCTTGCTGTTTTCGAGTAACATTAGCTAAAATTTTAAAAAGAAGATATAGGAAAGCTACCTTTTCCTCCCGTTACAGGCCGGAAGGACTTTTTTATTTAGAATCTACTTTGTTTCTCAGTTTTTCATATGTTGCATGCCAGAACCAGAAATGTAAAAATAAAGTCGTAGTGGAAATTTTTTTTTTCACCAACAATTTTTTACAGAAAATAAAAACAGGTTTAATCCAAGAGTGAGATTAATTAGAATTTTCAATTTACAATATTTTGTGTAACAATAAAATTTGTACACACTTTTTGAAAAATCTCCTGCTTTGGAGTATGTTGATTAATTCACATTCTATTTATTTTCCTGGAGTGCTACACAGAAAATTGCACACAGAGCCCTTAGGGTTCCGCAGAACACTGGTTGGAAACTGCTGCTTTATACATGAAATGTATGACTATCCAAGGACAATTTTGACATTAAATTTCAAAATGTGTTTTAATGAATGCTTCTTAGTTCTTCATAGTAATTTGCTCTTATTTTTTTGCATTTGGTGAAAGACTAATTGCAAATTTATTTTTAGGGTTAATAAAGTCCTGTTCAACATGTAAAATTAAAATAATAATGAAAATATTTATTAAACATTTTTAAATAATTTTTCTTTATCCTATATTTTGCAGTTTAAAGTTACTCCAGAAACTAGTGCTATTATCACTGATAGTGGTATTGGAATTAATCCTTCTCAAACTGCAGGTAAATATTTTTAATGAAGTGCTCCATACATTTAGTTTGTGTGTTTTTGCTAGTATTGATATTTAACTTTTCACCAGGCACACCAATTTTCAGTTAATCCAATATAAGTGAAAATTTTGTACTTTTTATAACAATATGCCTGGCAGAAAGTTAAAATATATATATTGATTGGCAAAAAACTATTCTGACCTGTTGTAAATAATCAGTAACATGTGTATCATTATTTTTTTTTTATCTGAATTAATAAATTTCACTAGAAACATAAGTTATAAAAACAAAAGAGATAAACAAGCTCAATGTTTATTGTAAGAAAATATTTCATTAACAACAAATAAAAGGACAATATGGGAGATCTGAGAATCCATGTTGTAATGACATTAGTTAACAGTAGTATTTTAGGGTAGCTACAATTAGATTTGGCATTGACAAAATAATGTTTTGGTTCAGTCCATGTGGCATGTCATGGAACCAATCTCAGATATATGCTTCTTATACCTGTATCAAGGTAGTTGGTGGTTTCTTTCGCAATGCTTTCTTATCCATCTTCTTCAATATTTTCAATGGGTTCATGTCGTGACAGTCACAAAGCCATAGATGTTATTTAAGCATTTTTTGACCTAAAAATAAAATCTAAATAAATAACTGATCTTATGAATGTAAAAAAAGCTATTAAGCATTGTTACAGATATGCTTGTCATAATTTATATTTTACTTACTGCTTTGGTTCTGTTGCAGAAGTCTCGGGAAAATCTAATATTATTCATAACAAATTGCTCTTTAATTTTTCACAAGAAATTACATCCTAAAATGTAAATATTGTTGTCTTTTTACATTAAAATGGTTTGAGTTGAATTTATCAATTGACTGTCAGTGATTAGATTGGACATTTTTTAATGTAATTTGCTATTGTTCAAGAGCAGTTTGGTTATGAATTGTACTACATTTTCAAGGCTGCTTATTTCATGCCGAACAACTGAATTTCTAATTAAAATATGCATGATCACTACACATCTATAACAAGATAGTAGAATTTTTGTGTTTTAATTTGTATTCATATTTATAATTTTCTATCTTAAAAATGACTACATGATACAAACCTAATTAAAACAATTTAGAATGAAATGGGTTGGAAACCTGTTGAAAAAACAATTTTTCTATACTGATGCAGCTTTAAGCTACACATATTCCAGTTGTGTTTTATGATATACTTTAAAAGGGATGTGAAACCTTAGTTTGACCATGCCACAACAGCTTGCTGTTATCATCAAAGCTAGGAGAATGAAATATTAATTTCTTCAGATATTATAATACATATTTAATTTTTTGTTCAATATTTTCTTTATAATTTTTGTTAATGCCTCATTTTATAAATGATAGATGCAGTGATACTTATTTTCTGTTTTTTGCATAAGTAATATTCTTAGTGGTTTCCATTATATTTGAGAAATCTTATGGAAGATATTCCAAACTTTCAAAGTTCTTTTAACAAAATAACCATGATTTTCAATAATCACTCACAGATTCTTTTGTAGTTTTGCCAATTGTAGAAGGTGTTTAAATGATCATTTGTTTCTAATTTTATCAGAAAGAATAGGAAAGCCTAACAATTATGCAAAATCTGTAATTATTGGTATCCCTGCTTATGGGTATAAAATGACATTTGTAAATCTTTTCTGATTATTTATAAAAGTTCTTTGTAGTTTATATATTGATTTCTGCAATATCGAATAGGGCATGTGAAGTTATGTTTAATTTTTTTCTCTACACAATATCTGCTTTGATTTGTACTTTTTCATTTGCTACTGTCACTTCTTTTGAACCTATTGTAATTAAACCAATACAATAAATATGTCATTTTAAGATAATTATACCATTAATGTAATATTTAAAATAAAAATTAATTTATTATTAATTTGTGTTATAATTAATTAATGAAATTAAAAAATTCAAAGTAACTTGAAGTTGGGATATTACCAGAGATGCCAATTCTATCAATTTTGATGGGAGACTCCTAATTTTCCACCTGTCTCCTTCTTGTCTGTTTCATAGCATAGTTACATTACATGTAGACAAATTGACACCCTTAGTGCAGTGCTTGAGACCTACTGATATGTTGCTCTGCTCTAAGCTAAGCTTAAAGTTGGATTTTCTGGAGAAAATTTATTCATCATTTAATAAATCATTTTAGTGTAATTTCAATAGTTTGTATATTCGAAACACTTGCATTGTTCAATTTATCCTTTTATATTCTTTGTGAAGCGGTATAATTTTTTTTTTTTTCATTATGTAGTAAATTTACCTGCCCTTTTTTATTTTTTTTCTTTCACAGGAAAATTTTGTTCATGAAATTTCAAATTTAGTCAAAATAAGGAAGATAAATATTAACATAGTGCACATAAGCTGAATTAATGTATGTGAGACTTTGTAGCTGAAATTTGTTAAAAACTAATTATAAGTTTATTAGGTTACATTTTATTATCAATAATTATACTATGATGACAGTTTTTATATGCCAGAAATATCTGAGTTAGAGTTACAAAATTTTTCACAAATCAGAGTATAAAAACTTTTAATTAACTAAATAAAGCTGATTTATATATCAGCAAATGGAAATACAATCATAAAATATTTTTACATGGTTACCTTATTTCCTGTCCAGCAGCTGTAAGAAAAAATATTTTTTATTTTACTTTATTAAGATATAAAGAAATAAGTTTGGTCTCTGTGGTAATTAAATGAAAATAAAACAAAATATCAAAGAAAATTTGTAATTGTGCTTTCCTCTCCCCTCTCCTTTCCTCTTTTCTTTTCTTTTTTTTAGTTTAATGCTTACTCTTTTTTTTTTTTAAACTTTGTAGAATAAAGATCTTTGTGCTACTTCTTTTAGAATTTTTTCTTGTTACTAAAATGTTTTAGAGTATGTTATTATTATTATTTTTTTAATTAAAGAAGTGATTATCATGTAAGAAAAAAGTGTTTACAGCATATTTTTTGTTATCTCTCCTCCCGCCTCTTCCCTGCACACATACACACACACACAATTTTCATGTTTTTTTTTTTGTTTCAAAATTAAAACCATAGTTATTACAATTAATGAAATAAAAGACATTTTAAGTCCCATGTTATACTAAATTATTTTGGACTTATAATATTGTTAATAAACATGCATCTTATTTTGCATACAAATGTTTCATTTTTAGAATTACTATATGAAATAAGAAAGTTAACAAACAAACACTGTCTTCCTCTTTGGTATTATATTCTGTTATATTAAAAAAATTAACTTCTCTTGTATTGTTTGTAATTCAAAAGTAATTTATTTGTGTATTTGTAGGTGATGTATTTTTAAAGTATGGATCTGAACTAAGGCTGATTCCTAGAGATAGAGTTGGAAGTTCATAGTTAAGACTGCTAAAACTTCAATAAAAATATGTATATATCTGGATACCATTTTATTTTAGAGATTTATCAAAATTTTCATAAGATCAGAAAAAAAAAATGATGTTATAACAAAAGAAACTTGTGCATTTATTTAAATTAATTGTGGTATGAAAATTACATTTATTTCAGTACTATTTTATTGATACTGCAGTTCATAAACTGAATAACTTTTTTTAACATATTTTTTTTTGCTGTCTAAACCAAAATACATTGTTTTACATAAAGAAGAAATCTATGGAACAATAAAACTCTTCTTTGTAATTTATAATTTTTTTATTCTGGTTTTCTGCAATGCAAATACTTTTATAAAAATCAGTTTTATATAAGAATGTTTTAATATCTTTCTTATATTCTGTTATTGCATATTTAATATTTATTTATCAATAGAAATGTATTATTTTATACTTTTAAATAAAATTGTACATTTATGACTCTTAAGAGACTGTTTCAGATTAATTTCAAAAGAACTTTTTTTTAACTTTTTTGTTTATTTTTTGTTTAATCAAACAAGTTTTGTAACACATACATTATATAGCCAAGAATCATTAAACATTTTTGATTTTACACGTTTTGTCAAGTACTTGACGAATTCTTCTGGAACTTCAGGATATAGAAAAAATGTTTGACTTCATATTTTTCAGTGAATGTTTGAACACGAGGACAATTAGGAGACTAACAATGAATTGTAGAAAACAAATAATATTTGGGATCATTCTGTAAAATAAAATGCTTGAAATGACCTGTAACTGCAGCACATGATCATGTAGATATTGTACAACATTTATGTTCATTTGTATAAGAACGACACATACATTCAAGGAGATATAATGACTTCTTTAAAAAATTCAAGAAAATTGTGCAAGTTTTTCCTTTATACAGAGCTGCCAACTGCTACGAAAAATCGTAGTTGCTACGATTTGGAATTAAAAACTACGATTATACGAAAATTAATCTAAAACTATGATTTTCTACAAAAAGATGCGAATTTTGCAAAAGAATCACGCAAAAAAAACCCTCGAACTTCGTCAAAGGATCACTGAAGTAACGCAAATTTCGTTAAAAGATATCTGAAAATCACGGATTTTGTCAAAGGATCGGCGAAAAAAAACACTAATTTCGTCAAAGGATTGCTGAAAAAATGCGACTTTTGTTAAAAAAAAATTGCTGAAAATACACTAATTTCGTCAAAAAATCGTGTAAAAAGCGCAAAATTTGGCGAAAGATCGCTGAAAAAACGCGAATTTCGTCAAAGGATCGCTTAAATAACGCGAATTTCGTCAAAGGATCACAGAAAATAACGTGGATTTTGACAAAGGATCGCGGAAAAGACGTGAATTTTGTCAAAAGATCGTTGAAAAGACACAAATTTCATCAAATAATTGCTGAAAAGATGCAAATTTTGTCAAAAGATCATGTAAAAAACACGAAATTCGGCAAAAGATTGCTGAAAAAACGCGAAATTCGGCAAGAGATCACTGAAAAAATGCAAATTTCGTCAAAAGATTGATGAAAAAATGTGAATTTCATCAAAGGATCACTAAAAAAATGTGAATTTCGTTAAAGGATTGCTGAAAAAAAGCGAATTTTGTCAAAAAATCACTGAAAATACCTGAATTTCATCAAAAAAATGCAAAATTTACTGCATTGGATTAAAAGATTGAAACCATATTACTTTTACTAATGAAGAAAATTCGCCATGAAATGTTAAAAAAAATCTATATAAAAAATCCTGAAACTGGCTTCAAGGTGCATAACTTCAGACATAACAGGTACCTTCCTGCAAAATCTTGTAGATTTGTGTGCATCGCAGCAGTCTCTTCACAAAACAGTACACACAGAGACCAGAGCTTGAAATTCAATTTTCCCAAGGAGGGGAGTCTCCCTACCAACATTTTTAAATGGAGGGGAGTTGTAATGTTTGGGAGGGAGAAAAAAAATCTTTAAGCCCCACTATTATTTTACATACTATTTAAAGAATTACATTAATGCACCCATGACAAAATACCATTGAAAAAATTATGTCAACTGCGAATGATTATGTAAAATGTTTATTTTTATTATAAAAAAGGGAAGAAAGTTAAATTTTATATATGCAGTGAATTTTTCAAGTTATATTAAATGTGTTAGGGACCCTTAACAATTAGGTTGTAAAATAAATTTCTGAATTTAGATTTTATTTGATTTAGGGTGCTGAAGCCTCTTTCACAAGGTACACTTTTACTCTTTCACAAGGGTTAAAAAGGTTTACCCCTTAACCTCAAGGAGTAAAAGTAATAAGATCTTTGCAGCTATTCTAATCTCATTTTTGTTTAGTGCTGACTGTAGGCCAATTTGACAGGTTGCAGTGACCGGTGACTCTTACTGCCCTTTTTTGTTCTTTTTCATCTTTTCGATCGCAGGAAAAAAAAAATCTTTAAATACGTCTATTTGTCGTTGGAAAAAATTGTGAATTTAGTCAATTGGTTGAGGGAATATGAAATTCGTCTTACGCATGAACAGAAATAGAGAAGGATTTCCGAAATAGTGTTAATATCGATTTGCTACTTTGGGACTTCATGGCAGCCAGTGTACAACTGTGCTAAGGTAACGCCACCTGCAAACAACAATACAGATAAATACCATAGAATAAATCTATTATACCTACCAGACGATGGCTGTCAAGCAGACGATTTGAAGAGGTAGATGAACTAATACAACTGTTCTACACAGACATTGTATTTGAAACATTTTTCGAGAAATGATTTTCTTCTTCGTAAGGCTTTTTTATTAGAAGTCCTTATCTATGTCTATGTTCATAGAAAAAAATCGCTAAATTCGTCGATCAGTCGCGGGAAAAAATGGCAAAGTTTGCTAATCGGTCGCAAGAAAATAACACGAAATTTGTCAGTCAGTTGCGGAAAAAAATCTTGAAATTTTTCAGTGAGGCGCAAGAAAAAAAAATAGTGAATTTCATCAATCTGTCACCAGAAGAAACCGAATAATTCACCAATTGGTTACGGAAAAATTCGCAAAATCGGTAGTCAGACAAGGAAAAAAAACTTGAAGTTCGTTGATTGCTCATCAGAAAATATTGCGAAATTCGTCAATCAGTCGCGGGGAAATATTGTGAAATTCATCAGTCGGTCGCGGGGAAAAATTATGAAATTCAGCAGTAGAACGCAGAGAAGAAAATCTAAATTTGTCAGTCAGACACAGGTGAAAAAAAAAATCACGAACTTTGTCAATCTGTCAAAAGAAAAAAAAGAGAAATTATGTGAATTTTGTCGGTCGATCGCAAAAAAAACGTGAATTTTGTCGATCGATCACGGAAAAAATGCAAAATTCGTCGATCTGTCACAAAAAAAACACAAAGTTCGTCGATCTGTCGCAAAAAAAACCCGCAAAGTTTGTCGATCAGTCACAGAAAAAACGCAAAATTCGTTGATCAGTCGCTTAAAAAACGCAAAGTTCGTCGATCAATCGCGGAAAAAACACAAAATTCGTCGATCTGTCGCGGAAAAACCGCAAAGTTCGTAGATCTGTCACGGAAAAACCACAAAGTTCGTCGATTGGTTGCGGAAAAAACACAAAGTTCGTCGATCGGTTGCGGAAAAGACGCAAAGTTTGTCAATCAGTCGCGGAAAAGACGCAAAGTTCGTCGATCTGTCGTGGAAAATACGCAAAGTTTGTCGATCTTTCACAGAAAAAATGCAAAGTTCGTCGATCAGTTGCTTAAAAAACGAAAAGTTCGTTGATCAATCGCTTAAAAAATACAAAGTTTGTTGATCAGTCGCGGAAAAAATGCAAAGTTCGTCGATCTGTCGTGGAAAAACCGCAAAGTTCGTCGATCGGTTGCGGGAAAAAAATCACGAAATTTATCGTTCGGTTGCGAGAAAAAAATCACGAAATTTATCGTTCGGTTGCAGGTAAATTAAATAACGCAAATTTCTCCGGAAAATGGTGGAATTTTTTGGGCGGGATTTCAAAATTTTCGCCGTGAATCCCGCAATCCCGCCCTAAAATTCAAGCCCTGGAGACAAACATCTATGTTTATTTATCATTATAGCTATAGTTTTTAATCAGAAACAATATATTGAACTAACTTTTGAAAAATGAGATTAACCTGACCTGCAATAAAAAACAATTAGCACAGACCCGACATGCAATAAAAAACAATTAGCACAGACCCGACATGCCGACCTTACCTGACTTGATGCAGGACATTTTAGGAATTTCCACGTCTCCCAGTTCGCCAATGTCAAAATAGGTACATTGTGGAACTCCATTCTTTACGCGGCCTCCATCAAAGCATTAGGGAAACACTTTAACAATACAGGAAGAAATCCAAAATGACGATTGTCAAAAGTACAAGTTGCTGACCAAGAGATCATCTCACAGAAAAACAAAAGTTCACTATCGGCAGAAAAAAAATCTTAACTTCCACGAAAAAACCATCATTTACATGTTCCAAATCATGCATCTCTGCTACCACTGATAGCCATTTTAATTATGAGCGGTGTTCTGTGTGGAAGATTTTAAGGGAATCCCCCCAACCACCCTAGAATCTTTCAGAAAATTCATTGTGAAGTTCAGAAATTTAGCTTTTAAACTATATTTAATCAATTCCACCCACAACAACAAAAAAAAAATAATTAGCAAAAACAAGAGAGTCTCCTACTTTGTATGCTTATGCATTACACATACGTTCAGTTGATTAGTATTTGTTCGCTTAAAATTTGCCGTGCAAAAAACAACCAACCAACCAACTTCTAGATTAATTTGAATTTTGTGTGCTACTATTTTTCATTTTCAAAGGTTGGCAGGTCTGTTTACAGCATGCAGGGATTTGAAACAATTTAATGCTAGTTTCAGAAAATTTGACAAAATATAGTAGAAACAACATAGTACAATTAGAATATAAATATATTAAATATTTGATGAAATATGAGAATTTGTATAAAATAATTTTTAACTGTGCATGCAAAGATTTTTTTTTGTGATACCAAAGATTTTTTTCATGCTTTAATAGTCAACTCTATGGATCAACTCATAAAAAAAAGACCAGTTGAATGTTGTGAAAATTCCGAAAATATTGGCCGGATTTTAATCATATCACACTATTAAAAACATAATTGAAATTGATATAATTTTCTAAGGGGCACTAAAATGCGATTTCTGTAGAATATGGAGTGTAAATGTTATGTTCATTTGTATAAGAACGCCACATACATTCAAGGAGATATAATGACTTCTTTAAAAAATTCAAGAAAATTGTGCAAGTTTTTTCCTTTATAGCATGCAGGGATTTGCATGCATTTATCATTTGTTTACAGGGCCACACAAAAGTATTCGGTTACATAAATGTTTACAGGTAGACTATTTGCAGTGTATTTTAATTAAGTTACACTACTTGAAATATAATGAAATTGATATATATTACAGAGGTTTACTACAAGATACTTGTATAATATGATGGGCATAGCATTTATCATTCATTTACAGGGACACACAAAATATTTCGGATACAGTACTGTATCCGAAGTATTATGTAGCTGTAAGTATTATGTAGCTGAAGTATTATGTGTGAGCTGATTTTCAGTTTCTTTCTAAAAGTAGCTGGATGGTAAGAAATTTTGTACAAATTGTCATTTTAATTTTAATATTTAACACTTTCCAACATAGTTGAAGAGTGTTTTTGAATTTGGTTTGTCTACCATCTGTCCATACTCTAACTGGCATAAATATACTTGGATTGCCATGCAATTGATATGTTATTGAGGTATACTCTGGCATGTTCAGTATTGGAAATGAAGTACCTATACTTCATGTACAGGGACACTTAAAAGAATGCCGTTACATTATGGTCTATGGCAGCGCTTCCCAACCTTTTTCCTTTCACGTACCCCTTGCTTAGGTTTTTCATTTCGAAGTACCCCCCATTTATCATAAACACGCCCTCCCTGTCCTTCTCCACATATTATTAAAATCTTTATTTCCCGTGAATGAAAATCCGTACTCAAGAATTATTCATTATTATATTTTCTATTCATTAAGAAAACACTCGTGTTTTCAGTTTTATTTAAAGTAATAGGTTTATCAGTTATCAAAACAGGAATATTAACATCTACACTCTGGTTCTCTTGCAATTCTAAATAATCAGATTGTTTCTAAGAACTTGCAGTTCCGGAATCATCAGGTTTAATTTCATTCGCAGTTGTAGTACTCTTGAGAGTTCCGAATTTCAAGGAATTGTCCATTTTAAATATGAAACCAAATCATTCAATTAATATGTAAATACTTCAAATTAAATAATTAAAAGGAAGGAATATTTCCAATTAATATACAATAGTGACATAGCTTCGCCTATTCGAAAACGAAAATAAGGCCCTGCTTTTCAACACATTTTAAATTAAAACATTCAAACAAGAATCTCTGGCGTAATGTATGTGTTTTGCAACTATTATTAAAACAGAACAATAAGAAAAATTGGGTGGGAAAAGAGCATTGTATAATGATCTTAATGGTAGTTTTCGTGAAGATTGGGGAGTGTATAAGAACTCCTACAATAGGATTAGCAGTGGGCGGAGCTAGGGACATTGAATTATTAGGCCTAGCGGGCCTTTTCTCACATTTTGAGTGTAATATATTGGAGTTACACATGAGTCTAACATTGTAATCCAGTACTATCAACTTTCTTTATGTTTTCAGTTAAACAACTTTTGTGATTTCTGCCATTACTGACATTATTTTCACGTAACCCGAGCAGGCCTGCCATGTACCCCAGGTTGGGAACCGCTGGTCTACAGGAAAAAATCCTTTGCAGCGTATTTTAACGATGTTATACTATTTCAAATCTATTGAAATTGATATACATTGCTGAAGTTCACTACAAGATGCTTACTATCAAATCTAGCACGTGTAGCACTTATAATTAGTTTACAGGATAGCTCAAAAGAATTCCGTTATAATATGGTTTAGGGAAAAAATTGTTTGTGGTGTATTTTAATCATATCACACTATTACAAACATAAAATTGAAATTGATATCATTTTCTAAGGGGCACTAAAACATGCTTTCTGTAGAATATGGAGTGTAAAACATTTATCATTCGTTTAACAGGGCCACACAAAAGTATTCGGTTACATAAAAGTTTACGGTGGACTATTTGCAGTGTATTTTAATTAAGTTACACTACTTGAAATATAATGAAATTGATATACATTACAGAGGTTCACTACAAGATACTTGTTGTATAATATGATGTGCATAGCATTTATTGTACTGTATCCGAAGTATTATATGTAAGTGATAATTGCTGTAAGTGCGGTTTCAGTTAGGTATGTGTTTAACTACACTTTTGCATACTATTTATACAATGCTATACATCATATACAGGGCTACACAAAAGAATTCGTAAGCATTACTGTGTATTAGTGTAAATTGCTTAAAGGGTTTTTTAATCGAATTCTGCATGTTGAACGTGAAATAAATTTTGTATACTAAGAGATGTTTATTGAATATAAATAAAGTCATATACAGGGCTATGCAAAGTGCTGGATAAATGGCTGCTTTTGAATAATAATTCCTGGAAGTGTGATTTCAATAGTTTGTGTTTGCCTGAAGTAAACTTCAGCTTAATATGTGGCATGTATAAAAATGTTATGGTAGTATACAGCGCTGTACAAAAGCATTCGAATATGTTTCTGTCTATTGTTAGAAACTGCTGAAGGTGAATTTTCAACTTGTTATGTGTTTTCTTATACTAAACTAAAATGCAGCATACTATATAGAGTATATACAAATCTAAGATTATATACAAGACTGTAAAAAAATCAAACCGGGGGGGGGGGGTTGTGAAAACAGAAAAAAACCCATAACTTCTTAATTTTGATACATATCGAATCCGTTTAAAGTTATTATTACTTCTATGAAAATGGCCAAAAAATTATGTATAACAGGTTTTTGATTTCATTAAAAATGCCCCCAAGGGGTGGGGGGGGGGGGGATAGGATTTTCAGAAGAAAAAAATTTATCACCTTTGTCAATTCACAAGATATCAAATCCACTTAAATTTATTATAAATCATCTTAATATTATCTACAACTTTTATATTGACAAATTTTTTATAGAACCAACTCTTACAGCAAAAAAATCTCTGCTGCCTCTGCCTACAGGCAGAGGTATATTTTGAAGTGGGTGGTCCCAACTACCGTATCATGGCAAATAGATCTTTCTTCTGCATTTACCAATAAACAGATGCCCCACGGTCTGAGTCTTCAAAATCTACCTGTAAGCCGAGCCGTCAGTGATTTTTTACTTTGCATTATTGTATTGCATATTTAAATTATCAAAAAAAATATTAAATAACTATAATAAATAATTTTTAATGCATGGAAATCTCATATAATTTTGTAAGAAATGCAAGATTAAAAAATATATATATTATTTTTAATATTTAACTTAAAAGCCTCACCAAAGCATCTTTAAAATCATGATATCCCCCTCTTCCCTCTGTAACATATAATTCTTATTCTAATGAATTTTTATTCACATGGAGGAAGCCTAAAAGGACATTAACAATAACAAGTTGCTGCAAATATTTTTAAGTTTATAGAACAGGTAATGTTCTTGTTACAAATATGTTTGTATTATAACATAACTTTATAAATGGAAAGAAGACATTCACCTTTGGATTATATCTAGAAGTGTTTTGTTGTTTTATATCACTTTATCTCGGTGTGAAACAAAAGTAATTTATTGGTCTGTATCTTTAACTTGACAAAAAAATTCAAGAGTATACACTCACATTTAGTATTAAATATGATAACATTGATATATTTTGTGATTAATTTTAGTACAACTCATTTACAACAGGTGGAAATTCTTTGGGCATTGAAATCTCTCCTTCCAATTACACAATCATTGCTGCCAACTGCTATGATTTTTTTGGCATCATTATTTTCTAAGATCCTTTGCCTTATTTCATCGCTCCGATTTAAAAGGAGATTTCTGTCCATAATTACTAGTGCCAAAAAATTTTAGCGGTTGACAGCCTTGAACACAATACACAAAAATCATTTTCACAAGACATACACAATCAATACAGAAGAATCAATAGTGTCATGTATAAAAGTTGCTTCATCTGACATATCTCAGAGCAAAAAGAAATACAAGAAGACACATTCCAGAAATAGTCGAAAAAGTTGTCTAATATTCTAAAATACATGTAAATCAGAACTGTTATCGAGACTGTTTTAACATATAAAAGGTGTCTAAAAGTCTTTAAAAGTTTTCTATATAATTATTCTGGTAGCAAATGTATTTTGAACTTTTTAATGGAAACTTTTTCAAAATTGAATAAAGAAACCTTTTTTTTTTTCATTTTAATTTTGAAATATGAATGTATAGCTTTTTAAAAAAAGACATTACTGTTACAAAAGAACTAATAGGGAATAGGATCATAACAAATTTGGAATTGCCCCCTAAAATGATCAAATTGCCTCCCCCCCCCCTGTGGGTTATACACATGTTTGGACACACTGCGGTGGAGTATAAAAATTCTGCCAACTTCTGAAATCTGCTCACCTTTTTAAGTTGAAACAGTAAAATACAGTTCATTAAGCTAAACTAGTGTATCCTATTAACATTGCCCAGAAATTAAGTTTGCAATAAATTTTAATAAAATTCATAAATTATGACCAAATTCACTTTTTGAAGTAATTTAAGTGGTTTAGGAGCCCTGTATTTGTTTAACTTTATAATACATAATAAAATACATTGATGTGTGATTGTGTAATATATCAGCAACAAAGCAACATGTGATTTTTTTAGTAATGATCTTTTCTCTTGAGATCCGAAATCCTGAGATTTGCATAAATCTCTGGTCCCAAGGTAGATTTTTGACTCTTTACTGTATCTGTTTCATTCATTTTTCTTCACTTTACCAGCATTTTTATAATTTGTATTACAAAATGAAATTATTTTCACACACATATTGTTAATACCATGGTTGTATAAAATATAATAAATTATAACACCTTGTAATAATATATTTCTTTTAAATGCTAAAAGGTGTAAACTAAAAACATAATATACAGTAAAATAACTTTTATTAGATTGTTGACATGTTTTGGCTCACTCCAAGCCATTATCAAACACAAATGAGAATATTCTATACTTTGAAGTTATTATTTGAAATGCTATCATTTAATTTTCATGTACTTTTTAAATTACGCACGTTATTTTTAATTTTTACTTAGTTGTTTATTTCCATATTTGTAACCATGGAGTAACTTGAGCCACAATTTTGGTAAGTGAATAACGTCCCAGATTTTGCTCAGATATGTTGATGATATTTTTATAATTTGGCAGTATAACCTTGATAAACTTAAAATATTTATAAATCATCTAAACTCAATTGAGAATAACATAATTGAACATAATAAAAGTCTTCCATCTCTTGATGTAATGTTAACCGGAACAAATAAATCTATCAACAGATTTGTTTTCTGAAAAAGAATAGCTAAGCAATCTACCATACCAAATAATGCATGTTCTCCATTTACGTACAAAATTTCAACCTACAGATTTTTCATAACATTTTTAAGTAGATTTCGTAAGAAATACTACCTATTACATTCTCACCTAAGTTGGAATTTTTGAAAATTTTTTGCAGATCTACGCCGATCATGACTCCCAGAACCCAAAACCACCTCCAGTTCAAATCTTTATACATCTATCTATGTCACTTTTTTATGGACATGATAACTCCCACAATTCTGCACAAATCTCTTCCAAACTCATACATAAAATCAAGGGGCATAAAATCTCGGTCAAGTTCGTTAATGGGCAAAATCGAACCAAGAAGGGTGGGGGAAATGAGGGGGCTTTTGTGAAAACAGAAAAAAACCCATAATTTCTTAATTATGATACGTATTGAATCCGTTTAAAGTTATTATTACTTCTAGGAAAAGGGCCAAAAATTTATGTATGACAGATTTTTGATATCATTAAAAATGGCCCCAAGGGGGGGGGGGTGTTAGAAGAAAAAAATTCATAACTTCGTCAATTCAGAAGATAACAAATCTGCTCAAATTTATTATAAATCCTCTTAATATTATCTAAAACTTTTATATTGACAAGTTTTTTATAGGACCAACCCTTACAGCAAAAAAAAATAATTAAAAACAAAAAAATCCCTGTCAGCTTCGCCTGCAAACAAGTTAGGTTTCGAAGTGGGCGTTTCTAAATGCCGCATCATGGCATTAAGGTCATTTCTTCCGCAATTTCCAACAAACAGGCACCCCACGGTCTGCGTGTTCGAAATCTACCTGTGCCTGCAGGCCGAGCCGTCTGGGATTTTTTAATATGTACTGAAGATAAATTGGATAATGAATTAGATAATATTCATAAAATTGCTTGAAATAATGGTTTTAAGATACACCATATTAATAAATTAATTGTGGATGTTACCAATAATAAGAAACCAGAAAAAAAAGTTGATTCGCAAAAATACAAACTTTATATTCTGCAATATTACCCAAGCTTTTTCGAAAATTTAAAATACAGCCTTAAATGTTTCAATACTTGCTTAATAGCCAAACGCCTTCAGAAATTAAAGAATATCATTTGAAGTAAAATTGACCCAATTAATTTTGAGAATTATTCAGGAGTATATGCTTATATAGTATCCTTTTATTAAAGAAGACGGATCAAAGAATTACTGTATTGGCATGGCAAGCAGAAAATTTAGTTTAAAAAAGAGGAACATATAGCTGATATTAAGTATATTAGAAAATCCACAGCCCTGGCAAGTTTATGTCAAGAAGAAACCATCCAAATAAATTTCAATGAAAGTGAAATAATTTTTCCCTTCGGTTTATACTACCCATCCATAATAAGAGAAACCATAGAGATAGTAACATGCAAAAATACAATATGTGACGCTTCAGTATCATTTAACTTACTGAAATTGTGGCTCGAGATACTCCATGGCTACAAATATGGAAATAAACAACCAAGTATAAATAAAAAATAATATGCGTAATTTTAAAAAGTACATGAAAATTAAATGATAGCATTTCAAATAATAACTTCAAAGACCGTGTAATTATAGAATATTCTCATTTGTTTTTTATAATGGCTCAGAGTGAGCCGAAACATGTCAACAATCTAATAAAAATTATTTTACTGTATATTAAGTTTTTAGTTTACACCTTTTAGCATTTAAAAGAAATATACCATGGTTGTATTTTAAAGTGCAATCTAAAAACGAAAAAAAAAAATCTATTCCAGTCTAGAAACAAAATAAAATAAAATAATGTCAATTTTTTAGAAGTTTGTGGAAAATAGTTACTTTAATCTGAACAAATAAAAAGTTTTTCTATATATGCTAAAAGAATGAAAAGACTGTTTAGTGCTGGATAGCTCCAAAATTTCATAAAATTCTAAATATCACAATTCAACGAGTTTTGGTTATAGAAGAATGGAGTTTTTACAGTTTTACTTATATTTAGAAAAAGTTTCTCCATGCTCTGATAACTTATAGGGCTCAGGTGTGGTGTAAAAATTTAAATTCAGTAACTGTTTGTTTAACAGATAACTATTCTGGCATAAAGGGATTTTTATACGATCAGGGCTTTAGAAATTTGATAAAATCTGGTAGCCCACAAAATATTCTAGTCACCAGTTGATTTTCAAAAAGTTTTTTATGAGCCATTTGAGAAAAAATAATAACAAGCATGCTTAGAATTGTTAGTTGTTACATAGTTTAGAATAGTACATTATTTAGAAAGATAAGTTTTCTAATAAAAATTATATATCTCTGAAAAAAAAAAAAAAAAACACCTTTAAAGGCTGAATTAACTGGCATGTTCGGGAAATGCTGATTGCCTAATGTTTACTGTTTTATTGAAACCTCCTCCACGTTCTAATCGCATGACATGCTAGCTAGCTAGAGTGGAAAAGAATGGCGTTTTCTGTGCATGAGATTGAAAATGAATTTTTAACTTGGTTCTTCGATTAAGGTCCGTTTAGAAAACATTTTCAAAAAGTCATAAATTATTACTCTGATCTTTCTTTCCCGAAGTTCTTCAGATTCTGTGGTCAACAACAAAGGAAAGGGAAGTTTCAACAAAAGAAAGTGGTGATGATAAACATGTCAGGAATCTTCTCCACTGACCTCTGACATGTAGCCGAGCTTCCGAAGAATGCTTACATCAAAGGTTCTGCTAAAGTGGAAAGTAATCTGATTACAGCTTAAAAAGAATGAGAGAAGAGGAAGATCACTGCACACAATTAGGGGTGGGAGAAGGGGGGGAAATCTGTTCGTGCTCATTTCTTAGGTCAGTTTTTGTACCAAGAATAAAAATGCCAGTTTAAATAACTTGGTCGCCAGATAAACAAGAACGAAAAATCATGTGTCGAGTATAGATTTATGTAACTTTCCAACACTTCCAAAATAATTTTGCAAATCTTTACCAATTAATATGGGGAAATATGATATCTAAGTAAGAAATTTGGAAAAAGCATATTTAAAAACACAATTTCAGGAATTATGAACAATCTTCGGAAAAATATCTGAATTCTTTTGTGCAGCCCTGTATATGATTATAGACTTGTATATATACTACATAGATAAATTTTAGTTCAGTTAGAAGACGCGTAGCACAATTTAAAATACCCTTCTGGAATTTCCGTCAATAAACAGAAATGTCTTTGAGAACTTTTGTGCTGCCCTGTATATGATGTATAGAATTTATACACACCGAGTAATAGACAAAAAATGAGTTAAACTTAAAAACAAATTCAGCAACAGAAGACACACTTCCAGCAATTATTGTTAATAGACAGTACTGAATCCTTTTGTGTGTCCCTGTGAATCAATGATGAATGCTATAAACACCTATTCTGTAGTAAGCCTCTTGTAATTCATCTCAGTGATATATAATTTCAATATGTTTGAAATTGTGAAACCTTATTAAAATAAATTGGAAACTGTTTTTCCCCATCGATCTTAATATAATGGAATTCTTTTGAGTGTCCCTGTAAATGAACTATAAGTGTTATGCACACTGTATTGTATGGTAAGCTTCTTGTAGTGCAGCTCAATGATATATATCAATTTCAATATGTTTGAAATTGTGTAACATCATTAAAATGAACTGCAAATGATTTTTCCCCATGGACCGTAATAAAACAGAATTTTTTTGAGTGTCCTTGTAATAAATACTTTTTTAATTTTTTTATTTTAAAAGATATTTTGCCCAGATGGTGCATCACTAAAATCTGCAGATGAAACTTATTTTTATTGATTTCAATGGACAATTTCTCCAAGATTTGTGATATTTTTCTTTGTTCCCCTTCCGTGATCGAGGTGTTGCTATTTTCCACGATTAGGGTGGTTTTTCAACCTGTTGACTGATATAAATAATATGCTTTTTAAAATTAACGAAAAAAAAAATCATTGATACAGTTACAGAAAAGTATGATACATCTTAAATGAAAAGAACGTTTAACCCTAGATTACTAATGCTTTGTAATTTTTACAATGCTGTGTAGATAAACAGCTATTTTATGGTAATTACAGACATGCAGTTGTGTGTAAGGCATCTCATGCAAGGCAAGAGATCGATACTATCATTTAACTAATCAATCTGCATCCTTCTTGTATGTATTGTATAGCAGGGTGTCTAGCCACCTGGAAAAGTCAGGAAAATTTCGAACTTAAAAAAAAAAAAAAAATAGAAAAATTTTTCTTATAAAACTAAGGATTTGAAATTGAAGTGCCATTAAAATCAAACTTTGCTCTTTGTAGGTACTGTAAAGGGTAAAGAGTATTTCAACCTCTTGTGCAAATCATTTTGTCTACTTCCCTTTCAGTTCTTGTTTGTAACTCAAGAGATTTTCAGTTCCAGCTTCTCTGAAGCTTTTTACTTTGAATGTTGTAGGGTTGATTAGGTGTTTCACTCTCCTTACTTATCTTTGTTTGGGAATTGAACATATTTGTTAGATTAATTTATTGAATATTTATTATTTGTATTAAAATACGTCAAAGCAATCTGTATTTAACTGTGTGTGATGTGATAAAGAATTTCATTCTGATTAGACAAAATGGATAGAACCTGATGCTAAAAGTGTATCTGAAAAATGCTTAGCATGTAAAACGTTCAAAAATTTGTAAATTTTACAAAAGATTATGTAACAAATCAGTAATTTGTGCCTCAGAGTCAGTTGTGAAAGTTCCACTTTCAAATTCTCAACTTTTAAGATTTTTTGTGTGTAACATCACAAAATCTCAATACCTGGAATTTTTTTTTATTGGTATGGAAAACCTGGAAATCTCAGGGAAATTTGTCGCTAATCTGAAATAAACACCCTGTGTAAAGATTGCATGTTACCAACAATCCATAAGACAGCTCTAGAGAATGAGTCTGGTGCTTGATCTCTTCATCAAAATTATGAGAAGTTAATGCTAAAAGAAAAAAACAATTGCTGAGATATATATATATATATATATATATATATATATATATTTTTTTTTTTTTTTTTTTTTTTATAAGGGAATGTAAGTGAATTAAAGTTTAAATTAATACTTAACACTATTGCTGTTTAGGAGTATAATTGTCAATAAATTTAGTGCTTTTTTTAATTATTCAAAACATCTACCAGAAATGTTGCATAGCAATCTTTGGTTTATTTAATCACAGAATGTCTGTGAATAAATAAAGTGAAAATCACTGTTCGAAAATTCTGGTGGATATTTTAAATATAAAAACACACTAAATTGGCAAACTGCTGGTCTACAATGTGTTAACTGATGTCATGCATGAATTTTACTTTATTTTATTTTTTATTTTTACCAGCCGATCCAAGCCGAGTTAAAGATGCCCGATATACTGACAGATGTAGGTACAGAACGTAGATGAAAGTCATTTTTCAATGAAACTTTAACTGATTTTTCACATTAGTATATTTTCTTTGATTGCCCCCCTACTACACTAAAAAGCATTTTGGTACTTTCATATTAGCCGCATGCCTGCGATTACTCACGAATGAATTCTGTATTTATAGCAACTTTTTTTATTTCCATTGTTTCAGTGTTTAAGCGCATAGTTTGGTTACATGTCTGTTAAATTCGTGTTTTATTTATTTATTTATTTGAGAAAATTAAAATTTTGTTTGGCAATTTAGTTACGGAATATTACACGAAGACAAACAAATACTGAATTATTTACATTTTTTTAAGTGCAAATGGGTTAATCATTCGTAATTGGGTTGCATGTTCATTTTTGAGATAATTTTTAAAAATTCGTGTTTGAAAAATATTTTAAAAACTATAAAAAATCAGTAAATTTAGATACAGTTTTCAAAGCAATTGCATTTGAAAGTTTTTTTTTTTTTTTTTAAATATTCTACACTGTGAAAATTGAAATCGTGTGATGTTTAGAAGTTAAAACAATTGCCATAAAACGAAATGGATTGTTCAAGTCGTTGCCACTGACGATATGACGTCAGTGTTACTCACGGTCATGATTTAACAGTTTCCAACATAGTTGAAAAGTGTTTATGACTGCGGTTTGTCTGTCTCCCGTCTGCCTGTCTGGCTATGCTTTAACTCTCGAAAATATGCTCTAATTGTCATGTAATTTATATACGTTATTGATATTTACTATGACATGTTCGCTATTGATATGAATTGTAAAGCATTTATAGTTCGTGTACAGGGACACTCAACAGAATCAAATTGACATGTGGTTTAGATGGCTATGGGGCTGCCCAATTTTTTTTTTTAACATGAACATGTACAAACAATACTTTATACAGTAAAACCTGTTAAAACGAAATTTCGGAAAAATTGAAAATTTTCCGTTTTAGACAGGTTTTTTGCTTTATAAGGTATAATTGTGTGGTATTCCTTCTTCTCTTGAAAGGGGCCTGGATTAAAAAATATATATTTCAAGGATTTAAAATTAATTCTAAAGGTAAAAAAGAAAATTTTGTTTGGCAATTTTTTAGTTTTAGTGTCCTTGGAGGCTCTGATAAGCGTGATGGTTAAATTTGGGAAAAAGTGAAAAAGTTTTTGGCGCCCTAATTTCTTTTTAAAGATTGAAATAATTGTTTTAGTCATGTTAGGAATTCTATTGGCTCAGGGGCGAACTGCATTACACCCTCCCTCTTTTCCTATTATGGGCGGGCTTGTCTATGTATGTATGTGAAAGAGAAAGGCTCATCTCTGAGGTACAGAGACTCTACAATCCTGGGATCTTCTAATCAATATAATGAAAAGAAGTATTTTTTTCTGTGCACACTGTTGTACGAAAACTGTTGGCTGCAGTCTTTACTAAGAAATTTGGTAACATCTATTAAAACACCCTGGAGTCAGTTTTAAGTAATTTATACATACATATCATCATCATCAACCGTTTTCAATCCCCTACTGGATGTAGCTCTCTCCCAGATTTTTCCATTGTTTCCTGTCTAGTGCTTTAGTCATCCAGTTAACATCGGCCACTATTCTGATTTCGTCACTCCATCTTAGTTGAGGTCGTCTACTTGATCGTTTTACATCTCTGGGATACCACTGTAGGGTGTTTGTGCTCCATCTATTGTCTTGTCTTCTTGCAATGTGCCCAGCCCATTTCCATTTTAGCCGTTTAATTATCTCAATGATGTCAAAAACTTTCGTCTGACTTCTTATCCGAGTTATTCTCTTTCTGTCTCTTCTGGTTATGCCTAGCATACATCTTTCTATACTTCGCTGTGTTGTTTGTAATCTTTGTACCATCTGTTTTGTTAGCGTCCATGTTTCTGTTCCATAAGTTAGTGCAGGCAAAACATATTGGTTAAACACCTTTCTTTTCAAACAAAGAGGGATCATGTTACTCTTCAGAATAATATTGTTCTTCCCAAAAGCACTCCATCCATTTCATATTCTTCTATTGATTTCATTTATGATACTGTTGTCCGATGATATTTCCTGTCCAAGGTAAACATAACTTTGCACTTCTTTAATCTCAGTGTTGTTGTAGACGATTTTGTTTTTTAATGCAAATTAATTGAACATCACCTTAGTCTTTTCCAAATTTATTTTTAATCCCACATTAATTTTAGCTTCTGCCAAATCTTTTAGCATATTTTCCAATTCTTCAGGGCTATTGCTGAAAATGTCATCAGCAAATCGGAAATGACTTAAATATTCCCCATTTATTCTAATCCCTTTGTTTTCCCAATCTAGCTTCTTGAAAATATTTTCTAAGACAACAGTAAAAAGCTTAGGCGAAATGTTGTCTCCCTATGTTACTCCTCTTCCAAGCTTGATCTTCGCTTTTCCTTTGTCCAAATGGATGGTGACTGTTGCTTTCTTGTAAATCTTCTTTATGATATTGATGTAAGGTTTGTCTATACCAATGTCCTCCAGAGAATCAACTACTGCAGATGTGTAGACTAAATCAAATGCTTTTCCATAATCAATAAAGGTAAGGCAGATAGGTAAATTATATTCTTTATGTTTTTCTGTAAGTTCCCTTACGGTTTGAATATGATCCATTGTACTAAATCCACTTTGGAATCCTGCTTGTTCTCTAGATTGTGCTGAGTCCAAAGCTGATTCAAGTCTTGTCGTTAAAACTTTGGTGAAAATTTTATAAATCACTGACAGTAAGCTGATTGGACGGTAGTTTTTAATGTTTTCCTTCTCTTCTTTTAACGTTTTCCTTCATTTCTTGTAAAGTAGCACCATCACAGCATTATTCCAATCTTCTGGTACATCTGATTTATCGAGACATTTGGAAAACAGTAAGACTAGCATTTTTGCTATTTTTTCTTCTGCTTCTTTGATAAGGTCAATTGTCAGGGCATTCACCCTTTTTCATACATCTAATGGCTTGTACAACTTCATCTGTCATCACTGGGATTATCTTTTCAGTTTCTGTTATGTTTACTCGTGGATCACGTAGGTTGATTTCCCTTTGATCTTCACATCTATATAGATCGTTATAGAAATTTTCGACAATGTGTAATATTTCATTATTGATTTTGGTGATTGTTCCATCTGCCCTCTTCAGTTCAAAAATACTTTTTCTTCCAACACACAGTTTGCACTTAGCTGATTTTAAACTTTTGTTATCTTCTAGAACTTTGTTTACAAGATCACAGTTAAATTTTCTGATATCTTCTGTAACACATTTTCTTACCGTTTTACATAATTCTGCCTATTTAAATCTTGATTTAGGATAGTTTTTCTTCATTTTAAAATCTTTGCGTTTCTTCATCAATCTTCTTGTTTCTTCTATCATTTTCTTTGTCTGTTTTACTAGTGCTTAACCAGTTATCGTCCTTGCAATTTCTTGTAGATTATTTGTTATTTTCTTGTTCACTACTGTAACATCTTGCTCTGCTTCTAAAATTGATTGAAGTACTTGGAAACGATTTTTAAGTTCCAAATTAAATTCTTCTTTATGTTTCTGGAGATTTATAATATCGGCTGATACTGATTTCTTTGAGTGTTGCAAAAGCTTCGTTCTTTCTACTTTAGTATTTAAAAGCAGTTTGCATCTAACCAACCTGTGATCGCTTCCTGTGTTGAAGTTATTGAGAACGCTGCAATCCTGAATAAGATGCTTTTTGTTTGTCAAGATGTAGTTGATTTGACTTGTTGAGCCATTTGCACTTCGCCATGTCCATTTTCTTTGGGGTTTTTTTCTAGAAAAAGGAATTCATGATATACATTTCTTCACTTTCTGCAAACTCAATCAATCTGTTTCCTCTTTTATTATGCATCCCATATTCCTACTGAGAACTCACCTTTCTTTTTTTCCCTAATTCTAGCACTCCTGTCTCCCATTATTAATTTTATGTTACATTTTCCCTTTTGATGCATTGAAGTTACTTCTTCATTGAAATCATTAATTTCTTCTTCAGTATAGGTAATTGTTGGTGCATAAACTGGGGTAATTTGCAGCTTGTATTTTCTTTACACTTGTATAACTAACCTTGCAACTCTATCTGATGCACTATCATATTCTACGATGTGATTCTCCCACCTTTTATGAATCAGAAATCCTACGCTACTTGTTTTTCCATCTTCTGTACCTCTGTAGTATAATACGTGTCCACTGACAAGATCAACCTTCTCTTCATCTTTTCTTCTTACTTCGCATAATCATAGGATGTCCCAATTCATTCTTTCTAATTCTTCTTCAAGTTCCTGTAAATGACTTTCCGAAGATAGGGATCGTCCATTATACTTAGCCAAGGTCATCAACTTATGGCAGCCAAGCCGAGCCCGGTGATTCTTAGCACATTCTGTCTTCATGTTTTCTGATCGCTGCCGTAACCAGGAACATACAGACTGCTGAGGATTTGTTTTGTGTATTCATGGCAAAATAAGGGGGAAGATGGCCAAATTCCCCACACTGGTCAAGCTAGTTGGAGGAAGCCCATCCGCGTTCGTTCCCCATGCACTAGGCAAGGGTACTAACAGGCTGCAGCGGTGGAAGGTGTGGATTGGACATTAAGTTTCTGCTCCCAGTCGATTCCTTTGAATCCTCTTTCGAGGCATTTAAAGGATCTTCTCCTAGTTAACAAACAGAGGCTATTAAACAGCCCATATATATATATATATAACCATTAATGAAACATTACCGAAACACCAACAAAAACTATGAAATTATGAATTAGAACGTAATAATTAATTGACAACAATAATGTTCCCCAACTCTGAATATAGATTCCATATACATAGTAAAAAAAAAAAAAAAAAAAAAAAAAAAGAAGAAGAAGAAGAAATTAAATAAAAAATTGAAAAAATGAAATTTGTGGAATTTAGACAGAATCTTCAGGTCCCAAATGCCTAAATACCACAAATAAAATGTGTGGTTTCATCATCATATTAGCCATAACATTGCTAAAGAATATGATTTTGGGACTACCACACCAAAATAGAGAAATAAACTGTGAAAAAATCATGAAGTTCAAAAAATAAAAACATTAAAAAGGAAAGACACCTAAACCATAAAAAAGAGAAAAAAATTGTGAAATATAATCATAAAGTTCAAATACAACAAGATTAAAAAGGATATTGGGAAAAGAAAACAACATTTACCAGATAGAATACATGATCCAAACAGGAGTCAACACATAACACAGTCAATGAATTGCAGAAAATCATTACATGTTGCCAAAATAAGTTTTAAAAGATGATTGACCAAGGAATATTAAACAGCATAGCCAAACACAAACCAATATAGAATCAGCTCCCTCTGTAGAAAATTTAAAATAGAACACCAAACATGTTTTCAAATGAATTAATAAGGTGCTGCCATCTATGAGAAAATTAGTGAATATTCTATGATTTAATAAAAGCAGTTGATTACTATTATTAGTTAAAGATTAAAACAAATACTGTTTAAAGAATGACAACTGATAGTTAAATAAGAAATAAATATAATTAAATAATAAATAAAATTATGTTGATAAATTATACAATTACATTAAAAAAGTAATAGATGTATTAATGTAAAATTCTATGTAAAAAATGATATGTAAAATGGTGAAATTAATAATCTATCACCAGCAGAATGGTGGGAATCACTGAAAAGGTACAGTGACTTAGAAAATATTTCAAATTTTGCATGTCATCTTTTTCATTACGTAGCCTCATCAGCAAGCATTGAACAATTTTTTTCAATTCAGCATGATTCAAAACAAACTTAGAAATAGGCTTGGATTACAAATTGCTACAAAATTTTTAATGGCTTATAAAATGTTAAATAAAGACAAACAACATGCGCCTGATCCTGAAGCATTTGGCAACTATTAAATATTTTACAACCGTTATGTATCTTGAATAACAAAATTTCATAATATGCATTTTATGCATTTCTGTTAATTTCTTTATTATTTACTGGTTATTTTGCATTTAATATTTTAACTAAAAGAAAATTTTTATCATTATATTTTTCTACTTCTTATTGATGCCCAATTTTATTTTAGATGATGCAAATTTTATTTTAGTAAAATGATTTAAAAAAACATTTAGTAAGAATATGCATACAGATAATTATATTAATGTTGGGAATTCTTCAAGTTTTTAAAAAATATATTAATGAATTATACTTATATATATAAAAAAAATGTTAATCTTACCACATTAGGTGCTCTTCTTATTTTATCAACAGTAAATTTTTTAAAAAAATGTATTTGCTGTTGGGCACTTTAAATAATTTACAAATCTAAAATAAAACTCAAAATGTAATGAGGTTAAACAAAATTTTTACAACTTTTAAAAAAAGTCATTAATAAAATTATATTTCAAATTAATAACTGAAACAGAGTTAAAAGAGTTTTTTAATTGATAGTTATAATTAAATATCATTAACTCCTTAATTAGTGCTTCTCTAAATAGAAGATTTGCTGAATGTCAGATGGTGGATTATACTTAGAAATATAGATTGCAGAACAGGAGTTGATTTGGTTTACTCTGTTTTCAAATAAAGGTTCTACTTTGTCTGGAAGAATCTTTATCCATATTACGATAATCGCGTAAGACCACAGATAAATATGATCGAACCTGCACTTGAAGAACACCACTCGGCGTTTAACAACAATACAATTAATGATTCTACACTGTCAATGCCTTTATAATAGAAATCCTTGATTTATTGCACCGAAGACTTGATTTTACACGACCTTCTTTTTGTTGAACATAAATATACGGCACCACCGTAGATGCATCACTAAATAAACATAAATAAATTATAACGACATGATAAATTAAACCAATTCTTGTTACCTTACAAACAGCAGGAAAATGTTTTAAGAAATGTAGCCATTTCCTTAAATCATTTGGATCACGCTACAAGATAGGCAATGCTGGTGCTGGAATATAGTATTCACTTATCATGCTGAATTTATACATAGGACTGAATAAAAGACATAGGACAGTAGAAGAGAAATGGGGGTTCTGCATCAGCAGGGGGTTCGGGGTTCAAGATGGCAGCCATGGCCGAAAGGTGATAGATAGGTGACAGGTGAGTGATGGACAGGGTTAATGAGAAGGTTAATGAGAAAGTGAAGAAGATGAAAGCGGCTAGATCGTTGGAAAAAAGGTATACTTACGGAAAGTGTCGCAGAAACCACCTACTGTCTTGAAATCCAGAGAGCGACTGACGGGGTTTCCGATATATGCACGGGCGATGTCATCATCATCCTAGAGGGCGCTGCGATCGGCGCTGTGATGGGTCGAGACGAATGCTGCTTTCTGATTGGCTGTTTCTATTTCACCGGAGGGAAGTGCAGTACCTCCTGAGGGGGGTTTGGCGACGTCATGTTCTAGAACACGCTGACATCATTATCCTAGGGGGCGCTACGATCGGCGTTCTGATTGGACGAGAGCTTTTCCCCTGAGGGGATGACAGTACCACGTTGCTGCGAGCGGGATGCAGTAATTTAGCACGTGTCATCCAGACTTAATGCTGCTCATGAAGAAATTGTAATTAATTTTTAATTAATTAATTAATTAATTTTTTTAAATTAATTAATTAATTTTTTTAAATTAATTAATTAATTTTTTTTAATTAATTTTTTTTAATTAATTTTTTAATGATTTTTAAATAACGTGAAATAAATTACTGTAATGATCGTAATTTAAGTGAAATAAAGTCATGAAAGTGTTAAACAAGTTTTGAAAACAATTCGTTTTTTAATTTTTAATGAATTAAGTGAAGGTTTATTTTTTAAATGAAATGTTTTTGTTGAAAAGAAACAATTAGTTAAAACATTTTTTTAATTATCAGTTACAAATCAAGTTTTGTACCACTGGGTAAAATAATTAAATTTTTGAAATATTTTTTTTCTGAAAGTAATAGAAAAGGTTTCACCATTCAAATAAGTTATATATGTGTTGATACATTCTGTCTAAATGTATGTGAACTTGTCGAGATTTCTGTATAACAAAGACATCACCAACCCTGTATATATATATATATATATATGATGAAAGTATGTTCTCATTGTAACCACTACCTCACGCATTAGCCCTTATTTCACTTACATTGAGTGCTATTGTTAGAAAAAACTAAACTAGTTCCAACTTTAAAAGAAAATAATATTATATGAATTTTGTAAACGAGTACTTTGAGAAATAACTTCATGTTTTTTTAAAGACACTTTCTTAAAAAACATTACAGAATCACTTTAACTTGTTATTTTAAAATGTTTAGAAACATTTATGTAACTGATTCATAAAAAAGTTTTTAGAACAACAGTTTAAAACCAAAAAATTACTCTTTTTATATGTAACAGATAAAAAACATTAAGTATCTGTTGTTCAAACATTGAACCTGCATATTGTTTTAAGCATGTAACATAAAAACTAAAGAAATGTATGCTTAAACATGAATAATATTTTAAGAAAGGTTTCTTGTTTGATGAAAATAGTAAATGACATTAACTTTTTAATGTTCTAAATTATATCACACATAGTTACAAAAAACACCTACCTTAAACTTTCTTGAACACATCTATTTAACCTATCATCATTTTTCTTTTTCCTAAACTTTAACATCAACTTGTTGCAACAAATCCTTACTTTGAACTGAGAGAAATAAGTAATTTAGATGTAGATGGCGCACTTGTTGTATGATGTCACTTTTTCCTGCCTATAAGAATATGAAAAACCGTTTTGATTGGTTATCTACTTCGAGGGGAGTGATGTCATGATACTCTACATGATAAGAACTCCCTATAAAAGCAGCATACCCAATATTCTAATCACTATGTTCGAGTAAGTTGTCTTGAATGCTGATCCATGTTGCTGCTCTAACCTTTCCGGTTTTCCTGTCTGAACCTGTCTAACCTTGCTTGTTTACCTGTCCGAACTTGTCTAATCTTGTACAAAGCTGTCCGAACCTGCCTAATCTTGTACAAAGCTGTCTAACCTTGCCTGACTTTGCTTGTTTACCTGTCCGAACCTGCCTAATCTTGTACAAAGCTGTCTGATCCTGTTTGTCTGAAAAAAAATGACTGTTACCATTTTCAACGAAAATGAATTGGATGTACTTCTGATTTCTGATTTTATTCAAAAAGACCTAGCGGACGATTATTTTAGTGAACTGCAAGCTTTGTCCTTTTATACACCTACTTTGAAACTACGAGGAAAAGAAATAAAACCCAAGAGAAAGGTTTTAGTTTACGGTGATTCTGGACTGTCTTATTCTTTCAGTGGAACCACCATTTCTGCATTAGAATGGACACCGTTTATGTTAGAATTAAAATACCAAGTGGAAAACCAATCTGGGAGAAAATATAACTTTGTACTGATGAATCTGTACCCGAATGGAAGAAGTTATTTATCACATTCTAGTTATTTATCACGTTCTAGTACAAACTGAGAGAAATAAGTAATTTAGATGTAGATGGCGCACTTGTTGTATGATGTCACTTTTTCCTGCCTATAAGAATATGAAAAACCGTTTTGATTGGTTATCTACTTCGAGGGGAGTGATGTCATGATACTCTACATGATAAGAACTCCCTATAAAAGCAGCATACCCAATATTCTAATCACTATGTTCGAGTAAGTTGTCTTGAATGCTGATCCATGTTGCTGCTCTAACCTTTCCGGTTTTCCTGTCTGAACCTGTCTAACCTTGCTTGTTTACCTGTCCGAACTTGTCTAATCTTGTACAAAGCTGTCCGAACCTGTCTAATCTTGTACAAAGCTGTCTAACCTTGCCTGACTTTGCTTGTTTACCTGTCCGAACCTGCCTAATCTTGTACAAAGCTGTCTGATCCTGTTTGTCTGAAAAAAAAATGACTGTTACCATTTTCAACGAAAATGAATTGGATGTACTTCTGATTTCTGATTTTATTCAAAAAGACCTAGCGGACGATTATTTTAGTGAACTGCAAGCTTTGTCTTTTTATACACCTACTTTGAAACTACGAGGAAAAGAAATAAAACCCAAGAGAAAGGTTTTAGCTGACGGTGATTCTGGACTGTCTTATTCTTTCAGTGGAACCACCATTTCTGCATTAGAATGGACACCGTTTATGTTAGAATTAAAAGACCAAGTGGAAAACCAATCTGGGAGAAAATATAACTTTGTACTGATGAATCTGTACCCGAATGGAAGAAGTTATTTATCACAATATAAGGATAATGAGAGCGATATAGATGAGAATGTCCCCATAACTGTACTGAGTTTTGGAGCAAAACGGATTCTAGAGTTTCAAAGACTTAAGTGCCAAGAGGTTCGAATAAGCTTAGAACATGGCTCTTTGTATTACATGTTTAATCCTACTAATGAACTGTTTACTCATGGAATTTTGCCAGAACCTGATATTAAACAACCATCCATTAGCTTAACCTTCTATTATATTATTTCAAACCCTGTTCCTTTAAAAATACAAAGAGTTAGTTTTCTTCCTGTTTCATCAGATGAAGCATCTTCACCTAAAAACGAATATTTACAAAGAATGGAAGTGTCTTCTGAGTCCTATGAAAACATTACTGCTATGCAAGAACAAGCTTTTTCAGCTATATATGGTAGTGATATATTTCTTGCAGAATTTTCTATATGTTCAGGTACATTTCTTCAGATTCGATTAAAAAATCATGTTTCCTTAAAAATTCATATCAGAAATTTCAAGGAAACGAAAAATGGAGATAAATACCCTACAAAACAAGGGATTATTATGACTGCCCCAACATGGGAAATTTTTAGTAAAAAATTATCAGATTTTCATTTTTACTTGAAAGATGATTCTTTTATCGCAAATAATCAACTTATTGTAATGAGTCTTGATGAAGATACTTGTTTTCTTCAACAGCTCTTTAATTTGAAAAACTTTGGTTTTTATTTAAAAAATACTGGAATTCGTATGAGTAAGGATCAGATACTTAATTTGATAGAATTAGTTCCACAAATTACTGAAACGGTGATTAACATACTTCTAACTCATGTTCTACCGAATTCTTTTTTTAATAAGTTACCTATGCTTTTCAAAATAATACGTAAATAAATTAGTTGTTAATTTATGAATATATTTTTATAAATATATTATAAGTATATTTTGTGATAATTACAATTAGCTACGTGATCACACTAGTAATGTGAAGGTTATGGTCGCGTAGTCACGTGATTAACCTGTGATGGATGACGTTACTTAGTAACGTCATCATATCACGTGAGATTAACTGATATATGTTTGTACTATCTTTCAAATCTCTACAAGTCGTCGCAAAAGCCAGATCATGCTTACCCAGCTTATAAATAAGGTAAGTTTAATTTTCATGTGAATTAATCTTTTTCGCTTTCAAAATAATAGATAGTTAAAATAACAATGTTCAAGTTCATCCTTTAACTAATTAAAATCGTTTTATAAGAACTTATTTGCAAATATATTGCAAGATCTTTTGTTCGACATTTAAAAGAATAATTTAACATAATAAAATTTAGTCTTTTAACATTGTGATTTAAAAGTAAGTGGGTATGAAAAGAAAATTTTATGATTAGTTTATTTTCTAAAATGAAAGAATTAGTAGACAAGAAAACTTACCGAACCACAGCGTGCGAAGACAGAAGTTAAAATGACAAACACGCTGTTTTTAGCTGTTGTCGACCTGAACATGTAACTGATAAAGTCTTGATCACGTGAGTGATAAGGAAGTAAACTGATAGTTTAACCTCATTTTGTTATAGTCCACACACTTGATTTTAGCAAGCTGAAATGTATGGACTCCTTTTTAAGTTATCCTGTTTTTGTAAGTATATAAATTACATTTATTTGTTAATGTTTTAAGATAAATAGGGACGAATAGTTAAACATTCTAAATTTTCTAAGTATGGAAGATATTCGACCTGTATAATATACCTAATCTAGCAAAGGTTTAAAGTAAAACTCAAGTTAGTGTTTTTTTCTGCGCATGTGTAGATACAAAGTATATGGTTGGCTAGGCAACCAGTTGATTGGTTGGAAGATGGGTAAACAAATGATTATGAGGATAAACAGTTAGCTCGATATTTAAAAACATTGAAACTTACATTAACATAAAACTAAAAGTCAATTTTGATTAATTTGAAGATTTTTAAACTTAATTTTTTTATATTTTTTAACTTTTAATTTTTATAAACTTTACTTTTGATAATTTTTATTTAAAAATTTTTGTTTTGTTAACATATAATTTTCATAAAGTTTTAATTTTGAAACTTTAATTTTATAAACTTTAATTTATTTATAATGAACAGAGGAATTATTTATTTATTTTGTTAACTTTAAATTTTTATTATTTTAAATTTAAAATAAGTAATATTCTAAAAGGTTTCATTATTTATAATAATGGAATAAAACATTCGTAGCGCAATTGGTAGAAGGCGATCTGTTTTTTTTTTCATTAATTTTCGGTTTCACAAACGCTTAATAACTCTGAATAAACCTAGACAAACCTTTAAATACACTTTCAGAGGTATGAAGTCATGATATAATGATTAAAATAACGTACAAATCATTGTGTCTTAATTTTATTTTGTCAAGTTCGAACCACAAGACTATTAAAAACTATCTTCTAAAACAAGATCGAACTATATATGGCAGGACCAAGAATTAAATCTGTCTTAAAAATTTCCATCAAACATTTCTTATAATATTTAAATCCGTAATGTGTTTCGTATATATATATTTGTTAAATTGTATGACATTTAAAATCTTTCATTTTACTAATATGCATATTTCCATTCAATAGTTGAATCTTTTTTGCAATAGTTAAAATTTTCATTTTGTGTTAAGTTAAATAAAAAACAAATTCTAACTGTTCACTTAAAATTTCTACTAAATGATAAACTAATAAACACACACACACATACATTTTGTAAGTTACTTCCATACGGAAATATATATAACACATCTCTTTATAACACATACCTTCTTTTGCTTTTTTAAATATTTTATTAACTTTTAACTTTTTGTTAACTTTTACTTTATAACTTTTTTTTGTTTACTTTTATTTTAAAACCATATTTTTGTTATCTTTTAATTTCATTAACTTTTAATTTTGATAAGTTTTAATTTCATTAACCCTTTTTTTTTCAAACGTGAATATTTTCAATTAATTTTTTGTAATAGATGTTTTTTTTAATTAAATTATATCACTTCACTTAAAAGTTCTACTAAATTATAAACTAATAAATTCACTCATAGACACTTTGCAAAAATAAACACACAGAACTTAATCAGAAACATTTTTATTTTCAGGTCTTAAACAAGTCATTACAAATAGTTTGTTCATTAATCTTACATAAAAAGTGCTCCCTAACATTATAAACTCCGTTTAGAAACGTTGAAGTTATATAATCAAAATCTACGAGCATTAACAAAGCTTCCCCTAATTGATTAAATTTTTCCCTATTATTAAATGCGAAACAGGAGTGAAGGCTTTTGCTCGAATGTCGTAGTGCACATGCATGGCATTCATACAATCGGTTAAGTATTGATAACATATTATTCTCGATATACGTGTTAAGTTTATACTTTAACACCTCATCATTTTCTGTAGATGTATTACTCACCATACATTTCTTTTATAGAAGAGATGGTAAAAGTTTTGTATACATATGTTGTAAAAGAGCACTATTTAAATGAGAGGTAGTTTCTTTTAATTTTTCCAGTTGATGTTCGTTTAAGTCAATATAAGAATAATTCTTTAAATTTTTAATTCGCATTGTAGAATTGTGATTTAACACTAAAATCATGTTATTAGAAACAAAGGACGTACTTTTGTATCTTAAATTAAATGTAATGAGTTTATATTGAAATTCAAACCAGCTAAGAATATCCATATTAACCACGCGGTTTGTCGGGATTTCTTCATTAGTAGATACATTGCGTTTAAATTCTCGTATAAGTATATAATATTGTTTAGTTCTTAACTTCAAAGTTAAATAGAAACAGTCACTTAGTTCTTTGTGAAACACATATGAATTGCATAATTTATCACTTTTAATGTCATTTGTAGGTGAGATGGTGGTTTGTAATTCACCACTTGTTTGCGAAAGGTTGCTTGCTTGTAACTCGTTGACCTCGCGTTTAACAGTAGTCTGTAAAATATTATTTGTAGGTTCTTGAAACGTTAAGGTAGTAGAGCAATCTAAATTTTCAAAATTCATGTCTTCGAAAAATGTATTCAAATAGTCCGTGGCAGAATTTGGCATTCGACCGAGATTCTCGAAAGATGTTGTATCATTCCCATAGGCAAAGTTTGAAAAATTCATAGCGATCTCGGGTTTCACATCTTGTAAGTCCTCAGTAGTTACACAGTTATTACCCATTTTAGAAAGTTTTAATCTTGGGTCTTTTAACTCCTTCTCATAGGTATTTGAATTTTCCATGCGTTTTTCTAAACGTAGATGTTTTGAAGGTGAAAGTACTTCTTCATGAGATCTTTTCTGCATATTAATGTCATAAAATATTTTTAATCAGTATTCCACTAACTGGTGTAATCTCGATAAAAGTCTACAGTAAACTGATTGTATTTCATGAAAACATTTACTTATCTAGGTTAAAAGTAGTCACAGTTATAGTTAATCATTTAAATTACATTTAGGTTAAAGATAAAAATGTTTACTTATCTATAATAAATACAGTGACGGTTTAAGTTAAACAATTTCTTAACTATGTTAAATACTGTAATGTTAACTGTGGGATGGAAATTATCAAAACATGCAATGTCATTGCTTAAAAGGAGAGAAAAATTAAACTTTCTTATCAATAAATAAGTTTAATACCTATTCAAATCAAAATAATAAATTTTTCTTATAAAGAGATTTCATTTAAACAAAAAGTGTTAACTTTGACTACAATTAAAAAAATTTTACCTACTCATAAATATATGTTCACTTTTTTTTTCTAGAAAATAAAACTTCAAAGATTGATTTCATAAATAAATAAAAATAAAAAAATAAGTAGACATGTGAAATAAAAACAGTTATGTGATATAAAAACAAATATTTATTAAATAAATACATTTCTATGTTAATTTATAAATACATTGTTTAAATGGTTATTATAAAAGTCCATATTCATAGTTTCAAAAAATAAATGAGTATAATTACATGAACATTGCTTGAATAGGTTTTTTACAAATTCAGTCACGTTGAAATTTAGCAGTGCACTCTCATTACACCAGTTATATTTTCTACGCAAACTATAACTATCACACTCGTGTTTCATATTAATTGGTTCTCCGATTGAACATTGATAGCAATCAAACACGCGAGAAACGGATGACTTTAATTCGTCATCGAAACATGTTAAGAAATAGTTCAAAGTCTCTTCGATTTTGAGGTGGGTACATTTACATTTGTTTAAGTTTTCTAAAACCGAAACAGGAATAAGCTTAGTTAAAAGCGTCTCAATGAGACATTCGGTAATTTTAAAGCGATTTTTCACTAGTTTCAAATATTGATCTTTTGTAAGCAGTAAAAAGTCAGACTTTAAGCAAAACCTAAACTTTTTCGATTTGAATAATTTTTGCAGTATGCAAGATTCTTTAGTTACACAAGCAATTAGTAAGTCATTATTACATACGAATGTATCATTTTCAGAAAGAAAATTAAATTTATCCAGTCTCGATTCAAATTTCTCGAATGTTGCACATGATAATGTAATGCCTTCATTTGTGGGAGTAAGTTCACGACCGTTCTTTTCAAATTCTTCATATTTCTGTATGTGAACATAAAGCTCATAGTTCTTATTCATTTGTACTTCAACAATCATTTCCTCACCTAAATTCCAATAAGCAGGAGTAAAAACATCGAAAAACTTAAATATTTTACTAAACTGAGTGATGTCTGAAATTTCATATTTCGAACTGTTTCCCAAGGAAAGTTGATCAGATGGGTTAAGTTCTTTAGGTGAAAGATGAATTTTTCTATGTTTCACTAAGTCAGATCTATTATTAAATGTTTCAAAACAATCGTCACATTTACAGTGACTGGGTGACTGTCTACTTTTCCTTTGTGCTTGGAAGTGTTATGAATTTTCCCATGCTTTAATAAATCACTCTTTTGTGAAAATACTTCGCCATATACATTACAATTATGAATCACAGGGGTCTTTGAATGAATCTTCATATGATTTAATAAATGATACTTTCTAGCAAATGTTTTTTCACAGATTACACATACAAGAGGTATTTTCTCAAGATGGCATTTCATGTGAAACGGTAAGTTAACCTTTCGGGGAAAAGCTTTGTTGCAAGTAGAACACAGAAAGAGTAACTTCTGTTTCTTTAATCCTGATGAGGTGGGTTTCACTTCACAATTCGAAACGGGTTCTTCTTTAGGCTGTATTAAAAATTCCATGTCATGGACATTTAATCCTCGTGATGAGGGTTCACTCTTCACGTTAGACATATCATTAACACTTAAAGCAGAATCCATAATCACTTAAATGTAAACTAACTTAAAACGAAAAACACAACCTTTCACAGCGGTAACAGGAAACAATATAATCATATTAACTCGTTTATTGGAAGTTCATAAAATGATAGAGGGCGCTTGTTTAAAAATATTAACATTTTATTGGTTTAAAAAGTCACGTGGTTATTTTATCATACTCTGTTATAAGTTCAATAGTAAGTTAATTCTTACACATTGATTCAGAAAGGGTTACGTATCTGAAGTTCGTATAATTGTAAGTCAAAAATGCTTTTATAAATAATATTTTACTGGTCAAATCACTTGTGTATCAGAAGTTCATATGTTTGTAAGTTAAAAATTCTTATTAACCTCGTATTTAGTGCTTTTATAAATAATATTTTACTGATCGAATCACTTATGTGTTATAAATCTAACTAGAAAAAGTGAATATTTCAAATAAGTCATGTTAGAAAAAACTAGATTCGATTAACTTTTTTTTAAATGTTAGTTGTATAAAGCCAATCGTTTATTATTTTTTAACAGTTGTTATTATTATTTGAACAGTTTTTATTATTTTTGATCATTTGTTTAGTTGTTATTATATTTTTGAACAGTTGTTCTTATTTTTTTAATACTTTTATTTTTTTTTTCCTGTGCTTTTTCCAAACAGACGAAAATTTCAAAATTTTAGTTTACAATTCTAAAATACACTTTTAATGAAAGCAGTCTGTTACAAGATAATCACAAAAAGTTAACATTATCTTTCAAAAATAAACACAAATATCCGTAATCTAACCACCATGATATCATAACTTGAACAGATAAAGCTATCCTCATGGCACGTTCAAGAAAATTTCGATAGGATAAAAATTTGACTGTAAGTTTTGAAGGAAAAACCTATCCAGGACTCGAACTTGGCAGATTTATTTAATCTTTTGTTTTCTGTGAATAAAAGAAAACTGATCAGGGCACAGAACGAATTATTAGAAACATTAAACGAAATGAATGTCCCGCGAAATTTTATTAAAAATAAATATTTGTCAATAACCATTAAACAAGATTCTGTAATAGATTCGTCAAAACCCACTAAAAAAGGAAAGTGGGTCCACATGTATTGCATTGGGAAAATTATTAATAAAATTGAATTTGTTTTTTAAACTACACCTCTTTCCTATGTTTTCTACATCAAACACAATAAAAACAGTACTTACCCCTGAACACGTCTTCTTTTTAGCATTGCTTCCACTATTTAACAAATGATACGTCACTCTCACGATATCTCTCTTTAAACACTTAAAATATCGACATTCATATATAGCTTCTTGGCTTGATCAGTTAAACCTACCACAAATTATCAAGTCAAGAAGCTATTTTGCAGGTTCAAACCCCAGTGAAATCTTTTCAAGAAAACCTATTTTAAATATCCGTTATTGCAATCCCTTCCGATAGATGGCGCCACCAAAAAAATTGATCTCCGTTTCACCTTCAAACAGAAAGTCAATTCTAAAAAAAAAAAATTAAGCCCCCCCTCAAAAATAAGCCCCCCTTCAAAAAAGTTAGCCGCCTCTTCAAAAATAAGCCCCTCCATTTTATACCCCTCTCCTATAGCATACTTCAATCTAACATTTAAATTTGATCCTAAAAAAATTAAGCCCCCCACCTAAATTTTAAGCCCTCCCCCTCCTAAAATACCCCCCTACTATAACACACTCACCTCATTCCCACTCACAGGTGAAGGTGGCTCTCCTCTCCCACCTACAGGTGGAGTAACTCCCTGCTCCTGCTCCCTGCTCCTACTCCACCTGCTGAGGGCGAACTCTCCTTTCTTCCCTACTGGAGATGATGATGGAATGTGTTAAAAAATGAGCTGTATGCTTTAAATTCATCTATTGGTAGCAACATGAGATACAACAATCGAAAATAAATTTGGTCTGTCTGAAAAAAAACTGTCAGGTTGTGAGTTCGGAGATTAAAAAAAAAAAAAAAAAATACAATAAAAAGTACAAGCTTTAATTTGGAACCAATTTTATCCTTTAACTCGCTGAGTCAAAAGGATTTCTACAAACCTACCGATAAATTATGTCTGTCTGCGGTACTCACAAAGGTATCACGCGGGAAATCATTTTTATTATAATATGCTACTCGAGTTCTGTTAAATGCAGGCAATTTTATTCTTTAATTAATAAGTTTTAGTTGAGTTGGAGAGAAGGGCGGCGCCATCCACATACGCAATCATTTTTTACATCTTCACGTCATAAAACTCTTAATACAAAATTAAAAATTTCTTTAACGAGAGAAATTGATGGGTTTTGCAGGCGCCGCTTGCTCTATTTATGTTATTGAATTTTGCGCCGTATTCCATCTATATATTGCGAGTTTGTTTTATATGTTTTATGTTTACTGCTTTCTGTGCTCTGTCTTTTTGCTTATATATATATATATATATATATATATATATATATATATATATATATATATATATATATATATATATATATATATATATATATATTTATTTATTTATTAGATTTTAGCCTTGTTGAAAAACGATTATAAATGATGAATAAAAATAATATCGATAACATATCGAGAAAACTGGTCATGTTTGACCACACTGTTGGGACACTCTTTTCCATCTTTCCTTATTTTATTTAAAGTATAAATTCCATTTAAAATTTATTAAGTTATTGATTTCATAGATATTTAACTGGCCGTAAATCGTATAAATGGAATAGAAATTGTCCCATAAGTTATTTTAATTTGTAAGGAAATAAGAGTCAAACTAATAAAACATCAAATTATAGTTAAATGAGATTTTATTTAATTTATAATTATATTATACATGAAAATTATTTTAATATGAGGAGAGTTATTGGTATCAAATATATGATTTGATTAATTCCTATAATCACGTTAAACATTAATAAAATTTAGTATAAAAATTGGGCTCAGAGTGGAATAGATAATATTCCTTACCTCTCTCTTTAAAGACATCGGGAAAGTAATCCGGTTGCTAACACCTAATTCACTACTCAAAATTTCTATACCAACATCCAAAAACTACTACCAAAATCCCCCAACACTCCTGTTGCTCGTGTATATATCTTTTTTTTTGATTTCCATACAATTTTTAATCGCTTCTCTTCATATACAATCGAAAGCACTCTCCGCCTCCAAAATTATGTACCCCTCTAAATTTTAAAGCTCAGTGGCCCTTTTTGAATAATGATATTAAAATTATTAGTTTAACTTTCTACCCTTTTGGGGGGGTGTTTCTTCAATACTTTATCGCGTGGGAAATGACCCCTTTTCGGTCAAAGCTGTGACCGGGGATTTTATTTATTTTTTGTTGTGCGGGGCTCACAAACACTCGTATTCCCAGCTTTCTGTATATTACGTCCTGTTTATTCTTATATAAAATTCCACAAGTATTATATTTTGAGTTTTTACGACTTTATTTTTGCCGATGTCCGAATGTCCAGGTGTTTCTAGACAGATGTTTGCATTTTAGAACTTCACAACAAACTCATAAAATTGCGTAGGTTTTCTTACATGACTTTGTTATATGTTTTATTCTGACTGCCGAGGTATTTCATATACAATAACCATTTCGATATTATTGGATTTCGTCTGAATCACAAGTGGAATATAACAAAATGTACGCAACCCTCTCATAAGTTCCTAGAAAATGTCGCACCTGGCTTTTCGTGAATTTCTGCTACCGGGTGCCTCAATAATATATGAAACTTGCAAAAAGAAAAAAAAAAAAAGAAAAAAAAGAAAATAATTTAACTCCAAGTGAAACCAATAACACTCTCATACTAAATTTACAAATAAGTAAAGAAAATAAAAGAAAATCATAAAAATCCAAATAATGAAGAATGAAACATTTCAAGAGAAGGAGGATTCAAAACTCTCAACTAGGAGTTAAATCTTACCGTGTAAATATACAATAAAATTAGATATAATATAAATAAATCCTACCGTGTAAATATACAATAAAATTACATATAATATCAAAGTACAATTTTATAAAAGGGGAAATTGTTTATTTAAATAAAATACTAAATAAAGTAAAAAAAAAAATCCCAGTTGAGCGTTGTGAATACTAACCATGAATCACCGTACACGACAACAACAGGTGATAAGGCTTGAAAAAATTGTGATTGTGACACACACTATGAAAAGTGCAGCTCCGACAAATTTTAACAAATAAAAAGTAGAGTCTAAGTTTGGTAATTTTAACCAGTTCATAAAGGTTGATTGTGTGTAAGTACTGGACGTACGGGTATAATTAGTGTCCAATGCTAAAAGTTCAACGCTTGGCTCTGATAAACAAAATTCAACATTTTTGCATTGTACTAAAGTACTTGACCGTAAACACAGCTTTTCAGAGTAACATTTCTGTTCTGCTACAAATTTAATTATATGTAAAGTGGGTTCAACGGTTAGATGAATGGCTTTGGTATGAGTTGATATATGTTGAAAATTAACTAGTACAAGTCCGGCTTGACATGTACTATGCGCCGTAAAACTTAATCTGGAAAGTATGGGACAATCATAACATTCAGAGGTCGTTATTGCTTCACCATCAAACTTTGGGCATATCGTAGTAGTCTTAACGGCGATCTTGAAATTAGAAAAGTGGAGTTGTATTCGTACCGCTGATGACATTAGGAGTGTAGACTTCAAAAGATTATTGTCTACATGAAACAAATGAACTCCTCGTTGTAAAGGCAATGCGTCTTCTTTTGTTTTTTGAAGATTTGAGAGGACGTCAGGTGCTGTAATACATCTAAGTGTGTCTTCAAAGAAATCACATTGACTTATATCCGAAGCAAAAATGAAATCCTTGGTGTAAGAATGTTTTGCTTGAATAGCTCCGACCGTACCCGCTTTAGGAAAATTTTTCTCGCTGGCTGGTGCCAGGTAAGCCTCTGTAGGTCTGCCCACACGTTGGATCAACACATCTTGTAAATGGAGTTGTGGTTGATCATAAGCCCCTAGAATGGATATTTTGATTCCATTTTTTGTGAAGGCTGTGTCTGAAAGTAGAACTTTTGTAATGGTATTGTTTTCCGTATGTTTTACAGAAATTTTGTATTGGCATGTGTGACTTCTAATTTTTGAAACTTCATAACTGTTCAGAAGGTCAGGTTCATACCAAATTCTGTAGAAGTTGCAACTAGCTCTTGTGAGAATTGTGCAACCAACACCTAACGATCCTGCTTGGCAACTTGAGTAGCCCGGGAACTCTCTACTTTCAGGAGGTTCGGATTCGAACGTGGCACCGTCATGACCAAAATTTCTTTTAGAGCAATGCATACCTCTACCACAGAATTTATTGAAGATACAGGAGATTTGAGATAATTGTTTTGCTTTGACGGGGAATGTGAAATATTGTCGTTCTGCCTGGAAGGAACAGACAACTTCCTCTAGTTTAATCGTTAAAGAAAAGAGGTGATTATCCTTCTGGTCGGAAAACCAGAAGCAAGTCTCAGATGAGATACTTTTTAAAGAAATTTCTGCAGTAGTATGTATTTTACAGAATTTAGAATTATCCTGCAAAATTTCACAATTCTGTAGATCTGATTTGATAACTGATTGTGTATTACACTCAGCTGTCACAGTGGTGAGTATTAGTGTACATGCTAAAAGGACTAACGGAAGAGAGTTAATGTGTAATCCGTGATCAGCATTTCTTTCTAATATACCATAAAACTTCTGCAAAATGTTTCTGACAGTGGAACCAATGAAAGCTCCTAGCAAAAGTGAGCATCTAGCTATAAACTTGCATAATTTAAAGGTCATAATTATAAGTGTGAAAATAGTTCGAAATATAAATATAACAGATTTAAAAATAAATTTTATGCAAGACAATAAAGCTAAAATAAAGGCAATAATTAATACAGCTAAAATGCTCTGTACAAATTTTGGAAGGCAGTGATAGTGTATGAATACTTCCTTGCACCAAATACACGACTTAAGTTGGCAAATTGATTTTTCAGAGACATGAATTTGTCCCGAGACAGTACGACCACTTGGATGTATATATATTAATGAGATATCACTTTTATATGCCAATAATTCAAAAGGCAGTTTAATCATACGATCTGTTGGCACAGATAAAATATGTTCAAAATCTTCAGTACGTAAAATTACCCTACCATCTGCAGGTAGAAGAAGAATAGGGTCATTAAATGTAATCGTAAGATTACTCTGAGAAAACATTGCATTTTCTCCTTCTAGTAAATGGCGATGGGTTCCTTTTTGATTGTTCGCAAATTTGTTATCAAAGTAACAAATTTGTAAGATGATAATATCTGGGTTTTTTATAATTTTATCGTCCATTAATGACATTAAATCCATTTTCTCATAAGTGAGATCGCAAACACAGTTGCTGTCAGTTGTGCAGTTTCTTATGGAACAAAATTTTGCGTTACCTGTGCAGTCGTTATCGTCACATTCGCAGTTCGTCTTATCAATTGCCTGGCAGGAATATGTAGTTGATTTTTCGTCCATAAGTTTGGTGTCTTTTCGCAGAATGAAGGCTGAGGGCTCCCACAATTGAAGACTGTCATCTAATACGAACGTTTTGCTCGTAATGAGGCAATTATTGCAATCATGAATAATACATGATTCGGGTGGAAGGCTAATTTTTCCTAGAAAGTGTCTAGGTGGAAAATCGCACCTATACTCTCTGTCAAATCTACATAAGAGTGCCTTTTTATTTTTTGATGCCAAACTTAATGCAATGACGAAAATGAAGCCAAAAACTGCAAAGGAAAAGGAATACATCCAATTACACTCTGAGCATTTTTTTTTTTTTTTAAATAATGTTATACATAATGTCATGTCAATCAAATAAAATTTAAAAAATGTCACTTTGTTTCCTAACCTTTCTTTAAGAAGACAATAATAAAATGTCATAAATTTGAATATAAACTCCATACTATATACTTGATTCAATAACTAAATTCTAAACTCGGAATAGAGAATGTTAAAAGGAAGAATTTTTTTTTTTTTTTTTTTTGAAAGTAAGAAATTATAAATGTTTATTAGTGTATGTTTTATATCACGCCTTAATTCCTAACATAGTGAAAATTTGATTCAAACCTATATTTAAATAGTTTTTAATGCGCAAAAAAAAAATGTAAAAAAAATCCGAAGAGATTTAACAATCATAATAATCCGGAATTAAACATTGAAAAATTAAAATAAAACTCTGACATAATATATAAATGTTAAAATTATATACATATCCAACTAATCGAAAGGAGATAAGATAATAAATGAATGAAATGAAAAAATGGAAAGCAATATAAAAGAATAAGTATGACATTACCAGTAAGAATTATTGAGTCAATATGTGTGAGAAGTGTCAAATTTGGAGAAAGATAAAATAGAATTTTACAGTTAAATGTTGTTATCTGAACCTCGATGCATGAAAATGAAAATTTGCCTGCAAATAAACATTTATAACGCATGAAACCCGATTATAACGCAAAATGAAATTAAATTATTTAGAACTGCATTTCTGTTTAACAATTGTGCACCATTGAAAGAAAAGAATCGCAAATCTAACAAATAATTTCATTAGGATAGTGAAAAAAAATATATATATAATTTTCTGAAATTTTTAGTCAAAGAGAAAAAAAAAGAAAAAAAGAGAAGAGAAGATGATAAAAATAATTAAAACCTTTCTGAATGATAAAAGAAAAAAAATATATAAATATTGAGACGATAAATTGTAATTTTATATCATAATCAACCTCAAGAATAAATGAAAAAAAAATCATATATAAAAATAGAATTAAATAATAACTAAATTTATATAAAAATCGTAAAATATTATAAATATTTACATAATTTAATTATTCTATAAAGTTACTATGCAATAAAATTGAATATAACAAATAGTAGTAAAAATAAAGAATACTTAAGAAAGTGTATATTAAAATTATAACGAAAATTGAAACAATAAAATGTATTTATTTCGTTAATTCTAACGCCATATTAAAAACTTTTTCTGCATAATAATTTATTGGATCACGTTGTCGCAATTCGTAATTCTGACGAATTGAATCAAGGCCTTCCGTTTTCGCCTGTAGAACTGGTTTTCCTGCCTGAGTCGAAAAAGGAAAATTTTCCTCTCTATCTTCTGATGACTGCGTTACCGGAGAATAAATAATGGTATCTTCGCTGATGTGAGAATGTACCGGACTTTGAGTCGCAGGCGTGTCACGTGAAAGGGAAGAATTATTTACGTTAGGGTGTTCATTTCCCTTTATGTCAGAAAATGCATTTTGAAATAAAGGTAAAATAAAATCAGATGCAATGTTTTCATCAAAAGTCGCATAAGGTTTATTTATATAAGGGCTGTCTTCTGTTGAGGACAAAATGGGTTCATTAATTTTCTGATCATCGCTTTTAAATAATTTGAATTCTTCCTTTCTAGTTATATATGGAATTAGACGATAAGCGTTAATTTTGAATTCGCGTGCATTCGAATTCCTTTCATCTATTATTGAATAATCGACCTTGTTATGTCTGCGGGTAACACGAAATGGACCCGTGTAATTTCGCGCCTTAAGAATTTTTGTAAAGCGATCGTGTCCAGGTGCTAATAAGTAGACAAGTTGACCAATTTGAAAATCCCTGTATTTGGCATGTCGATGCTGAAATTCTTCCTGAACTAATGCTGCTTTATAAATATTTTCTGCGACTATCTTATTAGCATATTGCAATTGAGCTGTTTTTTCTTCAACGAAATTCGTAAGTGAACGATGTTCTACTCCAATTCGTTCATTTAAGATATCCGTAGGGAGTAGTGGGTCATATCCCAAGTGCAGAAATGATGGTTTCTCGTTTGTCGTTCCATGAATTGTAGAATTATAGATCAATGAGTAATAATTTAAATAATCGTCCCAATTTGTAGTATTATCTGCAAAAATAGATAAAGATTTCTTAATATTTCTGTTTAGTGATTCACTCCCACCATTACATTTTGGGTTCATAGGTGTCGTAAAAAGTTTTACTACACCAAATTTTATGCATAAACTTCGAAATAAATCGGCTGTGAAGGCGGGACCTTTATCAGAAAGAAGTTTTTCACATATTCCAAACAAACTAATGAAATCCAAAAATTTTTCCGCTGTAGTTTGGGCTGTAACGTCAGGGACAGCGTACAGTCTGATATACTTAGTAAAATGGTCTATAAATGTGAGTATATATTTATTTCCTTTATGTGTTTGAGTAAAAGGTCCTAAATGATCAGTTGATAAGAATTGCATAGGTCTATTTGGTATAAAGTTCCTTTGAATTGGGACTGGTTTCTGTATATGTGGAGTTTTGAAAGAATTACATTGATAACAAGATTGTACAAAGTGTTTAGTGTCAGCATATAAATGTTCCCAAAAATATTTCTCTCTTATTAAATTATAGGTCCGTAAAACACCAAAGTGAGAAATGTGGTTTGAAGCTAAAATAACATTTTGAAATTTTAAAGGTATAACTATTCGTAATACGTTTTTAGATTTTCGAACTCTAGGGATAAATGCAGAATGCATAAGTAATCCATTTTCCATTAAGTAATTTGGATATTTTACTTTAGCTGTGTGGGGATTTATAGCTATTTCTGAAATAATTTTTGCAGTTTTAGGATCGGATTTTTGAGCTAATATAATTTCGTTAATAGTAGGAAGATCAATTTGTATAGCATTTACTCCGAATTCTTTAAATAGAAATTCTTTTTCTTCGTCGTCCAATTTAATTTCCATATTTGAGATATCAGTTAAAGAAGTATTATTAGTGTTAGTTTTTGAATGTTCCATTTTCGTATAAAAAAGTATGTATGCTTTTTGGTTCAAAACTTCTTCTAAACTGACCTTAATTATCCTTGAATCATCCAAAAGGAACCATGTGCCTGTAGAATCTTTAACATATGTATAATAATGTCCCATTTGACTCGAGGAGCCTGAATGTACAATAACTCCGGTCAATGAATAACATATTGGTTTTCCGTTTGCAACTTCCAAAAATGGGCGAAGATTTAAAATTTCTGGGTAAGTGACTGAGTTATGAATTTTCATGCTCTGGGAGTTTTTAAATGAAAAACGTTTAAGTTGAAATGTGATTACCATTGGGAGTTTAGAAATAGAATTTTCGATTTTCGCATTTACTTTGTTTTTGCTACATTGACACGAATATTCATTAGGTAAAATTTCTGGTTGTATGAAATTGTAAAGTGCGGAATCAAGTGTTTTAACATTTTGCGTGATGTCTAAAATAAAATCCATCATTTTATTGTAGGTGAAACTCCTGTTTTTACATTCTAAACATTTTATTTCTGTTTTAACATAACTACAAAAAATTGAATTCAACGGTACCTCAAATTTATTTTCACATTTTTTGTTTCAGTTTGAATAATGAAATGGGATTGATTGCCACATACTATCAAGTACATAATTTAAAAATTCATGCGCATCTTGTTGATGGCCATATGTGAAATGAGGTGCGATTGAGCATAAATTCGTATAAATTTCAGTAGGTGTAATTACTTCACCAGAATTGTTCATTACATTTATTATGTGTCTTCTTAAAACACAAATCATACAAAATTTTAGGGAATCACCACATGATAAACTTAAGTTGTCATTTAATAAAAATTCTCGAAGAGGAAGACAATTCGTTAAGCATTGTAATACCGAGTTTAAGTAACATGTAGTACCAAGATTTTCTAAACCGACAATAGTATTTTTAATCATGTAAGTTTCTTTCTGTTGATATTCCGTATCATAAAATTTTATATCATCACTAGCATATTCGCAAGTCTCATCAGTAGAATTTTTTGTCACGCTGTGTATATTCGTTTGTGAATTATAAGAATTTAATAATTCTGTATTTATAGAATTCACGTTTCTAGTTAAATCATGACCCTTACGAATTTCATCTTTCACTTTCTTATGTGAATCGAAAAAATGTACACTAGAATTTTTATATACAAAGTTATTTATCTCACAATTTTCATTTAGATCACTTCCATAGTTCGATTTAGTAAAAGAATCGTGAGAATAATTGTCCAAGTTATTACTTTTATAACTCGAATCTTCACAAAGTTTTTCAAAATCATTATTTACAGAATACGTGGCATTACAAGAATTGGACGAAAAATCATTATGGTTATTTACATCAATAAAATTTTCGCATGATTTTTGAGAATCACTTGAATCCTTTCTCGCGGTTACTCTATTTACATAAAAATCCCTTGACAATATATCCGCTACTGTGTTTTCGTGGGTTTTGATTAAATCAAACTCGTAATGATAATCTGCAAGAAAACTTAACCATCTTGCTACGCGATCGCTTATTGACTGTAAATTGTCCAGTTTAGTCAAAGCGGCATTATCACAACGGATTGTAAATTTTCTGCCATAAAGGTAATATTTAAATGTTTCGATATTTTTAACGATGGCCATAAGTTCTTTATCAAAAATTGAGTACCGTATTTGAGTTGGATTTAACTTTTTAGAGAAGTAAGCGATTGGTCTTATTATTCCATTTTCATCTTTTTGACCTAACATCCCTCCCAGTGCATACTTTCCAGCATCGCAACTGAGAATAAATTCTTTCTTAAAATCTGGAGAAATAAGGATAGGAGAGGAAATTAATTTCTGTTTAAGAATTTCAAAGGATTTTTGCGCACTAGGCGTCCAGAGAAATTTTTGATTTTTTTTCGATAGATTTGTCAAAGGAATCGCCAATTCCGAAAAATGTTCAATATATTTACGATAATAACTGATTAGACCGTGAAAACGTCTTACTTTTTTTACTGTTGTAGGGACGGGAAAATCAGCAATTTTTTTTAGATTATCTTCAAGTGGTTTTATACCCTCTTTTGATAATTCATGTCCTAAAAATTTTATTTCAGGTTTCATGAAGGTACACTTTTCAGGATTTAATGTAAGATTAAACTCTCTAAACCGTTCAAATAATTTCCGAAGTTTGAACAACATTTCAGAAACGGTGTCTGCTGAACACGCAAAGTCATCAATATAGTTAGAAAATTTTAAATCACTTAACGGTGCTAAAATTTTATCAGCTAAATCGCAAAAAATCTCAGGAGAGCAACTGAGGCCTTGACTTAAACAAACAAACCTAAATTGGCCAAAAGGTGTAACAAAGGTTGTCAAATTTCTATACGATGGGTGTAAGGCTATTTGATGAAACGACGAAGACAAGTCGAGAGTTGTAAATAAATTTCCTTCGTTAAGATTTTCTAACTGTTGGTTTATTAATGGTAATTTGTGACGAGGATATTTGAGATGTTTATTTAAACGTCTATAATCGACAACGAGACGCCATTTTTGTTTGTTTGGATCCGAGGTAGGATTTTTTTTTCTTTACCATAATTAGGGGAAAACTGACATGACTATCAGATTTTTCAATAATGTTAGCTTCTAACATTTCTTCCAATTGTCTTTTCAATTCTATTTCTAGAATTTTTGGGATTTTATATGGGCGAGAAGAAGGTAATTGGTCAAAATCCACCTGTAGTTTTGGTTTAACGGCATCGGTGCGGCCAATTGTATAAAGGTCTTTGCTAAAAATATCGGAAAATTCGAAAAGTAATTTAAGTAAACGCGATTTTACCTCTGGTTGTAAATGAGATAAATCGAAATCTGATTCACGCAAACTTTGACGTCTAATTGATTTTATTTTATCTATATCTCTATTATCAAAATGTTGTGTAACGATGTTGGTAACTATCTGATCTTGACTAGGCATTTGTTGAATAACATCATGATTTAATACGTTGTCCAATTTCATTGACACATTTCCTGTTGTAAGTGAATTTGTGTCGAGAGAAAGTGTAAACTTAAATTTGTGTAAAAAGTCATATCCGAGTATGGCATTATAATGATCAGATAGGTGACTATTTATTATATAGAACTTATGAAAATATTGTCGATTATCTATCGTGACTGGTAGTGTTGCAAAATGAGTTGTATTTAAAATGTTACCAGAAATAGATCTAACTGTTATATCAGCGCGCTGTACGTCTAAGTTTTTAATTTTAATGCGTCTAAAGGCATCATAATTTAATAATGATATTTGGGACCCAGAATCCACGAGGAATATTAATTCCGTGTCTACAATTGAAATTTTTATTAAAGGCAAATTAAAAGAAATATCTTTATCGTCTAAAATCTGCGTGTTCACCTGTTTTGTGAGAAGAAAATCTTCTGTGCCAGATTTTACAGGTTTAAGTGGTCGTAAACTTTCTTTAGAGCGGTTAACAACAACCGTTCTATTTCTGTGGGGAGACCGAGAATATTTATGATCTATTGATCTCGACCTCCCCTCCTGGAGTTTAAAAATGGTCTGTAATTTTCACCATATCGGTTCGATCGTTGACCTGTCCCGCTTCGATTATCGCGCGACCAAGAAGGTTGAACATTTGATTGTTGTCTCGTCTGATCCCTTTTATAAAAGCAAAAATTCGATAAATGATTTTTCTTTCCGCAGAATTTACAGGGAGGGAAAGATTTATTTGTATGTGAATTTGCTCTGTTATTAGCATAAGATTCTCTAAAATTTGACTCGAAATTTGTAGAGTTTCGTGGAGGATTTCCATTCATTGTTAATCGTAATTTGTCCAATTCTTTTGTTAACGTGAAAATAGAATCATGTGTCTTTTGGACATGAGTTTCTAATAAATTTTTAAGATCCCTATTTGTAATGTCTGTAGAGACTGCGTTAACGGTGTTAGTTCCCGATTGAAAGGATATATCTTGGGAGTTTTGAGGGAAACAAACTTTATTAGTTTCAAGTAATTCGACATAATCTACTGCATCTTGAAAAGATTGTGGATCTTTGACCAAGGTTGAATGTTTGTATTCAGCCGAGAGTCCTTCTAAGAATTTTGATAACTTTGATTGTTCAAACAAGTTTTTTACAGAATCATTGTCCAAATCCGGGTTATTAAAAAACTTTTGAGTTATTAATGATACCCTGGCCGCATATAATTTCACAGATTCTCCTGGTTGCATCCTGCAATTGGAGAACATTTGTTGCCTTGTAGCCAAACTGACCTTTTTATTAAAGAAAGCTATGAATTTCTTTTTAAAATTCGTGTAATTTGTCTCTTGATTTAAGTCAGGGCTGTTTATTAAATGCGAGAGTGCTTCACCTCTTATTCGCGATTTTAAAATAAGCAGTTTTCCTCATCTGAACATTGAACTATCGTAGCTATGGCTTCAAAACTATCAATGAAGAACGCTGGAGTTACGGCACTAACGTTATCGAACTGAGGAATAATGCTTTGTAATCCTGCTAATTTTTGTAATGGGCTAATCCCCGGTACATTTGTGGGAGGGTCACCCGATACGGTCTCACTTGGTGGCGTCATATTAATTAATCGAGTTTCAACAAGGGGAAAAATTACAAAAAGTAATTTCCTTAAAATAGCGTTCTGCGCAGTACGAACATAAGTAATAAAGGAAAATAAACCGACAAATAAAAACCCTTTTTAAAATTATACACAAATATACAAAAGTTTATTTAAAGAAAATCAATGTTATAAATAAAAATTGCAAATCTGAAAATTATATTTTAGTCCTGAGAACTAATTTAAAATCTAAAGCAGATTCAATAAGTTAATTATACGAAAATAATGAGAATAATAATAATAAAAAAAGTACAGTAATTGTAGAATAAAATAAAAATATAATAAAAAGGATAGTTATATGAAAATCATATAGACAATATGCAAATCAATTAATGGAAAAAAAATGAGAAAAAATTATATATACATATAAAATTTTGTTGAGACATAAAATACGACGTGAAATTTGATGACCAAAAACGAAATTGAAAGAAGAAAACATATATGAAATTTGAAATATTTTGAACACTAAATTTGAAGAAAACTATTTGAAAATGAAACGGAAATAAAAATTAAGGAAACTAACGAATTTTATACCTAAGATAATAAAATGGTAAAAGAAATAATACAACGTTTTAGAATGTTTATAAATAAAAATTTATATAAAATCTAAGACACACTTAGAGAAAGAGAAGAAAGCGGAATTGAAAAGTAATTTGCATAAAATATATTAAATAAGGAAGTTTTTGTATTGAATAACACATAGTATAAAGTATATTTATTATTATTTATGAGAATTCTTTTAATTAACTAATTTAATTTGAATTTTTTTTTTTTTTTTTTTTTTGTATTAAGATTAAATAAGTTTATATAAAAATAAACGAATGATGATGGCAAAATTTCTACTGGAAATAAGAAAATAAAATAATTTCAAAGAACTGAAGAGGAATCGATAAAAAGAAGAAAACATATTTAAAGAAAAGAAATACAATTGGAATATATATATATTTGATAGAAATACGAAAAGAAATAACAATATAAAAATTTTGGAAAGTGTGAATGTTACAATGAATTTTAATTCATTATAGAAATATTTGTAATAATTATCGTGGTATAAAATACTCACAAAATAACATTTTTAACATTCTCTATTTTAATTTGATACCAAAATGAGAGAGTCGTGTAGACTAAAGTAAAAATTTTATTTATATTCTTACCTGAAAAGGTAAAAATTGTCACGGAAACCATTGTTGGGACACTCTTTTCCATCTTTCCTTATTTTATTTAAAGTATAAATTCCATTTAAAATTTATTAAGTTATTGATTTCATAGATATTTAACTGGCCGTAAATCGTATAAATGGAATAGAAATTGTCCCATAAGTTATTTTAATTTGTAAGGAAATAAGAGTCAAACTAATAAAACATCAAATTATAGTTAAATGAGATTTTATTTAATTTATAATTATATTATACATGAAAATTATTTTAATATGAGGAGAGTTATTGGTATCAAATATATGATTTGATTAATTCCTATAATCACGTTAAACATTAATAAAATTTAGTATAAAAATTGGGCTCAGAGTGGAATAGATAATATTCCTTACCTTCTCTCTTTAAAGACATCGGGAAAGTAATCCGGTTGCTAACACCTAATTCACTACTCAAAATTTCTATACCAACATCCAAAAACTACTACCAAAATCCCCCAACACTCCTGTTGCTCGTGTATATATCTTTTTTTTTTTATTTCCATACAATTTTTAATCGCTTCTCTTCATATCCAATCGAAAGCACTCTCCGCCTCCAAAATTATGTACCCCTCTAAATTTTAAAGCTCAGTGGCCCTTTTTGAATAATGATATTAAAATTATTAGTTTAACTTTCTACCCTTTTGGGGGGTTGTTTCTTCAATACTTTATCGCGTGGGAAATGACCCCTTTTCGGTCAAAGCTGTGACCGGAGATTTTATTTATTTTTTGTTGTGCGGGGCTCACAAACACTCGTATTCCCAGCTTTCTGTATATTACGTCCTGTTTATTCTTATATAAAATTCCACAAGTATTATATTTTGAGTTTTTACGACTTTATTTTTGCCGATGTCCGAATGTCCAGGTGTTTCTAGACAGATGTTTGCATTTTAGAACTTCACAACAAACTCATAAAATTGCGTATGTTTTCTTACATGACTTTGTTATATGTTTTATTCTGACTGCCGAGGTATTTCATATACAATAACCATTTCGATATTATTGGATTTCGTCTGAATCACAAGTGGAATATAACAAAATGTACGCAACCCTCTCATAAGTTCCTAGAAAATGTCGCACCTGGCTTTTCGTGAATTTCTGCTACCGGGTGCCTCAATAACACGGGTGGTTTGACCCACTGCATATTTATTTTATTTAAAATACCTTTGTTTCTGAAAAACACAAGCTAGAAGCTCATTGCAGGCCTTTTCTACTAGTTAATGTTGTTTTTCAGCTATTTGTACTTATAATAACAAAACAATGTTAATTTTTCAATTTCCCTCCAAAAAAGTAACTTTTCTTTTTGTCATTCGTAACATCCTCTGTTAAACTCAAATAAAATTAATGAAAATATTTTTTTTTTAAAGTGTACTTTAGTTAATAGTCTAAGCGATAAAATAGTTAATTAGAACTTAATATAACTATTGCCATGTTTTTTTTTCATACTTTTTTTTCAAAATGGCAGTTTGTGGTGGGAAATTGGGTGCTTGACTCACTGCATTTGTGGGATGATTGACCTGGATCAGATCTCACATTTTTCATTTACTGTAATTGAACACATTTTAATAGTTCGATTAAATTACAAAAATAATAATTAACTTATTTTAGTAATTAATAACATAATTTATATACATATTATTTAAATATGGTCTACAATACAATGCAATATTTCCAATTAAATTGAATGCAAAAAATACCTATTAATAAATGATGTGGGGTATAAATTAAAACAAAAGTATTTTACATCTCGGAACAAATTATTCAGAATACAGGTATATAAACCTTAAATATGTATATTTTATGCTTAATATACATATACCACAACAAGATGTCAACTTCTGGGGGTCTTCTTAAGCTACTCAGTAAGTAATCAGTACCAATCACCAGTAGTGGTTTAGGAAGAGTAGCTTTAAAATTGATATTTGACTTCTCTGGATATGAAAATATTCGTGGATTTGTAAAATTATGAATGTGAAAACAAAAATGTGATTAACATATTGAGATTCATTTGCTTTAATCGGTGGCTTGTTCAAATAAATATGTTTTTTACTAAAACTTTTATTTAGTGAGATATTAAGTAAATACCGTACAGAAATAAGTTACATTTCATTAATTAAAGTTTCTGGTGGAAATACACATTCTTTTTTATTTACTGGGTCAAACATTACTCATAGAGGGTTCAGTAAGATTTGACGCAAGTACAGGAAGAATGTCATTATGAGAACACTGCGGCTGCGGCTGAGGGTGCTGTGGCGGTCGTTCTGATTTCCTCAGTTAACCCCAGTTTTCGTTATTGTCGATGAATAGAATAGGAATATATTTACCAATTATTTCAAATTTTAAGTGAAAACCACGATTTCTACGTACCGTTCTAGGACGGACATTTACATAGTATTATATAGACATTTAATAAATATATTTTTAATATTCCAAGCTGTCATTGAGCTGTTCTTGAATCGAAAAAGAAACTTAAGTATATCCACTGCAACCAAAAGTAATATTTATTACAAATGACCGCAAGATAAAATATAAAATCAAAACATCAAGTATTCTTTAAAATGCATAAAATAATTCGAATTATTTTTTTCAGTTATGTTGTGCATTTTTCAGCTAAAATAAATTTTAGTATACTAAATGAATTCACATAGTCATATACAGCATTGTATAAAAAAATTCAAATCCATTACCATTAATAGACCGTAATTGCTGAAAGTGAGTTTTCCTTTTCACCGAATGAAAAGATTAATTTCATAAAAATCTCTCTATATTTAAAAAAAAAAAAGTAACTACCTCCACCGCAGCAGCAGCCGCCGCTGTCAATGAAGATTTTGTACCTTGAAGTCTTTCTGGACTAATATCCAGAAAACTATTGTATATAAAAATATGAAAATTGGTAGTTTTTATAAAGAAATGTTCGATAAACACGCTGAAGCAGACAATTTTTAAATCGAAGAATTATTTTAAGAGATATTTAATATTAAAGTTGGTCAAAATAGTTCTATTAAAAATGTTTTATAGGAACGAAAACTATGCACAGGAATTTAATCATAATTTATAAGGATATACTTGACAAGCTTGCGGTGTGCAGACTGCAATTATTTTGTTAATTTGAGTAACATTTTGAGGTTATATTTCAACTTTTTATACAAAATTTTCATTATTTTGATGATTTATTTCATACTATAGCAGAACTACCTAGCTTTGCCCGGGTTAACATAAATTAGAATACAATAATACGACAATAACAATGATGGAGCTTTGTGCATTCTCGACTATAAATCGATAAAAAAAGACAATTAGAAAAATAGCGTTACTTTGATTTGATGAAAGGACAACGAAGTGTTTAAGGTGGTTCTCTCCTTCTTCGTTTGGAAGGTGGAGCAAAACCGTCATCTCTACTCAAAATGGCGAGCGGTCTCTTCTTCCCTCTACTGCTAAGTACACTATAAGGTTGAATGGACCGCAACACTTCGTTGGGGATTAAAGGGCGATCTCTGTGGAATTTTTGAGCAAGTTTTTTAATTACTTGCGAGGTAGGCCTAATTTTGAGATCGGCATGTATGACGTCATTCCGGACAAACGTTGTCGCCTTACAGGTTTTACGTAATAAGCGGTTTTGGAAAATTTGAATTCTTTGCATCTGAGTCTCACAGACCGAACCCCAGACAACAGAACCGTATGTCATGGTTGATCGAATGAAGGACTTATATAGTAATAATTTATTTTTGAGTGACAGACAGCTATGATAATCTATAGTAAAGATTGAAGGAATCCTTGAGCTTTGGCAGATTTGGGAATTACGTCCTGTATCTGCCTAGCCCAGGTTAATTTTGTATCTAGATAAATGCCTAGATATTTATAACTGGTGACCCAGGGTATGAATTCACCATTAAGAGAAAGTTTAGAAATTGGGGAGATAGCTTTATTGGAGAAAATCATGGCGGCACTTTTAGTAGCATTGACTTTAATGCGCCAATGACTTAACCAGATCTGAAGGGCCAAAATGTAAGCTTAGAGTTTAGTTAGCACAATGTCGAGTGACATGTTGCTTGTCATGATGGCAGTGTCGTCAGCATAAAGTGCTAAGTGGACGTCGGGAATGCAACGAGGAATATCATTTATGTAGAGGTTGAACAGCTAAGGACTTAAGATACCCCCCTGAGGTACGCCAGCCTCGATAATTTGTGAAGAGGAGATAGAATTATTAACCTTAACAGAGAATGATCTATTTCTAAGATAGTTCAAAAATATGAGAATTGGTTGAGGCGGAGCTTTGAGCAAAATTAACTTATATATAAGTCCATAATGCCAGACCCGATCGAAGATTTTAGCAATGTCTATGACTACAACGCCAGTTTTTTGCCTGCGATATAAACCAAGGCCATCTTGATATAACTTGGTATATTGAGATAGCCCTGTATAAACCCTCATGAACGAGTTCAGTTACTCTTCAAAGCTGGTGCTGAGTCGAGTGTTTGGGTCTGTGACAACTTACCAGATGTTTCAAATTCCCTCAAATCCTAACACCGCATGGCAAAGAAGATAAATATACTATACTTAGTAAATCTTCTTTGAATTAGGCCTGAGTTCTGAGCGTAGACGGGGCCATACGTGACGAAAATGCCGGCTGATGACAGATTTTTCTTTAAATTTTAAATTTTAAAATGACTTTTCAGAGTGTGGAGGTGTTTGTAGGTTTTATAATAGCTGCAGCGTGATGCCGAAAAAAATGTATGTGTACTACGGGTTTTCAAGGTAATACGTCCTCTAGTGGATTATTTGGAACTATTTTTTTTCCCCTCAATGTTTTTCCCATTTTTTTATTAAGTCATACCCAAAGTTTCCCATTTTTCCGAAGAATAGTTACTGCTGTTACTGCTTTAATTATAAACACCAGGTATATTGAAATATACACTATATATAATGTATATTAAAATCAGTAAAAAGTGGTTTTTTTTTCAGCAAAAAATACATCTCCACCTTTTGTTTTCTATTCATGTAATTTTAATATTTGAAATTGTTAAAAAAATATATATTAGTTTTTGTTATAAAACTTTCCGTTATATCCTGGCAACTAATATTTTAAGATACAGCCCGCTGCTGCATATGGAAAGTATTAAGATATTGTCGATGTTTTACTAACAATGCTTTTTGATCTTCAATATTCTAAATGTAAGGATTTTAATGCGGCTTGTAGGTGTTTTAAAGAATCTTTAATGACATCGCAAACATAAACGAAAACAATTTCTTTTTAAGGAGTTATGAAAACTAGCGATATCGATGTGCACAGCGGCAAATACACGTGTATCTCTATATATTCCGTGTATCTCAAATATACGTGTATCTCAGAAGTATTAAAATAATTCCATTATTAGGAAGAAATTTTGTTTTTTATAACTTTTTGTTTTATAAACATACAATTTTTTTTATTCTTAAGAGGTTGCACAATCGATAAATTACAATCACTATTTGAGACTCTAAGTTGCATCAGAATTTTGTTTGTTGCCTTAAAATTCACAATCTTAAATCACAATCTGAAACGTATTTTTATATTGCACTGAAGAAACTTTAAAACCACTGAAGCTAGTATGTTGCTCTTTCATGAATTACATCGACAAAAAAAATGACTGATAAATTTTCAGTCATTCCTTATACGCACATACACATTCCTATTTGTTTGCCGACCTATTAACCTTCTGACTGACACGCCCGTGTTAACATGTCCACTAAGCTCCAGGTTTCACTGCAATACAAGCATGATTTAAATTAACATATTTCTACGAATATAATTACAGTTGTAATACATCGAGTAATGATTAATACTCTGAAGGATTACATTCATATACGTAATTAAGTTTTTTTATATAATGTTTGAAGAATCACATTTTTTCAGCATTAAAAAAAATATAATAGAAAACAGCATTGCAATTTTGCCCTTTGGCTGGACAGTCACAGTGTCCAGGCATTGGTTAAAAACACACAGGTATTTTAAAATGTATTATTTAAAAAGAAAAATAGCAAAGTAATGTTACATTCCAAATATTTGTCTTGAATTGGAGTATATTATCATCTTCACACTGCATCTTATAAATTAAACTAGATGGAACCCGTCAAAATTTGACGGCAAAAAACTTGATAGTACCATAAAAATAAAATTCATAGCTGCTTTAAAATGTTTGAAACTTTTGCAGAATAATTCAAATAAATAAAAAACCCACTTTGAATTAAAGCTAGGTTGAAGAACAGCAATTGGCTAAGTTTCACTGGCACATGCACTCGCGGAATTTCTTTCATTTGACACATTTAGCGCTGTTGTGCAAGTAAATGGTAAGTGCCCCCTTGGGGAGGGGGAAATGGCAGGATGGACCAAGGAGATGCATAACATGAATAAGCAGTCAAAGACCTTTCAAACGATATGTAACATGAGGGGTGTGTGCAAAATTAAAAAAAGTACCCCCTTGGGGGGGGGTAAAGTAGGGGATGGACACGGTACATGCATAATATGATTAAGTGGTCACAGACCTTTCCAACGATATATAACATGAGGGTTGTGTGCAAAATTTAGAAAAGTACCTCTTTGGGGGGGGGGGGGCAAAGTGGGGAGATGGACATCAGAGATATGCATATGATTAAGCAGTCACAGACCTTTCCAACGATATATGACATGAGGGTTGTCTGCAAAATTTAGAAAAGTACCCCCTTGGGGGAGGGGGGGCAAAGTGGGGAAATGGACATTGGAGATATGCATATGATTAAGCAGTCACAGACCTTTCCAACGATATATGACATGAGGGTTGTCTGCAAAATTTAGAAAAGTACCCCCTTGGGGGAGGGGGAGGGCAAAGTGGGGAGATGGACATTGGAGATGCATAATATGTTTAAGCAGTCACAGACCTTTCCAACAATATATGACATGAGGGTTGTGTGCAAAATTTAGAAAAGTACCTCTTTGGGGGGGGGGGGGCAAAGTGGGGAGATGGACATCAGAGATATGCATATGATTAAGCAGTCACAGACCTTTCCAACGATATATGACATGAGGGTTGTCTGCAAAATTTAGAAAAGTACCTCCTTGGGGGAGGGGGGGGACAAATTGGGGAGATGGACATTGGAGATGCATAATATCATTAAGCGGTCACAGACCTTTCCAACAATATATAACATGAGGGGTGTCAACAAAATTTAGAAAATTGCCCCCTTGGGGGGGGGGCAAATTGGGGAGATGGACATTGGAGATGCATATGATTAAGCGGTCACAGATCTTTCCAACAATATATGACATGAGGGGTGTCAACAAAATTTAGAAAAGTGCCCCCCTTAAAAGGGGGGAAATGGCGGGATGGACCCCGGAGATGCATAACATGAATAAGCAGTCAAAGACCTTTCCAACAATACGTAACATGAAGGGTTTGTGCAAAATTTACAAAAGTACCCCCTTGGGGGGGGGGGCAAAGTGGGGGATGGACACCGGAGATGCATAATATAATTAAGCGGTCACGGATCTTTTTAACGATATATAACATGAGTGGTATGTGCAAAATTTAGAAAAGTGCCCCAATTGACGGGGGGGGGGGGATGGACCACACAGATGCATAACATGAAAAGGCAGTCACAGGCCTTTCGAACGATATATCATATGAGTGGTGTCAGCAAAGAAAAGTCTCTGCCCCGTGTGGGCAAAACATACTCCCCCCCGCCGCCATAATTATTGATGCGGACTCATTTTTTAAATTCGTTCGCACCCCTCTTCTCCCGCAAAATGTGAATTTTAAAAACTCCCCTTCCGAATTTTTTTATACCAAAAGCACTTATGTCCATCGTCTGCATGCAGAGTTTTGTGCTTACAGACGCCAGACACAACAACACACACACAGACAGACGTTTACCGACATTAATAGCAGTGTTTCACCCAGACAGTTTCAGAAGGGTGCTGCACCCTGCCTGCCCTTTGGTTTGCAAAATAGCACCCTTCTTGCCCCTCATAAAAATAATTAGCACCCTTCTTGCCCCCTCCAGCAAAATAATTAGCACCCTTCTTGCCCCCTCCAGCAAAATAATTAGCACCCTTCTTGCTCTCAGTAAAAAAAGTGCCCTTTCTCCTTTTTGCATTAAAAAATTTGGTTTCATAATAAAAACTGACTCAATGTTGTCTTAAAAAGAGTGTTTTGACTTTGAAATATCAAAAGTGGCTTTAAAAACCAAAAGAATACCTTTAAGCTTTAACAATTAAAAAAGTGCCCTTAAGATTCTGAAAAGTGCCCTCAAAAATCCAAAAAGTGCCCTTAAGAATAAAAAAAGTGCCCTTTTTCTCACCAGCAGCACCTTGCCCCTTTTTAAACCTGGGGGAAACTCTTAATAGTATAGATGATACTCAGTGCCTACACATTTCACCCTTTATAATTCAGCCAATGAGTTGACAGTCGTTCATTTCCAGAAACGAAACAATAATTCTTTAGGATGAATTTTGTTTGTTTGGCGTCACAAACTTTTTAGGGCACCTGCAGACTAAAAACATATAATCAATCTTCGCAGGAAAAAAATCCTAGATTTCGTCAAATGATCACAGGAAAAACACTAATTTCATCAAAGGATCATGTAAAACGTGAATTTTGTTAAAAGGCCACAGAAAAACGTGATTTACGCAAAAGATGAGCAAATTTTGTCAAAGAATCGCAAAACAGGAAATTCCACCAAAAGATAGCGCTTTCTTGCCAAATTTCGTCTAAAAATTTGCGGAATAAAATGTATTTTATCAAAAAATCGCTGGAAAACGCACATTTCGTTAAAGTATCGCGAGAAAAATGCGAATTTCTTCAAAGATTGCTGAAAAAACGCGAATTTCATTGAAGGATTGCTGAAAATTCATGAATCTTATCAAAAGGCAGCAGAGAAAATGTGATTATTATCAAAGCATTGCGAAAAAAGAAAATTTCGTCTAATGATCACAGAAAAACACAAATTTCATAAAAGAATCATGGAAAATAACGCAAATTTCGTGAAAAAAAAAAAATCGCAGAAAAAACGCAAATTTCGTGAAAAAAAAAAAATCGCAGAAAAAACACAAATTTCGTCAAATTATCGCTGAAAAAAAACACGAATTACGTCATAGGATAGCTGAAAAAATTGTGAATCTCGACAAAAAAAAAGATACAGAAAAAAATGCGAATTTCATTAAAGAATCACGAAAAAAAAATGCAAATTTTGTTAAAGGATTGCGCAAAGAATGTGAATTTTTTGAAAGGTTCTTGTGAAAAATGAAACTGTCTTTATTAAAAACAGCACACACACAAACATCTATACAAACCTCAATACACACAAACATATTATAGGCAGGGCTTGAAATTCAATTTTTCCAAGGACGGGAGTCTCCCTACCAACATTTTTAAATGGAGGGGAGTTGTAATGTTTGGGAGGGAGAAAAAAAATTTTTAAACCCCACTATTATTTTACGTGTTATTTAAAGAATTACATTAATGCAGACATGACAAAATACCATTGAAAAAATTAAGTCAACTGAGAATGATTATGTAAAATGTTTATTTTTATTATAAAAAAGGGAAGAATGTTAAGTTTTATATATGCAGTGTATTTTTCAAGTTCCATTAAATGTGTTAGGGACCCTTAACAATTAGGTTGTTAAATAAATTTCTGACTTTAGATTTTACTTGATTGAGATTCACCGATCGATCGTGGAAAAGACGCAAAGTTCATCGATCTGTCGCAGAAAAAACGCTAAGTTTGTCGATCAGTCGGGGGAAAAAAGCAAATTTCGTCGATCGATTGCAGAATAAACACAAAGTTCGTCGATCTGTCCCCAAAAAACGCAAGGTTCGTCGATCAGTCGCTTAAAAAATGCAATGTTCGTCTATCTGTCTCAGAAAAAACGCAAAGTTCGTTGATCTGTCGCGGAAAAAACGCAAAGTTCGTCGATCAGTTGCGGAAAAAAGCAAATTTCGTCGATCGATTGCGGAATAAATGCAAAGTTCGTCGATCAGTCAGGGAAAAAAGAAAAATTTTATCGATCGATTGTGGAATAAACGCAAACTTTGTCGATATGTCCCCAAAAAACGCAAGGTTCGTCGATCAGTCACTTAAAAAACGCAATGTTCGTCGATCTGTCGCGTTCGTTTGATGTCGTTGTTGAAAATTTATGAATTTCTATTATTAAAGTAATTTTTTCATTTTACCGTATTTATTTTATTTTTGTGTTGTATGTATTTTGCTACTTTGAATTTTTTTAAACTAACCCTTTTTTTTTTGGAGAGTGAGAGAGAGAGATTTAGTAATTTGGTGACACGAAGTTCCGCAAATTCTTAAAATCCACAAATCATTTCCAATGTAAACAATGAAATTTACAATTAAGTTGCAAGTGCAAAATTTCAGTTTTTTAAAATTTTCATGCCATTCTGTACACATTTTAATATGTCATTCTGATCATTATACATATTTAGTTACGCATTATTAATTATTTACTTGACCTTTACTTTTAATATTTTAAATATTTCAAACTTACAGCTGAATGTAATTATTAAAACATTTGAAATACTGCATTCGAAAAATGAAATTTCAGCTTAGAAACGCGACAATTACTATTAGGTTAAAAAAATTTAAAGTAGAAAAGTACTTATGATATAAAAAGAAGAAAAAAAAATACACCAGAATTTATCTGTATTACGAAAGCGGGAGAAATGATTTTCTGTGCTATACGAAAAGATATCCAAATAACTCAATCATAAACATAGAAATAGGTATCGGTTTCTATGTTCATGTGCACTCAATCCAAACTTGAAACTTTTAAAAAGGTCATTGAATGAATGAAATTCATCTCCGCCTTTCACATCCAGAAAACTTGCTGTGTCGCCAATTATGTTTATATTTTATATATATATATATAAAAATAATAATTCAGGCACTTTTCCGTTATACGGACACCATTGTCGCCAAACATACATACATACATACATTTTGGCATAGTGTCCGTATAACAGAAAAGTACTAAAGTTCATGGTTTAAAATCACAATAAAATATCATGAAATTTATTGATTAGTTGTGGGAAAATATCGGGGAAATAATGTGTTTTTCGTGAATTTTTTGTTTTGTTAACAATGTGGTTAGAGAGCCAGGGAGAAATCCAGAAAACTTGCTGTGTCGCCAATTATGTTCATATTTTATATATATATATATAAAAATAATAATTCAGGCACTTTTCCGTTATACGTACACCATTGTCGCCAAACATACATACATACATACATACATACATACATTTTGGCATAGTGTCCGTAAAACAGAAAAGTACTAAAGTTCATGGTTTAAAATCGCAATAAAATATCATGAAATTTATTGATTAGTTGTGGGAAAATATCCGGGAAATAATGTGTTTTTGTGAAATTTTTTGTTTTGTGTTGTTGTGTTTAATTGTAAGCATTCATTATAATTTTCAGTGCATTATTAAATTGAAATTTTTGTTTAAAATATGTAAACAAAACAGTGACCAGAAACCTGCACAATTTCTAATATAGATAGATAGATAGATAGATGCATGCATGTAGTACTTTTAATTATTTGGTAAAAATACTGTGATCATCACTGAAAAAACCTTAATTTAACCTAAAAGTAATTGTCGAGTGTTTAAGCTGAAATTTCATTTTACGAATACAGTATTTCAAATGTTTTAATAATTACATTCAGCTGTAAGTTTGAAATATTAAAAGTAAAGGCCAAGTAAATAATTAATAATGCATAACTAAAAGTAATTGTCGAGTGTTTAAGCTGAAATTTCATTTTACGAATACAATATTTCAAATGTTTTAATAGTTACATTCAACTGTAAGTTTGAAATATTAAAAGTAAAGGCCAAGTAAATAATTAATAATGCATAACTAAAAGTAATTGTCGAGTGTTTAAGCTAATTTCATTTTACGAATACAGTATTTCAAATGTTTTAATAGTTACATTCAGCTGTAAGTTTGAAATATTAAAATTAAAGGCCAAGTAAATAATTAATAATGCATAAGTAAAAGTAATTGTCGAGTGTTTAAGCTGAAATTTCATTTTACGAATACAGTATTTCAAATGTTTTAATAGTTACATTCAGCTGTAAGTTTGAAATATTAAAAGTAAAGGCCAAGTAAATAATTAATAATGCGTAACTAAATATGTATAATGATGAGATTTTTTTTTCTTGAATTATTCAGTGAAACTCGCCTTATAAATGTACGCAAATAATTCACATCAAAATCTTAAAATAACAAAGTTTTCTTTCGTGTTCAGCTATGCTTAATAACCAAAAAAGCTTGATTAATACAAAAAATTTTTCGTAAAAATACTGTGATCGTCGCTGAGAAAACCTGAATTTAATCATATCACACAGAATTACATATTAAAAGTTTAAAAAACTGAAATTTTACACTTGTTTACATCGGAAACGATTCGCGGAATTTCGTGCCACGAAATCTCTCTCTCTCTCTCAAAAAAAGGGTTAGTTATAAAAAATTCAAAGTAATAAAATACATACGACTTAAAAAGAAAATAAATACGGTAAAATGAAAAAATACCTTAATAAAAGAAATCCATAAAGTTTCAACAACCGAACAACCAAATGGAGTCGTAGTAATCCACATACGCTTCTAGAGAGAGGAAAAAGCCTTCACCTCATTGGCTGAAATATCGCGTCTGAAGATAGTAAAAGCCTCTAGCTGATTAGCTGAATGCTCGCGCATGCCTATAAAAGGCATTTTTGCACGAAAAACTAAAAAGCAGGTTAGCTTTAAGTATATGGATTTCCGCTCATGAAACTTCCTAGATTTTACGGTCATCATTTTTATGGGACCTTATTGAGATATATTACACATGAAATTCAAAAGTACGTCCCTTTACTTGATACATTATACGCAAAAGTGAACTTTTGTGTCTTTTTTTTTTTCATTTTAAAGTATTTCATTCCTAGTTTTTCTTGAGTAGAAAATATCTACAAAATTCAATGACATTTACTGCTTTTTTATATAAGAAAAGAGCGACATCGAATCTTTCCAAGATTTCAGAAATATTTAGTTTTAAACATCAAGAATGTTGTTGTTCTTAGTAGAACCAACCTAATTGATGGAAATATACGCCAGGCTTGTCGGCTGTCAAACAATTTTCCTTTCTCTAAAATAAAGAATAAACTCTATGACAAGGAAAGTTAAAGTTTTATATTGTTAGAAAGTATGTACGAAGATAAAATTTTTAGTTTTTTAAAAGTTTAGCTGAGAATAAAAAGGAATATTAGGATTAGTTAAAAATGACAAGGACTTATGTCTGAAAATTCAGCATGCAGTAAAGTAAATATACTAATCAGATTGCTTAAATGAAATGCCAATGCATTTACAAGTTGTATAACTTGTAAATGCACGGCCTATAGTCATTATTGATAGAACAAATAAATCTCTAAAAATTATAAGTATCAATATAACTTAAAGTCAATATAATCTCTAAAATCTGTTGTAATGAGGTAGAAGTTCCAGAAGGATTTATACAGGTTACGTGCGATATATTGGCAATAGCTTTGCATCCCCTTATTTCATGCGCTTTTTATTAATTTTGTAAAACTATTTTTTAAGGTTATTATTAGTTTTTTTTCCAGATGTAAGTGTTAAATGCTGATAGAAATGATAGGGCCGAAGGAATGCGATGTTAAAGCAATCATAATGCATGAACTGCGCGAAGTGCGAACCACTATAGAAATTGCGAACTTCATTAACTTCATTTTATGATCCCGATGTCTTCTAACCAACAACAATAAAACATATGGTATGAAAAAACCGCACAAGGATTTCACGAAATCTGGATTTTTGCTATCTTTCTGTACCTAATGCTTTTTATCACTTTCTAACATAGTTGAAAAGTATTTATGAATTCGGTTTGTCTGCCTGCCTGTCCGAGCTGTATCTCGCTTAAATATACACGGATTGCTATACAATTGATATATGTCATTCAGATTTACCATGGTATGTTCAATATTAAAAATGAAGCGTGTAACACTTAGAATTCGTTTACAGGAGCACTCAAAAGAATTCTGTTAGATTGTAATATATGTGAAAAAATCGGTTGCAATGTATTTTAATGATGTTACACTATTTCAAACAGTCTAAGGTGTACTACAGGATGCAGCCCTCTTACAACTAAATATCACTATTTCTATTGTATTTATAACTGGTACAAATTTCAAAGAGTTTGGCACATAACTTTTAACTTTTAAATGACTCGATGTGGGAAAAAAAAGTCTTCTTAGAAGAGCCTTTATACAGGCTTCAAAACCATTATATTTATGACTCATAAAAAATTCAAAAAGTTTGGAGAATAAGAACTATTTTTTTTAAAAAATATTAAATGATCCGATGTGAAAAAAAAAAAATCAAATCCGCACATATCAAAATTTTGAAACCATTACTTTTTGTCGAAACACGGAAAAACATATAACACCCATTTGTAACATTTTATTTTAAAACAACGCATTCGAATTTACAAAATATAAATATTGCGGGGTCTCCGATACGAGGTTTGTTTTCGTTTAAAAGTATAAATTCTTACAAAATCGGATTAAAGATATAAAATCATACAAATATGAGGTTTATTTAAAGCATAGTCAGGATTCCTACGATTTAGTTCAGGGTATTTTTCAGGAATTTATCAGTATTTTCATATAGAAAAATTTGTTTACTTAATCGCACAAAACTTTGCCGTATTTAAGTGGAGTTTTTCGGTAAGAAAATACTGGTTTCTAAGAATTTTCTCGTCTGAAAATTTCCTGGCCTGTAGGAACCTTCTTATTATCATGGGCCCGTGCAAAGCCAGGCGGGCCAGCTAGTTATCAATTAAAATACATACATAAATGTAGATTGTTTTAAAAGTGTAATTGTTTTATGCGTTTAATTCTAGATTGATGGAAATAAATAAATGCAAATTTTTGTGTATGTTAAACACACAAAATTGACATTCAGCGAAAAAAAGACTTAGTGTACCCTTTTTTTCTGCATGCTTATTGTTTCTTATAACGTCAAATATTTATAAAAATAAATTTTCGCGTAATGTGAACGCGTCTGCAATTAAGGTGAGTATTTGATTTATAAGCTACTTAAATTTTTAAGGATTTTAATACGTTAAGTATTTACACAACATTTTTCATATCGATCATTCATATCCTTTCCTAATAATTAGCCAGTTATTAGAATATAATAGGCAGTATTAACTACCGCCAGCTTTAAACATCTGTTTACGATCTGTGCATAAAAATGATTTGTAGGAAAATAAGGAGTTAATGACAGGTAGTTACTTCAGGAACATGCATCTTATTAATCTAATGTTCTGCTAATAATGGAGAGCAACGGTTTCAATCAATATTAACATTGTGTAAACTTTTACAAAGAAAAATCTTTTATTAATCGACTTCAAACAAAGGGGCTTTTACAATTTGTTTGCATATATTTTTTTTATGTATGCGCACGCATAACTTTTCAATGAATGTTGCATTTTTCAACGAATACTCCATTTTTTTTTGTTAGAAAGGGCTCTTTCTGGGATCGTCACATTATAAATATTATTGGGGTTAAAAAATGTTATATTTGCGATTCTGTCTGTTATTCGGACTTATTTCACTTTACAGGCTGTAATTTCCTAGAAATTGATCAATCGTCATAAGATTTGAATATGTTGTTAAGATACAAAGTATTATTTTCTGTTTTTAACACTTTCCAACATTAGTTGAAAACTGTTTATGAATTCGGTTTGTCTGTTTGTCTGTCTGTAAGTGCTCTAACTCGCGTAAATATACTCAGATTGTCATGCAATTCATATATGTTAATGAGGTTTACTATGGCATGTTCGGTATTGAAAATGAAGTACGTAGCGTTTATAGTTAATTTACAGGGACGCTCAAAAGAATTACGTTACATTACGGCCTATGGGGAAAAATCGTTTGCTTTTTTTTGCTTTTTTTGGAAAAATCGTTGAATTTTAATGATGTTACACTATTTCAGATATATTTAAATTGATACATATCACTGAGGGGCATTACAAGAGGCTTACTATAGAATAGGGTGTGCATAGCATTCATCGTTCATTTACAGGGACACATAAAATAATTCGATTAGAGCACGGTCAAAGAACAATAATTACAGGAAGTGCGTTTTAAGTTGTGATGCGTTTTTAAATTAAACTAACTTTTTTGCCTATTACTTGGTGTGCGTAAATTCTATAGATGATATAACGGGGTAACACAAAAGATCTCGAGTACATTTACGTTTATTGCCAGAAATTGCTGAAGGGGAGGTTCGTTTTCTAAACCGAACTAAATTTTAGCATACTATGTAGCAGGGTGGTGCAAAATTTTAATTAGATTAACTATTCAAAACTAACGATTAAAAGTTTAATCATGACTAAAGATTGAAGATATATATTCAATCGTCAATCTTTAGTCATGATTAAACTTTTAATCGTTAGTTTTCAATACTTAATCTAAATAAAATTTTGCACCACCCTGCTATGTAGTATATATACAAATCTATAGATCATATATAAGGCTTCACAAAAGAAATCGGATATTTTTCTAACTATTGAGGGTAATTCTTGAAGCTGGATTTTCAAAAATGGTATGCATTTTCCAAATTGTTTATTATCTTTCAACTAAACAGTGAAGTTTTGTTAAAGTATTCTGGACGTGTTGGAAAGTGTTTAATAATCTATGCTTGACGCATGATTTTTTCGTTCTTGTTAAAATTGTCATGGTATCATGTGTAGTTTATTTTTTATAAGGACATTTCAGAAATTTAAATATAGGTTTGTCTGCGTCAAAATTAGCGATATTGGTCAAAATGGGATTTAAAGTGAATAACCATAAAAGGATTGTCACAAATACTCTCTTGTGCGAAACCGCTCTCACTAAAATACGCCTACTGGCTTGCGGTAACTAAATATAAATGCAATCCTTTTGATTTGGCTTTAATTTTTCTTAACAATTACTTGATTTGTGATTTATACATTCTTTGACACGAGTAAACTTGCTTTCATTATAATGACGAGAGGAAAGTTTTTTTAACTAGGTAAATCATATTCAATGGTTGGAGTATCATAGTTGAGATTTATTCCAACAGAGCGAAAAATGCCGGGGCCAGGACTCGAACATGGGTATCTTGGCTTGCCGTGCCAATGCGCTTCCTACTGAGCTACTCCAACAATATCTTGGGGCATAACTTTTATTTGTTGGACATGGCTGGCATAGCCAGGATAAACATATAGGATAATGCATAGAACTAACATTAGTTTGCATGTTTCGTCTTGTGACTAGCGCAAGTTCTTAAGTATCATAATAGCTTTTCAAATGGCATAAAAAAGTGGCATAGGTTATGTTTTTCCCTTTTTCATAATTCAGTTATTTTTAAGGATAGGTATATGCGGACTTTTGTTATGATCTTGTTGGAGCAAAAAGAAGAATTTTCTAATTGACCGATTTTTTAAATAGGGATCGTACAAAAAGTTAAAAAGTAACTTTTTGAAAATTAATGGGAGTACTAAATCGTTAATTTCCTACCTCTTTTTGAAATCTGTTGCAATTTACATTGCCTACTTATGGCCTACAAGTAAAAATCTAAAGCGCGTTTTAATCTTTCTGGAATACACTATCATTACAATAAAAATATACAAATTTCTAACAAGAAAATATTTAAAGACAGTGAAAGTTTCACAAAGAAAAGAGATTATCAAAATGCCTGTATTTTTTTACAATAAAAAATACTTTAGCTGGTAGTATTAAAATATTGTAGAATGATAAAATAAAGAGAAGAAATTCGCAAAATATACAAACCTTTCAACAAAATATATTAACATTTTTCTATCAATAAAAAGTGAATAGTCGTAAAAAAAAAACGTTATTTTTGAAACACTTTCTCAAATGCAGCAGAGGAAAAACAATAAGAAGATTAGAAATGGCTTTCAATTTTATCTTTGATCTCTGAAATCCCTCTCGCAGATAAGAAGCTTTGTTATTCGAGGGTACTTTGATAAGTTCTCGGCCTGACACAGAGATGGAACAAGTATGACTAAATGACAATTGTGTTTGTAAAATATGGTCCTTTAGATGACATGCTACCGAGTTTCAGACGCGTGAATTTATTGGTTATTGCTGGTGATCAAGTAAAGTAAACAAATTTTGACATTTTCTAAAAAATGGAAAAAATTGAAGTTCGACCTGTCATAAAATACTTAAAAAAAAAAGGTTTAACCCCCACAGACATACAAAAAGAGTTACATTCCACTTTAAATGATTCTTGTCTTTCGTATTCGACGATTAAAAAGTGGGCTTCTGAATTTAAACATGGTAGGAAATGGAAATCCATTCACGATGATAAAAGCTCAGGACGCCCAAAAACCGACAAAATCGTCTAAAAAATTCACAATGCCGTATTGAGTGATCACCGATTGAAGATATGCGAACTTGCTGACATTACAAACATCTCGATAGACCGTGTCCACTATACATTTTTCACGATATTTTGGGTATTGAAAAGCTTTCCGATCGATGCGTGCTGCGTTTGTTGAACTTCGACCAGAAACGCCAAAGAATGAACATTTCTCAAGAGCGTTTTTAAAGGTATTGTGTTGCAAGTTGAAAAATAAAATGAAATATTGTCAAAAATCTTGTATTTTTTTTTGTCAAGTCGAGAACTTTTCAAACCACCCACGTATAGGGCTGCACTAAAGAATTCGCACACAAGAGTGTGTCTTAAATGTATTGAGTTGCAAGGGGACTACGTTGAAAAATAATATGAAATTATGTCAAAATTCTTGTGCTTTCACTGTCAGGTCAAGAACTTATCAAACCACCCTCGTATATATGGAATAAAAGGGGTATTTTTAGATCTGAAGTTTTAATCACCTATGGTATTTTTTAAAGTTTCTATATTTTAAGTCAATTTAACGCGAATAATATACGAAAGATATATACAGGGTAATAAATTATTGTCGTAGTTTCCTTACCTTATAACTTTTGATTTAAGAACATGACGGAAATTATTATTGCATATTCGTAAAATACAACTTAAAAAGTGTTTTAATAACACAAACAAAGTTACATATGCGTGAAGTTGCAACTCAAAACATTATTAATCAAATAATAATTAATATTAAACATTTATCAAATTAATCAAAACGTTATTAATGAATTATGTAATATTTGTCTATCTAACTTTGTGCTCATAATTCACTAAACACTTTTTGAAAAATTTGATAAAATTTTAATATTAATTATTATTTGATTATAATCTTTATTTGATTAATAACGTTTTGAGTTGCAAGTTTACGCTTATGTAACTTCGTTTGTGTTATTAAAAAGTATTTTTGAGTTGTACTTTACAATTATGTAACACTATTTTTCGTCATGTTTTTAAATCAAAGGTATGAGGTTAAGAAACCCCGACAATAATTTGTGGCCACCCTGTATAAAATTGAAAATTTTCTCTCTTCAAAAATATGTATTTTGGGAAATTTAAATTTAAACATAATTCATTTTAGTTACTATTACAATAGTAAAGTCAATCGAATTTTACGATTATAAAGCTTAATATTTAGACTAACTTTCTAATGAATCAAAATAAATTATTTTTCAAAAATTAAAGGTGTAAGGGATCTCCTAAATCAGGAAAACATTATAGACGTTTCTGGAATAATCAAGGCGGTCGCTCTGCCAAGCCAAGCTTTAAAAAAAAAAACGCCACACAAACAACGCCAAGAACTGGACTAAAGAACGCTACTGCTTACTTACAGAAAGCGACTTTGCAATGTTAAATCGACAAAACATGCCAGATTAAAATATCAGATATCAAATAAACCAAGCGTCGCAGAAAAAAACGAAAACTAGAAGAATCTAATGAACAATTTCTTCAATTTAAGACCAAACTCATCTTCATAAGTGATTTATAAACAGAGATATAGATTTTTTTTAAAAACGTCGAGTTACTTAAAATGATCACTTTTTTCTTCGTCAAACTTTTTTTTTCAAACAAGCTACAGACCTTAATATTGGGCAGAATAATAAAAGGATTGCATTTTTGGACAAGTAATTACATAATCTATTTGCTTTTATAAAATCCAGTGTAAAAAAAAAATTATTTTCTATCCTTAATTAGCAAAAAACTGTTAATTAACTTGGCGATTAAAAAATTATGCCAAAACAGAGATAAAACCCGCCAACGACCATGTACTGATGCACCACGCTTGATAGAAACCTGGAGCGAACTGCGCATGGGCGAAAATGGCTAGTCCATGTCGAAAATGGGGAAGTCCGTAAGTCGTAAGTACGCTGCCTAAGATAAAGAGTGGTGATTTCAGCTTCTTTTGCCGTGGCTATTCTCCCTACAGTGTGAATGGAATCGGCTTGGCATTCTGCCAACCGGGGTTCTTAGAAGTGTGGTTGAACAGTACCATCTGTATTATAATAGCACAAATCAGTTACAGGTTAAAACCACATAAAATTTCATCTGCAAGTCAACCATTTTCTTCTGAAAATATTTTTTTAAAAATAAAACTTCATAATTATAAGAACACACATTTTATCAGAAAATTAAATATGACTGCAAACTGTGGCATGAATATGTTCCAACATGAATAAGTATGAGAAATTGCCGGTTGAGGGTATCGGTGTGGGTGGCGCAGTCGCAGGTCGTCAGCATGGTGCACATAAGGTCCCAGGTTCGAGTCCTGGCCCAGGTCAATTTTTCATTCATGTTTGTCTAGTGGATTTAATTGTCTGATAAAAAGGGTTCTTATAATATTGTAAAATAAAGTAATCAGACGTAGTGTTTATGCTTTAAAAAAATATTTTAAATATATAATTTACGTTTTTAGAAAGATCTTTAAAAATAAATTAGTTTTTGAGGGACGAAGTACCTTCTAAAATGTATATATTAAGAGTTATCGGCATTTAAAATTTCTTTCTAAACGTAAACAAAATTTTTGAAATGAATTAAATGCGATTCATTTATTTATTAAAAAAAAAAAAAAAAAAAAAAAAACACGGTAAAGGACAGGCATTTCGTTCGCAGGAATACCTTTCACGTCATTTTCCTATAAATTAATGAAATCCAGTTGTTAAATTATTTTTGTTTTAGAAGTGAAGTTTCTATTTAAATTTATTGTAATAGTACAATGTTTAATTGAATAAAATAATGTAAATCTAAGAAACTGCTAAGAAATTCCAAACATGCACAGGGCAATGCAAATAAATAAATAAATAAACAATAAATAAATAAATAGATAAATAAATAAATAAATAAAAATCAGCTTTCAGAAAATCTAAAAATTGTTCATATATCTTAATTACAAGCTAAAGGAGGGTTTATTTCTATATTATTCTATATATAATAGTAATTTCAGCAAATATATTAAATTTCAATGCGATCTGTTTTAAACTTTTAAAATAGTTTATAACGCATGATAAAAAAATTATAAAAAAGAATGGCGCGTCACATTTCGGGGAGGGATGTCAACAAAATTAGGAAGTATAATAAGGCTATCTGTTTGAAACTTTACCATATTTTATAACACATAACATAAATTAAAAAAAATAAAGCTGCGTCAAAAATTATAGGGAGGGGTGGAGCGCGTTTTGCCTACAAAAGGGGGGGGGGGGGCACTTTTCTAAATTTTAACGATATGCATCATGTCACATATCGTTACAAAGAGCTGTGACCACTTATTCATGTTATGCACCACAGGTGTCGCCCCCACATTTTGCGCCCCCCCCGACACTACTCATGTGATATATTGTTCGAAAGGCCTGTGACCGCTTATTCATATTATGTATCTTCGGGGTCCATCCTCCCACTTTCACCCCCCCCTAAGGGGGCACTTTTCTAAATTTTGCTGACACCTCTCATGTGATATATCGTTGGAAAGGTCTGTGAACGCTTAATCATATTATGCAGGGGGGGGTGGATTTTCTAAATTTTGCACATACCCCTCATGTGATACATCGTTGGAAAGGTCTGTGACCGCTTAATCCTATTATGCATCTCCGGTGTTCTTCCCCCACTTTACCCCCCAAACGCGATTAGCTTTCACCACTAGGGGGCGCTTTCCTACCTCTGTTTCTATGGGTCGGATCACGACGGGGTATGGCTCATTCGACTCGATAGAGCTTTTCGATTTTAGTTAATTTTTTCACCACCAGGGGGCACTTTCCTATCTCTGGTTGTATGGGCTGGATCACTAAGGGGTATAGCTCATTCGACTCGACATCTATAGCCTTAACGATTTCAGTGCCCGAGGTTCATATAGAACAGATTGCGCTACCTGGTGGTGGAAGATGAAACTTGAGCGTGCGCAGCACGACTGCTATACGGTGCCGAAGGCAGCGGGAGCCCGTGTCGGAGGTTCGTTTGGTTAGACGTTTATACTATTCGATGTGCAAATTAAGGGATTATCCGGTGCCGAAGGCAGCGGGTAACAAGGTCGGAGGTTCGTTCGGTTCGAGGTTTATCTTATTCGATGTTTTACAAGATTCGAGGTCCCGATGTAAATTAGGGGCCCGCTAGCGGGCGAAGCCAGCTAGAGCTACTAATAAAAGAGCGTGATATCACGTTTCATTTCAAATGCAGCGCTGACACCCTCTGTACGTATTCCATTTTTATTCATTTCATGGATAAGTCAGTGATATTTTTTAACGGAGGATAACAAGTATTATAACAAGCCACATTTAGTATGTTGTTTTTAAGAGTGTAATTAGTTTAATTGAAAAATCTACTGGTATTTCTAGTTAACCCTTTAAACAATGATTGAAAGTAAAATGTAATTTTAAATTATTTCTCATGTTTAGATTATTTAAATTGTTTAATCTATTTTAAAAAAAGAAATGATATCTATAAAAACAACTTTTCAAAAGTAAAAAAGAAAAAAAAAAGTTGTGGCTAAAAAATAGTGTGATATCAAATTTCCAAGCTATTATATTACTTATTTAACTTTTTTCCATTAAATAAGTTATAATAATATATATAAGTCGAGTGCCTACGTATATGTTAATAGAAATCGTTTTCTCCTGTACTAAATACATCCTAACGAGTTTCTGAAAATTCAATTTTTTTCAAATTATGCGTGATGGGCTTGGCGGCCATCTTTCCATATTTCAAAGCACCCAAATTTCTAAAGTAAAAGCGTAATATGTTGGCAATGTAATATGTTTATAACAATTTCGAACTGCAGATTTTAACTACGGACAGATAAATTAGATAAGACTGATATTTTGAGAAATTGATTTTTACTAGTTTGAAATTATTAATTACTCTACAAAATAAATCATAAGATTAATCTTTAAGATAAGTCATCATTATCTTAAGACACAATTTTCAGAGCATACAAGTCTATAAATGAAACGCTTAAAATATTTGCTTAAATAACAATTTTGAACTTCGGATTTTAACTACGGATTTGTGTGCTTAGAATTTTGTGAATAATACACAAAGATGGCCGACAAGCCCATCATGCATAATTTGAAAAAAATTGAATTTTCAGAAACTCGTTAGGATGTATTTAGTACATGAGAAAACGATTTCTATTAACATATACGTAGGCACTCGACTTATATATATTATAACTTATTTAATGGAAAAAAGTTAAATAAGTAATATAATAGCTTGGAAATTTGATATCACACTATTTTTTAGCCACAACTTTTTTTTTTTTTTTTTTTTACGCTTGGCTTTTTTTTACTTTTGAAAAGTTGTTTTTGTAGATCTAAATCTACTATATATATAAAACACAAACGGTAATTTCGTTCCGTTCCTTTATAACTCGAATTCCGCTGAATGGATTTTGATGGAATTTGCACTGTTCGATAGATAATTTTTCAGGGAAGGTTTTAGTATATAACATATTGTTCTACGTACATTAGTTATAGAATTATGATAGAAAGTTCTGTTATTTTGGCCGAAAAGGTTACCATTGCTAATTTTTTGGCGACCATTATTGTTGCAGAAAGAATTGAAAAGGCTGAACATCTCGAAAAATAAAAGAAAAAACTGTGCTAATTTTATTAAAAAAATAAAATAAAAAAAAAGTAAGAGAAAGCAAAGAAAAAAAAAGAAGAAAAACAGTTTTGATGAGAGATAATATTATAAAACGAAAATATTTAATTTAAACATGATTGGGATATTTGGGATATTCGTAATGCTTAAAAAATATTCAATCGGCAAGACTGCTATTGAAAAAATATTTGGCGATTTATCTTTTGTTTTTGGCGATTTTGATTTTACTTTTGACCCCAAATAATTTGATTTTAAGCCATAAGGTGTTTTTTTTGTTGCCGAAAGTATTAAAATGGCTATACATCTCGAAAAATAAAAGAAAAAACTTACTAATTTTATTAAAAAAAAAAAAAAAAAAAAAAAAAAAAAAAAGAAAAGAAAAGAGAGAGAAAGAAAAGCAGAAAAAAAGAAAAACAGGTTTGATGAAAGATTTTAAGCCAAAAGATGTTTTTTCAAATGTACAACATCATTTTTTTTTTTTTTTTTTTTTTTTTTTTTTGAGGGGGGGGGGGGGGTACTTTTTGGTTAGCCGGGCACCAGTGATATATATATATATGTATATATATACACACACACACATATATATATACACGTATTAGAACACATATATACATATACATATATATACATACATATATATATATATATATATATATATATATATATATATATACACTTATATGTATGAAGATATATATACATATGTATATACATACATATATATATATATATATATATATATATATATATATATACACTTATATGTATAAAGATATATATATATACATATGTATATGCATACATATTTATATATGTACATATATCACTGGCACCCGGCTAACCGAAAAGTACCTTTTTTTTATTCAAATGTAAACTATATTAATAGCAATATACTTCTATTTACTTCTACCGTATATATGAAATTTCGTTCCGGCTGCTTATAACTCGAGTTCTGCTGGATGGATTTTCGTAGAACTTAAACTGTAAGATAGATAATTTTTCAGGAAAGGTTTTATTGTATGACATATAGTTCTACATAACTTAGTTATAGAATTATTATGGGAAGTTCTATAATCCGATCAATCCGATTATGAAAGATTAGCCTTTTTAAAAGATCCTGCCGAATGGATTTCGATGAAACCTACACCGTTAGTTAGATAATTTTGTAGGGAAAGTTTTATTAGATAACATATCATTCTACGTTGCTTAGTTCTAGAATTATAGGGGGAAAATCGGGTGACCTTTTTTTTAAAATCCAATATTAGCCTTTTTAATATTTTATTTCGATTATGAAAGATTAGCCTTCTGAAAAAGTTCTACTGGATGGATTTTGATGATAATTATATTGTTAGTTAGATGCTATTCCAGGAATGGTTTTAGTGTACTACATATTGAGCTACGTTGCTTAGTCAAACAGTTATGTGTGAAGGTTATATAGTCAGGTGAACCCGATTCCGAAAGATTAGCCTTTTAGAAAGTTTTTACTGGGCGTATTTTTTGCGACTTGCATTGTTAAGTAGAAATTTTTTAAGGATGGTTTCAGTATATTTCATATTGTTCTATGTTAGTTTTAGAATTATGTGGACAAGTTCTATAATCAGATGAACCCGATTATCAAAGATTAGCCTTTATAAAAACTTCTACTGGATGGCCTTTTGTTAGTTAATTTGTTTGCATTGTTAGTTCGATAATTTTAATGATTGTTTTAATATATTGCATATAGTTTTATCGTTCTTTAGCAAACCCTAACTGTAAATTGCCAAATAAGATAGTTGGTCCTTAACGGCTGAATTTTTGGCTTCACATTAGAAAATATAATAATGCAATGGCGTCATTTTTCAGTAATGTGGAAGGATATTCCAGGTAAATATACAGATTGCTTTCAGATACAAGGTCAAATTAAACGATATATTTCGTTTGATTCAAGGTTCATTTGTAGAAACCGACCAGCGCAGCGGGCGTAGCTTGCTAGTATATTATAAAACAAAAACATGTCCGCGAATAACGCTGGCGTCAAATGGACGGTGGCAGCGACCTCATCAATAAATTTCGCTTTAGCTCGAAACTCAAGAGAAAGAAGGGAATAAAGAGAAAGAGGGAAGGAAAAAGAGGTTTTTTTTTTTTTTTTTTTAGAGAACAGTTTAAAGAAAGTTTTTTTTTTTAATCGTAACTTTCCACTCATACGATTATCAAATAAACTGGATTCCTAATCAAACACAATTTTCTCTTCTACTTTTCAAAAATTTCAAACTTTACATGTAAATTTATTGAGTTATTTCGAGTTTTTCATCCAATGTCTACACTCTTTCTTCCCCTCGCAAATCCGGCTAAGACAAGTACTTCACACAAAAATCAACTTTCATGTTATACCTGCTTCCCCACCCAATCATTTTTATACACTTTCAGTTTGGCATTGTTTTTAACTTGCCACTAATTATCTATGTTTCTAAAATCTCCTTATTTAGACTTAAACTTTTCTGCAGGAAATTTGAGATCAGCATCTAACTCGTTCCCAACTTTCATCTTTCCATTTTTATTGTGCACAAATCTATTCTTACCCCTTTCACCAGTTACCTTCGTTTCGTCTTTAGTATTTTGTTCTCTCTCTCCCCAGCCTGGTCCGGTGTCCCTCTCCAGCCCGGCCCCAGTCTAGCTAGCATCGGCCACAGTTCTGGCTCCGCCTCCTTTCTTCATTTATATTTTCTTCCCTTCCTCACTTAAAGTTCCCCTTCCCTACTTTCCCGCCTCACCTCGAAAGCTCAAAGCTGCCACTCATCTAGTCCATTTCCCTCCCCCTTGCTTTGCATGGCAAACATCCCCCTCTACTCTCTCCTAATTTACAGAAACGTGCTGCACAATGGTCGAGACATGGTGGCCTGGAAGAAGCAGATGTCGCTAGTGCCCAAAGGTCTGTCAGTTTTGTTATTTTCTCTCTCAAACGTTATAATATTCTTAGTTAGTATTTGCCATAACTTCAGCCATGAGTAAAGTTGACGAGACAGCAAAATCGGAAGAAGTGGTATTTTTGCACCCCGAACAAACTCTTAGTCGAGCAGCTAGTAATTGCTCTTTGGCCTCTAACCCAGAACATGCACACACAATAGCCGGCGTCACCAAACACTCCAGACAAATCATCCTCAAGATCGTAAAAAGACTAAACGAGAACTACCTTCCAGACCCCAAAATGATCCCAACGCTCAAGACAAATCTCAAAATCATAGACGAAATTGACACAACCACACAACAAGAAATGGAAGAAATCACACGTAAAAACGCGAAGCTCAGTGCAAGAATCCACCACTTGGAAGAGCAACTACATGAAGCCAGAAACAATTATCAACAGTTACTCCACAAATTCCCCGACACCACAGCCATCATCGACGCCATAAACACAGCAGTCAACAAAAGACCATCAACACAAGAGTGCCTGGCAGACGACATAGATGCAACATCGGAATCCCACCAAGACAAAGATTCATCACCTTCATACAGCCAAGTTGCACAGAAGCCACGCAGGAAAAAACTCCCCAACCACAGCACAAGAAATACATTAATAATCAAGGGAGTACATGACATCAGCGCCAAAGATATAGACACAACACTTCAGAAAACATCATACATAGCCCCAATTCACCCCAACAAGATCACACGCAAGAGAAACCAAATCGAAATAGAATGCAAGACCAATAACGACCTAAAAATACTACAAAACGACATCCAGCAACACAGACAACTCAACAAGACACTCAGTGTAGTACGCAAGTCACTCCCACAACAGAAAATGATCCTCTTAGACATCAACACCACAATAACAGAAGAAAAACTCAAGGAAGCAATTACAGCACACTACGAGATCACAACACAGGAAATAACAGTCCTAAAGGAGCTCCCCAACAGAAGAGACGAGACTACCAAAGACGTGATCCTGCTTCTACCGAAAACCTTGGGACACTCCATCATTACAGACGGGGGGCTCACTATAGGACTTAACACTCACAAGCTCCGGCCACACACCACAGTACCCCGATGTCGTAAATGCCAGGCACTAACACACGTAGAAAAGCATTCCCCAAGCGTCGCACACTCTTGCGTCAACTGTGGAGAAGAACATGCCAAACCCAACTGCGCAAAGTCTCCCAGTTGCGTAAACTGCAAATTCTACAATGAAGAACAAGGGGCACATTTCAACACCAAACACCAGGCGTCGGACTCATCTTGCCCCACATACAGGGAAAAATATGCAACCCTCAGAAGACGTCTGGATGAGGAATTTGCCCCAGTATCACCAACACCACCCACACTGAGAAACCCAACATACCAGCCACAGCCACAGCCACCACTACGCCAAGACAGAAACACATCATCACGACCACAAGAACGCAGCACCTCGAGACCCCCACCAGAGGGAATCCCCCCACTGCAGACTCAACACCAGGATGAATGGAGTAACTTTTGGTTCCCCTACTTCCATCCGTACTCCCGCTCGCCCAATCTTCCAAACCCCTTCAGGCCACCAATGGATCAGCTGAGCGGCTCCCGCAACTCACGGTAAACAAATTAAAACTTAATCTAGTAAGTGAAATCTTATTGCTTATTATCTTTAGCTTGTTAGTTAATTTATTTTTATTATATGTGCAATGTCTTCTCCGTCCCCCTCCAATCCAGAGGACCCCCCCCTTTCGGCCACATCAAAATTCTACAAATCAACCTTAACCACTGCAAAGTGGCAAATGCGGCCCTTAAGGCGCATCTAATCGATAATAAAATAGATATAGCCCTGCTACAGGACGCATACTGCAGGCCGGATGGCACTCTTGGGGACATACCCACATCTTGGGCTATCTTCTCATCCAAAGCAAAGAGTGCACATCTAGTAATCCAGAACACATCACTACAATACTCACATCTCTACACAGGCATGCACTGTGCATTTGTCACAATTACTGCAAAGGAGGGCAAACTAATTGTTGGTTCCACCTATGCAGCACCCAAAACAAACTTTGAAGATTCCCTCGAGGAGTGGAGCTCACTTATCACGCAAAGGCTATTCTTTATCTGCGGAGGTGATTTCAACGCTAGCTCCACCTTATGGGGTTACGATCATGAAAGCCTTCGTGGGGATACCCTTATTGAACATCTGACAATCCATAAACTATCCCTAGCTAACATAGACAACACATCACACACCTTTGTCAAAACAAACATCAGAGGTGAGATAATAGCTCAGGGCTTCCCTGATCACACCTTGGAGAATTCCAAAGCACTCCAAAAAATCAGACATTGGCGTGTTTCAGATGTTCACACCGCCTCGGATCACAAATACATAGAATTTGGCTTCGAAATTACACCACTCTATACAACACAGCGTAGATTTAACACAACCCGAGGCAACTTCAAAAAATTTACCCACATTATCAAAACACAAAAATCACTCCTCACCAGTCAGATAAAGGACGTTTCAAACACAGCACAACTTAACGAATTTACATCCACACTAATCAAAACCATGCAAACAGCAGCGCGAGCGTCCTTTAGACTCAAAAACACTCGAAGAACACCTATTTTTTCTTTCTGGACATCCGACCTCAAAACGAAAAGAAACCATCTCACGGCACTTCGTAAAAAACTTAAAGCACTGCGCAACACAGACCAAGACACCGAATACTTCCGCGATCTAAGTGCCAAATACAAACACCTTTCGGCAAAATACAAACGCAGTGTTCTGGATGCACGAACAACGGCCTGGAGGAACTTCTGCAGCAACCAAACAGATCCTTTCGGCACAGCACAAAAATTTTTCTCAGGCAAGTACTTCACGCCTGACGAAATAAAGCTCGAACTGCCGCCTAGCAGATCATCCAGACAGCATAATATGGAGCACCTCACGACAACCCTTTTCGGCCCATCTCAATATCCAAACATAGATAACTCAGACCTACGTTTCGACTCATCTCCAGATAAACCCTTTTCAAAATCTGAAATAGCAAATGCACTCAAAACATTAAATGACAAAAAAGCCCCAGGCCCAGACTGTGTGGATTTCAAAATCCTAAAACTCACTCACAAAATTATACCCGGTGTTTTCACCAGTTGGGCCAACCTGTGCCTTAAGCACAATTACTTCCCGCTCACTTTGAGACAGGGCGAAGTGGTATACTTCCTCAAACAAGGAAAGGATGCCTCTGAACCCACATCATACCGTCCGATTTGTTTGCTTCCAACTCTAGGAAAACTCCTGGAGAAACTAGTAGTCATCAGACTAGTTCACTTCCTGGAAAGCAACAATCTACTCCACCACAGGCAGTATGGATTCAGAGAGGGTCGGTCATGTGACAAGGCCCTATTTGACATCCTTTCTACATGCACAAAAAGCATAGAGGAAGGCAACTATACCTCGCTCGTCTCCCTCGATATCAAAGGTGCTTTTGATAATGCGGAGTGGCGGGACATTTTGTTACAACTAATAGAGATTCACTGCCCGGGCAACATAGCGGGAGTCATCGCATCTTATCTAAGCAATAGGAGTATATTTATAAACTGGGGCTCTGGGTCCTCAGTACACCAATTGCAGAAGGGTTGTGCTCAGGGCTCCTGCCTTGGGCCAATCCTTTGGCTAATTATTGCAAATATATTTTTAGTAGAGTTAGAAAAATTGGGATTCGTCCTGTATGCCTTCGCCGATGACTTCAGCTTTGTACTCTCGGGCCGCAGGCGTTTGCACCTGGAAAACTCGGCAGCTCGAGCTCTCCCGGTCTTTTGTCAACTTTTGGAACGTCTCCACCTCCAGCTCTCTACAGACAAAACACAATCCCTAACATTCGCAAAACCCAAGAAGCTTAAGCGCAAACCCATAATGAGAATTTATGGGAAAAGCGTTTCACATGTCACACACCTTAAATTACTAGGAATCGTCATAGACGAACACAGGAGCTGGACGGAACACATCAACACCCTCAAGACAAAACTAACTAAGTATCAACACAATGCACGCAGATTAACTTCTAAGTCTTGGGGAATTAAACCTGCAATGTTAAAAATCTGGTACCACGCAATCATAGAACGGATCCTCTTTTACTGTGTGGGCGTCTGGGGAGGAAATCTCACCAAAGCAGTCAAAGAAAAGTTGGTTTCGATCCAAAGGTTGTTCTTGCTGCAAATGGTGAGAGGGTATAGGACAATCTCAACGGACGCACTCACAGTACTAACGGGGATCCCTCCAATCCTAATATCACTAGAATACGAGCACCAGAAAAACAGAATCCAACACCTAGAATATGAACCAACTACTATGCTACACTTCCCAAAAACAATAATACAGAGAAATGTTCCAAGTTGGCACCTGCACCCCGCGGAGGAGACATCACAATTACAGGTATGCATCGCCAAGAACAGTCACAGACCCTCGCAGCATCCAACCATCTACACTGATGGGTCGCGCACTGAAACCGGCGTGGCCGCAGCCTTCTGCGCCATGGTAAATGGGGTGCGACCTATGAGTGGGCCTCCAGAATTGGAGACGATAACTCAGTATATCAAGCTGAACTGTTTGCCATTCTGAAGGCATTGGAATGAATTGCTGCCTCCCCCACGCAGGAAAATTTTAAAATTTTCAGTGATAGTTTTTCTGGACTTCAAGCAATTTTTGCCCTACGGACAAAACACCCTCTCATACTGGAAATTAAAATTAAACTTCACCAACTGTACAAAAAAGTTACCCTTGGCCACGTCACTGCACACATTGGTATCGCAGGCAATGAGCTGGCGGACAACCTTGCAAAAGAAGCCACCAAACGCCAATCAATAGACTTCTCTCTTCCGGTACCCCCATCTTTTATTCGCAGAAAACTCAAATCTAAAATACTCCCCAACTGGCAAATCTACTGGGACACCTCCACAAAAGGTAGACACACTTACAACCTAATTCCAAAAGTTTCCAGAGAACTACTTAACCTCACTCCTTATACAAGTGCTTTCTTATCCGGGCATGGTCCGTTTAAAAATTACCTCTTCAAATTTAAAATTTCACGAACCAATGTGTGCGAGTGCGGCGATAGTGGTACCCCCATGCATTATTACTTCTCCTGCCCACTGACTGTTGCTTGGCATCTTAGGCCTGCTCCTTCTAACCCACCTCCTTCTTGGCTGCTGAACATAATTACGCGTCCCATCTTAACTCATAAACTTTCAGAAATTTACAAATTACTAACACACCTATCTAACATAACTTAATCATTCAAAGCAGTTTTCTTTCTCCATAAATTAATAATAATAACTCGCTTATTTTAGTCCTTAACGTAATCATTCTATCATTTTTTATCTGCTTAGCTTTCTCCATTTAGCTGTTTTGCAGCTTAATTGTTTCTCTCATCCGCAAGTAATGTTCTCTTCCTAGCAGGGGCTGAGTCCCCATTAATTAATTTATTTTTATCGGGAACCGCAAGTTTGGTCAGCAAGCAACGTATCGTTACATCTAACACGAAGTGCATCCAGCCTCCATCCAGTGTGAGGGTTCCAGCGCAATTGTGTGGCGCTCCTTGTCGCGTGGGAATCTCACACTGGCACGTCCACATCTCAAGTGCCGTCATTTACGAACTGTACAATTGGTACAGTCTTACCTAAGAACTGCACCTTTCTACTAAATTAGCGGACTGTACAACTGGTGCAGGCGCACCTGTGGACCTCGTCTACCCTGTCTGTCGCTCCTTGTCGCGTAGGAACGCTGGTTCCAGCGACAGACCCTGTATTAAATTATAATTTTTTTTTTTTTTTTTTGTATGTCTTTAGTTCCTGCCACCTGTCGCGTGGGGCTTTGCCCGGCAGGACCAGCCATTGGCGAAGCTTGTACTGCCACGTTTAATCCCTGCGTGCCGGGGAGCTAGCCGGGGAAGACATTAAACGCTCAACGGCTGGGTTCGCCCTCAGCCGAGTGGTCTTCCTCAGGCATTAAAATTAAAATTAAAATTAAAATAAATTTCGCTTATTTTATTTTATTTTTTAAATTTTTAAACATAGCAAAACTGAAAATTTTACACCGTCTAATAGAAAAAAAAATTTAACTTTCAAATGCAATTTGATGGAAAATTGTATCTCAATCTACTATTTTTTTAATGAGTTTTAAACCAATTTTCAAACATGAATATTTTAAAATCTGCGTGCAACCTAATTACGGAAGTTTGCACTTAAAACACGATAAATAATTCAATATTTGTTTATGTCCATGTAATATTCCATAACAGCCAAACGAAATTAAAGCTTCCCAAATAAACAAATAAATACGAATTTAACAGATATGTAATTCGACTACGCGCTTAAACACTGAAATAATCAGAACCACAAAATTTGATATAAACAGTGAAATGTTTCGCGATTGACCACTGGCAAGCAGCTAATTCGAAGGTACCAAAAATGCTTTTTGCTGTAATTGGTAGGTAATTTGCGAAAATGTACTAAATGTAAAATCTCTAGCAGAGTTTTCAATTTAAAATGATTTTCATCTATCTTCTTTCTGTATACAGGCGGTATATCGGGATCTTTAATCCGCATAGCCCGGGTTGGAGTATTAATAAAACTTGTATTATTTCAAACAGCTTTTCCCACTGAACATTCCACAGAATTCCATTGATGGGCGCTGCACTTATAGACGTTTCAGGAAAAAAAAATTACAAACACTAGTTGCATATTAATAAGCTTAACTGATAAAAATTGATTTTATTTAACTAATAGTTATACAAAAGTATAACTAAAGCCAAATGTATACGAAACTCTCGTAAGTAATATAACCCCTTTCCATTCACAGATTACTGTCGACTTTTGAAATATGAAAATCATTTTAAATATGACGTTCTAAATATATTGTTTAAAATATGACATAACTTTCCCCATTTGCTGCTTTTCCCAGATCGTAATTTAATTTTTTAAAAGTTTTCTCTATCTTTCAATATTCACCTGTAAATATATTTTTCAATTGAAAGTGATAATATTATTTGGGCTATTTAAATACGACGTAATTTTCCCTATTTAATGCTTTTTGCACGTAATAATTTAATAATTTAAAAGTTTTCTTTCTTTTTTAATATTCACGTGTAAATCTGGAGGCACGGCAGTGCCTCCGCCAAGTCGAGAGAGGACAGCCGTAAGCATACTTTTCTGGAAGCAACTCAGGCCACTTTTGACCCCCCCCCCATATCTCCGAGCTGGAGTATCCCAAAAATTTTAAACTTCAATTATAGAGAGTATTTGGCCCACAGGACCAAAATTTAAAATTACAACTTTCTGTCTTTTCTAGTTCAGGCGATATATGAACTCAAACATTCGATTTTTTGTCACTTCTTACTCACTCGTTCACGCGTCATCAAAAAGATTGGGTAGATCCCGTAGCCCCAGAAACTTGACATTTGGAAAAAAGGTAGTGTTTAGGATACAAAGAAAGGAAAAATTATAAAATCCAGAAAATTCGAAAAAAAAACATTCGAAAATTCAACAAATTCCATCAAAATTGAAAATTGAAAATAATACGATCTTGTAGTCTTGGAAACTTAAGATTTGGTGTGAAGGTAGTGTTTAACATCCAGAAAAAGAAAACATCAAAAACACCAAAAAAATCGAAAGCAAAATTGAAAAAATCGAAGAAATTGAAAAAAAACCGAAAATTTGAAGACAATCCGATTTTGTTGCGCTAGAAAATTCAAATTAGGAATAAAGGTAGTATTTAGGATACAGAAAAAGGAAAATTAAAAAAATCCAGAAAATTCGAAAAAATAATAAAAAAATTCGAAAAAAATTGAAAAAATGAAAATAATTTGATACGATAACGCTCGTATTTATAAATTAATTTGGATGAAACTAATTGTGTGTATTAAGCTCAACAATGCCTCGACCGAGTTCGTTGGCCAGCTTGGTCCGCCATCTTCTTTCAAGATGGCGGCCACGGAAAATTTTAAAACTAAAATAAATATACAAAAAAGTTAAAAAATCAAGTTTATTTTTTAATTAGGTGTTAGGACTTGATACAAGGATTCCAGAGCATTTTTTGTTTTACCTCTATCTTAAAAATTGGCTGAGATAGAGCAGTTTGAAATTCTAGGGTGGCTGACATTTTGAAACAAAACAACACATTACAAAAAACCAACGATAAATTTATGGTCAATAATGGTCAAGCAGGTGCAATCCCGAATGAATACTCCGTGTTATTATAACTGTAACTTTGACTTCGAAATTTTGATACGTTGCATTTTCTATTTGTTGATATTTTTGAACTATGATTTACGCTAAGTGAAATGTTGTTGTTGAAGAGGGATTTTCCATGTAAATCCGAAACGTCCAATTTTAATGTTTTTAATGTTTTATGAAAGTGTATTGTAATGTCTGTAATTCTAATGATTTTAATATAAATTTATAAGTTTTAGTGAACGCAATTTATCGCAAATTATTTTCTTTCATTGTTGTAATCATTTTCCCAATCATACGCATAAAACTATATATTCATATCCATTAGCGCCAAATTCTCGCCAAACTTGGCGACAATTGGCGAAATCTCGCAAAATTTGGCGACAAAAATAAGTCTTCATAAATGAAGCCAACTTGGCTATAGCTCAATAATTTGGCGAATTTCTTATTCAAATTCAGTGTAAACGAATCTTTTGTAAACGGTTTCTTTGCATTTTAACTTGCTGTTTTCGAGTAACAGCTAAAATTTTAAAACGAAGATATAGGAAAGCTACCTTTTCCTGCCGGTACAGGCCGGAGGACTTTTTTATGAGTTGTCGGATCCAATCTATGTTTTGCATTAAATAAAGTAAAACATTGAAAAACAAATCCCACAGGATGGGGATAGTTTGTTTTAGATCTGGAGGCACGGCAGAAGTTGTGCCTTCGCCAAGTCGAGAGAGGGCAGCCGTAAGCATACTTTTCTGGAAGCAACTCAGGGCACTTTTGACCCCCTCATATCTCCGCGCTGGAGTATTCCAAAAATTTGAAACTTCGTTTTTCTAGAGTATTTGGCACATAGGACCGACCAAAATTTAAAATTAAAACTTGCTATCTTTTCTTGTTCAGACGATATATGAACTCAAACATTCGATTTTTTGTCACTTCTTACTCACTCGTTCACGCGTCATCAAAAAGATTGGGTAGATCCCGTAGCCCCAGAAACTTGACATTTGGAAAAAAGGTAGTGTTTAGGATACAAAGAAAGGAAAAATTATAAAATCCAGAAAATTCGAAAAAAAAACATTCGAAAATTCAACAAATTCCATCAAAATTGAAAATTGAAAATAATACGATCTTGTAGTCTTGGAAACTTAAGATTTGGTGTGAAGGTAGTGTTTAACATCCAGAAAAAGAAAACATCAAAAACACCAAAAAAATCGAAAGCAAAATTGAAAAAATCGAAGAAATTGAAAAAAAACCGAAAATTTGAAGACAATCCGATTTTGTTGCGCTAGAAAATTCAAATTAGGAATAAAGGTAGTATTTAGGATACAGAAAAAGGAAAATTAAAAAAATCCAGAAAATTCGAAAAAAAAATAAAAAAATTCGAAAAAAATTGAAAAAATGAAAATAATTTGATACGATAACGCTCGTATTTATAAATTAATTTGGATGAAACTAATTGTGTGTATTAAGCTCACCAATGCCTCGACCGAGTTCGTTGGCCAGCTTGGTCCGCCATCTTCTTTCAAGATGGCGGCCACGGAAAATTTTAAAACTAAAATAAATATACAAAAAAGTTAAAAAATCAAGTTTATTTTTTAATTAGGTGTTAGGACTTGATACAAGGATTCCAGAGCATTTTTTGTTTTACCTCTATCTTAAAAATTGGCTGAGATAGAGCAGTTTGAAATTCTAGGGTGGCTGACATTTTGAAACAAAACAGCACATTACAAAAAACCAACGATAAATTTATGGTCAATAATGGTCAAGCAGGTGCAATCCCGAATGAATACTCCGTGTTATTATAACTGTAACTTTGACTTCGAAATTTTGATACGTTGCATTTTCTATTTGTTGATATTTTTGAACTATGATTTACGCTAAGTGAAATGTTGTTGTTGAAGAGGGATTTTCCATGTAAATCCGAAACGTCCAATTTTAATGTTTTTAATGTTTTATGAAAGTGTATTGTAATGTCTGTAATTCTAATGATTTTAATATAAATTTATAAGTTTTAGTGAACGCAATTTCTCGCAAATTATTTTCTTTCATTGTTGTAATCATTTTCCCAATCATACGCATAAAACTATATATTCATATCCATTAGCGCCAAATTCTCGCCAAACTTGGCGACAATTGGCGAAATCTCGTAAAATTTGGCGACAAAAATAAGTCTTCATAAATGAAGCCAACTTGGCTATAGCTCAATAATTTGGCGAATTTCTTATTCAAATTCAGTGTAAACGAATCTTTTGTAAACGGTTTCTTTGCATTTTAACTTGCTGTTTTCGAGTAACAGCTAAAATTTTAAAACGAAGATATAGGAAAGCTACCTTTTCCTGCCGGTACAGGCCGGAGGACTTTTTTATGAGTTGTCGGATCCAATCTATGTTTTGCATTAAATAAAGTAAAACATTGAAAAACAAATCCCACAGGATGGGGATAGTTTGTTTTAGATCTGGAGGCACGGCAGAAGTTGTGCCTTCGCCAAGTCGAGAGAGGGCAGCCGTAAGCATACTTTTCTGGAAGCAACTCAGGGCACTTTTGACCCCCTCATATCTCCGCGCTGGAGTATTCCAAAAATTTGAAACTTCGTTTTTCTAGAGTATTTGGCACATAGGACCGACCAAAATTTAAAATTAAAACTTGCTATCTTTTCTTGTTCAGACGATATATGAACTCAAACATTCGATTTTTTGTCACTCACTCACTCACTCGTTCAGGCGTCATCAAAAAGATTAGGTAGATCCCGTAGCTCTAGAAACTTGACATTTGGAAAAAAGGTAGTGTCTAGGATACAAAGAAAGGAAAAATTATAAAATCCGGAAAATTCGAAAAAAAAAAAAAAAATTCGAAAATTCAACAAATTCCATCAAAATTGAAAATTGAAAATAATACGATCTTGTAGTCTTAGGAACTTAAGATTCGGTGTGAAGGTAGTGTTTATCATCCAGAAAAAGAAAACATCAAAAACACCAAAAAAATCGAAAGCAAAATTGAAAAAATCGAAAATCGAAAAAAAATCAAATAATCCGATTTTGTTGCGCTAGAAACTTGGAATTCGGAATAAAGGTAGTATTTAGGATGGAAAATAAGGAAAAATTAAAAATTCCGGAAAATTCGAAAAAAAAATTAAAAATTCGAAAAATTAAAAAAAAAATTGAAAAAATTAAAATAATTTGATCTTTTAGCCTTAGAAACTTAAAATTCGCAGTAAAGATAGTGTTTAGGATTCAGAATAAGTTAAAATTAAAAGCCAAATAAAATTCGAAAATAAAACAAAAAAATCGAAAACATCGGAAAAATCGAAAAATAAGGAAAATTTGAAAATAATTCGATTTCATAGCGCTAGAAACTTGAAATTTGGAATAAAGGTAATATTAGATACTAAACAAGGAAAAATGAAAAAATATGGATAATTCAAAAATACCCATAAATTAGTGCAGACGATATATGAACTCAAAGTTTCGATTTTTTGTCACTCACACACTCACTCTCGCGTCATCAAAAAGATTGGGTATATCCCACAGCCACAGAAACTGAAAATTTGGAATAAAGCTAGCATTTCGGATACAAAGAAAGAAAAAAATATAAAATCCGGAAAATTAAAAAAAAAAAAAAAAAAAAACATTCGAAAATTCAAAAAAATCGAACAAAATTGAAATTTGAAAATAACACGATCTTGTAGTCTTAAAAACTTAAAATTTGGTGTGAAGGTAGTGTTTAGAATTCAGAAAAAGAAAACATCAAAAACACACAAAAAAAAATTGAAAATAAAATCGAAAAATCGAAAAAAATCGAAAAATTTCAAATAATCCAATTTTGTTGCGCTAGAAACTTGGAATTCGGAATAAAGGTAGTATTTAGGATGCAAAATAAGGAAAAATTAAAAAATCCAGAAAACTCGAAAAAATATCAAATTCGAAAAAGTCGAAAAAATTTGAAAAAAATTTAAATAATTTGATCTTTTGGCCTTAGAAACTTAAAATTCGCGGTAAAGATAGTGTTTAGGATTCAGAATAAGTTAAAATAAAAACGCAATAAAATTCGAAAATAAAATAAAAAGATCGGAAATTTTAAAATAATTCGATTTTGTAGCTCTGGAAACTTAAAATTTGTAATAAAGGATACAAAATAAGAAAAAATTATAAAATCCAGAAAATTATAAAAAAAAAAAAATGCGAAAAAATCAAAAATTGAAAATATTTTTATCTTGTAGTCTTAGAAACTTAAAACTTGGTGTAAAGGTAGTATTTACTATTCAATAAAAGGAACAATTAAAAAATTCGAAAATAAAATCGAAAAATCGAAATATGTTTAAGAAATCGAAAATTCGAAAACAATTTGATTTTGTACTGCTAGAACCATTAGTTATAAGATAATTGTCCTATTAGCTAGTACAACGCCCCTAATTGTTTTATGTTATTTCCCCCGGATTATGGTTTTCTTTTCTTTCGTTTACGAATTTCGTTATAGAAAAGTTCCGCTATAGACTGGCTACGATATAGGCGATTTCTTTATAGACAGGTTTGTTTTCTTTCACATGTTGTACTCTATTTACTTCACATATGAAATATGGATTGTTAAATGATGTTAGCCCCACAAAAATTTTCACAGCTCCCCCTACCCTCCCGACATTACTGGCTGGTTATGGCTTGATAGTTCTTTCTAAATAAAATCATGGTGACTCTAAGATTCACTTTATTTATCTCTAAATTGAACCTAAATGATCCTAAGAAGACGGATCAAAGAATTACTATATTGGCATGACAATCAGGTAACTTAGAATTAAAATCGAAAAATCAATAAATTCATAAAAAGTCGAAAATTTGAAAATAATTCGATTTTGTAGTCCTAGAAGATTGACATTTGGCAGAAAGGCAGGGTTTTGTACACAAAGTAAGGAAAAATTAAAAAATCCGTAAATAATAAAAAAAAGTCTAAAAAAAAAAACGAAAAAAAAAAAAACCATCGAAAAAAGGAATATACGAGAAGTAATTTTCCAACTGGACGAAAAATGTCCGGGCCAGGATTCGAACCTGGGATCGCTTGGCTGAAGCCGCCACGCTCTACCACTGAGCTATCCCGGTCGAATCTGGAGGGCATAATTCATCCAGTTAACCTTATTGATCAGAGAATCTGGTCTGATATTTTAATCAGCTCAACAGAAAAGATCGCAGGTAAAGGAACTCCAGAAAACGCTGGATACGTGATTACACTAGATTAATTTTAACACAATTATTTCAAATTGGTAAATAAATCATACGAGAAATTATGGTTTTCTTTTCTTTCGTTTACGAATTTCGTTATAGAAAAGTTCCGCTATAGACTGGCTACGATATAGGTGATTTCTTTATAGACAGGTTTGTTTTCTTTCACATGTTGTACTCTATTTACTTCACATATGAAATATGGATTGTTAAATGATGTTAGCCCCACAAAAATTTTCACAGCTCCCCCTACCCTCCCGACATTACTGGCTTGATCTCGTATGATTTATTTACCAATTTGAAATAATTGTGTTAAAATTAATCTAGTGTAATCACGTATCCAGCGTTTTCTGGAGTTCCTTTACCTGCGATATTTTCTGTTGAGCTGATTAAAATATCAGACCAGATTCTCTGATCAATAAGGTTAACTGGATGAATTATGCCCTCCAGATTCGACCGGGATAGCTCAGTGGTAGAGCGTGGCGGCTTCAGCCAAGCGATCCCAGGTTCGAATCCTGGCCCGGACATTTTTCGTCCAGTTGGAAAATTACTTCTCGCATGATTTATTTACCAATTTAAAATAATTGTGTTAAAATTAATCTAGTGTAAAAGGAATATAGTTTGATTTATTGGAAATTTCCGGAAATTTTAATTTTGGCTTTCTTTTTATACTAAAAAGTTCTTTTATGTTAAATATCAAGTATCTAGGGCTGCGAGTTATATCTCAGATGCATAGCGCCTATCCTGGAAGCAATTGAGAGTACTTTTGGCAGTCCCCCTCCCATAATTTAGTGCTTGCCTAGGAACCTGAAATCTCTTTTTATCTACAGTACTTTGCAAACGAAACTAAAGCTTCAATTTTTTGATACCTGTAAATAATAGGGACAGAGTGTGGGCTTAGCGAAAATCAGTGGATGATCTCCAAAAAGAACCCAAAATCAAGAAAAGGAGGGTTACTTACAAAAAGAAGTGAAATCTCATCAAAAAGTCACCTGTAAAAAATGCAGCCAAGTCTCGTAACTCATTTACCGTAAAAAGTACTGAGATCGTATAAAGCCAAGTTTAACTATCTTATTAACTCTGAAATTTTCATTCACAAAATCACTCCTAGTCTCTACATCTTTAGTTAATTATTATTTTGTGACTTGGCAATTACGCAGCACAGGGAAGTTATTACACCTTACTATGTTATGGGATGGGATGGGATAATTTAACTAAAGCAAATTATATACGCACAGGGAAGTTATTACACCTTAATATGTTATAGTATTATTTGATTAAGACTAACTATATACATCACATTCTCGTGCTAAGTAATTGCCAAGTCACAAAATAATAATTAACTAAAGATGTAGAGACTAGGAGTGATTTTGTGAATGAAAATTTCAGAGTTAATAAGATAGTTAAACTTGGCTTTATACGATCTCAGTACTTTTTACGGTAAATGAGTTACGAGACTTGGCTGCATTTTTTACAGGTGACTTTTTGATGAGATATATTTGTTATTTGAAAGAAAATATTTTTATTTGCGCTTAAAATAAAATAATAATAATAAAAAATCTGGCAACAATAGGTAAACAAATGACTTTTTCGATGTATGAAATAAATCTTTATTCAGGTAATGAAATATAGGAAAAAAAAAATAAACTACACAAAATTAAAAAAAGGATTGGACACTGCACACCGCAATCTAGTCATTTAAATGCCTGCAAAAGATGATTAAATTGCTGTGCATTGTTTTGATCCTATAAAACTTTTTTGACTGAAGTATAACCGATTTCAACACTGAATAGCGTTTAAAATAATTCTTCGATTTAAAAACTGTCTGCTTCAGCGTGTTTATCAAACAATTCTCTATAAAACTACCTGTTTTTATTATTTTATATGGAATAGTTTTTTAATATAAGCCGAGACAGAGCTCTCGTCTGGATAAATTCAATTACGGCAACGACAGCGTTTATTTACCTTTTTTTTTTCCCTTTTCTTTTCTTCTTTTTTTCTTTTTTTCATTTTTAGAATAGAGAGATTTTCCAGATTGCATATAACCAGCAAACAATTATAAAAGAGCTTTATATATAGAACAAAAAAAATCGAAAATTCAGTCAGATGGATTACTTTGAAACTAATTAGGTACATTCTCAGAATTTTTTTAATGGTTATATCATTATTTGAGAATAAATTTTTAATTACATGAATTAAAAAGAAAAATGCATATAGATCAAGTCATTAAAGAATTTTAGATCATGAAAAATTTCTTTCTATCGTAAATAATTTTACACAGATACTTGATTATTTTAAATACTGTATTTTTCTGTTTGTTGAAAATGGGAACAAAAATATGTCTTTTTTTAATAATAGTCAACATTTATTTACTATTAAGTATTTTGGATAAACGTTTATTTATTTTATTATGAAAAACGTATTTATTTTAAAATGGAATTTTCAATTAAATAAGTTAAACGAAAAAATGAAATTATGATGTCATTAAAATAGTTTTATATCACGAAGAATTTCTTTCCGTAAAAAAAAAAAAAAAAATATTTGAAGGGATTTTTAGGAATGTTTCATCATTTTTAATACTGTTCTTTTTGAAAGCGCAGGGAATTCTTTTCCAGTAACTGTTAAATGTATTGGTTATTAGGGTAATTTTTATGTAAGATAAATTGCTTAATAGTTTGGAAAATATCAAAAATTTAATTAATAGATGCTGAAATATTTTTAATCATAGCCGATATTAAATTACGGATTTTTTTTTAAACAAAAGAAAAAAAAACATTTCCCGATCTTACTAATCTGATTAAAATAAAAGCATAGATTGCATTGATAATAGAATTTGTAGTTGGATAGTAAATTAAATGATGCTATACATTCTTTAAAAATATGGATAATAATTGAATGAATGTCTGGAGCAAAGGCCTATGTGACAAATTTAAAATTTTACAGAAATGAGGAAAAAACTATTGATGTTATAATTAAGAAATATTATTAAAACTATTAATTATATCTAGAGAGGCCGAACGCAGTTACAGACCAAGAGAGACAATCACTATACCAGGAGAGCCAATCTTCTCATTAGCAAGATTGACAGTAGAATTTCTTGAACAAAAACATATTCAAGTGATAGACCATCCACTCTATTTTCCTGATTTTGCTTTGTACGACTTTTGGCTGTATTTTAATCTAAAACAAAATGTACGTAGACATCATTTTCTTTTATAAGATGGAATTGATTAGGCTAGGCTATAAAATATATTTTTTGTTGATGCCAAGAAATAGATGGCATGAAGCATTTAATCTGGGGGCAATTCGAATACACTTTCGAATACAAAAGTGCATTGATGTTGGAAAGGATGCCTTTCAACACTTCTAAAATTTGGAAAGTTTCAGACCGAAAATTTCAGAGCGACCCTCGTATAACACTCAATTTTTATATTAAAAGATCATTCTCATTTCCCCGCAAAATAGACTTACTTATGATTTAGTTTTTAAGCAGGTCAATAATTATTTTTATTAAAAAAATCATTCACTTTCTTAAAAAAAAATTAAAACGAATCTATTTTTTTATATGTTTAACTTATCCTAAAAACGAATCTCATTTTTTTATGTTTAGCTTATATTAAAAAAGAATCTCATTTTTTTATGTTTAACTTATACTAAAAAACGAATTTAATTTTTTTAAAAGTTTAACTTATACTATTTAGCTGTATACCGAAAATTCCAGAACGACCCTCGTATAATACTCAATTTTTATATTAAAAGGTCATTCTCATTTCTTCTCCAAATAGACTTAATTATGAGTTAGTTTTTAAGCAGGTCAATAATTATTTTCATTAAAAAAAATCATTCACATTCTTAAAACTAGTCGGATGTGCCAATCCCAAAACTTTCTTCTATCTCAATCATGTTAATACTTCTAATTTCGTCCTCACATCGCCAATAAAATCAATATTTTTCGTCATTATGTTGTACGTCAGCTGTTTGCGAATCACCGGGTTACCAGGATGCAATCAACTGATGTATACTAAACTACGAAAAGTTCTTTTGGCCTGTACCGACCGGAACAGATAGCCTCCCTATTCCTTGGTTTTACGATTTTAGCTAATTTTACTGGAAAACACGAAGCTAAAATGCGTGGAACCCAATTAAAGAAGATTAATTCCTAGTTCTCGTCAACATTGAATTTGAATGAGAATATCGCCAAATTAGTCTTCTATAGCCAAGTTGGCTTCATTTGTGGCAACCTATTTTTATCGCCAAATTTGGCGATATTTCGTCAATTGCCGCCAAGCTTTGCGAGAATTTGACGTTGGCGAATATAAATATATAGTGTTAAGCATTTAAGAATAGGAACAATGGTTACAACAATGAAAGAAAATTTGCTGAAACCCTGTTAACTGAAACTCATAAATTAACCCGTTTATGGATGAATTCTGCTGTCTTGTTTGAAAATGTCAACCACCCTAAAATTTCAAACCGCTATATCTCCGCCATTTTTTAATATAGAGACAAAACAAAAAATGCTCCGGATTCTCCGGATCAAGGCCGAACATTGAACGGAAAAAACTTTTAGGATTTCTAATTTTTTTTTATACATCTTTTTGCATTTGAAATCTTTAAATGACTATCACAGCGCCCTCTTCCGGCGGAATATCTCCACATTCTAGTAGGACCTGCTGACTACAGCTAAAAACATATTAAAAAATTTTGGTTTAATTATCTGCATAACATCATACACTTTTCGATGATACAATAGTGAAAATCGAACAAAAATCGCGATGGCAGCGCCCCCTTTCGACGAAATATCCCCGAATTCAACTTGAACCTGAAGGCTATGGTCAAAAACATAGAAAAAAAATTGGTTCAATTATCTGCATAACTTCATACACTTTTCGATGATACAATAGTGAAAATGGAACAAAAATATCGATCACAGCGCCCCCTTTCGTCGAAATATCCCCAAATTCTGATAGAATCTGCTTGCCATAGCCAAAAACATAGAAAAAAAAGTAGGTTCAATTTGAAGCATAACTTCATACACTTTTTGATGGTACAATAGTGAAAATGGAACAAAAATATCGATCACAGCGCCCCCTTTCGTTGAAATATCCCCAAATTCTAATAGAACCTGCTTGCCATGAACAAAAACATAGAAAAAAAATTAGGTTCAATTTGAAGCATAACTTCATACACTTTTCGATGATACAATGAGGACGGACAGACGGACAGACGGACGGACGGACAGACAGACATTTTGTAAAAACGTGTTTTTCGGAATCTCTGACCCCTAAAACGTGTAAATCCGTCGAAAACCGGAAGTCGAAAAAAAATTTGATTACAATACTTTCTTCTATTATAGATAGAAGAAAGTAAAAAATTAAAACGAATCTATTTTTTTATATGTTTAATTTATCCTAAAAACGAATCTCATTTTTTTATGTTTAACTTATACTAAAAACGAATCTAATTTTTTTAAAGTTTAACTTATACTATTTAGCTGTATACCGAAAATTTCAAAGCGACCCTCGTATAACATACAATTTTTATATTAAAAGGTCCTTCTCATTTCTGCGCAAAATAGACTAATTATGACTTAGTTTTTAAGCAGGTTAATAATTATTTTTATTAAAAAAATCCTTCACATTCTTAAAAAAATAAAAATAAATCTTTTTTTTTTTTTTTTTTTTTCCAAATGACAAAAAAAAAAAAAAAAAAAAAAACCTTTAATGGAAGATTTTTTTGGATAACAAAAAATTAAAACTGAATTCAACGTTTTTTTATGAAGTTCTGTTACAAAAGTTACACCTAGAAACACTTTAAAACAAATAAAACGCTTAAAGATCAATCTTGTTCTTAAACTCTATAAGCCTGTTCCATCCAAAAATACGATTTGCGGCTGAACTTTGAATTGCGCTTTAGATTGTATTTTGAAATTTCTTCGATTTTTTTTTGTCTTAAATGTCATCTGTATAAAAGTAAGTACTATTTCATGTTGTTAAAGTCTCTTAACATTTTGCGAATTATTATGTAATACCTTCATTTTAATTCACTAGAACGAAACAGAAAACAATATTAGAGTGTTCTAAAAATTTGGTTGATTTAAAAAGCATTCATGAATTTAGTTCGTTAGAGTTTTAGATTTTGAAATATGAAATATTAGAAACGGCATATAAGATATTTTTTAAATATTTTTCATTAAGTAAATGATAAAAATGAAATATTTTAAAGGTTTGGAAAACACTAAAAAACGAATAAATTGTGACATACCTGTCAATTTGATCTATGAAGGTCAAATAATCAGGAAAGCATATGAAAGACGAATCAAAGAAACAACCTGATTGATAATGAATATAAATTTTAATATAAATAAACCAAAAAGGATATTCTTAAGATTCACGTGGTGCATAAACGTATACATACACTCATGTATACATACATAAAAAAAATGGTTTACAAATTTTAAAACAAACTACTATGTTACAAATTAATTTTGTATTTTGAAATGCAATTTGGAGTGTCTGGTTTGAGTAATTTAAGAAACGTCAGTTGAAATTAATATTAGGTGATTCTTATGTGTTAGAAATGCTTTCCTTCCAAGATTCCTCTAGAAAATGTTTCATGTAAAGGTTTGTAATCATGTACACTCATCATCATTTCAAAATCCTTAATATTTGAAATAAATATTTTAAATGCTAGAACACAAAATTTACCCAGGTTTTAACTTTAAATAATTACATTATTAAAAAATAAAATAAAATAAAATAAAGCTTCACAATTCCAGCCAGAAAAATAATATTTTAACATTTGACGACTTGATATCTTAAATTTTAGTTTTAACATTATATATTTTGATTAAATATGTGGTAAAAATAAGGAAATTATGTTTTAAAAAAATTAATGCTTCGTAAACATTCATTAAAAAAAAAAAAAAAAACAAGTTGTCTAAAACACGGTAACTTACAATAATAATAACAATAAGAATTGATTACTTAAAATAAAAATAACCACAATATATGCTGCGAAACAATTACAAGACTAACATAAAAAATATTTTTTTAACACTCTTTTATAAGCATTAAACGTTTATCTTAAAATTCACGTCTAATTTCACGACAGAACCGGTTTCGAAAGTGATAGTATTCTCATAAAAATCATTTAAAAATGTTGAAATGCAAACGAGAAATTTGAAAAGAAAGCTGTCATTAGCTAGGGAGTGTCTTCACGTGACTAGCGTAGGCTATTAACCCTTTGGCTACTAATTTATTTTCATGTGAAATTCACGCAAGTGACAGAGCATGTATTTCTTTTGGTATTTGTCCCTTCAAAAGTGTTCGCATAATCTAGGTGATCTGCCTGCAGTTTCCTTTCAACATTTTATTCGCAATCCTTTAAGCTGGGAGTTAAATTATCAGCTTTTGCATTTCAAATCTGTGGGTTGTCAGATGGACATATATGTCCCGTTAGTAGTCAAAATATTTTAAATACCCATTCTATCGACCACGTGTTAAATCACATTTGCATACACTGAATTCTTCTTGGCGACATTTCTTTTCACAAGAACACATACTCCATACCAGAAAGATAAAGTAAATATAAGATAGCCAAAATAGCTCTTTTTTTTTTTTTTTTTTTTTTTTTTTTTTTACAAAATTTCTGGTTGAAATTGGTAAAAAAGACTACAAAGAATGGCGGTTATACTCTTTTGCGCATGCCCGTCTCATCTCGGACATTTGAAACAACAGCAACAAATCTTCCAAAAACTTATTATTATTATTATTATTATTTTACAACAATATGGTAAAAGCGGGACGATTTCATTCAGTATTCTATAAGATTTGTCTGATCATTTTTATTCATGAATGAAAAAGATTGAAACAAACTGACAGCTCAGGTACGAGATATGCAGAAAATAAAGATGTTTAGATATGATAAGTATATATATATATATATATTATTATTATTATACAGAATGCATTCTCAATACACAAGACTTTCAACTGGATTTGAAAACATCAAGCGTTCACGAACACTTTTTTGTAAATTTGAAAATCATTCTGTAAATATAGTATCCTGAAATCTTGACAATATTCTTGACTTAAAGGAGGGAAAAGTCCATAAAAGAAAAGTTAAATATGTGTTAGGAGAGGAGTCGAGCAACTTCTGTGCTTCAACAGAGAACTATCCAGATAATCTCCACTTTTCCCTATCTCTACATATCATAATTCAAAAAGAAAGAAATAAGTTTCACTTTTAATGCCTTGCAATTTCGACATAAGCGAAATCTTCGCCATTTGCTCGGAACGTATATCAGAATATGTCTTCAAAGTGCATCGTGTATGTGTCTTACATTTTAAGTATACAGTGTTATTAAAAAAAGTCCTTCCGGCCTGTACCGGGAGGAAAAGGTAGCTTTCCTATATCTTCGTTTAAAAATTTTAGCTAATGTTACACGAAAACAGCAAGTTAAAATGCAAAGAAAACGTTTACAAAAGATTCGTTAATACTGAATTTGAATAAGAAATTCGCCAAATTATTGAGCAATAGCCAAATTGGCTTCATTTATGAAGACTTATTTTGGTCGCCAAATTTGGCGATATTTCGCAAAATGTCGCCAAGTTTGGCGAGAATTTGGCGCTAACGGATATGAATATATAGTTTTATGCGTATGATTGGAAAAATTACTACAACAATGAAAATTTTTGTAATGTGCTGTCTTGTTTCAAAATGTCAGCCACCCTAGAATTTCAAACTGCTCTATCTCAGCCATTTTTTAAGATAGAGGTAAACCAAAAAAAGCTCTGGAATCCTCGTATCAAGGCCCAACACTTAATTAAAAAATAAATTTGAATTTTTAACTTTTTTGTCTATTTATTTTAGTTTTAAATTTTTAAATGGCCGCCATCTTGAAACAAAATGGTGGACCAAGCTGGCCAACGAACTCGGTCGAGACATTTGTGAGCTTAATACACACAATTAGTTTCATCAAAATTGATTTATAAATACGAGCGTTATCGTATGACATAGGTCAGATATATATATATATATATATATATATATATATATAAATCAACATTTGAACGGAGGGTGGTTTTGGGGTCTGGGGGTCATGATCGATGAAAATATATCGAAATTTTCCGGAACTGCTTTCCTCCGAACGGCTGCAATAGGTAGCTTTATACTTTTTTGTATTGAAAGCTACCTAAAAGAGTGGTCAAACTTTAAAAGACTGTAGTGCATACTACAACAAACAATTTTTGTATGGGAAATTAGGTCCGATATTAAGTAAAAAAAAGTCCTTCCGGCCTGTACCGGGAGGAAAAGGTAGCTTTCCTATATCATCGTTTTAAAATTTTAGCTAATGTTACACGAAAACAGCAAGTTAAAATGCAAAGAAACGTTTACAAAAGATTCGTTAATACTGAATTTAAATAAGAAATTCGCCAAATTATTGAGCAATAGCCAAATTTGCTTCATTTATAAAGACTTATTTTGGTCGCCAAATTTCGCAATATGTCGCCAAATGTCACAAATTTTGCCAATTTTGTCGCCAATTTTGCCAATTTTGTCGCCAATGTCGCCAATTTTGGCGCTAACGGATATGAATATATAGTTTTATGCGTATGATTGGGAAAATTATTACAACAATGAAAGAAAATAATTTGCGAGTAATCGCGTTAATGTGCTGTTTTGTTTCAAAATATGTCAGCCACCCTAGAATTTCAAACTGCTCTATCTCAGCCATTTTTTAAGATAGAGGTAAACCAAAAAATGCTCTGGAATTCTTGTATCAAGGCCTAACATGTAATTAAAAAATAAATTTGAATTTTTAACTTTTTTGTATATTTATTTTAGTTTTAAATTTTTAAATGGCCACCATCTTGAAACAAAATGGCGGACCAAGCTGGCCAACGAACTCGGTCGAGACATTGGTGACCTTAATACACACAACTAGTTTCATGAAAATCGATTTATAAATACGAGCGTTATCGTATGACATAGGTCAGTTATATATATATATATATATATATCTATATATATAAATCAACATTTGAACGGAGGGTGCTTTTGGGGTCTGGGGGGTCATGATCGGTGAAAATATATCGAAATTTTCCGGAACTGCTTTCCTCCGAACGGCTGCAATAGGTAGCTTTATACTTTTTTGTATTGAAAACTACCTAAAACACAGGGTGCCTTACTAGAACAAGAATTTGGACATAGAACAAGAATTTATTTTTTTTTCATAACATTAACAATAATGAAAATATTTTAACGAAATCTGAAACAGACTGACTGTTCTTTGCATGAAATGTAACGATATCACGAGACATGGTAGAAGTAGAAAAAATCCAAATAGCATTGAGTTTAGGTGCTCCATATTTCCGATTGTAATTGAGGTTTTACACGGTTTCGCTTATTAAAATGCTGAATATTTTATCACTTCTTAGTTGTGATGCAGCTGCATACTCAGGAGATATGTAAGCAACATGCCTCAATATTAGTGAGCTATTGAAAAGAAAACAGCTCTTAGGAACTACATATGAAAAACAATTTAATTTTAAGTAAATAAAAGAGACTAAGACATCTATATTATAAAGCTAAAACACGAGTAGTGCTGACGTCATATTGATGGTGGCAATACCTGACCAATAAATTTCGCGTTTACTTCAAAATTTTTAACTTTTAAATATCGCACAATTTTAATTTTTACACCGCTGAATAGGAGATTAAATGCCCTTTAAAATGCGATTTGTTTGAAAATTATATCTCAATTGGCTGATTTTTATATGGTTTTAAAAATAATTTTAAACCATGATTTTTTTTAAAAAGAAGTCGCGTGCAAGGAGATTACAAAAGATTAACCCGCTTGCACATAAAGCAATATAAATAGTTCAGCGTTTGTTCCCGGCTAATATTGCATAACGAAGTTAAAACTTTATCAATAAATAAATAAAATAATATAAATAAAATGTATATTTAACAGACATGTAATCGAACTACGCACTTCAATCACTGGAATTATCAGAATCAAAAAGGGCTGATGTAAGTAGCTATCTTTGGAAATTTCTTTGGCTATTAACTCCTAACATGCGGTAAACACGAAAGTATCACTTTTAAAAAATTCAAAACTTTATTTGAATACATCATTGTTATTTTTCATGTAACGTTTTGGTGTTGTTAGTGTTTAATCTAAAAAATATATTAAATGTAAAAAAAAATTATTAGTTTTCATTAAAAAAAAATGGTTTTCGACTAAGTTCTATAACCCGAGAAACCCGAATTGGATCCCCTAATATTAAAAAAAAATTACAAAAAATGAAAAAAATTAAATTTTAACTCTAAAATTTAAATTGAAAATACTAATTAAAATTAAATTTAATTACCTCTTAAAAGCAATATATATATATATTAAAAAATAAATTTTTTGGTTCAAAAAATACTTATTTGACTTGAAAAATCCAGAAGCTTGGCTGCTATTTATTGAATAAAATCACCATTGAATTTTAAAAATTGAATCACAATTTCATTAGCATCTTTTTTTATTCCTCTCAAAACATAAGATAATTTTGCTCGGTGTTTAATTTTGAGATATTTAAAAATTTTCCTTAGCCGTATTTCAAAGCTGTCATTTCATTTATTTTCATTATAAATCTACGTTTCTATTTTCGTAACTAAACGTTCTTTATTTTCTTTTCCAAAACTTTACCTAAATACTTTAAAATCTCTCAAATACATCATCTGTTTAAAAAAAAAAAGCGATTAACTCTCTTTATCTATATTCTCTGAACTAACTAGACGCATTAATCATCAAGGAAATAATTGTCTGACAAAAGATTAGGACATAGTTGTATGTCTGACTTGAATTACAACAATTTGCAGAAAATTTTTGCTAAGGCACGTGCATCAAGGCACTTTATCCCATTTACTATTGAAAATTACTGTTTTTGAGTAATATGATTTACTTTTTCACTGATTTGTAATTTTCTTTTTTCAAAAATTGTTTTATTCAGAACGAAACTTAATTTGCTTAGGATTGCTATATTTTGATTTAAATCAAAGAACTTTTAAACTGAGCAGAAAGTTAATTTGATAGATTACTTAGGTTTAGAAAGAACAATTGAACTCAAGAAAACAGCTGAAATCGTGATTTAAAATATTACATCAATAAAGCTCCATGCTGCGTTCTTTTTCGGAAGATCTTCAAATTAGAAGTCGTGTAGAACGAAAAATAATAAAGTTTAAGGTAGTCCGGGACATATAAAAATATCAACTAAACCCCACATGTTTTAATTTAATTTAATTTAATTTAATTAATTAATTAATTTATTTATTTTTTATGCTTAAACAATACTTTTAGAGCTTCTAGAATAAAATGGACCAAACTGCGTCTGAACTAGAGTCCTGCATCGGGTCGGATAACACAGTTTTACCCGAATCCGACATGGGTCGGGTTGACGCTAATTTGTTTCGTTGAGGATGGGATTCAGGTCGAAAGGACTTTAAAAGTCTCGGGTTCGGATCGATTTCATGTTGGGTTTTCACTGCGTCTGGTCGGGTTCGGGATGACTCGATTTTTCAAGTGAAGTACTTTCCATAATTGTATTAAAGTATGAATTAATTTTCTTTCACTTTGGATTCAGGTCGGGTTCGGGTCAGTTTCAGGTTGATGTGTTTAGGGTTGACTTTAAGCAGAATGTTTCGGTTCGGGGATGGTACCTGAACCCAAGGATCACGATTTTTAATATGATCTTCTGATGAACATGTTTGGGTTACGTTCACCCTGTATGCCCTGGAGTTTAAAGTGTCGTAGTCTTTATTATAATTAATTGAATATATTTTATTGAATATATATAATTGAATATATATAATTAATTGAATGAATTAATTGTTTATTCTTCCAAATGCAGTTGCAAATATTAAAAATGCATTTCTTTTTAAGAAAATATTACAAGATCCTATCTTTTTATTAAAGGACTAGCCGACCCTGCGCAGAGTATCTGCACTCTAGTGCCTACTCTTTTAAATACTATATGCATATTAGAATACACGAATTTCAGCATTATATGTATAAATATCATCCATAAAAACTTCTCCACTTAAGACTGGGAATTTTGAAATAAAAAATATATACAAATCATAATATATGGACACCATTTAGAAATATGAAAACAGAGGTATTTTTCCAGCATCGTGCATATAAAAAACATTTGCATGCACACAATAGTTGCTGGATACTCTTTAAAATTAAAAAAGTGTATACATATTATATTGAAAATATCTACACCATTCACAATTAAGAAAATGTTTTTATCTTTTTTTTTTTTTTTTTTTTTTTTTTTTTTAATTTTCTGCATCGAAAACGTCTTTATATACACATTTGTAAATTTCAGAGCTCGGAGATATTATTATTAATTTTAATTGATAAATTGTTTGTCACTGTTAGTATGGCTCGTCCTTTAAGCTTTTAGGGTGTCACCGTTGAAAAATCAATGTTACTGAAAAGTTGCTGCACTGGATCTTGTATATCTGGATAGCAAATTGGGGGAAACTCAATAGTTTTCCCACTTTAACATTCGCCAACCTGTAACAGCGAACTTGCTAACACTCTCTCTGTTTGAAAGGCATGTATATTTGCTGTGAGTTACATAATGTAAAATATTCTCTTCTTTATGCAACTTGAAACTGTTAGTGATCTTGAACTTCTAAAAATGACAGGTAGGAGTGACTTGACGGAAATCTCCACCCAATAAGATTATTTTATTAATTTATTATTATTATTTATTTGTTATTACTCAATCTATATTATAAATAACAAATACGTGCATTCGTAACATTGACGTCATAACGATGCGGATAACAATGAGGTTAAACTGCATAAGGTACAACAATGGAGTCAATGTTTTATTTAATAACAAAATGGCGCGTTTCTTGGTTTGATTTCGCACTTTATTTTCTTTCCTTTTTAGAAAGTAGCTAGTTTTTTAAAATAAATAAGAAAAATTGCCGGCCATTTTTTTCAAAAATTGTATTTTCGGATGCAAACAATTTTTCTACATATGTGTGGTGACTTTTAAATCGATACCTCAAATACTTTTCTTAATATTCGCAAATTAGTGAAAACAAACCTCTCGTTGCCATCGGCAAGTGATAAATAATCGCGATTTCTGTGCCACGTACGATAGCCTAATATATATATATAGATTAACATAAAAGTACTTAATGATGTTATGTACTTTATAAATGTATATTAAATTACTATTTTGAACGCGATTGGTCATAACAATGGTAAATATGATTGACGATTACCAATCATTTTCCTTGTTCTCTCTTCCTGGCAAGTACAATACATAAATACCAAATTAACTGAGAATTCGTTTCGAAATTTTATTCATTAAATATTATTACATGAGTTCAACTTACGTCAAGGAAAGATCTGGAAGGAAGTTGAGTTGTATACCGCAGAATTATGGTAAACTTTGATTGTTTCAATGATGCGATTATTTATTTATTTATTTATTTATTTATTTATTTATTTTTCAAATATTAATTTATTTTGAACGATCTTTCTAAAAATGTAACTTTTATGCAGTTTAATTCGAAAAAATAATTGTGAATAAAAATGGCCGCCTGGTATATGAAAAAGTGAAGCGGACATCCCGGAATTGTTAATGACAGTCACATGATTTACACTTTTATTATATAGATTAAAATCGTAAATTTAAAATCTATACCAAAAAATTCTCGTTTTACCAGAGTTCGTAGCAGAGCCCTTTTCATTTTTTCTTTTAGTAATAATCTACTTTAAGTATAATATCTGAAAATGTTTAACGTATCAAGCGTAGTGTACTCCCAAATCAGCAGTAGATTTACTATATATTTATGAAATTTACATAGACAATTTCGTTTAATACAACTATCGTTTATGACATAGTTAAGCTACTGAAAGTAAGCAACCTCATTATCACTTTTGTTATTTAATCTTCATAGCAGTCATAAAATTAGATATATTCAAAGTTGCTGAAATTTTTTCATAGAAATTGTCATAAACGCCATAAAGAAATTAATCACCGAGAAAAATGTTTATGTCCTAAAACTTTAATGCTATGTGAAAAATTTACTGCCAAATCATTGTTTTAGAAACTGTAATTTAGGGTAACTCTAGACACGTGAAAGTTGTAAAGAATTTTTATATGAACATAAAATGTTCAACACGTTTGAAGTATTTTGTTTTTATAAATATCGGTGATAAATCAATAACTAAAGTGCAAAATTCCTTTCAAAGAAATGTAAAGAAAATAAGGAAAAAAATATTTCGCAAAATCATGTTTAAGTATACAATTTCTCGTTTTATTTAATTCTAACAGAAAAGAAGGCCACGTAGATAATCCTTCATATTTTAAAATGAAATTTAATTATTGTTTTAAAATAACCGAATAAAGTTAAAGATACATAAAAATCACTTTTATTACAAATAAATTTTAATATGCTAAAAAGTGATAATAAAAGTCGTGAAAGAAAAATTTACATGTTTCAATACAAACGGGTATAATTTTCAAGGTACTACTTCTGGCAAAAAGTATGGAATCAGAATCTACTTTTACCAATGTGCAATGAAATGTTACCAATTTTAATAAAGTTTTTAAGCTGGTGAAACTTTGTTTGCTATTAAATATTCATAAACATGTCTAGAACATACGGATTAAAATTAATTACAAAATGATTTCACAATTGTCTTTTATAATTTTATTCCTCCACATGTTGCTAGAAAATAATATGGAATCACGTCCTATCTGAGAAAAAAGTTTGGAATATTTGGTCAAAATATGTTATTAGTACCTTGTACTTCCTCCGTGTGCTTTGATGATCGCTTTGATTCTGTCAGACATTGACTTAACAAAGTCTTCGCAATTATTTGGATGGATTGCTGTCCATACTTTTCGCATGGAGTATTTTAGTTTCTGTGCTGATTTGAAATGTAGCTCAAATACCATGTTTTACCGGGGCACGTTTACGCATGGATCACGTTTACGCAGTGCACTTTTTCCGAAACGAGTTATAACTGGCGCGCCACCAGTCATGACAGATTGATGCTGCTCCCTAGCGGGTATTCTCACAAGATTTTGAGCGTCAGTCGAGCTTTGGTCTAGCATGCGGAAAGGTTAACCTGTTTTCTGTCAAGGAGAGTAAATTTTGTGTTGAACTTATTGAAACCTATTGTGAACTAATAATACTTAGTTAAGGATAAACAAATATATGAACATTAGCAGAATTTTATCCTTTTTTGAGAACTGTATTTGTATGAACAGAAATGTTATTAATTTTCGATGCACATTAAAAATAAATCCAAACATGGCAACGGGGCACGTTTACGCATTGACATCGGGGCACCTTTACGCACGTTTTTTACGCACGTTCTTACTGCGAAAAACGTGCCCCTGAAGCTTTTTTGCTCCGTACTGTCTCAAACCTTTTTAGTATTTTCAGGCTATTTAGTTTTGCAAATCATCATTTAATGTTTGAGTAACACAAATGACAATTCATGACATTCCTTCAATTTTGGCATCAACCTTACACCTAGCAGTTACTCCAGCAAACATAATGGCTGGATTTAAAGTGACAGGGATTCAACCACTAAACTCACTGATATTTTCTGAGGCTGATTTCATGCCATCATACGTGACTGACAGACCAGAACCAACATAGCCCTTTACTAATAGGCCTACTAACGCCTCTGACACTGCAGCAACAGTCTCTGAGACTTATATGCCTATCCATCCTCCAAGTATTTCTCCCAAAAGGCCTTCCACTTCGTCACATGCGGACTACCCAACACCTAAACAATGGAGACCATTTAAAAAGGCAGGACCAAGGCTTGGCACTAAGAAAGGGAAGAAAAAGAGGAAGTCCGCAATTCTAAATGATAGCCCGGTTAAAGAAGCCCTCAGACAAGAGCAGTTAGAAGCGAAAATGAAAAACATGATGGCACAACGAAACAAAAAGAAGAAATTACGTAAAAATTTACTAGTTTCTATGGAAGCAGAACAAGAAGATAGCAAAGGAAAAAGTATGAAAACAAAAACTGCAAAAGGGAAAATGTTGGTACACCCTGGAAAAAAGAAAATAGTGAATGAATCTGATGAAGAAGATGAAAACTGTGTGTGTATTTATTGTTTGAAATCATCCAAAAAAGGACAAGACTGGGTTCAATGTCTTAGATGCAAAATGTGGTTAAAAACTGTAACACTGATGATGAAGATGACTAAATAGTTTCTGTTTTTAATTAGCAATAAGCCCTATGTTTTCAGTTTAGCCTATAAAATGTTCTTTAAATAATTATCTTCATTTATTTTTATTTTTAAACAGTGTTTTAAATTATAAATAAAACATTTCAATTTGATTAAATATTTATTTCACTTACTCCTTGGTATCACTTATAATATGCGTAAACGTGCCTCACTTGATGCGTAAACTTGCCCCATCCCCGGGGTAAGTTTACGCAAAAGACTTGGGCCTAAGAAAAAAATTTTTACGGTTAAAAACACAACAACTGAATACACAAATTTTGACTTTATTAACTGCTTTATAAAACCACAATGTCTAAAATTTCCTAAGTTAAAACATAAAAATTAGAAAATTCATTGAAAAAAAAACCGCGTAAATGTGCCCCGGTCTGCCCTACCATATAAGATGTAATCTTCCCAAAAGGGCGAAAAAGTCCGGGCCAGGAATCGAACCCGGGATCCCTTGGCTGAAGCAGCCAATGCTCTACCAACTGAGCAATCCCGGACAAATATGGCTGAACTAATTCACCCAGTTAACCTTAATGATCATAGTATCTGGTCTGATATTTGAATAAGCACAACAGAATAAATCACAGGTAATGCGACCTCCAGTAAACGCTGGAAACGTGATTACACTAGATTAATTTTACTACAATTATTTCTAATTGGTAAAGAAATAATATGAGATGTAATCTTCTCAACTAGGCGAAAAAGTCCGGGCCAGGATCCCTTGGCTGAAGGCCTTAGAGTTTAGAGCATTGGCAGCATCTAGTGTTATGATAATTTTTTATTTATCACCACCTATGTGTTTGTTAAAGCGACGGATCCCGGGTTCGAATCCTGGCCCAGACTTTTTCGCCCAGTTGGGAAGATTACATCTCATACGATTTCTTTACCAATTAGAAATAATTATGGTAAAATTAATCTAGTCTAATCACGTTTCCAGCGTTTACTGGAGGTCCCATTACCTGTGATTTATTCTGTTGTGCTGATTCAGATATCAGACCAGATGCTATGATCATTAAGGTTAACTGGGAGAATTAGTTCAGCCATATTTGTCCGTGATTGCTCAGTTGGAAGAGCATTGGCTGTTTCAGCCAAGGGATCCCGGGTTTGAATCCTGGCCCGGACGTTTTCGCCCAGTTGGGAAAATTACATCTCGTATGATTTCTTTACCAATTAGAAATAACTGTGTCAAAATTAATCTAGTATACCATATATTTTCAATAAGATTGATATCTGGACTACCATTTGAAGAACATTTTTTTTCAGAAAGAAAAATTTTCACTGTCGGGAACATATTAACACGAAACATTGTCCTCCATAATTACAGAAGGTCGTTCACACTTTATGGAAACGATTTTTAAAGTTAATTTCTACCCACAAATGACATATTCTTTGCTACTATTTGACTTTGTTGGATAGCCTTGACTTTTGTCTCTTAGCTCTGGCTTGAAATTTCTATGATAATAGAATTTCCTTGTTACTGTCATGTCAATTTTTCCCGATACCTCTTGTAAAATTTTCCAAAATCTTTTAAATGTTCGTGAATTTACTTAGATAATCCAAATGCAGAAATATGGCCATTGGTGAGCGGGCGGAGGGAGGGGAGGGGGGTACGTCAGGTGATTTTACATGCATTTCTTTATTTGAGACACAAATTATTTCCGTTTGGGATTCTTTCTTTGTTAAATAAGCGTCAGTTGAGTTATGGAAGAGCGGCTGGGAGACTTTGTTCATATGAAACTCATTTAATGTCTTTTTCATATAAAGCTGCAATTTCTTCTTCAAAAATGGGTTCTAAAATATTTTACTGATAATAAAGTGAAATCACGTTAGCTTTACTGCATTTCTTACCTTTAATTTAATTTAATAACAAAATCCAACAGAAATCGTGAATTCTTTTGGATATTTTTATTTACATTCACAAACCTATTTCCTTTTTGTCTATTAATTAATAAAAATTGCTGTTATTTTGATACACCATGTTTCATCCAGTGTTACGATAAATTTTTATTTATCACCACCTATGTGTTTGCTAAAGCGAGCGTTAGAAAAAGCGATTCACAATACATTGGAGAACTTTGGAAAGTTTTCCAAAAGGTGTGGGAGAAAATTGATCAGAGACTCAGAGAAAAATCGACTATGATGGGAATTTCGATCCAGAGTTATAATCAAAAGTCAGGGCTATACAGTACAGTAAAGATTCTTGCAAAGAATATGGCATACAGTGGCGGTCAAAAGTTTTCGGCCAGTTAGTTTCTTTAATTTGTGTGCCAGAACGTTTCAGCGAAGAAGAAGTGCAATTGCTCCAAAAGTTAGGACTATGCAAATGACCTCTGACCACGTGATCATTTTGATTAGATACTGAAGACACTTGATGCAAAGGGGAGGAATTCAAAATTCGCGTTTGCAAAAGTTTCCGGCCATTTGTCATTCGTTAGTTTTTGCTATCGGTAAAGTGTCTTTTTGCCATGTTTGTTAATTAATCAACATAAATAATGTAATTTAAATTCAAAAATGAAAAGTTCAACAATTATTGTTCGTAAACGAGTGATTCGTTTGTCGCTAAAGGGTCAATCCTCTCGTGAGATTGCGGCAACATTATCGATCGGAAAATCTACTGTGAACGATATTTTTTTTACATACAACGATGGCCATAGCATTCAGTACTTGCCACGGTCCGGGAGACCCCGGAAAACGACTATTCGTGTGGACAGAATTATCAGGAGAAAAGCCGTTGATGACCCGCATATAAATGCCGCTGCAATATCCCGCGATTTATGGAGTGAAAATATTGCTGAAATCAGTCGGTCTACCGTGTCAAGATGCTTACGTGACGTAGGACTTATGGAAGAGTCGGTGTTAAAAAACCTTTCATAAGTAAAAAAAAAAATCAGAGGGCCCGACTGATGTTTGCCAAGGAACACAAAGACTGGTCAAGTGAAAACTGGAAAAAAGTACTATTTTCCGATGAATCGAAGTTCAACCTTTCTGGGAGTGATGGCAGACACTACGTCCGACGACCTAAAAAGAAAAGATATGATTCGAGGTATGTTATTTCTACAATGAAATATGACAGAGGACACGTTATGCTGTAGGGAGCATTTTCTGGAAAAGGTGTTGGTCCGTTAGTTGAAATCCACGGCAAGATGAATGACGTAATATATAAGGATATCTTGCAAAATCATTTGCTGCCTTATTGGAGGAAAAATTGTGGTCGCAACTATTTGTTTCAGCATGATAACGACCCAAAGCATACATGAAAGCTCGTCAAGCAGTGGCTTTCGCACAAAAAAATTCCGCTTTTGAAATGGCCAGTCCAATCACCAGATCTGAATCCAATAGAAAATCTTTGGAACGAACATGACAAACGTGTGCGGAATTATAAATGATCCAATTCAGCAGAATTTTCCAAAGAATTGCAAGAAGAGTGGAAAAAACGTACCATGGACGATCTTCAACCGTTCATTGAATCGGTGCCACGTCTCTGCGCCGCATAACTTATTGCTAAATGTATGACGACAAAATACTGATTATAAATGCTGTTGATCACTGTTATTTTCTGTTATAACAACATTTTTTCCAAACTTGACAAGATGGCTGGAGAATTTTGAGAACATGCGTTTTCCTTTGCAATTAATTTTGTCAATTAAATTTATTGATATTTATTTTTTATTTCATAAATAAGTTCCTAACTATTATGTCAATAAAATGTATAAGTATCACTTTGAGATTCCTCTTCATATGGGTATACTTACAAATTAATCAAAAATTGTATGCTGGCCGGAAACTTTTGACCGCCACTGTATATGTTCAGAAATTAATTGTGAAAATCGTCTCCATAAAGTGTAAACGACCTTCTGTATAACATCGCTATCTCCAAATTGCTCTTCTAAATTAGGAATCGAGAAATCTTCTATAATGGAAACATTTCTTTAAATTCCCTTTCCCATTCACAACACACAATCTTTCAGCCCCTCTTATAAGACATGCATCCCAAAATCATGATTAAACAGGGAACTTAAGGCGAAAATTGGAACGGTTTCCACTCTCCCTTTCATTTTGAAATCTCCAACTGAATTTTTCCCTATCGTTACTTGCACCAATACAAATTTTTGATTCATCGCTAAGCCCCATTTTGCTTTTGTTATCAACAGACCAGTCCCGATAATTTTTGTTCCATCATAATTTGGCTTGTTTGTGCCGTATTGTCAGCTTGGATTTTGCCTTGGTTTTGCGATAACGATATCCAGTTTTATTTAATCTGTTGCGCAATATTCTGTTTGATAACTTGGCCTTGGATGTTTTCTTCCATTCAATATTCATATCATTAGATGGTTTCCATAGCATATTTTTGAATATTTTAATAAACTGTGATTCTGACGTGCTAATGTAGTATCGTAGTCAACCAAAACTGAGGCAGATTTTCAAATTTTTTAGCTCTATGTTCTTAAAATTTTCGAAACAGTAGATTATGAGCCTGAAAGTGTCTTTTCTACATTTTTATGCGATTTTCTTTGCTTTAACAGCTTTATGAGCGTCTCTCTCTCTGGTTTTCAAATATAGTTCTCTTATACGTATAATTTAATCCACTGGCTTGAAATGAGCAAAGGTAAAAAAAACAACAACAATGTATTTATGTCCATTTCAAGTGGTAATGCGCACTACCATTGTGCAATATTAAGCTGATCACCAAACTTGCATTAACAAGCGGGTGATTCCAAACTTTTTCCCGCACAAATTGTTAGAAATTTTTTTCTAAATAATTATTGAGTGCCTGTTTTGTAATTTCCGTTGCGTCTGGGTATCTGATTAATGTGTGCGATCGTTCATTAAAAAGCAAATAATTACAGCTTTTTAATTATAATAGAAATGTATATAGTATTTGATTATGAGTTGTCGTATAGAGATTGCTGATTATACACTTTTTGCCAGGGGTAATATAACCATGTTTATATGTCTATACCTTGAGAATGATAGCGGTTGACATTGAAACATGTCGGTAATTCTTTAATGACTTTTATTTTCATTTCATCATCAGCATATTAAAGCCTTTTTTTTAAATTAAAAACAAAATACACATTTCCATAGCTGCCAATCATTTGGATTTCTTCAAGTCAAATAAAAATATTTTGAACTAGAAATTTTACTAGGTAAATGAAATGAAATAAGTGCTATATATATACAAGCCACATAGTGTTAAATAAATTTTCTGGTTCAAAATATGGTTATTTGATTTAGGGTAAAAAAATCCGGTAAGTTAGCAGCTTTGCATTTTTTAAAATTTTATTCTGACTAAGTGTATTCATGTGCACCAGTAGAACGAAAAAGTTTTAAACATTCTGTTCGATAGCAAAATCCCTGCCTCTCTCTCTGTGTCAGCTCATTTTAAGCGAGGAACGCGCAAGAAGCATTTCGTAACATGTGACCTAATTTAACCAATGTATGTTCAATTTTCGCCGCGCACTATCTTTTATCTGTGAATTAATATTGAAGATATACGTTTCTCCCATGCTTTTGGCGGGAAAAGAATTCTCTAGAACATTGTGGAAATTAAATAGCGCGGGGGATTAATAGAATAATTTTCGACTTTTGCGTATTGATAATATAAGTTTCTGGATAACAAAACAATTTAAAAGAATGATTTTTTAGACAATTAAGAAACTGAAAATGGTGAATTTACACAGATTAAAAGAAATAAAAGAGATTTAAATGCGGGAATAAATAGGAAATATTTAATTTAATAAAGAATTTAAGAAAATAGTTGTTTTAAGAAAAAATATTCTTATGAAATCTGATTTGTACATCTTATTTGTCGGGAAATAAAAAGTGAATTTAAGTAGATTTGGATAAAAAAATGTTTTAAATATGTACAGTAGTGGAATATTTTGAAGAAAGGTTATAAATGGAATATTAATAACAGGAATTTTTTATACAATAAATTTAATACGGTATAAAATTTTAAATTTTGTAACATATATATATATATATATATATATATATATATATATATGTACATATTACAAAATTTAAAATTTTATATCCGGATAATTTTATATCGCCGGACACTTTTTGCATTTTAACATTTTCATTGCTAAAATTTTTCTGTGCAAACCCACAAGGAAAAATATTAATTAAAATAGAAGTAGGCTTATTTGTATGGTGTAACCATTTCTTTTCTCACAATCAGAAAATGCGCTCTGGCTCCTTAACATTTCGATTCCAACTACTACTTCTTTGGTGAAAAATGTTTGTTTAATTTAGTTTTACTGCCCGGTTAAAAAAAAAAAAAGTTTGTTAATTATGAAACCCTAGTGTATTTGTTTTACAGTATAATTTTCATTAAGAAAATATATTTTAAATACATTTAATGTTAATTTTGGCTTGTAGTATTTTTATCTTTAAAATGAATAAAAAATTCTAGTTTTATGTAAAAAGAAAAAAGAAAGAAAATCATGCATTTGAAAAACTGTAAATATACCCAATTTAACGCTACCAATAATTTTTAATTTTGTTTAAAATATCCGGAATTAAATTTCCATTTGAAGAAAAATAATTTTGTACGATTACAATCAAAGAAACAAATGATCTGTAATAAAGTAATTTGTCTATAAACTGCTTTCTAAAACGAATATTTCAACACTGAATTTTCTTGAATTAAATCTCTTAGTTTTTGAAAGCACGAGACAAATTACCATTTAGAATTGAAACGGTCTTGAAGGAAATATCTCAACAAATAACAATAACAATGAAGAGCAGTTTTATTGAAGATAATATAGCATTTAAAGAAACTTTCCAAAAGTTAAACTGTAATTTTTTCGGGAAACATCCCTGTTGTTTTTTATTCCGGAAAAAGTTAGAATAAATGATTCTATATTATGAAGTTACGTCCTCAAGATATTTCATTAAAAAAGTAATAGAAATGGTTATTCTCAAGTTAAAAGGAAGTTTTTCTCTTTTGTTTCATTAAAATGATACACGAGGCTTGTTTTCCGTAAAAATTTTGGGTATAAAGTCTGGTGTAATGCATTTGAAAGAAATTTTGATGTAGATTTTATTTTTTTGTATGGAAATAAAATATTTAAATCAAGGTGGTTAGATTAAACATTAAAAATCTTGCGTTTTAAAATTTTTAGAAGTTTGCCTTCTAAAATTTGAATGATTTTCATGGAAATGGTAATATTTTTCAAAAAATTCTGTGCTTCAGTAAAATATATTTAATATCATGCAAAATTTGCCTGAAAAGTATTTACGAAAAACAATTTATTATTTTGTTATATTTTGTAATTTGTTTAGATTTTCAAAGATAAATTTGGGAAACTGCAAAATTTCCCCTCTAAGTTTTCACATGTTCCATTCTTTGTTTAATATTAAAATAAAGATGTGTATCTAGTAGAATTTTAACAATGAACGAATTGAAATCCATCAAAGTTGTCAGGTGAAAATAAAGTTTAATACTTGAGTACGTTCCTGGACTTGGCATTTACACTACTTCTGATAAATAAGGAACGACTATCACAGAAATATTTTTATGATTAATACATTTTTCTTTTGAAAAATTTTCGTTTCAACTTTATATCTTTTAAACGTTTACTTACTTACTTATCTCTTGGAGAGTAGGCTATTTTTGTCACAATTTTTAAAATAACATTTGAATTACGGAAAGATTGCCCATCAATTGCCAAATTCTGAGCTCGAAATCGCACGGCTACAAAATGCACGAAGTACCAAATATGCACAAATCCTATGTATTTAAGTTAAATATGTAATTACTGTTATATTCATAAAAACAATACGAAGTAAAAAGGTATTAACTTTTTGATTACGGGCCAGGACTGCCGAGTATTTTTATATTCATTTGTACCACAATTTACAAAAAAATTTCTTTACGTTAGATTTGTTTTGAAAATATACCGATATAAGAGTATGACACAAATTATTTTTCAAAAGTGGTACGAATAGAATAAAAAAAATAGTCACTGGGGCGATATATGTTCCAGTCCCATAATCAAAGGATTAAATATTTCTTTACCGTAATAATATTAATTTTAGATTTCCTTTTAAAAAATCTATTTTGAAGTATGTAATGTAATTGAATCAGTTATTCTAGAAAGGAGACTAGTCCAAAATTGTCAAAAATGGTTTTATTGCAGAATATGATGCTCTCCCCCACATTCTATCACTTCTGAAAAGAAAATGCACTAGTACGGGCTCTAGATATTATTTCATTATCTTTAAATAAGAGGAAAACATCTTTCAGTATTAAAAAGGCAATTGTCCATGCACATGTGTCCTTTCAGAAATGACTTTGTCAAATTCTATGTTTCTCCGTTATGAAAAGAGTGGTAAAAAAGGTTGATCAAATCTATGATGCAAAAGAATATTATTAGTTAATAGTAATACATCAAAAAATAAAAATAAAATACTATGACTTTTTTTCAGACGGACGATGTATTAAATTTTGTTAATTGGTGGTCATCCCTGCACAAAAGAGGAGGCATTTCAGAAGAATCAAGAGGGAGAAACGTCTCAAAAAGTACTAACGTACAATTTCAGCCAGTATCTTTTATGCACTTTTAATATATATCTGACAATACGGACATTGTCTCTACAAGAGAATACATTGATGGGTTAAAGAGCAACTCGTTCCCACTTAAGCTTAAAGATGAGCTGCCAACTGAAAAAGCATATAAAGCACCAGTCCCCATTAATGTAAAAAAGATTGAGGGCTTAAATCGCTTCAAGGTCTATATTCCTGACGAATTTAAAAGATTTTATGAAGGAATTTCATTGTGACCAACCAATGAAGTTGAACAACCTGCTGATGAATAAAAAAAGTAATTACATTATAGTTTTTTTAATGTCTCACATCATGATACAATCAATCTATCTTAATATTTGTTCAATGTATCTCTTTTATTAGTTTTGTAATACATATTCTATCTATTTTAAGTCAAACTATCTTCTTTTGTATAATTTTTCTTCGTTTCATTATAGAAAGAGCACTTGCCCCTAATTTTATTTTATTTTTATTACATCATTTATAGATCATCTGTAGATCAAGAAGAAATTTCAACAATGTCAACTAATGTTTACTCATATTTATTCTAACTTAAGGTAGACACTTCAAAAAAGTACCTTTATATTCCTCAAAAGAAGAAAAAAAAAAGTTTTTTGGGGTCTCCTGAAAAGTTCATTTTTAGGGTAAATTTCCTTTCTAGAATAGCTGATTCAATTAATTTCATTATAAAAAATAATCTATTTTTATTTAAACTGCAAAAAAAAGAAGTAGGACACCAGATATTAATTATCTTTCTTCACCCTTTTTTTTTGTTTCACAGGTCATAAATATGACAGACATTTAATAATGATAAAAAAAATCGTAATAGGTATGAATAATATACGTGTGAGTGCGTGTCTAAATATGTATGAGACGTGATGCTTAAATATGTGTGTGTGTGTTGTGTATGTGTGTACATTTAAATGGTTGTGTGTCTTTATTTTTTTTAAATTTTGTAAATCATCTAAAGTTTTGCGATTTGTTTTGTTTGAGGATTCTTAGAGATATTGGTTTATATGTTTAATAATCCAAATTTGTGATTTCTTCAAATAAAATATTTAAGTTATAGTTCAGTCTGTGGGTGAATAACAGAGGCTTGCTGTGTCGCGTTAGTATCACATTTCAATGAGAATTTTGTCAAATTCTTGAACCGCCATCTTGGCCTTATTTTTGGCGCGCTGTTTTTGTAGCCAAATTTGAGGAGATTCCTCATTCTTCATTACATTCCCTGAATGTAAATTCTTATAATGAACTTTTTAAATCAAATTAAAATTTGATCCACATGTAATGTGATCAAATAAAAAATTTCATACCTGTAACTTTCAGTTGCTGAAATTTATCGTCTCAAAATAAATAAATAGATATATATTAATTTTTGATTGAATGAATTCATTTATTTTCTGTTTTTTGTTATTTCACATACTTTTTATGGAAAGAGATTTTAAGACCTTATTCAAATTATATTGTGTATTTATAGCATAAAATGTCTAGAACGTGATAGTCGTATGATATAAAACTTCATTATAATATGATAACCGTTGTATATAAAACTTTATAATAATACGTTTTCTATGTTATTAATATATAAAAATATAAAATATGTTACCTTTTCTGATGATCAAAATTTTAAATATACATTTCGTAAAGAAGTTTAATTAAAATGATTCTCGATTTAAAATTAAAAATTTCTATTACATTACAATTCGGATAAAATTAAATGCTAAAGATTTGATCGGTTCTTCTTTGAAAATTTAACGATAATTTCTTTCTAATAAAATTTTATGTTCCAAATTTTGTTCGAAGACATAAACTATGCTTAATGTTGAACTAAATTAATGTATACAGTTAAATCGCATACGTTCAGCCATTTTTAGAGTTTTTAGAGAAGTATCACACGCAAAAACTCTTTTACAATTTTAAAAGGATAATAATAATTTTAAAAAAATTAAGAGATCCATTCTTTTATTATTTTTTTTAAATAAGAAATTACTATTTTGAATTAGCTTTAAATTATAATGTTATTGTTTAATATATGGACTGGTTTTATCAGATGTCTATAGCAGGATTTTGTTTTGTTTTTAAATTTTATTAGATTTTTTTTACTCTCTAGTATACAGGGTGTTCACTCTCTACGGTGTCCAATGGCTAATTCGTAAACCGTTAGTCATAGACATATAGTTCCAATTGTTAAAATGTTTTGAATGAGGTAAAGAAGTATTTTAAACGCGATTTGGATCAATAAAAACATTTCTTAAAAAGTTACGAAATTTAATTTTTTTATACGGTCCCCCGGTTCTGTAAGTAATATTTAGTTAAAAAATTCCTATTACACTTACAAGTAAGACAAAAAAGTTCCACTAAAAACTGATCCAATAATAGCTTTTTAAAGTTGAAGCATTTTTTTTTTTTTTGCGAAATATGGGTCATTCTCAAATTTACTAGAAATATAAATAATCGTCAGATATAAAAAATAACAGTTGAGAGTAAAATTAACACTGCAATATAAATTTTAAATCTATTTTCATTCTGACATATTAAAGCAAACTGTACAACTTGTACTAAAAATGTAAGTGAAAAAATAACAGAATTTTGTCAAATGAAATGATGAAAAGCAAGTCTCAATTCTTTACAAAATAAAACATGTTAAAATAGAATTATTTTAACCAATTTGAGACTTAATTAATAAAAATTAACACTACCGTAATACTTGTACGATGTGACTACTTTCAGTTAAAGTGCACATACATGAGAAATAAATTCTACTAATACTTTAAGCACTTTGTGTACGATTCCTCGAAGCATGATCCAACTCATCTGTATTCAGATGCAGAAAATTAGTTTTAGTCATGCATTTCAAAGTTACATAACTTGGTCAATTTTAGTGTTAGATGAATGGGACTTTTTTTTTTGTCTTATTTGTTAGTGTAATAGGAAATGTTTACTAAATATCATTTAGTATAGGATCGGGGGACCGTATAAAAATAAATTTCATAACTTTTTAAGAAATGTTTTTATTGATCCAAATCGCTTTTAAAATACTTTTTTTTTATCTCTAAAATAACTGAATATTTTTTAACGTCTGATGAATAAAAGTCTTAAATAAAATATCACATTTAATCAGACATAAGAGTTACAAAAAATACACTAAAAACATTAAAAATACTGCAAACGTTTCAGACTATAATCAGGCTTTACTCTTAACGTTATCGCAAGTATAATATCGCAAGTATATCTCGCAAGTATCGCAGTAATCAGATCCAGCTGCAATAACGTTAAGAGTAGAGTATTTCTTGAGGGTTGGTTCACTCGTAAACAGACTTCGCCAATTAATGAATCTTGTGCTGTTCCACCTGAGTACACGATCTTGCTCTAATGGAAGTTCGTCAAAAATTTTTCAAGTTTTAACTAGCTAACTATATTAACTGTAAACATGGTTGAAAATTCTCCGGTCAACGTACGTAATTGCACTGATGAGGGGCTAAATTATATCCTGAAAGGTTTGCAGTATTTTTAATGTTTTTAGCGTATTTTTTGTAATTCTTATGTCTGATTAAATGTGATATTTTATTTAATACGTCTTTATCTCATTTAAAACATTTTTGCAATTCTAAATATATGTCTATGACTAACAGTTTAGGAATTAGCCATTGGGCACCCTGTATATGACCCTAGATAATTATGAATCTTCATTCGATTTCCAGTTATAAAGTTTTCAATTATATTAAGTATACCTCATAAATAATATAAAATGGCATAACTTTTTTGTGCATTTTATGTAATACAAAAATGATATGCTGCAGAATGATCTGAATTTAAAAACAATAATAGTTCAGAGATGTTGAAAATTATATGATAAAACTCCTTTGAACTCAAAATTATTCCTTCGATTATTTTTTTTCTTTTAAAGATTTCCAATATTTAAATAATTACAACTGACTAACTTTAGTCAACTAAAATGTCACTCTAAAAATTTTACAGTTTTTATCCCTCATTCCTTTGTTATTTAGAAATTTAAATGAAATATGGATGCTTAAAAATGAATTAGAATACAATATTTATAAAAGATCTTGAAACTTTACAACAAACTTTGATGTAAATATATTTAATGATCAATAATATAAAACCTGGCAGCGGTCTAAGATAAAATAAAGGCATAATTCTGTGAAAGGGAAGAGACTTTGATATATCATAAGATTACGTGAAAGAATTGAGAAATATTATCAGATTTGGAGTCTTTGTGTTTCAATATTTGTTAGGAATTCCTCCCACGTTTCTAATCAATTACGTAAAATGAAAAGTTTAGTTTGGAAAAGAAAATGGTAGAATATACAGTAGACGCTCGATTTTACGAACTAGCAGGGACTACGAAAATAATTCCTTAAATCAAAAGTTCGTAATTTAGAATTTACAAGGCAGGTTAGGGGTACTATTCAGTGCTTTTTAATATATCAGAAATATTTTTTTATTATTACTATTTATTAAATGGTGTGCAAGTTACTAAACAAACAAATTTCTTGTTTGCTTAGTAGAATAATTTTCGAATGTAAAGGATGGGAAAAAGTCAATGAAATGAAAATAATCACGATACATTAATAATTTTGATACATGAATAATCGGATTTAAATCTTTATCTCCACAAGTTAAAAAACTTTTAATAATGTCGATACGACAGAAATTGTTGATACGATAGAAAAATTCCCAAATTTAAGGTCGTACAAGCCGTAAACATTGGGCTGTGCAGACAGGCGATACCTCCGAAGACAAAACTTTAAAACTCAATTATCTCGCGGAACACTGTTTTTCAGCGTTTTTGCCACGATAACTTTTAAACAAATTAACGGATTTACAAATTTCTTTTTAAAGAAATTTCTTTTTATAGAAACTCTACTTGAAAGACAAACAAACAAATGATATTTCCCAACGCCCAAGTTCTAACAAACAGACAAACGAAAAAAGTGATATATTTTTTTATGGATTTTGAACTTTTATTATATATATATATATAATTTGCAAATTTTTACTGCTTTATACTATTAAAAAAATTGTGTAGGTTGAATCAAAATTTGATGCTGCAGTAGCTGAAATATCGTTCCGACTTTTCGAGCTATGAGTCGACCGGAGCTACAAATGTTGGAACGATATTTCGCCATCTTATGGTTGCAGCTACTGCAACAGCAAAATTTGATTCAAGACACCGCAGAATTTTTAACAGTGTAGGTATAATCGACAAACAAAGTAATAAGCAGTATAAAGAAGAAATGACGACTCACAGAAATGGAACCTGCGGACTTTAAATTAGTGCCAAAACTAATTTTGAAAGTTTAATTTTGTCGTACAATATTAAAACTTTTGTTATTGTTTTTTAAAATTTAACAAATATTTTTATTTCTGTAAAACATAAATAAATAAATTTAAAAGAAATATTAGTCTAAATTAATTACACACTTCCTAATCCAAGATCAAACTTCAGTTAATTTTTTTTCATTTCAATCCTTTCTGATCTTCTTAATAAAAATCAGGGAATCCTCAACCCGAGCTACCTGAGTAACAGAACGTAATGTCCGGTGTACAAACCATAGGCGAAACTAGTTTTTAAATGGAAACTCTAGTAGATTTTTTACATTTAATATTTGTGATCGGAAACTATCTGGGAAAATTTTAAAGGGTGTATGATGTCGCATCATATATTATTCAATATTGGTAATTATTTACCTCTCATTTAATTCCATTTTCCAAATTTGTTCCCCTTTTTCATTATTTTAACGCTCACTGTTCTACAAAAATACCTTTTTTCATTTTCCTTTCCCACCCTTTGTTAAATTCAGTGGAACAAATTTCATTCCATTTATTCTAATATCCTTTTAATTCAGTTACACTAAAAATATTTCTATACTGTGCTGATAAAGTAAATGAAAACCATTACATCTCTTTCAAATAGATAGCATAAGATGCCCATCTGCCATCTCCTTATTTGGTCACACAGATCCGTTGCTAACTGATTTCTTCATACACACCCTTTTTAATTACAATGATTACCAAGCGCATCTGAATAATTCTTGTCCAAAAATATCCAACGTACATATCAAAGTCATAACAAATTCTAAGGTTCGCGGATTCAAGAATGCGAAAAAACTCTCCTGAGCCCTATGTGCGGTTTTACATTCCCACACATGTTGGCTACCGCTTAAAAATTCGTTAGGATGATTTGTGCAAAAAATGGCTCTGTTCTCTAAATTTTTAATTGTCTTTATGCTCTGTTTGGAGAAATCATCGCCATATTGTAACCCTTTGGCGAAATATAATTTCATTCGAGTTTATGTCATGATAAGAGAAGGAATCAATTCTTTCGCTAATCATCTAGCTATCAACATGTAACAATATCAAGGAATGTGTTACGGTCCCGGGTGTCCCTGCCGTGGGCAGCCATAGCCATGGACGTTTTCCTGTACTTGTGCAATGATCTATAGAACCTGGTAATAATTAAATAATTTCATCTACTTATGTCTGCATGTTCTTCCAAATGTGCCTATTCTTATTCCTTCTGAATTTATAGATTTCTAGAAAAGTAATAATGATTTTAGTTATCGAAATACTCCTCTCCATAAATTCACTTTTCTACGATCATGAACTTTAGTATAGGGTGTGTTAAAGGGACCAAATAAAGCATTTTTTTTGTCATAGAATGTGTGTCCGAAAATAACGCATGCCGTCTATTGATTCTTATACACTTCTTTCATACCATCTTTCCCATTTTTCTTCGTCGCTAGCGTTTAAATGCACCATTTCCGGACACTTATTCTATGACGGAAAATGCTTGTTTAGGCTCCCTCTACCACCCTTTAAAATTTTACCAGTTATTTTCCGATCACCCTGTATATATATTAGATTAACTACTAACCACACCAGAAAGTATTTCTGGTGTGGAAATACTTTCCACACCATATTTTCCACCAGTACTTTCCATGAAAAGTATCAATTACGTATTCAGATAACAAAGTTTTCAAATTTATTAAAAAACCCCACATGTTTAAATGAAGTAAGCAGCCTGTATCCTAAACTCGTTTATAATCTATCAATGTACAAAATTTCAAAGCAATCAGATCAACCGATTTTCCAGTAAAATTGAATTTTTTTTTGTTGTTAAGTGAGGAATGTGAAGAAGGAGCTCTCGTCAAGCTTGGACAAGCAATTGTCAGTGGTGGTAACGCTGTCAATTCTCTCTTTTTCACTTATTTATTTATATTGCTTCAACACTATTGTTGCAAGCAAATACTTATTGTTGAAATAGATTTAAAGAAATTCATATTTGAAAATTATTTTAAAATAGTAGAGAATCAGTAAATTGAGTTACAATTTTCAACAAATTATGTTTGATAGTAATTTTTTTTTCTTTTTTTAATCGATAGGGTAAAATTTTTAAATTGAGGGAAATTTAGAAGCAAACATATGGCAAGCGTATTTAATTTCATTGAAAAACTCTCATTCTCATACAGTTGAAACTACATTGTTGCTACAGTAGAACTCCAATTATCCGAACTCCGACTGTCCGAATCGCTTTCAGAATTTCAGAAAAAAAATTAAGACGGAAAACTGCGATTCGTAAAATAATGATTCTGTTTACGAGCGCTATTGTCCTTCCTTCCGCGAATCTAGTGTAGGCGCAGCGCGAACATTATTGGGATGATGAGTCACCGTTTCATAGTGCTGTTCGATTATTGGCTGTCGTCCGTCGACAGGTGGCCTGCCCGGCCTACCGGGGTTTCAGACCCTGGGTTTCAAATTCTAAATGATAATGAACTTATTGAAAGTGTGAGCGAAGAAAGTGTCGAGGAAGAAGATGACCTTAATGTCGAAGTTGAAGCAGACACGGGACCATCAGCTAGTGAAGCATTTGCTAGCCTTGAAACTGCGTTGAAGTGGATGGAGCGTCAGCCTGAGTGTGACCACATGCAACTTCTCACTGTCAAGCGGATGCGTGACTTGGCTGTTGGCTGCCCGAAAACGCATGAAGACTGTCAAACAGCTTACTTTGACCGAGATATTCAGAAAGCAATGACTTTCATTTACAGTACAGTACGTACATACTGTACTAATGTACAACACTTGTAAGTACGCTTAACATGTAAAAGTGTTGTACTTTCATTTAATTAATTAAAAGATCTTTTTCTTTAAAAATAGTTTTTTTCTCGCATTTTCAACATACATACAGTAATTAATTAAAATAAACCCTTTTTTCGGAAAAAATCCAATTATCCGAATTTTTGATTATCCGAATAGGGTCCGGTCCCAAATGATTCGGATAGTTGGAGTTCTGCTGTACTATCATTTTAGTTGAAGTAGTTTTAAAGGAAACATCTGATAAAATTGCAATAATGTTGAAACATAGCGTTCTCGAAAACGGATGAAGACTGTCAAAAAGCTTACTTTGACCGAGATGTTCAGCAAGCAATAGACTTTCATTTACAGTACGGTACATACATACTGTACTAATGTGCAATACTTGTAAGTACGCTTAACATGTAAAAGTGTTGTCTCTTTTCATTTAATTAAAAGATCTTTTTCTTTAAAAATAGTTTTTTTCTCGCATTTTCAACATACATACAGTAATTAATTAAAATAGACCCCTTTTTCGGAAAAAATCCAATTATCCGAATTTTTGATTATCCGAATAGGGTCCGGATAGTTGGAGTTCTACTGTACTATCATTTTAGTTGAAGTAGTTTTAAAGGAAACATCTGATAAAATTGCAATAATGTTGAAGCATAGCGTTATTATAGAAAATGTGTCATTTCAAGAGTTTGCTGCAAAAAGGAAGTAGCTCCATTTTTGAACTTTCGTAAATATAAAAACACCTTTTTAAATTTAAATTTAAAGTATTTCTCTCACTTATGCATTAGCCCATGCACTTATGTATGGTTTACTACCAATTAATTACATCCAAAAAATACTTTTTATGAGTGACTTTCTTTAAGAAGAATGTTGACATCTCAAAAATGTGAAAAATGTAATTGCATCCTTTTTGCAGCAAACCCTTCATTTACCAACTTTTCAGAAATAAAACTGTTACTAAGTTTCACGAAGAAACATTCCTTTAGCTTTTTTGTTTTATAACTGATAAAGTTTAGAATAAATGATTACTACATTTTTAAAGCCTTTTTAAATGATATTGCATTAAATTGGTAGTATGGAAAATTGTACTAAAGATAGGAAAGTTTTCCATTTTTGTTTCATTCACATTTCAAATGATACTATCGGGATAGTTTTCGCTAAAACGCTTAGAACTGACGTCTAGTATCATATAAGTTTAAAAGAAATTTTGTTGAAGAATTTCTGTTGCTTAAAAGTTGAAGTATGTAAAATAAGTATAAAAGATAAAATGATTAAAAACAAAAAAAAAACAAAAAAAAATAATAAAAGATACACTCTTTTATAAGCATTCAATGTTTATCTTAGAAATCACGCCTATTTTCATGTCTACAATTCATTCTATTCCAAAACATATCTGTTACAACACGTGAATTTGGATAGAGCCCTGATTATGGAAAATTCATGGTTTCATCGTCATTCATAGTTTTACGCTTGACAGAAAGCTCGAAATAGTGAATTTATTAAAAAAATATTATTTTTGCACTGTTTCTTTTTCAATATATGGCAACAGAGAAAAAACAAACAAACATTATTTCAACTATCTATTCAGGATTTGTAAATTGTTTTCTCAATATATAAACATAATTTAATTAACTTTAAATTATTAATTAATAAAAGCAAATTAAAAAAATATATATATTGCACTCATTATTTTTTATTTTCTACTTTTAGTGCTTAAAATATTTCATTGCTGCATTTCTTCGTCTGTTATTGCGTCACATGCGGCTTATACGAAAGCATAGCTTTTACTAAATTTCGAAACTTTATTAAAATACATTATTGATATTTTCCATATAAAATTGCTTTCTGGTATTGTTAGTGGGCAATCTAAAATAATATATGAAATATAAATATTCTATTAGAGTTATTAATAAAAGAAAAATTGTTTTTATCCATGTTCTGTAACCCGGGAAACCCGGGTTGGATCCTCTCGTTTTTGTAATAAGCACATATAAATTGTTTGATATAAAAAGGGACTTTTTGACAAAAATGAGAAAGAGGAAACTCATGTACAGTTGATCAAATACGTTATCAATTGGTTTATCCCTTGATGTTAATATATCCCCTTTTGCTTGTGTTTTTATGCCCTTTTTATGATTTCAAAAATAAATCAATGTTTTCCGATTAGAACTGCTAAAATTGCACATTTCCATGGCAACTTCAAAAGATATAAAATACTTCATTTAGCATTATCTGTAGTATTATTTCTCTGGCCAATAATTTTTTCTGTTCATTTTCAAACTTTTTACAGTTTTATAAAAAAAATATATATATTTTTAAAAATCCCAGATAAAATTTTGAATACAGTTAGCATTTATACAAGTAAAATTATTTTTGGATTTGCGATTCTGTTACAAATTTTCGTAAATATTTGTTTTGATATAAAGAACATTATTTTAACAATGACAGTTTTCTTATTGCAAAATTATAAAATCTGTAGATTTTCTAAAAATAAAAGAATATATACTATATTTGTAGACTGAAAAAGGGTAATTATAAGGCTGCTATTTTTTTTTCTTACATTGCTTTCTTTTGCTCATTGCCTAGATTTAAATGTAAAGACAAATATTTCATAATATAAAGACAAATATTTGACAAATATTTTATGTTAATTACATAAAAAAACCCGCTAAAAAAAAAAACTCTGCTGCAGGATATTTTGTATTTTAATGCTTCATTTATTGTTTATTATGATATATCGACGAACTTATTTAAAGAGTAAAACCACTTTAAGGAATAAAAAAGCGTTTTCGTTTGAAAATAATAAATATTAATGTAATTCAATGACAAGGCCTTTGTTATAAATATATTCAAGAGTATAAAATTAATATTAAAGAGTATAAAATGAAAAATATATATTTAGAAACAAAACTGCATGTTAAACGTAACTTTTTTTAAACGAAAATTTTTTGTCCGCTTACAGAAGCCAGATAAAGTGTATAGCATGTTCAAAAAATGTTTATGCCAGGAAAAAAATTAATTGTGGTTTGTTTTTAACATTGCATTACAAAAAAAAAAAAAATATGTAGGAGCCTTGGAAACTACGGATTCATGCTGTTTTTAGGTAGATTTCGTAAGAAATACTGCCTATTACATTCTCCCCTAAGTTGGAATTTTCGAAAATTTTTTGCATATCTACGCCGATCATGATTCCCAGAACCCAAAACCACCCCCCAGTTTAAAACTTTATCTATCTATCTATCTATGTCACTTTTTTATGGACACGATAACTCCAATAATTCTGCACAAATCTCTTCCAAACTGATACATGAAATCTCGGTCAAGTTCGTTAATGGGCAAAATCGAACCAAGGGGGGGGGGGCTTTTTGTGAAAACAGAAAATACCCCATAATTTCTTAATTATGATAGTATCGAATCCGTTTAAAATTATTATTACTTCTAGGAAAATGGCCGAAAAGTTGTGTATGACAGATTTTTGATATCATTTAGCCCCTAAGCAGGGAAAAAGGGGGGGGGGGGGGTTAGAAGAAAAAAAAACTCATAACTTAGTCAATTCATAAGATATCAAATCCGCTTAAATTTATTATAAATCCTCTTAATATTATCTAAAACTTTTATATTGACAAGTTTTTTATAGGACCCACCCTTATAGCAAAAAAAAAAAAAAAAAAAAAAAAAAAAAAATCCCTGCCTGTTTCGCCTGCAAACAAGTTTGGTTTCGAAGTGGGCGGTTCCAATAAGCCGCATCATGGCAAAAAGGTCATTTCTTTTGCAATTCCCAACAAACAGGCGCCATACTACATGCGTCTTCGAAATCTACCTGCGCCTGTAGGCCGAGCCGTCAGGGATTTTTTATTAATGAGCACATGTTTTAATTAAAAGCATAATATGAAAATTGTCATAAATGGAGGAATTTTTTGTTATCATCACAACTCTTACCGATTTCTTTAGATAACTGAACTACAGTCTGAACAGAGACGATTTCCGGGCAGTATCAAATCAGTTAGTTGTTACTGCTGTTATGTTCTGGCAGTATTGCCAAATCTAGACGATTTTTTTTATTCGGAAATTTCTAAATCTCACCACAAAAATTGAATAGTTATTTTTACTTTACATAATGTGATAACGTGGACCAATGTATATATAATTAATACAATCCATTATCGTTTTAAACGAAAAAACTTTATTCTAGATTAACAATTAAAAAAATTGAAAAAATGATGAGTGTATCCAGATAGAGTTTGTACAACTTCAGAATAAACATATTCTGATCCCGCTCAGAAGAATCTACCTCACGAACTTATTTCAGCATTCACGACCTCCGTATCGCGTATCTGGTCAGCATTCAGTTGGCATCTGTCGATCTCTGACTTTCTCTCGAAAATGGCCTTTCTTATATAGGGAAGAATGACACTCCATAATCTCCTATGATTGCAACTTCTTTTAATCCCTTTCTTCCAAGTAAGGAATTTTCATTCCCTAGGAGCTTAGTTATATATATTTATATTTATAAAGAATAGCTGATACAAACTTAATCCATTTCTCTAGAAGGTATTGTCCTCCATACATTATATTTGACTACCATATCCCAAGGTAGAAATATTTCTCTTGTAACTAATATGAAAATGAAATTCCTCACACAATAATATTATCTTCTTAGAATGAGACCAATTCATTAGACTCCCTCCTTTTCACATGGGATTATTTTAATACCACATGTATGTGTGTAATTGGCAGGTCAACTCCCCACAACTCCTCAATCTTCAATCAAGATGTCACAATAAGATAGATCTTTCGTGAATAATTAAAAAATTAATTTTTCAAATTTTTCTGGTATAGATTCAGAATTTCTCGAAACAAATTTAGAGTCCTGTATCGGTCGTGTAGTCCGATTTTAAAAGAACCCGACCCAAAACTGCCGGTCGGGTCAGGTTCGGTTGGCTATGTGGTTCTTTATTCTTCATACCGTGTATAGTTCGTGTTGGGTTGAGTTTCGATTCATGCGCATCTTGGTTCAGGTTATAACACTATAACACTATTTTTCTATAGAAAGTGCAGAACATTATTTCATATAAAAAAAAAGGGACAAGTGCGAGTAGGACTCACACCTTGAGGGTTCCGTACACTGTTAAAAATAAATCCGTCAATTCACGGTTAAACTACTGGCAGTAAAGTTGCCGGACTTTTCCGTTCCGTCAGTACATTTTCCGTTTTGAAAGATAAAGGAAGGGAAAAATCCGTTTGAAGAATCGGTAAGTTTCCGTTATAAATGAACTCGGTTTTAAAAAATGGTCATCTCCATTTTTGCTGCCATCTGTTGATTATTACGGGAGTATTTAATTTAATATTTGATATAATGCAAGATCATTTTCAGCCCGTCCTGAGGCTCGAACTGGGAACGTTAGTGGTTTGAGCCGAGTGCTTTACCGTAAGACCAGCGGGTCCTTGCTAGAGTAAGAGTTGGAAACGATGATAGGGGATTTCTTCAAATCGCAGCTTGGGACTTAAACAATTTGGGGTTTAGGAAACTGGTAATTTTGAAGTTAACTGCGGGATATTTCGTAATGAGATGATGGTTGAAAACTATAGTATTAATAGAGGATAAAAACATGAATTATATATATTCTAAATTTGATTGTTAGATGTAAAACATAAATATTATACTTTGAATTAAATTCGATAATTTTTTTTTTGCTTTTTTGCGAAAATCGATTTTTAATCAACTATTATGTATTTTTTAAATGTGTTCGTTTAGAATATATTTTCAGTGTGAGTGTTTTTTATAACTTTAAGAAATAAATTGCGAATAATTTTAAAGGAATGAGTTTAATTCGAAAGCATTATTTTTGTTTGTTGCTTTTTTAAATAGAATCGATTTTTTTTTCACTTAATTTAGCTATTTTATATATTTATTAATCTGTTTGTTTAGAATATATTTTAAGTGTGAATACTTTTTTATAACTTTAAAAAATGAATTGCAAATAATATTAAAATAATGGAAAGAATTAATTTTTGCTTTTTTAAATTCGAAAGCACTATTTTCTTGTTGTTGTTTTAAATAAACTTGAAATTTTAATTTATGGAATTTTTAGTTTTTCTGTGCAGCAACATGTCAGTTTTTGAAACATTGAAAATAAACATATGCAGCAGATAACGGAATATCTCCATTGGTTGCTTTCTTATATGAGGAAATTTTCTGCTTTTAACTGAAAATGCCATTTGTCATGAAAAGGGACTTTTTCTGTGAAATTCAGGAAAAAAATACCCGTGAATTTCAGATTATTTTTAACAGTATACTATAAAAAAAATTCCGTCAATTTACGGAAAAAGGACTGGCAGCAGAGTTGCCTTAATGTTTATGTTTTTTGAGGAATGTTCCGTCTTTATAGTCCATAAATGGAGCGATACAGACGCGAAGGAGTTTAAGCACATGTGTGGCGATCAAAAATACTGCAATCCCATTGGATGATAGATTTTTACATTAATAATTCCGTATTTGAAACTCTGTAATCTTAAAAGTCTAAAAAGTGTAGAATGTAGGGATACAGTTTATGCACTTTTTGTGCACAATTCAGTTTGCAGTTTTTATGCATAAGTAGAGGTGCCAAATAAGCTCGGATTTTGTGCACTTTTTTTGCAAACTTTTTCTAGCTGGGTAGCAACAGATATACGGAAGAGATTCCATTTTTCTAATAAAACGGAAAATTTCTGATCAAAATTCACGGAAGACAACCTGTCAATGAACGAAATTTTTTAACAGTGTACCGTTATGTCATAATACCGTAACGTACCTAATTTCTTGATAAATATACAAAAATTCGAAAATTATAATTTATAATGCTATGTCGATTTATTACAAGAATTTTCCATAATCGATATTCTTGATTGTGGAAATTCATGAATTTGTCACGTATTGAATCGACATAGAATTATAAATTAATGATTTTCTGATTTTTCCTTTATGCCAAATTTGAAGATTCTAAGTCAACGGGAAGTAGTACAATCCTATAGGTTTTACTCTCAAACCCTACAGGGTACTTCTCTTTGATCTATATATATGTACTGTTGAATTGCTCTTTGTTCCAGGAGATTGCAAATGCATCCATACATGGAAATTGCAAGTTTGTAATACTGCAAAAAAAAAAAAAAAAACAGTATAGATAAAAAAACAGATTTTACAGTATAATACTGGCATCCCAGCTGCCAGTATTATACCATAAAATTAACAGTAATAAACAGTAAAATAAGCAGTAATACACTGCCACGCATGCGTGGTAGTGTATTACTGTTTATTTTACTGTTTATTACTGTTAATTTTATGGTATAATACTGGCAGGAATCAGGAATCACCTGCAGGGAGCACCAACCGTTAGGCATAGGTGTTGCAATTCTCCCCCTGAAAGTTCCCCCTCTACCACCCAACAAAGCCAGAGCCCTGAAAACGGGCCCAGTAACAGCAGGCAAATATTTACAGTAAATAATGTACAAAACACCAAAAAGATATATTCTGCAACAGTGATGCAGAAACTAAGAATAATAAAATAAAACTAAGGATCATCACTTATAGTCCAAATTAACAAAATTTAAGGACCAGTCGTACACAAGTCCAACTAACTAAACTAAATAAACTAAAATAAAACTAAACTAAAGACAACTTTAAAGACCGTTCGAAGTTACAACAGTCTATTTAAAATAACCTTAAAATAACTATGAATAAGTACACTACTAATCAACAGAGCCAAAATATACAACACAGCCAAATAAACAGATGTTAAATTCTGTACTTCAATTGAACATTTCCAACAGAGTCCTCATCAACAGAAGTCGTGCAGCGTTATCAAGGAGAACAGCCTACTGTTTAACTATATGAAAGTGTAGTTCAAATTATTATAGCACATTATTAATTATCGAATAGTCCTATACGTCGCTTGTAATATTCACTGTACCCCCAATGATGAAGGTGTTCATGTGTGACGCAGAGCATATTCCAACAACATTGTTCATATTACACGATAAAATATATATTATATATAGTAACAGCACCCTAGAACAGGAACCACCGTTCAGCACAAAGCACGCCAGAGAATCGTTACATAGCACTTGATACCTAGCATTTTCCAAATCCAAAAAGCGGCTTTTGAGAGACGATGCCGAAGACAAAAAGGCGTATGTATCGTAGTACTGTATCACTGTACGCAACTAATTGCTACGTTAATGCTCAGACTGGAGCTGTATACTAAAAAAAAAATTGTTCATGATGCTGTGTACAAATGTAAAATCTAAAGGTAATATAACAAAATTCTCCACATAAAACTGTACTTGAGAGCAGAATATACAATGTATAATAAAAGAATTGTTCTGAGTGCAGAATACGATTAGAAACGTCTTGTTGACATGCGTTGCAAAGTAGATGAATGTACCAAAACGTGATAGTCACATTTCAAGTTGCAATACAAGTGATGAATCAGACACATAACTTTTGGGCCATTGAAACAATGACCAAGAACATTTTAACCTATATTAACTACAAGGTAAGAGTTTTACTGAGCACAGAAAACTAAGTCAACTTAATCATGAAAAATATATACTGAAAATTGAATAATAATAAGCTTAATATAATTCTCATTCTGATAACTAAGTTTTTCCACTTAAGAAGATTGTTCATGATGTTGTACAATTATATAATAGCTTAACTTTAAAATTGTAAAAACTGTACTTTTAACCAGATATAATTCTGTAAGAGTTCTAAGAGAATTGTTCATGATGCATGCTACAGTATAAGTAACGAAACAAAGAAAACCCATGTAAAAACCTTGTTTCATAGCCAGTAAACTAGGACCAGAACATGTGATCACCCTTCAGCGTCGAAATTAATAAAAACAAAATTACTCATCATTTAATACTCATCAAGTTTAGTTGAAATGAATATACATGAGAAATGTAAAACATATAAATCAAAATGTGAAATGCAATCACCACAATTCGAAGATGAACCATCAAGATAAAATTAATTTCTTCAAAACTTATATTTAATAAATGAATATCTGTCATTCAGAATGTTGTAAATTGTACACAGTTTCCTGTAATTTTCCCTTCTCATAAGTACCCTTAGCAGATTTTGACGAAGTGTTTTATTCTTTTCAAAGTCAAAGAAGAAAGGCATAAGCGGGCATCTTCCAAACAGGTAATGAGTTACGGAGCCCCTGTCCCCACAATCACATTTATCAGATGATCTTTTGTTAATTTTATTTATAAACGTAGGAAAACTGCCGTGTCCTGATAAAAAGTAAGTAGTAATTTTACTATGACTTACGAAATCCCTGTCCACTCTGTTAATTATCTGATAAGTGTCTCTGCCTTTTTCCGAATTAGTCCAAAGGTTTTGCCAATTCTTCATAATATTTGTTTTTTCATATGTCTTCAGTATAGATCTCGGAAACGGGACTGTAATGGTGCTATCTGCTTTTTCCAAAGTAGTAGCATCCTTAGCAAGGGCATCCGCACGCTCATTTTCCTCGTGGCCAACATGGGCCTTTATCCAAGTAATGTAAATGTGTTTCCCCGGCACCTCCAACATCTTCTCATATATATCTTTAACTATTTTATTACTTGGGATATGTTGAGGACCGTCATTATCAACACATCACAGTAGGATGTTTCTGTGAACCATGTCACTGCAGCACGGATTGCGCACAGTTCAGCCTGATAAACAGTGTTAAGTTTTCGTAGATTAATTTTACAATCATAGATATATGTACCACCATAACTAACTGTAAATGAACATCCTGTGCCACTATCCATTTTTGATCCATCAGTGTAGATGACCACATCAAATTTATCTCTATCATTAGTAGTAACTGATGGGAGAATATAAATATTTTCCAGCAAATAATACTGTGGAAATTCACAGGAATAAGTTACAGATTCAATGTCTATACCCCTAACCACAATGTTATCCACCTCCACCGACAAAAGATTCTTTTTAACTTTATCACTATTGTTCTTGAGTTCCAGGACTAGTTCCAAGGGTGGAACACCACAAAGAACGCATAATGCGTCCGTTGAGATTGAACGGTATGGGCGCAGGATTGACAAAAGTCCCATCCTCTGACATGAACTTAACTTTCGCTTTGCGTGAACTTTTATATCATCGGTCCATACCTCGTGCCCGTAAGTGATCTGTTTTTCTATAACCGCCGTGTACCATGTTTTCAAAAGTGAAGATGGTGCTCCCAAGTCACGACAACTCGCTCTTGAAACATTTAATGTAAATGCAGAGATCCTATTTCTAATTGATTCGAAATGTTACAACCATGTAAATTTCGCGTCCACTACAAAACCCAAATAGGTAATTTTGTTCATCACCGGGACCGAGGTACCTTCAATCTTAAATATTGGATGCCGATTTTCCAGTAGAAATCTACCGAACATCAAAGCCGCCGATTTAGATGCGCTTAGTTTAAGTTCATATTCCGTACATATATCCAAAAAAAGTCTAGGCAATTGTTCATTTTATTCTCTAGCGCACTCCGTGTATCAGCGCCACCAAAAATCGCAAAATCATCCGCATAAGAGAGTATATTTTTATCCATTGCACTATATATCTTCAGAATGTGATCTGCTACGAGCAGCCAAAGCAACGGTCCAAGGCAAGAACCCTGGGGACATCCAAGGAATGCCGTGAACCACCTGATACCATCACTTGAACGAAAACCAATCTTCTTAGTTGAGATATAACTTTTCAATGTAGATTTAATGTAGCCTGATAGAGGAATTCCATCTATAATTTGAGACAGGATGGTCCAGGACATTGCATCGAACGCCCCTTCAATATCCAGGGAGATCATACTACAGTATTTATTTCTGGACAGAATATCTCTGACGATGTTTTTGAGACGTTCCATTGCTTTCACCGCGCTCCTGCCCTCTCTAAAACCAAATTGTCTATCATGTAGATATTCCTTACTTTCTAATTCTGTCATAATTCTAGTCTTTAACAACCTTTCAAAAATTTTCTATATGTTAACGTACCCCTTTTAAAACACTTGTTACTAACTATCTTTATAGCCTCATACAGCTTTATAAGCCATTCTTCCAAATCACCAGAAGACTCAATATTATTTATATCTTTAAGAAAACTTGACGTAATACTGCTGAAAATTCTATTAAACCTCTTAAAGCCTTTGTTCTTTGTTTTATATCTGGTAGATTATCTTTTTATAAGCAAGTAATTCAAAACATATCTGATATATCTATGATCCGAGTAAGAAAGTTTCTCATCATCGACCATCCACGATACCAGGCTACTGCAAATATCAACCCCACCTAGAGTCAGATCTGGTCTACCACATTTGTCACCTGTTATCCATGAATGTGGTGCGTCTGGATTGTTCATGATAAAAAGATTATTGGAGATCAGATGCTCCATAAAAGATGTTGATCGGTCGTTTTCTCTTGCGTATCCACGATCCCGCAAATGGACTTTAAAATCACCTCCGATTAGGACTCTGTCATATTCTGGGAATGCCGCTGACCATTCATTACAGTCTGTGTCAATATCGGATGAGGGTGCAGAGTATTGAGAGCCGATTGTAATACTATTGTTATCTTCCAAACTTAAATTTATAAAGACAGAATTGTTGAATGTCATACTATTAATAACTGTATAATCTCTGTCAGTCATTAAAATAGCTGCGTTAAGGCTAGTAGATAGGAAAGAACACCAAGAATCTGGAATATTACAGAAATTAGATCTCAAAATGTACGGATCCTGGCAAATAATACAGTCGATATTATACTCGTTAACATAGTCAACCATGGCACCGTTAGCTTCACTACAGTGATGCAAGTTAATCTGTAAAATATTTAAACCAGTACCAGTACCAGTCAAACCACCCTCAACAACCCCTTGAGCACCCGAATCACCCTTACAACCGTTTGGGCAGTAAACTGCCCCTGTACTCTTTAAAAGTGGGACAATCTGGACTGTCCGCTCTATGCGAACAGTCCGCATCTTGATCTTTAAAATAACAGTTTGGGCATTGGGTCTCTAAGCACTTGCAATCGGCCATATTATGCTCTCCTGAACATTTGAGGCATCGCTGAGCTCCCTTGCACTGGCCCGACATATGTCCAAACTCTTGGCACTTGAAACATCTTATTATCGATACAAATTGGACCACACGGTACATCTCATAATCAATGCAAATTCGCTTCCTGTTCAACAGCAACTCGCCTATCTCCTTATCGACGTCTAAAAGCCAATTTATTTTACCCGCTTTTGTATTCATTTTCCATACGACTCTGTAGTCAATCTTCTGTTGTGCATAAAGATCCTCAATAGCAGTCCTGGCAGATCCCGTCAACGCCGGATCTCTAAGTTTATCAGCCAGACTCTTCAATATCTCTGCCTCTGGTTTTATATCATTCATCATCCTCTCCAAGTCCACAGTTAACTTTTCCTCAGTGACCTCCGGGTCCACACTCAATATAAGAATTCTATCACGTTTCCTATGAGGGACTGCCACTCTGATTTTCTCCTTTAAATCTTCTGAATCTTTCAAGAGTTCTTGAATATCCATGGCTTCTTTTCTACTCTTCATCCTTAAAATAACTTGTTTCGCTTTAGTAACCACTACGTCATTCGGTGGAGCAATATTAACACCTGATTTACATGTTTCCTTAATACGGCGCTTAATCTCGTCCATGTCCTGCTGTCCATCCAATGCTGTGACTATCACCACATGGTCCTCCTTACCAGTTCCACGTGTCGTTCCACCCGCCTTCGGTGTCTCAACAATCTCCTCCGATCTTTTTCCGGATCTCTCCACTAGTCCCAAGTATTCACTATTTCTCTTTTCAGTCTCTTCAATCTTGGTACGCAATGTAACATTCTCTTTAAAGACCGCGATCATCCTCTCCGCCATATAATCAAACGTCTTTTTTGTCCTCGTAACAACCTCCACTGTAACATGTTTCTTTGCCGCTCTAAGCCCCTCATACGTTTCTGTCAAATGAGACTGAAGCCTCATAACTGCAAGCGGGAGATCAAGGTCATCCATAGCACCCAGAATGTTCTCAATATTTTCCATAGTCGGCGATATCAAAGCTGGATTAAGAAACAAAGTCGAACACCTAATCGCTCCTAATCTGAACACCTAACCAAAACTAGCAAATCGTCACACAAGACCCAAACTGACACCAGACACTCACCAACTAAACCAGATACCAGAACCGATATCACCAACCAAAGAAAGCCAGAGCTACCCAAGAAATAACTCACCAAAAAAAAGCGCAATATGACCACGGGGCGATCACAATGGGAACATCCTTTCAGTATATATGTATATGAAGTACACCCAAAGAGAAGCAAAAATATTTGATGATTCAAACCAGAATAGAGTACTATAAGCGGAACCGGCACCACCTCAAAACCATAAATATAATAGATTAATAGACACAATATAAGAACCTATAGTGATAACTCAAATAACCGATAATCCAAATGAAATTAAAGATGTGATTCAAATATCCGATAATCAATAGCAAAACACTGCGCCCCTGTAGCGCACAATACAAGTACAAAGTTCGAGTCCCTTGCTATACCTAGACAACCCAAAATAGACTCACTCCATAACCATAGTAACAAAAAACTTCAATACAACAAACAAGTCCAACTCCAGCAAGCCCCGTAACCCTAGCAACAACAAAGTAATGATTCGAATAAACAGTATAAACCAGGTACACGGCCCTACACGGCGAATGATTCAAGTAAACAACTCCTCAGACCAGCCAAACAATAAAGACACTTCATACGCTGACGCAATAGACAATTACAAGGTAAAGCCAATGAAAACACCGAATCCAACACCAGTGACAAGCAGCATGTCAAAACAACTAAACTCAACTCCACCACGAGTGCAAAAATGTCAACAAGTGCCGAAAACCGCCGCCATTAAACTTCAAGTAAGAAAATTAAGTAATTACTATGCAACTAAGTTATAAATAAACTGTAAAGTACATCAAACACTTAAAGCAAAGAATATACCAACTTATATAAGAAAGGCAAACAGTAAATGTAAGGAATTAGTGAGTAATAAATGCAAATGAACACCGACTTCAAAAAAGCACTACGTCCGCCATTTAACAACGGAACATAAAAAGCTCTGGAGACTACAATTACACTTAAATAAATGGCCCTAACCAGCACCAAAAGAGAAGGTAAGTACAATATTACAAAATATTACAATAATATAAATATTAGTGATTAATAGTGTATAAAGAACTCTGATACCGAAGCGAGCTCCGAGAATCAGAGTCAAAAACTTCAAAGTCCACTAATTCAACTAAAAATGCATCAAATGAAAAGAAATTAAGCACTAAATGTTAGCATATGAATAATTAATGAGATTATACAGAAAAAGTGATGTTTAAATAAATATTTACCACTCAAACAACTTAGAAAATCGGAGCGTTCAAAAACACGTCAACACAAGATGGCAGTAGGGGAGTGCCCTGGTATAATACTGGCAGCTGGGATGCCAGTATTATACTGTAAAATCAACAAATTTTTATTTGCAGTGTAATACCGACTCTCCCTTCAAGACTCTCTAGATCCGCCCTTGATATAAAAGTGCAGTATCAATGTTAATAAACAGATATTTTAATAATGTCAAGATTTCTTGTAAAATATTCCGCAAGAGTTATTCTGTTTGCAGCAGCTGTAGCAAAATAACATTCTTTATCATTTCATATCAAATGCAAAACTTTTGACAAAAAATATATGCGATCCATTAAGAAAATTTACTGTTCTCTGAATAGTCGAAGTTAAGTTTTCTACTTTGAAATTCTGCCATATAAAGGAAGCGGAAACGCAGGTTTTATACAAAAAAGTACTCTGTTTAAATTCACCTTTGAATAATGTTCATAAATTTTCAAGATGCTTGTCATTTTCAATCTGTTTCTTTTTTAGATAAAAACGTGAAACAAAGTCGAGAAGAACTCGTTGTATAAAGCAATGAGACTAACTTTATCACACACGTTTTTCAGACTGTATGGCATCTTATTTGAGGCGATAAAATAGTCAAATGCTGATGTTTATGCATAATGTGTTTTAAAATTAGGCCCTTCATGAAATAACTCTCCGTCACGCGATTTTGCACAGAATGGCCAAGTAAAATTCAATTTACAATTTATAGTATTAAAATTTAAAATTTATAGTATCACGGTGTTACAAATATATGTGCTAATTACTTTTCATACACGAATTAATAAACATTAATTAATAAGTTAATTAATTAATTAATTAACATTGAATTAATTTTCCAACTTTTCAAACGGTTTTATTCTTTTCCTTTTAAATAATAAGCCCTTTAAAAAGTCTTCAAAGGACTTATTTGAAAATAATACAAATTATATTAATATCTATATATATAAAAGAAAGTCCTTTTTGGCTAGATGATCAACGCACAGCCCAAACTACTGAACCTACAAAGACGAAACTTGCAGGAAAAATACTTCTTAGTATGTAGAGGCGCACTAAGACGGGATTTTCAAAAACTCCACCCATAAGGGGGATAAAAAGGGGAACAAACTTTTAAAAAATTCCTTAAAAATCGGGTATTATAGTTACATGACAAATGATAACATATTTTAATGTATTTTTGTATGCTGAATCGAATGGTATCAATTAAATACTCATAAGTCAAATAGTTCGTGAGATATTGCACATTTTTCTAATTTGACGAAGTCTTTGACGTCAAAATCTAACAATTCTAACAGTACAAGTGAGAATTTCTAAAAATACATCCGTTACTATAGCAATGGAAGAAATTCAAATTAAATCTTTTTGTTATTTAATTCTTTTGTTTATTTTTACAGATAGAAACATTAACTGTTAAATTGGGAATGGAATAGTATTCTTACGGATATTTATGTAATTGTGTATTATTATTAATTCTACAAACGCCACGATTTTAAAATAAAACGTAATTGCTAAAATAAAGTTTCGAAGTTCTGTTTAGTATTATTATATTGCTTCTTTATTTGTTTTCAATCTTCAGCCATGTTTCCCCTTTTCTTTGGGTAGTTAGTTATTCATACGATTTCGGGCTAATTGTCCGCAATCAGATACCTCGCCAATTGGCGTTTTAGCTACCATGTTGGGTGCTTCTCTGTTATCCCGTCGACCAATTTTCATAACAAAAAACTATCGCCAAACTGTAACGCCAAATAAACGGAAGAACGTTGCCATTGGAATGTCAAAATAAATAAATAAATAAAATATAAGACTGTAAGGACACAATTGTTATTTTAATTAATGAAATAACTAATAAATCAGTAAAACATAATGAAAAATACACGCAAATGTCGAATTAAAAGTCACTTGATGACGTAACAAACACGTATAATGCTTCTGACATCAAGTAAATGGGACTGCATTTTTAGCGTTTAATCTTACAATTTGGCGATAGTTTTTTGATATGAAAAGTGGTCGGCGGGATAATAGAGAAGTACCCAATGTGGAAAAACATCGTTTATGTTTGAAGCGAAACCTTCATGATGAATCCTATTACAGAAAATCATATCATCATCTACTATGAGTATAAACCTCATATTCATATTTTAATCCGATTATTCATGATATTTTGTTAGGTTTTACACTGTTAGTTAAGTAATGTTTTTTGAAAGGTTTTATAGTATAGCTATTCTACGTTACTCTGTTATAGAGATACAGAGGAAAGCTCTAAAATTAAGTGAACCCGATTATTAAAGATTACCTTTACAAAAAAATTCTACTGAACAAATTTTGATGGAAGTGACTTTTCAGGTATGGTTAATGACCCTATAATATATCATTCTATGTTGCTTAGTGATAGAGCTAATGGGAAAGTGATTGGGAAAGGTGAGTGCAATTATGAAAGATATATCTACTATATATATAAAATGCCAATTCGTATTTCATTCCGACCGTTTATAATTTTAAAACTGCTGGACGGACTTTGGTGGGATTTACACAGTTAGTTACGCAATTTTGTGGAGATGGTTGGTAATTATCTGTAGAAAAGTTTTCCTCTGCGTTTCTTTTTCTGAAGAAAAAGCTTGACAACGAATCCGATTACAGAAATCATGTCATCATCATCTACTATATTTATAAAACGCAAATTCGTATTTCAATCAGATCGATTAAAACTCAGGTTCTACCGAACAGATTTTTATAGGATTTCATTATTAGTTAGGTAATTTGTTTCAGAAAGGTTTAAGAAGAAAGCACATTGTTCTACATTGCTTATTTATAGAGGTACAGGGGGAAGTTTTCGATAAAATTAGGTGAACCCGATTATGAAAAATTACCTTTTTTAAAGTTCTACTGAACGGATTTTGATGGAAGTTTCACTGTTAGTTAGATAATATTTCAGGGATGGATTTTCTACCTTGTTTAGTTATGGAGCTATGGGAGAAAGTTGTCAGTGGTGTAGTCGTAAAAAAAACTGCATATACGCTATAGACAGAGGGTGTATACTAGAGAGTATATGTTACAGCTACGGAGGGTGTGCAGAGTTTCTTTTTGAAAATTCCAGAAGGTAGACCGCGTATACCAGTATATACTCTCTACAACATTCCTGAACGTTCTATCATCAGGACAAGATGATTATGAAAGATACATTCACCTATCTACTGTATATATCTAATGCAAAGGGGAATTTCGATCCGGCCACTTATAACTGGAATTTTGTTGAATGAATTTTGATGGGACTTGCACTGTTAGTAAGCTAAATTTTGAAGCAAGGTTTTAGTGCATAACATATCATTCTACGTTGCATAGTTATAGAATTAGTGGGAATTTCTATAATCAATTGAACCCGATTATGAAGCATTATCCTTTTTAAAAGATTCTGCTAAATGGATTTCGATCCAACTTGCATTGTTAATTTTTCAGGGATAGTTTTGGTGTAGTGCATTATCTATATATATACATGAAAGTCCTGACTGGGTAGATGATCAACGCGCAGCCCAAACTACTGAACCTACAAACACGAAACTTGGAGGAAAAATACTTCTTTAGTATGTAGAGGTGCACTAAGACGGGATTTTCAAAAACTCCACCCCTAAGGGGACTAAAAAAATGAATAAACTTTTAAAAAATTCCTTAAAAATCGAGTATTATAGTTAAGTGAAAAAAATATAACATATTTTAATGTATTTTTGTATGCGGAATCAAATTGTACAAAGTACATTCTTCTAAGTCCCATAGTTCGTGAGATATTGCATATTTTACAAATTTGGCGACGTTTTTGGTGCCAAAACCTCAAAATTCTAACATTACAAATGATAATTTCTAAACATACGAGCGTTATTATAGCAATGGAAGAAATTCAAATTGTTGATAAAACGCGAGGGACTTCTTTTCATTGTTATAAGATAATGTGGCGAAATCCGTTCCTGCAAACTGTTATCTATATATATAAATGAAAGTCCTGACTGGGTAGATGATCAACGCGCAGCCCAAACTACTGAACCTACAAACACGAAACTTAGAGGAAAAATGCTTCTTAGTATGTAGAGGCGCACTAAGACGGGATTTTCAAAAACTCCACCCCTAAAGGAAGTAAAAAAATGAACAAACTTTAAAAAAATTCCTTAAAAATCGAGTAGTATAGTTAAGGGACAATTATAATATATTTTAATGTATTTTTGTATGCTGAATCGAATGGTATAAAGTACATTCTTCTAAGTCCTATTGTTCATGAGATAATGCATATTTTTGTAACGATTATCGTATAATAGTTCTACGTTGTCTAATTATAGAACTACGGGGAAAATTTCTATAATCAGTTGAAGCCGTGAAACATTAGCCTTTGTAAAAAATACTGCAGAATGGATTTCGATTGAACTTGCATTAATATTTTTCCAGGGGTAATTTTAGTATATTGCATATTGTTACATAGTTCTTTAGAAAATCATACTGTAAATGATTAAATAAAGAAGTTGGTCTTTAATAGCCAAATTTTGTGCAAAAAATAGAAAATATAACAGAGCAATGGCGCCTATTTCGTTTTACAGCATTGCGAAGGACAATCAAAGTAAAGGTGCATATTGCTTTAAAACACAAGATGACCAAATTCACGGGTATATTTCGTTTGGAGAAACCGATCAGCGTAGCGGGCAAAGCCTGCTAGTATATATATATAAAGCCTACTTTAGATAACTACCTTACTGTTTGTGGCAACCCTATATTAATATCCACATTAGTGTTTTCCATGGGTCAATTTATACCCGGCCGGAACCTAAAAATTTCATTTGAAGTCATCCCGATGCACTTCAAACTTAAATCTGAAATGAAAGAAAATTAATCCATATTTTAATGCAATTTTGAAAAAAAAATACAGTGTAATATTATTTATAATATCAATTTTATCTTTTATATAGAAAAATGAACACATATATATATATATGTAAACTTTTTACGAAGATGATTTAATATTCCACGAGAAAATGACAGTTTGTTAAAGGTGGTGAGTGATTGCAGTCAATATCAAGAATCATGGCGAGGAAGTTAGGCAATGATGAAACACCACAAAAGTTTCTTCAATAATGAGCAGCCAATTTCCAGATAAATTGTTTATTAATGAACAGGAGCGATGCCAGTAACAGTTCCCAAAGTATCAGGTATAAACTTATAGCCCTCAGGCTTGACGATAACTCACTACATCATTTAATAGATTTTAAAAGGCTGCTGTGAAATTCTAAGTCGCAGAACACCAGATAACGATTTGGTCAGCACTTAAAACACGACAAAAATCTGCTCTCCAAAAGCTTGCAAGCCAGTTTTGTTAACCGCGCGTAGAGTTATTGAATAAATGTGCGCCTGTCTTATACAGGGTGGTTAAAATTAAACTGACGGTACTCAAAGGCTCATAGCTCCGGTTCTACTGATCGGATCCGAATGAAACTTCAAATATATGTATATATGTTATGTAGATCATGCCGCCTTCGTAAAAAAAAAAAAAAAAAAAAAAAAAAGTTAGAAATTTCGCTACCAGATGGCGCTGTATTGCTGAAACCATATGCAAATGAGTAGCTTTTGTAATTTCGCTATAAAAGCGATACGTATGGTTCAAAGAAGTAATTCGTCCGCAGTGAACATGCCGATGAACAAGAAGGAATGCGCATTGACCGAAAACTTTTTTATCAGAATGAGAGCAATGCTTCGGCTCTGAATGCAATTTCCTCCACAATCGCCGACTCAGTTGCTCGTCGTCCGCTTCCGGTGCAACATCCAGGGGACCGGTTTCTTCAAACTTACGAATCGTGCCTCTAACTATCTTTACGGACATTTTTCATCCACCGATGAGCACAGAGTGCTGCCGAAGCATTGCCCTCACTCTGATAAAAAAGTTTTCGATCAATGTGCGTTCCTTCTTGTTCATCGGCATGTTCACTGCGGACGTATGATTTCTTTGAACCATACGTATTGCTTTTATAGCGAAATTACATTAGCTACTCATTTGGATATGGTTTTAGCCATACAGTGCTATCTGGTAGCGAAATTTCAAACTATTGTTTTTTTACGAAAACCTTGGCTGCATGATCTACATAACATATATTTGAAGTTTCATTCGGATCCGATCAGTAGAACCGGAGCTATGAGCCTCTGAGTACCGTCAGTTTAATTTTAACCACCCTGTAGTACAACATTTCTGCATACAGTTAGTGCCGCATTTAGGTTGGTGATTGGATATAAAATAGTTACATTTCAGGGTTTCTAATGTATGGATATTTTTACATGTAAGCCATCATTTCATACTAAACCGAGGACACTCTACAACTTTGTAATTGACCTTTTCCCCGTATATTTTAGCGTTTTCAAGATAGGACTGCTAAATCCACCGTTTGCCGTTAGGTGGCGCTGTAAGAGGTCTCATTTTATAACGCACAGCCATTTAAATATACATCGGGACCCTATTTATAACAATAATTGCCGCCGTTCTGAAGTTAATTGGGGTTGACAGGACTTTAGTTGGCATCCTGTATAAATTAATACCAGTTGTACTGAATTTTTCCTTTAGTGTTTCTCTTGAAGCTTTATTGGTTTTAATGCAAATTTATTATCACTTTTAAGGAGCATTGTATTTGGAGTCTAAATTTTTCAAAAGCTTTAAAGGAATACAAGAATCTTTTTCTGAGAAAGGAGAATAATTTGTCATTTTTTTAAATTCATCTTAACTTAGAATTTCTTGTGAAATGCTAATTGAATAAAACTGATGCAGTGATTGTTTTGTATTTTAGTTTATATGTCACTTTGTTTAAATTCGTTTGGGATTGCTTTCAGAAAGCGGCGTCAAAATGTATTTTAAGGGAAAAAGCCGTTTATTTTGATAAACAAGCTGTGAGTGTCAGACTAAAAAAAGCACATTAAGAGTCGTAACAATGTTTTAGAAAGTGCATGCATTATTTATTTATTGTACTGTCAGGGAAAAAAATGTTAGAAAGAACATAAGTGCTTCAAAAATTAATTTTTAACTGTCAAAGATAAATTAACGGGGGACAGGCCGAATAAAATATAGGATATATATAGGCTCGTCATCGTTAGAAAACCGTAGACTGCATACTGTAGTTCATTAAATTACGAGGGTTGTTCAATAAGTTTTGCCTCCACGTCTCTAACTACTGTATTAACTGAACAAAATGAAATATTTTACATTGACAAGTAACTTTGAAATGTCTTTCATCTCATGATGTTTTTATTTTGCAGGAGGGACCACTGGCGTGTAAACATTGAAATGGAGAATGTCGGACTACATGGAAGTGCGGTTGAAATAGCGTGCGGTGATCGAATTCCTGAAAGCAAAAGGTGTTGCACCAATCGATATCGACAGGCGAATGAGTGCTGTGTATGGCGAAGCATGTGTGGGCAGAAGTACCGTCAGGAGATGGGTACGTGGAAGCCGGACGGAGAACCTAGGCACGTCGAATGTGCACGATAAGCCCCACTGTGGACGGCCTAAGACCGCAGACAGTGCAGAGCACAGAGAACGTATCAATGAACTGATTCGTGATAACCGGCCCATTAGGCAGAGGGACCATTAGGCCAGCATTGTTGTAAAATCGCTTGGAACAGTGAATCACATCGTGAAGGATGAACTTGGCTTCACGAAAGTGTGCTCCCGGTGGGTATCTCGCCTTGTGATTTTTGACTATTCCCAAAGATGAAGGAACATCTTAAGGACACGCGTTTTGAGTCCGACGAACAAGTCACCATACGACGCGTTCTTGGTGGTGTCAACAGCCGGTCTCATTCTTCTACGAGGGTTTGCAACAACTACTATATCGATGGCGGAAGTACATCGCCGCCAGTGGTGACTATATAAAAAAAATAAGGCACTCCTTCAAAGGCCGACATTTCAAAGTTACTTGTCAATGTAAAATATTTCATTTTGTTCTGTTAATAAAACAGTTACAGACGTGGAGGCAAAACTTATTGCATAACCCTCGGACATTTCGTCGCCTTGAAATGTCAAGGTACTAACTGACACATTTTTTTAAATTGAAATGACGTCATTCTTATAGTCTTGTATGCAATTTACGTCACATATACATTACACTTTAGCGAGTATTTAAAAAGTTAGCGAATTCTAAAAAGTTCTGACGACAGTGTTAAAATGTGTGCCTATGGGGAAATGAAACTTTCATATCGTTTTTTAAAGTGTTCGAAGTAGTTAGAATCTGGTCATTTCAAGTCAACGGTATGTCTAGTCAAAAATGTGACGTTCAAACAATGTAGCGTTCTATTCCTGAAGCATGAGAAAAAAAGTCTAAAGTCAGGTAAGAAAACACTAATTGCAGTTTATTAATATCTATTAATATTATGTTGCTGAACGGTGGAATCACATAAACTAAGTCTAATTTAAATTAGCACTTCAAATAACTACTTTAATTATACGTGCTTAAAACTGAGTAATTGCGCTTTATTTCTATTTTGCTTGAAACTTTTTTACCAATTCGGAACAGCTAGCTTTGAACTGTACTGATATCCAGACACTAGAAATTTGTCCAAGACTCATTAGCAATTGACAAACTTGAAGTAATAGAAGATTTGATTCTAAATGAGCGAAGATAGTGGCGTCTAACTATCTTATCGACAGGCCAAAAAGTTCATAGAACTTGCATACGTGGACTTCTTTTAAGCTTAAAATCTTGAAGAGATTTCAGATCTTTTTCACCAACTAGGGGAAATGACTGTCATAGCATGGTGGGTAGAAATGTAGATGGTAAAATAACTTCTTCCAGCTTGAACTACAGCGTTTGCCTCACCTCGTTCAACAAAATCAAGTTAACCACTATATTTTTCAGCTTGAAGCTTTGCTTGGTTGTAGCGAAGATAATTGAGATTGTTGGCCTGCACTTGTGAGTATGAATCTACTGCATATTGTTGAATTAATTTTCCTCCATTTAAAATCGAATTGAATTCATCTTCGGGTACTACAAATAATGCACCCTTATATTGAATTATATTGAAGCATGCTACATTTCGATCTAGTCCCAACTGAAACTCCCGGATATGGGTTATATGATAATTGTGGTTGCCATCCTGGTTCACCAGGGGAAAAAAATTGGATATGTCATAGGATTAAAATTTGGACTTAGTATATTGAGATTCAAATATGGCTATTCATGTTTTGTGGATATACTGTTATATAGAGTTCAAGAGGTGTTCCCCATCATTTCGAAACCCCATAGCTGTTTCATTAGATGTTGGCAAAATTGTATCGGTGTTGGTCCGAGTCACGATCCCGACGTAAAACAATATTTATTCGTGGCACTGGAAGATTGTATCGTCTAGCATGCTCCTTCTGTTCACGTTCAACCTCACTAAGCATTTTGTATGCTTGAGCAAAAGGATTGTGTACCATAATTTCATTCAATTCACGTAAAATATGCGGTAAAAATTTTTCATTGTGGTCATTATTAAGTCGTTTATGTACAGCTTGTGCTGTATCTAATACATAAAGTTGTGCATATTTTCTCTGTTGCAAATGAGAAGTGCGATGGTAAAATTGTCCTTGTGCTCTAAAACAATACGGTTCATATCCTGGTGAGTTTCCAGCAAGTTCAGCTCCCATTGAATTAAAATAAATCGAACTATTGGCGGATATTTTCTTTAAATTTTTTCTAATCTGAATTGTGTGGATTACTAATTTTTCTCTGCAAAGAGGCAGTGAATCGCTGTCTAGCCATTAATTTAACACTTCCTATATGACAACAAAAGTTAAACATACCATCTGATAATTTTTCAACTTCAAAATGCAATGCTTTGCAAAACTGACACTTTATATTAATAGGATCACAGTAGTTATGTTCAAGATTATGTGCAAAGAATGTCCATTCGTATCAGCTACTTGTTGCCTAGTGGTATTCAGTCTTCAAAATCTGACCCTATTTCTGTGACGTTTCACTTAGTCTCTATTTAAACGGCGTCTCCTTTCAAGAGGTGTCTCAACATCTGCCATGTATTTATAAATAAAATATGAAAAAAGCAAAATTTCTATGTACGTTATAAACAACAAAATTTAGATAAAGCATATAAATCACCGAAAAACATTTCAAAACAAACTAATTTATCATTGTTGCCGTTGTCAGATCATTTTAAACATACTTTTAATGAATCTAAAAAATGAATGATTCCACACAGCTTATTGTTTACATTATCAAAATCAAACATGATTTCTGAAATTGTTTGTCAGTTGCGCAAATCATTGGAATATTGTTAGTTTAAATCCAATACACAATATTTTCGTCACGTCACAGTAAATATGAATTGTTATTCACTTATGAAAGCAAAGTACACGTGCAAATTTAACCTGCAAATTAAAAAATATATATACGTCCAAAAAAGCCACGTGTCTGAATATTTTACTACGCAACAATGGAAGTAATCCACTGTTTCCCATTCATTGTTTAGATGGGTTCGGACCGGAATCCTTACACTGTGTTTTATTATATTTAGATGTTAAATACCCAACAAAAATTACATATCAAAAGAAAATCAACATTCACTCTTAACGTTAATGCTAAAAGAATTCACATATTCATAGGAAGTTTTTTTTTTTAATGGGTCAGGTTACCTTTAAAGTGTGAGAAATTTGAAAATTTTTTTATTAGCTTATAATTAAATATGATTGTTTAGGAACATTTTAAAATAAACCCCATGCAAAAATTCGCTTTAGAAGAGGAGTTATGTTTAAAAGAGTCTGAGCTTTTTGTATATGATCAAGGGACAGTTTGATCTTTGAAGTCAATTTTCTCAAAACGACGAATTTGGTCATTGCGCGCACGATTTAAGAAAAATGATTGGTTAGAATTTCATGAAATTTTGACTGAATGTCTTAACCAAACAGATGCACAAAATGACCTACGATTATGTTTCTCAAGTAACAAGTTTAGAATTTATGACTACTTTTGTAGTAAAAAAAACTCGATATTTCGAATTTCTCTAAAAAAAATTTTTTTTCTCAAGAACTACTCATTTTATTTTTTTCATCGTAGGTCATTTTGAGAACACATTATATATGTACTCATTAAAATTTTTTTGAATGGTTTTAGCAATTCAAATGTGAAAAATCGTGCGCGCAGTACATGCAAGAATAATTCTTTCGTAAAAAATTTATTATATTTTAAATTAAATTTAAAAGCTTTATATGAGTGTAAACATTTTTGGAGAATTTTAATTTATAAAATAAACCTTTATTAATATGCATTTAAAATTTTATAATTCAAAGTCAAATAGTTACGGAGTTATGATAATTCTTACAGAGGTCTCCTTTTCATGTATTTTGTGAGTTCAAAGGTTACCTGACCCCTTAAACATCCAAACTTGCAAAAGTACCTATTGTCTGTTTTATTATAAAGATGTAAAATTTGTTAGTTATAAAGGCTTAAAACGGCTGGTTGTCATCTATCGAGTCGAAGTTAGCATAAGAAAATTTTTTAAGACAATCATTTTTCATGGAAGGTGGCGGATGAGATGTGCAATAACAAAGACTATACAGTTTTCAAATGGTTAAACTATTTTCAAAAAACGCTATCAACAAATATGAGAGTATATAATAATATTTTGTTTTATTACAATACTATTTTGTTTCATACAAATCCGTCGACAATAACGAATAGGAATTACAAAGTTGTTGTCACAGAGTCAAAAGGCAGTGAATTATTTTTGTGAAAGTGTTAAAAATGTTGAAGCATATTCTTAATATTTCTGTTTTTAGCTTATGTCCTATTTATTTGACTATTAAGAAATTATACGCAGAAAATATTATATATGTAATAATCATTTTTTTCTAGCAAGTTATATATATATAATTGTATTATAATAATATTTGTATGGACAATTTTATTCTATACAATTATATCTGTATTTCAACAAATGCATAAAAATATTTTTTTCCCGTTTTCGTAGTTGACAGTCAAGGGATTTTTAATATTCTTACATGTTTTAACTTAAATCAGTTTCTAATGAATAATTCACTTTTTACTGTGATAGAAAAAAAAGCAAAATAAAAAAGGACATATTACCGTTATACGATATATGATACCGTTATAGACTAAAAATTAAGACAGGAAACGAAACAAGATTTTTCCATTTATAAATAGTCTGATATATGTCCAAAAACAAAAAAAATTGTAAATGTGAGATATTTGATGCAGGATTTTGATAACTGAATTTAATGATAGTCTTGGAAAGGATATTCTAAGCGAAAAGATAGCTAATCTTCTCAAATCCATGATATTTTAGTATGAATGATATATTTCATATTTATGATAATCTATTTATTGATGACATGATTTTCAGAATACTTAAAATTTCTAACCTATATCTCGAAAGAAATGATTTTTTTAATCTTTGGTTAGAAAGTGAATGTTATTAAGTTTCCAACAGAGAAAGTATTTTATTCAAAGCTGTGTTTTGAAACTTAGTGATTTGAATGACTTGAAAATTTGTGTGTTTCAAAATTTGGAAAACTGTAAGATAATTACGAATTTTTTTTCCCCTTTCTGATAGATACGTAACGTGCAATTAACAATATAAAGAAAACAGAAGGTATTAAGAATAATTTGTCTAATTAACTATTTGATTGTTCTATAAAAAAAAATCAATTTTTGAAGGGACAATGCAAAAAATAGAGCTTGCAGTCCAAGGAATTATAGATCTACTAGGAATTATACAAGTTTTGTCAAAATGACAGAAATTAATGGACGTTTCTTGAAAATATTCCTGATTTTAAAATAGTCCTGCTATTTTTTTCTCACTTCTTTGCTGATGCAATCTGTTACCAAGCAATTATGTAACGTTTTTATCTCAGCCAAAATAATCTTGAATTATTACATCCAGATGCAGACTTTTAAAAAGAATTAATCAGTTCTCTCGAATTTCCAATAGTACTTTGCATTTGCATGTTGATTAACAGAAAAGAGCATACAAGTTTCACAACATATAGTTTTCATCCAAATTTATTCGAAATAAAAAATTAATCAATATTTCATTATTATTATTTTTTATCTTGTTTCCATATCAATGTATATAATATAATATATATATATATATATATTTTTAATTAACCATTTATAGGCTAGAGTTTTGTCAGACATATCTTGCCATTTTTTTTAATGTAAAGATTATTACGTTTTATGCTTTGTTTAAATATTTAAAGTACTGTATAAGAATTAGTTTTTAATAGATACAATATATTATAATGCATATATGAAATGAAATTGATATAATAGTGCGGCCTACCAATTATACGTCTCTTTCAATTGTGCTATTCTGTTTGGCCTCTTAAGAGTCATATAGGTCACTATTTTTTTAACCACAGAATCAATTATTCTCATTAATCTCAAGAGTAAAATATCGTTAGATTAGTGAAACAATCAATTATTTCAGTATCTTTTATTTTAGACTTATCTACTTTATATTATACCTTTATATTTCTTTCTTTTATATTAACTGGAAATAGTTAACTGTGTAAAATATCGTTAGGTTAGTGAAACAATTAATTATTGCAGTATATTTTATTTAAGACTTACCTACTTTATATTACACTTTTATATTTATTTCTTTTATATTAACTGGAAATAGCAGTATGTGGGACTGCTTCGTTAATATATCTACCCATTGCTCCAAAATGTTTGCATTTTCAGAACTATATTCCTGCTGTCATATTACAAATTTGGACCTGTTAGTGAATCAGTATTGATGAATAAATATTTACATTCAGTAAATATTTATTCACAAGTTAGTTATTAAAGGCAAGTTATTAAAGCTTTCCTCAAATCCAAAAGAACTACTTTCTGACACATTTTTAAATTCATTTTTGTTCGGAAACGCATGGAATTGTCAGGTGTTCTTATTCTGAAACTATGTATTCGAAACACGTTTTCCATTTTTTAGTAAAGGCAGAAAATCTTTCAGAAAATACTGTCAAAATGGGCGTTTTGAATCGAATTTTCGACACTGCAGCACGAAAAAAGGTGAAAAACGTGTTGTCACGTGAGGCAAATCGCTTATAACTCGATAAGTAATTTATTTATCAAAAAATGAAAAACTCATTTCGAATTCCAAATTGCGTCCATATACATGATTGTCCATTTTATGCCTTTGCGTTTAAAAATGTGTTAGAAAGTTTCGCGTTGATGAGCAGGTCATTTGAGAAGCATCTTAGAAAATTTTATTGTTTACTGAAATTTTGCACTTTTATTTAAGGGTTAAATACTGCTAAGCTAAAGAAATAAAAAGTCCCGTGCAAGAGAACAAGTGAACTTAAAGTTGTTTTCTTGAGTAGAAGTAAGTAAAATTAACAATATAGTGGAATCAGAAGATTAACTTTTAAGTTTTACAGCTGTTTTATTACACGATTTTTATTTTAAATTATAAATTTTCACTGTAACTGATATAAATAAAAATAAAACAAGAATAGAATGAGAGTAAAAATTGAATAAGAAAATTAAATCAGATAAAATTTAAGAGAGCATCTAACAAGGCTAATGACAAATTTAATTCAACGTCATATAAGCGAGAGAAAATGTCTTTATATGAAAGATGTTTAACATTATTCCCTGCACTGCAAAAAAATGACAAACGTTTCTTAATATACAAAAGTATAATATAGACACGAATGAATGTATAGAATAACCCCTTCCAAGTTACCCGCGTTTCCGAAGAGCGTTCTTTATCTTTAGAATCTTTAGAAACCAACATAATTTCGAGATTTAAAGAAGAAACTATAAAAACAAAGTTTCTTTGCTGCTACTGATTTTCGGAAACATTTCCGAGAAGTTTTTATATACAGGGTGTTTTTTTTAAACTGACGCTGTTCAGAGCCGCCGGTAGGTCGTTCTAATAACTGGATTGACACAAAATTTTATAAATGGACTAAGAAAACCATGGGAAAAAAGATTCCAACAACAACAAAAATTAGTTCCAATCACCACCGATAGGGGGAAATGTGGCGCTGTAGTAATTTATGCAACTGAGAATTAGCATAAAATACGGACAATAAATGAAAATGCAAATTTTTGCTTACGCAAGCGACAGTAGCGCCAATAGTTTAAGCTATAAATGCATGCGAAAACCTCCGAGAAACAATTTCAGGTCAGGTTGAAAATGATCTCATGTTACCGCAGCGCGCGTTACTTGTGAAGTTCTATTACTGTAACCAGTGCAATGCACCAGCCGCTCTTTGTTTATTTAGAACACACCATAAACTGCGCAAAGGACCTTTATCCGTTAATGCATAGAAAGCAATGGTTCTGAAATTCAAAGAAACAGGCTCGCTAGCAGTTCAGCCAGGCAGAGGACATAAACCGGTGTCAGAAAAAGTGATAATGGATGTTGCAACTGCGATCAACGATAGGTCACAGAGTACCTCTACTGTTTATAGTAGCAGCGCACGGGGTGTTGCGCGAGAACTGGATTTAAATATTTCGACAGTATGGAAAGTATTGCGGTGAATTCTCCACTACTATCCATACAAAATCAGCTGCTTGCAACAATTTCAACCCAATGATTACGATAAACGACTGACATTTGCTCTGACATTTCTTGCAAGAATGGAAATCGATGAGGTTTTCCTGTGGAGAATTTTATGGGGAGTCCCATTTTCATCTGAATGGGTCTGTTAATACTCATAACTGTAGAATTTGGTCCACTGAACAACCTCATACAGTTCTAGAAACTCCATTACGTTCACGAAAGCTCACTGTTTGGTGTGGCTTTAATGCTGAATTCATCCTTGGACCATTCTTTTTGAGAACATTACTGCGATAGGACCAGTGACGTGTACCGTTAACGCAGAAAGATATCATAATATGCTGACTAGTTTTATCGTTCTACAACTTCAACAGAGACAATGTCTGGATCAAATAATTTTATGCAGGATGGTGCACCACCACATATTGGTGTAAAAGTACAGTAGCTGTTGCGCCATCACTTCACTGACCAAAGAGTTATCAGTCGTTATTTTCAATATGTCTGACAGCTCGGGTTTCCGGATTTAATTCCATGCGATTTTTCACTCTGGTCTTATTTGAAATCGAATGTCTATCTTGGGGGAGTAACAAATCTGAGTATATCTTAAAAGACAACATAATACATGCAATAAGGACTATTCCATGTGAAGAGTTACGCTCGGCCGTCATAAATGTTCTACATAGAATGCAAGGTGTGGTGCAAGAGAATGGTGGTCACATTGAATGCGGTCGAATTTCTCGTCGGGAAAGTGTATATGATGAACAAAACATGGCATTTTATCCAAATTATTAATTTTGTCTGTTTCTGATGTTTTCTTTCAATGTACAGCGCCAAATTTCCCCCTATCGGCGGTGATTGGAACTAATTTTTTTTTGTTGAAATCTTTTTTCCCATGGTTTTCTTAGTCCATTTCTAAAATTTTGTGTCAATCCTGTTATTAGAACGAGCTACCGGTGGCTCTGAATAGCGTCAGTTTAAAAAAAAAAACACCCTGTAGTATTGATCAGTTTTCTCAAATCGACAGGATGATTTTTAGGGTGCTGCTAATTTTAAATTAAACTTTTTTAGATGCGTAACAGAATTTATACATGCAAGAGTAACAAATTAATATAAATTTTATGATAATGTTAATGCTGTTAATTTATCACGTTTGATAAATGAAATATGTTGGTTCAATATGAACATCTTTACTTGAGAATTGACAGCGTCCGAAAATCTCATGTTCCTGGTTGGGAAAACTGATTAATACACTGTAACAAGAACGAAAAATCATGCATCTGGCATAGATTATGAAACACTTTCCAACACTAACAGAATATTTTAAAGAAATTTATTTATTTTCTAACTATGACATGAGATATCTAAATAAACAATTAAAAAAATACATAGCTGAATAAAAATCCATTTTCAACAATTGCAGCCCGTTTTCGAAACAATTCATGCAACCCTGTATATGATCTAAAGATATTGTAAACAACACGTAATACACAAAAAAATACATGAAATTGTATATCACTAGCGGAAAGAGAACTTTTATCAATTACTTATCATAGTCAGGCCTTTAAACTAATTCTTTTGTGCGGCTCTGTACATGAACGATAAATCCTACACACTCCATAATCTATAGAAAATAAGTTGTATTGAATCCTAGTGATCCTTTTAAATTTAATTATGTTTCAACTATCAAAACATGTTAAAATTGCACCGCAAACGATTTTCCCTCATAGATTATAGTGTAAAGGAATTATTTTGCATGTCTCTGTAGTTGTACTAGAAATGCTACTAACTGTATACTCCGGTAAAACCACGCTATAGTCCACTTCAGTAATGCATATTAATTTCATTATGTTTGAAATATCGTAACATTAATAAAACGCGTCTCAAACGACTTTTACCCTTAGACCCTAATGTAATGGAATTCTTTTGTGCGTCCCTGTAAATGAACGTAAATGAACTATTAATGCTATACACTTCATTTTCAATACTGAGCATTCTATAGTAAAATTAAATAATGTATAAAAATTTCATGACAATGCGAGTAGATTTACGAGAGTTAGAGAACGGACGGACGGACAGACAGACGGACGGACAAACAGACAAACCGATTTCATAAACACTTTTCAACCATGTTGGAAAGTGTTAAGAACTACATGGAAACTTTTCCTGAAATCAGTGGTAGCAAAAGAAATTTTGTTTTTATTTACTACTTCTTTAAATATCGAAAATACACTGCTCAAAACAATTAGGGGAGCACATGGTTTTAACGAAATTACACAAATACTTACAGCAATAAGTAACTTAAATTAAAACATCCATAATTTAAAGCATAGCAGAAAACAGAAAAATAAAACTTCATATGCTAATCAAAGTTCATGACGTCAAAAATCAGAAAAAGAACATAAGTGAAGAAATCGGGATTTTGCAGATATGTCTGTTTCACTGTCTCAGTTGCGAAATTTGCATTGCAGCAAGACGAAGGCTTTCTTTTATTGTCTGGGACAAGGCGATTGCAATTCTTAATTAGTGGAACAGTATTCCTCAACTTTCATGGATAACCTCATCACATCCATGGATAACAGGTGTGCAGTAATCTTAGCTGTTAGAGGGGACCACACGCCGTATTAAACAACTTGCATCATTACTAACAATATTTTTTTTTGTAATTTACATGTAACCAAATTCTTGCCCTAAACCATCTTTTCACCCTTTCAAAGAATTAAAGCTCCGTTACAATTTTTTTGCGTCTTATTTTGTGTATTGTGCATTAATACACGTGTACTCTCCATTTTATACCCATGCATGGCTGTCTCGCATGGTTCTCTTCTTTTACTTGCTCAGCTTTTTTTTTTGAGAAAGGGTGATTTGAAAATGTCACAACAACGTGATTTACCGGAATCCATAGCTTGGCGTATTAGAGATAGACTTGAATCCGGGCAAACACAACGAAGTGTAGCGGACGCTGTTGGAGTTGCAAGAAATGCCCTTGCAAGGCTGTGGAATCTATTCCAAGAAATAGGAAATGTTAGATGTCGACCAGGGCAAGGTCGAACACGTGCACCACAGCAACTGATGATTCATATATCATGTTAACAGCCCGTCGAGACAGAAAAGAAGATGCTACTCAGTTGCAAAAACGGTAGCTCTTGGCAACACGACGAAGGGTGTCCAGCCAAACAGTGCGAAATATGCTTCATCAGGGTGATCTCTATGCACGTAGGCCAATCATCTGTATCCTGTTGACCAAAAGCCACTGTGCGCCCGAAGAAGTTGGGCTGCTGAACATCAAGTTTGAAGGCAACGGATTGGAGTCAAATGCTGCTTCCCTATTCATTCTGTAGTTTGACAATCGACGTCTTTTTGTGTGGAGGGAAAGGGGCACTCGAAATAACTCCACATTTGTTCGTGAAAGATCACATTACAGACAAGGTGGGTTTATGGTATGAGCTGGAATCAGCATAGGTGGACGTACGAACCTGCATATCATTTGGAATGACAGTTTAACGGCCCAAATGTATATAGACGAAATACTGAGACCCCATGTCATACCTTACGCGTCACCCATGGTGATTCCTTTAGTTTCATGCATGATAATGCCTGACAGGATACAGTTCGTCTGTTGGAGAACATGGTTGAAACTGAAACAATACAGCGTATGGAATTGCCAGCATGCTTTCCTGACCTGAATCAGATCGAGCATGTTTGGGACATACCCGGACGACGCATTGCAGCAAGGCGAAGGCTTTCTTTTATTGTCTGGGACAAGGCGATTGCAATTCTTAATTAATGGAACAGTATTCCTCAAAGTTTCATGGATAACCTCATCACATCCATGGATAACAGGTGTGCAGTAATCTTAGCTGTTAGAGGGGACCACACGCCGTATTAAACAACTTGCATCATTACTAAACAATATTTTTTTTTGTAATTTACATGTAACCAAATTGTTGCCCTAAACCATCTTTTCACCCTTTCAAAGAATTAAAGCTCCCTTACAATTTTTTTGCGTCTTATTTTGTGTATTGTGCATTGATACACGTGTACTCTCCATTTTATACCCATGCATGGCTGTCTCGCATGGTTCTCTTCTTTTACTTGCTCAGCTTTTTTTTTTTTTTTTGAGAAAGGGTGATTTGAAAATGTCACAACAACGTGATTTACCGGAATCCATGGCTTGGCGTATTAGAGATAGACTTGAATCCGGGCAAACACAACGAAGTGTAGCGGACGCTGTTGGAGTTGCAAGAAATGCCCTTGCAAGGCTGTGGAATCGATTCCAAAAAATAGGAAATGTTAGATGTCGACCAGGGCAAGGTCGAACACGTGCACCACAGCAACTGATGATTGATATATCATGTTAACAGCCCGTCGAGACAGAAAAGAAGATGCTACTCAGTTGCAAAAACGGTAGCTCTTGGCAACACGACGAAGGGTGTTCAGCCAAACAGTGCGAAATATGCTTCATCAGCGTGATCTCTATGCACGTAGGCCAATCATCTGTATTCTGTTGACCACAAGCCACTGTGCGGCCCGAAGAAGTTGGGCTGCTGAACATCAAGATTGAAGGCAACGGATTGGAGTCAAATGCTGCTTCCCTATTCATTCTGGAATGTGACAATCGACGTCTTTTTGTGTGGAGGGAAAGGGGCACTCGAAATAACTCCACATTTGTTCGTAAAAGATCACCTTACACACAAGGTGGGTTGATGGTATGAGCTGGAATCAGCATAGGTGGACGTACGAACCTGCATATCATTTGGAATGACACTTTAACGGCCTAAATGTATACAGACGAAATACTGAGACCCCATGTCATACCTTACGCTTCACCCATGGTGATTCCTTTATTTTCATGCATGATAATGCCTGACAGGATACAGTTCGTCTGTTGGAGAACATGGTTGAAACTGAAACAATACAGCGTATGGAATTGCCAGCATGCTTTCCTGACCTGAATCAGATCGAGCATGTTCGGGACACACCCGGACGACGCATTGCAGTAAGACGAAGGCTTTCTTTTATTGTCTGGGACAAGGCGATTGCAATTCTTAATTAGTGGAACAGTATTCTTCAAAGTTTCATGGATAACCTCATCACATCCATGGATAACAGGTGTGCAGTAATCTTAGCTGTTAGAGGGGACCACACGCCGTATTAAACAACTTGCATCATTACTAAACAATAATTTTTTTTTGTAATTTACATGTAACCAAATTGTTGCCCTAAACCATCTTTTCACCCTTTCAAAGAATTAAAGCTCCCTTACAATTTTTTTGCGTCTTATTTTGTGTATTGTGCATTGATACACGTGTACTCTCCATTTTATACCCATGCATGGCTGTCTCGCATGGTTCTCTTCTTTTACTTGCTTGCTCCCCTAATTTTTTTGAGCAGTGTATGTAGTTTTCTGAGCTTTCTAAAGATAAAGAATGCTTTTCGGAATCATGGATAACTCGAAAGTGATTGTTGTATGTTTCTCTTCGTAATTATATTATATTTCCTTCGATAAAAAAAAAAAAAAAAAAAAAAAAAAAAAAACATTTGTCTTTTTTACAGTGTGTAAGGAGCTGTTGGAACCAGAAGAAAACAGATAATAAACTAAGAGAGTCGTAGAACTTAGAGGTCTCTTTACGAAATCTACAAGAAATAATTTGACATAAATCCATTACCCCCTACTCCTAACTGTCAAATCTGAGATATTTCACTCACTGAGCTGGAGTTTTCACTGTAATGTAAGTATTATTTAAATCAAATAATTCTTCAGACTTAACACTTTTTTAAAACCTTAAGTAATGGTTAATAACTTTCAACGTTTATATACCCAATTAAGTTTTTTGTCTCACGTTGGAATAATCTTTTTAGGCGTGATTAAAAAAAATACACAGAAAAAAAAAGCAATGCATTTTTGTACTTTTGCCGGACAGTCAGAGGGTTAAAAAAAAAACCTCTGTTCAATAAAGTTTCACAAAGTTTTTTATAAGTTCACATTACGTTTAACGAAGTATTTTACACAAAAGAGAAGAATGAAAAGTAAATGCATTTTTATAACATTTTAGGAACAATTATTAGGGAATAAGACAGAAAAAAATGACAAGCATGTATATATAGAGCATGTACAAGTCTGAGTATTGTGTACTAAAGTGTTTTGAAATTAGTCCGCAAGTTTTTTTTTCTAAAAAGATTTAGGAGTACTCTCCGTGTCACTCAAGAATTGTCATTTTAGGAATCTGCAATCCGAGCAATTACAGCCGAGTGTAGCTATAGGCTTATTTGTATTTGTCTGCATTAAAACACGGAGTAAAGAGGATCCACTTCTGTCTGCGGTAAACGATCCCAGATTATGAAATCAGTCTCAACGGCATGTACATCTGTTCAATGCCCCCAAAACGTTTCCTTCATTATAAAACAAACAAAGATCATTTTGTATTTTAAAGTAAACATCTTATTGTCAGCAAACTATACGTAAAACTTAGCAAATTTTGAAAATATCCATAGAACACTTTAAACTCGTTTAACGAGACGTGCAAATTTTTTTTTTTCGCTCTCTTAGATTCAGAAAGAGATACACCTATTCTTGCGTACCTCCAGGAAAAACGCACAGAAATTAGACTGTGCGTTTTGAAATTTATTATTGTATTTTTATCCAAGTTAAATTATTTTTTGTTAACAATAGTCGAGCAAATATTTATATAATTGCTGTATTCAACACAACAAAACACAATTAAATATTCTATACAAATGCATTATGAAATAGTATTAAACCTTCACGCGTTTGGATATTATGTCGTTATAACATTACATACATATTGAATATAAAATCGAATTGTATCATATTAGCAATTTTATATTTTTTAAAAAAAAGAATAAAAATGTTATTTTCTTTTCAACTTTCCAAATTAAATGCAAAATAATTTATAGCAATGCATATAAAGTAGGGCGCAGATAATCCGAACTCCAAATAACCAAACTCCAATTAACTGATCGTTCAACTAACCGAACGTTCAATTATCCAAACATCTATATCAATTCCATCTCTCTCCCAATCTCTCTCGCTCTCAATCACTCTCTCTCTTTCTCTTAATCTCTCTCTCTCAACAGATAAATTATTTTTAGGTAGATTTCGTAAGAAATACTACCTATTACATTCTCACCTAAGTTGGAAATTTTGTAAAATTTTTGCAGATCTACGCCGATCATGACTCCCAGAACCCAAAACCACCCCCAGTTCAAAACTCTATCTATCTATCTATCTATCTATTTATCTATCTATCTATGTCACTTTTTTCTGACCACGATAACTGGAAAAATTCTGCATAAATCTCTTCCAAACTGATACATAAAATCAAGAGTCATAAAATCTCGGTCAAGTTCGTTAATGGGCAAAATCGAACCAAGGGGGGGGGGGGAATGGGGGGGGCTTTTTGTGAAAACAGAAAAACCCTTATAATTTCTTTATTATTATACGTATCGAATCCGTTTAAAGTTATTATTACTTCTAGGAAAAGGGCCGAAAATTTATGTATGACAGATTTTTGATATAATTAAAAATGGCCCCAAGGGAGGGGAAAGGGGGGTTTTAGAAGAAAAAAAATCATAGCTTCGTGAATTCACAAGATATCAAATCCGCGTAAATTTATTATTAATCCTCTTAGTATTATCTAAAACTTTTATATTGACAAGTTTTTTATCGGACCAACCGTTATAGCAAAAAAAAAAAAAAAATTAAAAACAAAAAAAATCCCTGCCGGCTCCGCCTGCAAACAAGTTATTTTTCGAAGTAAGCGGTTCCAACTCCCGCATATTTTCGAAACTGATACATAAAATCAAGGGGCATAAAATCTCGGTCAAGTTCGTTAATGGGCAAAATCGAACCAAGGAGGGGGGGATGGGGGGGCTTTTTGTGAAAACAGAAAAAAACCAATAATTTCTTAATTATGATACGTATTGAATCCGTTTAAAGTTATTATTACTTCTAGGAACAGGGCCAAAAACTTATGTATGGCAGATTTTTGATATAATTAAAAATTGCCTTAAGGGGGGAGGGAAGGGGGTTTTAGAAGAAAAAAATTCATGATTTCGTCAATTCCCAAGATTTCAAATCCGCTTAAATTTATTATTAATCCTCTTAATATTATCTAAAACTTTTATATTGACAAGTTTCTTATAGGACCAACCGTTATAGCCAAAAAAAAATTAAAAACAAAAAAATCCCTGCCGGCTCCGCCTGCAAACAAGTTATTTTTCGAAATAGGCGGTTCCAACTCCCGCATCTTTTCGAAACTGATACATAAAATCAAGGGGCATAAAATCTCGGTCAAGTTCGTTAATGGGCAAAATCGAACCAGGGGGGGGGGAATGGGGGGGACTTCTTGCGAAAACAGAAAACCCCCCATAATTTCTTAATTATGATACATATGGAATCCGTTTGAAGTTATTATTACTTCTAGGAGAAGGGCCGAAAATTTATGTATGACAGATTTTTGATATAATTAAAAATTGTCTTAAGGGGGGGGGGAAGGGGGGTTTTAGAAGAAAAAAATTCATAACTTCGTCAATTCCCAAGATTTCAAATCCGCTTAAATTTATTATAGATCTTCTTAATATTATCTAAAGCTTTTATATTGACATGTTTTTTATAGGACCAACTCTTATAGCAAAAAAAAAAAAAAAAAAAAAAAAAAAAAAAAAAAAAAAAGTCCTTGCTGGCTCCGCCTGCAAACAAGTTTGGTTTCGAAGTATGCGGTTTCAACTGCAGCATCATCGCAAAAATGTCATTTCTTCCGCAATTCCCGACAAACAGGTGCCCCACGGTCTGCGTCTTCGAAATCTACCTGTGCCTGTAGGACGAGCCGTCAGGGATTTTTTTTATTATTAAATGACAAAATATAAATAAGGAAATAAAACATAAAAAATAACTATACAACCGAAATAATATATATATAAAATCAGAATGTTGCGTATGCGGCGTATTCGATGCATTAAACTGTTAATCCAATATAAGTATTGCAGGGAGAAGAAAAATGCAAATTCCCATACATGCTATAAAATGGGCTTAATACACTCCGCAATCTTATTCCTTCAAAAAGCAAGAACTTCATCCAGATAAACAGCTTTTTTCTCTTCAATTGCCCATAATTAGACGAAATTCAATACAAATGCTATTTTCTCATTTTCCAATGAAAGGGTTGGTAAACTAAACACGAAAGGTGTACCTTTTAGTCGGAGCAATCATTCCAAACGACCCTCTTTTGTAATCTGTCATTGGTTACCAGAAAGAGAAAATTGGCTTCATAAATATTATGGCCTATAGTGACGATAAAAAAAAGAGTAATTGGAAATACTGCTTTGACAAGGAACATCAAAATTATTAAAAAAAAATTCGTATGATAGAAAAGCAGATTTTTTCTTATCTTATGAGGTGTTTATAACTTCGAAAATACTGACAGTGTAATCAGTTGGAATTACTATAGCAACTTCAATATTTGACAGCAGTGGTGCAGTCACCACTTTCCGTTAATGTTATAGACAGTGCGCTTTTATTTGGGTTTTTCATCTGTTCAGTTATCCAAACTTTTGCATATCCGAATTAGGCCCGGTCCCGACAGGTTCGGATAATCGGCACTCTACTATATTTATCAAAAGAGCATTTTCTAATAAATTCCTTCATCAATGTTGTTTGAAAAAGAAGTAATAATATGAAAGTAGAAGATATATATACCAGTTTATTCGAATATAGACTAAAAATTAGAAAGGAAACGAAATAAGATTCTTCCACTTTTATTCAGTCTGATATATATCCAAAAACAGATATAAGTTGCAAATATGACACATTTAATGCATGTTTTCGGAAACTGAATTTAAGGACCTGGTCTAGGAAACACATTTGAAATTAAACTTATCGAAAGCATGCAATTTTAGGGATATATGTTCGGATTTATGAGAATAATCTTATTAAAGGATGTTATTTCTACGAAAATCTTGAATTTTTGACATGATATTTTGAAATATATATACATAATATTTGAAATTATGCTTTTGAACTGTTGGTTTGAAATGAAAATGGTATTACCTTTTCAATACAACAACTAAGGAATTATTTTATTTAAAGCTAAATTTTGAATCTGACTTGCAAAGTTTTGTATTTGGAATATGGAAATCAATAAAATAATTTCAGAAACGGTTGTTTTCTGAGAAATAGATAACGTGCAAAAAACAACTTAAAGAAAAGAACAAATAAGAAGAGTAATTTAAGCAGACACATAGGGTATCTATCATAAAGTAATCGGTTCTTCAGTGAAAAATGAAAAAAAAAATGTGCTTGAAAAATGGCAAATATAGTCTCATTTTTTAACATTTTCCCCGTTTGACAACACGAATTTTTCTCGCAGAATTACAAGACCATTTTCTTTTCTATGCGCGTGATATTTTGAGATATTTTTATTCAAGTGCCAAAAAAGAAGAAAAATAGAACAAATGTTTTTATTTTTCTTATAAATATAATGTATCTCTAATTTATTTTTAGTGTTACATAATGACATTTAAGTTGTTAATCTCATGCCTCGTAAATAGCTGTAAAGTACCAACTTTGGAAAAAGTATTTAAAGAATGCATAAGTTTTGAATGGGAAAAAAAAAAGAAAAAAAACATTTATCTAATTCTTGGAAACATGAAGAAAAGTATCATAATTTTTTTCCATGTGCGCCTGAAAAGTTTCCATAGTTATGTAAGAATGTAGCAAGTATCCGAAAGTAGCTGTAATAAGATAGAAGAAGCTTTTATGAATCGTTGTAGTCAACCTAGGTTCATATTGAAACTTTGCTTCAAAGTACATTGTACTTAAGAAAGCAATATAACAAATCAGTAACTATATTAAAACTGTAATTAAAAAAGATTAATGTTTGCATTAAGGGTGTATTCAAATCCAAACTGCTTATTTTGAGACATATTCGTAAATTCATTTTTGCTCTAAAATGCATCCAATTGGTAGGTTCTCTTATTCAGAAACTTTATAATGTCTGTATTGTCTCGATTTTTTTATATAATATATTTCAAAAAATGCTGTCAAAGTGGACATTTTGAACCGAATTTCCCGAAGCGATAGCGCTGGAAACAAAAAAAAAATGATCGTACTGTGAAAATAATTGTCTGTAAATCAATTTATAATTAATTGAACGAAAAATAAAAACATGGGGCCCTTATATATCACGCTTTATAAATCACGCCGCCAAGTTTCCTGTTGTTACTTTTAAAAATGAGTCTGAAAATGTGTCTCAAAATTTTGAGTTGTTGAGCGTGGAAAAATATTTTTTTTGAATACCGCCTTAATTGATTAATTTGTCTACATAAAGATTTTATAGAACCAGAAAAAGTTATTATTTTTATTTGGATGAATTTATTTTTTCAGTTCTTTCAGAACTTCCCCCTCTTTCTTCGAAATTCAAATAAAATTGTTTATCTTAATTTTTTGTATTATGTTTATTTTTAATTATGGTAAAAAGTAATTTGCAGCTAAACTGCGTTCGAGTTTTTTAATTACATATTTTTTTTTGTGCGTATACAAATTCTTTTGATTTTTAAAATTCATTAAATTCCTCTTTAGAAAATTAAAAATATTCATGCAGAATGATAAATTAGCTAGATGAAAGAAAATCTATTTTATAGAAAGAAATGAAGAAACTTTTAGAATTTTCTGTAAATTTAATTCTGAAAATTCACGAAAGTTGTAGAAATCAAAATTGTAAATCAGAGTAGTAAAGGAAAGAAATAACATATAATGCTTAAAAAATAATAATAAGAGAATTGATGAATTAGAATTTAGGAAAGCGAATAAAGAAAGATATTTATGCTTAGTTAATTTTTTCTAAAATTTATGAAAATAACAGAATTGATGAATTCGTTGGCTTAAAAACGTAGATTAACTTATGGAAAAATATTTATGCGTAATAAATGTTTTCTTGTCCGAAAATAAATAAAAAAATAATGCCGTAATTATAAATGTATAGACAGATTTTTTGCAATTGAAATTTAAAAGATCAAAAGACTGAAACCAATTATACTATTTCTTCAACTGATGAATTAGCAGGCTTAGGAAGTTGGGTTAAGTTATGAAAAAAAGTATTGATACGTAATTAGATTTTTCTTAAAAATTATTATAACAGAAATGTTGAACCAGTCTTAAAAAGATGGGTTAAATTAGAAAAAAAGAATATATTTATGCGCAGTAAAATTTTACTTGTTTGGAAATGAAACAGTATGTCATAATTATCGATGTACGGGCAGATTTTTACAATATAAGTTTTAAAAATAAAAATGCAAATTAATCACATTTTCCATTCATTTGAAGAAATAGATGGTTAGTAGAAGGTGCAGGTGAGCACTTTATATTCATTGCTGATTACCACTCTTTATAAATTAGTTATTATTTGCAGACGGCTGAAATTTTATTTTCATTTGTTATTTTTCTTATAACATAATTGATAAGGGAAAATTAATTTCTGACTAAAAATAAATTAGTTTTGTAACTATTTTCTTATACATTTTTTTTTTCGTTTTAGAGTTATTTTTCTCAGTATAATTTTTTTTTCCATTGTTCAAACAAAATAACATATTTAGAAAAATGTGTTTATTTTATTACCAAGTGTCCTCGAAAATAAGACCGGGTCTTATGTTAATTTTTATTCCAACAAATTTTATTTTTGGGGAGTCCTTGTTTTTTTTTTTTACATGCACAACAATTTGCATTTATTAATTTATAATAATTCACAAATATATACACTTAATTTATATGCCATATATATGCGCAATTAATTAATTCATATGTTTCTTTAATTGCGTCACATTGACGTCATTTTCACAGACTTTCAATTCTAAACCGCAAAAAAGAATTGTTGATTTTGCAGTATAATACTTGGCACCCCAGCTGATCACTACCACGGCAGTAATACACTACTAGCAGTAATACACTACCGCGCATGCGCGCTAGTGTATTACTGCTTATTCTACTGTTTATTACTGTTAATTTTACGGTATAATACTAGCGGGTGGGATGCCAGTATTATACTCTAAAATCAACAATTATTTTTCTGCAGTGTACCAGCTTTAAAATTCCAGAATTCAGTGAAAATTGCGTCATTTTCAGTTAGGTCCTCGTTTTCGGGAAAGGTCTTACATTACGAGTATCCAGGAAATCATGATAGGTCTTACTTTTGCTGAAGCACGGTATATTTCAGAGGAAGTATTTTAATTTTTTATTAATAAAAGTGAAAAACAATTGAAAGAGAAAATATCATTTATTTTCGATTGAACAGTATTTAAAGACGTAAAAACATTCAGCGTAATAGTTCGAGAGAGACGATAAAAAACGAAATAGATTGCATATTAAATTGTTTATGTCCAGTTTTAATGAGTATAATATTCTAACATAGTTAAACTGGAGATTTAACATTAGTTTGGTTTATAAAAGAAGTAATTTTCTTGTATAATATACTTTAATAAGAAAATAAATTTAAAAAAGAGGAAAATCTTCTAATAACCAACATCACAAAATTTTACAGTTATTATTAAATATAAACTTACATGTTTAATAAATAAATTACAAAATTTAATCAATGAAACAGACTTTACCTAAAACCGATGCATCATAAAAGCCTATTTTCTTTTTGGTTTGAATGATGAAATTTTGTTTTCTAATTGCATCTAATTATTCACTCATGCGAAAATACTCGCTCGCTAATGTTAATCCTATGAGAGAGTTCTTTTAAAATATTTCGTTTGCATTTCGATATTTGTAAATACTTTTTTCTTTTATTACATTGGGTAGCTGAGCTCGGTTACAAAAGTGGATAATAATAATAATAATAATAATAATAATAATAATAATTATTATTATTATTATAAAACCCTGCAAACAAAATCGAAAAAGTTAAAAGTAGATTTGGTAGAGATCACCTCAGCTATCTAATGCAAAGAATAATAATAATAATAAAAAAAAAAGCATTTAAAAATATTGAAATGCAATCGAGATAATTCAAAAGAACTCTCCCATAGGATAAACATTAGAGAACGGTGGTTTTCGCGTGAGTTAAGTAGCTGCTTAATGGGACTCAGTACCCTTTGAAATATTTTTTTTTAAAATTATTATTTGAGTTTTTTATAATAATTTTTGACAGATTATTAAATGGTTTTATGAAGGAAAAATTATTAATTAAAAATAATTAAGTTTCAATGATTAAATTTTGCTTTCTAATTGCATTAAGGGGACTCGGTATACTTTTAACTTTTTTAAAATTATTATTTTAGTATTTTACTACATCTTTTTGACATATTGTTAAATTGTTTTATGAAGGGAAAATTATTAATTAAGAAAAAATTAAGTTTCATTGATTAAATTTTGCTTTCTTACTGCATTAAGGGGACTCGGTATACTTTTAACTTTTTATTATTATTATTATTTTAGTATTTTACTATATTTTTTGACATATTATTAAATGGTTTTATGAAGGAAAAATTATTAATTAAGAAAAAATTAATTTTCATTGATTAAATTTTGCTTTCTAATTGCATTAAGGGGACTCGGTATACCTTGAACTTTTTTTTTCAATTATTATTTTAGTATTTTACTATATCTTTTTGACATATTATTAAATGGTTTTATGAAGGGAAAATTATTAATTAAGAAAAAATTAAGTTTCAATGATTAAATTTTGCTTTCTAATTGCATTAAGGGGACTCGGTATACTTTTAACTTTTTTTTTTAAAAATTATTATTTAAGTATTTTACTACATCTTTTTGACATATTATTAAATTGTTTTATGAAGGGAAAATTATTAATTAAGAAAAAATTAAGTTTCATTGATTAAATTTTGCTTTCTTACTGCATTAAGGGGACTCGGTTTACTTTTAACTTTTTATTATTATTATTATTTTAGTATTTTACTATATTTTTTGACATATTATTAAATGGTTTTATGAAGGAAAAATTATTAATTAAGGAAAAATTAATTTTCATTGATTAAATTTTGCTTTCTAATTGCATTAAGGGGACTCGGTATGCTTTGAATTTTTTTTTAAATTATTATTTTAGTATTTTACTATATCTTTTTGACATATTATTAAATGGTTTTATGAAGGAAAAATTATTAATTAAGAAAAAATTAAGTTTGATTGATTAAATTTTGCTTCCTAATTGCATTAAAGGGGACTCGGTACTCTTTGAACTTTTTTTTTAATTATTTGAATGTTTTATAATATCTTTTGACATATTATTAAAGGGTTTTATGAAAAAAAAAATCATTTAATTAAAAAAAATCAAGTTTCAATGATTAAATTTTGCTTTCTAATTGCATTAAGGGGACTCGGTATACTTTGATTTTTTTAAATTATTATTTTAGTATTCTACTATATCTTTTTGACATATTATTAAATGGTTTTATGAAGGAAAAATTATTAATTAAGAAAAAATTAAGTTTGATTGATTAAATTTTGCTTCCTAATTGCATTAAAGGGGACTCGGTACTCTTTGAACTTTTTTTTTAATTATTTGAATGTTTTATAATATCTTTTGACATATTATTAAAGGGTTTTATGAAAAAAAAAATCATTTAATTAAAAAAAATCAAGTTTAATTGATTAAATTTTGCTTTCTAATTGCATTAATGGGGCTCGGTACGCTTTGAACTTTTTTCATTATTATTATTTTAGTATTTTACTATATTTTTTTGACATATTATTAAATGGTTTTATGAAGGGAAAATTATTAATTAAGAAAAAATTAAGTTTCATTGATTAAATTTTGCTTTCTAACTGCATTAAGGGGACTCGGTATATTTTGAACTTTTTTTTATTATTATTATTTTAGTATTTTACTATATTTTTTGACATATTATTAAATGCTTTTATAAAGGGAAAATTATTAATTAAGAAAAAATTAAGTTTCATTGATTAAATTTTGCTTTCTAATTGCATTAAGGGGACTCGGTACTCTTTGAATTTTTTTCATTATTATTTGAATGTTTTATAATATCTTTTGACACATTATTAAAGGGTTTTATGAAAAAAAATCATTTAATAAAAAAAATTAAGTTTCACTTAAGTTTCATTTTATTTTCTAATTGCATTAATGGGACTCGCGGTACGCTTTGAACTATTTATTTTTATTTGAGTATTTTATAATATCCTTTTGATGTATTATTAATTGCTTTTATAAAAAAAAGTATTTAATTAAGAAAAAATCAAGTTTCATTCATTAAACTTTGCTTTCTAATTTCGTTATCACATTACCGACGGTATGTTTTTGTGAAATCTGTGTTTTAAAACAGTAGAAGCTCCCCCTTCTTCTTCTGAAAGTCTTTCGTAAATTGGTTTGATAGATAGTTTTCTCAAGTTTATGCATCAGTAAATATCTTTCAATGTATGGATTTAATATAATATGTCTTACAAATTAAAAAAGTAGGGAGAACATGATATAAATCCAACTATGATTTTTTGAATAAAAACGAGATTTCTCATTTCCCGTCGGTAATGTGTTGTGGGCTCGATACCCTTTGAACTTTAAAAAAATTATTGTTTAAGTATTTTATGAAATCTTTATGATATATTATTAAATGGTTTTATGAAGGACAAATTATTTAATTAATCCATTTTCGGCTAAAGGTGCGTAAGCGCACCATTTCAATAAATATTTTTTTATTAACACTGTGACGTATATTTTTCGCTAATTTTATTTTTCTGCTATTTTTAAGGGTTCTGGAGACATCTATAAAATATTAGTAATTCAATTGAAGTAATCACTTTCTGTTGAGAAATTTTCAAAATACGCTGGTGTTTTACTTGAAACGGTTATTGACAAATTCGACTTTTTGAAAATGTATAATTATTCCACTTGAGATTAATCATATGTTTTTATAATGGAGTATAGTTGCAAGTTCTGTAAATAAAATAAAAATAAAACAAATGCCATAAGAAAACTTAAATTTTTTTATTTAAATTTAATAATAAATTAATAATAGTAAATTAATAATGGTAACGTCAAATTAAATAAAATATTATTTTTCATGCACAAAACTTTTTTGATGTCTTAATGAATGTAATTTAAGCAAATTTCTATGCAAACAATACCACATTTTATAAAATTTCTATGCTTGGCCGAAAATGGGTCAAGAAAAAATTAATTTTCTTTGATTAAATTTTGCTTTCTAATTGCATTAAGAGGACTACTTTCCCTTTTGGACTTAATTTTTTTTTTTTAACTTACTATTAAATGGTTTTATGAAAGAATGCTGAAAGGATAAAATGTTGAAAAAGTATTTAATTAAGAAAAATTGCAATATATTGTGATACAAATTTAAAAATCGAATTAAAAAATTTTTAAGGAAATTTTAAAATGACACTTCATTTACAATTTTGAAATCTTTGAATTTTTTCCCAATATTTTTCTTACAAGTGTGTACCATAACTTTAAAGCCCGGATTTCTAAAAAGTTAATTATTTTATGGGGTGGGAAGGGGGCATGTCAAGACGAGTAAAAAAAAAACAGTAAAAATGACTAGGTATTTAACATTTTTATTTTTAAAGAATATGATAATAGTAATATAACTATGTATTCATATTACTAAAAATCCGATTCCTTATTCTATGAAATGCACCTTAAGAATCGCCCATAAAAACAGCGAGTCATTTGAAAAGCGTAATGTTGAAATTTTAACATTTTGATCCTTTTGAAGAAATACAAGCAGATAAAAATAAATTTAGAGAGTGAAACTTTGATGCGTTTAAATGAAAAAGGATGAATTAAAAAACCCTTCTTACATATTTTAAATAAGATCTTTACATCATAATATACTATGGGTGTCTAAATGAATGTTTAGAAAAAAGCTGAAAGTTTTATATTTTATATTTTTTACTTCTTTTTACTTCTTTTTACTCATTTGATATTTTATACTTTAAAATAAAGAGTATAAGATCTATTTAATTTATTACACGATAAAGTAGAATTATTATATCAAGTATAAAAATATAAAACCGTCACATTTGTGAATTATTTCAAGACTGATAGAGATATACAATTTTTCAGCTCCCCGTCTCCTCTATTTATTTTTATTTTTTATGTGTCAATAATAATAATAATAATAATAATATAAGCAAATGTACACTGTTACAATGTGTTTTTCACAGTTAAAACTTTATAGATCAATGTAATATGCAAGCAAAAATATTATTATAGTTTCAACCTTGTATTAATGAACCCTCTAAGCAGCCAACGATAAAACAGTATAACGTAGGATTTTTATTTTACGATTATTTGTAATTTTTTGTACATATTATATATATAATAACATTTACGATAATTATCATATCTTTTCTTAAAAATGTCAACAACAGATGAAAGAATTTGTGTTTTAAAAATGTTTAGTATCAATCAGATTATTAAGATAATTCTTTCCAAATCGCAAGATCGTCATCTAGTTGATAAAATGAATGATTTTATTAAAAAAAAAAAAAAAAAAAAGATTAGATCATTTATCCTTCTTTTCTGAAATAGCAATTTATAGATTCGAAAGTAAATCTTTCGATTTTTTCCCCTGATTTAAGAAAATCGTGACTAAAATTCCATAGGTGAAACGTTTTCTCTCAATTTGGCGCCGAAGCTTGTATTTTCCTAACTTTCCTGTAACCCTTGAATTGGGCCGACGGGATCTTTTCTCAACAAACAATTCGGGTAGCATCAAAGAGAGAGGCCTCTTTGCAAACAATTCGCAGCAGATAGTATTTCTATAACGGTTTATAATGCTTCCGATTACATTCTAATTTCGAACTGACACCTGTTGATAATAAAAAGTAAAAGTAGTTGAATTACTTTTATGTCTAAAAGTAAAAGTAATTTTATTCGAATATAATTGAAGATTAAAATTTTCACAGGATTTGTTCTTAGATAGTTGCACAGTTATGTCAACAAATAAAACGTGGATTAGCTTATGAGAAGTAAGTAAGTAAAAAATAAGAGATGAAGTGTGATTAATTTTAAAGTACCTTTCAAAATAGATATATAAAAAGATAAAATTGTCAGGCAGAACATAATATTTAAAAAAACATAATAAACAGAAATTTTAATTATGAAAACTTTCTTGGTATTCATAAATAGTTAATGTCTATGTACAGATTTTTTTAAGGATAAAAAAAAATCTTATTTTTAAATCAATTTTTGTGAGAAATAATAATGTTACGAAACTGTTTATTTGTATATATATCCGTATAGAATTTAAATGCTGTTTTTAATTGCAAATAATGATTGCGAGATATTTTAACGTGCTTTATAGCTTACTATATTTTTTCAAAGAATTCTGACTGAAATTAATAAATGAGATAAATTAGTATACATATTGAAGTAGATAATTATACTTTTATCTGATGTTTGATGAACAAATGACAAGAATTAAAAAAAATAATAAATTGGATAACATGGAGTTGCAGACACTAGTTGAATTCAAAAGTATATAAAATACGTAACAAAATTAAATCAACACCTTAACAATGCATATATTATTTGAATTTGACAGCATGTACAATAACTTTGAATAAGAAAGCATAAGTATCACAATATATTGTAGTTACATTTTTATTTTAACATGTCGGATAAGGTTCACTTTGGCAGTCTTAAATTACTGGAATGCATATAAAGATATGTTCAATAATTTGTCAGAGTTTATATGCAATAAGACATTTGCTTTTAACAATGACTTGGTGAAGATTTAGAAGTTATTTATTCAATTGTCAAACTAATATATTATCTGTTCACAATGAACTAAAATTTCTTAATATATTTTATTTCAGAAATAAGGGATACAAAATCAAACTTTGGATGCATTTTTTATGACTTAATTCGAAAAATATTTAAAGTAATGATTACAATATGAAAAGATTGAACTGTAAAATGTTATACTTCTATTTGATTCGTATCAAACAAACCCATATATTTTTTAAACAGATAATAAATAGCATATGGTGCGATTTTCATCATCAAAACCTATTATGATTCCAAGATGCATCATGCGATTTGTTAAGAAAATGAATGATGAGAATTTTTCTCGATTATACTCAACGATCATTTGAATGGTATAAGAAGAAAAATTAATGCGAAGAAACCATTAAGCTTATCAAACTGACAATGGAAATAATAAATCTACTGTGTACAAAGATGTACTATTTTATAAATGTAGAAGTTTCCTGAAGTACTTTTATTAAAATGTGCTAAATATAAATTTTTAAATTTGAATTTGAAAATTTGATTTTAAATGTTTAAAACTTTTTGAGATTAATATCAACTGGTAAAATTTAAGAAGTTCATGAAACCGTCATCATATTATAAGAAAATAAAAGATAAAAATCAACTAATATAAATTTAGCCAACATAATTAAACAAAAATCTTTAAATTTCTCCATTTATTCGTAATTATTTATTTTCGGTGATGCAAAGTACAAGAATAAAAATGAAGAGAATTTTAAATCTGCATGTCCCGAATTATAATTAATTTTTGTTTTCCATTCTGATATCTGAAACGTAGATTAAAGAGTGACGGCAGTATTTATAAAAGATGACTTATAATTATATATATATTTTGCTTTATACTTCTGTTATGATTAATGCAGTGAAAAGCTTAATATATCCCTTTGGTAGTAGACCTACTGGCACCATTCTGCCACCACTATTACAGAAAGAGCAGCCACTTACTGTTTCTGTACTCATCAAGACAAGCCAAATGACAAATGTCAGTGTTGACGAAAATTTTACACTGTGTTTCAATTTCTCCAATAAAATGGAAGCAAAAATGTTTCGCGAACTAAAGAACGACGAGAAAACTATTTCTGTGGAAATGAAAAAAATGTTATTGATAAACGTCAAAAATACATATTGGATTGAGAGTGAAAATATAACGTGCATGGTGATAGAAAATGCTTCTTTAATCAAAATGGAACATGCACCTACTCTGACCACGAATGACATAATACGCGTTGTCACTTTATCTGCCATTAGTTTGGCTTCACTTGTGGGAAATATAGCTGTCTTGACAACAATTGCCATCAACAAGAGACGAAGACAGTCCACCATATATCTTCTTATAAGCATGTTGTCTATTGCAGACTTATTAGTGACAACATTTTGTGTTATTGCGGATGCCATATGGGCTTACACAGTGGAATGGAAAGCCGACAACATGACTTGTAAGCTTGTCAAGTTTTTTCAGATGTTTTCGCTATATTTTTCGACATTCTTATTAGTTGTGATTGGATATGATAGATTTTATGCCATCAGGTTTCCTATGAGAAGATCTGACTCTAGGAGAGTGATTCGGAGGTTGTTGTTTACAATAATTTTGCTTAGCACAATATTCAGCTTGCCCCAGGTAAATTTAGTTTTCTTACATTATTTTCATTTATGTCCTAAAACTTATAATTGAAAATATTTTACCTGCTTACTTTTAAATAAAATTTCTTTATAATGTACCAAGTGGAATTAAAAAAATTCTAACATTTAAAATGAATGTAAGTAAGATATAACTTATATTCATTTTTGAGTATAAGTTATGTCTTTTATAAGTAATTATCCATCTATTATTATTATTATTATTTTTTTTTTAATTAACATTTTCAGATGAAATCAAAGCATTTTTAAAAGTTTAATTTTAAATTACTTTCTCATTTTTAGCTTAAGTTCGAAGTTTCAGCATTTAATTTATTTAAGTACTTATATTTCAATTGTATTACTTCCAGAAAAAAATATATATTAAATACTGTCAGCCCTGGTACTAATTTGATTCGGTTGGAAAGCATGTTTCAAGCATATTAAGTACTCATGCAATACATGCATAAAATGTATTTACGCTGTGGTAAATCCTGGAAAATAAATTACAGGAATAATGTTAAGAGATAAAAAGAAAAATATCGTTGGTTTTATCTTATAATATATAATATATAATATATATATATAAAGAAAAGAAAAACAGCATTATTTCTTTAAGAAAAAGAAATAAAAGAAGCACTATTTCCTTTTCTAGAATACTTTTTATTGTTTTAATCTTGTTTATACTGCAACTGCATATTTCCATATACATTAATACTTGAAAAAAAAAAAATCTGTGTTCTATGACAATTCTAATCGTATTTAGACTGGCGAATTTTTTAACAAAAATGTTATAAATTTGGACGTTGTGGTTGGGGCAATATGAACGAATAACACTGGTTTTTATAAATAATAGCAATAAGCTATTTTCGCTTTTTTTTTCATTAAAAAAAATCTATCTTATTAGTTAATATATTTTAGGTACTTAATGTTTCAACTGTATTACTTTCCGGGAAAAATATACAAATTAAATACAGCAATTAATTCTATCAATTTGATTCGTTTCGAGTGCACATTTCAAATATATTTAAATACTCATACAATGCAAGAAAAAAAAATGTATTTACGCTAAGGAGTAAAACTTGTAAAATAAATTACACAAATAATGTTAAGCTAAACAGTATCACGTGTTTGGTTTCAAGATATGAAATAAAAGTAAAGAGAAGGAGCATTATTTACTTTTCTAGAATGCTTTATATTGCTCTAATCTTGTCTAGTTTTGAGACAATATACATTTAAAATGAGGAACATTTAAAAAAAAAATTCCTCTGCTCTATCACAATTCTATTTTTATTTGGACTGATAATTTACAAAAAGAAGAAGATAAATAAATAAATAAAAATAAAAAAAAGGAGCGGAATGTAAAGTCTCGATCAAGGGGCTGAGGCAATATCAATGAATATAACTATAGTTTTAAGGAATTATACTGATAAAATGTTTTTAATTTAAGTTAAATTTTACAAAATGATAAACGTGATTATTTAAGTATAGCTTTTCTTAAAATTTCTAAATAAGTAAATAAATAATAAAAATCGTTTAAATAAATCTTTATTTTCCCATGTTTTAGAAAAATTACAAGTGAAAACTTTTATTGGTAAACAATTAATTTCATTCTAAAATTAAGAACATTTATTTTGTAAGAGTAAACGCACATTTTCATACGTTCTAAATGTTTTTTTCTTTACTGATAATGGTAATAATGATTATTAATCAATATAAAATCAATATTCTCCTCTCTTTATTGACATAATACTGAAAATTGTTACAATGTAATTAAAAAACGTATTACTAAAATTAAACTTCTCACAGCAGTTCGCAATGAGGTCAGAAATATAATAATAAATGTGTATTGAATTTGTTTCAAGATGTTTAAGAATCTGCTTTTTATACAATTTACGACAATTTTAAGAGTAAATTTAGAATTAATTAAATAAGCAAAATAAAACTAATATTCCATCCGATACAAATTTTGAACATCTTTTTAACACTCGATTAAAAAAAAAATATTTTGTATCTAACAATATTAAGAAACACCAGGAAAAATATTAATAAAGTCATTTAGAGTAAGTTTTACAATTAGTACCGTTATCCTTACTTAAAAATGAATAACTGGACATTTTAGGAAATAATGTATAAATATAAAATGGTGGATTTCTTTCTATCCCATAAACGCAACACTTTATTGTTAATATACATAGGAATAAATTGAATTTTACAATCAGTGGCGCCCACTTATATAGGCCTGTGGGGCCCGATCCCACTCAATAATTTTCTATACCGACGTACCCAATTTCCGTTGTTCTATTTCATTATTTATTTCACTTTTTAATGCATTTACTTATTTTTTACCCTGAAATAAAATTAATTTTTTTACCATTTACTAGTGGCCCCACCAGTAGTCGAGAGGTTCTGCTCTCAAAGCTGGTATCCGAGAGGTGCTGGGTTCGAACTCAATCGCACCCATAGGCCTAATCATTCAAACTTTTCGGGGTTTTCTTCGAACCTTGCATATCCTTGCGTAAATACGGGTTAGGTTCCCTTAGAAAGACCAACAGAGGGCACTCCTCCTTGGTCCTATATCCCTCGTGCAGATAATCGGACGCCATAATTACACCATTACATCACTATTTATTAGTGAGTATAAATCAATGATCATCTGTTTTAATGCTCTGATTTACACCCGTAAATCACTTAAATGACATTAATGTTTCACTTTTTACGCTTTTGATTTGTAATAATATTCACTGTATGGTGATATTTCAGTAAATATTACTAAAAATATTAGTAATTATATTAGTAAATATTGTTTTTATAAGGAATATTTCAAGGGAATGTATTTAATGTAATGGGTATGTATTTAATAAAATTATAACTTTACACTTTAGTTTAAAATATCATAACTTGACTTAGAGTTATCATCTTTTCATACTCGCCAACCCTTCAAAAGAAAAAAAAATACTGGCCACGCATTTTACCTAAACATTTTTGAGCCCATTCAATACTTTTCAAAAGTTGGCGGCACTGTTTACAATCAAAATCATATAAACAAGAAAAAAAAAGTAAATGATAGAGATTTAATGGGAGCTTCATCGTATTTTGAAGGGAGCTTTACGATATTAGCGAAATATTAAATTAGTTCAAAATTCGATTAAAAATGTATTTGCCAGTTTTGCTGATATTAAACTTTACTTTTGTAAATAAGAACATTACACTCTTTTATTTAACTTAACTTGTTTTTTCTTGTTTTTTCTTGTTTTTTTCTTGTTTTTTTTATAAAAATTATGTACAAAGGCGTGTTTCTGATGACAATATAACATTTTAATAATTTAAAAACTCAATTAAAATATAATGACTTATTTTTAAGGCATTTTTTCTATTAGCACGCCACGTATGAAAAATTTTCTTTATGGTTAGAATTGTATATGAGTTACAACAACAGTTGATTTTATTATGCGCCAAACCACACTCGCGAAAAAACGTCAACTGGCTGTGAAGCTGCAACAATGCAATATTTTAAACACTATAAAGTAGGAAATATAAATAAAAAAATAAAGAGTGTAATACATTGAAGAAAAAACACGCTTTAATCAATTAATAATTAATTAAATTATCATTATACATTGAAAAAGCAATTTAGAAATTTTAATAGTGTAAATAATGTTTTTTTTCCTTTCTTGTTTCCATATCTTAAATAATAAACAGAGCAAAAATTATAATTTTTTTAATAAATCTTCTAGCTCGTGCTTTCTACCAAATAATAATAATAACCCCCCCCCCCCCCTTGTGAATTTCCATAATCGCGTTCGGTGCTTATGCAAAATTAATGTATTGTAACGGAAATTTTTCGAAAAATTATGATTTGGTGTCCTGAAATAAGGAGAGATTTTTAAGATAAAAATTGAATGCTTAGAAAAGAGTGTATTTAAAAAAAGGTATTTTTACTCTTATACTTATTTTTAGTTCATTATTATCTTCATAGTTTATTCTGAGTATTCCTGATATTCATATTTTGTTTTTCTAATAATTTATACCCTTTTTAAAAATCACCTGCAAATGCTAAAAGTATACATCCCAAGAAAATTTTATCTACGCATCAGTCACGCATTTTTAATTCAATACAATTAAATTGTATGGTATATGTGAACAAATTATGCTATATTTTTAAATAACATCGAAAGAAGCATCTTCTTTGTAATTTTCTCTTTTAAATATTTAAAGTTTGTTAAAAAATAAACTAGATAGATTTTTCCAATACAAATCTTATGGGGACAATTTCAAATTTTTATCCTAAAATGAACCTTAATATCTCTAGAACATTGTGCCCAAATTTCTTGACGATCTGATAAATAGTAAAAGAGATAGTGTTCATTTTACGTAGTACATACGTACTTTGTAAATGAAATGTTTAAACTCATTTTTACTCAGTTGGTATTTTTTCATATTCTCCATGTAATCAAAACGCCAAGGCTTCCAGAATAATGGAGCCATGCTGCCTGAAAAACTTTTAAATGTATCTTTAGATTCCATGAGAGATAACTAGGATTTCGATTTTATGATATCTTTGAAATTTTTGTTTAAAAAAAATTGAACTTAAATGTATGCGATTTTTAGAGGTTTATTCTTTGCACATCCGATTATTATTATGTTTTTTCTTATCTAATTTTTATATCAAAAATCCGATACTTAAGTTTGTAAAAGAAAGTACCCTGGGTATCAGTGTAAAAAAATCTAGTTTGAAATACCAAAATTGAAAAAGAGGAAAAAAAATTAAAACTGTTAAATAAATAAATAAAATAATAATAATAATAATAATAATAATTTCTTAAAAAACTATTAATTTATTAAAAATTTCAGGCCTCTTTATTATCTATAACAATTTTGCTTTGTTGAAACATGATTCAAAAACTTTAATATAGGTGTTATTTACAGAAATTTTTTTTTGCTACGAAGTCCCCCCTAAATATTAAAATGTACAGTTAAATACTTATATCAGAAAATCCCTTACGATCATTAAAGTAAACATTTATTTGCTTCAAGTGATAAGAGTAGGCATAAAAGTTTATAAATACCTTTTAATAAATAGATCAACAGGTTTTAATAAATTAAACCTATAGATTAATTTATTAAAAAGTATTTATAAGATTCTATGTGTACTGCTTTCACTTTAAGCAAATAAATGTTTACTTTATTGTTAAGTTATGATGTTAATTCGCCATTTTAACCCTTTATGCCGCGGCTGTACTGTAAAGCAGGTCTGTCCAACCTTTCAGCATGCACAGGCGCATCCCATCTAGTGGAAAACATTGAACAGCGGCCATTATTCACATGTCTAGAAACATAGAAACATATTACCTCACTATAGTAGGGGGCATGGTTGCCAGTTTGGTTTTTCTTTTTTTTCATTCAGAAATTCTGGATTCATAACCGACAATTCCAAAAGATGGCTTTTTACCTTAAATAATTCTAAAAATTTTAAACTAAAAATCACTATTCGGAGTTTCTGGTATGAATTGGGATTTTCTAAATAAAAAAGGAGGTCATACTATCAACACTGGTAGGGAGCAATCATCATATGCAGACGTCTTATAGGATGCACAGGGTACATAATGTATACACACGCACAACATACATGGCACAACGTACACAATGTGAGCCATAAGGCTGAGCTCGATGTGAAAAATAATTGCAAGAAAAGCATAAATCATAGAAAACTTAGAAATATTTTGTAGAAAAAGGAGTCGAAAATTTAACGACGCCTGTAATAATAATAAAATCATGTGTGGAATTTAAAGAAGACTTTTAAAATAGATTTTTACTAAAAAATACTAGTAACAGGGATCATTCTAAAGGGAGCCATGAAAAATTGCAAACGGCGCCGCGTTGGACAGCCCTGCTTTAAAGTACTATAAAAGACAACTTGATCTAACATTCATTTAACGCAATAATTGGCAGTAACACAACTTGGAACGAGTTCTAGATACTTTATTTTATCATGATCGAAAAGCACCGGTCATTGTAGAAAACAAATATATTTTTAAATGAATAATGTCTTTTCCAATTGTAACTGTTCAGCTTTTTTAATGGTGAAGGACATGAAGTGTAGTAAAGTTCTGAAAAATAACTATATTCACATTGTAAGGCAAATCATATATGTTTCTACATTTTATAATTCTATAAAATACTAAAAGCAATATTTCAAAGAAAAGATTTGAGTAGAGTTGTAAATATTTCTCTCTACAGCTATGAATATCGATTTAGTTTATTAATTTTAATGGACGAAATATTTATTTCTTAAAGTTATTTAATGATTTTATAAATCTTCTAACGATTTTTAAAAAAAATCAAGAAAAATGAGGTTTCGAAGGGGAAATTTTCATTAATTCATAATTTAGGATATAAAGGGTTTAAAAAAAAACTTTTTTGATAGTTTTGAAATTTTTAAGTCCAGATTTTAAAATACTGTAATGTGCATATACACCGCTCAAAACAATTAGAGGAGCACATGGTTTTAACGAAATTACACAAATACTTACACCAATAAGTAACTTAAATTAAAACATCCATAATTTAAAGCATAGCAGAAAACAGAAAAATAAAACTTCATATGCAAATCAAAGTTCATGACGTCAAAACAAAACAAAAAAAAAAAAAAAAGAGATAAGTGAAGAAATCAGGATTTTGCAGAAATGTCTGTTTCACTGTCTCACTTGCGAAATTAAATTGCTGAGCTTTTGTTTTGAAAAAAGGGTGATTTGAAAATGTCACAACAACGTGATTTACCGGAATCCATGGCTTGGCGTATTAGAGATAGACTTGAATCCTGGCAAACACAACGAAGTACAGGCATCCCCCGACTTACGTAATTAATGTGTTCCGCAGACTTTTACATAACTCGAATTTTACGTAAGTCGAATGTGTAATTTGATTAAGTAAAATTTTGTAAGAAACTGCAATATTTATTATATATATATATATATATATAGATAAATAGATTATTTACACAGTATTAATTTTTAAATGAAGTATCATGCAACAGTATTTACTCGGATATAAATTATACAAGTATGAAAAAAAATAAAGGTAAACTGAAAAAACACTTTTCAAATAAAAAATATCTTGTGGAATTTGGGATTTATAAATTTAACATTGATGGAGTGATTTATAACAATTTTGTGATTACTTCAAACGTCTATAAAAAATAAGAAATAATTAAAGAGGACTGACTTACCTCTTCTTGAGGAATTTTCGATGACAAGACAAATGAATAGCACTCAGAAAATAAATTAATTCTTGATAAGCACAAATTGTATTTATTAAGAATAAGACGACAACTATGAATAACGGACAATAAAGATTCGTTGTTATGATAATACTACTATAGTTCACATAACTAAAATTTTATTGGCATCTGTGACAATTAATTTGGTTTTGTAGTGGGACAGTCAGCGCTGGAAATAGATAATTGTGAACAGAAATGCTAATAAATTCTACTCCTGTCGATGTTGAAGGCCGAGGTTGTCGGGGCTGTCATCTTGATGTTGCTGTGGGCGTCATATCACAAACCTATTTAGAGCAGATTGTGTGGTCACACGCTTTTTGGCACGCTTTAGATGGCCTTGTAGCTAGACATATCTGAATGTATAAGTCGGCTAACATTCTCAAACCGCTCAGTGTTCGGATCCATATATTCAAATTTTGCTAGTGCATCTGGTTGAAAGCTTCGGCTAATCCCTTTGTTGTAAATTTCTTGTCTTGAGTTGTTTCAATCGGCACGTTATTTTCTTCAGAATTCTGTAATGCCTCTAACTGAATGAGGTCATCATTGGTAGGTTTTTCATCTTGAGCCAAAATAAGCTCATTAATGTCAACATTATCCACTTCAAGCTCTAATTGATCAGCCAGTTGGTCACACGAATCCGTCGCTTGCTGAAATTCCGTCAATTCATTACCCATTTTACTCATTTAATTCTTTCTGCAAAGTATTTTGCGCCATTTCCGGACAGATTTTTTCCCACGCAGCATTCATTGTTGTCCACTTGACTTCATCCCATGCCAGCACGATGTTTTTAATAGCATGGAGTATATTATAATTCCTCCAGAAATCACGAAGAGTAATGTTCTCCACTTTCACTGGCCTTGATTGCTTGGGAATACATATGCCGCAAATAGTAGGCTTTGAAAGTCGCAATAACGCCTTGATCCATAGGATGCAATAGTGCGGTGGTTCTAGGAGGTAGGTAAAGAACTTTTACATCAGGATGAAAGTCGTCCAACTTTTCCGGGAGACCGGGTGCATTGTCCAGGAGGAGAAGTACTTTAAAGGGAATTTTTTTCTTGGCACAATATTCCTTCACCTCGGGAATGAAGTGGCTATTGAACCAATCAGTGAACAATTCACGGGTAACCCAAGCTTTGGTATTAGATTTCCAATTTAAGGGCAGTTTACTCGGGTAAATTTTCTTAAAGGCCCGAGGTCTCTGGGAATGGTACACTGTAAGAGGTTTAAGTTTCAAGTCCCTTGAAGTGTTGCCGCCAATCAGAACGGTGATCCGATCTTTTGCAACCTTGAATCCAGCCATAGATTTTTCCTCTTTTGCAATATAGGTCTGTGTTGACATCTTTTTCTAAAACAGAGCGTTTCGTCTGCATTAAATATTTGCTCAGGCAAATATTCTCCCTCCTCTATTATTTCTGCCAGATATTCGGGAAATTTACTTGTTGCATCTACTTCTGTACTTGCTGATTCAGCTGTGACTTCGATGCTGTGTAAACCTGTACGCTTCTTGAATCGTTCGAACCACCCAGCACTAGCTTTAAATACACTCTCCATGTCTGCGATGCCGGCTTTTTCTTGTAAATCTTTATATAAAGATCTGGACTTTTCCTGGATTATACGAAAACTTAACGGTATCCGCTTCTGTGTCAGATCCTCGATCCAATGAGTTAATAATTTCTCCATCTCTGAAATCGGACCCAACCTCTTCTTGGTAATTATTGTGTCCTACAATGTTACTGCATCTTTCATGTTTTCAAGAATGCGAACTTTATCCTTCACTATCGTATTTACTGTTGAAGTAGGTCCATTTACGTCCCGAGCTATTGTTGATATAGTTTTCCCACATTCATACATATTAATTATTTTCATCTTTTCTTCTAAGTAATTGCAGACCTTTGTTTTTCAGACTTATTACCAGTACATTCGATTAAGCGTTTGGAAAACATTTTGCATTAAATAAAAACGAAACACTAACGGTAATAAACAAATGACTAAACTAACAGCGCCAAGCATGGACTAGTATTATCTGTCGTTCACGAGAACTATATTCCCTCCACTAAGTCTGCGCTTGTCTGTTGTCATAGAAACCAATCCAATTCCAATTTTCTCAGGAGAAGTTCGAATAAAAAATGTACACTCGTTCCTCTGTATCGAAACTTTAAAATTAAGTTTAGTTCTGGTTTGGATTCAGCTAACATAATGATAACGGTTTAACCCGAGTTTTTTTTTTTGTCTCATTTTAATTTGTATATTCCCCACAAAAATATAACTCTCTCTACTATATAAAACTATATTATTACAGTTATAATTTTTATCTACATATTTTACTTATAAAATAATTATCAAAAGTATCCAAACGCGTATAAAATGCGCTAATGAGTTCATAAATGTAATTTTCAAAAAATTTTTACGTAACTGCGAATTTATGTAAGTCGCAGTATACGTAAGTCGGGGGATGCCTGTATAGCGGACGCTGTCGGAGTTGCAAGAAATGTCCTTGAAAGGCTGTGGAATCGATTCCAAGAAACAGGAAATGTTAGATGCCGACCAGGGCAAGGTCGACCACGTGCACCACAGCAACTGATGACCGATATATCCTGTTAACAGCTCGTCTAGACAGAAAAGGGGATGATACTCAGTTGCAAAAACGGTTGCTCTTGCCAACACGACGAAAGGTGTCCAGCCAAACAGTGCTAAATATGCTTCATCAGGGTGGTCTCTATGCACGTAGGCCAATGATCTGTATTCCGTTGACCACAAGCCACTGTGCGGCCCGAAGAAGATGGGCTGCTAGAGTTGCAAAGGGTGGAAAAAACCGGGTTTATTCCCGGGAATAAACCGGGTTTTTTGGGAGGGAAATATTGAAGATTCTCGAAATTTTCAGAAAGTTTTAGATATGGAATTTTTACTTTGTAAAAAAAAAAAAATGTTTTTTACAAATGTAAACAAAACCAATAACACAAATACCACAGTTTACATGAAAACTTACGACATACATGGTTAAGCTGCAGAAATATTAAGTAAGATAATTAAAATATCATAAGTAATTTGATATTTTAATCGTGGATAAGTAAAAAGTGCGAGAGGCAGATGACAGATTCAATTTGCCTGACATAAATATAAATATCACCCCTGTTCTCTGATTCAGACAATGTAAACAGAAACAAAAACGAACAAAACTAATAGAAATTAATGCAAAAATGCACTATATCACAAGCAAATTAATATAGAGTATGCCTGAATAGTAAATATGCCAGCTAACAGAAATTAAACAATTTAAATTTTTAAAGAAACACTCAAATCTTTACAAATTCACAGCCACCATTGTTTTAAATCAAATGAGTTATAATAAATCATAAAAACTTAGAGCACAAAATCCCAAGTTTTGTGAATTCATAATGAAAAACCTATTTTATACTTTTCAGAACAATGCTTGAAATTTCTTTAAAAAAAAAAAAAAAAAACTGAAAAAAACTAGTTTTGCTTACTTTCAAAACTCCTTCAAAATTTTCAATATTCCCCAAAATTCTGGGTTTATTCCCAAAAATTCCCGGGTTTATTCCCGTCCCTCAAAAACTGCGGGTTTTTTGCAACTTGGGCTGCTGAACATCAAGATTGAAGACAACGGATTGGAGTCGAATGCTGCTTCCCTATTCAGTCTGGAATGTGACACTCGACGTGATTTGGTATGTAGGGAAAGGGGCACTCGAAATAACCCCACATTTGCTCGTGGAAGATCACATTATAGACAAGGTGGGTTGATGGTATGAGCTGGAATCAGCATAGGTGAACGCACGGACCTGCATATCATTTGGAATGACACTATGACGGCACAAAGGAATACAGACGAGATACTGAGACCTCATGTCATACCTTACGCTTCACCCATGGTGATTCCTTTATTTTCATGTATGATAATACCTGACCGGATACAGCTCGTCTGTTATAGAAAATGGTTGAAACTGAAACAATACAGCGCATGGAATTGCCAGCATGCTTTCCTGACCTGAATCAGATCCAGCATGTTTGGGACACACTCGGGCGACGCATTGCAGCAAGACGAATGCTTTCGTTTATTGTCTGGGACAAGGAGATTGCAATTTTTGAAGATTGGAACAGTATTCCTCAAAGTCTCATCGATAACCTCATCACATCCATGAAAAACAGGTGTGCAGCAGTCTGTTAGAGGGGACCACACGCCGTATTAAACAACTTACACCATTACTAAACAATACTTTTTTTTGTCATTTACATGTAATCAAATTGTTGCCCTAAACCCTCTTTTCATGTTCTTTCCATCCTTTCAAAGAATTAAAGCTCCCTTACAATTTTTTTTGCGTCTTATTTTCTGTATTGCGCATTGATACACGTGTACTCTCCATTTTATACCCATGCATGGCTGTCTCGCAAGGTTCTCTTCTTTTATTTGCTTGATCCCCTAATTTTTTTGAGCAGTGTATATATGTAGGAATTTAAAACGTTCATTTACGAAAATAACAATTTGAATATATGAAATAAAGTTTCTGCTGTCTAGGGTGATGAAAACAAACTTTCTTCTTAGATTAAACTACATTTTTTACATTCTGGGTTAAATACTGAGTATAAAAGCATATACAATATATTAATTTTAGGAATTTTAGGGATTTTATAAATTTAAATAAATCATCGTAGTTAGCCGTCTGGTAAACTACAAGTGAGAAGCATTTTCGCAGTCCGTCTGACTACGGTGAAGTCTAGAGATCATCTGATATTGTTCTCACATAGAAAATTTATAGCTCATCAATTTTTTATCATTCGGAAGTTCAGGTTCCATTTCACGAGTCTCAGTTGAAAATTTGCTGCGCCTTGCGATCCAAAGTTCAGATAACGAACTCTTGCGACGGCATGTATACAAGTAAACCTATAATAAATATCAGCTTCCATATGAAATTTTATAACACAATGTTCCCTTCTAAAATGCATCCATTCTATAAAACTTATTCATTCTTTTTAACCAATCGCAAAAAGTATTGAATCACGGAATCATTTTTAATTTTAATTTAACTTTTCCTTATATCTATGTTTTTTACAGTTTCAAAATGTTCCTCTTTTTTTTTCTTTTTCCATTAAATAAAATTTTAAAAATGTTTCCACTTTAAAGTTTTCAAAACCTCCAAATCTATCACCTTTTAAGCTTTACCTTTTTAAAACCCAGTAAGACTTTTTAATTCGAAAGACCTTCTAAGCGTGAATCGCGACCCCGAAATTTGGGAACGTTTGTTTATCTCAGATAGACAGTATAAGCAATTCTCAGTCACAAATATTTCAGTACATAAAAACGAGCTTCATTAAAAATCAGGATGAAAAACACGTTGTTACAAAAACATATAACGAATTAATATAATATTCTATGAACAAAAGTTAACAATTTCAATCAATGTCAACATTATATAAGCTTGTATAAAGAAAATAGCTTTCTTTACTTAGTGATTAATATATTCTTTGATGCAATCCTACATGCTTTTTTTAATCGCCTTTATTATAATTATTATTATTATTAACTTATAAGATGACATCCCCACCTCTTAAAAAAGTACTTTTTCCTCTAAGTTACTTTTAATTCCATAGAAAATCTTTCTAAAAGCATATTTTTCTTTTTCCTTTATTTTAATGTTTTCTCCAATAGTAATAAATTAATCGCTAATCAGTATTACATTGCAATCTGTTCCAGTTATTCATTTTCATTTTTAGCCTAAAAGTATTTCATTCTCCAGATAACTTTATCGTCCCTTTTTTTTTCTTTTTTTTTTCTTTTTTGTTAAATGCAGTTTTTACAAAGAAGAGCTTATACTTTATTTCATGTAAGTGTATAATGACTTTTGTCAGGTTTAATAAACGTGATTCAGAAAAGGAAGAAATGAAAGAATTATGCAAACGCAGGGCTCCCAAATGGTCTGCTTTTTGAATACCGGTATTTTCTTAGAAAAACTTTAGATTTTTTATGTCGGAAGTAAATTTTTGTGGAAATGTTGTAAAAACCTACCTTGAAATTTTCTGTTTAAAAATATTGGTATTCAGTTGGCGGACCATTTGGGAGCCTTGCGAACAGCATTGATCACATTCTTGGTGTGTACGGAACACCAGAGTGGGATTTCCGCTATGTTTAAATCGTGATCGGTGGTGGTGGTGGTGGTGGTTGGAAGGTGGCTATCATTAATTATGTCTGTAAAAAGGTCATTCTTTTTATGATATGTCATTCTTTTTATCATTCGCTTTCTTGTCACTGCTGTCATAATCAGAGTTTTCAGCATTAAATTATTATCGATGAAACGTTAACTTTATTATGAGGAATCAGAATCGTCCAATACTTCTCCAGAAATACTTACATTCCGAAAATATCTCCTAAAGATTTTCAACCAATATTTATCTAATAATGGTGAAACATTGACATTATTTTGAAAACATTTTCAATAAAATGCCACAAAATATTTTCAACCATTATTTACCTGATACTGGTGAAATACTGATATAATGTGCAAATATTTTCTATAAAATACAGTGGTGGTCAGAATTATAAGAATAACTGAAAATTTCACAGAAAAAAGTTATTTCTGAACTAAATAAAGTGAAATTTATATATAAAATGCTTTTTTATGCTATAAATCATTGTAGAATGCAAAACATTGGAAAATGCAAAATATGAATGTTTTGCCATAATTAACAAAATATGTTATTGTAGAAATTGGACAAAATTATAAGGGCAATGGATGTTTTTGCCTGAAACATACTAATAATTAATAATCACCCCCTTCTTCTCAATCACTTTTATCAGTCTTGACATCATGAAGTTTGACAGTTCCTTCAGAACGTTCTTGGAAATTTTTGACCCGGCGTTTTCGATGAAGGACATGAGCTCTTGATAGTTTTCATATTGTATATTATTTTATATACGTCGTGTGCCAGAATGCCCCACAGATTTTCTATTGGATTCAGATCAGGGTTTCTAGCCGGCCAATCAAGTAGTTTCACGAAATTAGCATAATTGATTTTGAAGTTTGGGAAATATGTACTGAGGCATTGTCCTGCTGGAAGAAATAGTCTCCATTCGTTATTAGCGGTGCTTTTGGTAAAAGATTATCGCCCAATACATCAACATAACTCTCAGAATTAATTCTACCCTGGCACAAAAACTATTGGAGTAGTTCCACCAGTTGAAAAACCTCCCCAGACCATTACTGAGAGACACTTCCAAATACACGCTTTGAGAAAATTTCTTTTTCTCTACGGAGATCATACCAGAAGTAGCGAAAACCATCTGGTCCATCCAAATTAAAATTTTTCTCATCGGAAAAGACAACATCATCCCACTTTTTTGAAATAGTAATGCATTTTTTGGCAAACTCCACCCTTAGTCTCTTATGAACTTTTGTAAGAGGCGGCCGTGACATATGTTTACCATAGCGAACATTTTTTATTTTTGTAAAACACGTTGAACAGTTCTGCATTCTAAGTTCAATTCATGTTTTATTTTTGTTGACGTTTGATTTTTGGAGCAAGCTCACCTTATTATCATTCTTTTCTCCCGTACAGTACAGAAACAGAAGATGGCCTACCTATAGGTCTTTGCCGTCCATATTTACGGGGATTTTAAAGATAATTGTAAATAACTGTTCTTGATCTATTAAGATTTGTCGCAATTTGACGTACAGAAAGTCCTGAACTTTTAAATGCATCCGCTTTCCCTTTCTCCAACTCCGAAAGCTTTGTAACTAGTGTCATGACTGAAAAACAGAATATGACGATCCCAAACGCTTACTATGCATTTATATCGTCTGGGAGGTCCGTGTGCAGAAAAAAAAATCCAAATTTTACTTTTTAGAACACACAGATACAGTTGTTCTTATAATTTTGTCCATATCACATGGCTGTATAAATCTAAATGCATTTTATGAATATGAATTTTCTACATATTTCCAGAAAAACTTATAAAAATTTTCTTTATTTTTTATTGGTTTCCAGCCATTACATTTGTATAATTTTCCGGCCAAGGCTAGCCAAGGTATGGCGATTTTTGCCGTGTCCGTATAATTTTGACCACCACTGTACTAATATTGGTAGAAAATTCCGACTGAATTTAAAATATAGAATTATTAGAAATATTTTTTAAATTAGAATTGGAAACAGAGATCAAGGGTATATTTAATACTACAAAATTATACTTTCATAACTTTTAAATTTTATGTTTTTAATTTTTTTTTTGGCTACTAATATATTTGTTAAACGAAAAATACCTTTAAAAAAAAGGCACTATTTATCGACTGTGAAAAGTTTAATGAAGAAAAAAAAGAGACATCTGCGTTTGTTATAATACAAATATTTTAGGTGATATTTAAATGTTATAAAATAGTAATAAAAAGGAGATTTTCAAATAATTGCATTTCTCTAGCATTAAAACATAAAGAGTCGTAAAAATCCAGTATTTATGAAAAGATTTCTCAAATCCAGTAGCTGGAAAAAGTAATAAAAGGGTTAGAAATCGTTTTTGATTTTATTTTATCTTTGATCTTTAAAGTCTTCTTAAAGATCGGAAACTTTGATATATAATAAAAAAGTGAAACAGGATGAAATATGTTCTGCTTTCCAAAGCAGTTATCCTCTTCCAGAAAAATATACAGCAACATGAAAGATAATCAGTTATATTTTTCTGGATGTATATTTTTTGTACTGACAGTAACGCATACCAAATCAGTATATTTTACCTTACATTATGAGTTCGTTAGTGTATTAGCTTAACACAGATTTATGGTTATATGTATATATTTTTTAATTCGCTATTTTGGCAATGTAAAAAAAAAAAAAAAAAAAAAAAAAAAAAAAAAAAAAAAAAAATACCGCAATAATTTAAGATTTTTTTTAGGGAAATGGGTTTCCGTATACATTCTCATTAATAAACTATTAAAAAGTTACATATTTCTAAAATATAAAGGCTATTATTAGTAAAATATAAAGGCTATTAAACCGTGTAGTTTATGGATTAAAAGCTTACACAATCTTTAAAAGGATCAAACATCGATTTTCTGTTTCTAATTTATGCTCATTCTTTTATAATTTATCTAAATGTCTTTAATCATTTATGCAAAACATACATTTAAAATTTCGCTTTGTTAACTGGGATATAAAATTCTACCGTTAAAAAAACAAAAGTTTAAACAAAATTCTACCAATGAGATTTATTAATACTTAATACTTCCAACTTTAAAGTGATTTTTTTTTCAAAATGTTGATTTGTGAATTTCCTGTTTCTCGCGTTGTGTCTAAATTATTCGAATACGTTCAAAACATAAAACAGATTTTTGGCTTATTTAAAGGTAATGCAATCCCTTAAATTAAGACGTTTATGCATGTCTATAGGAATTTCTCATAATTTTAATCCCTTTTCAAAAAAAACAAACAATAAAAGATCTGGAAACTTCTTATCTACGTGGCACTTATTAATAAAAAGACATTTTTAGCACAAAATGCTTTTAATTGTTTCTCTCCTTAAAAAAACTCTCTTTCCCTCTATTATTTTTATTTTTTTCATATTATGCGTTATTAGCCCACATTACTTATCCTCAATGACTTAATAGCTTATTTAAGGCTTGTCGAACTGATTCAGATCGAACACTTATATCAATTATCTAACAGTCCTCCCCCCCCCCCCCCCCAAAAAAAAAAAAAAAAAAAAAAAAAAAAAAAAAAAAAAAAAAACCTAATGTCTGAAATAAACATTTTGAGGAAAACGCTTTTAATCTTTGGCAATGCTTAATCAGCTTTTATCAGAAAGGGAAATATAATTCATTGTATATCATTTCTGATTATTAACAGTAAGCAGATTCTATAAATGAGTGATTTCATACCGGACACACAGTCCCGCAAGATACGCCTACAAAAATTGAGGCGGAAGGTCGGCAAGACCCAGCAGGGGTACCTATCAAAAATGAGTTCGGGCTCTTTTCTCGGAGCCCGCCCGACCCCGAAACATTTTGTATCAACAGAGCCCGTGTCCGATACCAAAAGTACGTTGTAGAAAATTGTTAATAACATTTTAAAATTGTTTGAAGATTAATTTTTTCATTTAAAAATCTCTTCTTAGATAGAAATAAATATTAATCAAATTAAATTTAATTTAATCAGTAAATTAAATTTAATTCTCGCGCTTACGAATTATGAGAAAAATAAAAGAAAAAAATCCTGGTTCACTTAAAATGCTACCCTAAAAATTAAAATAATAATTATAAGAAAATTATTATATTATTATTAAATTCGAGAAAAAGAATACCCCAACGGTACTTTAAAGTATCATAAAAGTTAACGCGTTATAAAATTCATTGAATACATTGATTGGCAGCAATAAAATTTAGGAAGAGTTATGGATACTTCAATTTATCATATACCAACATCAGAATTCGTTGTACAAAGCAAAAATATTATTAAATGGGCTAGGCCTGACTTATACAGGTGCATGCGGGGTAGCTGTCCATGGGATTAATCAGGATTTTTATAGGAAAGTACAAAATGGTTAAAATTAGCCAAAGGGACTAAAATTTTTACTTTTTCAAAGTTCAGGAAGGGAGTGTGGTCCTCCATTTCTCTCTGCTTAACATACCCCATACCACACCCTCGCAAAAAAAGAACGAACTTCATCATTAGAAAACTAATGTTACAAAATTTTATACAATACTTTATGCCCGAGGAATACAATAACAACATATAACAAGTGTTGAAATTTGTTCATAATAAATATAAATATTGCTTTTCCATATTATGAAATCACCTAAATGCATGTCGTTCTATCTAAGCCATAGAAAATGTTAGTGAATTATGTTAAAGTGGTTCGTACTGAACTTCATATCTATTGTATGTATACATAAACTTCGAACCAGGTATTATTCACATCTGTATGCAGGATATCACAAGAAAGATGGTCACAACTTTAACAGATGATAGAATACACTATTTTTTTGTACAGGAATATAAGGGCACGTGTGAGACTTTGAAGTGTGAAACAAGGACTTTCAGTAACAGACGTGCAATACAAAGACTAAATTTTATAATGTGGTAGAAAATTTTATATTATGACAAATAGCCATGAATGACTGAAAGTCCTGGTTTCACACTTCAAAGGCTTACACGTGCCCTTATATTCCTGTACAAAAAAATAGTGTATTCTATGATCTGTTAAAGTTGTGACCATCTCTCTTGTGATATCCTGCATACAGATGTGAATAATACCTGGTTTGAAGTTTATAAACATACAATAGGTATGAAATTTAGTACGAATCACTTTAACATAATTCACTAACATTTTCTATGTCTTAGATAGAAAAGGTCCCTTCAGAATGATGCTTACCCCGGGGCCCCCGAGAGCCTAAGTAGGGGCCTGAAATGGATAATTTTTTCCCCATTATAAATGTTCAGCTTTTTTGTCGTTGCCTCATATGAGGCTTAGATGAGCGAGAGGGTTAAGATAGGAATATGTAATGCTATTGAAAATATCAAAAATTGGAATTTAATTTTTTAGGTATAAGGTTTCCTTCTCTAGGACACAGAAACATTTATTCCAATTTTCGAAAAGAATAGATAAAGGAAAATGAAGAAAAACAAATAAAATTTTAATTCATTTTATTGATTAAAATGATTTTAAATAGAAACTGTTAAACTGTGATACACATAAGCTCTCATATTTAATTTTACGTTCAATTAGGGCAATTGCTTTTATCTTAAACAATTTAATAATGAATCCCTCCAAAAAATTTCATTACTGAAAGTTAATATTTCGATTTAGAAGCTGCTTTATTCAATACAAAAAATTCAATGAAAGCACAATGAGAAAAAGTTATGAAATTGTTTCGTTCTCTTTTTTTTTCTTTATTGATTTTTATATTATTTGCATTTGGCATACATGCCGTTTGAGTACTACCATTTTTGCTTTCTTTTTGTTTTCTTCATTTTTTTTTTAACCCTAAAAATACATTTCAAGTTTATTTGCTTCTACAATGCTTAATTTAAATTCAGACAAAGCGAAAAATGAATTAAAGCAAAAACTATCACATAAAATATGTTTTAAAGTAAAATAGTTTTATTAAATTTTTATATGCATATAAATTATATTTTTTCAGGCATGATTTATTGGTCAGTTGAAAAAACTGGCTTCGATTGAAATGAATTTATTCGTCAGAAAGCGTATAACATCTATTAAATTATAAAGTGAGATTTTGGAGAAATTGCAAAACTAAAATTTATTAAAAAGGAATTTTTAATGAATTCTGTAAAAAAAATAATTGTATATAATTTCCAATTTTATTATGGACTAGTGTATAACCCCCGTCAAAAATGACGGATTGTTGATCTGCGTTCCATTTTCATAAGACTTCATAGAAAAATACATTTTAAAAGCCGGTGGATGGCACCAAAACAATCTAGGTGTCAATGATTTTAATCATATGATTTAAATTGGTGATTAAATCATGATTTAAATAAACTGATTTTCTTTAAATCATTGAATTAAATCAACTGATTTTTTTTAAAATCATAAATTTACTAAATGTTTAAAATGGCACACACACAAAAAAAAAAAAAAAAAAAAAAAAAAAAAAAACCAAGATTAACATAATTTGGAAAGTTTCTATGGATATTTTACCTTATGAATCAACAAAAAAAAGCTTTGAATAGATGTTTCTAAACGTAATTCCTTATGCTTGTAAAAAATTAAGTACAGTAAGTTTGTAAAAAGCTAGTATATAACCACCGTCAAAAATGACGGATTGTTGATCTGCGTTCCATTTTCATAAGACTTCATTCAAACAGCATGAAAGGTTTGTATTGTAGAAAAGTACATTTTAAAGCCGGTAGATGGCGCCAAAACAATATTGTTCGCAACAGTGTTCGTTGGTTTATATCTGGGATTCCGATGTTTAATCTGGATTTTTAATTAAGAACTTAAAACATTATAATAGGATATGATATACATGTTTCATAGGGAAAATATGCTGAACAGACATGATTTGAAGTAGAAGTTATTATGATTTAGCTGTCAGATGTTACCATAGGTTTTTCATTAAGCCTAATATGGCGTTTAACTACGGTTGATTCGCAGATCAGAGTGGTCCCGCCCGGAATGGTTACAGACACTTTCTTGCCTTCGGATTTTATTATAAGTAGATGATATTAGACTTTGTATTCCACAGCGTTATGCTATTGTAGCTGTATATAGTACGATTCTGAAATTTTTATGAAGATTAAAGAAGAAGATAATGTAATGGAAAACAGATACAAAAATTTAAATTAAAATTTACGCTTGGCAAATTGATAAAATGTTATGGATCTTCACTGAGTATATACAGTGTGTCCGAAAAGTCTGGAAACGGTCGAATAACTCAAGAAATACACATCAAATTGAAAAACGGAAAAATACGTGTTCAATATTTTTGAAAAATGTATTCAGTAATATCAAAGTTGCTCCCCATCCCCCACCCCCTAGGGGGTTGAAGGGGTAACTTTGAAATTTTAAATGATAACTATAATGGAATTTCGGGATAAAACAGGTTATATAAAGAAGAATTTAAATAAAAGTTGATTCACCAGCACCAAGCACCGAAGTGAATCAGAATCTAAAAATAATTTTGAGAAAAATATAACCCTATTATCCCAAAATCCCACCATATGGCTGGATATATATAGTCTGTGCATTGCAATTGTGAATTAATTTAAAGGTATTTAATGAATTGATTAAAATACTAAAATGATAAAAATTAAATAAAAAGTTAAAATTTCAGTGCAAATTCACCTTGTTTAATAATTAAAATTCATAAAGATACACCTAAATGTAAATATATTGCTTGAAGGTGCGTAAAAACATACATAAAACATTTAAAAGAACATTAAAGTCCTTTTAAAAATTCAAAACGTTTTCAACCGAACTACTCGGTCATCATCAAACCGAGTAGTTCGGTTGAAAACGTTTGAATTTTAATTGATAAAAATTAAGTTTTAAAGTTAAAGTGAGAAATATATGAAGATCTTTTGTAAATGGATTTCTGGTTTCTATCTAAATTTCAAAATTAATATTAATACTTAATAAGATTATACGAATATTAAAAACTTCATGAAAAATGTTAATGAGTGATGTAAAATTCTTTATTTTGAAAATTTTCGGCAAATTAAAAATAAAGTGACTCACCCATATGCAGAACAGATAGAAGACAAACAATTGATCAATTGTATGAAGTAATATTTTTTATTTAGCACCAAAATAGTTAAATATTTAAAAGGATGAATAAATCATGGGTGGATTTTTTAAAAATCATAAGAATAACCCTTATTTTTTATTGCAGATTCGGATTCTACGAAAAAAAAACAATCAAAATGTGGCGTTAAACAAGAACCCCGGATCGTGAGAGGCGAGAATTGATGACCATTCACCAAAATTTGGAAAGAACTTCGTTTTGGCATTAGAAATATAGCTCCAATGAGTTCTCAAAAAATAATGTTGTTTTACTATTTTTCGGAGAAAGGGGGGGGGGGGGAAGTGGGGCATTTAACTCATGAGGGGAGAAAAACAAAAATTTTCTTAAGTAGGTCAAGTGGGGTATCGTTTACTATGTATTTTTTAATTCTGAATTGAATGACAACATCCGCAAGCCGATACGATGATTTGTTACAAAGTTACGACAGGTTTTATGAATAAAAGTTTGAACATTTTTCATTATTACATGTAAATTTAGTACAGGATTATTGCTATTTTGAGGACATTTAATAAGTTTAAGATTATTCAATTAATAATGTTAGTCTCTCTCATAAAGTATAATTTTGGACTTCTTATTCATAAAAATCGCCGTAACTTTGCAAAAATTGATTGTTTGGATTTACGTATGGTGTCATTCGATTCAGATTGACAAATACATAATAAACGATACCTCACTTGACTTACTTCAGAGAAGATGAATTTCTCGCACCCCATGAATTGAATGTCGGATCTTCATTTCTAGTGCCAAAACAAAGTTCTTTCCAAATTTTGGTGAATTGCCATCAGTTCTCGTACCATTGCCATTCACGATTCGGGATTCTTATTTAACGCCGCATTTTGCTCGATTTACAGCGCTCTCTACGTGATCCGAAAAAAAGTTAAATACAAAAGTTGCGTTTTTCCCCCGTAGAATCCTAATCTCCAATAAAAAAAAATAGGGGTTATCATTTGATTTCAAAGGTGCCCTTCAGCACCCCCCCCCCCCCAGGGGTGGTTGGTGGAGGGCAACTTTGATATCACTGAATAGATTTTTCAAAATGAAAACTATTATAGAAGATTCAACCACAATTTTCGTTAATACTGAATTTGAATGAGAATTTCGCCAAAAAAGTTAACTACATCTAAGTTGATTACATTTATGGCGAATTATGTTTTGTCGACAAATGTGGCGATATTTCTCAGGTAAGGCCAAGCTGGGCGGTAAATTCACGTTGGCGGATATGGCTATGTAACTTTAAGCGTACGGATGTAACAACAATGGTTACAATTTTTTACAATAGTTACAAGTAAATTTGCGCGATACCATGTTTTCTAAAGCTCACAAATAAATCCTAATTATGTAAAAATCAGTCGCCCTAGAATTCAAACTGCTGTATCTTAGTCAATTTTTAAGAAGCAAAATATTCATCAATAAAGAAATAAAGAAAAATAATAATAATAATAATAATAAAAAACACAAATTTAACAGACATGTAATCGAATTATGCTTAAACCACAAATTATCAAAATCCAAAAAGTTGTTGTAAGTGAAATCTTTGTCGATTTCTTCGGCTATTAACTCCTGGCATGCGGTTCGTACGAAAGTATCGCTTTTTTAAATTTTCAAAACTTTATTAGAATTTTTGATATTTTTCAAATAGAAATGCTTTCTGGCGTTGTTAGTAAGCAACCTAAAAGAATATATATATATATTAAATATAAAAACTCTATTAGTTTTCAATTATAACAATGTATTTTTGCCTATATTCTGTAATTCGGAAAGTCTGGGTTGGATCTCCTACTATAGATAAATTTTTAATGCCATTTAAAGGCAATTGAAAAAATAACTAGGACTTCCCTCAAAGGGATCAGTCTGAGTGATATTGCTGAGAACATAGGGTTAACAATTACAATATAAAGAAAAAGAACAAATTAAATGATAGAATTGCAAAATATCATATATAAATTCATATACACTGTTAAAAAAATAGAAAAGAAGTACCGTTCATCAAATGTGTCGTCATAATTTTTTTTAACATGTGGCAAAGAATCTGATTTTCTTAAGCGCGTATTGTGCTAAACATGAAAAAAAAAAAAAAAAAAAAAAAAAAAAAAACGCCGGATCTTTTAAAACGCCAAGCTTTTTAAAGTTACGTAATTGGATTTGCAGCCAATAGATTATTCTATCAAGAGTGGCTTAACGCAAATTTAATTTCATTGTTGCACCTTTTTTTGTATGTGAATTTAAAATTTTTCTTCCTTGATTATATATCTATTATTTGTATAACTGTTTATAGAAACTCTTACACTTCAAACCACATTGATAGCATGCTTTGCTACAAACCAGATTGCAAAACTATAGTCTAAATTACTATTAAAGTATACAAAAAATCTTTCTATGACTTCTGTAAAATAACTTTTACATTAAATCTCCATATCGGCAAAAATGAAAAATTATATATATTACAAAGTTAAGCTTAACAGATACTTCTTGATTATTCTCTAGGTAGCTCTGCCCCATTGCGCCTTTAATGCGCCTTTACTGCACCAGTCCGCAGACTTTTCTTTTGCCTGTCTGTCTGTCTCTCCACAATCTGTCTGTTTCCCTATCCGTTCTTCTGCCCGTCTCTCTGACCGATTGTCTATCTCCCTACACGTCTCGCTACCTGTCTCTATATTTCTCTACCGGTCTCGCTACCCGCCAATCTATTTCTCTAACCGTCTGTCTATGCGTCTAACTACTTATGTCTAGCCGTGTCTCTATCCACTTCGCTACCCATTTATCTATCTTTCTCACAACTTGTCTATCTATCTCTCTACCCGTCTGGCTATACGCCTCTCTACCCATCTTCTTACCCATCTCCGTACCCATCTACTGTCTCTCTACTCGTCTGTATACCCGTCTCACTATCTGTCTGTTTTTGTACCCGACTCTTTTCCCGTCTCGCTACCAATCTCATTACCCGTCAGTCAACTCGTCTCTGTACTCATCTCTCTACTCGTCTCTTTATCTACCACGATACGCTTCTCGCAACCTTTCTCGCTACATTCCCGTCTACCGATGTCGCTACCCGTCTCGTGACCCATCTCGCTACCCCTCTGTCAACCCTCTTTTTACCTTTCTCTCTAGCCGTCTGTCTATTCGTTTCGCTACCCGTCAGCCTACCTATGTCGCTATTCGTCTCTCTACCCATCTCACTATCCGTCTACCCGTTTGTTTACTCGTCTTTCTACCTCTCGCCACCTCTAACCAATATTTAAACAATTCATTTAATATACAGAAGCTGTTTATCAGTTATTAAATGCAAACAGAAGTAATTTATCTAATAAGTGTAATCAGATGCAATTTTTTTTTTAAATACATATATATACCTGAATAATAATTCATCAGTTTTGTGTTCATAGTTGTTTATATCATTTGACAGTAAATCTGAGCTTCTTAAACCTGAATTGTCTCAAGCTTTTTAAAAAAAGCACAAGGTCTGTAAAACTGCAAAGTACCCTGAGGGCTATATTAGCTACATGTTATTAAGTTAAGTGAAAGTTTCGTTATCACGTTTGCAGCCAATTGCTTATGTCTGAAAGCGTGGCTTAACGCCATTTTAAATTCATTATTGTAACTTTTTTTTTTTTTTTTGGGGGGGGGGTAGGGGGGGAAGGGTTTCAAATATATACATTTAAATTAAAACTTTTGCCTCCATGCCATTAGTGTTGTTTGTATTATTAACCAATACCTTGTAGACCGAGCTTAGGAGAAACTTTCGTAATTGGGCCCAAAGCCAATCGGAGCATTTAATATCATTATTGTAACTCTTAGCTTTACTCTTGTTTGAGACCAGCCTTGCCTGTGTATCTGAATTGGGAAAAGTTTCGTATCGTATGTCGGTTGGCGAAAAAAATTTAAAATGGTGCCAAAAGTTAGTTTTAGCATCTTACAAAATTTTTCAAGAGAGCGGTAAAACATGTTTTTCAAATATTTACAAACATAAGTTTATTAAAGCATGTTTTTGCGCCATCTTAAAAATTTAAGCACGATGCTAAAATAAAATTTTATCGCCATATTCGATATTTTAATAAGTAATGAAAATACATAAACAAACTTATTTAACAAACCTAAGAGGCATTTTTGTGATAAATAATTGTTATTGTCAGGGGGGTAAATTGTAAACAATTAATAAACGGAAAGTAAATAATAAATAGCATTTAAAATCTAAAAATGAGAAGTGGTCCGTATAAAAATGCAAAACATAACATTATATGCTTGATATATGTAAATCTTTTTTTATTTTTTAATATTTCCGAAGGCACAGATAAAACGGTAAAAATCTCTTTTCCAAATGCCAAATAGAAAATATACAAAATAGAATGTCAAATATACAAAATAGAAAAATATCTGCAAAAAAATATATTTACATAATACTACATCTGCAAAAAAAAAAAAAATAAGATTTAGAAAAAGTAAGCCAAATCCTGCAGATCCCAACAATCACATCGAAAAACTTATCACCAAAACAGAATTCGCCAAATCTTACGGCACAGGAGATGGATTTTTCCCTCTGAATGCAGAATATTAGTTTTTTTTTTCTTGTACGATGGGTGATTATAATATAATTGTTTCATTTCACATACTACATACCATTTGATATATTGGTACTTTTATGTTATCCTGGCGCAGTTGATAAATCGCCAAGCATTGTTCCTATAACATTTTCATATTGAATTCATTTCATTTAAATATAAACCTTTCACTCATTTAATTAAAAATACATGCCTTTCATTAATCCCATTTAAAATGCTAAAAAGAGAAAAAAAAAAGAAATAATGCCATAAATCGAAACCTTTTATTTAAACACCAAAGAATTTTTTTTTTTTTAATTTACACACGCGAAATAAAAAAAGCTGCTATTGCTGAGATTTGCGCCAAATCTCTAATACCAAGTCTATCAAGTTATTGCGGGGTTTTTCTTTCAAACAGAAAAAAATCCAGATTAATTTTCGATTTCTACTAAATTGAAATATATTTTATTATACTTAATATTAGTGCGTGCATATGTTTTTGCTCCATGTACTTCATGAACTTTTCAATAATTCCGATTGTCTACGAAAATCTCCCGCCGGTGAAAATGACGTACGCACAAAATTTTCGTGACGTATGTACTTTAATTGTGCTTTTTTATCTATTTTTTTAATATAATTTCCAAACGGTTTGACATTTATTCTTGGTAATAAATAGACGTCGTTGTCACCTTTATAGGTATCAGCTGTAAAAATTTGAACGAAATCCGTTAAATATTTTTTGAGTTATGCTTGACGAAAAGTTTTAATATCCATCGTAGCTTATATGAGGCAAAGTAATACTGCGCTGTGTATGAGTCTTCGTTGCACTCAGACAATAACGGATTAGTGTTATGAAGTCAAGACATTCATCGTAGACTTAATCCAAATTATCAAGGTTAGAATGCTATCCTGTAGGAGAAAATTTGATAGCGCTTACCGAAATAGCTCAATAAAAATAACTGAGATTCCATTATTCTATGGAAAATGCAACTGATTCAAAACATACTATAAATTATAACTTGCCGTAGATGACAGAATGGATTTTGAAGTAAGTTTGTGTGTTGCTTCTGCTGTTTTTCACTTTTTTTTTTCGCAATGATAAAGTTAAAGATTCCCTTATACAACCTTCATGATACAACCCCTTATACAAACCTCAGCTGCTTGAAAAATGTATTCTGCTTAATTGAGCTAGTTCTTTATTACTTAAGTATACCTATTTACTATTTCTAGAAAAGTTAATAATCGAGTTTAGAGCAGATTAAAAACTAGTCGGATGTGCCAATCTTAAAGCTTTCTTCTATCTAATGTTAATATTTCAAAAAGCATAATTAGAAAATAAAATTGCAGAATAGCAGCGCCACCTATTAAATGATTTACTCGAAAACCCAATCAGCACCAACTTATGTCAAGGTCTAACAGAATATGAAGTTTGATCAATTGTTTCTTGAGATATAACTATTGCGAAAATCATGTAAATCATGAAAAATGCAGCATAGTGGCCACATATTGGGTGATTTACACCAAAACCCAATCAGCAAAAACTTATGTCAACGCCTACCTGAATCTGAAGTTCTATGAAAATTCGTGCATTAGTTCTTGAGATAGAGCTATTGCGGAAATCGTGAAAAAAGCAACATAGCAGTGCCACCTGTTCGCCAATTTACACCATAAACTAATCAGTACCAATTCACATCAATGTCTAACAAAATCTAAAGTTTTATTAAATTTCGTGTATTAAGGCTTGAGATATGACTATTTCTAAAATCGTGTAAATCCTGAAAAATGCAGCATAGTGGCCACCTGTTGGGAAATTTACACCAAAATCTAATCAGAAACAATTTATGTCAACGTCTAACTGAATCTGAAGTTTGATGAAAATCCTTGCATTAGTTCTTGAAATAGAGCTATCGTAGAAGTCGTAAAAAATGCAGCACAGCAGCGTCACCTGCTGGGCGATTTACACCAAAAACTAATCAGAACCAATTTATATCAAGGTCTAATTGAGTCTAAAGTTTTATTAAATTCTATTCTTGAGATAGAGTCCTCACAAAAGTTTTGTCATCTACATACAGACAGACAGACTCACAGATAGACATTTTCTAAAAAACAGTCAAATCGTGTTCAGGATCTTCTAAAACGTATAAATCCGTTGAAAACCGGAAATTAGAAATTTTTCAAGAATCCTACACTTTTTTCTTGTAAAGATAGAAGAAAGTAAAAAAGTATATACGAGTATATACACCCATTTAAATTAGTTTTGATTTTAGTAAATATTTTAAGGGTATACAAAGGTTTGAAATAATTGAAATTAGTGATGGGCATAACGATTATTTTGATTATTCGAATGAATCATTCTGTCAAACTTCATTTTTTTTTATTCATTTACTACGAAATTTTTTTATCTGAAGTCTAATCTAATTAAAATCAGAAACTTCTTCTTTTTTTTTTTTTTTTTTTTTTTCAAAATTTCTGGTAGTTATTGAATTAAAAAAAAAAAAAATTGAAGTTTGACAGATATGCTTCTGCGCATGCCCGAATGATTCATTCGAATAATCAAAATAATCGTTATGCCCATCACTAATTAAAATTGAACATTTAAGGATGTGGTCCGATAGGAAAACTCCTAAAATTACAGTCCTGCGATATACGCCGCAGACCGGCCATACATGCGAAGGCAAAACTTTAAACTCAATTATTTCGAAACACTGTTTTTCAGTGGTTATGCCGCTATACCTTTTGGAAAAGTTAACAGATTTACATGTTTCTTTCTTTCTTTCTTTTTTTAAATAAAGGAAATTTATTTGTCTACAAACTATGCATGAAAAACGAACAAACAAACAAAATTGTTTTCAAGTTATAACAAAACATTTGATAAATTTTTATGCATTTTGAATTTTTTATTATATAAAAAATTCATTACATTTTTTTTTGTTTTAGGTATAATTGAGAAACGGCGTAATAAGCAGCATAAAGAAAAAAAAACTGTTAAATAGGGATCTTAGACTTCAATAGCGTGGCAAAACTAGTTTTGCAAGATTAATTTTTGCATATATAACCATTAAATAAACGTTACAACCACCAACAAAAACTGTCAAATTATGAATAAAATTAAAATAACTAATTGACAACAAAACAGGTCTCGCCAACAAACTGAACATAGATACCAAAAACATAGTATTAAAAAAAAAAAAAAAAAAAAAAAAAAAAAAAAACAGAAATTGAATAACAGAAATTGAATAATGGAAATTTGTGGAATTTAGGCAGAATCTTCAGGTCCCAAATGCCTAAATTTCTACAAATAATATGTGTGGTGTCATCTTTATATTAGCCATAAAATAGCTAAAGAATATGAATTTGGGACAACCACACCCTGAATGTAAAGAAATACACAATGAAACAACAATTAAGTTCAAAATAAAACATGATTAAAAAGGATTGAGGGGAAAAAATAAAAAAATGAAATTACCCCATTTGAAAGCAAAATCCAGACTTGAGTTAGCATATTTTACAAATTACAAGAATTGAAGTTTTAAACACATGTGGCAAAAAAAAAAAAAAAAAAGATTTTTTTTTAAATTTAAAAATGGATGGACTATGCATCAAGGAACAGCATGTAATGTACAGCCAAGCACATACCCCAATATATAAAACCAGCATCCTCTATAGGAAATATAAAATTAAACTCCACCATAAATTCAAAAGAATAAATCAATGAGGTGCTGCCATCTATTGGTAAATATATACAATTATATAATAATTTATTACATTATTGAATGATGTTTTAAAACAAATACTGTCTTAAGACAGATAATTGAACAAAATTATGTTAATAAATTTATTGTATTAGAAAAATGAATGAAAGATGTATTAAAAAAATAAAAATAATAAATAAATAAATAAATGAAACTTATGATTACACTAGTTTACAATTTTTTTTTTGTTCATGAAATGAAACATATATTTCTTATGTAGATTATGGACGGTAGTTAAAAAAATATATTTTTTATTTTTTGTAGCACGTCACAGTTCTGAGATATGAAGGTCTTTGTTTTTTATCTACCCGCAATTGTTTAAATACGTTTATCGTTTTATTTTGTAAACAACTGTGTGATTCAAAAGTCTTATTTTCATATAAAAATGTCATCTAGAGTATGTAAACTACATCCAAACCGATTTTGTTATATTGTATATACCGATTTTGTTTGTGGCAAAATTGTTCAGTTAAATTGTGGTTTTCCTATAACAAAACCATTGCAAGAAGCCTATTTATATTATTTTGATTTGCAGTGTCGAATCAAGATAAAAATTGGGTTCCTCATGTGATTTGCACTAATTGTAGATTGGTCCTCAGCTCCTGGTATTCAGGTAAAAATAGATCACTGAAATTTGGTAAACCAATGATATGGAGAGAGCCAACTAACCACGTAACCGATTGTTACTTTTGTTTAACAAAAACGTTTGGTTTTAACTCAAAAAATAAAGATAGAATAAAATATGCAGACGTTCCATCAGTGACTAAGCCGGTCCTTCATTCAGATGATTTACCAGTTCCAACACCATCTGGCAGAAGTGACCAAACTCACACAGATACATCAAGTAGTATTACCGTTCATGAGTATTACAATGCACAAGCATAGTGACAGTGAACAATCAAGCTCAGATAACTTTGTCGATGATGAGGACAGTCCACATTTAATAACTCAGTCTGAACTCAACAATCTTATAAGTGATTTGCAGTTGTCTAAGTCAAAAGCGGAATTACTTGGCTCCAGACTGCAACAGTGGAAATTGCTTGCTCTTAGTACAAAAGTTAATATAAAGAGATTGTTGAAAATTTATTGCAAAATTACGAGCGTATGGGTGTAAATATGTCACTAAAAATTAATTTTTTGCATTCCCATTTAGATTTTTTCCCAGAAAATCATGGTGGTATGAGTGATGAACATGGTGAGCGATTTCACCAAGATTTAAAATCATTTAGCAAAATTATCAAGGTTTTTGGGACCAAAATATGCTAGGTGACTATTGTTCGTCTGTTGTGAGAGATACAGATGAAAATATTTATAAAAAAAAGAGCAAAAATTACCAATTTTTAACTGTCTATTGTTTATTTAGATGTAGTTTTTTTTATAAAAATCTTCTTAATAAATATTTCAAAAAACTGACGTGACGGATTTAAAAAAATATTTTTTCCTAGATGTAGATACCCAAAGTAACGTAACCGTATGTATTTCATTTCATGAACAAAAGTCATGTAAACTAGTGTTATTAATTAATGTATCACATAAATATTTGTACCTAGCAATAACACATCCCCATTTATATTACTGTGACACATTGCATCATATCTTAAGTTAATTTATAATTAATATAAAAAATGTATATAATAAAGATGCTAAGGAATTAATATTAATAATTAAATTTGAAATTAATAAGTTACATTTAATGTGTCTGCAAACTTTCTTAAAAATTAAATTAAATTATATATATATATATATATATATATATATATATATATATTTCATTTGGTCAAACTTAAGTCAATTTTCATCATTTCAAACCTCTTAAGAGATTTTAAAAAGATTTTTTTTCCCATTAATGTGTTAATTTATATGAGATATTCCTTAAAGAAGTCTAATGATTCATTGTGAAAATTCCATACAATTAGGCTCACTTTCCTTGAATTGTGTTACAACAAAGAATTCTGTTCCTTTCATGTGTAAATGAAATGTCGTAGCTTTAGAAATTACTAAAATACTTCGACAAATACATTTCAAAATTCCCACATAAATAAGCAACTCAAATAAATAAATTTAGAATGAATTCGGTGGAAATATATAATTTTAGTTTTCTCCAGTTGTGCGTTAAAAATAATTGAACAAGGGAAAAGTTACATCTATCATGTCTGTATCGAATTATGTTATGGTTTATCAATAATCTAGTTTTTTTTTTTTTTTTTTAATTAAATGTTCTTTCTCTGAGAGGTAGGTACTTTGAATTATCTAAAATAATCAATTTTTTTTATTTATTTTTTATTTATTTTTTTTTTATTCGAAAGCATTATCTTTATTCATTCGAAATTCTTTGCAATCATTTTCAAAATTGCAAAAAATTAAAAAAAGTGCCTGAATTTCATTAAATTAAATTTTACAAAGATAGATTTATTTGAACGTGTGTACAAAATAGCTTGAATTCTATTGTTGGACAAGATTGGATGTATGTGTGCGTATATATGGTGAGAAAGAGAGAGAGAGAGAGAGAGAGAGAGAGAGAGAGAGACAGTTAGAGAGAAAGTGTAATTGGTTTTTACATAGAAAACAATCTAAATCTAATGAAATAATATAAATCTTTTATATATTTTTAATATTGCGATACAAGAATTCTGAATAACTTTTAATACTTCAATGCTCAGAATATTTGTAGTTTTTACTTTAAATCTAATTCAATTGAAAGGAAAATGAATTAATGATATATAATAGATAGTTATTATATATACTTATTATATGTATTTATTTTATACTTATTATACATATTATTACATATTATTATATACATATTATTATTAAGACCTTTTTAAAATAAATTTCAAAGTTGTCGGTGTTTTCTATTTGATTTTACGATAGTGTTTTTTTGTTATTTTCGATGTGCGCGTTTCGCCAAGAAATCGTTTTAGACCTTCTATAAAAAGATTGAATAAAAATTTTAGATCTTTATAGCGCTTATTAATTTCGATTTGTTTTTTCGATTTCGCGTATTGGCGACGGGCTCCGTTACAGTGATTGCCTCTTTTACGATCGCCCATTACGATGCCGAAGGCAGTGGGCCCTTACCGCTAGATTTGTTAGTATATCATATGTAAGGTAATTGTGAGATTTTCGTTAACAAATATACATTCTTAAAAATTCGAAGTGGACCCTCTACCTCACCCCCCCCCCCTCTCCATACACGCACACTAGACTCGTTTGGAACAACCGACCACCGAAGCTCCGCTAGTAACTAAATAAAAAATAAGCTAGAATATTTATAATAATAATAACAACAAAAAAAAAAGATTTTTTTTACTTAACCATTTGTTTCTTTGACAATAGTTATTACTTGAAAAAATTGCTAATTTTGAAAAAAAAAAAAAAAAAAAAAAAAAAAGTAAAATTTTATGTTTAAGTCAAGCGACTAATTATTTGACTCTTGCTAAATATATTTTATTTTTATTTTGTCTTTATGTTGGTCTACCCTTCGTTGACCAAAAACCGTAAATTTAGGCAGCAGGTTTAGTTTTCTGATTCTGCTACGCATCATGACTGATCTATACGACTTTATAAAATAAAATTCCTGTAACGCATCGCATCAGATTGTTCCTATTAATAAAGAAATAACTGAACTAGGAAGAAAATAATACATAACAAGAAGATAAGAAAACGACGAAATAAAATAATGCAAAAATTTGCGTCTATTTTCTTATCATATATGCATGCGAATCTTTTTTAAAAGGTAATTTTATCTGACAACTTTAATTTTTAGTTTTGCAAAAACTATTAGGCACTTAAAAAAACATTATTTACAAAAAGTATTTCAAATGCTACCGGAAAAAATATCAAAATTTAAAATCATTCCAGTCCATAAAATGCCTAATTGTTTAATTGCTCAAGACACGAATTATCCTGCTCCCGAATATCGTGTTCTGAAACGCTGTTCTTCATGACGGTTTGAGATTTTTTGATATGAAGAAATTTATGGAGCTATTAAAATTTTCCGTAAAATAATGAAGTTGATTAATGATGACGATGAGGCAGATTAATTGATGTTTCCCTTTTAGCTATTTTATTTAATTTGACTAAATCACACAGCAAGTTTTACTTTTAGCCTAATAGGTTACCATACCACTGTACATTTGATCATGAAAATGGATATGTTGGTGTTGGTCAGGCATGTCAAACACGTGGCCCGCGAAGCCGTTGGGCAATTTACCTGTGTTTAATTTAGTTGTTAGAACACGGATGCTGAAAATACACTTTGCACGAATACACTTGCACAAATTGTGGTCTCAGAAAGGGCAACATAAAGATTTGTATATCAGTGTTACCAGTTTGGCGGGCTTTTTTTATAATTTAGAATGTACCACTATTTTTGAATAGTAATATTTGTCTTATTTATTATGTCATTAAATAAGGGGAATATTTGTCTTCAGTATGTGGTAGCATTCTGAAGACTACATAAAAATTCCTGCTCATCTGGCAACCGTGATGTATAGACAGATATAATTCAATTTTACATTTTAGCACAAAAAACTTGGGGGTACAAAAATTACCAATTGGAACGTAACAAAGCGCGGTATCCTGAGTCTGAAAATTTAAAGATTCGTAAAATTTTTAAACTATTTTACTTATAATTTTAATTTATTTATGTTGAAAACTAATACTTTATTTTACTACTCTCTTAGATTTTACACCACTTTACAAAATAATATGCTTGATTTATTAAATACTAAGAAATGTATTATAAAATTTTAAATATTCAACGCTACTTAAGACCAGTTAAAATTTAAAAAAAATCAAAATATAAAATTCAATAGCTTTAAATGAGTTGCTTTGAAAGTGGCACAAATTTTTACTTTTGTGCTTGACACAAAACCCCGAATATGCCATCCAGGTTCTTCACTTGGACTTTAGTCAAACATATAAATTTTGGATTTTAGCTCTTTAATAGTTTTCATTACTTAGATTAGTAATTGTATGTGATCATTCTGAAATCCTACGTTGATCTTTCTTTCCTTTCTATTGATATACATACATTTTATTGACATACTCTCATACAACCCAGGATTTATAAAAAAAAAAATATATGTTAAAGCTCTTTACCCTATGAATAAACATGATAAACTGAAGACGGACATCGCATATTTTTTAAAAGTGATTTACGACACAATTATATTAAAAGGAAAGCGGAAATTTTATGTTTGATATGTAGACACTGTTGTAGTTTGGAAATAATGTAACATTAAGACGTGCTACAGCTCAAAGTATAAAGAAAACTCACAAAAATCTGGCTAAACATTGAGAAGATAAACTGTCAGAATTGAAACTGATACTTTTTAAAAGAGAATGAAACTGCTTTCACCAAGCATATTGACTGAAATACATTTGCTTTAAAAAAAAAAAAAAAATTATTGTCTTTATTACATTAAATGTCCCGCGAGTCGAAATCACTCAAAACGAAATGAAGAAATTATGTCTATAGCAGTTAAAAAAATTACTATAAGCATAAGTACCATTGCGAGAGAGATTTATCTATGATGGACCGATTTCTAAAAAACCGGATATGTGCTTAAAAACTTATATTCGTATGCACATCTATACTAATAAAATAAATTTTCGCTCTGTGTGTGTGTCTGTCTGTGTGTGTGTGTGTGTCTGTTGGCGATGGCTAGCAAAATCTAGCCCACCTAGAAGTCTGGAAATTTAGGTGTGGATAGTCCAAGGTCTGACCATGTGCACCTGAGTCTCAGAATTTTAATATTTTGATAATTACCCAAGATATTAATTAGTTTCTCATTAACCACCGCTTCTAAAATGCCATATTTTTCTGAAAATGGTGCAAAAGAAATGTGAAACCGCAAAATGAGTTGTGTGTTGGGAGAAGGAAGAAAGATTTTAGGTTTACTGGAAAAAGGTTGGGCTACCACAATGACTTTTAACTAAGCCTTTTCGACACATGTCAAAATAACAGAAACTACTAATAGGTCTTTCGACACGAAAATTTGCAGATCTATATAAACAAACAATCGCAAATTCAAAAAGTCAAATTTAAAAAAGTTCCATCCACAACTTTCAGAAATATTAATTAGAAATGTTTAATTTTTCCAGCAATTTAATCTTGCAATGATCAACACGTTTTTTGATAAAAATTTGAACCGTCGCAGGTGTCTGGATAATGAAACCGCAAAGAAAGAGGTACTAAGAGATTTTTTAGGTGACTCAAATTAACAATTCTAATTAAGCTACGACTTTAAAATTAACACCTTTCAAATCCTCTCTGTTTCCACATTACAAGTTTGTAAAAATTAAGATTATCCGATTCTTATAACCGAAGATATTTATTATTTCGCATTAATTTGACTGCAGAAAAAAAAAATAACGTGTTCTTTTTCTTTTTCTTTTTCTTTTTTTTTTCTACGGACAAGCATAACAGACAAGATGTCCGTTATCTCTTGAATAAAGAAGGATACAAAACAAGTAAATAAAAATTTGGAATGGTGCTATTAGAAGCTGTATAAAATTATTAAAAATCTTAGATTTTTTTATTGGAAAATTATGCATCCTTATCGATTTAAAGATATAAAATCATACAAAATTTTGGTTTGTTTAACTTTATTATCACGGGCCCGGGCAACGTCGGGCGGGTCAGCTAGTTCTTAATAATCGTCAATCTAGAAAATATTTTGGAAATATGGGTATGAAGATAAAAAGATCTACCTTCTTATAAGGAATTTGATGGCTTTCTATTATAAAGTTTTAACTGCTATTTTCGAACTGTTAAAAAATGTTACAATTTTCATTTCAAATTATGAATGTGGATTATTAAAAGTCCACCACTAGATAAAGTACTTGGAGTTTTCATTTAAAATTACAAAGCACAAGAGTAAACTTCAACTTCAAGGCAAATTTCATAATGCTATCTTGTTATTTGATAGTATTAGCGTTTTCTAATAGAATTTATTACTTTGATAAAACAATTTTCAAAAAGAAAATGTATTTCGATTTAAATATTGTCAGGCATTACTTCAAAAATCATCGAAGTAGAAATTTTTAGAATATGCTAAAAATATATTCAAAAATTAATTTAAAAAAAAAAGATTTTTGAATTTGAAGAAATATGAAAATCAGCTTAATCTATTTAATTCAACTCTAATGATTGATGTTGAAATTATTCTTCAGAATTTATTACTGCGCGGTTAATCAAAATTCAGTGTGATTTCATATTAAAGCAAAAATATATGGATATGGGCAGGGGTGTAAAAACTGGGCGCCAATGGGCCGATTGCCACCATTACATTTTTAGTATTATTCGCCTAATAAGAATACTAATAAAATTTAGGCGAAGTATACTAATAAAATGTAGGCGAAGAATGCTAATAAAATTTAGTGGTGACAATCGCCCAATTGGCGCCCAGTTTTTACATCCCTGGATATGGGGTTTCCAAATTTCTGTAATTATTCATCAATCGACCGATTTTTTAAGCTATAGTGTGCAATTAGGCATATTTTAGCTATATTCGGCAGCGCACTTTTATGTATATTTGCATAGCTGCCAACCTTTTTTTTTTTTTTCCAAATCAAATAAACAAAATTTGAACCAGAAAATGCATTTAATAAATCAAATAAGCAGCGCATATAGGTACAAGACACATTTTATTAAATAACTTTTCTGCTTCAAATTTTGCTTATTTTTATTTTTTTACTCTAAGAAAACACGGAAGATTAATAGCTATGCTTTTGATCAGATCAGGATTAACATACCAGAGTATACAATCAATTTGTATAATAAATACGATATAGAAAATTCAATTAAATTTTATAGATTTGGTTGATGAAAAGAAAATTTGAGTACTTTTTCGAAAAATAAGATAAAATAAATTATGTATAATAACTTTTAAACTTGTAAACATTTCTTTAACATGGTTGTGTTCAGACATGTATAAAACCAAAAACTTTCTGCGCACATAAATATTGAGTCAAAAACTTTCTGCAAAATAATTTAATGTTTAATAAAATTACTTGTTGTATTATTTTGACGATATAAATTAAAAACAGTAGTTTAAAATAATTACCATTTAAAATTAATTAATATTAATTAAAGAATAATTATTTTGGTTAAAAATATTAATAAAGCTAAAAATTCATGATAGGAAGAGCTGAATTCTTATCAATTATTTTGTCAATGCATTTAGAAACAACACAGTCCTTAATATTTTGACCTCTTCGCGAGCGTCTGTAATATCACAACAATGTTTTGCATCTTTAAATTTTTAATTGTGCGCAAACAGTGACTAAATCATACATAAAATTTCAAATATTTTTTATTTTTTGGTATTTAAAAAAAAAAAAAAAATCTGCAAAGTTCCGAATTTTGCAGAAAATTTTCCGCATACGACGTGCGCGCGTGCGTCTATATTGTACAACTCTGGTTGTGTTTTGTACGTACAAATTTTATCCTGTGCAATGGTATTATCTACATTTTGTGTAATGTGGCCCGAGGCTATGTATATAAGGCTTAATTTGGCCCGCGGTGGTAAACGAGTTTGACATGCCTGGTGTTGGTAGATATATCAGACTGGTTATAATACATATATTAATAATTTGGTATTTGCAGTCACTAACGATTTATTTGAAATGGGTTAATTTTCTTCACAACATCTGGATAAAATGTCCGTAGCAATAAAAATTTTAAAAACATTTGAAATCGCAGATATGTTAATTGCATTGCATACAGCATTTCAAATTTTCTCGAATAAAATCTCTGCATATATCTTAGCATTTAATCTCATTCATGTTGATTCCGGTAGCAGTAGAAGATACGAGTACAATTCCAAATATATATATATATATATATATATATATATATATATATATATTCATTATTATTATTATTATTATTATTATTATTATTGACGAAACGGAAAAAAAATCTTTAATGCAAAAAATAATTTTATTTTGTGGTTTTCAAGTTGCTGAAAGTTGTTCAGATGTGTGGTGAAGATCATGAAACAAACATGTTCATAAATTGCATTGGAATATAATGTTTTTATTTATTTATTTATTTATTTTAATATTGATTTTAAAGCATGTATGGAGTAATATGATTAAAAAAATCATACATTTTCGCAAAATGTATCATTGTTAAGCTACGAAATGTGGAAACATTGTTTAATGAATCTTGGAGTTATTGTAACATCGACTATTTTTTTCAGCTTTTCTCAAGCTGTGAAGTATGAGTGGAAAGGTTTGATTCCAATTTTCTCACATTTAAAATGCCAAACTTAGCAACCACATTTTTCAGTTGTTTTATCTGTCTGTACCTACGCAAGTAGCACTATTTCTATTGCCCTTTCTGATAACATCAATGATTTCCATATTACATTGCTTCAACGTAATTTCCTCGGTAAGCCCTTTGATAGTTTTGTCCATACAAGAAGAGGTTGCTTGCTCCGTTACTCAAAGCTTTCTGGTATTGCTAATTTTTAATTGTAATCTTAGCTTTATTTAATGACAGTATTTTTTTGATTGAATAAAGCGAATGTTTTAGTTCTGAAAAAGTGGTATTTATCTCATTTGTTTTGTTAATTGTGTGAGAAAAAAAGAAAAAGAAACTGTTAAGGGGTTAAACATTGGATATAATCTGGTTGGAACATATATAAAGTTTAGAAATTAGGAATATTTAGTTTTTTAAGGGAACTCAGTACCTCACATTTTGACAAAAAATGACAAAAATGTCGAATTTCAGATTTTCATCTTAAAATGAAACTTAAATGAATCTCTTAGTGAATCTCTTTTTCTTTCTAGAATATTGTGTCCAAATTTGTTGACGATCTGATAAATAGTTAATGGGATATGGTTGATTTTATGTATCTCTTTTTAATATTTCTTTTTTGTAAATGAAATGTGTAAACTCATTTTTCTCAGTTAGCATTTTTTCATATTCTGTATGTAATCAAAATGCTAAGTCTATCACGATAATTGGTTAAAATCTGTCTGAAAATGTTTCAATGTATCTTTTGATTCTATAAAAGATAACCAAGGGCCAAAATTTTGATATCTTTGAAATTTTTGTTTCAAAATAATTTAAACTTAAATATATGCAATTTTCATAGGTTTAATCGTATAATAATTATTATTTTTTTCTTAAGATGTTTGCATCAAAAATCCGACCCTTAGGTCTGTAGAACAGAGTACCCTAAGTATATATATTAGGGTGGATCAAATGAAAGCGGGACAGGAGCCACAGAATGAAATGGCATGATTTATTTCAAACACAATCTTCAAATCTGCACAAGCACTTGTCCCACTGTTTCACCAAATGGTGAATACTTTGTTCATAGAAGTCCTTTGGCTGAAATCGGAACCAGTTTCGAACATTGTCCATGATTTCGCTGTCCGAGTAGAAACGGCGAACCTTCAATGCCTTTATCAGCGGACCAAAGACTGGATAGTCACATGCCGAAAGATCCGGGATATACGGTGGGTATTCGAAGGCTGCCCACCGAAACTTCACCAGTTTCCCTTGCGGAAGTTCTTGTGTCTATCCTGCACACGAGTCAATGACATTGCTTATTCTCGCGCTTCGCGAAATCCAACTTCTACCACTAAATAACGAATAACACTCGATTGCTCTTTTTTCCTCGCAAACATTCCGCAGACACAGATGAGTAAAAACAATCGACCGCCTGATGGACGAAACTGTTGGCCTATCGCCAGAGCATATCACGTGCCTCTGCGTGACTACCTGGACAAATTCATTTCTTCAGTAGGAGTTACCTTCCTTACATACCCACTCTACCCTGTACACCTGAAGATTCTGTCTAAATTCCACAAATTTCATTTTTTCAATTTTTAATTTAATTTCTTCTTCTTTTCTTTCTTTTCTTCTTTTTTACTATGTATATGGAATCTATATTCAAAGTGTTGGGGAAACACTATTGTTGTCAATTAATTATTACATTCTAATTCATAATTTCGTAGTTTTTGTTGGTGTTTCGGTAATGTTTCACTAATGGTTATATATATATATATATACAGGGTGTCCAAAAAGTCTGGAAACGGTCGAATAACTCGAGAAATATACATCAGATTAAAAAACGAAAATATTTATTTTCAATATTTTTGAGAAATCTATTTAGGAATATCAAAGTTGCCCCCCTGTTGGGAAAGGGGGACAACTTTGAAATCTTAAATAATATCCCTCCCCCTTTTTTTTGTCACAGATTCGGATTCTACGGGAAAAAATACGTAACTTTCGTATTGAACATTTTCTTCGGAAAATCGTAGGTGGCGCTCTAATCGAGTACAATGCAGTGAATCAAAGTCAAAGTCAGTTAGTCTATGGAGTGCCTAAGCAGGCGTAATGCCCGCGTTTATCTCGTATCTAAGCTGGAACGATATAAGCAGAAATATCAGGATTGTACTTGAAAACTAGACAGTTCTTCTCGCAGTCCAGGAGCACGCTGCGGTGGAGTGCAACTCAGGTAGGAGAGTTTTCAGGATGGAGTACTAAACTCTATGTGCTTTGACAGTGACATGGCAGTGCCTTAAGGGAGGAGGAGAAGGGAGGAAACAAAAAATATAAAAATATAAAAAGAGTCCTGCAAAAAAGATTTTTCCTAACAATGGTACAAACAATAAATAATAAAGTAATAAAATGTAATAACTAATTAAATAAAATTAAAATATGAATTAGGAAGGTGAACGTAACCCGGTGCCAAATGTAAGGTGGGAAGACGTCATGAAAGAGTTAATGGAGATATATCAGAATGAAAAATAAAATGCAACCAAATTAAAATTTTGAATTTGGAAGGCCGCAACGATACATTTAAGGTGGCTCTCTCTTCCTCCTTTTGGAAGGTGGTACAAAGCCGTCATATCTGCTCAAGATGGCAAGCGGTCTTTTCTTACCTAGAGAGTCATAAACTCTGTAAGGTCTGATAGACCGCAATGTATCATTGGGTATCAAGATACGATCCCTGTGGAAATTTTGTGCAAGTTTTTCAATAACTTGCGAGATAGGCCTAATTTTGAGATCAGCATGAATGACGTCATTCCGGACAAACATTGTCGCCTTACAAATCCAACGCAATAAAGAATTCTGAAAAGTTTGAAGTTTTTGCATCTGAGTTTCACAGACAGTTCCCCAGACAACAGACCCGTAGGTCATGGTTGATCTGATGAAGGATTTATACAGTAATAACTTAGTTGAAATTGATAGACGGCTGTGGTAAGCTAATAGAGATTTAAGGGAACCTTGATCTTTGGTAGATTTGTCTAATACGTCCGTAATCTGTCTAGCCCAGGTTAATTTTGAATCTAGATAAATTCCTAGATATTTATAGCTGGTGTTCCAGGGTATTTCGTCACCATTAAGAGAAGGATTAACATTGAGGGAAATAGACATATTTGAAAAAATCATGGCGGCACTTTTTGCTGCATTGACTTTGATACGCCAAATACAAAAGACCTGAAGATAGGACTGCAGTTGTTCAATCACGTTGATCAGTGATATGTTGCTGTACATTATGGCCGTGTCATCCGCATATAATGCTAAGAGGATGCCGGGAATACGAGGATGTACTTTCGTAATTTGACTGGACTAATACGCAAAACGTAATTTCTCAAAAAGCTATTGAAATATCTCTATAAAAATTAAATTGCAAGTTATTGACTCTCATAACTTATGAAAAATATATAATATATCTTAGATTTCAGTTTATCATCTTTACTACTGGCATACAAATTACGTGTATATAGAAAATACATATATATGCGATAGAATTTACTGTAGAGTGTTTTGCGTATTGGGCTAAATTTCACAAAATTTTACCATAAACTCCTCAATTTACTTAAATGTAATCATTGTATGCACTATATTTTCCTTTTCATCGTAGTTTAGAGTCAAAATCTTCTTAAACATAAGCGTAAATTATAATTAAATTGTTTTTTTCTAACAATTTGCTCCAAACGCTACCAGATAAATTAAAAATAACAATTTGTGGACAATCCCTTATCATTCAGCGAGTTTTAGTCATAAACTAAAAAACAGCTTACTCTAACGCCGATATCTCTCTGAATTTTTACGATATTTGACTGATTTTTTTAAATAAATTGTTCGATAGAGTTGACTATTAAATTATGCAAAAAGTTCTTTGTTATCGTTCGCGCATGCGCAGATAAAAAAATATTTTATACAACTGCCCATATTTCCTTAAATATTTATTATATTTATATTTCAATTACACTATATGATTTCTACTGCATTTTGTCAATTTTTCTGAAACTGACGTTAAATTTGGTTTAAAACCCTGTATTTTATAAGCAAAAAACATGCAAGAATTTTTTTAATATTTTAAAAAAATCGCTATATTTCTATTAATATGCATGCTATTCTTACACAAATGAATACACATGTTATACAATGTCTGCCTATGTATATTCTGTAGCGATAGATCATTTCATGCATTTTATTTTACAGGGTGATCCCAAGTATTATTATTATTTTTTATTTTTGTTGGTCCCCTAATTGTCCTCCTCATCAAATCGACGTTGATAAATATGAAGTCAAACCTGTTCTTTTTAATCCTAAAATTCCAAAAGAATCTAACATGTATATTTTAAAATATTCGAAAAAATGTCTAAAACTGAAAGTTCCCGTCAATTATGGCCATCTAGTGTAGATGTTGAACAGCCATGTACTAATTAAATTGCCCTGAGGGATGCCGGCTTCGATAATGCAAAAGAAGGAGATAGAATTATTGACTTTAACATAAAAGGTTCTACCTTTCAGGTAGTTCAAGAAAATAAAAATAAGTTGGGGTGGAGCCTTGAGAAAAATCAATTTATAAATAAGTCCATAATGCCAGACCCGGTCGAAGGCTTTAGCAATGTCTACGAATACAGCACCTGTTTTTTATTTTTTCCTGAAACCCTCATGAACAAGTTCAGTCACTCTCCAAAGCTGATGTTGCGTCGAGTGTTTGGACCTGAACCCAAACTGCTCTGGTATAATTATTGAATTGGACGTGACGAGCTCTTTCAGACGGTTCGCAAGTACGTATTCGTAGACTTTGGAGAGGCAAGATAGAAGGGAGATGGGTCTGAAGCTAGTAGGGGCATGCCTGCCCTGTCCCGGTTTTGGGATCGGTACAATCAGTGCCTTTTTCCAGCAATCAGGAAACATACGTAGGTTTAACATGCAATTAATGAGAATAGTTAGAAAAATGTGGAATTAAGTGGGAGATGCAAGAGCATATTGGTGGATATGCAATCGAGGCCAGGCGATTTGTTCTTTTTTAGATTCCCGATGTAAAAAATCACCTCTTAGGGGGTTGCAGGATTAAGAGTGTTATCATGATCTGTATTTAAAAACTGTTCAACTTCAGAGTTGACATTGTCGACCATCCTGGGATTGACAACATCTTAATTGAGTGTAAATTGTCTTCTAAGACTGTCAGCAATGAGCTCAGCCTTGTCAGTGTTAGAATAGGTCATACCATTTGTACCATTTAGGGCCGGGATGTGTGTTTGAGAATTGTTTCCATTGAAAAGTCCGGAAACAGTCGAATAACTCTAGAAATATACATTGGATTGAAAAACGGAAAACTGCATGATCAATAGTTTTGAAAAATCTATTTAAGGATATCAAAGTTGCCCCCCCCCAACTCTGCTCCTCTGGGGAAAAGGGGATCAGCTTTGAAATCTTAAATGAACCCCCCCCCCCCCCTTTTTATTGCAGTTTCGGATGCCATGAAAAAAAAACGTAACTTTTGTATTTAAAATTTTCTTCGAAACATCGTAGATGGCGCTGTAATCAAGTAAAATGCAGTGAGAATCGTTACCATTGCAATGTCTGGAAACACTCGAATAATTCGAAATATACATCATACGGAAAAATACGTGTTCAATATTTTAGAAAAATGGCAACGTTTATATCCCTAAATAGATTGTTCTAAAATATTGAACACGTATTTTATCGTTTTTCAATCCGATGTATATTTCTCGAGTTATTCGACCGTTACCAGACATTGCAATGCAATGGAAACGATTCTCGATTACAGCGCCATCTACCATGTTTCGAAGAAAATGTTAAATACAAAAGTTACGTATTTTTCCCCGTAGAATCCAAATCTCAATAAAAAGGGGGGTTATCATTTAAGATTTCAAAGTTGCCTCCCTTTCCCCCCAGGGGGCGGAGTTGGGGGTCAACTTTGATATCCCTAAATAGATTTTTCAAAACTATTCAACATGCAGTTTTCCGTTTTTCAATCCGATGTATATTTCTGGAGTTATTCGACCGTTTTCAGACTTTTCAATGGAAACGATTCTCACTGCATTGTGCTCGATTACAGCGCCATCTACGATTTTCCGATGAAAATATTTCAATACAAAAGTTACGTATTTTTTCCCTTAGAATCCGAATGTGCAATACAAAAGTTGGGTTATTATTTAAGATTTCAAAGTTGACCTCTTTCCCCCAGTGTGGGCAGAGTTGGGGGGCAACTTTGATATCCCAAAATAGATTTTTCAAAAATATTGAGCATGCAGTTTTACGTTTTTCAATCCGATGTATATTTCTCGAGTTATTCGACCGTTTGTACGAAACAGAATAAAGTATTTGTCTTTAATTTATTTTTGCACAGTTTTCAGCATCTCGACCCAAGCATACCTTTCGCATACTCCGGACTGGGCATGTCAAATTCATTGCTCTTTCTAGTATAATACATTTCTTAAACTCTCAGTTTCTGAGATATTGAAAACGAACTAACAAACGAAGACCATTTTAAACAGTTTTTCGAATACGATTGCATATTCTGTCAAATTGAAACTTTTTTTAATAAAGCACATGTTTACCATATATGGCACAAATTAATAATGCAGGTTTTACCATTAGCATAGCTGCCAACTTTTACGCTTTTTTCCTAACACTAAAATTTTATAGTAAATTTTACCTTATTAAATCACCGGAATCATGTGATTCAATAAAGCAAAATTTTCTATTCATTTTTAGTGGTAACAAAAAAGCGTTGGCACCTATGCATTAGTGAAAATTCTCAATGGTGTTTCTTAATTCGTATTTGAACTACACATACTTAGCTGGGTTTGATCTTAAACAGCAATAAAATAATAGAGAAAATTTAATTAAACAGAAATTGACTGTTTTTTCATTATTTTGTGTAGATATTTTACATCAGAACTAATTCGTAAATTTACATATTACATGTTTAAGAAACTTGGAACTATGCACTTTTAATAAATTTTCTAAATAAAGCATTTATATGCAGTTATGGAAAATACACCCACACTATACCAATACATATGCATTTATATTAAATCGCATATAAATCGGATTTTAGCTAGAGATAATAGAAACTAATAAGGAAGAAAAATCATTCATTGCGCGTACAATGGTTAGGAAACTTCATTTTTTACTTTCTTCTATCTTTACAAGAAGGTATTGGATTCATGAAAATTTTTGACTTCCAGTTTTCGACGGATTTATACGTTTTAGAAGGTCCCTGAACACGATTTGACTGTTTTTAGAAAATGTCTGTCTGTGAGTCTGTGACTCTGTCTGTCTGTCTGTATGTGACAAAAATTTTGTGAGCGCTCTATCTCAAGAACTAGTGCACAAAATTTAATAAAACTTTACATTCAGTTAGTCCCTGATATAAATTGGTGCTGATTAGTGTTTGGTGAAAATCGCCTGACAGGTGGCGCTGCTATGCTGCATTTTTTGCTATTTCCGCAATAGCTCTATCTCAAGAACTAATGCACTTATTTTCATCAAACGTCAGATTCAGTTATACCTTGATATAAATAGACGTTGATTACGTTTTGGTGTAGATATTCCGACAGGTGGCGCTGCTATACCACTTTTTTCATTATTTTTAAGATAGCTATATCTCAAGAACTAATGCACGGAATTTCATCAAACTTCAGATTCCGTTAGACCTTGACATAAAAAGATGCTGCTTAGGTTTTGGTGTAAATATCCCAAGAGGTGGCGCTGCTAAGCTACTTTTTTCATTTTTATCATGGTAACTATATCTCAAGAAACAATGCACGGATTTTCATCAAACTTCAGATTCAGTTAGATGTTGTTAGATGTTGTTGTTGATTAGGTTTTCGTCTAAATTTCCCAACAGGTGGCGCTGCTATGCTGCATTTTGCAAGATTTACACGACTTTAGCGATAGTCATATCTGATGAACTAATGCACGGAATTTAATTAAACTTTAGATTCAGTTAGACCTTGATATAGATTGGTGCTGATTCTTTTTAGTGTACGCGAAACCTGTGTGAGATAGAAGAAAGTTTTGGGATTGGCACATCCGACTAGTTTTATACGGTGGAAGGTGATATCTGAATAAGCAAGTTTGAAACACATTACACACAGTTGAATGCTTCTGCCCCACATTAACAACATATTCAAATTTCAACATATTCAAATCTCTATTTCCAATAAATCTTACTGCTGAAAAACAAAGGCGAAACTTATTTTCGAACGTCATTTAAAGTATTTTATTTAAGACAGTGTAAACTTTTTATTTGGCTATATGGAAACTTTCTTTTTTGTTATAGTTAATATTATGTGTCTTATTTTGCAAGATAATTACTTTCAAACTTTAGTCAAATAAATTTAATCCATACCAATGCGTCATTTGCTTTGAATTGGAATTTATCCAAGCTTAAATATATGAATTCTCTGAACTATAAGACTTAATAATCGTCAACTAAATAGTTTCGGAGCAAAATATTAAGCAATCTATTATTGAATGCTTGATTTGAATAACAACAATTTCAAGAATTTTGTTGCTAATATACATACATTAATTAAGATTAGCAATTTATTAAATTTACTAAAGAATTTTTTTTGATGGCGCCATTTATTGTTTTTGGATTTGGTAATTTATTTATATATTATTATTTTTTCCCATTTACTCAAAATGAAAAATTTGTCTATATATTTTTTTAAAATTTTAATTGAAATTTTTAAATTGAATAGAAAGATAATTTGTTAGTTTTTAATGCAGTATAATTAAGATAAAGAAAATTTTTAAATGGGATTAAAAAAGTTGTGGTTGTAAATATTTCAATAATGTGCTACTCACTTTGAGGTACATCTAATTTTACAGAGAATATAACGTATCTCGAAACGAAGTGATAGGTCTTTTCAAAGGATTGGTGCAAAGTGCTCTAGTGCAAACTATGGTGCAAAACTATAAGTGCTATGGTGCACGTGCAAAGTGCTATGGAAGAAAAAGCAGAGAACTGGAATGCCGAGCTAGAAACTGTGTGGCAGAGAAGCATGAACCGTGAAACATAAATGGCAACAGAGACAAGGACCTACATGTGTTGAAGTCAGGTATTTTCTTCCAAGAGGAGCTTTTGCACTGCCTATGAGGATATTGTGAAGTTCCAGGAGAAGATAATTTTCCATATGGACCATTAACATAATATAATATTTGAAATATTCGTGATAAAGTCATTTGTTCTCTTGAAGAGGGGATTTCTCTTCCGGTACACCCAGTATTGAATTTCATATATTTTTCTTCAAAGGAATTTCTGTAGCGGAGGGGAGGGGGGGGCACAGTTTTACCATTAGTAAGCATGAAGTTCCAATTCTTTCGGAGGAATTCAGATGCTCTGGATGACGAAAGTCTCTGCTGGGTCAACCCCTGAATTGATCACAGAGTCCACACCCTGAATTCACCACTATGGCTCATGAGTGGTGGAGTTTTTTTCTTGGATGAAAATGCAAGAATCCGCACATCATGGATACGAAACGGAATCGATGATATTGTACAGAATGGGGTACACAAACTTCTTTTTTTGAAGGCGAATAAAAGAAAAAAATATTGCTTACAGATAAAATGTAATATGCTTGCTAATGAAAGAAAATAATTTAGTTATGAATCGTATATTTTCAAACAAAATATTTTGAGAGTTGTGACCACCTTTCTCTATGCACCGATGTAACCGATTTCTGAAGTTCCCCTCTACACGTTTCAACATGTCCACCAGAATTGGGACTATTTTCAAATGAATAATATTCTTCAGTTGAAGCACATTTGTGGGACGATGTTTTAAAACCTCTGCCTTGGGGTATTCTCATAAAAGAAAAAAATCATCGAGCGTTAGATGGGTCGAATGTACCGTCCACAAGATGTCATTTCGTAAGAGAGAAGAATTATTGTTCAAAAAATAGCCTCTAAACGCACGCTATTCTATCGAATACCCCATGTGTTTTATTAAGGCGTACCAGAGAGAAACTTCCGAGACTGCTGCGTTTCAGGGCTAGAGTCTCAGGCTCTTCCAGGGCTTTTCTCATAGCCTTAGCTGCGTTCGCCGAGCTCTTCCCAACTTTACTAAGAATTGACCTCCCTTCACGATAAGCCTTCTAAAAATGTAAGTTTCTGTGCCTTACTCTGTGAAATATAGAGGTAAAACTGACCTTATTCAGACCACGTTATATTGAGCTTTAGCAGGAATTTTTCTTCAAGCTGATTGAACGGTAGCCAAACGTTCAATGTCAGTGAAAGCTACGTTGAAAACCAGATAAATTACTGTTTTGTATTCTATCGGTGTAAACCTCTATTTCGAATGAAGCTTGCTTCTGAAAGTGAAGACAAACTTATTTTTGGCACATCATTTGAGTGTAAGATTTTACTCCACAAAATCATTTTTTTGCAGCATTTTATTTAAAACAATTCAAATTTTCTACTTAGCTATAGCTTAAAAATTTCATCATGGGAGTTACTTTAAAAAAAAAAATCTCTCTTCTTTTATTATAATTAAATATTCTTTGTCTTATTTTTCCAAACGAATACCTTACCTGAATAAATTTAAGCCATACCAACACATTATTTGTTTTAAATTAGAGTTTATCTACTTTTAAATATCTGAATACTCTGGACGAACAAAACACAATAATCGTCAAAGGAATAGAATCTGGGCAGAAGATTAAGCAATCCATTCTTGAATGCATGACTTGAACAACAATTTCGAGAAAACTTTTGGTAATATACATGCATCAAGAATAGTAATTTATCGAATTTAGTAATAAAAGTCCGTGCTTTTGGATAGTTGGATAATTTATTTATATATTGATTTGTTATCTTCGTTAGTCTCTAAGCGAAATTAAATTGCCTAGTATTGCTTTCCTTTAAATTTCAAACTAAAAGGATTAATTGAATAGGATGATAATTTGTTAGATTTTATTCTACAAAATAGTAGTTTTATATGATTTAAACAGTTATGGTTGTAATCATGTCAATAATGTGAGAGGTATAACTAAATTTACAGAGAATGTGATATGTAGTTTAATAATGCTATTACTTCATTGTTTCGTAAATGAGTATATATATACTTTTGAAATATATCTTCCGCGAATTTGCTTTAAAAAATGCTTCATACGGCAAAACTACACATGTCATCAATATGTGTTACGAATATGTATTTATATATTTTTTTCAATTTGTTTGAAACTGCATGTTATAAAATTTCTTTAATAGGAAGTTTCTGTAATTTTGATAAGAAAATTTTTCTGAAGATGTTTTGAATGCGGCATACTTTGCCTTCAAATTCTTTCTTTGATGGAATTATCATGCTCTGATAGAGATGATGATGTAGATTTGTAATGTGTATTTTATTTATTTATTTATTAAAATAAATAAATAAAACGAGAACTGAAGAAAACTATCTCGATACCACTTTGATGTATTAGAACATACAGCATAGTATATATAATAATGGTAAAGTGGGACTAAAATTAATAAAATATTAAAAAATATATTATACATAAAATTATTTATACTTTAGTGGCTATATTATATTAAAATATATAATATATATATATATAATGGATAATTCAAGTGAAAACCTTCATTGGAATTTAATAACGATTGTAATTTTATTATTTAGAAATGTTCCTTTGTGATACATTGCTAGTTGTTCATTCGCAAACACATATGAATCAAAAATATTTCCACCCAAAGTCCAAGGAACTCTAAACAATATTGACACAGTAATAAACAGTAAAATAAGCAATAATACGCTGCCGCGCATTACTGCTTATTTTACTGTTTATTACTGTTAATTTTATGGTATAATACTAGCAGCTGGGATGCCAGTATTATACTGTAAAATCAACAATCTTTTTTTTTTTTTTTTTTTTTTTTTTTTGCAGTGTATGAATCAAAAAATCGAATACATGTCTTAGAAAAAATTATATTGGTTAAAGCGCTAGACCTTTTTAAGCAAATCCTTAAATTCTGCATTTAGGCCGTCTGCATTCTAAATCAAAATATACAGCATCTGGACTTTTGGTTTGCATGCAAAAATGGAAGAAAGAATTAGGATGACTAAACTTTTTTTGAACTTTAAGATTTAATCTGAATCAGAGTACCGTTTCTCATGCGTAAAGGGAAAACATGAAAGAAATGGATAGCTAAACTTTTCTAAATTAAACTTTATTCTTCTTGAAGAGATGTTTAGTCAAAATAAATTTTTTCGAATGAAAGAGTACTGCATTTCAGAAGCATCTTTGAGACGTTCTCCCATCTTTCATTTATTTTTCTTCAAAAACATAATTAAAAAAATTTGTATCAAAATTATTAATTGTAATTTAATTAATAAATTAAAATTATTTAGTTATTGTAACAAAATTACATTAATAAATTATTGTTATTTTTGAATTTAGAATGTTTTTCATGTTCTTAACCCTTCTTTGCATGAGTTTTTTTTTTTTTTTTTTTTTTTACAATTGTGGTTTTTTAAACATATATTAAATATTATACACCAGAAATTTTAAGATAGATTTTTAACTTTGTTCAGCAACATAGTTCACGGGAAATTTACTGAATTAATATTTCTATATAAATATAGTGGTGGCGAAGAAGTTGATTTATTTGTTAAAAGTTAAATAAAAAGTGATGAAATTTACATCACTATGCAATTAAGGGTTAATCATGTTTGAAGTTAGATTATCAGTTTTTCTTTCTTTTTAGGGTTTCGTTCATCTCACGAAACCCTATTACTCCCGCTTCGTTGTCTGTCTGTCACAGAGCTGGTTCTCAGAAACTATATAACACAGTCATGAAATTTTGTGTACTTATCTACTATGAAGCTCAAAATCATAAAATTTGAAAAAATCCTATTATTTTAATACATAGAGTTAAAAAAAATAAAAATCTAACACCCTTTTCCTATTAAATTTAAACACTTTTCGTTATAGCAGTTACAAAAAATTAAAAATCCCCAATAAAATTCTTTCTACAATAATTAATTTTCTATTGAAAGATTTCCACGTGAAAAATTAAAATTAAATAAAAAGTTTCACCAACTGAAAAAAAGATTAATATTTCTCGATAATACAAGGAGTATGAGTATGTATAAATACAGAAAGCAGCTTAATTATGACGTCATTAGAGAATTAAAATGAAAATTAATCTGATATCTAACATTTTGAAGGTCTCTATACAACATGTTTAATTTTGAAATTGATTTTTTTTTTAAATATCGCATTTAGTCCACATGACAGATATTATTATGACAGAGTATAATAACGGGCTTCACCCGCTATCGGACCGGTTCAGATTTTCGAAAAAACGAGAAAAATAGACCGGTAAATTTTTACTTTATAAAAAACATGACTTTTTTTTTTTTTTTTTTTTTTTTTTTTTAATTGTTTGGATTTATTAAAGAATGGATAAAGTGTTTTGAAAGGAATATTAAACGAAACATTTGGGCGATCTTCGATCACACTTACCTACTTGTTTAAAATTTACATTTGATACCTTTTTCTTATCATACACTTTGTTCCCTGATTAACATTTGAGGATTTACTCAATATGAAGAAGCGTGCGTCTGTGAACATTTCTTAAAAATATGTTTATTCAAAAATAAATTTGTTCTACATGTTAAATTTAAAACAAGACTGTTTAGTAAACTTGAATATAAGGTAATATGTATGAAAAATGTGCAGAAAATATTACTTTGGCGATTCTAGCTGAAAATAGCGAATTAATCCATTAAGCGCCAAGTCTACCATTTTGGAAAAACTTCATTTATAATATTTTTCTCAACGTGATATTAAGATATATACAAAACATTTTCTTTTATTTGTATCGTAAAGGTGAAAAGTATACTGTGAATTTTTTCAGAAGAATAACTTTAAAATTTCTTTATTTTACAGTCGTGTGAATATGTGCAAAATTGACAAATTCAACTTAAATTAGTACAAAAATTCCGAAAAAAAAATATTAATGTGAGTGACGAAAAAAATAGCAATAAATGTTGCATTTCAATTGGATATCAAATGAAACATTTTAACACTGTTTTCTAAGCTTTTATTCTGAAAGGTCAACAAAATGGAAGACTTTGCGGCTTCTTACTAGACATTCAGACTTTTCTTATTGTGAATTTATATTGGGACAATTCTCAGTTATATTAGGACAAACTGCAATTTTCTTTTCATATGGAATTCAATAAGAAAACTGCAAGTCACAGATATGAAAAAAGTTTCTTTATTTGTGTGACCACATATCAATCGATAAATTGGATAAATTTGCAAAAATCGGGGGGGGGGGGGGTGTTATGGAGATTTTTCGCTGAAAACTGCAACAATTTGGAATATTTTCAGAGTGCCTAAGTATGGATGAAGAAATGATTCCTTATACAGGCAGACACCCTGGAAAAATGTATATAAGAGGAAAACTTATACAGTTTGTTTATGAATTATGGGTCCTTGCTCCTTGTAATTCGTTTCAATTATTAAAAGAAATGCGATGCAGAGAATTTATGATAGTAGGAACTGTAAGAGAAAATAGGCTTCAAAATTGCCACCGAATTGATAGAAAAAAAGGGTTTTGGAATTTAAGGAATAGAGCATATAGTAAAAACAAAGTGTTTGTCTTTAGGAGTAAAAAATAAAATCGATCTGCCCAGCCTGCCTTAATTGACTCATACAATAGAAAAATGCAAGCTGTAGGCTTTCTAGATAGATTTTTGAGCTCTTATAGACAAATAAAAAAAAAGTAAAAAATAGTGGTGGACCTTTTTTACGACACTTTAAACATGGGTGTTGTAGCAGCATGGTTAATCCATAGAGAAATAAAAGGAGAAACGTACCAGTTAGAATTTCTACGTCATATTGTTGTTGCGTTAATAAAAACTGAAAACTGGAACTGAAACAGGCAATTTGTTTAGGATCACGAGCACCAATGAATACAGATATTCCTTTAGATGGCGAGAATCATTTTATTTTATAAGCTAGAAAATGCAGAAAAAATACTCATCTATATTGCAAAAAATATACAGTAATGTTATAATAAAAACTACTCTTATATTTTTCATACAAGATTGTAAAATAGGTTCAATTAATGTATGGATTAAAACAGGTAAATAAATTTCATTTCGTAAGTTATTAATAAAACAGCTCAATTTTCTGTGTGATGTGTATTTCAAAAAATTTTTATACATGACTAAAAATTACAATAATATTTATAAAATGTATATTTAATTCAATAAATAATATGTGAGGCCTGTTTCAGGAGGTTTTAACTACTTACTTGCTTGAATTTAGCATAACATGTGGCTTGGATGGTACGCAGAAGAAAGAAGCGTTACTCCCATTAGACGCCAAGTCGGTTATTTTCGACCGTATCATAAATTCTATACGAATGGATATTTAAAAAATAATTAACCTACTGATTAATTGAGACAAGTAATGTACTTAAAAAAATTGTTCAGATTATTTAGATGATGCGGTTCATATAGCGGCGTTTAATGGGTTAAGAAAAATCCTTAAACGATCCCATCTGTCTCGATTGATAGATATCCGTCATTTTATTAAATAATTTACGAATTTAACACTGAAATAACAAAGATTTCGAATATTTGCAGTTCATAATAAAACTTTGTATGCGAAATTGTCATTAATAATCTACCTTAGCAACAAAATCAGACTGAAAAATGTTAACGTAGCGTGCTGTGGTTGCTTCTTTAGCTACTAATATTCATAATCACCATGAACAAAAATTTTATTCGTAAAATTTCCTGACATCTGTTTATGAGAAAGCTAAATTACTGATAGTAACAAATCTCTTTATCGTTTTCCTCATTTAATTTTTATATCAGTAATAAAGTTAGGGATATTTGATATTGTGAATGGTAGAATTTTTTCTGAAGTAATTTTCTTATTTGCTGTAATGAAACTGCACGTATTAATTTTAATAACTCCGAAAACGGTTTATTTTACATGTACTAAAACTTTAAGGGCGTATGAATGCTTTACTGTTAAATGTTTATTTTAGAAACTTCAATCTAATATAACTTTATACGGGTTAAAAAGTGGAAAAGAAAGTTTTATATAACAATTAAATATTTAGCATGCTGGCGCTATATAATTTTATAAACAAATGTAAGATAAATCATGAAATATAATTTATAATTTCTTTTTTAAAAAAGAAAAAAGAATGAAAGGAAATAACAATAATAATAATAATAATAATAATAATAAACAGAAAAAAAATGAATCTCGGATAAAATCAAAAAAGATTTCTGAAAACAAAGCACACCATAATATAATTCATTATTCAAAGAGATAAAATTTCCAGCTTTCACAAATTTATTTTCTCCTGAAATTGTTTTGATTTGAAAAAAATGTTTAAAGAAAAAAATAAAAATAACACTCAGCATGGAAAAACAACGCATAAAAATTCCTTAATACACATAAATGAACCTAAAATACTTAAAATAATGATCGAATGCAATTTTTAACTTAGATATACCTTAAAAAAATACTTAAAATTTGATGCTATTAATAGTATAATCAGCTATGATTGGAAGCTTGAAAAATAATTGAAGCTAAAAATTACGTGATTAATCCATTTATTTCCAACGAGTATTGTATATTTCATTAACATATCAAAAGGAAATTCGTAAGAACGATGATTGAACGAAATGCTTGATATCTTTTTTGAATGGGTGTATTTGAAAGATGACTGACTACACCCCTGGCAAAAATTATAAGCACACTAAAAAATGTAAATAATCATAAACTTTATACAATTCTAAGTATAAAAAAACCGTATATATGATGCATTTATAATTCAAAGAGAACGGTTTGGCTTATTTTTATTTAAAACAATAATGATTTTGCTTTAAAAAAAAAACAATATTTTAATGGTCATAATTACAAAGGCACTGCTTATAAGTTCGAATAGACACAATATTAATAAGAAATGTAAATTGTATTTAGGAGAACACTCAGCCATACCAATCAACGTGCTTGGAACAAATTTTGATAATTATGATGTGGATATAGCTGCCCAGGGATTGTAAATAGCTTGCACAAGGTCTTTAATGCATAAATATTGTTTGCCCTTTAGGTTTACCATTGCACTCTCTCTCTCTCTCTCTCTCTCTCTCTCTCTCTCTGATATATCTCTCTAATATATATATATATATATATATATATTAATAATGTTCATATTGTGCAATCGAGGCGGTTAATCAAATAATGAGATATTGTTATCATTGAACCACTTTTTCACAGCTTTTATGGCATGGCATGATGAATTATTTTGTTCGAAAATGCTTTTCTCTTCATAAAAGAAACCATATGCCAAAATTTGTTCTTCTGAAATACGGGTGTACAAATTTAAATTCATTTTCTTGTAAGCAATAATTTGATTAGTTTTATTTTGAACTGACACAGCATGCCAAATCATGACTGATCCTCCCTCACTTTGATGGCTCCATACAACGTCACTATTCCTCCACAAATCGTGCCAGTATTAACATATAACTTTAGGTTCACCAATACTGCACCGTTTATCACCCGCCTGAAGTTATGCGTTAATATTGGTACGATTTGGGGAGAGAAAGAGAAACGTTGCATGTGGTCATCAAAATAAAGGGGGATCAGTCACGGTTTAGGGTGTTGTGTCAGCTCAAAACGAGACAAATGAAGTTACTATTACTAGGAAAATGAACTTAAAAGTTTACACTTTTAGAAGCATAAATTTTAGCGTGTGGTTACTTTTAGAGTAAGAAAAAATCATTTTCAAACAAGAAAAACATCATGCCACCCCCGAAAAGCTACGAAAGAGTGGTTCAATCATAACCATATCACATTATTTGATTGGCCATCTCGATCGCACGATATCAATATTATAAAAAATGAATGGGGTGTAATTCGTCTCTATTTAGGTAAACGTAAAGCAACATTCGTACATTACAGACCTTGAGGAATTTACTTGCAGTCCCTGGAAATCTATAGCCACATCATAATTACCAAAACTTGTTACAAGGATATCGAAACGTATGGTTGAGTACTTCCAAAATAGAAGTGGTTACATTTCTTTTTAAAATTGTATCATTCGAACTTATTAACAATACCCTTATAATAATGAAAATGAAAAAAAAAATGTAATATTTTACACTTAAAAAAAATATTATTTTTAATAAAAATGAGCATGGCAATTCTCTTTGCTTTTTCATGTTATATAATGCTTATTAATATTTAGAATTGTATAAAATTTATTATTTTTTACATTTTTAGTGTCCTTATAATTTTAACCAGGGGTGTGTTTGATAAAGGTTGAAACTTTTAAAAAGTAACAACGTGAAAAAAAAGTTTTCTTTTATGTACCTTTTTAAACTATTCATTCAAAGATATTTAAGTTGGTATTAATTTCAACCATTTTATATAAATGACAAGCAATATTTATGTATTACAAACCTTGAAGAAGCTATTTACAATTCCTGGGCAGCTATATCCACATCATAATTATCAAAATTTGTTCAAAGCATGTTGAGTAATATGGCTGAGTGCTTCCAAATTACAATTTATATTTATTATTAAAATTTTATCGAATCAAAATTATAAGTAGAGTCCTTATAATTATGGTCAGTAAAAATATTTAATAATATATATATATATATATATATATATATATATATATATATATATATATATGTGTGTGTGTGGGATTATGATAACCAATATGTAGTTTCAATACAACAGAAGATTCTTCAGAACTTAATATAAACAAAAAGGTTTAATAAAATAACAGCATATACAACTGAAGATTCAAATACAAATATCAAACAGGATTAATATTTATGAACGTACCAACTTCCGTATTTTAATATAAACATTTACCAGCTTCCCTGAGCATTGCGTAAAAAAATCCCTCCACTGCTATGGCTCAAATCTATGGAACAACTCCTCGTGTTGGTGTGCTTTTCTTGGTCTTGCGTGATGATCGCTTTTGTCACTGCTCGTGAAAAGTAATAATTCATTGAGTTCATATTATTGTTGCTGTTACTTCTAATAATTCCCACATTTTCGGTCATCCTGACGTTATGTCGACATCGACAGTTCAATACTTCTCATAAAAATTTAGACACAAATTCAAACAAACAAACAGATAATCATAAAACGAAAACATCCCACTCTATGCAGACGTGTTACTCCACGGCTTCATATATTCTGCAGCAGTTGATGTCTTGTTGGGACCATCATGGTCCCCAATTTTCTCTACATCATAACGGTCGCATGGCTTTACTTTAGTGATCTTATACGGTCCATGAAATTTTTCCTTTAATTTAAGTCCTGTGCCATACTGCGTTCTTTGGATTGCCACGAGATCATTTAACTTATATTTATTAGGTTCCTCCCTCTTCTTGTTAAATTGCTTTCTATTTTCTTCTTGTATTTTCAAAATGTTTTTTCTCGCTTCTTCTCTTACGTTTTCGCGTTCTGTCATCACGTGGTTTAACTGTTCCTCTTCTAGTATTTCTTTAATTCTTATGTCATTTTTATTTTTCATTTTTACACCAATCATCAGTTCAAATGGACTGTATTTTGTACTTCTTGTAACCGTACTATTGATGATTCTCTGCACATCTGATACATACTTATACCATTTCGTGCTTTCATTACCTGCTAGTTTCGCTAGCACAGGAATCAGGATGCTATGAATTCTTTCAGTCTGTCCATTCCCCCTGGGCATTCCCGCCGTTATTTTGACGTGTTGTATCCCTTGTTCCTTGCAGTATTCTGCAAATTCATCTGATTTGAACGCTGGTCCCCGGTCTGTTATTATTCTGCTGGGATTCCCGAACACTGCTTGTTGTAAGGATAACTTTTCAATGACTTCCTGCGCTGTAGTGGATTTCACTGGATAGAACCATGTAAACTTAGTAAAGGCATCTACAACTGTGAAAATATGCTGATATTTCTTATTTGTCGATGGCAATGGCCCAATGTGATCAATATGATAAGTGCTTAATGGTATATCCTCCTTAGGTATGGGTTTTAGGAAACCTTCGGATTTGCCTCTTTTCTTGTTATGTAGAATACACTCGATACAATTTAATACTACTGTTTCGACTTGTTTTCTAAGATTAGTGACGAAGAAGTCTTTTTTTACCAATTCCTCTGTTTTGGCTACAGCGAAATGCCCTTCATCATGTGTCTTACGAATAATCTCTCTTTGCATCTCTTCAGGCACTACGAGTAAATCTTTTCCATTTTCGAACTTATACAATACATTATTCTTGATAAGATATTCGCTTTCCTCACCCTTCTCGACTAAAGATTTTATTGCTTTTAACAGCTCATCTCTCTCCTGCGCTATAGCTATTCTAGTTGCCATCTCACTTTGTGATCTTGTAATAACTAAAACAGTATTACGGCTCAAAGCATCTACGTGTTTCATTTTATTTCCTGCTCTATGCGTAATTTCATAGTCAAATTCTTCAATGAATAAAGCCCATCTTGCGACTTTTGGAGGCAATTCTCTTTTATTTAGGGTTTTTTGAAATGCTTCACAATCAGTTACTATTTTGAATTTCGTACCTAGTAAGTAGTTCCTGAATTTCTTTAGAGCTTCAATTATTGCTAATACCTCTAATTCATAACTGCAATATTTTTCTTGTTGTGGAGTTGTTTTTTTTACTCATATATTGTATAGGATGGAATTTCCCATCATCCGCTTTTTGTAGAAGTACTGCTCCGAAACCATGGCTACTGGCATCGGTGTGTAGTTCTAGTGCTGATCCTTGTTTGAATAAATGCAATACTGGTTTTTGCGATAATATTTCTTTTAATTTTTTAAATGCCTGTATTTGTTCTGTACCAAACTTAAATGCGACATTTTTGCGTAATAGATCACTCAATGGTTTAGCTATTCGAGCGTAGTTTGGATTGAATTTACGAAAATAACCTGTTAATCCTAAATATGATTGCACTTGCTTTACCGTTCTTGGTTGTGGGAAATTTCGAACGGCTGATGTCTTCGATTCAGATGGCTGTATTGTCCCATCTTCAGTCACATAACCGAGGAACTCTATTCTTTTCTTTAAAAACTTGCATTTTTTGAAATTAAGCTCTAGCCCATATTCTGCCGCAACTTCAAGCACTCGTTTCAATTTCTCTAAACCTTCTTCTTCAGTCTGCGATGGAATGATAAAGTCGTCCATATAAACAACTACAGTGCCGTCACGTAACAAATCTCTGAACACAGTGTTTATATATCTTTGGAACCAGTTTCCTGATGTACATAAACCAAAGGGGCATTTCAAGAACTCGTACTCTCCTTCGTGTGTCACGAATGCGGTGTATTTCCTACTTTTCTCCTCAATTTCGACATGAAAGAAACCATTCTTTAAATCAAGGGTCGTGAACACTTTTGATTTTTCTAATTTATCTAAAACATCTTCAATCAAAGGTAATGGGAAACGATCTTTGATTATCTTCCTATTCAACTTACGATAGTCTATGCATAATCTATATGAGTTATCTTTCTTCTTGGCTAAAACCACTGGTGCAGCGTAATCAGAAAAACTGCGTCTTATTATTCCTTCGCTTAACCACTGTTGAACTTGATTTTCTATTACTTCTTGTTCTTTCCAAGGAAATCTCCGTGGACGTTCACAGACAGGTATTTCATCAGATAAAATTATATTCATCCGTAATCCTATGTCTTTTGACTTATTTGGTTTGTATTCCTTTACCAATTTTTTTATTTCTTTTCTTATTTTCAAATTTCCCACGTGATTCAATTCAATTTCGTCATCATCTATGATACTCGCTAGATTAACCAAAAAATTATCTCCTGTATTATTATCGTTTTCAACTAAAATATTTTCATCACGTGAATTATCTATCGCTGACGCTTTCATTTCATCATTACTTTTGGCAGCATGATTCAATTTTATAACAGAATTCTTCAAAACTTCAATGTAACCTACTTGAATATCGTCACGTTTGCCAACGATTTCGATTCCTCTCTCGTCTATCGCCAACTTTAATTTGCTAATTACATCATATCCTATTAAAATATCATATGCAAGAGATTTCAAAACGTATAAATTTGCTGTTATTAGAAAACCATCAATACTAAATTCATATGAGAAATATCCTTTGGGGTAGACAACTCCATCTATACCGGACAAAGAGATATTATCTGAAAATAATCTTGGCGATCCGATCTTTGTATAATATTCATAGCTCACTAAACTCACGTCACTTCCTGTGTCGATTAGAACGTGTGCCTGTTCCCCGTTAATATCGATATCTATCATTCGATCTGCCTTGGCGCTATTTTTGCTTTTGATTACTGAGCAATGCACATCTTTCTGATTTGATGATCGCCAATTTTGGCTCCTATAAGATTGGCTTGAATTATTCATTTGAGTGCTATTTCCGTTACTACATTGCGAAACTACGTGGCCAAGGCCGTTACACTTAAAACACCTAATTTGTGCCCTATTCCTTTTGTTTAAATACGAAGGTTCATTCGCATTAGCTGTATTATCTATAAATTGTTTCTTTTTTAAATTATCATCGCCTTGAGCTGATAACCATGGTTTTAAATTGCTATTTTCCCGCATTTTTAATTTCCTATCTTCAAAGTGGTGTGAAATTCTATTCATGGCTTTAACATTACGTCTTGCCGCGTCATAATCGTCTAGTTTATTTACTAATACGTCTACATTTTTAATTTTTGGAAGATCATCAATAAAATGCTCTTTCATTTCTATAGGTAACCTCCGCTTAATTTGATCTACTACGATTAATTCTTTTAAGGATTCAAAATCGGATACTTAAGACCGTTAATCCATTCTTCCAAATAATTTCTTAATTCAAATGCCAAATCGCGCCAAGTGGCTGAAGATTCTTTTTTATGGGACATTAATTTCTGCCTAAATTCTTCTGGCGTCATTTTGAAGCGTTTGAGAAGTAAATCTTTTACATAATCGTAATTGCTCGCCAATGTTTCTGGCTTTCTAGCTATAATATTGGCGATTTCTAACGCGATTAAACTTAACAAATGTGCGACCCAATTTTCTTTTATTATATTCATTCGAGCAATTTGTCTTTCAAATAGTGCTAAATAGAGACTAATATCACTTTTACCGTCAAATTGAGGAATTAGTTTAAACAAATATGGTTGCTTACCTGAACCAGCTATTGCAGAATCGTCGCTCACACTTTTCAAGTTGCGTTGAAGCTCCATTTTTCTTAATTCATATTCCATTTCAACTTTCTTTTCCTCCAACTTCCTATCTGCTTCTTTCTCCAGTCTTCTTTCTTCCTTTTCTGCTTCTAGTCTTCTTTCTTCCTTTTCTGCTTCTAGTTTTCTTTCTTCCTTTTCTGCTTCTAGTCTTCTTTCTTCCTTTTCTGCTTCTAGTTTTCTTTCTTCCTTTTCTGCTTCTAATCTTCCTTTTTCCGTTTCTTGTCTCTCAGCGGCAATGACTTCGAGTCTAACTTTAATGAAATTTTCTTCATAATCCTCTGATTCGGCAATCAACTTTATTACATCGATAACTCTTGCACTCTGTGGTACAACTATTTTATCAACCTAGTTCATCACATAACGCTAACAAGTCTGCTTTTCTGGCTTTATTAAGAGCTGACATTATTTAACCTCTTTAAACTTCAACTGAACAAAGTATTATAGTATCGTAGATCTGATTACGGAACTTTTCTTCATATAATACTTCAGAAAAACAGTTCAATGTTTTCATATTATCCCGGTACAAAACAGCTTTATATCCATATAGTATGTCAAATAAACAGCTTTATGTTCATATCCCGGCCACGAGACCCCAAAAATTGTTGTGGGATTATGATAACCAATATGTAGTTTCAATACAACAGAAGATTCTTCAGAACTTAATATAAACAAAAAGGTTTAATAAAATAACAGCATATACAACTGAAGATTCAAATACAAATATCAAACAGGATTAATATTTATGAACGTACCAACTTCCGTATTTTAATATAAACATTTACCAGCTTCCCTGAGCATTGCGTAAAAAAATCCCTCCACTGCTATGGCTCAAATCTATGGAACAACTCCTCGTGTTGGCGTGCTTTTCTTGGTCTTGCGTGATGATCGCTTTTGTCACTGCTCGTGAAAAGTAATAATTCATTGAGTTCATATTATTGTTGCTGTTACTTCTAATAATTTCCACATATATATATATATATATATATATACATATTTAATAAAAATGAGCACGATTAAAAATACTTTATTTTTATTGCTTACTCTCTGGATTACAAATACATATTCTACAACTAATGTTTAAGAATGCTAATATTTGTAAAAAAAAATATATGCTTCTTTACATTTTATAATGTCTTTATAATTTTGGCCAGGGGTGTATAACTCTTGTATTTTCAGTTAGAAGCATTATGTTTTATTTTAGTCGGAAAATAAATTTATGATAATAATTAGATTACTGAAAGAAAACTCATTTGTATGCTTAATACTTTTGCATTCTTAGAAGAATGTTTTGCATAGAATCAATGACATTTCAAAAATGTGTTTTTGTGTTTGCATAAATAGTATTTTTAGATTAAAATGAATAAATACCTGCACATTCTTTTAGGTATATTTTCCGTGCATAATACGTGGAATGTTATGTTCAGTACTGATTAATATTTAGAACAATTTTATCTATAATTATTACAACTACACTAGTGTAAAAAATAACAGAAACTTTCCTCAATATGGATAAGAAGAATTACTAAAGTTGAATATAACAGCGCAGTCATCTGTGAGTGTAGAAACTTTCCGCTTATCTTCTGAAAATTTTAGCGGAAGAATTCTCCGAAAGTATACTTCTTTTTCTAATTTTACCGGGGGAGGGGGGGGGGGGTGGATCCTTGCAGTTCCGAAAGATTTTCTTAAACTTCGGAATCTTATTGTTTTCAAAAATTTTCTATTTATTCTTCACCAAAATGTTTATAAAGATATTCGATAGGTTTACAGAATCATGAATAACTATAACTACAAGATATACTGAATTATCGTAAACAATTTTGCTATGGAAATTGTCTGCATTTTTTTTTTTTTTTTTTTTTTTTTTTTTACAGTGTGTTACATTTAAGATGTAATATTATGATGCAGTAATAAAGATTTTCTAGTGTTTTAAGAGAAAGAAAAAATAATTTATGACTGTGAGTCAAGAAACTTTTACGGCAGGGAACTGATTAAAGTATAGTTTTTATTTAAATTCTAACAAGTACTAGTTTATACTTATAAAATGATTTAAATCTGTATATGAATATCCCAAAATTTCAATATAATTATGGTTAATACAAATAAAAATCTGCAAGCTATAAATAATATTTCACTAAATTTTTTAAAAAGTCTCTTTATTAGAAGGTATTTTTGAAACTACTGACCAATTATAAAATAAAACTTTAATAGTGAAATGAAACAGAATTCATATTTATACAAATGCGCGATAGTGTAAAAAGATAAAATTTAGGTAAAATTAAATTAAAAATGAACTAAAAATAATGTATTGGGACAAACATAAACGATGCTCATTCATATTTATACAGCAATAATTTGTCTGTGACTGAAAAGTAATGAAATATGACCATGGAATTATGAGTATCTTAGGGAAAAAAAAAAAAAAAAAAAAAACATGAAACTCGTGATGCGAAGCAAAACTAACGAAAAAGAAACATAGTTTTTTAGCCGTTGAAAAAATATATATTGTATTAAATTTTTTATGTAACTTTACCATAAAAAGTGTTAAAAATATAAGTAAACAAAATATAAATTCATAAATTCATTTTGAAAATTCCTACTTTATCGGAAAAATATAGTCTGTAAAACAAATATTAAAGTCAATGTTAATATTACTCCTCCAAACTTTTTCTAATAAAACAGTGAAAGTGCACAAAATAAAATTGTTTTGAGACATAAAATATTTTTTTTTTTTTTTTAAGAGGGAATTAAAGGAAATCTAACATCGATTTACCTTGTATAGCGGCTTTTTTTTAAATTAAAACTAAGGATAGAAAATGGTTAAAAAAGTATCTCTATTCAAAGTATTGCTGAAAAGAAAAGAAAAAGTGATCATACCAAGGCCAAATCTGATAGCAATGCATACTTTAAATATTGCAAAACGAATGATACAAATACGAATTCAAATACATATAAATAATAAAAAAGTAAATAAATTTTAAAATGACCACTAGGGGATGAGATGGCGTTACAAACAAATCGTAGTAAAAAAACATAATGTAATGAAACGTCTCCACTCCGCAGTCGTGATACACCCTAATTACGATTTGTAATCGGTATAAGCTTACTATCAACTGCCATAAACTTTGAACATGAAATTTAGGTTAACATTTTATGCCCCACATGGCATAAAAAAAGAAACGTTGCCTTGGAAGGACAAAGTTCTAACTGACAAATTTGGCTGAAATGAGATGATATAATCTACTGAATGTCAGTCTTGTCTACAGTTTGAGCTAAGATACATCGTCTTCGAAGTTATTTATGAATATTATAAAATGTCTTAACTACGCTGTTGCTTATGGAGAAATACTTTTTTTTTCAAAGCTATATTCAAAACATGGATGTCCGCAAGGGGTGGGGATGGGGGTGTAAAAGGAGAGTAATTGCCCCTACCTGGATTTTCAAATTTATTTAACTAAATTTTCTTTTTGTCTCATGATTCTGAAAAATAAAAAAAGATAAAATTTATTCTTCTAAAATGATTTAAAATAGATAAGCATAATAAGAAAAAAGAACTAAAGATTTTATTTAGTAGTAACTAAACTACGTCTAAATAAGTAAGAAAGTAACTAAAGATTATAAAGATTTTCTTATTTTATTTGATTTTCGTCAGGGAGAATAACTTCCTGACAAAAAAAATTAAATGTTTGTTTCAAGAGTTGGTCAATTTTATTGTTTCAATTCTTCATTTTGAAAATAGGCTGGTATAAGATAATTTTTATTTATTTTTAACTTTTAATATACCAAGCCTACCTTTTCAATGTACTTTAGCAAGCTGGGGTCTTCTGAAAACCCCATCTAAAACTAAACATCCCCCATGTTTACCGCTAAATTCTAACTGTTTGATAGGTAAATTACCAAAATTATGTTTTTTCGGATTCTGAAGGTCAGTAGCACACCAAAAAAATCTCTTATTTCAAAAGGATCTACATCTGCCCAAATTATTATTCTGTTCGAGCAGCATTTACATTCAAATCTTGAAAAACACGTGATGCTTCAGAATTGGTGAAAGTGCATATAGTTTCAATAATTTTATCATTGAGAAACAAGTTGAAAACTTTGAATATTGTGGTCGCACCACAGTTGAGTGCGTTGGCCCAGATGTTTCTCTGACAATGTTACATTGTTGGCGCCGAATAACCGGGGGCACGGAACTTCACACGCATCCTGATTTTGCAATGAACTCTTCATCTTGATCCGAATTATCATCAGACAGATGATGATCCGGCAATGTCACTTTTTTCAGAATTCACTTCAAGATTGTGTTCAGATTTTGACACGTCTATTGGTAGAAAATATTCCTCATCAGATTCGCTCAAGACATCTTTCACTCAAATCACTATCATTCATTAGCTGACGAATTTTATCTGATAGTCGTTTACGGGGCCGTTTTTAAAATTTACAACCTTCAGAAATTGCAAAGATCAAGGGATAACAACATTCAGAATTTGTAACATAGTATACCAAGTGGGTCCTGGTAGGACCTCACTATTTTTTTTTACGTTAATTTTATAGAACATTTTATAAGCAAAATTACACATTATTTATGTTAATCCGATTCTGGACACTTAGAAATATCAGGAGTAAAATCGTTGTTATAGATACGGCAGGATCACGAATAATAACAATGTGGGTTCGTCAGAAGACCCTCCTTGTTATATTAAGGGTTTAATATATGTTATATCTTACATTTCTGTATTGATTTTTATGTGGACGTGTTATATATATATATATATATATATAAGAACCGCGACCTTGGCATCGGAATACAGTAACATTTGTGCCAAAATTTTGCTCTTTTGTTTTGTGGGTGCCCATAAATCGAAGCAATTGGAATTTTTTTTATTCTATCAAGAAGACGTAAGCTTTATGAAACTCGTTTAAACACAAAAATTTGACATCATTTGCTACAAAAATTTGGCAACATTCTTTTTTCCATATCCTAAAATGCATACCTTGCAAATCCAGCAATTTTATCGGTGACCACTAGTTTTTCTTTAGAATGCTTTAATCTTGTAGAAAGGGAACCTAGAAAATTTTTTCAATGTAAATTAATTTTTTATACTTTTTCAAAACAAATTCCACCACACATTATACATTTCTCCATCCTTCGAAACTAAAGAAACCCATGCCATGTTTTGTCGGAGATTAAGGGAACCCTCGTTTTCCCAAGCTTTCAAGTGATCATCATCGCTCGTAAAACACCTTCCTTTCAATCTGTTCCTGAATTGGGGGAACAGCGCGAAATCACATGGAGCGAGGTCAGCACTATAGGCAAGATGTTATAACAGTTTTATCTCAGTGCTGTTTGAATATCCAGAACGAACTTTGGAGCGGCTCACTGAAGCGTTATAGTGGCGAAGAACCATGCATCCATTCTTGAATTTGGGCGCTACTTCTTGAGAGATTCTTCATTTTTACGAAGGAATTTTTTAATATGCCATTTATCTGTGACTGTCTTCTGATTTTCAAACACAACTCTCTAAAACTTTTTTCACACGTAAAAAATACGACCACCATTCTCTTCTTCGCTGCTCTATATTTTCAAATAGTTACGGGGGCCTCCCTATCTTCGAACATCCATACTTTGTGCTGAGCTTTGGTCGGAACATCATAACAATATGGCCAAATTTCGTTACCTGTCTCAATACTGTTTACATAGGGAGATTTTCAAGCTTTCTTCAGCATTTCATGGCAAAATGAAACACAACCAGCCATCGGATCGTCGGTCAAGTTATTCGTCATCCAAAGGGTACAAAGCTTGAAGATAACTTGAAGGTGGTCTTGCAGAATAACTCGAACTGCTAATGCATTAATGCCAAAGGACTCTTCTATTTGTTGGTAGGTCACACGTATGTCTGTCTTGAGCATTTTGCGTCAGCAGAAATGTTTTCCTCAGCCAAGGATTAAGGTGTTAGACTTGAAAGGTAAAATTTTCGTTTTTTAAACTCTCGATACAACCTGAATACTATTGTACGATGAGGACAATCTTTTTGAAAGACAGAAGTCATATTTTGTAAACACTGATCGACACTTAAACCACGTGCAAAATTGTAGCGCAAAATTTCCCGGTATTCAGATTTCGACTTCCGATGACATCACTATTTCTTTTCTTTTCACTAACGCACCTAAAAAAGAAAATGGCACTGAGACAGTGACTAGAGCGGCTACAAAGCAGATTGGGATATGTCTAAACGTGCATTCATGTTTGTTGTGGCGTTGAACTTGCTGCAATGATTCATTCCGTCGTATTGAAAAACTTTCCTAGTCTCTTTTGTATTTATTATTTTTCAAGCAAATCCATTTTAAAACAACTGAATTATATTCATTGCCAGTATTATTCAGCTCATTCACATAAAACTGTCGACAAATAAGGCAGGGAAATTCATTGTTTATTGCTAAGTAAATTTTCGTTCATTATCTGTAAAAACCGTAATGGAATAAAAGAAAATTAATAAAATAAAAACAAAATAAAACCAAACAGGTAAACCCTAGTTGTTAGCTTCACATGTATCATCATTTCAAGTCTTACGTATGAAATAAATTTACATTTCTGTGTAACGCATGCCGTGATTATGAGAATAGCTATATTCTAAAATAATTCCATTTAGCAAGTCTTGTTCATGACTTGCTACATTCGATAACAAATTATCAAATAAATCAAATATTTTCTCTTGAAACATAAACTATCACGATCTTTGTTTTTGTCGAAGCATAGCTCTGACTTGTCATAAAAAATCGCTCTTTTCTGAACACGACAGCTCCCAACATATTTTTCACATTAATACCAAAATTGAACTGGACGTCCATAAGATATGGAAAATTTATTATAGTAGCATTGTTTGTGAAATTATTTTTGTAGATATTTTATCTAACAAATAATATAAAAAGTAACTTTATATCCTATTAATATGTTCAACGCGTTCAATACATTTTGTTCTTTAGATAAATTCACAATATACTGTGACTTATCTCTCAAAATTTCTTTCAAAGAAAGCTAAATCAACTAAAAATTTAAAAAAATCGAAGAAAATAACTTTTTGAGAAGAAACATTTTCTTTCCTGAATCTAGAGATATAAAATTTCTCGTTTCGTCGTTTTATTTGTTTCGTAAAATTAATTTCACTTGAAAAATTTGTTCTCTTGTCAAAGTAATTATAAGTAGATTACACCCAAGTTAAAAACAAAAAAGCAATAAATGTGACATCCTTTAAAAATCTAAAAGATTTAAAATTTTGATTTATACATGGACTCACAATTTTTTATTCATGCATATTTCATTCAGGCTATTCGGCAGTGAACTTCTCCATTCCCCTGGCTAACAAGGGGACCGCCAAACATGATGCGTACCGATTTTGATGATTTTAAAGTATGTTGTAGGGGTCATACCCTTAACTATTCAGATCAGATCTTTCCTTCAAATGGCCCTTAGGTTTTGAGAAATTTTGGGTTAAAGTTCAGTATGCTTTTCAAATACCCATTAGTTTGACGTTTTGAGTAAGGTCTCCGTGGCTCCGTTCACGATTACAGTCTCGAATTCAAGGGTTCTGTCCCAAGCTGTGACTTTTTTCTTTTTTAATTAATTTTATATTTTTGACGCGTTACAAGTTTTATGCAGAATTAGGAATTCTACATCTTTGAACTTTTTGATATTTTCCTAATAAAGTACATTTACATTTTAAAATTTTTCATGAAAATTTATATTTTTTACGCAATTTTTAAACTAATATTTCTGTCGACGAAAATCCAATCTAATTTATGTCTAGATTTTGTTTACTTTTTAAAATTATTTACCTTTTATATTTTAATAACCGTTCTGAAATAATAATTTTTTTTTAACTTTATGGAATTTTAAATGAAAATTTATAATTATTTTTTTAACTTATACAAAATATTTTTCATCTCAAATCTTCTTACCTTATGTATAATTAGGTAATTCCAATGGCATAGCTTGAAAGGAATAATAAAATATTAAATCAGTAACGCTTATATGCAAGTTTAAACTAGTTATATAAATTTTTAATGCCATCTAAATACATTTAACTGTAAAGTTCAAACTCAGCATCATTTTTTATTTGAACAAATAAAAAATAATATATTACATTTCAATTTTATTTTACATTCTAACAAAAGACACTGTTGATGTCATACAGAAAAATATAACTAGAAATGAAAAATCGTCTGTAAATTACACATATAAAAAATATATGAAAAAAAATCGTCTGCAATGACTTTTATGGTAATATCAGAATAAATAAAATTTTATTTTTATTGATTTCGTTTAGCTTCTTTTGACGACAATTTCCACGCTTGAAGTAATTTGTTTTTCAACTCTTAATGCATTTTTTAAATATATGTATCACAATTATAGTATTCAAAGAATATATAATATGTTAATTTATCCATTCTTCCAATATTGTTAAAACAATATTTTAAATTTATGTAAAGAAATTTTTAATGGTAATTTTTAATGCGATATTTTGTTTTAAATATTTTTACGATATGCATCACACAATTAATTCCATATTTAATAAACTAAAAATGTGGATGCGGGTGATGATAAATATTTTTATATTTCACCAATTAACATATTGCAATATATTTAGAACGAATCAAATATTAAAAGGATATATTATTTTGTAAATTTTTTCCTAATCAATTAAAATTATTTTTAATAGAAAATGCAATTTAAAAAATATGTATTATTTCATAAATATGATAAATAAATAAATAAATATATATGCATAAATGTAAACAATAATAGTTTTGAAAAGACGAGATATCAAGACATAAATTAGATTGGATTTTCGTCGACAGAAATATTAGTTTAAAAATTGCGTAAAAAATATAAATTTTCATGGAAAAATTCGAAAATGTAAATGTAATTTATTAGGAAAATATCAAAAAGTTCAAAGATGTAGAATTCCTAATTCTGCATAAAACTTGTAACGCGTCAAAAATATAAAATTACTTAAAAAAAAAAAGGCACAGCTTAGGACAGAACCCTCGAATTCGAGACTGCAATCACGAACGCTAACTCTGCGCCACAGAGACCTTACTCAAACGTCAAACTAATGGGTTTTTAAAACGCATGCTGGATTTTAACCCCAAATTTCTCAAAAACTAAGGGCCATTTGAAGGAAACCTTTGACCTGAATAGTTAGGTGTATGACCCCTACAACATACATTAAAATCATCAATATCTGTGAGCATCATGTTTGGCGGTCTCCTTGTAAGTGTTAAACCTATCGGCATATGATGCATATGTATATTTAAAATATCTCCTCAGAAAATTTATATTTTTAGGTGCGTTCGTATATTATATAAATACGTAGCACCTATAGTCGTCGTTTGGTCCGTCCGTCTGTCCGTCCGTCTGTCTGTCTGTCCGTCCGTCTGTCTGTCCGTCCGCATATAACAACGCAAAAACTACCCAACCAAATGGTTTGCAATTTAAAATATATTATCTTTGCAGAATTTTGTCGAGACATTTCAAATTTTATTAAAATCGAATCAAAACTTTAGGAGATATTAATAAAAATATTTATTAAGAAATTTGATTTTTTTTTTTAAATCGGTGCTTTTTTGTTAGAGGAGCTTCCGATGGATGTTAAATCGTCAAGCGACCGAGATACTTATTTTATTACAGAAATTAATCTGCAGACGATATAATTCATTTCACAGAATTAAAAATCATCAAGATCTGAATATTTATATAACTAGCTGATACATATATATCTGAATATTTATATAACTAGTTAAGATATTTGTATGAACAGTGTCATAAAATATATACTTAACTAGCTGTTTAGCCCGTTCTACGCACGGGATATCATGAATTTAATTCTAAAACATGCGTACGAACGCACCTCGTTTGTAACGTTTGACGTACAATTTCCAACTTGTTAACTTCTGTTTTCTGTGTTACACTTCTTAAATGATGTTTCTTTTTTTTCTTAGCTATCAAAATATTTCTAATATATGTGCTTAATTTGTAATTTTATGTGTTAAAATCTTAGCGAAACTTAATAAGATTTTAACATTTCACATAAAAGTAAGTATATATTTTAGAAAAATTTTGACAACTAAGAAAAAAAGAGACATCCTTTAAAAAAAGTACACAGAAAACAGAAGTTAAAAATATTCATTTTCTGATGAGATATTTTAAATATACGAATGCATCCTACGCCCATAGGTTTAACTTTAACGAGGGGAATCGGGAAGTTCACTGAAGAACAAACACTTTTAACTAACTTACTAATAGAAAGAAATTACGGTGTTCTATTATTTGTGACGAGTAGGGGTACTGAACGATTTTTTAATATAAAAAATGAAAAATAATTGCGAAAGAATTTTATTTTCCTTAAGCTATAATAAAAATTCATTATGTTTCACCTTTTCAAATTGAATAACGAAAGAATTTGAAAATCGATAACTAAACTACTTTGTTTTCAATCAATGACATTATAAGTATCATTAAACTTTCATATATTTAATGTTAAATACTGAATAAATTCGAAAGCCGATAAGCTTAATTGTTCTAATGATTTTGCACTTATTTAATTTTAGGTTATAACGTTATCCTATTTTTATTGAGCTTCTAAATAAAAGATAAACTGGTTGATTGATGACACATTTAAAAGTTAAATATCTCGATAAACCATATCATTTTACCGTATTCTTAATTTACATCATTTATCATTATCCTTAGTTATTTTCTTTTCTTTAGTTTTCATGACTTTTTTTTCACAGGAATGCATTAAATAATATCTTTAATTAAAATTTTAGATTTTATATGTCTGATACGTCAGTTAAAAACGTCAAATATGATAAATTGCAAGATAAAAATGTTATAAATTATAAATTTAGAAATGGATTTCTGAATTTCTTTTATAACGATTATTTTTAAAACAAGCCACGCCACGTTTTCCGCCACTGACCGATTCATTTGTACTAATACAAATTACTTACATTTGCATTATGGGATTTTTCTAAACATTTATACTCAAATTTAACCTATATATATGAAGATTAAACACTTAGTATAAATGCTGCACACTTCAAATAATTTAAATTCCAGTTAAATAAAATTAAATACCAATTCGGCCAGCATTTTCCTTTTTAAAGCAATGCAGAAATTTAAGAGTATGCAGCCAACATTTTAGTTCACTTCAGAAATAACAAATAAACCTGACACAGATTTTAAATTCAATTAGTTTGTTTATAAAAAATGTATATAAATAATACAGTAAACTGCTGTTAGTGCGGACATTTAAGGGAAGCCATTTTTCGTCCGCAGTATCCGAAGTCCGCATTAAAATGGTGTTAAACTAATCCCTTGCATTGAATAAATTGAATTCCGTTTTTTATAGAGAAATTAAGCAGGTTACCAAATTTAGGTTAAAAGAAGCAACATTTCCTTTAATTTAATAATTATAATGAAAAAGCAATTAATGACAAGTTGCTAATACAAAAGAATAAGTTACTCAAGAAAAAGAAAATATGCAAGAAAAATTGATGTATTTGCATTTTATTAATTTTTTAACCTATCACGCTTTTTTTTTCTTTTTTTGAGATGGGATGTATTTTTTTCTTTTCATCACTGTCACTGACAATTTTTTTTTAATCTCTGAATAACCAAAATTGTGCTTTTGAAGAAACCAGTTTCAATTCTGCCTGGTCAATTTATGAGAAAACACCTGTATTATTTGAGGAGCAGTAAGCATTAAGCGATGTCATTAACATTAATTGCTAATAAAAAATGACGGAGAAAACGATTTTGTTTCCATTAACCGGAGATACATCTTAAGCGGAGACGCATAACGAGAGTACACTGTATTATGTTTTTACTATGATAAGTTGGAAAAACCAATTTTACATGAGCCTTTCAAGATATGAGGGGGTTAGAATGAGAGTGGAGTAAGTCAAAAATTTGAAAAATCTAGATTACCCTATTTTTGCTGAACATATATTAATTTCTGTTCAGTGTGACAGTCAAATAAGTCATAGTTTACTTAGGGAGTCGTTAAAGGGCAAAACAAGTTTGCACGTAATGCAACGGCAATATGACAAGTTTCGCAAAACACTTCATTTCTCAAGTTACTAAATATTGACTTACTCCACTGTCATTCTAACCCCCTCGTATGTTTCATCCCTTTTAAGAGACTTGTTTTATCGAATAACAATTTTATTTAAATATATGGGTAATAAATATATGTGTGCTCTCAATAACATTTGTACAGCATGAAAAAATTCAATTTTAAAATCATAATACAATCTTTAAAAGTTATAGCTAGAGAAAAAATATAAAAAGTAAAACAGATTTCATCTAATTAATTAACTTTTTAAACTTCAGTAAGTAAATTAATGTAAATAAACCTGTTGTTTATATAAACTTTCTGTTTATATAAACTTTTTTTATATATAAAACTAGCGGCCCTCCCTTGCTTTGCTTCGGGTTAACCTTGAAAACCTTCATCTCTTTGTGTTTTCTGTAGACCTTTTTAATGTGTACAATAATTAGTACATTATTTTGATAAATCTTGTAGGGTTCAGCCTGCGTTTGCAATGTATAAGCGGAAAAAATGAAATTATTTACGACATCACATTAAAAACCTCAAAAATAACAGTATTTCTCCACTATTTAATGGATGTTATTATACATATAAACCTTCCTCTTGAACCACTCTATCTATTAAAAAAAACCGCATCAAAATACGTTGCGTAGTTTTAAAGATTTAAGCGTACATAGGGATATAGGGACAGAAAAAGCGACTTAAACCTAAAAAATAACAGTATTTCTCCACTATTTAATGGATGTTATTATACATATAAACCTTCCTCTTGAATCACTCTATCTATTAAAAAAAACCGCATCAAAATCCGTTGCGTAGTTTTAAAGATTTAAGCGTACATAGGGATATAGGGACAGAAAAAGCGACTTTGTTTTATACTATGTTAAGATTTGAAAGAAAATGTTATCTTTAAAACAATAAAAATTTAAATTGAAGTAATTGAAGTTACGATTAAAAATTCATTTACCTAAAAATTTGGAAATATTGCTTTAGATTCTAAACATGTGGTGAACAAAGTCAAAATGACATAAGATTTCATTTCTGGGAAGTGTTTTCTGCAGTATAGATAAGTAGTGTTTTCTGGGGGACGCAGTTCTTCTTATTTATTCTACTCAGAAAAAAAAGTAGTTCTTTTGGATTTGAAAACAGCCTTAAATTGAAAAAGGTACTTAAGGCTTGTAATTCTGAAACATGCACTTTTGACGTTAAAATGAACCACTAACACGACGTAATTTTAATGATACTTAAAACAGAATTAAAGAAGGAAAACATCACAATAAATAGTTGCTTGACGTATTAAAATTATCTTGAATGTGTTTTCAGCCAGTTATTATTTTAAAAGTCAAATTTTGGGAAAACAACAAAAAGTGAGATATCAAATTTTTAGAAACTGAACTGTGATACTAATCTAATTACGAAATTCCAAAATTTATGCGCAATGCGTCAATTTTGCAAACAATGGAGTTTTGCGTAGTTAGAAGAAATAATGTCGAAAAAAAAAATCTGTATAAAACAATTGACGTGAAGTCTTTTGTCTTTAAATTTATAGTGTCATAACTGAAAGCAGAGTAAAGATTTACAATTCTCTAGGGTGGAAAAGAACGATATTAAAAACTAAAAATTTAGCTATAGATGTCTCATAAATTATATTAAATACATCCTATAAATAATATTAAATGTTCTTGAAGTTTAACAATTTTCGAAAAATATAAGAAATATGTAATTGAAGTATTAAAATAATTTTAGAAATAATGAAAATAATAAAAAAAATGTATTAGAGGATCATATGATACTTTAAAATATATATATATTTATTGTATATGTTACTTTTTTTTAATTATTATATTAAAACACATATTTATTACAGATTAAATTTAAGATTCATTTATGGATTTAAATAACCAAATGATGAAATGTTTTACCTAATAACTTAAGCAAATATATATTTTATTAAGCAACAGAGTTTTTTATTGCTTTCAATCGCCGAAAAATGCTACAACATTTATAATAAAATATCATGGAAAGAATCCATTATCGAAGTGATTTCTGAGTTGTGGATTAAAATTACTGAAAGTACCTTATCAGTTACTGTTTCTTTCAATTTCAATTTTTGAAAAACAAATGCTTCTTATAGTGGTTATATGTCTTGAACCCATAAATGGTAGAAAGACATAACTTGTAGCTTATCTTCCGGACAAAAATCATAGATAATTTCACTGTTATTTAATCCTTTAACGGGCGGTGTCCACAAAAAAGGACACCTAATTTTAATTCCAAAACTAATAATCGGCACCAAGAAAAGTTAATTAAAATTTTTGTCTTATTAAGTACTGGAAAATAAGCAAGTTTTTATTTTCTAATAAATTCGTTTGCAAATCCTGGTGTCAGTCCACTATTTCATCATTTTACAAACAGACTTACTCCGCGCCGGAAAGGGTTAAATAATTTTGCGACAAAGGTTTTAGTGCATTGAAAATCTTTTTATGGTGATAGTATTATGGCGATATTTCTGAGGCTAGTTATAGAAAAATCATACAAAAGACAAATCAACAGCTGCCATTGTAAAACACATTAACAACCCGACGTCAACCACTAAAAATCGTGAAGTTTGAGGATAGTTAGACCTTTTAGTAGTTCGTTTGTAACATAGATTACCATTAACATATTAGTAAACTAAAGTTGTGTCTGTGTGTGAGTGTTCGTGATGGCGATGTCTAGAAAAACCTATCACACATAGGGGCTTGAAAATTTGGAAAAGGATAGATGAAGACAGGTCCGGATGCACCTGGTGATAAAATTTTTAATTTTTTGACAATTAGACGAGATATTAACTAACATTCGTAAGGAACGAGCTCTAATTTTAGACAGTTGGCCGGCGCGGCGTTAAGATGGGGATTTTGTGCATGTCCGGAGAATTCTGTGTTTTCGAAGCAGACACAGGGAAAAAGATTCCTTTATTTATTTATTTATTTTTTACATTTTGCCATCCCCGTTTCCCTGATGGAAATACAAAATAAAGAAATAAATAAATTAAATTAAAAAATATATCCTTTTTTTTTTTTTGTAAACGTCATCGCTTGTAACGTTTCGGTTGTAACGTTTCGGTTGTAACGTTCGGTTGTAAAATTAATATTTCTATTTAAAAAAATATTTTTTCTAGAAATCTATTTCATGTTAGTTTTCATGTTCTTATCTGCATTTTGAAACTACTATCCTCGTTCACTTTTCGAACTCTTATGAACTGTAGCTTGCACTTGTGTCAGCGATCGCTTCTGCGCATGTCCGGGAAATCCATCGGAGATATTATTTCCCAGTTTAAATGAGGGCGAGGGATTGAGAGGGGAGATTTTTTCCGCGGTTTTAAAAATGTCTTAATTTAATAACTCTAGGGGAAAGGGGGGCACAGTGGAACAAAAGGCATTTTACCTACCATTCAAATACTCAACAATTAGAAAAGTATGCATCATTTAGTTAACCTGTATAGCAACACTGTATAAACTAGTCTCAGTCACATTTCATTTTGTAGGTAAGTTACAGCCATTTTTGTTTTTACTATCACTGTTGGAAAAATCATGTAAATTTTACTTTCTTGGATTTGAGCAATAAAATATCATCCAATAATGAATATCATTGCATTAATTAAAAGCTTAAACTTTCTTCATTACATGTGTGCAATGTTCTTTAATTCTATTAATAAATTTTGTGAAACTTTTGACTTAAAAATACACTTTGGGGGTACAGTGGGACATGTTGATAGGGACACAGTAGGACACGTCCAGAAGACCATTCACAGAAGAGCCACAACCAGGGTGCTCCAATTTAAATTTATCTCTGGGTGAAAACCAGAAAGTTGATGAACCTGTTTTGTCACCAGAACTAATAAGGCCTCTACCAAAATGCCATGCACCTGATAATTCTAAGAGGAACTGAAGGAAGAGGAAATCAGAAGTATTGACTGATACACCTGTAAAAAGTAGAATAGAGCAGGAAACATTTGAAAGAATTGAAAAGCAAAATAAAGGTAAAAAAAAGTATTCTTCGAACCAAAAAAAAAAAAAAAAAAAAAGATAAAGATTGTAAATAAAAAATTATGGGAAAGACGAAGATTGGAAGCTCTCTTCAAGTGATAGTGTTTCTGACGATGAGGTGGAAGAAAGAGAAAGTATTTTTGAGGATGATATGGAAGAAAGAGAAAGCGTTTCTAATAATATTGGAGATTTTCTATTACTCAAAGTGTGTGGGAAAAAGAAAGGAGCCATATGCTATTATGTTGCAGAAATCATAAATAAAAATGAAATTGACTTTGAAGTGAAGTATATGAAAAGACTTTTACCAGCATACAATTTTGTCTTTGATGATGAGACAACATATTCAGCTGTTCTTGCTGACATTGAAGTGAAATTACCAAAACCAATGGCTTGCGGAGGGACAGAAAGAACAATGACACAATTATCATTTCCTGTAGACTTCCAAGGTTATTCCATGATAAAATGAACTTTTGAGAACTTTTTGTTAGCCTTTAATGTTTAATTTGATGTTACTTTATTATTTTCAATTCATCATACATTATTTTGCAAAGAATTTTTCAAATCTTAAATATGTTTCATTATTATAACTATTTTTAAGTCTTATAATTTGAAAATGGCTTTCATATCTTCTATGTTCAATATCTAAACCTGTATTTAATAATAATAAATGTGCTGTAAGAATATAACTAATTTTGTATGTGCCTTACTCACCGTCCCACTGTACCCCATTCCCTGTCCCACTGTGCCCCGCCAAAGGGCACAATGGGATATCTTGAGTACCTTTTGAAAATTATATATTTTTTAAAGAATAAAATAAGTATAAATTATGAAAAAAAATTACAATGAAAGCTAAAAGTTGCCAAAATATTGCTCTGTATTTGTTTTATTTTTTTAATTAAAAGGGGAAGAAATTATCATAAAACAAGTGAAAATTGTCTCACTGTGCTACCCTCTCCCCTACTCCCTATTTCAATGGGAGTTTTAGTAATTGTTTTTCGTTAAAGAGGATAAGAATAAAATAAGTCACATGGCTTTTTTTTTTTTTAATTAATATTATTTAGGTTTTTCTTAAGAATTTCTGGCGAGAAAAAGTGCAACATATTTAAATGTCATAAATTAAATTGGCAATCACTATCACGGAGTATCTTTTTGTTCGTCTGGAAAGATTTTCGTTTAAAAATATAGACCGGGAGGCGGCAGCACAGACAATTACCTCATCGAGTTCACGGCTGAAATTCCAGAATTAGTTAAAACTCGATTCGCATATTAAAACGCAATCGGTCTGCCAAGTCATTTCTTGGTGGAAAACACGTGAAAACCCGATTTTAGCGGTTGACTCGTAGGTTTACCATTATGTTTTCCTGCACCCAGTTCTCCATATTTTCATACTTTTGGGTGCAGGAAAACGCAATGGTAAACCTACGAGTCAACCGCTAAAATCGGGTTTTCATGTATTTTCCACCAAGATATGACTTGGCAGACGGATTGCGTTTTAATATGCGAATCGAGTTTTAACTAATTCTGGAATTTCAGCCGTGAACTCGATGAGGTGATTGTCTTTGCTGTCGCCTCCCGGTCTAATATAAAATCATAGAAATTAGAGCTTAGTTTGAAAAAACAGGACGGAAAGATGAAATATCCAGGCTTCAAACTTCGAACCGGAACCTAATAGAGAACTGGAAAAAAATTATTGCTGATGAAATGAAAACCGAAACTGAACCTAAATTGTGTCTGAGTTCCGGAACTCAACCGAAATAATTTTTCGAAGCTAGAACTGAGCCATAAAGACATTTTTATATTTAAAAATTCAATTTATAAAATTTTAATTGCGACTGATCACAAGAAGAGTGTATACATTAGCACTAACAAACTGATTAATTAGCAAAAATGAGAAGATAAGATATACTGTGGAATCCACAGAATTACATAGAGAACAAATTTTAGAGCACGGGATGATCAATTAACAATTGTAGATTGGTTACGGTAGCATTAAGGCGACTTTCGTCAGTTAAAAAAAAAAAAAATAGTTGTCGGATTTTTACGTACGTACATATATACTATATTTGGTGTATGAGCGGCTAGTTAGCAGATTTGTATCGATTGATAAAATAGCAGGCTATAAAAGATAACCAGCTAATAAAATTACACGTACAGTAGAGATACAGCCAAAACGAAAATAGTAAGTCTAAATTAAGAAAAAGAATATTTTATCAATGTTTTCCGCAGGACGTCGAACTGAAAATCGGAAAATACATTATTTGTGATAGAACTAAAGTCAGAACTCAATTAAAAAAATTTTTTTTCGTTCCGGAACTAAATCAAAATTATTTTTCTGTTCCGGAATCGAGCCGTAAAAAATTTTCTATTTTGAAATATTAAAATTTTGAAATTCTAGTTAACAGGTAAATTAAAGTATAAGCTGTTGACATTGTTTACTTTTAACTTTTTTATGTAAAGTGATATATTTGAAAAAATATATTTGAAATTATGCATACTGAAACTGATTAAATTACTAAAAATGAAAACATTTGTAAACTATGGTATTGGAATGAACAATACCAGTGCACCAAAATACCAATCTAAAAACGTATCCAAAACAAAGAAATTTTTTCCCTTCTAATTTTGAAGACAACAGCTTTTTTTTTTTCTTGAAGGGGGAGGGGCTTTGGATCGCAAGATTACGAAGGATTAAATTAAGAAGTGTGTTAATTGGGTATGAGTCTTTAACTTTCTAAATTAACACAAGATCTGTTTTAATTGTGGAAAGTGTAGTACGAAAGGGAAATAAAAATTCGATAAGATTCGAACCTCAGGAATATATAGGACAAAGTTTAAAGACAAGGAATGAAAAGAGCGTGCATATATAGGTATGACAAAACGGAAAATAGAGGAAATGATTAAAAAACATGAAAGAGATATCAGATTAAATAAAGAAACCACAGTAATAGCTCGACTAAATAAAAAATCCCTAAAACAGATAAATTTTAAAGAAGTACAGAAACTTGGAAATTACAACAACTTAAATTGTGCTTTAATGCGTGAAGCCATTGAAATAGATATAGAAAAAACAGAGACTTGCAATGATATTATGCATGCGACAATAGACAATAGATGGCGCTATCTGTCACATTTTGAAAAAACCGGTAAAGTTAGAGTGACATCAAGAGGCGAGGATGAAGATCAGAAAAACTGAGTATGCCCAAGACGATAGGCGAAAATATTTTTTTAGCACATATAAATGTTTTTAAAAGAACCGACTTTCGGTTCAGTCCTGTTTAGAGGAAAATAATGTATATCTTTGTAAATAACATCTACATTGGCTTTTTGTATGGGAAATTTGCTGTTAATGTCTGTGAATGGTAGTGTAGTGTGAAAATATATGTCAAAATATAAGAATTTGATAATTTGGCATGTTTATATTAACTTAATTATACATTTTTTAAACAATTTATTTAAATGAGGGTTTCGAATCGGAACCAAACCGAAACGCAAAAACTGGAAAAACCATTATTTCTGATGTCAGGAAAACAGGAACTTAATGAAAAACCGTTATTTTATGGAAGAAAAACTGGAACCGAACCGAAATATTTAATTTTAACTGGACCAGAACAAAAAATATTATTGTTCGAAGACTTGGAATTATTATATCAAGCATAGTGTTTTTAGTAAATACATTCAATTACAGACAGATAAATTGCTATTCTAAGCCAAGAGAATACAGTCTATTCTCATAGAATAAAAATATACTAGATTGTTATGAAAATTGTATATGCTTGAAGTAAGACATATTAATAGAAAATAGAAATATAGATTTGTGTTCCACTCTTTCTTAGGAATTCTATCCACATAGTTTATGGATAATTTGAGAAGAAGAGTTTCCATTAAGAACGATATATATTGGAATACTTTTGTGGGATTTATTCGATAGAAACGAGTTTACTGGTATTTATACAATATTTTATGTTTCTATAGACCTTGATGAGAATTGTTTTATTGTACGCGTGGAATTATTTTTATTTTTACCTACTCTGAAAAATATAACAGTTTGCTATGAATTAAAGAAAACAATTTCAAGGCATACTATATATTTTGGTCACGAAACACATTTTTAATAACAAAATTTTTGCAATGATAAATCTTACTGTTTATTGCACAAGTTAAATTGATTAAAGCAGTAAAAATATTTATGCTTTTTACGTATGTGATTCTTTTGTTATAAATTTTAAAATAAAAATAGAATTTTAGACAATTATAGAGAAAACCTGAAATAATCTTTATATAGTGATTTGATGGGGAATTTATATAAAAGTGTAGATTATGTTTTAGATAATGATACTGTTTTTTTTTTTTTTTTTGCTAGATTTTAACACACAAATCGAAAAATATTTATGATCCAGAAATAATAAGTTATCTTTATTAAAAACTAGAAGATCAGTTCGGCCTTACTTGGGCTTACCTTTAATGAGAAATTATTAGAATTAGACAATCTTTAATTGTATATGGTTTCTAAAAAATATATCTTTAAATATTGCAGAATAGAAAAATCATTTCACAATAAAATGCAGCACACATTACAGGAGAACACACAAGATTACAATACAGAACATAATTTATTCACTACATAACCATAAATAAATAGATAGAAAAATAAAAATAAATAAGATTTATACGGTTATTCGCAATAGAAATCTCCATAAGCAATTATAATCTCGTGTTCATTATAAAACGAAAATAACATTATTTTACTCCAGTACTAAAAAAATTTAAAAACTGAATTAAAAAAAATGTTTATATTAATTCCGATGTGTGAAAACTTGAAAATAAAAAAGAAGTTTTCAAAACAAATAAATTTCCACTTTACTTGTACTTTTGTCCTAGCAACCGGTTTTCGGCCTTCACCAATGGAGAAAAACTTACCTTGTTGTTGAAAAAATGTAATCGTCCTTACGTCATTACTTTCTTTAGAAAATTGCGAAAAAAATCTATCTCAAAAATTAAAAAAAAATTAAACCCTTACTGAATGCCATGTCCATACAAGGATATAAAATATAAGATTGGATGGCAAAGATTAGATACCAAAATCTTATAATAAAAAACAAATAGCCCTAATTTTCGCCGAAATAAAGGTGACATTAAAAATTAAAAAATCTCTGAACCAATAAATTTTATTCACAGAGGGTAAAAATTATTATATTGGGCTAAATGATTGAGTTCGTATTGCTTTTAATATCCTTAGTGAATTAGAAAAATCAAAAAATGAAAAAGAAAAGAAAATAATTATTTTTCCTTCAACGTAAAATAACTGAACGTTTTTTAGCGAAAAAAGGGAAAATATATCGCACATAGACATCTGGAAACTGGGTTTCGCATAGACATAGACAGATCCCAATGCACCTGATTTTTGTATATTATGTTTTTTTTTTTTTTTGTTCGTATTAGATTTTTGTTATTTTATATTGAAGCCACGTATTTTCCTTTTCTTATCGAGACCACTAAAATTAAGGCAGTCGTCAAAGCAGCATGAACTCGATCATTTAACTCAATAAGTAAATTTTGTTCTCTTTAAATAAGGTTTATAGGAGCAGCGATTTTTAGAGTTTTCACTATTTAAAAAATATATATCACTTTTTCAACGAAGATGAAGATCATGTTTTTTACTAAACGATTTTGAAATATAATAAAACAAAATCTGAAATAAACACACACACTTCCTTTCATTAATATAGAAGTAACATTCGATTTGTTTATTCAACTCCAAAACATAGTTAAATACAAATAATTAAATAAACTATTTTCAACACAATTTCAATCCCAAGCTAAGTAAATTACCAGTATTTTCTGAAGTGAGATCACTTAATTTAGCGATCTTCTTTTTCTGATAGAACCATACGAATTATATATCTATATTAAACTAGTTGTTGGGGGCCACCGTAATACTTACTCATCATGGATATGCATAATGTAAAATATTAAAATAAAAATGTGTAAACTACTTATAAAATGCATTGCAATTCAAATAAAATCGTGGCTTGATGAGGCCACAAACTTTAAAGGCTCGATTACTGAATTGCTTGAAAGAGGTTTTTCCTTATAACTCCAAAAATAATAATCCTATTCACTAGCGGTTTATTGCATCTGATTAAGCGTCAAATTTCCAATTAAAATATATCTTTGAAGTGAAATTTGGATGAAATACAGGGTCATGAAAAATCGAAGAGTGTGGAAAATAGTATTCCAAATATCTCGGCAACTCATTATCCGATCAACTTCATGCTTTATGCAAAATTTATGTTTTTTTATTGTCTTTTATGTTCATTTCTTAAAATAAACAATTTCGAAAATTTTTATATACCTTTTATCAGAACGAATATTTCGAGAGTCCGAAAAAAATTGTTCCGGTTATCGAGGTTATTGAAATGAAATAGGCTTCTTCCCATTATTACATACTAAGTACATACCAAATTGCAAGTCTCTATCTCAATTTTTTCGGGAGATAGAGCGTTTACAGACACACAGACATCCAGACACACAGACACACAGACGGACGGCAAATTTTTTTTTTCTAAAAATATGTTTTTCGGAATCTCCAGTGTCTGAAACGTGTAAATCCGTCAAAAATTTTTTTTCGATTTTCAAAACGATTACAAGATTTACCCTATACTACGTATGATGGGTAAGTAAAATGACAAACGTGTCCGTGCGTAACGCTGATGTCATTTTGCGAATGGCAACACTGAACGATGAAATTTCGGTTTTGCAATTTTTACTGTTGCAATTTTTTTTTAAATTTCTGAACATCTCACATTTTTAATTTTTACACCGTTATATAGGGGGAAAAATCTACTTTCAAATACTATTTGTTTGAAAACTGTATCTTAATTAATTGATTTATTATGACTTTAAAAAAATAAATTGATATTTTTCACTCTTTTCGAGCTTAATGGTTGCCATTGGCATTTCCCCCCCCCCCCTCTTGGTGACCGCATATTATCGTGGATTAAAGAATTGAAATGGCTATTATTACATTAGAAATTAATACAGACACCTTGAAAAGGAAAAGAAAAAAATATTACTGATTTTACATAAAATAGAAAATAATAATAATAATAATAATAATAATAATAATAATAATAATAATAATAAAGTATTTTTCCGTTATACAGATACCATGCCAAAATGTATGTAAATATATGTAAATGTATGTATGTAAATGTATGTAAATGCCTCAGAATAGGCCCCAGCATACGGCAACACAGTTAATTTTTAATTAATTTTCTGCATTGAATTACGCCTGTAATCCTTGAATAATAACCAGTGAATTTTTATCCTGCTTTTTACAGGCGTAATTCACTGCTGAAAATGAATTAAAAATTAACTATATGTTGCCGTATGCTGGGCTTTGTATTTTTGTCTCATGTTTGCCGCAGAAATTTGCATGTTCATGCAGGGCCTGTTGTGCTTACACAAAGAAATACAAAGGTGCCCCCAAATTTACAATATATATATATATATATATATTCAACCAGGTTAAAAAATGCATTTTTTCCTTACGAAATTTTTATCTAAGAAACTCTCTCTTTCTAAATTGTTGTTTACTCTAAATTTTGATGGCAAAATTTCAAATTGTTGCAGCATACCAAAAACGGATTTAGTAAATAACAAAGCAATTGGTAGATGGGGGCCCCAGAGTAACGTCGGGCTTCCCCTACTTTTATGTCTTAAGCGGACCCTGTGCTCATGATGACATTTCCATCTAGTGCTGCGGCAGAAATTTCGAATTTGGATATCGTTCCCTCTGGCTCAGTGGTCAGAGTCTCAGATCGTTATTCTGAGGACCCAGTTTCGATTCCCAGCTTGGGACATTGTCCAATCTGTAGGTTTACGCTTGAAAAAAAGCAGGATAAAAATTCGCTTGTTATTGTTCAAGAATTACAGGCGTAATTCATTGTTGAAAATGAATTAAAAATTACCTAAAAAAATAGTTAAGTTTACATTGGTTCTAATGCGAAAAATAATTTTAAAGTAAATATTATAATTGTTTATGTAACAAAAACCTTTTGGTGTTAAAACAAAGAAAATTTTTAAAATTACACAAAACAATTGTTATTTAAACAAAAGTTTTTGTTGCCGAAACTGAAAAGAACTCTTAAAGTAGATAATTATATTTATTTTGAGAAAACTTTCAACTATAGAATTTTGTTAATTCAAGTATAATTGAACATTTTTACTTGAATTAACAGAACATTTTTTTTGTTGACGATACAAATTTTTTTGTTGGAATTCCAAAAAAAAAAAAAAATTAACAATATTTTTCTTGTTGATTCAAACAAATTTTCCATTGATCCATATTTAAACGGAAAGTTTTGTTGGGCCAACTAAATTTTTGTTGATTCAACAAAACTTTTCTCTGGGTGCAGCTTTCACCGTTCATTATGTTAAGCTATTAAATCTCCAAAAGAATAGTTTGCGTTTTGAAATTACAAGGTTATTTCGAGCAGTACTACAGTTTGAGACAGTGCAACGCCATCTATTGATAATATTTGGAACTAAAACAAAGAAGCGTAGAAAAGAAATTCCCGACTTCACATGTTATCCTTCTGCGAGAATAACTTCAATAGATGTTGCTATTTATTTGTCATTGAATTTTAAAATCGTTCAATTAATTTTCGAAGAAACCTGCACCATCCATCTTGAATGTAGCATTATTTTTTGCTGAACGCTAATTTACATAAGGTTACATTTATATTAATAAATAAATTGCTTGCGTTTATTTAAATTATTCCTGTCCTCGAAGTTAAATATATATATACTATATAAAGAAAATCGCTGCAAAAATTAAAATTAAAAACAGATTTATATAGCTAATTTAATTCCGCTAATTCTCATTTACAATTTTTTTTAATTATACAATTATTTTCTGGCAAATAAAATGTTTTGTGTTTGTTTTATATTAAAAAAAATTAATAATAATATCTTTACCTATTTTTAAAATCCAATAAGAAAATATTCAAGTTATAAATATATTAGGGTAATGGTGTTCACCCTTTCGCGCTCGCGGGCCACATTAGCGACTTACGCCGGTTACCCGTAGACAATAAATGCATACATGCCAAAACCAGGGTGCAATTTTATGACAGGACAAAGTTTATATAAAGAGACTGCGAAATTAAAAAAAAAATCCTATTCTTGATGCATAAAAAAAAAATTTATTTATTTATTTATATTTGCAAAAAATATTACATGTTGTCACCATTAATTTTAACAGGAATACTGCAGTTTCGGGGAGGGGGGAGGATGGTAATTATAAGCAATTAATCAGCATTAAATCCCAAATCTTAAGGGAGGAATGATCCCACTCCTGATTTTAACATAAAATTACACTGTAAATCTCCAAATTCCAACTGCAAGTTAGGTGGAATACTCTCGATATCAATTGAGAGTGATGAGGATAGCATTCACATGGGCATTTCATTTTGAGGAAAGTCAGAAAATATGCTATCGAATTCCGCCTTGAGGAAATTCATATTTGGTTGTTTTATTCATTAACTCCGTTAATGCAGGAAAATGAATGGAGATTTATTGTAAAGAAACCATATATATTCTTTTCAAAATTAAAGAAATCTATATTTAAAGTATTTTAATAAATATATTTTTCCTTTTCTGCATTATCGCATTTTATATACATTCTCGGCACTTAAAGACGTGCCTATTTTCTTTTTCTCTCAACGAAAAGTTTTGCAGTCAAAATCACATCTATTTTTATCAATTTATCGTTAACGTATTTTTAATTCCCCTACCAGAAAAACTGTAAAAGAAATAACACAATGTATAAGAGTCTATCTCTCATGGTCATGTTTTGGCTTCCAAAAGAGTAAAATCCGCTCTCAACATTATGTCGTCAAAACATCATTCTTGCAAAAATGCCTGTCCTGTACAGTGGTTCTCAAAACACAGAACTGTCAAAAAATTCTGAATCATTTCCTTTTTAGCCAAAGTGTTCTCTATGTCAAATATATTTACCCGTCTCTGACGTCAATTACAAATTTAATATGCGGTTATTTTAAACGGTTCTGGTAACCCGCTCAAGGTTCACAGACCTACGCTCAGAAACGCAAAATCATTTGGCGAGTTTTCTAACGTGTTCGTATCTCTCATTGTCGACACTTCGCCTCTGAACTCCACCCGATTAACATCTCTAAAATGACTAGGTCCCCTGCGCCTTTTCTGGAGAAATTCTCAGAAATCTTCTTTTACCTATTTCCACGATGGCAAGTTTTTTTATTTTTGAAATTCACCCTCGCCATAGATCAACTATTTCCTGTCAAGTTTGAAATTACCGTGAATGCAAATGCTCCTTATGTACTTATGTGATGTTGGACCTTCATTAAAAGGAAATAGTAACAATTCTGTTTCTCCTTTTTTTTTCATGCGGACTCCAGTTCACACACTCAAGATGTAAGAACCACCTGATTATTGCGGCAACGCTTTCGTACCATTAATTTGTTTCACGTGCCTCTTTTTTAGCTTTGCGGACTTCAATAGTGCCTTTCTGCAATATTTACATATCCGTTATCGTTGACGGTGGTTTCCTATTATCTTCTGTGTATTCGGACTATGCAATTTTTATCTCATCGAACAGCCAGCATTTTCTTCGCCATAAGATTTTATTTTTCAGCTGACATTTCCATAACATTACTTTTGTCTCAAACGATTTCATACAGTCATAAATATTATGAACAAGTTGACTTTTTTGGAGTACACCGTAATTTAGGTCATTGATAAGGCCAGTAATGTGTACTAAAAATTCAAAATGTCTTAACCACTTATCGTCTTAGAATTCATAACAGAGTCTGCCTTTAGATTGCATGAATTATTGAAATTCATTCTTCGGGAAAAAAAGACGTTGAAACATTTTTCCTCTGCTCAACTAACGTACTTCGCTGAAATAAATAAAGTCACCCTGTTCGGTTTCCATATCATTCAGGAACTGCTGAAACTGTCTGTGTTTAAGTGCTTTTGTTTCACTAAAACTAACAATTTTTGCAACAACAGTACACTGTAAGAACGACATTTTCAAAACTGAGTAAAAAATACTCAAATCTGAGTATGTCGCATTAATCAAAATGGCTCCGAATCAAAATTAATCAAGTTTGAAACATGGAGGGCTTAATTTGCGCCGGAGCCCACCGGAGCTCAGCTCCGGTACTTCTCTGTTTTTAGTAAATATTTAAATATTGGCCAGAATTCACCGGAGCTCAAAAACACTGCGCTCCGTAGCCCAGTGGAATAACGCTTCCGAAATCCAAATCCTAAATTACCCTTTCCTTTCCCTCCCATCTCCAATCTTTTGCTTCTTTTGTATCAAAACACTTATATGTGACATAATGTGTCGCACACGTAAGATATGGAGATGAAACAGGCTCGATTTTTATATTAGTCTTCGGGTTTGGGCAGGCTCAAGCTCTTTCTTTCTTAAATTCAAAATTTTATTTAATTCCATTTCAAACCATTTTAATGTTATTTTATATGAATAAAGAATAAACAGAAGTAGTTTTTTTTCTATTCTGCATAGTTACGAACTATTCATTTTTTGTGTTAATATTATTTCCGAATCATAATACTGAGCTTATTTAATCGCAGAATTCTGCGATTAATTAACATTAAGATTAGGCAAAGTAGTAATTGTATTTGGAAGTAGTAATAACTAAAAAACGTGGAATCGTTGATAGCTAAGTATACGCAGATGTATTTAAAATTTATATTTTGCTCAGTAAAAAAACAATGCTTTAAAATTTGAAAATAATGTAGGAATTATAAATATGCAGATTGGACAGACGGCGGAGGGGGGGGGGGGGTTCGCTATAGGTGTTAGTACTGCAGAATATTAGGGCTCCGGTACTTTTTTTTTTTAGAAATTGAGCCCTGGAAACATGTATATATACTCATTTCTGAAAACATGCACACACTCAAGAATAAAACATCATGTGCTCATTTTTGAGTGTTTCCGTGTTTCAAAAATGAGTTTGAACTGATTATAATCATTTTTGAGTATGTCCATGTTTCAAAAATGAGCATGAACTGACATCTAAGTACTCAGTTTTGAGTATGTCCATGTTTCAATATTCTGAGTATTTGTGGTATTTCAGAATTGAAAGCATTGGGTCGTCCTATTTGAAACAAACAGTTTCATAACAAAATGAAATCATCGATTTACTCAGATTTGAAAGTGTCATTTTTCTCAGTGAACATAATAGAAATTGGATAATTTCTTCTTACACAAATTCACAAATTTTCTTGATGAATGATACAGTGCGGAAAGCCATCGTCTTAATATTTCCGCTATCTTCCGCATGAGATTTCGTTATTGGCTGTTAAACTCTTTTACTTACCTATCATACGTAGTATAGGGTAAGTCTTGTAATCGTTTTGAAAATCGAACTTTTTCTTTTGACGGATTTACGCGTTTCAGATACTGGATATTCCAAAAAACATATTTTTAGAAAAAATAAAATACCGTCCGTCATTCTGTTTGTCTCTCTGTGTGTATGTGTCTGTAAACACTCTATCTCCCGAACAAATTGAGATAGAGGCTTGAAATTTGATATGTACTTAGTATGTAATAATGGGAAGAAGCTTATTGTATTTCAGTAACCTCGATTATACGGAACTATTTTTTTCGGACTCTCGAAATATTCGTTCTGATAAAAGGTATATAAAAATTTTCGAAATTGTTTATTTTAAGGAGTGAATATAAAATACAATAAAAGACATAAATTTTGCATAAAGAATGAAGTCGATCGGGTAATGAGTTGCCGAAATATTTGAAATCATATTTTCCACACTCTTCGATTTTTCATGTCCCTGTATTTCATTCAAATTTCAATTCAAAGATATATTTTAATTGGAAATTAAACGCTTAATTCGATGCAGTAAACCGTTAGTTAATATGATTACCAATTTTGGAGCTATGAGGGTGTTTCTTTTACGCAATTCAGTAATAGAGCATTTAAAGTTTATGACGTCATCAAGCCACGATTTTATTCAAATTGCAATGCATTTTATAAATAGTTTACACATGTTTTATTTTCATATTTTATATTATGCATATCCATGATGGACAAGTATTACGGTGGCCCCCAACGACTAGTTTTGTAGAAGAAGCACGATCAGTGGTTATGTCAGATACATTGCTCGCTTGTAACTAACACGAACACTGCTTTCGTATTCCATGTTTCTACTGAAGAATACAAATTGCTAATATTGAGCTCCATTTTTAATTCATTAAGTTTATCACTGTGTAAATGTCCAATCAATCAAGCTGTTTCATAATGCCTCTTAATATTGAATTCCTTCATTACCGCTACATTTTGTTACCAGATAAGGAAAACTGTCTTATTTTTATATTCAATGAAAAAATAGAAAAAACGACTACTATTCTTGAAATAAACGCGCCTTTTCTATTTTCTTCTTTTTCGGATAAAAGAGCTCTCCATTTTACATAATGCTCAAAGATTATATATTTCTGAAATGGAAAACATAACTAAACTTAGTATCTATTTCACAGTTAGATTACGACTGTAATGCACGAGTTTATTTTTATGCAGACATGTAAAATACTTAGAAAAGAAATTATTCCCAGCCACGTTGAAAAATGTCATGAGTTATATCTAAGCAACCGTAGGACGGCCGCCTATCAGTCTGTACTACAGTCGGTAATCCTATACCATATGAATGTGCATGTCTGTGCGTGCATAACTTTATAAACATTGGTAACATTATTAGTTTCTCGATTAAAAAAACAATAAGCTGCTGATACTCATCTGAAAAGTAAGAATCATCTGCAGTCGATTGGCACTTATACACGGTGTAAGGTAATTATTTTTTATTACCACTATTTCTGAAAAGTGATATTCGTCTTGTTAATTTCTTCTTGTTAATAAAGCGAAAATTACTATTCAGAAATAGTGGTACTAAAAAATGATGATTATATATTTGTATATGTGATACCTGTATATGTCTTTTTTCGCTTTTATTGAGAATTTTTGTTTTTTAATATTCAAAATTACATGACGGGCAACTAAAATAACCTCGGCAAGCCACCCATGGCCCGCGGCCCTTGGGTTGAAAACAACTAGTACAGGGTATTGATATTTTGATCACGAAAGCACTGTATTAATCTCAAATGTTATCGATTCTTTGATTCATATAACTCGCATTCAAGCAAAATGAATAATTTTTAATGTTGTTTTAAAGTTGTGAATTTTTATACGTCTAAGTCTAGTTTTTGTGTTGTGAAGGTAACAAAAACTATCAGTGTAAATACGTAACTATTCTGCATTCAATCTTAAGCTCTTTGACTCAAAGGCAAACATTTTCTATTTGGGTAATTTTTCAATAACTATAAGTTTTGAATAAGCGACTTCTGATAATTGAATAGTTTTAAGAATACACAAATATTTTCATAAAGTTGGACGCAAAATTTTTACAACAACAATGTTATTTTTTTGGGGGGAAAAAAGGTTTAATCAGTTTATTTATATTGTTACTTGGAATGAAAGATTTCGAGGATGAAACAGGTGAAAATTAAAACAGTTTGACACGATTAGAAACAGGAGAAAAAATATATGTAGTTTGAAACTTTATCATTTTAGATTCATTACTTTATAACCAAAAGCAATACGAAGGCTGATAATTCTGTGTCGATGGATAAACAAAGCAATGAAAACTAAAAGCTTACATCAAATATTTTACAAATGATATTAATTATATGCCATAAAAATCATTAAATGCTTTCAAAACTTTAAATCGTGTGGAATAATCTTTGTGGATTCAAAATTAGAGTAAACAAATGAAACGTTTATAATATATGTAATTTAAATATTACAAAATATATTGATTTGTATTCAAATATTTAAAATTATTTTACTGACATTTTCAATGAATTTAATTAACTGAGAAACAATTTAAATTATATACTATGAAAAACATAATTAAGTTTACCCCTTACTCAAAAGTTTAACTCTAAATGAATGTTTGATAAATACTGATGGGAATAAAAGCTGTTGATTTATTAAAATAAACTTTGATACGAGTAATTAGGAATAAAACATTCTTACCGCAATCTAAGATAAAACAAATGCGTATGGAATAAAAGAAACTATGAGACGTCGAAGAAAAAAAATGTAGCAATGAAAGAAATAAAGAGCATTATCAATTTGATTCTTTGTGTTCCAATATTTGTTACGAATTCCACCCATTCATAATCGATAGCATAAGTGGAAGAAATTTAGTTTGTATGGAAAAATATTGGAATATTTTCTGTCGATTTATTAAGTGGAAGTAACTTTACTTATAACTAGATTGCCCGGTTCGTAATAATAACCTTAAATAAACCTCATATATGTATGATTTTATATCTTTAACCCGATTTTGTATGATTTTATATTTTTTAATGGAAAAATAGCGAAAAAATATTTATATTTAGTGGTAAAAGCGCTCGTAAGAAGACATTTTCTAGTTTGTTTTTCCCGTAGTGTCGTTTAATAGTTTTTTTTTGTTTTTTTTAAAGCTATTATTGTCCGAACTATTTGAAATTTTTATCGGTTATAAATATGTCGGTTTTTCAGCCCGTGAAAAAATGTCGCGAAAAAATATTGATATCTAGTTGTAAAAGAAATATGTTTTCTTCTCGCTTTTTTGTTTGTTTATTTGTTTTCGTGTCGGGTCCTTTAATATAACAAACAAATTAGTTTTTAGAGTCCGAACTCTCTGAAATTGTAATCTGTTATAAATATAACTCTATCAAAGCCCTCGTTAACATTTCGTGAAAAAGTATGCATATTTAGTAGTGAAAACACGAAACATGCCGTTTTTTAGCGCTTTCATCGAAAAATTCTCAGATTTTATTTATTTTTTATTAAATACTTGTACTCGTCAGAACATTTCGAAATTTTTGTAGGTGATGTAAACCCGGCCTCCCGAAATGCTGTAAAAAGATTGTTTCTAAATACGGGCGTTTAGTTACTTTCAGTGTAGAAATAATATTGTCTCCGAGAGGCGTAAATTAGTTTACGGTCGCCAATTTTTTGAAAGGGTGAAGATTCGTATTTTTGATAACCGATTGCACAGTCGATTAGAAGAAGATCTCAGCTTTAAGAGCATATTTGTTTTTGTTTATTGGGATCTCTAAAATAGCGCACTGGGGAAGCGTTGCCGTAGGAAGAAAACGTCCGCAGCGAAAACGACCCTTTTTGAATTTTTTTTCAAAGCATCATCAATGTCATTTTTTTAGAACTGATTGTGGCTTTTAAGACGTAAAAGTATGAAATCTAAGCATATGTCTTCTTTTTTTCGTATCCCGAACGGTTTGGCCGTAGTGTGTCAAGAGAGCCAACCAAAAAATACAGCATTTGGTCCGTCCCTTCTACGCGCTCGGGGAAGAAGGGACCAAGCATGCGCTGGCACGCTTGTCGATTTTCAGGAAAAAGATAAATGTGTTTTCGATCAGTTTTTAATTTATACCTCGGGTAATTATGAAAAAATTAAAGGCCTAAGTCTCAGGTGCATCAGGTCTTGCCTTGGACTATCCTTATACAAATTTTCAGACCTCTGCGCGCGGTAGATTTTCATAGCCATTGCAGTTACACAAACTGAGCGAAACTGTTTTTTATTAGTATAGGTTGTGAGGAATATTTTTAATAATCTTGACCGATAACATGTTATAATATTGCATAAAGAACCCTTTTGCAGCAAAACTATAACCAGACTATGTTTGTTGAAAAACAGAATAACAATAGATGTCTCTCTCTCTTTATACGTGTATATATATATGAAATGAATGTGAAAGAGTATGAAAGAATTTTGAATGTGAACGAATGTGAATTGATATGAAAGTATATTTAGTTAAACCCATTCCAAATCAGAAACTAAAATATAAAAATTCAAAGTTTAAAATCCCTAAATTGTGTGTCTAAATTTTAAAGCCCTGCCTTCATTTCTAGTTTGCCCCTGTAACTCAACTTTTCTTACAATACATGTATTACGACCAGATATCAATTTTGAATCCTCGTTAAGCTTAAAAGTGCTGACGTTAGTGCAATTCTCTTCTCCTTGTGGGTAGGTCTGCATGAGTAATTGCCCGGGATGCTTACTCAGGCATGAGTCAAAAGCTAATTAACCAATTAAATTACTCTATTTCATAATTTGCAAAGCGGTCTCTAGCGGTGGTTTCCCTGTATATAACACGCGGAGCACGTTTTTAGATTGGCTTTTCTACTCTCATCACTTTCCACAAAAAATACGGTAAGTTAGTCCTCGAAGTGAGACGGTACCCTTGCCGTTATAAGGCCGGCAATTCGCCGAGCTACGGCCAACCAGAAGATGTATTTCCTGTAAAAGACTCTTCAAACTGTGCACTGGGCCAAGCTTAAAAAGAGACTTGTAATACAAAGGAATAAAAGCTAGTTCCCAGGAAAACGTCTAGTTATTTCTCCTACCCGATTATAAACTTATATCTTCTAACCTATGAATTACACCGTAATACGACGAACGAGTGCCGAGAAACTCCATTAACAGCGTGAAATATGTTCCTTCAACACCGTGATACCTATTACTGGGATATGTTATAGCGGGATCGACCGTACGTTATATATATATATATATATATATATATATATATATATAATTATAATACCTTTGAATTTCAAAATGCATTAATCAAGTTCTTTCAACATTTCTAACCTAATCTACATTTGAGATAGTTAAGTGTAGACCGAATACCACAAAGTTAATAGAAATTAATAAGTGCAAACATAAAATTACCAAAGCAATTTCATCAATGGTACGCAGCCAAAAATACTGAAAGTTGTGAAAATTAATTTAAAAATTATGATATAATATGCCTTAAAATGTAAGAAAATTGGAATTTGGATATCAAGTGAATTCAAATGAAATTGGAAATGAAAAAATGATATAATATACCATAAAATGTAAGAAAATTGAATTTGGATATCAAGTGAATTAAAATGGAATTGGAAATAAAAAAAGACACGTGTAAAGCTTAATCCTCAGACTGGCAGAGCCCCACATAATAATCAAATTTTAATTGCTTAATAGGCGTATAGCCAACATAGTGAAAAAGTACTCAAGCCGGGACTCGAACCCCGGTCATCAGTATAGCTCATTGACGTTCTACCAACTGAAATTTGATTATTATGAATACAAGGCGTGAGAAATTTTCTATGGAAAAATTTCCAAAGTATTAAATATGAATTTATTCAATTATCGATGCTGGATTTTCTTTGATTTCGTGTTTGGCCCAGGGTTGGTGGCCCACGGAAAAATATTCCATCTTGTGATACGTTTGTAGCCTTGCCAACATATTATAGTGAGAAAGTTCCAGGCTGAGTATCGTTCCCAAGTGGTTCAGTTGGTAAAACGTCAGTGCGCTATACTGATAACCCAGGTTCGAGTCTCTGCGGCTTGGGTATTTTTTCATTATGTTGGATATATGGCTATTAAGCAATTAAAATTTGATTATTATGAATGCAAGGCGTGCGAAATTTTCTATGGAAAATTTTCCAAAGTATTAAATATGAATGTATTATTATTATTTTGTTTTTAAATATTCAAAAGCTTTTAATAAAACAATAATTAATAATCCCTATACTAATATAACAATTAAATTAATTGTAATTGCATGATGCTGCCTACTATTATAAAATAAAGAAATAAAATTAATATTATTCACCTAAATTTTAATCAATTTTTTTTTTATTAAAACAACAAATTTACATATTTAACAAGATATGCGGTAAGGTAACAAGGCATATATATTTCTCTCAGCAAATTTTTTGTTTTAGAATATTAGAGAAATTTGTATAATTTATATCAATGTTTATACTTATTATGTATTTTAATTATTAAAATAATGAAAAATGTAATTAGAAATTTCATTAACTGTCTATTTTCCTTTTTATTACGTAAGTTTAAATGATGATAAAATATTCATGCAATAATCCTTAAAATATTGATGCATTTACACAACAGGAAAGAATTGAAATTTTCGTTTTAGCATTTCTTTGCTCGTTAAGCTTACTAGGCAAGTGAGTTATGTTTTGGATCAAGGAAAAATGAGATAAATAAAAATAAATGCATTACGGGAAGCCTATTTTAATTAATAAATGCTAGATGTCTATTAATTTTCTCTTTAATTATTAAATGAAAAACATAATTTCAATACTGCTAATAAGGTAATTTTTTGCCATTACTTACATATGAAATAATTGTTGTACTGTATTTGCTCACGTACATTTTGAATATTTTTGGTTATTCCTTCACTATAGTTTTTTAATATAAGAAGATATTGATAATAATTTTTATTGAATGAAAGTTTACAACAACAAAAAGAATGGCATTCTCTAAGAAAAATATATTTCGATAAATAAAATAGAAGCAATATATAGCAATAATAACAATAACAATAACAATAATAATAATAATAATAATAATAATAATAATAATTTAAAATAGCGAGAGAATATGAATAAAATTTTAAATACTTAGAACATAGAAAAATCTATAGTTTTTCTTCAACAGGAGGTTCCGATTAATGAATTGCTGACATGAATAGCAAAGCAAAGTACAATAGTATTTAAATGTATTATTAAATAAACATTACTGAATAAACATTAATTTTTTTCGCTGAAATGTAAAATTTTTCACTTCTCAGGGAGTGGGGTTTTTATAAAATAAATTATTTATTGAAAACACGGGTCGCTAACTGGAAGCTCTCATCCTAAAGAAAAATCTATGTACATTTTTTTCCCCTTCTGTAGCTACAGTTTTTCTCCCGCAAAGTAAATACAATTTAAATTTAAAATTTACCGTTAAACATATGCTTTGAGTAAATTAACTTTTAGAAAACGCATTTGTTTAGGTTGTTTCAGTACAACTAAAATTGATTCAATTTCAATTTCAATCCAATAACTAAAGTTAAACTTGATTTTGGAGGAAATTAAAAAATAAATTAATTAAAATCTACTAACTGCACGCAGTTGCATTAATCTGAAGTCTAGTTTAATAAACTTACACTATATCATATATTCTACATGCGTCAACTTTTTGTTTTCTGAAAATTTCTTTCAAAAATAAGAGGTGCGAAATATAAGAATAGCCTAAATTATGTAAGTAAGTACGGTGTATTATTAAAAGTGAATGCATAATAAATCATCGAGAATGAATGATGCTAAAATATTGAAGCATGCTTTACAGTAAGCACAGTTAATTATCAATGAAAATGATTCTTACGGTGATCTAATATAAAATTTATCCCTCAATGACATAGTAATAAAGAGATTCTTATACATCGAAATTACGTGAAAAATATCCTTCATATTATTGGAAATGAGTTTTGGTAAGCGAATGTTTGTTAGATATTTTGAAAACATTGCTTATAAATAAAGTTAAACGAGGAAATTTATCGAATTGATTTTTGGAGTAATAATATATTTTGTATCGGCTTTAATTCAGTAAGAATTAACGTATGGATAATTTTGCTTCATGTATTTTTAATAATCATAATCATTAATGAGTTTCACTGCTGCATAATATTTTCTATTCATAAAATGTTTTTTACCTTCTACTTGTAATAGTAAAATAGCAATTAAACTAAATTCATTCAGAGTAAAAAGGATAAAGATGAAATACCTATCTTGAAAGGAAAAAAATATATTTTTATTATTTGTGAAATTTTGATATACCTCCGTTTATTACGTAAGTTAGAATAATGAAGATATGACGAAGCATAATTATGCATTTTAGTAAATATGAATATTCATTTTTATTATCAGTAAGAATAAAACATGTTCAAATACTAAAACAGTATGTCGTAAAAGTATTAATTATTATTAAAAGAAAGTCTAACACCGATATAATATAAAGTAAACAAATACTAAACCATATCACGAAGCGTCAAAAATTTTTGTGAAAGATATCCAAAATATTTTTTAGAAAAAAATATTCGTTTCTAAATGCTTGCTAGGAATTTTTTCGTCAATTTTTCGAATCATTAATGTAAAGGGAGGAAGTAAAAAACACTACAATAATTTATGTTTATTTTATTAAATAATAATTAATATATTGGAAATTATGTTTCCTTTTTAATTATCAGAGTCATTAATGGGTTGCACTGCTGTATAGTAATTTTTCATTAATGAAATACTCCTTTCATTTCATTCATAGTAGAAAAGCTGCAACTAAACTCATTCAGAGTAAATAAGATAAATATTAAATCTATATCTTAAAAAGGAGATACATTTATTTAATATTAGAGAATATCTGATAAATAGTTTTTCCTATGTTTATTCCATTTATTTAACAAATTAACTTTTTGGTAATTATGTTTGATGAGTTTTATAATCATAATAATTTATGAATAATCATTCTGCTCTGCTATATAATATTTTTTATTAATAAAATGCTGTTTTCACTTCAGTTATATTAGAAAAGCTGCAACTGTTTAGCACCGAGTTTATTCAGAATAACATAAAATAAAGACCATATCTATACCTTGATAAGAAAATATATTTATAATGTATTATATACGTAAATTAAATGAATTGTATCAGCAGCATAATTAAGAAATCGAGGTGACTCTTTACTGGACTTTAAACATACTTTTAATATACATCACATCACAATCACGTACAAAGAACGCAAACAAGCTACATATACATTCAGCAGTAAACAATACTTTTACCGGTAGGTGACAGTAGTAATCCACTGTAGTGCTGCCATCTAGTAATTATATACTAAACACCACAAGTCTCCCCTGCTTAATTAGGAAATCTACTGGGAGTTTTTCTTTTCCTGGTGGATCTTCTAGGTACCTGTAGGGAAGAAGAGTTATTATTTAAAGCGTCTGTAGCATCATCAGTAGAAGTATTTGGCACCATGGGTTTTGGAACTGAAGGTATCACTTTAGAGTTTACTGGAGCCGGACTTGGAGTATTTGGGAGGACAAAGTCATCTGGTTTAGGATTTGGAGCAGATGGGACAACAGAATCATCTGGTTGAGGATTTGGAGTAGATGGGACAACAGAGTCAGCTGGTCGAAGATCTGAGACACTAGGAGGCATTAGCTGAGAATCACGTTGATTAACAACTGCATTATCACTTTTGTGACTTTCTGTATCGCTCTCTTCAGAATTTGAATCATTAGTTAAATGTATCTTCGAACCGACATTAGTTATTTGATCAACATGCCTTTTCCAAACATTCGAACCAAAACTTGAATTCTATAATGCAACTTGCCCTCTCTTGCAATAATGCGACCAATTTTCCACTTGGCTTCAAGAGTATAATTTCTTACAGCCACTTTCTGGTTAATTCGAAATTCTTTTACTGTAGAATTGGCATTTCTTGCATTTTGTTTATCATGCACAAAATTTGTAACGTTTGGAAGTATCAAATCTATTTTCGTTGTTATATTTCTCTTTAGAAATAGAGATGCAGGACTTTCCCCCGCAGTAACATGAGACATCTTTCTATACTGTAAAAGAAAATTATTTAATTTCATTTGTAAAGTACCATCTTCTGAAGATAAGGCTTTTAACCCCCGTTTAAGAATGTGCACATATCTCTCTGCCTGACCATTTGTAGCTGGATGGTATGGAGCACTAAACCTATGTTTAGCCCTATGATTCTTCAAGAATGTCTCAAATTTTTCAGAAGTAAACTGTTTTGCATTATCAGATACCAGAGATATAGGATACCCGTATCTGGCAAAAAGAGAAGAAAGACAAGTAATTGTATGTTCTGATGTTGTATTAGGAACAATAAAAACTTCGGGCCATTTGCTATGAGCATCAACCACCAGTAAAAGCATTTTACCCATCACAGGACCAAAATAATCTATGTGAATTCTTTGCCATGGAGCTGTAGGCCATTTCCAATGATGAGTATTTACCTTAGGTGGATTATTTTTTAAATTGACACAAGTAGTGCAATTCCGTGCAAGATCGTCAATATCTTGGTCAATTCCTGGCCACCAAACAAAACTGCGAGCTAAGGACTTCATTTTCACTATACCGAAATGTACAAAGTGCAAATCATGTAAAATTTGTTTTCTGTGAATTTCTGGGATAATTACTCTACATCCTTTTAAAATACAACTATTTTGAAGAGTAAATTCTTCTTGTTTGCTAGCAAAAAGTAAATTTTTAGGAATTGGAGAACCAGAAATTAGATGATGAAAAAGTTGACGTGATAAAGGATCAGATTTTGTAGCTACAGCAATTTATTTGGCGTTTAAAGGCAACGTAGAAATTTGGTTAATTTGAAAAAATTCAGATTCATCAATTACATTACTTAAATTTAATTGTGGGGGTAAATCTTCACTACATAATGGAAGTCGTGAAAGAGCATCGACATTTCCATGTTCGGATGTTTTCTTATAGCGAATATCATATTTAAACGCTTGTAAGTAAAATGCATATCTTTGCATCCGAGCAGCTGAAAGAACAGGAATACTTTTATTTGGAGAAAATATGGACACGAGTGGTTTACTATCTGTAAATAAAGTAAACCTATTACCATATAAATACTGAAAAAAATTCTTAAAAGATAATAGCTAGTGCTTCCTTATCCACCTGGCTATACTTTTTTTCTGCATTAGTGAGAGTTCTGGAGACAAAACCAATTGTTTTTTCCACGTTATCTGGCATCACATGCGAAAGAACTGCAGAGATACCATATGGAGAAGCATCGGTTGCTAACACTAAAAGTGATTTAGGGTTGAAATGTGTAAGAACTCTTTCTGAAATAATTTCATTTTTTATATTTTTAAATGCTTGTTTACAGCAGGAGACCATATAAATTTCACATTCTTTTTTAGCAATTGATTTAAAGGATGAGCAATTGTAGATAAATTTGGTACAAATTTAGAATAATGTGTGACTAAGTCTAAAAGAGCTTTAACTTGTGACACATTAACTGGTCTAGGAGCATTTACAATAGCCTCAATTTTATCTTGCGTTTTATGAATACCTTCCTTATCAATTTTATAACCACAATATGTAATATGGTCAGCTAGAAAAATTGATTTATCTTTATTAATCCTAATATTATATTGACGTAATCTTTCTAAAACTTGTTTTAGCCTTTTCAAATGAATTTCATCCGTTTCCCCTGTAACACCAATATCATCAATGAACATTGTGACACCATCAATACCACTTAATATTTGTTCAATAGATCTTTGCCAAATTGCTGGAGAACTAGTAAGACCCATTGGTAACTTTAAAAATTGAAATAAGCCCTTCGGAGTGTTTATTGTTAACAACTCCTGTGATTTTTCGTCTACAGGTAACTGAAGATAAGCTTGATTTAAATCAATTTTTGTAAAATGTAAACCACCACCTAAAGTGGCTAACATGTGGTCTACCCTAGGTAAAGGATATTTTTCCACCTTCAAAAATTTATTTATTGTAACTTTAAAGTCTCCGCATAAACGTAATTTACCTTTAGGTTTTACCACTGGAACTATAGGAGTTGCCCACTTACTACTGGTGACAGGTTTATTAATACCCTGATCCTGTAACCTTTGAATTTCATCATTCACTGCATTACGTAGAGCATAAGTAACTGTTCTAGCCTTACAAAATATGGGCGTAGAACCTTTTTCTAAATAAAGTTCTGCTTTCAAACCTTTTATTTCCCCTACTTTTTCCGAAAATAAATCAGAAAAATCATTTAATAATACTTTCAATTTTTCAGTTGAATTTGCAATTTCATTTACATAGACAGATTTCAAATTAGTGGGAAACAAAGTAAATGCAGATACCCAGTCTCTAACAAATAAAAGTGGGAAATTATCTTCTTAAATCAAGTATAATTTAAGATTTTTAGTAGTATTTGCATAAGAACCATCTACCTGTACATACCCCACAGGTGTAAACACCTCACCCGTTGCAGTTCTCAACTGAACACCTGGCGGCAAAATTTTATTATTCGGAAAAATTCTCCGAAAACGCTTTATAGGTACCACCGAAATTCCGGAGCCCGTATCTAATTCCATTTCAGCTTTAGCTTTGTTTTCAATTAAAACCCATAATTTTATTGGAGTAGGACTTTTATCATGACTCACAGGTAAAATGTCGACAGTCTGCAATACATTTGTTTGTTTCTGAGAATTACTTTTACATACTTTACTAAGATGGCCTCTTTTTTAACATTTATTGCAGACAGTATTTATATGCTTACACATGTTGGCGAGATGTGATGGATTTCCACATCTATAACATTTTAGTTTATTTTTATTTACTTCAGAATTCCCCTATTTTACATTATTGTCAATTTTCTGTTTTTGAACATTATTTGGAATTTTATTCGGTTGGACATTTTTAGAACATGCCAATTTATTTACGTTTAAATTTTTATGTTTCAATTCAGAAATGTCATATTCATTATTTTGCAAAATAATTACTTTTTGAATAGCTTTCTCAAAAGTTAAATCTTCAATTTGCGAAAGTAATTTACTTTGAATACTTTCATTTTTTAAACCTCTCAAAAACTGCTCTAACAGATTTTCATTTAATGTTTCACCAGCAAAAGCACAAAAAGTTGTTAACTTCTTTAATTTTGAAACAAAACCTTGTATAGATTCATTTTCATTTTGATAAGAATTACGGAATTTAATTCTAGAACAAAATTTATTAGGGGCGGAGCTTAAGTGCTTTAACAGAATTTCAACTATTTCTTCATATTTTAATGCTTCAGGATTTTTAGGAAAAGTTATATCTGACAGCAAATTATATAATTTTGGACCCATGCATGAAATTATAGCAGGTACCTTTTTTTTTTCTTCCACATCATGTAATAAGAAACTTTGTTCCAATCTCTTAACATATGATTGAAACGATTCGATGGAATCATTAAATTCCTTAAAATTGGCAAACATTATTACCTTTTATTTATTGCAGAGAAGAAAAAAAAATGCAACACTTACCACCCTCGAAATGACGCACGTATTTAGAATATTACGACAGGATATACTGGTAAATGGAAAACCCGAAGCTTAGCCATTTTGCTAATCAGTTGGAATTTCTTGTTATTTTAATTCCGGTAAGAAATTTGAACTTCGTCGCCATTTTATAATGTATTATATAGGTAAATTAAATGAATTGTATCAGCAGCATAATTAAGAACTCGAGGTGACTCTTTACTGGACTTTAAACATACTTTTAATATACATCACATCACAATCACGTACATAGAACACAAACAAGCTACATATACATTCAGAAGTAAACAATACTTTTACCGGAAGGTGACAGTAGTAATCCGCTGTGGTGCTGCCATCTAGTAATTATATACAAAACTAAACACCACAATATTTATTTAATATTAGAGAAATTTTGATAAATATGTGCTTCTATGTTTATTTCAAACTTAAAATAATTAAAATTATGTGAAAACTTGGTTAAATATGTATTTCGGTATGAAAGTATGTCTATAATTGATGAAAATCATATTCAAATAGTCAAACAACCTATCGTGAATGTATTTAATTACTAGTGAAGGAAATTCTTGCAGCAATATAAGATGAAATAGATGAATACACAGAGTAAAAGTGATTATGATATATCAGAAAATTTTGTGAGGGAAAAAAACCTCGGGATATTTTTAAAAATAGTTATTTATTTTTTGTTTCAATGGTCCTAAGCAATTCACCTAGTTTTTTGATCAATAATGTGAAACAAAAAGTTTTCAAGATACATACAGTAAATTCTGCTTATGAGAATCACGTTTGTTATTACACATTGATAATTATAAACGGTAGATTCTTATAAACGAAATTTATAATCATTTTTATGCAAATACCACGTACTTACTATCATATACACGGTTGTCAACATTCCTGTTTTTCCAAGTCAAATAAAAGCAGAATTTTATTAAATAAAAATGTTAATAAATAATCATCTGGAAAGAAGATATATTAACTGATTTTTCTGTTTCAAATTATGTTTATTAGACTTAAGAAAATAAAACGGAAGGTTGGTAGCTATGCATATGTATTGCATCAAACAAGTTGATTTGTTTGTTAATTTCTGATAACGATCCTTTTTCTACGTCAATAGCTTGCTTGGGGACGCCATCTAACACGGACAGAATATAGCGAGTTTCTAGCATCGAACAACTCAGATAGCCTTTTCTCGATGCTATATTACTTGTCAATTGTTCCGGGTCGCGTGGTTTGATTACAGCGCATAGAATAAATAGTGTGGAAATCTGCTACAAAATAGTACTAAAAAATTGAATCCAATAAATGTACAACGTTGCTGAAAAGATTACGATGGGATCGCAGCGCCATCTTCTCAACGTAAACATTGTATTAGAATGTTTCGGCTGGTGGTAAGTATTTTTAAATACTTAAATTATATTCTTTTCTCCTCTGACTTAATGATTTTTATAAGTTTTTCTTTAAATTATGAAAGCATGGCTAAAAAACGTGATACGCATTGTTTTGTCTCTGGTTGCAATATTATCGTAGGAGCACCGTTGCGCATTTATAGGCTACAACTTTTTAGCACTTTTTAAAGCATTACAACGATAGCCGGTTTCCACACTATGTATTCTAGGCGCTGTAGTTTGATCCCTGCCGCTGCTCAGCACATCTTACAGTGATAACTTGGGACAAAAGATCACACGAACCCCTCACCATCATCATCTCTTCTCGGTACCAACAGATGTTATCACCAGTAAACACACTCAGTAAAGCCTGTGAATTAATGACAGCACAAAGCCTATAACGACTCTCTCAAAGTACTAAGCCTGTTGTTCCGCGCATCACACATGTACATGGCAACGTCACAGCATCACCCAATGCTCGTCCGACGTAAACGAAGAAAACTCCCTCTTTGCCGATGCAGTACTGTGGCGATGATTTTCTAGCAGAGATCAATTGAGCTAACCTTGCTCGACGTTATCGTGCTCGTCTACTGTTCCCGGGTCCCTGATTCGCTCCGTGCCACTTCTCTACACAACCTACAGCAGCAACTATTTTTCCCCTTAAGCCCGATCGATACAACGTCTTAAAGTCTTTATGATACTCTAACCCAAGTGCTGTACAAGTGATGTTGTATTTGGATGGCATGAAATAAAGTTCGATGTTAGTGAGCTGCGTAATTATATAAAATCATAATTTTTTCATTCGAATTAAGTTCTTTATCACACTTCAGAAAAAAGTCAGTAAATATCCCGCTAGTTATCGAACTATTTTTCGAAATTTCATAAGATACTGAAAGTTACATGCCAGCGAAATGCCTCAGCGGTTTCCTTTTGCCAATCCTCAAGGGTATTTCCTTTTTAATTTACATCATATTAGTTGTTAAAGGGACTGATGCTAAATCAGTCTTAACTATTTTCGTGCGATCAGGCATCACTCTAAATACAGACCAGTCTTATCTGTGTTGAAAATTTAGTATGGTGCATAATTTTTTAAGATTGAAGACATATGCGTTCTGAAATCAATTTTTCTGCTAATTCAAAGTCTGGATTTTACTTTTCACCAAACTTTTTTTGGAAACAATATTAGTTTTTCTTTCTATCTTGTTGGCCAACCTTCTGTAAAACGAACTTCATTTTCTCCCAACATTATGGAAAAATCATCAGCCTTTTTCATCAAAGTAACCCGAGCTTGGCTAAAGTATAGAAAGAGAGCCTCTTAAATGTGGGCTGACTTTCATTCTCGTTACCATTCTCGCTGCATATTTCCATAATTGCTTGAAACCTCAATCATTTTATCATGAGATTTCAGAATCTTGCGTAATGTTGGTTCAGTCACACCGAAAAGTAATGCAGCTTCTCTCTGAATAAATGATCATAATAAAATATCACATTTCTTAATTAAATTATGTTTTCCATCTAAACTGTCCAACTGTCTAAACCGTCAACCATCCAAACCTTTATCAGTCTGTAGTAAACTTTCACCCAAATTTAAACTTCAATGGGGTGGTCTTGATACTTATCAGCCGTTAATCAGACATTGATTGGATTCTTGTAAGGAAAAAAATGACAATGATTGAAGTGTATTTGTTTTTGTTTCTGGGATTTTGACTATTATAAACGGTTGATTCTTATACTCAGTAATTATTATAAGCAGTGTTTTACTGTATTGTGCTTATTCTATTAAACACAAATTAAAATATTAGTTATTATGTTTCATATTTTTAATAAACATAGTCATTAATGAATTTTCACTTCATTAACAAATGTTATTTTATTTTTGCTTGTAGAATAAAATTTACAACGAAACTGCGTTTATTCAGCGTAAACGAAATAAAGGTCAAATGTGTATTTTGAACGGAAAGTAAGTTTCGTTAATATTACACAAGTTCAAATAATTAAAAGATTAAAAAAACGTGTTATATAAATATACATTTCCCTAAACATGAGTATTTCCGTTTTAAGGATTATAAAAATAAGTAAAAAGCAATTCTTTGATCTTTAAAAAGGGAAAACCATGATGTATACCGGTTATCAATGCTATATGTATTCAGATTAAGACTTACACAAAGATAATCATTTGTTCGAAAATTTTATTAGACAGCCTATTTTTTTTTTTTTTTTTTTTTGGAACCTAGGAAGATGAAATTAAGTTATCAAAAGAAATAAGTCGAGTTACACATCATTATATCTCGCATGCCAGGAGAAAAGAAAAAAGCGCTGATGAAAGCAATTCCCTCAATCTATAGCATCCATCCATTATAAGAGAAACCACAGAAATTGTAACATGTTAAAACGCAATATGTAACGATACAGCATCATTTGCATACCGAAATTATGGGTTGAGTTACTCCATCGTTACGAGAATGGAAATAAACATTAAAGCAATAATAAAATGAAATAACTTGTATAATATGAGAGAGAAAGTGAAAAACTTTAATGATGGCGTTTGAATTCATTGCGTTATACATTGTGCAACTGTGGAATAATATTCTCATTTGTTTTGGAAAAGTCTTCGGTGAAGCCGCACGATGTAGACAGTTTACATATGAAAGCTTTTTTACTGTTTTTTATAGTTTTTATTTAACACTTTTTAACAAGTAATGAAGTATAAAAATCATTGTTATGTAGGATTTTTTTTCTCTTATTAAATGTACAGTCTTTTAAAAAAAGTTTGTATTCCATTCGATTAGCTAAATTTCAATTGCAGTGTTACTCTTTATCATTTATTTCTTTTTTCGAAACAATTTAATTAAAATGAAGGGATAAATACGTTAGAATAAACATATTCAAATTAGTAAAACAACCTAATAACTAAAAAAGTAAACAAAATTTTTTACAAAAAAAAAAAAAAAAAAAAAAACAGAAGAAGAAGAAGATGAAAATAATGAAGAAATTACGATGTATCAGAAATTTTTGTAAAATATGAAAACGAAGTACTTACAGATCTGCCTTGTTTGTATTCAATATACAGGGTGGGCCAAAAGTCTCTGATACATTTTAACATTTAAAATAAAATCAAGTAATTGTCGTACGGGAGGCTTAGACTAAAAATGCTTTTCATGATGAAAAGTTTAATTGATGTTAATAAAAAATATAGTTTCAAATTTCGCCCATAGATGGCGCTGTACCTTAAATTATCAGAAAAAAAAACTGAAGACAACCAGTTACATAATTTATTTTGTAGCAAGCAGTTTCAGATCATTTATTTTGCTCCAGTTACAAAGGGCACACGCATTGAAATATGGTAATAGATTGCACAAAATAAATGCTCTATAACTGCTTGTGACAAATGATCTGTAACTGATTGCCTGGTTATTTGATACACAAATTAAAACTTCTTTTACTTAAGTAAGGTGTCATACATCTAAAAACACAAATATCAAAACTTGACATGTTTCGGTTTACATTATAAAACCATACTCATAAGTAGATACCTCGTCAACAAAAAATCAAACCCGAATGACACTGGACACCATCATATATACAAGATACAGTATAACAAAACAACGCCATCTATAATACAAAACACAAATTAAAAACACATAAAAACATTAACCCTCAAATCAAGCTTGTATACATAATTGTTTCCCTCTATTCAAATTCGCCCCACAATATTTACTCAAAAGCTCTAACCACAAAGGTGGAATAATAAAAGAGAAAGTATCATTACAGACTAAACCCCTTCTTAAATAAATTTCAATGGATTCTCTTATTGTAACATATCATCATATATGTATAGTTTGTAATCGTAATCGTTTTAAGTATTTAGTGATCTGTAAGTGGCAACCAGAGGTTATTATTATTGCTCTAGCTTGTAGCTTGATGATGTTGCTTATATTGTGATTTAGAGTCATGTTGTTGACTAATTGTATTTTTCAATTTTACTTATATTATACTTAATAAATAACTTAAAGACTAATGAACTATTGTGTTCTAATATGCAAGAAAACAAAACATGGTGTCAGAAGTGTTAAAATCGCGCCGATGCTAAATGATTGAGATAGAACTATCGTGTTCGTAAAACGAGGAACTTTGTGTTCAACGTGAGCAAAATCATGGAGATTTTTAGGCCACCTGCAGAAATGAATTTTTCTACTGGTAATGTAGCGGACAATTGGAACAAGTGGTATCAAAAATTCATGAATTTTTTGATAGCCTCTGAAAAGTCCAGTAAACCGGAAGTGACGAAAATCGCCATTCTACTGAATCTTCTTGGAGAAGAGGGTCTCGCCATTTTCAACACTTTCAAATTTGATGCAGAAGGAGATCAAAAGAAATTTGATCAAGTGATAAAAAAGTTTGAGGAGCATTGCATTCATCGAAAAAACGTCGTATTTGAACGCTACAAATTTTTCAGCTGTATACAGTTAGAAGGTCAAACTGTAGATGTTTATTTGACTCAATTGAAAACGCTTGCTTCCTCCTGTGAATTTGGAGAGCAGGAAGACTCACTGATCCGAGATAGAATTGTTCTTGGGATACAGGACAAATCCCTCCAAGAAAGACTCCTTAGAGAGCCTCAACTTTCCCTACAGAGAGCTACTGAGTTTGTTCGAGCATCAGAGACCACTAAAGAACAAATCAAGTCCATTACAGACCCCAAATCAGAAATAGATGCTGTACGAGTAAAAAGAAATCAACAGAGTAGTGCTCAAGTGTATCAATCTTCAAAAAGTGGTGTGATTCGTTGTAGCAAATGTGGCAGGTCTCATAATAAACGAGAATGCCCTGCTTTCAATAAGTTGTGCAATTTGTGTAAAGGCAAAAATCACTTCGCAGCAATGTGCAAAAATACAAAGAAAAAGTTTAGCAGTAACAGGAAAAATCGAAAAGTTGATGAGATTCATCATAATGTTACCGAGTGCACACAAGAAATGTCGAATTTGTATATAGACTCTGTGTCAACAAGTAAGGAAAAGTCTAATGAGACTATTTGGTGTAAAAACATTTCTATAAACAACAAACTAATTAACTTTAAATTAGACACTGGAGTAGAGGCTAATATATTACCTTTATTTGTATATAATAATTTAAAATTATATGAGAATTCTAATTTAAGTGAAACTAAAATTGTTTTAGTATCATATGGTAACTACAAGCTAAAGCCAGAAGGCGAGGTAAGTTTATTATGCTCAACAGATAAGTGTAAAAATGTTAAGTTAAATTTTATTATTGTCAATGTTGATTCTAGACCTATTTTAGGATTAAATGCTTGTAAACTTTTAAATCTAATTCAGAGAATTGATAATATTGAAATTTCTTGTAAAAATGATATTTTGACTAAATATAATGAAGTGTTCAAAGGCTCTGGCAGGTTTCAAGGTGACCCTTATCATATAGAGTTAAAAGATAATGTTAGCCCTGTTATTGACCCTCCTAGACGAGTTCCCCTAGCTATAATTAATGAGTTAAAAGATACTTTAGCTGATTTAGAAACAAGAGGCATTATTTCACGGGTAAACAAACCTACTGATTGGGTAAATAGTTTAATTGTAGTCGAAAAACCTAATGGGAAGTTACGTATTTGCTTAGATCCGAGAAATTTAAATAAAGCTATAAAAAGAGAGCATCATATGATCCCATCAAGTGAAGAAATCATTAGTCGTTTGAAAGGAAATGAGTATTTCACGGTTCTAGATTTAAAAGAAGGGTTTTGGCAGGTTCCTTTAGATGAAGAGAGTTCTTATGTATGTACTTTCAACTCTCCATTTGGACGTTTTAAATTTAATGTTTTACCTTTTGGAATATCATCAGCTCCTGAAGTGTTTCAAAAACGCAGTCAAAAATTATTTAGTGACATTCAGGGTGTAGAAATTTACTTCGACGATTTCATAGTAAGAGGAAAATCTCAGGCCGAACATGATAAAAGACTAATCGAGGTCTTAGAGAGAGCCAAAGCCAATAATGTTAAGTTTAATCCTGACAAACTTCAGTTTCGGGTGAAGGAAGTAAAATATATGGGTTTGATAGTTTCAGAAAAGGGAGTTATGGTTGATAAATCTCATGTAAGGGCTATTAATGAAATAAATCAACCACAAAATAAGAAAGATATAAGGAGATTTTTAGGCATGGTAAATTTTTTATCCAAATTTATTCCAAATGTATCTCAAATTACAGCTCCATTAAGAATACTACTCAAAAATAATGTTGACTTCTTTTGGTCTCATGAACAAGAACAGGCATTTAATAATATTAAGAAATTGATTAGTTCAGCTCCTGTTCTAAAAGTTTTTGATAGCTCAAAAGAAATAACAATACAGTGTGATAGTTCTAAAGATGGCATGGGCGTCTGTCTATTGCAAGAAGGCCACCCTGTATCTTTTGCTTCTAGAAGCCTTACAGATACTGAAAAGAACTATGCACAGATTGAGAAAGAGCTGTTAGCTATAGTTTTTGCTTTTGAAAAGTACCATAATTTTGTGTATGGTCATAAAGTGAAAGTCCAAAGTGATCACAAACCTTTAACATCAATTGTTGAAAAACCAATCAGCAAAATTTCTAATCGTCTTCAGAAAATGCTTCTTAAATTACTGAAGTATACCTTTGATGTTAATTACTTACCAGGTAAAGATATGTATATTGCAGACACATTATCTCGAGCTTTTATCAAAGATGCAGTTAAAGATGACCCAGAAATGTTACAAACTGTACATTCAATTGCAAAATATCTTCCAATGAGTATTCGTAGAGTAGAACAATTTAAAAAGGCAATAGGGGAGGATGAGGAACTTAAAGAAATTATGAATTATTGTAAGGAGGGATGGCCTGATAAAAATAAACTCAAAAGTAATTTAAGGAAATATTATAAATTACAAAATGATTTGTTTCTTATTGAAGGTTTGTTATTCTTGAATGACAAAATTATTGTCCCTAAAACACTAAGACCTGAAATGTTGTCCTTAATTCATGAATCTCATTTAGGTATGGAAAAATGCAAAAATAGAGCTCGTGAAATTATGTTTTGGCTTGGTCTCTCACGAGACATTGAAGATGTTGTACAAAAATGTGAGGTTTGCATGAAATTTCGTAAAACACTATCTAATGAACCACTGCTTCCCCATAGTATTCCTGATAGGCCATTTCAGAAAATAGGAATGGATTTAATGTATTTTAATGGGATAAATTATGCCATTATTGTTGATTACTTTTCAAAGTGGATTGAGGTGGAAAAGGTTAATAGCAAAACTATGGGTGATATCATTGTAGTTCTGGAGAATGTTATTTCCAGATTTGGAATTCCAGAAACAATTGTTTGTGATAATAATCCATTCAATAGCTTTGAATTTAACAATTTTGCTAAAGAGTGGGACATTGAACCATCTTTCATTAGTCCCTATCATTCTCAAAGTAACGGGATGGTAGAAAAAGCTGTGGGCATTGTAAAATCATTATTCAAAAAAGCAAAAGAGGAAAATAAGAAGCCAATAGTAGCTTTACTTGAATACAGAAATAGCCCCATCACAGGTATAGGTTTATCACCAGCACAGATACTATTTAACCGCAGGTTAAGAACTAAATTGCCAATTAGTAAAAAATTACTAAATCCCAAAATTGTAAAAGACATTGTCCCTAAACTTAAACAGAGACAAAATAAACAGAAACATTATTTTGATAGAAATGTGAAGGAGCTTAAGCCACTAAAACCAGGGGATCAAGTATTTGTTCAAGATGTCAAAACCAAAACTTGGAAACCTGCCATAGTCCTTTCTAAAGCTGACAAACCCAGATCATACAAAATCAAAACGGATTCAGGTAGCATTTATTATAGGAATAGAAAATATTTAAATCTTTCAAAAATAGAAAAACCGTTAAATAAAACTGCAAATTTTGATTTCGATTTTGATGTTAATTATAATCATGATAATTCTGTAAGTGACTGTTCATGTTATGGTAAATCTTATGACAACAATAATCAGCTTTTACCTAATCCTAGCTCAGATGGCGAAATTTCTTATAAAACTAGATCTGGTCGCATAAGTAAGCGTCCTGCGTACTTAAATGAATATACTGAATGAAAGGGGGGATGTAACATATCATCATATATGTATAGTTTGTAATCGTAATCGTTTTAAGTATTTAGTGATCTGTAAGTGGCAACCAGAGGTTATTATTATTGCTCTAGCTTGTAGCTTGATGATGTTGCTTATATTGTGATTTAGAGTCATGTTGTTGACTAATTGTATTTTTCAACTTTACTTATATTATACTTAATAAATAACTTAAAGACTAATGAACTATTGTGTTCTAATATGCAAGAAAACAAAACACTTATAAGGGACTTGCGGTAAAAACTCGAAATAAAAATTAATTTAATATCATTAAATAAAATTTTAATCCCCCCCTCCAAATATAATCTAGATAAAGCTGTTTTCATGCGGCCAAATTTAATGTCAGATTCATGTTCTTTCTTTCTTATACTTAACTTTCTCCCTGTCATACCAATATAATAACGGATCTCACCCCCCTCATTAACATACGGAATTTCATATACCCCTGAAAGATCCTCCTGCTTAACCGGGTCAAACTGTCTATAAAGTAACTCTTTTAATTTATGTGGTGGTTTCGCAATTAAATCAATATCAAACTTTTTTAATCTGAACTTTAACCTCTCAAAGCTACCCTTCATATAAGGAAAAGATACTCTTTTAACTTTAGAACCCTCACCCTCCCTCTCATAATTTTCACATACAGCTTGATCATTCCCCCCAATATTATCATTTCTATAATAATTAATCAACTTATTGATGCTACCCAATTTAAAACCATTACTCACAGCTGTATCACGGATAGTCTGTAATTCTTCCCTCAAAAACTCTTCAGAACAAACCTTAAAAGCCCTATTAACTAAAAAACGGAAAGTGGAAAACTTATAATTAAAAGGAGAATACGCCGAATTTGGGATTACATGCCTACTATTCAAACTCTTCCTATAAACCGTTCTCTTCAAAAACTCCCCCCCTCTGGTTAAAAAGGTATCTAAAAAAGGGAGACTACCCCTTTCCTCTAATTCATAAGTAAACTGAATATTACTATCCAAATCATTAACTTCATTAACAAAACTAACAAAAGACTCTACCCCCCAATCCCAAATCAAAAAAATATCATCAACATACCTCCTCCAAAAAACAGGTAATTTCTCAAAACTTACAAAAATTCTTTCTTCTAGAGGTCTCATCTTAAATTCAGCTAAAAATCCCGAAATGGGCGAACCCATTGGCGTTCCCATATTCTGCACATATAAGGGGTTCTAAAGTTAAAAGAGTATCTTTTCCTTATATGAAGGGTAGCTTTGAGAGGTTAAAGTTCAGATTAAAAAAGTTTGATATTGATTTAATTGCGAAACCACCACATAAATTAAAAGAGTTACTTTATAGACAGTTTGACCCGGTTAAGCAGGAGGATCTTTCAGGGGTATATGAAATTCCGTATGTTAATGAGGGGGTTGAGATCCGTTATTATATTGGTATGACAGGGAGAAAGTTAAGTATAAGAAAGAAAGAACATGAATCTGACATTAAATTTGGCCGCATGAAAACAGCTTTATCTAGATTATATTTGGAGGGGGGGATTAAAATTTTATTTAATGATATTAAATTAATTTTTATTTCGAGTTTTTACCGCAAGTCCCTTATAAGAGAATCCATTGAAATTTATTAAAAAAAAAAAAAAAAAAAGGGGTTTAGTCTGTAATGATACTTTCTCTTTTATTATTCCACCTTTGTGGTTAGAGCTTCTGAGTAAATATTGTGGGGCGAATTTGAATAGAGGGAAACAATTATGTATACAAGCTTGATTTGAGGGTTAATGTTTTTATGTGTTTTTAATTTGTGTTTTGTATTATAGATGGCGTTGTTTTGTTATACTGTATCTTGTATATATGATGGTGTCCAGTGTCATTCGGGTTTGATTTTTTGTTGACGAGGTATCTACTTATGAGTATGGTTTTATAATGTAAACCGAAACATGTCAAGTTTTGATATTTGTGTTTTTATATGTATGACACCTTACTTAAGTAAAAGAAGTTTTAATTTGTGTATTTATTTCGAAAAGGTGAAGTTTTTGAGTTTTTAAATTTTTGTAATTTAAAAACAGTTAACGTGGTTATTTGATGCTTCTTTCTGATAATTTAAGTTGCAGCGCTATCTGTAGACGAAGTTTGGAACTATTTTTTTATTCGCTGCAAGAAAACTTATTTTTGCGAGGCATTTTAGTCCAAACCGCACTCCCGTACGACATTTACTTGATTTTATATTAAATTTTAAAATGTCTCAGTGACTTTTGCACCACCTGTATATTTGTTAGGGATGTCATACAGGTTCCTAGGGGTTTTTCTACATTCTACTGCTTATGTCTAGGCATTTTTTAAGAATCTTTTTATTTCAATATAAACAAAGTTTTCACTATAGTACTATATATGTTTTTATTTGACAATCAGTTGTATTTCAAATTATCTTTTTGAATTTATTAGAACAAAAAAAAAGTTGTTACAAAATGGTGGCGAATTTGAGCACGCGCCCCGCTCACAGTTGCAATATTTATCGATTTGCAACAGATCTATAAGTCAAAAATAGAATTCATGAACAATTTTATAATATGTAATCTGTTATAATAGTTATGGTTTGAACCGACAAAAATAATAATTTTGTAATTCTTTTGTCAAAATAGCGTTTAGGGCTGTACATATATAATGATATCAACTTTTTGGTAATTTTGTACCCCTTACCCCTCCTCCTTTTACGATATCATACGTTATCATTCTTTGACCCCCCCCCCCCCCCCAACCCCCAATGATATCGTTATCATTGTCTAAAAACTCTTTTTATTTTTTAAAAAAAATTCTTGGTTTTTCTCTTTATATATTTGCAGTGCATACAGATATGGTTTTACATTTATTATTCGCATATTTGACTCATTCAAATGAAGAGAAGAAGTCAATGAAATATCTCTATTATATATGAAATAACTTTATATCATCTAATACTTAAAAGAATTAGTTACTATTTAAAAGTATTTGATACCTTTTTGTTGCATAATGCATTCAACAGTAATATTGTCTTCTTGCACGGGAAGCACAAACAGAATTTCTTATAAACAAAACAGGTGGACAACATTCTTTTTAGTAAACACAACAAGTATCATTTCAAACATACTTCGCACCTGCTTTCTCAAATAGCGGATTATATGTGCATCATACGGCAGATGAATAGGAATGTCAAACGTTTGGGCTATATTCCATGCTTCGGAATGAAATAATTTTAAAATAATTTAACGGTTTTAATAATAAACTTTGTATTTTCATGAAAATACAAGCTGAAAAAAAAAGACTATTTTCATGTAAAAAAAAAGTTACTAAATAAAAGCAAATTTTGGTTGGATTAAAAAAATATAACGATATCAAAATGCACCCCCCCTCCCCTCACCCTAGAGATATCTTACGATATCAAGTGCCAGTGTTTTAAATAATTAAAAAAATATATTTATTTAAAATAAGCAGATTTTTATCCCTTGATAAGAATTACAATAATCATTTTTTTATATTTACAGAAAAAGTGTAAGGGGAATAAAAAATGCTTTTCACGGTTGACAGACTTATCGCATTTTAAACCACATCCAAACAAGATGAAAATTATCTAAAATAGATTTCTAAAAAAAATCAATAACATAAACTAGTTTTCTCTAAAGATTTTTCTTCGATGTAAGCATTTATTCTAGACGACATTTAAAAATTGAATTTCATGAAAACATCCAGACATATGATATTGTATTAGAAATTCTAAATAATATTTTCTGCTACATACAAATACGTAGGAAAATAGGGAATAAAAATATATGTAAATGTATGTATTAAATTACATTAGTAAAAAACAACATATAAAAATGTTCCTTACGACAAAACTAAAGCACACATGACTTTGCAGAACTGACATCGCAGTTGAAGCAGTATTTGTAATTTTAATAAAAATTCTGGAATTTGTTAAATTTGCATTTGTTAAATTAACTTTTTCTATATTCATAAGAAGAAAAAGTTAGGTAGTAAAAAATTTTAACTTCTGATTATTGATGGATTTATACATTTTGAGATGTCCAGAATATTATTTAATTATTTTTGAGCAGATGCCGTCAGTCTGTCGGTGTGTTACACAGCTATTTTGAGCGTTGTAACTCAAGAACTAATGCAAATTTAGTTGCACCTTGAAATAAGTTGGTGTTAATTAGATTTCAGTGCATATCGCACAACAAATGGTGCTATCATGACATGTTTTTCATGATATACAGGATAGCTATATCTCAGAAACTGTTTCATGGAATTGCAACAAGTAAGATTTTCATGTAAGAAGTTTATTGTGAAACATTATGTTGATTAAATTTAAGTTTAATCACTGATCAGGAGTCGATGATGTTTGAGGAAAATTATATGTCAATTTCTATTAATAGAAAGCCATCAAATTACATATGAGGTTTTTTTTTTTTTTTTTTTTATAAATATATATTCGACTTCAAATATACAACATAGGTCGCTGCTGTACTATGTTTTTTTTATTCTAAATTGATCAATGTTAAAATCAAAGAAATACACCTTGCTTCTTAATTAATTAAAGGTGTAACTGTGTTGTTTAAATTAATATATTAGTATATTTCTATTCTAGATAATAGACAGACGCTGTTGCTGCTGCCGTTTTTGAATCGACCGTGTCTTTTTCACTTTCTCATTTTATACTGCAAAAACTACTGCATGTAAAACATAAAAAAATTGTAGTTTTACAGATAAATGCTTAATTAACATGCTGGTTTTTAAATTGAAGAATTATTTTCAGCGGCACATACTTGACTAGATTGTGGTGTGCAGTGTCCCATATATATATTTTTTTAATTGTACTTTTTTTCTTCTTTTTTAGGGGTGGGGGGAGTCTAATTTTTTATACATCTGAATAGAGAATTAATTCATATTTTTAATAATTCATATTTTATTTACCGTTGCATAAAATTTAAAAGCCTGGATAATAATATTTCCAAACAACATCTATTTTCAGCTATATATATATTTACACGTGAGTATTGAAAATGAAAGAAAACTTTAAAATGAATAAATTACTTCGTGCGATACTGATTACTGGTGAAAGATTTACTGGTGATAATTACGTCGTACTTAAAGCGAATTGTGCATTTTCGAGTGTTGAAATATCTTGTAATGATACACAAACCACGATTTCATAAAGATACATGGATAACAATACAAAAAGGAAAGTTTTGCTGTCATGGTTAACAAGACTTTTCTTTCATTACCTAATTTTGATTTTTAAGATAATTTGAAATATTTATTTTACATTTAACATAATTCACTGATTTTTTTTCGTTGTTGTTGCTGTGTTTTTTAAGAAAAAGTGTGCAAGATTAAAAATATTTTGATATCAATATATTAGCAGTTAATGCATGGTTCTTATATGTGAAGTTGAGCATTATTCAGAAGATGGCGAGAATTTTAATTTATTAATCATGAACTTTAAAGCTTCCACTGGTTGAAATGTCTTTATTATTTAAAATGATAAGTCCAGTTTTATTCAGAAAACATACATTTTATTAAGCTTGCATTAAATGGCATAATTTCCACAAAGTTTTACGTTCATAGTTCCCTTTCAGCAGATTTTACTTTATAATTTTCTTTCTTTCTTTCTTTCTTTCTTTCTTTCTCTCTCTCTCTCTCTCTCTCTCTTTTTTTCTTTCTTTTTTTTTGTTTTGTAGGAAGGGCAGCAAACAATAATGTTTTATTAAATTAAAAGCGCTTTTAATGCTTTTTTTTTTACTGGGTCCATTTCTTAAAATAATATTTTGCGTTAAAGGCCGATTTGGCGAGCGTAGCTCGTAAGAGGCCGAACTCTGTAGTTATAACATAAGGACCAGTACCAAAAAATGTCACGTTAAGGTTTCAGATCACAAGAAACTGTTTTAGATCAGAATTAACATTTTTTAAATGCTGTTGAATGTAACATTTATGAATATTTTTACAATATTACTAAATCATTTATACTCTTGACGATGTTTAATTGTGGCCAGGATAGTTCAAAACAAAACACACTTTAAAGTAGCTTTGTCAGGAGTTGTGTTTTAAATAAGGTCATAATATTTTAAGTACATGATTTAACTTTAATTAAAAAAAATATTTTGCAGGTGTTACCCTAAAATAGAACAAAATGAAGAGTTCTCATTGTAATACAATATTCTGTGGTTGCTCTATTTACGGGCATACCGTTTCGAATATCCAAAACTGTTGATTCTATTTGCTCTTTACGCTACTGAGTTTTCTTTACCTTTTTTATCCTCTTTGATAGATTTAATAGTTTTCTACAAATATTGACACATAAAATGTTTAATTAGCTTTGGTAATGATAATATACGATAAAAATGAAGTGCCCCTAATAAGACCAAGTATTATACTGCCTGGCCTTATTTAGGAGCTTTCTGTTTTTCACATATTTTATTTTCAAACACAAACACAATTAAAAATACAAAATATTTCAATATACATTCTAAAAGATTGTTAAATTATCTCGAACATCATGCAAATATTGTAAAATTCAATCAATAATCTACGCTGATTCCATATGAAAGTTGACTTACTTGTCTTTAACAACGACGTGTCGAAAGATTCCGTGGTCCGAAAATGACGACGAAGCCGGTATCGATTGAGGTTGAAACTATCCGCACATGTCAAGGACGCTGTACAGTAGGAAACTCTAAAAGGACAATTGCCAGATATTTGCTACCATTTGTCGGCCCGAGACTGTTCCGTACAATACATAAAGCTGATGACCTTATTAAGAACATGACCTTATTTGGTAGAAGTACGTTATAAAAAAAAAATTCTGAAGGTCACAACATACTAAATTTTATCTTAACACCAATACGACGCTTTAAAGAGCATAAAGATAACGAACACAGTTTTTTTGCAGTATTTATGGGGGAAAAGCGATGCGGCTTAATTAAAAAGTAATAAAAGTTTTAACACTTCAAGCTCTAGTTTACTTTGTTCGTTCTGATGCTAAGTCCATTGCTGTTATTATTTTACAGCGGTTTTTCCAGAATTCAAAATGCCATTTACATATATCGAATTGCAAAATTACTGGACAAGAGGCATAACAATTATTATTTATTATTTATTTAAAAATTCAGCATAAAAATAATATGACGTTTTAACACTTGAAGCTCTAGTTTAGTTTGATAGTTCTGATGCTAAGTCCATTGCTGTCTGAGGCGGTTATTATTTTACAGCTGTTTTTCCAGAACTCAAAATGCCATTTACATATATATCGAATTGCAAAATTATCAGACAAGAGGCATAACCACTATTTATTTATTTTTTATTTATTTAAAATTTCAACATTTAAAAAAAAATTATGTCGTTTGTGAAACAGAAAAATTTTTAGATTGAAACAAAATTTAAAAAACTTGGATTGAAATGAGAAATTCTGGAAAGAAGTTATACAATAATTATCGGACTAAGTAAATAAAATTATATGCATTTTAAACAAGTGGGTAAGTGTGATCGAAGATCGCACAAAGGGTTTCGTTTAATATTCCTTTCAAAACACTTTATCCTTTCTTTAATAAATTCAAATAAATATAATTTAGCAACAACAACAACAAAAAGTCATGTTTTTTATAAAGTAAAAGTTTACTAGTTTATTTTTCCGTTTTTTCGAAAATCTAAACCAGCCGGATAGCGGGTGAAACCCGCTATTATATTTTGTCATAATAATATCCGTCACACGGACTAAATGCGATATTTAAAAAATATATAATTTCAAAATTAAACATGTTGGACGCCTTCAAAATGTTAAAATAAGCGAATATTTCCATAATCGGGTTTTTATCATGATTCAATACATTCCTCAAACTCATATATTTACTATTCTCTATTATTCATATTGATACTCGCTTTGTATTATTCTCAAACATCTGAAAAGTTCGTTAAACTTCCAATAGGACATCAGATTTTCTTTTTAATTCTCTAATGACGTGATATTAATCTGCTTTGTGTACATCCACATACTCATACTCCTTGTATTATTGAGAAATCTTAGACATTTTTCGTTTTATTTACCACTATGACGTCAATCAATTTTATTTCATATTTATCTTTTTTTCAATTGGTGAAACTTTTTATTTCAGTTTCATTTTTCACGTGAAAATCGTCTGATAGAAAATTAATTATTGTAGAAAGAATTTCATTGTGGATTTTAAATTTTTGGCATCTGCTATAACGAATTTTTTTTTTTTAATTTAATAGAAAAAAGCTATTAGAATTTTGTTTTTTTATCTCTATTTATTAAAATAATACGAATTTTTCAAATTTCAATAGTTTCAGCTGTTCACAGCTGATATTCTGATTTATACACGAAGTTTCAACTCTGTAAGTTACATAGTTTTCGAGAATGGCTCTGTGACAGACAGACAACGGAGCGGGAGCAATAGGGTTTCGTGAAATGAGCAAAACCCTAAAAAGGAAGTAAATTATTTACAAAGCTGAAAACTGTAAAAAAATTCATAACTGCCATTATTTATAATACAAATGTTAGCTTTATTTAATAACAGACATTTTTCAATGAAATAAGGCGAAGATTACGATTCGAAAATAGTTGTACAGAAAAATTGGGAGATTTGGCAATTTTGAAATTCATTTTAAAGGTAAACGCTAGTAAAAGCACGGTACTAAGGATAATGCTAAATGGTATTATTCACATTTCTTAACATGTGTAGCCAAATATACAAATTGCGTTAAAATATATGGTTTTAATTTCGTATCGCTTTCAAAGCATATAATCAAAAATCATATAACAGATACGAAAATCTCTCTCTCTTTTATTTTTTCAACTATTTATAAATAAAAACAGTGCATTTTTAATGCATTAAAATATTTTTTTTAAACTTCTGTTCAACTGTAAATTTATATTTTCTTTGACTTTATTTCCTCTATAATTTTCCAAACGCTGAGTTGTGAATTCAACTAATCTGAATGTTTAATCAATATACGAGAATGTCAGAGCAATAACAAGTGTTTCTTAAGAAAGAGTTTAACTGGACCATCGTATTGAAATGTCAATAAATTAAAACGAAGTCAAAATATTTATCTTTTGAGGTTTCGAATCAATTTTGCGTAAAGGGTTCAATTTCTAATGAAGTCAAACAATATATTTGATCTCACGCATAAAATGTTTTAACATGTAAATTAGATCGAACGCTTGCTCCTTAGTAGGAAAACAAACGTCGACTGTAAAAAATGTCTCTTTCAACATGTCATTGAAATTCTTAGACAAACGTTATTAAAGATAGCTATGTTATAATAAGAGTTCTGTAAGATAAAAGGAAAAGGAAAAAGCAGGTGAACAGTATTATTTTCGCAAAAATTCAATCAGGGAGAATTGATAAAAAAAAATTGAAATTAAATAATGTTCAGTCAAGTCCGCTCACATTTAAAAAATCCCTGACGGCTCGGTCTACAGGCACAGGTAGAATTCGAAGACGCAGATCGTGGTTCGCCTGTTTATTGGGAATTGCAGAAGAAAGACCTATTTGTCATAATGCAGCAGTTGGAACCGCCCACTTTGAAATATACCTTTGTCTGTAGGCGGAGCCAGCAGGGATTTTTTTGTTTTTATTTTTTATTTGTTTTAATTTTTTTTTGCCGTTGGTCTTATAAAAACTTGTCAATATAAAAGTTGTAGATAATATTAAGAAGATTTATAATAAATTTAAGCGGATTTGATATCTTGGGAATTGACGAAGTTATGAATTTATTTCGTCTTAAACCCCTATTTTTACCCTTTTGGGGGCATTTTTAATGAAATCAAAAATCTGCCATACATAAATTTTTGGCCTTTTTCTTAGAAGTAATAATAACTTTAAACGGATTCGATATGTATAAAAATTAAGAAGTTGTGGGATTTCTTCTGTTTTCACAAAAAGTCATCCCCCTATTTGCCCCCCCCCCTGGTTCGATTTTGCCCATTAACAAACTTGACCGAGATTTTATGCCGCTTGATTTTATGTTCAGTTTGGAAGAGATTTGTGCATACTTATGGAAGTTATTGTGTCCATAAAAGAGTGATATAGATAGATAGATAAACTTTTGAACTGGGGGTGATTTTGGATTCTAGGAGTAATGATTGGTGCAGATATGCATAAATTTTTCAAGAATTCCAACTTAGGGAGAATGTAATAGGTAGTATTTCTTACGAAATCTACCTAAAAATTCATAAAAATATGTTATATTGGAGTGTGGTTTACATCATTAGACTCGTCAGAGTGTCGGACTGTTTATGGAAAAAACAAAAAAATAGTTCACATTTTCTTTGAATTATTTTTGCCACAAAAATCCGATCTTTTTACAAGTCTTATACTGAAAACCGCACTCCGATAAGACGTTAGATTTTTATGAATTTTTGAAATGTGAATGGACTTATTGGACTCGTTTAACTATTTTTTTTCTTTTGCTATAAAAAATTCGACTATTTGACGAGTCTAATGGTTACACTCCTGTAATTAAATTCCTGTACGAAAATCTGTTATTTCTTTATGAATATTTTAAATATGAACTTATTTACGGGTCGCTAACTACTTTTTTTTTGTAACAAAAAATACGATTCTTCGACATGTTTTATGGTGCATTCTGCACTCTGATACGGCAATTTGTTAATTTTTTTAAGGGATTTTTGAAATGTGAACGAATTTATGGGATCTAAAATCATACATGATGAAAAGTTGATTTAAATAACAGGAACAGAATGTCATAGTCCGGGAGGAAGCGCCACATATTGGCAACCAAGTTTAGCGTCGATAATTTTGCTATATAGGATTGATTAGGTGGTACAGATAACAAAACTACCAATCAGTTGGCACACCATTCGATAAATTACTTAGTAATTCATATATATGTACCATTATTGGATAACTTAGGAGTAAAAAAAAATGCGCGATTAACGTATTAAACTTTAGGCAGATATCTGTTATATTCAAACAAACATTTTATTACTTTTATTTATTTAAAAACAATATCAGTTGAACAGGTAATCAAAACTACTTTATTTCGGCTTATGCTCTATATTTTCTAAACTAAAATTAAACAATTTGTTTTATTATATGAAATTTAAACGAAGCATAGAATAACATTAAACTTTGCTTTTTAACACTTTCCAACCTTAGTTGAAAAGTGTTTATGACTTCGGTTTGTCTGGCCGTCTGCCGTCTGTCCGTGCTCTAACTCGCGTAAATATGATCGGATTGTCCTCAAATTTTTGTATGTTATTATTGTTTACTACAGCATGTTCTCTGTTGTATATCAAGTATGTTGCAGTTATAGTTTTTCTACAGGGGCAGTCAAAAGTATTCCGTTACATTACAGTCAATGGGAAAAAATCGTTTCAAGTGCATTTTGATGATGCTACACCATTTGAAATATGATGAAATTTATATATAATTATGAAGAGCATTAAAATATACTTTTTGTAGAATATGGCGTGCAAAGCATTTATTATTTATTTACAGGGTCAAACAAAAGAATTCTGTTACATATTGTTCTACGGGGAAAAATCGTTTGCAGTGTAATTTAACGATGTTTCACTATTTCAAAGATATTGAAAATTATATGCATTACTAAGGTGTACTATCAATAGCTCGCTTAAAAGTATGGTGTGCATTGCGTTTATCGTCAAAATATATCGATTACGGTATAGGTGCAATAATTACAGTCTATGTGGTATAAGTGCACTTTCAACTTTGGTTTGCCTTTTTTTTAAGTTTAACTATATTTTTGTATAGTACATAGTATGTATTATTTTAGTTGATCATATACAGGGCTACACAAGGGAATTCGTAAGTATTACAGACTATGGGAATGAATTGCTTAAGGATAGTTTTCAATTGTGTTACGCATTTTCCTGCTGAAGTAATATTTAGTAGACTAATAGAAGTTTGTGAAATATAAATAAATTCATATACAGAGCTACTCAAAAAACAATATATATTGTCGGTTGCGGTTGGTAATTGCTGGAAGTGAGATTTAAGTTACCTTATGCGTTTTTCACCTGAATGCATTTTTTACCTTTTAGGTTAATATTTGGTGCGTACAAAAGTCTTAGATAATATACAGGGCTATACAAAAGTTTTCGACTGCATTTCCATCGATTGGCGAAAATTTCTAAATGTGAATTTTCTAATTGAACTAAATTTTGTCATGCTATGCAGCACATATCCAAATATATAGAACATATACAGGACTGCACAAAGTAATTCGACTTCTTTTATGACTATGGAAGGTAATTGCTAAAACTGCACTTTTCAATGTACTTCAGTATACTGTTTAATTACATATCTTCTTTCACCTTATTTAACAGTGAATGATCGTAACAGTTTTCTGGATGCGTTGGAAAGTGTTTAATAATCTATACTTGACGCATGATTTTTATTTCTTGTTTATATTTTACTGCATTTAACTAATATATTAAAAGAAAATGTTCACGAAATTAATATAATTTATTATTCAGAATTTTCTCCACATCATCAAAACGTAAATGAATTCATGTGTTACCAAAATCTAACCAGCACCAATTTATGTCAAGATCTAACTGAATATGAAGTTTTATTAAATTTCGTTCTTTAGTTTTCGAGACAGGGTGGTCACAAAATTTGTGCCACACAAAACAGACAGCCTAATAGACAGGCAGTTCCCAAAAATAGTCAAATCGTGTTCAGGATATCCACAAACGTGTAAATCCATCAAAAAAACGGAAGTCGAAGTAAAAAAACCAACTGATATAGATCGTAGCTTTTAGCCGCTCACACCTGCCCAAACATGTCCGAAGTTAAGATGTAACTGGCGTGAACGCGAACAGATAGCAGTCACGAGGGAAGCAGCATCAGCAGTGGACCAATCAGTGATTGTTGCCCAAGCGACGCGACGCGGCTTGGCCAATCGTTCTTCTCTTACGGGCACTTAAATGGCTGAGTGAGTCAACCCGGATTGTAGGAGCCTTAGATAAGTGGACACGCTCATTTCTCATTTCGTACTTTTACCAAAATATTTCGGTAGATACTAGCATTTACCGAAATGGCTTGGTAAAAACGCAAAATGGAAGCGTTTAAAAGTATATTTCGGGATTTTACCAACTCACTTTGGAAAATGCTAGGATTGACCGGTAAAAGGTAGGATTTACCAGACTTCGGGCTTTTACAGCAACATATACACTCATGTCCAAAATTAAGGTCATAAACATAAAATCTATGAAAACTGATGGACTATTTACTGTGTTGCCACGAAATTTGGCACAGAGGTATATTACAATGGGAGAAAGAATATAGCAACATAAAAATATGGAATTTTTTTAAACTGTGAATTAAGATACAGGGTATATTAAAAAGTGTTAAATCATGAATCAGAGATAAAGCATTTATCTCGGTAAAAGTATGTCTAATATGGAGTGTGACCACTGTTCATTGCTATACAAGCCGCACAACGAGCTCTCATACTGTTTATGAGGGTGTCAATAAGTGTTTGTGGCAAAAAAGCCCATTCTTCCAAAAGCGCGGCTTTTAACTCCTGGCGGGTCATGGCAGGGTGGTTACGCTGTACAATGCCTTTCCTAGATCATCCCAATGTCACCAGGAAGGCCGGCCAAGACCGCCATAGAGCAACGGCACCTGCACAGAATAGCTAATTGGCATTAAGCGCAAGCCTACGTAGGCTAGCAAAGACTCCTGAGCTTGCTCGTGACCTTACTGTTGCGTCTGGAATAGAAATTTCCAAGCAAACAGTATATAGACGTCTAGCAAAGAGGGCCCTTTACGCCCGGTGTCCCTTTCACTGCATCGAACAGGAGATCCCGGTTGTTGTAGAGCCGAAGACATCAGTATTGGACACAACAAGAATAGGGGCGTGTTCTTTTCAGTGATGAGTCGTGATTCATCACGCAAAGTGATTATCATCGAATCTTTATCTGGAGAGAACGTGGAGCTCGCTATCATTCCTCCTACGTAAAAGAAATTGACAGATTTGGTGGCAAAGGAATCCTTGTCTGGGGCGGCATAATGTTGGGCAGCCGTACCCCCCTCCCCCCCCCCCTCCGCATGTTTTCGATGCGGGTACTGTCAACGCACATCGCTATAGGAATGAGGTCCTTGAAGCCTATGATGTTGTTCCGGGGTGCTGTAGGCTCAGACTTCAATTTTATGGACGATAATGCAAGGCTACACAGAGCTCATATTGCTGATGGTTTTCTTGAAGAAGAGAAAATTTGCCGTGTGAATTGCCCTCCAGGTCTCTGGACCTCAATCCTATTGAAGATGTTTGGGATGGTCTAGGAAAAGCCATTGCACAGCATAAACCCCACTCCCAGGACCCGCAAGGAGTTAAAAGCCGCGCTTTTCCATATTGTTATGTTGCTATATTCTTTCTCCCATTGTAATATATCTCTGTGCTAAACTTCGTGGCAACACAGTGAATAGTTCATCAGTTTTCACAGATTTTATGTTTATAACCTTAATTTTGGACATGAGTGTATATTGGAATATTGCCTTCGAAAAATTGTTTCAAAATTATAAGGTTCAATTTTCTTATTTCATTGTTCTTTCCTTATGTTTTAGGTTTTATGATAATTTAGTACTATTGGATTGACGTTATTTATAATATATTGTAATACTTGGTTAATATTTTTAGTGCGATTTTATCTTGTGATTTACTAATTTTATTTACAAAGAAATTTATTATATATATATATATAATAAAACTCTTGTTAATAATAATCATTAATATATATATATATATATATATATATATATATATATATATATATATATATATATATATAGAGAGAGAGAGAGAGAGAGAGAGAGAGAGAGAGAGAGAGAGAATTTTATTGCATAGTGAAGTGAAGAAAAATTCTCTAATAAAGAAAACAAGTAAATTAGCATTAATTTTTTCTCCCTAATTTTTTTCTTTTTTCTAAGATGGAGTGATTGTTTTAACATACTTTAAGATCTGTATTTATTGCCTATCTGAGTGATTTTTGTTTGAAGATTGTTTAAATGTATTACACAAGACTAGAAATATAAGTTTATTTGGCAAATTTGAATTTATTTTCAATTATCTCAATTTGATATTTTTCTATATGAAAGGCTTATATCATCATCGCAGTTTTTATATATATTAAAAATAAAAAATAAAATAAAAGATATTCAAAAACTGTAGTGTTATCATGAGCACTTTATATACACTAAAAAAAATTATATATACAGGGTGGTTCTAAAATATATGTCAAAAATGTGTAGGTAGGTATAGGGGACCTAGATAAGAAGATTTCGTATAGGAATATGGGTGCAGAAATGCAGCGTTAAGGCAGTAGAGGGCGCTGTTGATTTCGGCGGATGAAAGTGCTTCGCAGGCTTGAATCGTCACTCCCCGCATGGATTTCGAGTAACATGCATCGTTACAACAATACGGATCGTACCGATATGCATTTCATGTAAGGAAATGCTTCAAACCCAATGCTCGTCCTAAAGCTCTCGAGCTTGTTGAAGGACTATCCTCTACTGTGAGAATTGCTGCTTCTTCCACTGCAGGAATTCTGCGATATCTTTCTCTGCCCATATCACGCCTGAAAGCATGAAACGGTCCATTCGTGCACAACTCCCCATTAAGACGCTCAAACGTTCGGCGATCCGGCAGATTCCTACCCGGAAATCGTTCCATGTACATCCTTTGAGCAGCTCATCAATTCCCTTGCGCCCATACATGAAACACATGTCGGCAAGCTCCGTATTGGTGTAACGATGCATTTTGCTCGAAATCCGTGCGGGGAATGACGATTCAAGCTAGTGAAGTGCTTTCATCCGGCGATCTCAACAGCGCCCTCTACTGCCTCAACGATGTATTTCCGCGCCCATATTCCTATACAAAATCTTCTTATCTAGATCCCCTTTAAATACCTTTTATTTTTGACATATATTTTAGGACCACCCTGTATAATTGTTTAATCAACGTTCGGCTTAGTATCGGTTTCACTAAAACTTATTAAAGCTCCAAAGCGATTATTTTTAATTTGTGTGCAATTTTAATTTTTTTTTTTTTGTTGAAGTTTTCATTCAAAGTTTTAGTAGTAAGTTTTTTAAATTGCTCTTAGTATAATTTCTTTGAAAGGATCACGTTAAATCTTTAACCTGCATTCTAAAATGAATATTTTAACAGTGGATTCTTCTAGCTGAATCACTCTTTTCTTAAACAACGAGACATATTACCATTTATAAATTCAGTTGAATCTGACTTGAAAGAATCGTTTACTGAAATTGCAGTTATACTTACGAATAGCACTAGTAAAGGAAATGCACCATTTACCAACATTTAGAAAAAAAGGAGCGAGATTGTTCTTAAATTTTCGTCTGAAACATTCCTGACGGTTTTAATTTTATAATTGGGGAAAGCATTAGAATAAATGATTCTAGTACATACCAAGGTTATATTTTTCATATTTTATTTAAAAAGTACTAAGGATAGCTATTTTGAAGTCGAAAGAACGGAACGTTTTCCCCTTTTGTTTCATTAAACTGGTGTATCGAGGCTGAAAAAGATTTTTTTTTTAATGTTTTGTATAGTAAGTTTGAAAAAAGTTTGGCAATAGACATAATAATATTACTTTTTTCCAAGGAAAGTAATAAAACTACTTGCATTAGATTCAATGTTTTCTAAATTTTGCATTTAAAAGTTTTAGAAAGATTATTGCTGTTCTACTTCAAAACATAAATTATTAAAAAAAAAAAAAAAAAAAAAAAAAAAAAAGCACCTGCAATCTATTTTAAGGTAACCATTTTCATTTTTCTTAGCACTTTCTACTCTACTTAACTTCTGTCTTCTAAGTCTTGACAATTTGTATTTTTGTTCATTCATTAAAAAGAAATAATATAGTTGCAATAAATTGTTTGAGGGTATGGTTGGACATACAAAATAAGAAATTTCTCTTTTCATTTAAAAGCTTTATAAATATAACTGATATAAAACAAACATTTCTTCGAAGATATTTGTTCCGAGGTGCCTGTGACCAAACCACACATCTCCGACATATAACAGGCAGTCAATTGATAGTAAATTGCCTGCGTTGTATATTGCATACTTTGAAGGAAAGTTGTCGGAGACCCTTCGAGCCTGCAAGCTCGAAAAGTAGCCATGATACAAGTTTAACAGAATAATAACAATTTATTTAAAGCAATAAAACATGATAGATGGCAGTGGAGCGGGCACTTTTAATCTAACGATGATCAAAATAAGCTTGCAGCGCTTACACTGAGAGGGGTAATGCTATCCACAAGAAATTTACTAAATTCAAGCATTAGCTTAAAACGAGATGCCTTCGCTTTTCGCTTGCCGGAACCTAAGAAAAGTTCGTTTCCGCTCGCTATGAAATTATCACTAGAAATACTGTGGATTTCACTATAAAATGTCACTTCAAAATACTGTAATATCACTATGAAAAGGAACCCCCGTGTATTCCAATATTCCTTTACTTGAAATACTAAATTTCAACACCTTACCACGATGAAGATTCTATTCCAAAAACCGGGAATACTTTGCTAATTTCCCAGCACGTAGAAACTCGATATTCAAACACAGGAGGTGATGAACCAGTCCGATGTATCACCAAAGGTGAGGTGCGACTGAATACTATGAGTCTAGCTCCTAACGCCGTATTTATACCAACTAGATGACCACAGTTACCTAATTATCTTATCATTTCACACGTAAATTCCCGGAGATTCAGACACATTTTGCGAAATTTAAAGGACAACAAAATAAGTAGCTCATTCATGGACAAAACTTATAAATCAGGACACCACGATCTCACACAAAACTCAAAACTCACTCGACATTAGACTACTTTCACAAGGGAATAGATAGGCAGCTATGCTACACACTATAAAAAAATTCTGGACGAAAACAAAATATTTAAAGAAAACAATACAGAAAAATCCCATATTTAAAATTGCTCTCCTTACAATTTCCAAATAAATCAAAACTAATGATTATTTTATTTTAAGCACGCTCTTTTTTGTATATATATATATATGAATTATTATTAAAATTATCGAAATATTTTATGTACATTGAGTAAGCTTTCTAGATTTCTTCTACTAATGTTAAATTTGATTATTCTAACTTTGGTAGTTGTTCTTTGTTTTTCATACGGATGCTTATTTATTTGAAAAATAAATCGATTAACCTATCAAATTTCTCAAATGAGAAATTTGAAAGAAATTGAGCGAAAACTAATTCGCGTGAGACACTTTAATCATGTGTTAGAAGTGAAATTTCAAGACTGCGTAAAACAAGTTAAAATTTAAATCCCACTGAAACTGATCATAATTAAACATTGATTCAAATCACACTCAAATCGAGTTACGGTGAATGCAGACAATGCATCAAAGAAAAATTTAAATCAAACGCCAAATTTTGTTGGTATTTAAATATTTTTTTTTCGTTTTCAATGTCCACTGTCCTTTTGAGTGGCGCTATTTGTTTTAAGTAATCTTTGTGCTTCGGAGCTTATATCAAGAGTAACCTTTAAACCGCTTTTTACACTCTTTTGTTTAACTGAACTTTTTTTTTTCTAAATAAATATGAAATTTTGTAATAGATGTTTAATTTCACTTCCTCATATGATGAAATTAAAAAAATATATGTGCGCAGGTGTGTTTCCGAGGACAGTGCAGCATTTAAATATTTTTAGAGCTTAATTATAAATAATACATGAATTTTACGATATTTACCCGTTAGCCCGCCACAGGTGATAAATCACCAAATGTTCTTTATGGTTACAATTGTATACGAGTTTCAACAACAATGGATTTAATTACGCACCAAACCACGCTCACCAAAGCAGGCCAACTGGCTATGAAGCTGCAACGACGAAATATTTTGAACACTGAAACATAGAAAATGTAAATAAAAAATAAAGAGTGTTACATATATTTAAAATATGATTTAATCAATTAATAGTTTCATATTACTTTAAATTTCGATTGCATGCCGAGAAATCAATTTAGAAATTCCAAAAAGATAATTTAAATAAGGATTTTTTACTTTCCTGTAGCCATATCTTAAAAATTAAACAGAGCAACATTTTTAATTTTTTCAATAAATTCACTATCTCGTAATTTCTACCAAGTGTAAAAAAAACGGTGAATTTTTCACGCTAAATTAATGTATTGTAACGGGAAATTTTTGGAAAAATCATCAATTGCTGTCATGAAAATAGATGTGATTTTCAAGATAAACATCGAATGCTTATTTATCGAATGTATTTACAATAAATAAATAAATAAATAAAAATAAAAATAAAAATTACTTTTATGCTTATTAATATTTTAAATTTCGTGATTCATTATTATTTGTAAGCATAGCGGATGGCTTTGATAATGCTATTGACAGTGAGAAGTGAATTTTCGTTAACTTTGCACTTTTGTAAAAGAAATATTTTCTTTATCGTTATTACTATTTTTTCAATGTCATTTAAAAAACTGAGATAGATGTGTTTGAGAATATTCGTTGTAGAATTTCTATGGCTACAGGACTATCCGTCATACTTTGAAATGCAAATTTACTGCTTTAAAGTCCATCACTATCATTGGAAAACACCAGTTTCTGCACATTTCGAATAAGATTTGTATTCTTAACAGCAAAAAAACATTCTCTTGAGATATTTGTACACGTTTGAGTATTTGGAACCGTACTAAGAGGATATTTTAAAAGGGAATCAATCGCATAACATCAATGATAATAATTCAAAAGTGGATATTTGTTGCGTAGGGGAGATAGGGGATGAATGGGACATTTTCACAAAAATCGTTATTTTAACTATTTTATTTAAGTTATTATCAATATTATCACATGTCATACATTAAGTGTTTGACTACATCTTATGCACAATATTTATTCAGGATTATTATTATACAGAAATATAAATGAAATTTAAAAAGAAGTTCTTCTATGTCTCAATCATCCCCACAGCAGGGATGAATGGGACACAAACATTTTCCTCCCCGTATTCAATGTTAAGGACTAAAAGCTGACAAAAATGTCTCCTTGGCAATAGCTGAGGGATTATAAATTGTAATATGATCTCCATGATTATTTGTTCGCCAATCATTTTGTACCTATCTCAGCTTTGCCTTAAAAGGCCCATAAACGGAAGCATTCAATGGCTGAAGACAATGGTTACAACGAGGATGAAATGTTAAAAGAATAATTACAATAAATTATTAATTTATCAACCTATATAATATTATTTAGATAATAAATATATTTTTCAGCATCCTCTAGGGATGGATCACACAGTTCCATTCATCCCATTTGAAATGTCCCAATCATCCCCATGATGTATGTATTCAATTGTCAGCCATTTTGTCTAAAAAATTATTTTGTCACAATGGTTAATATGCATTTATTTTAATTACCAATATTGGGCCTTGAAATAAAAAACTACAACATATCTTAATTGTTTATATTGCATAAGATATTTAAGTAACTTCAAATGTAAAAAAAATTACTTTTAAGCAGAGTTTTCAGGAAATGCAAATTTGAAGAAAACTGAAAACAGCCATGTGCTCTTGCTTTTGGTTCTGAAGCACACTATGGTAGTGAAATCTATGAGGATAGGAAGCAACTAAAAAAAAAGTTTATTGCCTGAAATATTGAGAACGTCCCATTCATTCCTTGTCCCATTCATCTCCCCATCTCCCCTATATACAATAGGTGAAACAAAACTCCTATTGATATGATATGATACACTTATTAGTATAGTAATGCGATAAAGTTTAAAAATATAAATTTTTGGATAATAAAGCATGTGATTTATAAAAATATGATACAATCTTTTACGAAAGCTACACATTTATTTTTTTGAATTAGCTGATATAGAATGACTATTTAATTTTCATGTCTAGTGTTGCAAAGTGCTATTTCCTATTCATCGCAAAATATTTGTAATAAACAGTTATATTGGATAGAAATACAATACATTTGATCACCTATTCAAATATTATCAATTAATTTTTAATTAATTTTGCTCCAGGCTTGTAAACGTTTTTCTTAATTTCCGAATGTTATTATTTCAATTTAACATAAAAGGTATGTTGCAAAATCAAGTTTGTTCGAATGGCACAGATCCCCATGTTTGCGGCTGCGCACTACCCCCCCCCCCTTCCCCACCACACACACACCCGCATATACACTTTTCTTTTCAGGACTATACCGATGGATATATCTCATAATATCTAAGGATTGCCTTCTTCCTTCTTCTCCTTCTTCTCTTTTTAGAAAACTTCTCAATTATCAAAGCATTTTACAAAAATAAGTGTAAATACACAGTGAATGATGTTTTATTTATTTATTTATTTGCATGGTATTGTAATACATATTATTTATTAAAATTTCATCAACTGTTTTCAAACAATAAATGGTTATGTTTCTTCACAACATCACTATCTTAGTCCAAGTGTTTGTATAAATACTAGGATGAGTGAAAAAGGAGAAACAAATAGATAGAGCATACTCATATCTTTAAAAAATATACTCAAGCCTAGATGGAAACTATATTCTTTGAAATGGTCAAAAATCAAAATACAAATCAAAATTAAATACAAAAAAAATTTATAATTGGAGCATCTTTCTAAAATTTATACATCAGCCTACAAAGAAAACAAAAATTAAACAAAATTGGAATCCACTTCCTTTTTTTGTTTCCCTTTATATTTGAAAACTATCTTATTTTCCGGTGTATAAATTGACTTCAAAATTCAAGAGAAACAACATGGTCTTACGTTTGAATACCAGTGTTGTTACATAGTTTTCTTCGCATTTTTAATTCGCAGAATTCTTGATAAATTTCTGAGGTTATAAAATTACTAGGATATGCGGAGAAGAGAAACAAACAAATAGAGCTCATATTTCTAAGAAATACGTTCAGGCCTATTTAAAAGCTAAATTTTTTGAAACACTCAAAAACCGAACTAAAAACAAAATTAAATACACAAGAATTTTATAATCGGAGCATCATTCTAAAAGCTATACATGACCATATATAAAAAAAAAAGTATTAAACAAAATTGAAACTCACAGCCTTTTTTTGTTTCCCTTAATATTAAAAAACTATCGTATTTTCAAGTGTATAAATTCACTTCAAAACTCAAGAGAAACAGCATGGTCTTATGTTTGAATACCAGTTTTTTCACATAGTTTTCTTCGCATTTTTAAATCGCAGAATTCTTGATAAATTTCTGAGGTTATATAAGATGAAGGATACCATACGAAAATATACAAACTAGTACCCAAATGGATTTCTGTTAGATTTTAGGGTCGATTTATACGCTGGAAAATACGATAAATTTTATTGTTATAAAATGCATAAGTGGTTTTAAAATGTGCATCTAGTTAAATTTGAAAATTAGATTTTTTTATGGTAGTTTCAACAACTTTTTTAATATTAGTTAAGACCATTGTTGAAAAATTTCTCGGTGTAAGATACGTTAAGTTCGTTCAATATTTCAGTCGTAGTAGCCTTTAAAATTGTCTTTTCTAAAATAATTTCGGTACTTTTCGGTTAGCCGGGCGCCAGTGATATATATATATATATACACACACACATATACACATATCTACATATACATATATATGCATATACAATATATACATATATGTGTATATATATATATATATATATATATATATATATATATATATATATATAGTACACTAATAAACATATCTCTTAGTTTTATATTATTTATTTTATTTTATTTTTAGAACATTTAATTTAATTAATATTTGTTTTTTATATTTTTTTTTCATGGTAGATATTATTTAAATAGCTGGATTTAAATCATTGCCATATTGAATAATCTATGTTATTTCTAAGTATAATACTAATTTATAAAATGAAAGCATCATATGGATTCTACATTAATGTTTGGGTAAAATTAAGATATATTTTAAATGGGTTAGTTAAAATAGAAAATATATTATACTAATAACTCTTATTCTCTATATATATCATTAATATTAACTAGTAAAATTAATATATTTACACTACAATACAGCTGCATATAAGTAATTATACATACAATATTAAAGTTTTAGTAGAATATCTGTACACCAGATGTCAGCAGCTAAAGTAAATTATTTAATGAATTTGATAGTATGCTAATATAGTCTAATATTTTTACAATAGATGGCAGTAGTATAGCTTATTTAAAATATTAAAACTTGGAATTTTAGTATGGAAGTAATAATAATACTTTCAATTTATCAAGTAATATTATATATTTTAATTTATTAAATTAAAATAAATTAATTAATGGTTTTTATTTATATGTATATCATAATTTTTTTTGTTCTACATTTTTTAAAATGTTGTAATCTATGTAGTTAAATAAAAATAACTGTAACTGTATGATACAATTTATGATCTGAAGGATTCTCTATTTAACTGTGAATTTAACCTCTTCTATTGGATACAATTTTGTACATGTGCTCACAATATACTAAATATCTTGGGATATTATTAATATAAGTAATATATATATTTTTTATTTTATTTTTATTTTTTCTTATTTTTCACAATCCTTTTCAAATTGTATGTATAATTTATAATATTCCATTGTAAAGATCTTGTTATTCAATATTGTTTCAGCGATTGTTCGGGCGAGATATGGCACTATATTTAGCAAAAGCTGGTGTCATATACAGAAAACAATCGTTCTTTGCTTATAAATGTGATTTTCTTGCCCTTGAAAAAGTAAATTACTTTATAAGCTTTTATTTGTGTATATACTCGTGTGGTTTATATTTCATTCCTTATTTTCTATTTTTTTTTCTTCTTCTTAACTTGAATTAATAATGTTACATTTATTAGGACTACAATTTTAATTTGTAAATTGACAGGGCTCTTTGGTATCGGGATTTCAGTGTATGTGGTCAGTTTCTTATGTTTCAATGGTTAAATTTTAATTAAAGTTTTATATATATATATATATATATGTATGTATACATACATTTGTATATACATATGTATTTATATATGTACATATATCACTGGCGCCCGGCTAACCGAAAAGTACCATAATTTCTTCATCGTCGCGTCACTTGACTGCATTTTCGTTTTATACTTAATCGGCTATTTTGATACCGGTCTTTTTATCTGCTGTTGATTCGCCAATCTTCAAACAGATTTCCAAAAAGAGGAATTTTTGGAACAAAACTTCGTTATGACATTATTTATAAATTTTGCAGTATTCTTTATAGACAGGTTAGAAAAGAAAGAAGTATTCTTTGATTAGCAGAGAATGAAAAATAGTTCGATATAACTAATAATTCGGTTTAACTTGGTTCATATTACCCGGGTTTTACGGTATCCAGAAAAGCTGCTCTTTCATGGAAAAGTCAAACAGATTTACAGTCCACGAAAAAGAACATAATGATCCATTGTTTAAATTGTAAGTATTTAAACAAAATCATTTTAAACATAAATGGCTCTTGAATCATTAAAAAAAAATCTATAATTATTCTTTGTAAAATTCGAGGATTTCTTCAATAATAGCACTCATTAATTAGGTTATAAAGATAAGATATCAGCTTCACATAAACATAAATACCTTAAAAAATCATTATGGAAGAATATTAAAAAGTAAAGTAATGTCTTTACTAAAAGTATTTCATATTCAATCAAAATCAATAAAAAATAATTAAGCATAATGACCAGTATATATATAATGTATTTTACTTAGAAAAAAGCCTAAGATAAAAAATAGTAACAAAAAGTTTATTTAATAAATAATAATGAAAAAAAAATAACGAATGCACAGCGAGTTCATTCGTCTGAAAAGTATATTTTACGAAACTGATTTTATCGAGGACAAAGCAGTTTCAATGGCACTATAAACTTCTCTTCGGAAACTATTTAGCAATCTCGTAAAAGAAGATTGTCATAATTCAAAAGAAAAGTATATTTCGTAATGTAGCTAGACTGGAAGAAAGAATGCTCCGAATTAGTTGAATTATTGTTTATTCTCCTAGTAGAATAGTACTTTAAATAATATTTTTTATACATTTTTATCGTTGTTTAAAACTGTTAGTTACACGTATAATTATAATTAAGAATTAAGTATCTTGGAATACCCTGCTACTTTAAATTTGCTGTAATTTTTCCGTTGTCTTCCGAAAACAAAATGATTACAATACATCTAATTTAATCCAGAAGATAAATAATTTTTCAAAATAGATGTATTGAATATTTGTAACATTGCTCGACATAGTAAATGGTGTGTTACATAGTGGTTTCTATTTGTAAGAAAGATAAGTGTTTTATATAATATTTTAAAGACATTTCCTCTAACTTTAAAATTTATCAAACAATAGAAACTTTTTTTAAAAATAAATGCACTATACATTTCTGATTTAAGTGAGGAAGTTGGTTTTTTTTCAACGTCTTCTTAAATATGCAGCTAAATTAAATGCAACATATATAAAAAATTATCGGTAAAACATTTTTTATGTTTGATTATTTAAAATGGAATAAATTCAAACAAACTTTAATTTTAATTTTAATTAATAAGATATTTTATAATTGACCAAATAAAGTAGGATTTAAGCAATGTGATCCTTCTATAACTTTTATTTAGAAAATAATAACATATTGTTTTGAAATAATCATTTATTGTTGTTAAGAAATTGTAATATTTATTTGTTTATTTATTTAATACTAGCCGGTATACTAAGCCCGCTTTGCTGGTCGATTTTGCCAAACGAACCTTTAATGACTAAAACATCTATTAGTTTCACCTTCCACCTTCCTTTCTGTTCTAAACAAGAACCTCTGCTCACGAGCCCCCGCTGCCTACGGCATCGTGTAGTAGGCGTGCTGCGCAAGCTCACAAAATCATTTAGTTCCGCCTTCATCCGCCAGGAGGCGCATTCTATTTTAAACGAACCTCCGGCGCACTTGTTCCCCGCGGTCTACAGCACAGAATAGCAGGCGTGCTGCACACGCCCTACAAAAATAAATTAATTCCACTTTCCACCGCCAGAGGTGCTATATATATATACGTTTAACATTAACCTGATATTTAAATTACGATCGACTCCCTCAAAATTTAACCAACAAAATTTAACTAAACAAATATTGGTAACTTTTGAAGCAGAAACGAAATGGCGCATTTGAAACAGAAAAAAAATTTCGCTTTTTGTTCTTTTCTTGACTTCGCACTATATATTTTCCTTTCTTTTCAGACGTTTGGCTCAGTTTTTTTGTAAAAAATAAGAAAAAATACCAGCAGATCTTTACAAAAAAAAAAGGATTTTTGGATGCAGAAAATTTTTCTTTATATGTGTGGTGAGCTTTAAATCGATATCTCAAATAATTTTCTTAATATTCGCAAATTGGTGAAAACAAACTACTTGTTGCTATCGGCAAAAGATAAATAACTGCTTTTTCGCCGCGTCGTATCTTAGTGTTTTATATATGCATATAATGATTGTTTATCATTCTTCCGAAAGAAAAGGTTTGTTCGTTTATTTTGTTTGTTTATCTATTTTTAAAGCTTATCATTTATATTTTCAAGTTTTTTATGTCCCATCGAAATCAGCTCAATGGAACTTAAGTTATAAACGGTCGAAATGAAATACGAATTTGCATTCTATATACAAGTATATAGTAGATAACACGTACCGCATGTAATGATTACAATTCGAACAAAAAATATAATGTTATACCGTTTGTAGTTACAGCAACTTTTTCCAAAATTTATATGTATTTATCTAGGAATGCATTATTTCAAGATTTGTCGCATTTAAATGTATGCATCTAAATTTCTGTGAAACGCAGTACCAGTGTTTCTCAGTTATATATATTCATATAATGATTGTTTATCCTTCTTCCGAAAAAAAGGTTTGTTCGTTTATTTTGTTTGTTTATCTATTTTTTAAGCTTATCATTTATATTTTCGAATTTTTTTTGTCCCATCGAAATCAGCTCAGTGGCCCTATGCGTATTTATCTAAGATGAGCGGAGAGCTTTCAGATGGAATAAATTAAAATGGGATTGCCTAAGATAAATGGAGATCATAAATGGGTACTGTCATGCCCATAAATTATTAATGAGGTGATCAAAATAACGGGGCCCTGTGTATTTCTCAGCTATACATCGTTAATGCAGCAATTACTATAACGTGGTTCAGTTGTTTTGCGGGCATAAATCATTAAAATGAAATCATTTTAACAGGACCAATTTGGTTGCACGCTTGTAATCTAACTATATGGTAATCCCCATAATGCATCCTTGTGCATACCCTAGCCCATAAATATGTCAATCAGTATTTAAATCGCAATCTTTTACTTTCAAAAAATGTATTTTGAGAAAAGGTGGCAATATGAAAATATTTTGTTTAAAATTTTAAATCCAATCACTAAAAGACGAAAATCGAAAAAAGAAATATAAAATGGGAAATTCAAAAATATACTCTTCGGAAAAAATATCGCACAAAATATATATTAAAAAATCAGCAATAGTTCTCTTTTTCGTCTAATCTTCCGCAATTGGGTTCACAGCCGAAGTTTCCCACAAACTCGCTAGCTCTAAAATCGCTGAAATATATGATTAACTGCTGTTTTTTTGTAGATTTGTAAAGCAGAGTTTCATATCCTTACTTTAAACTGCTGCTGAGATATGGCACAATTATCTCAAACTTTCGACACACAGTGTGACCCCCTTGATGGAATATTATTTAAAATTACTGAAATACATATTTAACTATTTTTTAGTACATTTGTTATCCTAAATTTCACGCTCCTACCTATTACTGAGATATGGCAAAAATACATAAAAAATTCGACACCCATTTAAACCCTTTTCGTGGCTTAGTTTCTAAAATCGCGGAAATACATGTTTAAATATTTTTTAGTAGATTTGTTATCCCGAATCTGTGATTTCAAGCTCCTAACTAAAAATTCTGATGAGATATGGCGAACATTGAAATGACCTAAAATTGTCGACCCCCATTTAGCCCCCTTAATGGGTGAATTTCTAAAATAGATGAAATATGTGTTTAATTATTTTTATAGCAGATTGTTATCCTGAATTTCATGCTCTTATCCAAAACTACTAATGAGATATGGTGAAAAGGTGAAATCCTAGAAAATTATCAACCCCCCATTTAACCCCCTTTGTAGTTGAATTTCTAAAATCGCCTAAAATACATGTTTAACTATTCTTTAGTAGATTTGTTATCCCAAATTTCACGCTCCTAACTATAACTTCTACTGGGATATGGCAAAATGGCGTAAAACATTCGACCCCCATTTAACCTCTTTAGTGTCTGAATTTCTAAAATCGCTGAAATACATGTTTAACTATTTTTTAGCAGATTTGTTATCCTGAGTTCCATGATTCTACCTATAATTTCTTCTGAGATATGGCAAAATGACCTAAAATATTTGACCTCCTATTTAACTCCCCTTAGTTGCTGAATTTCTAAAATTGCTGAAATACATGTTTATCTATCTTTTTTGTAGAGTTGTTATCCCGAGAATTACGAGCTCCTGATTAAAAATACTGCTGAGATATGGCGAACAGGCAAATTGACATAAAACTTTCGACACCCCATTTAACCCTCTTAATGGATGAATTTCTAAAATCGCTCAAATATGTGTTTAATTATTTTTTTAGTAGATTTGTTATCCTGAATATCACGTTCTTACCTAAAACTGCTGCGGAGATATGGCGAAAACGCGAAATGACTAAAAACTTTCGACCCCCCCATTTAACCCCCTTAGTTGTTGAATATTTAAAATTGCTGAAATATGTGTTTAACTAACTTTTAGTACATTTGTTATCCTGAATTTCGTGCTTTTATCTAAAACTGTTGTTGAGAAATGGCGAAAGGCAAAATGACCTAAAACTTTAGACCCCCCCCATTTAACCCCCTTAGTGGTTGAATTTCTAAAATCGCTGAAATACGTGTTTAATTTTTTTTAGTAGATTTGTTATCTTGAATTTCACGCTCTTCCTAAAACTGCTGATGAGATATGGTGGAAATGTGAAATCACCGAAAATTTTCGAACCCCCATTTAACCTACTTAGTTGTTGAATTTCTAAAATCGTCTGAAATACATGTTTAACTATTCTTTAGTTGAATTGTTATCCCGAATTTCACGCTCCTGCTTAAAACTCCTGCTGAGATATGCCGAAAAGACGAAATTATTTAAAACTTGTGACCCCCCATTTAACCCCCTTAGGGTGTGAATTTTCAAAAATCCTTTCTTAGTGGGTGCCTATATTGATTGTGTAAAGAACACATCTTCCAAATTTCATCGTTCTAGGACACACAGTTGAGGCTCGGCGTTGATTATGAGAAAATCAAGCTACTCTTTTATAAGTATAGATATTTAGAAAAACTTTCACCAGATTCTAACAAGAAAAACCTACTGCTTTTCCATTTTTGCATGATTAAAACTTACAGAGATATGAACTTTGAATTTTATGAATTTTCAGCGTTTAGTGGCACAAAAGAAGAAGAAGATACTTTTGAATCCAAACATGTTTTAGAAAAGAAACGTACATCATTATTGATTATAAACAAATATCTCATTTTAATCTCATTGGATGTTCTTTTTCGGAAATGCTAAGAAGAATTTATGGAAAAGTTTATCAGAAATTGGAAAATAAATTATGTTCTCGAAATTCATATTATTTTTATATTATGTTGAATAGAATTTCTCTCTATTTCGTATTATTCATTAGCATGGAAAACAAAATTTATACCGATACCTTCCAGCAACTCATTAAACATAATTCTTTATTCGCAGAAGTTTTAACATTGAGATGAATCGTCTTCTAAAAATAAAATAAATTCATTAAATATTTCATCTAAAGTTTTCAGAAGTTAAATTTTGAAATTCGTTTCTCGATTAACAAATGATGTGTGTCATAGCTATTCGTAAAGGATCCACAAAGGATTGATGAAAACTCTTTTCCCCTTTAAATTTTACATTTTAAAAATTATGTGGAAACAGAAACTTTTGAATCCAAACATGTTTTAGAAAAGAAAAGCAGATCATTATTGATTATAAACAAATATCTCATTATTTTAGAAATTTATAACAGAGTATTTTATATCTCATTTCTTTATTAATGATGATGGCTTACAACATTATACTAAAATACTTTGTTCCACAGAGAAGAATTTTAATGCCATCACATCAAAGTTTCTGAATGGGTAGTTGAGATTCTTCAAGGCTATTGACGTATTGAGTATTATGGAATCATAATAGCTTGGTATAGTATTCGTTAGATTATGATGGATATATAGTATATATATTTTAACTATATCGTTTATATTTTTTATGATAACTTTCTTAAATAAAAAGAAATTTGCATTAATATCAAAGAAATTAAAATTTGACAAGATAATCTGTTAATTAGAATTTAGATAAACTTTATATCTTTTTATATTAAATTAGAGTTGATTTTATTCCTTCATGTAAATTTTAAAATTACCATTCTCTCAAAAAAATATAATGTAGTAAAATCTGCTTACACAAAATCGCAAGGCACCGGAAAAACTTCCATTTTAGACATTTTAGGTTTCTGTTTTCGCAGGATATTCCTTTCACCGAAGCCATGGAATTTTACCATGGACTTGTCTGGTAGGATTAACGTTAACAGATTTTATTCTACTTTAATTCAAATCATGTATCGTAAAATTAAGCCAGATTAACGGAAGTCAACTAATGGAAAGTCATTTAAAGTTTTGTTTTATTATGATACAAGTTGTATCGTTTTGTTTTTAATAAGAACTAAGTAAGTTCGTGCCAATGACGAATTTAGAAAATAATATGGGTTGTTGCAGGTTCGAATATTTCCCAAATGTAACTTCGGTATTATTTGCTAGTGAAAGTTGTCAATTTGTACAATATCAACATTATTACCACATTTTTAACTGCAACATCCAAAGAAAAATATATTTCTTGACAATTGCTACGGAACGGAACAGAGTTGTTTTCCGTCATAAATCATGACAGATACAATTTAGCGAAATGAGACTTCATACGCATTTAACAGACGTCTTAATGTATCTTTTTTATACAAAATGGCACAGATATTGCCATATGGCAAAGAAAAAGATAACCAGTATATAAAAAAGTCGTTCCATGCAGAATTTTTCAGCAGTTACGGATATTGCTCATTCCGCTCAGAATAAGGATCAAATATGACTCAGCATGTATGATGTATGACCTCCTCCGATACTGACGCACATTTGACATCATTTCTGAATGCTGTCCACTAAAGACATCGTTTCTGCATACCGCCCACTAAAGAGTTGAGGAGAGCTAAGGGAATTCTGCAATCTTTCGTCTCTCAGAGCGATTTTGCTTTTCTGTACGGTTGAAAGAGAGTTCTGAATTTGAGTAACATGTCTTCCAAGTGCACTCCAAGCATTATCTGTGGGATTTATATCCAAAGAATATGCAGGCCGTGTCATGCGCTTAATATCTTACGCTAGTGTGTCGAGCACTCCAGATGTCCTATGTAGCTTTTCCAACGTCGTCTACGGACAGAAAGTCAGGACCGATTGCACCGTGGAAGTGTCGGAAATGACACAGGAAATGTTGGTGCAATACCATTGTAATGTACACTTCCATTGTAATATGTACATCCTTCAAAGATGTGAAGCGGAGTTCTGGAATTATGAATGGTACCCGCCCACAAGCACTCCTCTTTAGCATAGCTATCAGTGTTCTGGATTCTCAAGTGATAAAAACGATTTCCCTTTTCTCTTCGCGCTTGTTGGTGCTCAGAATTATTGTTGATGGGTAGGCGGGATTCGTCAGAAAAACATGACGCTGGTTCTGGTCCACGGTTTCTGATTTCAACGAATAGGCTTCTTAAACCAACGTAATATTTCTCGATGATGGTGAACTGGTAGCGGGTTGCATGTAACAGGCTTCCGTGCATATGAGCCAACATTATTTAATCGCCGGCAAATGATTGTCGATGAAACGCGAGTGCCAGTTGAGTTCAGAAGATTTGCGGCTACCTGGTCATGCGTAGCATACCAGTTCTTTTTTGCCATAAGGAAGTCATATCTACCTTATTGGGATGTGACGACTCACTAACGGCGTCCAGGATGCTTTCGCACAGCCTTTTCACATGCAGAGGCCTATTTTAGCCGCAGGATAACACTCTTCTACACGCTCGTTTTATCTCCAGGAGAGTTTTTTTTCCAGCAAAATATGCTCATAATGCAATGGCTCATCAGTACATATCTATTCATTTTATTTCATACGATGTACATTTTATATTACAGATACGGTTGTAGTTGTTTTCCATAATTACATTTGAATGTGTTATTAATTTTCTTTCACTTTGGGTTTCAGGTTGGATTTGGAGACATGCGCTTTGGGTTCGAGACGGGTTATATAGGTCGAAAGGAAATCGGTTTTTGTTGATCTGAGCATACGAGAATTATTTTCTAGGGTTCAGATCGGTGTCTTGAAAATTGTTTTGGCTGGTTTGTGTCGGGATGAAGAATGACTTCAAATGAAACTTTCGAGTTCGGATCATCTATAATCTTACTTGTACAGAACCATACATACTATATGTGAACTTTTTCTATTGGCATTGAGAAAATGGAATAAATTATACATGCAAAATAAAATTATTGAAATGAATATATTTTGTTTATTTTTGAACTTTTTTTTTTATTTTCTTTACTAGAATAAATAATTTTAATTTAATATAAAATATTGAATGTAATTAAAGAAACCCCACCAAGAATAATTTTTAAACAAACTATCTAATTTCTTTTAAATTATTATCTTCAAAATTAACAAGACGAACCCGTGTTATGCTTTCTTCGTACGTAGAAAACTATCGACATTTTCACAATAGTAATTAAAATATTCTGTCGCCATCATTTATCATATTCCGTAAGTACGTAATCATATTTGAATATCTGTTTTCATCATGAATCCTAATTACTGTTTTCTTTGCAGTCATTTATATGTGCACAACTCGTTTGCATTCCAGATCCTTGTTTAATAAGGTGTCAACTTTCTCATCTTTTACTTCTGCTGACATTTTTCATTAACTATCTGGAATGACATCCTTTGCATTACAGGAAATTTATATAGTATAGTCTAGAATGATATTATTGTATTGCTTATTTGTACCTTAAGTGAGTTCTTGTTTATTCAGGGAAATTGTATTTCTTAACAGTTCGTTTGGTTATTTTTATTATTTGGTTGTTTTAGCTTCGTTTGTTATATACTTTTATAACACAAAGAATGTATTGTTCTCGAATGAAATGCTGTTGTTATTGGTGATCATATATATTATTTATGTTTTCAACATGCATTTTTCTAAGGAAATACAAAACGCTGAACGATAAATGAGATGCCACATGAAATGATTTTGAACAGGCTTCTGACCTAGTACACACACCAGGGTTGCCAGTTTGGCCTCCACTTTTGTTTAGAAATTTCAAATTCATACCGGAAATTTCGAAAGACGAATATTTACTTTAAGTAGTCACGGAATATCTTTCATTAATTAACGCTAAAGTACTATTTTTAATTTCTGGTATAAATTCGGATTTTCTGAATACAAATGGAGGCCAAACTGGCAACCACACACATTTCATTAAAACATGTTTAAAAAAATGTTGTTAATTAAAAATTATATCAGCATTGTTTTCATAAATGAAATGAAAGGTTTTTCTCCAATCAGTGTTGCCACAGAAATAAAATATCACATTATAACATGCTCAGCAATGATTATATATATATATATATAAACTTATTGCAAACATTAACCATTGAAACAGAAGCAAATGACCATATACAATGAAATTATTATATATATATAATGAAAAAAAAGGTAAAGTGGGACATTGTTGCTGTACTGGTTTATTTTATATTTATGATAAAAAGTAAAATTTAAATTCAAATGCTCAATTTATTTCTTTGTACCATGATTTTCTTTCGAAACAGATGATATCATCCTCTAATGCAGTTAAAATACAATTGAAAAAAAAATTTTTTTTTTGACTCCGCTATCAGTTTTTACTGTAACTTTGATGGAATAAATGAGATGATATTCTGGCTTGACTAATGTTGTTTGCAGATCATTTTAGTTCTTATTTTTTAGAAGTTTAAACTTGTAATTAAAAAGTATTAGATATTGCTAAAAAATATTAGACTACAGTGTGAAATCTTCGCATTGGTCCACTGGTAATTAAATAAATCTAAAAATCTTATGTAAAGAAATATATATATATATATATTTTAATCTGTAAAATTTTGTACTTAAAAAAAACTGTTCATCTGACTTATAAGCTCAATGTTGAAATGAAAATAAATATTACAAATGATGTTGTCTAACAGCAGATTATACCGTCGTCAAATTAAAGAGCTCAAGATCCCAAAAATATGAAATTTGACAAAAATATTCATGTTGAAATTTTTATACTAAAACAATTATAAAGTTAACGTATAAGAAAGTACTGACATACGGTCAGCGAAGTTTGATTGATCGAGAAATTTTTTGGCAAAAGTGTATAATTATAACCATAAAACGGTATAAAATTATACATAAATAAAGGAGAAAATTATTCAGAAATACATAAAATATCGCCGCTTTCATGGTGATATCATTTTAGTCATTTTTCATTGTAACAGTTTTAATGAAAAAAGAAAATCCTGTGAGTTGAAGGTTTGCTGTTTGTGATTTATTGATTCAAGAATCAAAACCGATAAACTTAATTTAAAAATAAAAGTCAGTTATTGAAAAAGTTCAGAAAAGAAAAGTTCAGACATTGCTTTAACTTTAAAACGTTGAAAAAACATCAATGTAGAAAAAAAAAATTGCGAACAGCAAGTTAAATAGAATTTTAGTCTTAGTTAAATAGAATTTTAGCACTGCAGAGACTGTTAATTAAAGTATACGGCTGCAGTTAAGAATAATAAATAAACAGTTACACATTTATTTTTTAACGAATTATTTTGTATATACAGTAAAACCTGTGAAACAAAATCTGACTATCCTGTTTTAAACCGAAAAGCTCACGGTCCTGTCAATATATATATATATATATATATATAATTATAAAATACATAGTACTTTCTAAGACTTATATGAATTTTCGGTCGCTTTCGATTCCATCGTAGCTTGGTTTACTGTATTATTAACGCTATTATAGATGTCTTAAACAATTCGAAACCCTGTTTTACACAAATATTTTTTTTTATTAAAAAAAAAAAAAAAACGTAATATACAGTTTCTGATTCGTGAACTAGTTTAACAGTAGGGAATTTTAGAAAATTTTTCTCTAAAGTCAAAGACAAAGTTTTACAAATTCTTGTTAAAAAAAATAATAATAATTAAAACAGTGAAGTAATTTAGAAAATGTATTGTGAAAATAATTTATGAGAGACATTTAAAACTATACTTTTTAAATGATAAATCCACCACCAACTTCAAATTTTATTAAAAATATCTTCTCACAACATTTCATATGAACTTCAGTACATATTCACTCCAGAACAAAATGTTCAAGTAATACAAATTTTGATGTTGGCGACTGTAATTTTTAACTATACGTGGTATTATAAATCATCGATATCGATTTATTCAAATGATTTGTTTTAATTTTCATTAACAAAATTTGTTTTAAATTAAAATAAAACAAACGTTTTAAAAAGATAAAATTATTCATCATTAAAATAATGCGATTTATTATTTGTTTGCACGAAATTCGAATGAATAATTACTAAATTTGTTCTCTTTATTCTCTTTAAAAACTCAGCAGCTTTGCCAAAGGCGAAAACCTTTACCTACAATAAATTATGATTATATAATAAAACTTCCATTTATATTTTTATGTTGCTACTAGACATAATAAAATGTTTTAATGCGACATAATTTTAATGTGAATGAATTACGTTACTTCTCAATAAAAAAACTATCAAAGTTTTTATAAGCAAGTCGTTATGTTTTCTAAAAGAGTAATTTAATCTTAGTAATTAATCTGCGTAAGCAAATTTGCATAAAAAAAGTGAAAATTGCTGTGAAAGCTGCTTTGCAAGGGTAAATAAATCTATATTAACACTTTTGCTTCCAAAGTGGCATAATTTAAAACGTCAAGTTGAAATAATGAGCATTTAAAGTTATTTTAAGAATACAAGTTTATGGCAAGTAGTAGTAAACATATGCAAGGTCCAATCAAGCATCAAATACAGATTAAAAATAAGAACAAGTAGATAACATTTAGATGTTTTACAGTAATACTTATTTCTTTTTGCATCTTTTTTTTTTTAATTATTTGTATTGCAGTATACATATATATATATATATATATATATATATATATAATTATTCACATTATATTTTAAAATAAACTGATTTTTTACATTATGAATTCATTATAAATCAATTTCAGAATAAAAATAATATAAAATGGTGGGAATTAAGAGCAGAATTACGAAAAACTTATTTGCAAATGTTTCACATTATTATATTTCTTTTCGTTATTGCACATAACGAAGTTAAATGTTCCTTTTTAAATTTTCTTTCTTTTTAATTTAAATTTTGCAAAAAATATACTGAATAGACAATAAATTTCCAATCCTATAAGTAATGGGAAAAAAAAAACTTGTATGTTGCAGCTATTAGAAAACTTTCTTCTGTATAAATCAAATCGTCTACCATCAAAATTAAATGCAATCTATTCGTTCTTGAGATATAGCTATCGCGGGAATCGTGAACAACAAAGCACATTAGCGGCACCTGGTGAACGGTATATACCCAAACTTAATAAGGACCAGTTTATTCAAAGCCTTACAGGATATGAAGTTTGGTGAAATTCCGTGAATTAGTTCCTGATATATAGCTATTGCAGAAATCGTAAAAATTGCAGCCTAGCAAGCCACCTGTTGTGCTATTTACACCAAAACCTAATCAGCGTCTATTTATGTCAAGGTCTAACAGAATATGAAGTTTGGTGACATTCCATACATTAGTTCTTGAGATATTATTTTTTGAGATATTGAGGTATTATTTACACCTGCGAAGATCGTGAAAATTGCAGCATAGCAGCCTTCCCCCTTTTGGGTGATTTAGACCAAAACCTAATCAGTACCAATTTATGACAGGGTCTAACTGAATCGGAAGTTTGATTAAATTTCATGGATTAATTCTTGAGATAGAGAGACCACAAAATTTGTGTCACATACAGACAGACACACTCACGGACAGACATTTTTTAAAAACAGTCAAATCGTGTTCAGGGCCGTCTAAAACGTGTAAATCCTTCGAATACCGGGTCGAAATTTTTTCACGCTTTCAATACTTTCTTCTTGTAAAGATATAAGAAGTAAAAACAAATAATAATTATGTACTGTAGTATTTAAACATCCATAAACGTCTTGAAATATGTGTGTGTGTGTGTGTGTGATAATGTTCGATATTGCATTGGTTTCGAAATATTTTTTACTGAATCAAAAATTTAGAATCAATTTAGTATTAAATATACCAATTTAATGTAGTTTAAATATAAAATGAAAAATATATTAAATATAAAGTGAAAATAATAAATATTAATAAAAGAATAAAATAATGTTATTTAAATATAAAATGTTTTAATATAAAATGTTTTAATATAAAATGTTTTAACATAAAATGATCTTTTAAGACAAAGTTTAAATTAACATCAAAATATTAAACATTTAAAAATTATTCAAACTATTTATAGAAACTCAAAGTCTGTTGATATTAATCTATTTTTCAATGAAGAAAAGAAAATCTCATAGATTGGAAATAACATGATTTTTGAACCCAATAACTTTTTTTCTATGATATATTGACTCTTTTTTGTCATTAAAATTCTTCCTTCCGATAACAGCAAAAGAGTAAAATTTAATCGATCATTTGAAGTAATATTTTGGACAGTTTTTGAATGGATTTTCTAAATCATTCATGAAAATAAAATTTCTCTGTCTTTGTGACATATTGTACGCATCCGTTACTTACTGTTATATTTATACAATTTATTTAATCCCTTTCCCTTAAAATGTCCCATTATTGTATAAGTATTGATTTCAAGAAACTTTTATCTCGATAATAAATCGATGCGTTGGTGAATATGATACAGTAGTCAGAATTGACCTTTTGAAAAAAAAAAAATGAGCAAAATCTACTCAGAAAATATTTAAAATATGTTTTATGCTACTTGACGAAATAACAAAAGAAATCAAACCTATAAACAATTGATCTACAAAAATCTATGTAAATAAAAATGTAATTATTCGTTTATTCAAAATTTTAAATCTTTGAAAGTTCTGCACCGATTGCTTTGAAATTTTTACACAATGTTGCATTCCAATACGCGCGTGTTTTTATATGTACCTACTATTTCTCCTTCCCCAATTTGCTCCCCGTAGGGGTACTTTTTAACTTTTCCGACACCCATCATGTGATCTATCATTAGAAAGCCCTTGGACCACTGTTTCATATTATGAACCTCGCTTCCCCCCCGGGGTCACTTTTTTAGTTTTTTCCGACACCCATCATGTGATATATCATTAGAAAGCCCTTTGACCACTTTTTTATATTATGCACCTCCCGTCCCCCTCCCCCCATTTTGTTCCACCGAGGGGGAACTTTCCTGAAATATTTCGTTAGTATTTTTTATTATTTTTGTTGTCCTTTGTTTTTTTTTCCTTTTTTAATGTTTTGCAATTGTGTGTTTATGTGTTAGTTATAACTTTCTTTCTTCTTTTTCATTGCAATCGATCTGCTATAGTTCATCCATGTAATGCCTCCCAGAAGATCAAACTTAGGTCGTCGTACTCACGAAGCGGAAGCAGTGTGACGAGTATATGCTAATCAAACTGAGAAAGATCGGGCATCAGCGAACGAGCGAAACAGATAAAGAATGGCTCAAATACGTGCGGAGGAAGCAACAGAGCAACGTACAGCCAGACTTGGCGAGCTCGATCAGCGCGTTCTGCAGCTTCAAATCTACTTCGTTCTCAACAGAATGAACGACTAAAAAACAAAGAACGATTTGGCCTGGTATTTGGATGAACTAGACCAGATCGACTGCGCTGAAAAAAAAGTTATAACAAACACATATAAAATTGCAAAACATTAAAAAAGGAAAAAACACAAACTAAACAACAACAACAAAATACTAACGAAATATTTCAGAAAAGTTCAAAGGGGTAAAGGGGGGGGGGGGGGGAAGCACATGATGTGCGTCGGAAAAAGTTTCAAAAGTGCCCTCCTTGGTGGGGAATTTGGGGAAGAAGAATAGTAGGTATATAAAAACACACATTTAAAGCATCAAGCATTGTGAAATTAAACATATTAGAAACGTGCGCTTTCTCTTTTCTTTCTTTTCCATTTAACCAGACTGACACACAGCAAGGCGTGGTCGGGTACAGCTAGTTATTAAATAAATTTTCAGTGGTTTTGGTAACATTGTTACTTCATCATGTATTGTTACTTCACGTTTCCCTCCCGAAAAATTTATATGAAAGAATGACAACAAATATTCATGTAATTTTCGCGTTCAGAGGACAAAATTAAAAAAAAAAAAAAAAAAAAAAAGAACTAGAAAATACGTGAGTAAATACGATAGATTAATATATATTCCAAATAAAACACCAGCATATTTTCTATTGAGCTTCTCAACTGCATGATTTGTCAATGTACAGATGTGCTTAATTCAAAACGGTAGCAATAAAACAACAAATAGGGGTAGAAAAGATATAACTTTTGTATACGAGCCAGGGAGATAAAAAGAAGGGATTTTTATTGTATAATCTGTGGTTTACTTTGATACGAACGAGCTTGAAGCGCCTAGGATGATTTTTACCCGTAAGTCGCGTCGTCAATTTTTGTGAAATTGAGAAGTATTAAATAACAAAACTTTGTATGAATCACCATAAAAACAAAATAACACACAGGACGCATTTCGGCTGGAAATTTTTAACAGCCCGCCATCAGCCAAAGTAAATACGTACCTGTATGGGAACAAGGTCACAAATGAACAGAAGGAGGGTAGAGAAGAGGGCTTACAAAGAATGCGACAGGTGGCGCTAGCTGAAAGTAAAATACCAATCAGTTAGCGCCACCTGTTCTATTCTTTGTAAGCAAGCCATCATCTATGCCCTTCTATGCATTTCTGACCTTATCACCTTACTGACACTTATTTACTTTGGCTCAAAAAAATTTCCAGCACGAAACGCGCCTGTGTGTTCTTTTGTTTTTATGGTGATTCATACAAAGTTTTATTATTTAATTGTGATTTATCGCTAGTTTTCGGTGCTGTTTCATCTGTGAAGTGTTATACATAGGAGTCCCTGGTCCCTGGGACCCAATGACAAGGATTACGGTCTACTTTTACAATTAAACCTTCTACTTTTCTATATGCTCTTCGTGTAGAATGTTTCTTTTTTTATTTGACAAAATATTTTTAAAGCGCACATATTTTAAGTGTTTAAATCTTTTTTACAACTCGCCTGCTTCACTCAGATTTGTAATTTAAAAAATAAAATAAAGTATATATTTTGGAAATATTTTGTCATTTAAAAAAGAAAGAAACTTTTTTCAAAAAGAGCAAAAAGAAAAAAAAAAGAAGATAAAAATTCTATTTTTCCGAGAAAAAAATTGTAAAATATGGATGCATTTCAAGGCCGTAGTTTAAACATTAGAGAGGCGGATTGACGGTTTGGTAAAATGCAGTTATCTTTACTTTTCTGTAAAATGATATGTAATACAGATTACTAAGTTACATTAAAGTCTAATTATCCGTAATCCAGTCTCCCGATCGGCAAATATTCGGATCGATATTAGAAAATGAAAAAATCGTATTAAAAAATATATATATATCCCATCAAAAAACTTTCTGTAAAAAAAAAAGCGCCAAGTTCTCCTTAATGTTTCGGCCGTAAAAAGTACTGATATCTGATGTTCGCCCAAGTTAAAAGTCAAACATCCGAAATCTTTCATTCAAAATGGCTTCCTGCGACTTGGCCGTTAATGCATTCTAGGTTAAAAACATTAGAAGAATGTAATACTGAGAAAAATAAATTAGAATACATAATACACCCTCATTGATGTTAAACATGCCATATCTTTCATTTGAAATAAATAATTGCGTCGATAAATCATTTCAAAATTAATGATTAGAAATTATGCATTTAAAAGTAATATCGGAATGCAAATAGGCAAATTCGTATGATGACATTGTAATTAAAAGCTTTGTGATACATACCTTTGAGTTTCAAGAAACATTAGTTTTGATTAACCATCATTTAGTTTTACCATGGTTTAATGACCATTTTGTACGGTCTATTGTCATTAACACGAATTCCAATGAATATTTTTTTCATCAAATTTCACATTGTGTTACATTATATGAGACGTTGAGAACCAGAGTGGACCATTATCAACAGCTGTGATCTCGAAATTATGTTTTTAAAAACGTGTATTATATTTTAGTACTTTGTACAACAAAATGCTGTCACCCGCCTCGTAAAATGTTCAAAAGAATGTAGTAGACATGTAGATCATTATACAATCTTTAGAATTTGAAAAATCTTCTAAAATGCATTAACGGCCAAGTCGCAGGAAGCCATTTTGAATGAAAGATTTCGGATGTTTGACTTTTAACTTGGGCGAACATCAGATATCAGTACTTTTTACGGCCGAAACATTAAGGAGAACTTGGCGCTTTTTTTTTTACAGAAAGTTTTTTGATGGGATATCACTACTTTTTGTAGGTTTTATCAAATGTATAAAGGATATAAATATAATAAATGTATAAATGTCAAAGAATTTTAAAATTATTTTATTATGCTTTACAAATCTATATTTTTATTTGTAGTTTACATCAAAATACTAGCCGTCTCAGGCAAACAATATATTCTTTCTAATATGTATGCTAAGCACTTCATGATATTACTTTTATTCATAACTAGCCGAAGTACTTGGTGCTGTTCGAGATTTTAAGAATGTTTGTGTAGAAAAAATCAATTTCAAAATTAAACATGTTATATAGATAACTTCAAAATGTTAAAATATGCCAATACTTCTATAATCATGCTTTTATCATGATTCAATACGTTCCTCAAACTCGTATGACGTTGTACTCACCTGCTGACATCTTACTTACTTGCTTTCACTATTACTCATATTGATACTCTCTTTGTATAGTTACCAAACATTTGAAAAAGTGCGTTAAACTTCCAATGTGACGTTATATTAATTTTCTTTTTAAATTATCGAATGACGTCATATTCTATTATTATATTACTGCTTTCTGTATTTGCACATACTCATACTCCTTGTATTATTGAGAAATGTTTGAAAATTTCCGTTATATTACCAATATGACGTCATATTAATCTTTTTTTCCATTCCTGAAACTTTTTATTTTTATTTTCATTTTTCACGTGGAAATCTTTCCATAGAAAATTAATTATTGTAGAAAGAATTTCGTTGTGGATTTTTAATTGTTGGCAACTGCTATAACGAAAAATGTTCAAATTTAATAGGAAAAGGCGGGAAGAGTTCAATATCCTGTGTTGGTAGGTTTGGCGAGTTGTTTTTGGCGATAAATGTTTGATTTGGTTGTTGCAATATTCAGTCTTTGGAGTTTTAACTTAACAACTAGAATTGACATTATCTACGTGACATCACACCTCTTTTGGCAGCAGTTTGGATTTTTTTGCCAATCGCGTGAACCAGCACAGGATATGGAAACTGATAGATTTTTGGTTTTTTATTATTTAAAAATTAACTCTGCATTATATTTCGATTCCGGATTACTTTAGTTGCCTCGCCCGTGTTTTAATACACCTACAAGTAGCATTTCACAATTCTGGCTTTCAAACCGTTGATTTGTATAGAAGTGCAGACAGACAAACAAATTTTCATTTTCATGTATTAGATTTACTTGCTCAATCCTTCGCCAAATCGGAAGTTTCTGTTAGAGAAATTCTCTTTGCGATCATTGGCAGCATATCTTATATTTTGTCTTGTTATCCATTTCATCTTTATTGACAATTACCGCTTAATTTACTTAGGAATTTACGCTTCATGTCTGTTTGCATCGTTACACTCTCTAATACGGAGATTTTTAATCCTGTTAAGTAATCTTCTGTAATTTACACTGAAGTGAAGTGGTTCTTGTTAAACGCCTGTTAAGCTATCCATTTTTACATTAAACCATATTGATGCTAATTTTTTTCCCCTTTCATTCTAACATTGGAACGATTAAGGAAGATTAGAAAATCTACGGACGCACTGCCGTTCTTCCATTAGAAAATCTACCATTACTCTCATCTAATCGTCTTAGATAATATGTCAATTTGTCTTGGTTTTAAGATTTTAGCTAAATTTACTCGAAAACCTGAAGCTAAAATGCGAGGAACCCCATTATAGAAGATTCATTCGAACGTACATATTGATAAACTGGATATATATGTTATAAAATTATAATAATCTAGAACTGGCAGTTTCGATGCTTTAATTCTGAAAATTCTCTTTCTATAATACACTTTTAAGAGAGTAAAGACTAACAATATAGTAAAAGTAAGTATAATAACAGTACAATATAATAGCAAGAGCAGAGGTCTTGTGTAGTGACGAAAGATTGAAACTTTATTAACATTCGTGCGTTATGCCATTTAATTAACCACATAATATTAATAGATGATTACTCGCTCTAAAAATTCGCAATGAAAAATAGCCTTTAGCGTCAAATTCTCTCCAAGCTTTGCGACACTTAACGAAATATCACCAAATATGGCGACAAAAACGAATTTTTAACGAATTTTTAATCAAACAAAATATTGACATTTCATAGTTCACTTTTATATTTTAACAGAATAATAAGACTACTATAATTTGTGACTCGTGCTATAGCCAATATAAACGTCAGGACACGTCGCCCTTATCATTATCTTTTCGCTATGGTACTCCATTGTGAAATTTGGTAATTTTTGAATATCAATAGTTGAAAAATGGCATAATCATTAGATTTGAAATTTATGTTAAAAAATATACATTTTTTTTACTTTTCAAGCGTAGTTTGTTTAACAATTTTCTCACAAATACTTTTCGAGCTATTATTTTTTTCAGTAACTTCAAATGTTTCATTTTCCGAGTTTAATCTGTAGCAAAGATTAGCGAAAAACCTAGTCGTCAGCAACGCATAGCTTTATATTAAAGAGGATGTTGGAGAAGGGATTGTCACCATCACTTTTGAAATCGGTTCTGTAGTTCCAGAGATTCCATAGAAATTGTAATTTAGAATGATTTAAAACGCTTTTCGCTCATTTCACCCTTTTAAATTTCGATTTTTTTAAATTTTGTTCTTAGAGAGCATTTACATCTTATAAGTAACTACAATGCCAAATTTCAAATTTCTAGCTCCTTTAGTATAAAAAAAAATGCAATTTTAGAACGTTTTTCGCTCCTGCACCCCCCTGGGATTAGTGGCACCGACGTAAAATATAGCCTATGTTGGAGCAGGGATTGCCATAAAAAATTTGCCACCATCACTTTTTAAAAGGGTTCGGTAGTTCCAGAGATTCCATAAAAATTTTAATTTAGAATGTTTTAAGAAGGCTTTTCGCTCATCGCACAGTTTTAAATTTCGAATTTTTTTTTAGAATTTGTTCTTAGAGAGCATTTACATCTTATAAGTAACTACCATGCCAAATTTAATGTTTCTAACACCTTCAGTACAAAAAAATCGAAATTTTAGAAAGTTTTTCGCTCATGCACTCCCCTGGGGGCATCGGCACCGGCATGAAATATAGCCTATGTTACAGCAGGAACTGTGACCATCAATTTGCCACAATCACTTTTGAAAACAGTTCTGTAGTTCCAGATATTCCATTGAAATTGTAATTTAGAATGTTTTTAGAACGCTTTTCGCTCATCTCACCCTTTTAAATTTCGAATTTTATTAGAATTTGTTCTTAGAGAGCATTTACATCTTACAAGTAACTACCATGCCAATTTTCATGTTTCTAGCTCCTTCAGTATAAAAAAAATCGAAATTTCAGAACGTTTTTCGCTCCTGCATCCCCCCCCCCCTGGGGTAGTAACACCGACATAAAATATAGCGTATGTTGGAGCAGGGACTGTCACCATCAATTTGCCACAATCACTTTTGAAAACGGTTCTGTAGTTCCAGATATTCCATATAGAAATTGTAATTTAGAATGTTTTTAGAACGCTTTTCGCTCATCTCACCCTTTTAAATTTCGAATTTTATTAGAATTTGTTCTTAGAGAGCATTTACATCTTACAAGTAACTACCATGCCAAATTTCATGTTCCTAGCTCCTCCACTATAAAAAAAATCGAAATTTTAGAACTTTTTCGCTTTTGCATCCCCTTGGGGGTAGTGGCACCGACATAAAATATGTCGGACACCTATGTTGGAGCAGGGATTGTCACCATCAATTTGCCACCATCACTTTCGAAATCTCTTCAGTAGTTACAGAGATTACCCCCTACAAACAAACAAACAAACAAACAAACTTTACTACTTTATAATATTAGTATAGATATAAATATATTTCAAATAAAATCCAGTGTGCATATATATATATATATATATATATATATATATATATATATATATATATATATATATAAAGTTTATTAACATCATTAAAATGCACTTAAAGAACTAACAACCCACTGGAATTTTGCCAGATTGACTGAGTGCTATTGTGATTAGAATACCGAAATTTATAATAAAACTAGGGGGCCTACCCCCTGCGAGCTACGCTCGCCAACCCCCACTCAGACTTCGAGGCCTCTAAAAACATGACAGCGTGCTTTGTTTTAAAAATATTGGTAAATCTGTAATTGGGTTGCCATGCTTTTGACGTTTTAATGGGGCATTTTTTGATTATCATGGCCTCATACACAGCTGTTGCGACAACTGACGACTGTTTTAGGGATTCATAAGTAAAATCAATTACAACTTGAAAACCAGCTTGTATAAAATGGTTAGGTTTAAATTGTGGCTACGTCTAGGACTTTTATAAGAACGATCTGTATTCTATTCTTCCTTTGCGTTTAAGGATGAGAAAAATTCTATCTGCTTGTGAATAACATTAAGAACCCCGGTATTGAAAAGTACTATGTTATAGACATTTTCAGTAACATGTTTTAATTTTCTCTCTATTTTAGTGCACCATCATGCATATTTTCATGTTATTTTAAATATGTAAATTATTTATTTTAATTAATATATATATACGAATTTTCTAATAATTATTTATCATACAAAATTAATTAAATATTTTGTGCATGCATGCTTGCATTTATTCGGCATCAATTGATGAGATATTTAAACAAATTTGCTATCCGCGATAATTTTACACCATGTTATGTCACTTGAATATTGTCCATAAGAAAATCGGGTATTTTTCCAGTATAGAATCCTTTGCTTTTAGGTTTGGCGTAATTCGAGCTTCAAAAAGGGATAGATTCGTTAATATACATAGATTTGTTGCCAAAAGTTATGAAAACAAACCCAATGAACTTTTGGTGCTTTTCTATTATAGGGGTCTTGACGCTTTTTTAAAAAGCTTGGCGCAATTCGGGCATCAGAAAGTGAGATTTGGTGCCAAATGACATAAACAGCCATGGAAACAAATTCGACGATTTTTTTGTTTATATGCGTATTTTAATTATACGTATATTATTATTGTTTTTTCTATACCAATTACTTCTGATTATATATAAAATAGGATAAATGACATTTTACGCTAAGCAAATTGGATAAATATTGAAAAAATGCTTCTGTATGCGAAATTACAAAGTGAATAGGTTGACAGAAAGTATGTTGCCAAATTTCCTTTTCCGCCAAGGCTATTTTCTCTGTTTCGTCAAGGCCCCATATCAATATCAATAAATAATAATTACTATTAATTCCTTTCCACCCCTTTCTTTTGCGTTTACATAAATGACGTCATTTGGACGAATTTATTCAAAATATTTTCAGTTTATAAATTAAATTAAATGCTGACAGACGATTGAATCCTGATGATAGAAATGTGATTTTTTTTTTTTTCAAATTTTCCTGAAAAACATAATTTAATCACAATCTTGTCTTCATTATCGATTGAAATAAAAGATAAATTCAATTTCAATTTAAACATGACAAATAAAAAGAAATCAATAATCCCTATCGGGATCCTTTTCAATTTTTTCCCCCTTTTTTGTCACAAAAAAACTGAGTAATTAGTTGCCATCATTATAGAAATGTCATTAAAATTAGAAAAAAATTAATATCCCGAAAACTAATTCCAATTTCAAAATTCTATTACCAGTTTTGATATCCGCGGATTTTTATGGACAATTTGTATTAATTTCACCATCAAGCGTTTAATATTTTATTAAAAATAGCCCTGAAACATAATCAGTCGTTTAATCAGTCGTTTCATAAAATCGTTTCATAAATTCGTTTCATAAAATCGTTTCACAAATTCGTTTCATTAGGATTTTATATATATAGGGTAGATATCCCGAAAACTAATTCCAATTTCAAAATTCTATTACCAGTTTTGATATCCGCGGATTTTTATGGACAATTTGTATTAATTTCACCATCAAGCGTTTAATATTTTATTAAAAATAGCCCTGAAACATAATCAGTCGTTTAATCAGTCGTTTCATAAAATCGTTTCATAAATTCGTTTCATAAAATCGTTTCACAAATTCGTTTCATTAGGATTTTATATATATAGGGTAGATTTATTTTAAGGAAGTAAAAAATAGAAAAACGGACAGATAAACTAAAAGCCTTCCCAACATTTTCGGAAAAGAATATAAAAAATTCATTCTGCTTGAAACCAATGTAACACCTTTAAACTCAGGCTAATTTTCTGTAATCAGGCTTTGGCGACCAACTCTGGCGCCAAATATGAGCGAGGAAATGATTGTCTAGGCAACTCTTATTACTTAAATGTTTATCGTACAACAAAAAACACAAATGGTTGCAACAATGCAATTAATTTAATTTGCCAATTGAATGTGTTACGAACTGTATATAGCCAAATCAGCACCCCCTATTTGAAGGGTTTAAAGGCAGAAATTCTATGTTTTCAGACTTTTCTGGTTAATTGTGTGACAAAACCTACTTACTTGTCAAATTTTATGATTCTACGACTGTTAGAAGTACCTTAGTTATTTGATGATCACCAACTTTTTTTTTAGTTATTTGATGATCCCCTGTGAGTCAGTTACAAAAAAGCCCTTTTTCGGAATCTCATATTTCGAAAAATATTAAATACAGAAATAAGAAATCTTGGAACCTAGTTCAGTTTCATTATATTAATGTGTGTTAAAAAGGAAAACTCTCTAGCTCTCACCAAAACGCAGTTATGAGGGGGTGAAAAGTAGGCCGAAATGGTCAGGGAAAAGGTAGCTTACGGCCTGTGCGAACTTGGCGGACGCACTGCCGTGCTTCCAGATTTATTGTTTACGAATTGTACCTTGCAAAAATTTATTGAGTTGCAAATTGTATGTATTTGTTTATAAAGGTAAATAAATAAATGGTTTAAACAGGAATTTACCTAAAAATTCTCTTTAAACCAAAGTTAAAATTGGATTTAATTGGAATTTTCGAAGTATATATTTGGATGATTCGATTTGATATTTACATCTACAGTATCAGATATAAAAGTATTTACGTCTACGGCACACACACAAAAAAAACTATTTTGGACATATTAAAATTTATGCAATTTAAAAAAAAAAAAAAATTGTAGTCAAACCCATCTTATTAAAAGGTAGGCCTTATGAATAGACATTAGGTCTATATTTTATTACTTTTTATTTCATGACATAAAATGTTTTATGATTTCTCGAATTATCCTTACTTTTGCATATCCGGGTTACGTCCAAAACACATTAGTTCGGATAACTGGAGTTTCATTGTATAAAAATACAGTCAAAGGAAAGCATTCACGACTTTTTTCTTATAGCTATCATCTAAGAATAGCTTCATTAAACTGTAGGTAAATATACTGTATCTAATTGCATGCTGATAATTAAATAAAATATTAAATAATTTTACTACTTATTTTTTCCGGTAAATGTACTTCATATGATTATTTAATAAATGTTAAATATTTGTTTAATAAATACATTAAAATTTAAAGACACGGGCGGTTTGTATTAAAAATAAAGACATGGGTGGCGCCACCAGTTTTTAAATCGTAAATAACAACTTTTAATGAAGTCTTTGTTTAGTGCAATGTTCAGTAATAGTATAAAAGTAATAAACAGCAATTATTTATTAAAAAGTCTAATTTAATTAGAATTAATCATTTTGGAATTCATAACTGTTCTTTCGCTGATTGACGCACCCAATACGCCATCCGTGTCTTTAAAGGTTAAAATAAAATTTATCTAGGGTGGGTGCACCAGTAATTGACAAGGCACTAGTAATTGACCAGTAAAATATAAAAACTGCAGAAAACAGGAATTAATGGTTATACATTCTAACTTTGGTTGTTAGAGAACATATCTAAGATACAAAGAAATGTTTTTTTTTTTTTTTTTTAAAGTTATAATTCCATTTAAAGATGTGCTTGGAGATTAGCGTGGGAAAATTAGAAATATTTTTACTTTTCTATTTTTATTAGTTTGTGAATTATAGTGTTTTAAAATATTTTTTGATTTTTGTATCCCCCAGTATACGTGTCTTTTAGCAGCAGTTTTAAATATGAACATTCATATTTTGATTTTTACACCGAGAAAGAAGTGGTTGCAATCTCATTTTCTAACTAATACTGCAAATAATTTAAATTCTAGAAAAGAAAATGAGAAAATGTTTCCGGCATATGAATCGATGTACTTTAATTAGTATACAGTGAAGACTGCAGAAAAATGTGACAATAATTTTATTAAAAAAAAAAATAACGTAAAGCATTTTCCACTAAATGGTCAATTACTAGCGCACTCACCGTAATATACCGACTAATATTGAAGAAATCGTGAAATTTTCAGATGTTTGGCGGAATGTAAAATGAAAAAAAAAAAAACGTGCATCAACATATTTTCCAAGAATACAAGTGTGTAATTTAAATTGTGAATAACCTTATAGAAGCTTAAAAATGTTATATATTAAAAGCCCATTACAATTATTTAAAGATGACGAATATTGACACTACAAAAACAGTTTGCTTGAGTTCAAAAAGTTGATTTTTGACTACCTGGATCAATTTTCTGTGATTTAAGAATTTTGCTATCAAGTTTGACTATTTTCAAGTTTGACTATTGTTATTTTTTTTTAAATGTGAATTAAACATAGAGATACAACTTTTTTAAAAATCTCTGTCACATTAGCTTTCGATTTTTAATTGAAAATTTCTCAAAATCTTGTTTTTCGAAAAAGATCACGATGTTTCATGCTATAGTCAAGCTAATTTAATGAAATCCTCACTGAATGGTTTAGCTGTTATTGCCAAAGAAATGAACGAAAAAGATTTGATCAAAATTCAATTTTTTTCATTTATGAATGGTTTTTTGTATGTCTTTTTTAATATTATTTGAAAATGTTGTAAAAATAACATTCAGAGTATATCTATTTTCTCTTCGTTTCATAGCTTCCTGTAGAATTTAGTTCATTTTGAAGAATATAGCGTCACATGCACCTTGTGTTTAAAAAAACTGAGAGTCGCATTTATAGAGTGCTAATCTTTTAGGTCAAATTTCCCTCGAATTTACTTGTAGTCACTCAACTTTTCAAGAAATATGTTGTTAATAATTTAGATTTTGTGACGTCTCATGTGCTTTTATTTAGTACTTTATCTAAAAACCCTAAGATAAAACGGATATATATATATATATATATATATATATATATATATATAATTATGGCTCCAAACGTAGTCAGTCATTTTAAATAGGAAAAACGATGATAGCCAAACATTAGTTATTCATGGTTTTTTCCCCGATATTCGACTTTCATCGTTTTTCCCCCGATATTCGACTTTTATCGTTTTTACCCATTATGCTTCATTTCAAGTTTTTCAGAGAACTACTTTCGTTTTTGCCTCGATCGAAGGTTACCAAACAATGATACGCCTGTCAGGCTAACAGGTGACATTGATACCTGAACTATCACGAAAAGTTGACTAACATTGTTTTCTCATTTACCTTTCATATGTTTTGGTAACCTGTAAACTTTAGAGTGATCATTTTTGAAAAAAAAAAAAAACATTTTATTGCATACTTATAAATTATAATTGCATACTTATAAATTACAATTGCATACTTATAAATTTCCTTGCTACTCCAGCAACTGTATTACCATCCGAGAGAGTAAAGAATAGACAGACAATTGAAAATATAAAGGGACTATAACTGACACGAATGGATTTGGCTTGGAAAAAAGTATAAATTCATCAAAATGTATTTATCAGGGATGATTGTGTTCCGTATATTTATAACCACAACTTACGAGTAGCGGTATTTACCTTATTTAATCGAAGAATTTATACTGCGAATATTACTATTAGGAAACAGTGGTTATAAATATCCTGAAACATAATAGAATCCCCCTGAATTATACTTTTTGCAAATTTTAGTACGCAATTTTTAAAATAGTCTTCTTTGAAAGAATGCTGTATGTTACAGGGTCCATTTTTAATATGTTGCTGTCTGTTTAAAAATAATGTTCAAATTTGTTACGATTTGAATATTTTCCTATATAAATTACAGCAAGGAATGCTAGATAAGCAGTAGCATGGATAGAATGATAAAACAAAACTCGAATACCAATATTGAATCCTGTTGACTGTTTTTATTACAGTATGGTCCATTGGATAGCTCCTGTGCGAGATCCTCCTTATCTAAACTCTTCACGAGGGTAATAAAAGTTAGGTATTTGTAGACGATTTTGTTTATTTTTGAAGAACAACGAATTACGATTTAGTATGCAATAAATTGTCGGTCGGAAAATGCCATGTTGATTCAAATCGTGCAACTGGAATCCCTATTGCGCACTAAAAATAAATAATACATGTAAACTAAAATTAACAAGCGAAACAGCATTATATACTTTTTTTGTAAAAATGAAAAAGTACATATTTTCAAATAAAAAAAGTATTAATTTAAAAAGGTTTGCACGCATTCAATAATTTATGCAGAAAAATACCGAGATGATTGACGTTTTTACATTCTATCATATGCACTTAATAATTAAGCAGTCTTAATTTTCTGTTTGACGCATCTAACTCTAGTATAAACTATATGATAATAGTCCAGTAGAAATAGCATTTTACCTTACAAAAATTCGGGTAGTTCTGATTTTTGGATATGTTGTAAAGGTTGACCCTCTAATAAAAAAAACAAGTTTTCGACCTTCTCGACTTTGTGCGTTTTTCACAATATTGAAAAAAACCAAAATTTTTCGGCACTTTTTTCGATTTTTCTTAGTTAACTCAATTTTTGTGCATTTTACAGAAAAAGCACTTTTACCATTTTGTAGAGCATAAAATTCTCTACAACATGCAGTATTCATGTTTGTAAATTGTCCAAATAGGGGGTCAGATACGGAGCCGGGAAAATAGGGTAAAATTTGCAAAAAGTGCAAAAATCCACAAATGACGTTAGTTTTTGCTTAATAACCTACTTTTAGTGCGTTTTAGAGACAAACGTGTCAATATAAAGTTTGTAAAGCATGAAGTAGTCTATAAGTTTCATTTATTAGATCATTAAATATCTATAATAGACTCTAAAAATCAGAAAAATACAATTTATGGTTAAAACAAAAAAATACCGCCTGACAAGTCATTAATTTTAAAACGAGCTTTTATTTTTGATATTGATTAAACGATGCCATTAATTAATTATAATATGTACAATAATAGGTAACTGTTGAATAGTTGAGGGGGGGGGGGTGTCGAAGTTAACCAAAAAACCTAGAACCTAGTCGGTAGACATAGGTGCAGGGCCAAGAATTCAAAGTCGAAAGTAAAATTAATAGCTGGGAATAATGTAAAAAATACTTGAAAGATAAATAAGTTATAATTTAGAAATTTTAAAAAGGAAAAGCAGTATCTAAGGCCGAAACTAAGGGAGGTGGGAGCAAAAGCAGCATGTGGCCCGGGCGCTAGAATGGAATCGATTTTTCTTAAATATCTCAATATCAGTGCATTTTACAGAAAAAGCATTTTCACCATTTTGTAGACGATAAAATTCTCTACAACATGCAATATTCATGTTTGTAAATTGTCCAAATAGGGGGGTGAGATACGGAGCTGGGAAAATAGGGTTAAATTTGGAAAAAACGCAAAAATCCACAAATGACGTTATTTTTTGTTAATAATAATATATTAGTGCATTTTAGAAACAAAACTGTCATAATCAACTTTTTAGAGCATGAGATAGTCTATAGTTTCATTTATTAGATAATTAAATATTGGTAATAGACCTTAAAAACACAGCAAAAAGATTTTGGGTGAAAACAGGAAAATACCGTCTGACAAGTTATCAATTTAAAAAACGAGCTTTTATTTTTGATATTGAAAACACGATGTGGTTAATTAATTATAGAATGCACAATAAATTAATCAACAAATACATAGTAAGTATTATATAGTCGCTTTGTCATATATGTTTCCTTTTTCTGTTGCTTGGCCCTGGTAATGATACCATCGTCTCAGATACTTCATCGTCCGTCTCTGTACTTGACTCGATTGGTTGTTCTAGGTCATCAAAGTCCTCAAGGTCCAGTATAATATCAGGAGCGTTGCCACATAGTTGGTTATGGCACTTCACACAGATAACTGAGCACTTCAAGCCTGCCTTTCTAGAACTGCAATTCGTACTACATTTTTTTTGCATTGGCAAGATATGAAACTGAGTAGAATTTGAGGAGCCATTCATCATGGTCCATTCATCATGGTGACTGGAATGAGCCCATGACCACCCCACTTCCAGCCGCATTCGAGAGGATCCTTTTCGTTTCCCAGCCATGTCTGAATGCATGATATTCAGCAGCATCACGAGTAGGTGGTAGTCTAGCTAAATTTAATTTAATATTGTTAGCTGCTCTAGCGAAGCTGACATACCGCAATACATTCAAGTTTTGGTTGGGATCACCTCCATACAGGGCAAGAGGTACACCTTCTGTGGCTTCAACAAGTTTGTGCCTCTCTGCATTTGAGTCTTTAAAGATTTGAACTTTTTGGTTCAGGGATGGGTTCTGAAGACTTCTGCAATATTTCATTTTCCCATGGCTGTAGAGCACAGAAGTGGTGTCACAACCATTTATTGCATAAAGAAAAATAATATTTTGTGCAACTTCCTTAAATTTGAAACACTCTTTGGAGCAGAGATCATCAGGCAGTTTCCCTCTCCTGGCCCTTCGGAAATAAACATTGTCTGCAGCTAGAGAAGCCACAAGAACAAGAAGGTCCATGTCTTCACCATTGACAATGACAGAATCGTAATCACGGGCATAGGAAATAGCTGTGTTCACTATTAGAACATCTGCATCTTCAGTGGCCTGCGTAGAGATCATTTGTGTTTTTTCAAATTCATTTCGAAGCATATACATGAAAACTTTATTTTTTTTTCATTCCCCAACATTTTTTCTTGTGGCATCTGTGGAAACATAGTCTCATTGAACTTAACCTCAGTAGAAGTATGAATCTTCAAGTGACGAGCACTTTCTGCACTTTCTGCACTTTTTATACTTTTTTGATTATGTTCAGGATAAGTTTCTAATATTTTCTGTATTTTAAAATTTAAAACTGAATTTAAAACACCGGAAAACAATTCTCCTTTATACAGGTTTCCATCTTATCAGGTATAATTGTTGTTATTCTTTCTGTTCGGACTAACATTCTTAAACTGAGATACATTTACCATCAATTTAAACTTTGACTAACAAAAATATGTGGGACAAATTAATACAAACACGTCAAACCAAATCTTCATTGTGAGCCCTCTTCTCCTTCCATTCTAGCGCCCAGGCCACATGCTCCTTTTGCTCCCACCTCCCTTAGTTTCGGCCTTAGATACTTCTTTTCCTTTTTAAAATTTCTAAATTATAACTTATTTATCTTTCAAGTATTTTTTTACATTATTCCCAGCTATTAATTCTACTTTCGACTTTGAATTCTTGGCCCTGCACCTATGTCTACCGACTAGGTTTTTTGGTTAATTTTGACCCCCCCTCAACTATTCAACAGTTACCTATTATTATACATACTATAATTAATTAATTGCATCGTTTAATCAATATCTAAAATAAAAGCTCGTTTTTAAATTAATGACTTGTCAGGCGGTATTTTTTTGCTTTAACCATATATTGTATTATTTTGATATTTAAAGTCTATTATAGATATTTAATGATCTAATAAATGAAACTTATAGACTACTTCATGCTTTACAAACTTTATAATGACACTTTTGTCTCTAAAACGCAATAAAAGTAGGTTATTAAGCAAAAGCTAACGTCATTTGTGGATTTTTGCAAATTTTACCCTTTTTTCCCGGTTCCGTATCTCACCCCCTGTTTGGACAATTTACAAACATGAATTCTGCATGTTGTAGAGAATTTTATGCTCTACAAAATGGTGAAAGTGCTTTTTCTGTAAAATGCACTGATATTGAGTTATTTAGGAAAAATCGAAAAAAGTGCCGAAAAATATTGGTTTTTTGAATATTGTGAAAAACGCACAAGGTCTAGAAGGTCGAAAACTTGTTTTTTTTATTAGAGGGTCAACCTTTACAACATATCCAAAAATCAGAACTACCCGAATTTTTGTAAGGTAATGCCCTTTTTTACGCTATTTCTACTGGACTATAAGAAGTTATTAATATTTAAATTTTTATTCCAAATGGATTTCCCATACACGGTGAATTTTCCCCCACTTATTTGTATTTTTTTTTTTTTTTTTTTTTTTACTCCTTTTCTGTCAAATCATTCTAAGAACCAAACTGTTCTTTCCGTAGTCGTAATCAAGGTGCGTGCATGCCTTATAATTTCCAAGGAGTATGGAACCCCTATTTCAGATTAGAAATTTTTGCCTAATGATTTTGCTTCATATTTTAAAAAAATTCTGTGATTAATTTTAGAATTTTAATATTTTTTTGCTATTAAATAAAGCGATAAATTCTTTCGAATAGTGTGGTAGAACTATATGCACCCTACGTAATCTTAAAAGGAGTAATGTAATTTTTGCCTTTAACCTAGTTATGCTAAACTGAAATAGAAGCGCGGTGTAGATGGAAATTCTTCCCTATTACTTTAATCATTTAAACTGAAATTCTAGAGTTCGAATACCGCATTAATCTAGGAATTTGTTTTATGGAAGGCTATAATCGTTTTTTTTAATTATTATTATTACATTTATCTTAAGCTATGGGTCCTTGTCCATTGAGTCGTTTGTACGTCAAAACTCCTGTTCCAACAATCGCTTCAGGACTCACCCCGCATTTCGTAGGAACACTATGTACTCTATCCAAGGTAGAGGTCTAAATTTCCAGGCACGGGTCTAAATTTCCAGATCCGAGCCGGCTCCGACACGTACAATTTTTTTTTTTTTGGCCGGTATAAAAGTTAAAAGTTCGGCCTTGGTATAAAAGCAAAAAAATTGGTCCGATCCCGGCTAGGCCCGTATATATATATTTTTTTTTTGGGAATTGGAAGAAAGACCTATTTGCCATGATGTGGCAGTTGGGACCACTTCGAAATATACCTCTGTCTGTAGGCGGAGCCAGCAGGTATTTTTTTTTTCAATTTTTTTTTTTTTTTACAATAAGAGTTGGTCCTATAAATAAACTTGTCAGTATAAAAGTTGTAGATAATATTAAGAAAATTTATAATAAATTTAAGCGGATTTGATATCTTGGGAATTGACGAAGTTATGAATTTTTTCTTCCGAAACCCCTATTTCCCCCCCCCCCCACCCCACATTTTTAATGAAATCAAAAATCTGTTATACATAAATTTTTGGCCCTTTTCCTAGAACTTTAAACGAATTCGATGTGCATAAAAATTAAAAAGTTATGGGTTTTTTTCTATTTTCACAAAAAGCCCTCCCCCCTGCTTCGATTTTACCCATTAACGAACTTGACCGAGATTTTATGCCGCTTGATTTTATGTATCAGTTTGGAAGAGATTTGTGCAGAATTATGGGAGTTATCGTGTCCATAAAAAAGTAGCATAGATAGATAGATAGATAGATAAAGTTTTAAACTAGGGGTGGTTTTGGGTTCTAGGAGTCATGATCGGTGTAGATCTGCAAAAAATTTTCAGGAATTCCAACTTAGGGGAGAAAGTAATAGGTAGTATTTCTTACGAAATCTACCTAAAACAATGACTTATAGACAATTACATTCAAATCAAGTTTCCAATAAAAAAGAAAAATCCGTTATAGACAGGTTGTATTCTTAGCAGGTTCATCGTCTGCTGTTACTATATTCTTTTCGCACGGAATGTTATATTCATTTTGAAAATGCCCTTTTTTAAACTGTCGCCAATTTGTAAAACAGCGCAAATAATAAATCCCTTTTAATTAAAAAATGCGTTTAAACATGGCTATTAAAAACAGAAATAAAACTTTAAAATAATAATTAAATGATCAGGTGTTAAAAGCAGTAAATGGGGGGAAATTACGTCATAAAAAATGTACTTACATGTGAATATTAAAAAGAGAAATAAAACTTTTAAGTAATAATTAAATTATTACACGTTAAAAGCATTAAATGGGGAAAAATTACGCCCTATTTAAGATGCTCAAATAATAATATTTCCAAACAGTTTCAATTTAAAATTATTTTTACACGAGATATTTATTTATTTCGAAAAATTCTGTTCACCTACTGTTTCAAATTTTAAAACCGCGCATATAATATTTCCTTTCAATTAAAAAAACAGATTTTCACTGAATATTAAACAGACAAAGAAAACTTTAGTGAAAACTTTAGCGAGCGTAGCTTGTAGGGGACATATTAAAAGTAGTCCCCCCCCCTAGTGTACCCCCTAATTCTTTAAAAAGAATATTAAACATAGAATAATAGCCATTTAAAAATCTGTGCATTTTATGCGAAGATTGTTGTGCCGGGCAGCATTTTACTGATTTTTGCGCGGGCCGGGGCTGAGCCAGTGATTTTCATACGGGCTCGGTCGGGACCGGGCCTAAAAATTTCGGGTCGTGTAGACGTCTAGGAAGAATGAAGTGCAGGCGCGACTTGGCGCGGAAAAAATAAATCTGGCCGGCCCGACCCTGAAGAAAAATATAAGGTCCGGGCCAGGTCCGGCCCGGAATGAGTAAAGACCTGGCTTGTCCCGGCTCGAGTCTCGTGAATGTAAATTGGCCTCGGGCTCGGGCTTCGGGCCAGGCCTGGCCCCATGCAGACTTATAATCCAAGGTCTGTACACCCCTTGGACTTTCCAAAGAGTCTGGCAACATAATATTAAGATTAGAAATTTTCTATTTAATATTTAAATAGCAGAATTTGCGATCGTCACGACCAATCACAGAATTCGTAACATTTTTATGTGATTAAAAAAGGCAAAAAATTTTGTTTAAAAGTTTTGGAAGATCTGTACTCCTTCTGTCTATACCTATAATATATTTCGCTTTGATAACTATCCTGATATTTTTACAAAGTGAGAGTGTGTATAGTTTAAACGGCTGACAGAAAATCGAACTGATTAATTGTACATTAATTGTGCATTATTTCTACATGTATTAGTTTATAAGTTTCATAAATATGTATAATTAATTTCTAGTTTGTTGAAAGTCCTTAGAAGAGAGGCAAGGTTACAAAATTTTATAGAAATGTTTTTACGAATTTTTACCATTAATTTTATTGTTTAATTTTAATGAAATTACATTGTCTTACATTTTTAATAATCGACGATTTCAATTTACACGACCAAAATGCCTCCGTCAATTGTAGAAGAATCTATGAGTTAACAAAAACGGTTTCAAGATAATTATATGCTGGAAGTTGTACGTTACAAACTCGACTGAAAGCGTTACATTTTTTTTCAAAAATTGTTAAATAGTTGTTATTTTACATATGCTTAATAGAAACAAATAAATTAATAAAACGAGTATGCTAAATAAAATTAGTCAAATTAAGATAAACGATATTTCCATTTACTAATTCAACTGTATTAAAATAAAGAGCTTATAAATTAAAAAAAGGAGCATACTAATTAAAATGAATCAAATTAAGATAAACGTTGTTTTTCTTTATTTCATTTAATTGAATTAAAATAAAGAGCTGATAAATTCCCTTCCATAAATGTACTTTACCCAAAGCTATTGTAAAATAGTTTTTCTTCTTTTCTGCTTCTTTTTGCTGAATCATTGGTCTGGGACTTCATAGAAGATTTAGTTTTATATTGTTATAGTAAGGAATTGTTTTGTTTTTAACGTTAAAGTAGCTTCAGAAATAATAGTAATAGAGAAATTTTATCCGAAAAACATTGAAATCCGTCCATTGGGAACGAGTGCGGGAATTCCATCCTACAAAATCCTGCAAAATGTTCAATAAACTTTTAAAATCTTAAAATACTCAAATAAACAATAACATATAAAAGATACCTTTTTTTATTTTTACATACACGCATATAGATACATTTTATTTACTCATGGGCTTTATAAAAATATTTTCTAAAAATTTTAAATGGGAAATGAAATATAGGATATTGTTTCTTTTAGAAAATAAATAAAATTTATATTTCACCAGATTCAAACTATTCATTAAAATAAGAAGTAAAGGAAATAAAAGGTGACACAAAATAGACACATGTGTAACATTAAGAGTTAGCTAAGAAAAGGATAATAAGAAATGTTCGCAGTTGTGACGAAAATTAATGGTGACGAAAACAAATCTAGAGAGGTGCTGAAATTGAATTGCGGTTATTTAAATCACGAGATAGATATTTATTTTTATAAGATGGGATCGTTGAAAAACTTTATAAGTTAAAGAATTGATAATAAAGCGTTGTGAATTAAGTTAAATGAATATCAATAACTCTAACAAATAATCTTATAGGTCACTTGAGGAAAAAGTAGAAAAAAGCAAACAATTTTGCCATTTGAAGCTTGAGACAGTGAATATTTAAAGAAAAGGAACTTGATTTCAAATCTAATATTTTTTATTTATCCATCAAATCCGAAGAAATAAATTATTCTCCTTGGCCGTGCATTAAAGAGATAAATTTTAATCTTTAACGTCATCCTAACTTGAAAGGGACGTGCATTTTCAGTTATTGTTGACAGTTATTTAAATATTTCCTTTCAAAACAATCCCTCACTTCAGAAATAAAAGAGTTATGTCAGGTGGAGTTGGAGAATTGGGAGGTTATATATTTGAAGATTTGACATACAAGGTATCTGGCGAAATTTGTGTTTGCACACATTGAAATTTGTTCTTTAAACACCATATTTTTATTTTTTTTTTGTCTTTATTTAATTCCAACCTAAAAATAAAAAAATAAATTGTATAATACTCCTAAAATTGTCCAAAATGGAGGGTTATTGAGGGGTATAGTCATAATCATGTTGATATTAAACGATTTTTTTTGTAATATTAAATGGATAATAATATTAAAAACACTAAACAACATTTTCCACATATTTTAAAAAAATTGCAATTCTTTAACATAGTTAAAGCAAATTGCAAAAATTTTTTGCATAACATATAGAATTATTTTTTTAATATTAAGAAAAAATCATTACAATTACAAACTTGAAAGTATGACTGTTAACTGGCCTACATATTAAAGAAAAAAAGTCATTAAAAGTTATACCTCCGAAAGAAAGTTTTTTCAAACATACAAAACTTTATAAAATTTGGCCTTTTATGCCCAATTTGAAAATCGCTTTTCTGCTATTTCATGCTTGCTTATTATAAAAAAATAACGATATATTTATGGCTTTCCTTATTGCCACTCTCGTTAAAAAAAATTATTGTTATATCATTATATTAACACCTTTAGCCGTAATATCACGCAGTTTTCTAAATGCGTTTCTCCATATACAGACAGACACAGTTCCCAAACGCTCTAACTGATATTTAGCGGTGTTTGTGAAGATAGGGCAATGAAAACTTGTTATTCAATGTAAATGTGTCATGACAAATTGAATGAAATAAAGGGCTTTATATTAAGATTTTTAAAAGCCGTGGAAAAATAAATATGTATATACGGTCACCTTAGAAAATTTCATTTTAATAGGATTGTAGAAAATCATAAGCAAGAAACTTTGGTGCAAACAACTTTATTTTGCGACTTTTAGAATTGAAATTTTGATTATCGATCATTTATTTTTGTCCGACGTACTGTACCTAAAACGTCCTGTGTTTGCAATTTGGTTCATCATCAGGTGGCCACCGATATAAATTTTAAGAAGAAGGTTTCTTGTGATTCAGTCTTAGCAGGATTTACTGTACTTATGCTTTCAATACTTTTACTAAAATTTCAAACTTCTTTGCTTCGTACTGTTTAAATATGAATAATTTTCTTTTAGTTAAATTTGTTTTTACTTGAAAGTTTAAGAAAGAAGCGTAATAATGAATTCCATTTAAATTGTTTAAGTGTTAATTAATTAAGGCAATTTTGCAATACTTTAAAATACTTTTCTTTCGTAGTTTCATCAAAGCTAAATTGAAGTTTCTTTCAAAAAAAAGAAAAGTTTTCTTTACTTGCTTTTCTTTCTTTTTTTCCTTTTTTTTTTTTTTTCGAAGATAGTCAAAACTTTTCTTTATTCAGGTATCAATCCATTCCAGAATAGTATTATTATATAATAGAAATTGAAATACAAACTTTTCTTTTCGAATTGTTTTCTAATTAGCTAAAGCAGATAATTAATTGAAATTGCATTCTTTCCTTCCAGTGAAAGCGATCGTTTAGAAGTACATTCTGGACAAGGAAATAATGCAATTTACATTTTGCAATTTACTTTTTGTTAGGTGTGCCAAGGTGTTTAGGTTTAGGTGTTAAGTATTTAAGTCAGGTGTTAGGTGTGCCTAGGTTTTGTTAGGCGTGTCCGTTATATCGTAATTTTCCTTAATCTATTTATTTCTATATAAATCAGTGTTCGCGTGTATGTTCCTTATACAAATCTAAAATTTTTGACCGATTTGCACGAAATTTGATATACATGCGTTTCGTAACAAAACAAACTTTACTACTACTACGGCTACTTTAAAAATTTCTCAAACCACTCTTTATTACCTTTTTCAACCATCTGCCATAAATTATCTTTATACATTTTGAAAAAAAATTTAAATGTATTTTTTTCTTTCCTGTTGCCACCCAAAGAAATTGCGTATAAACAATATTATTAGAAGCCATTAAAAATTTAGATTCACGTACTATATTTTCGTATTGACGTCATTCTGATCAGATAATGTGCATTTTTCGTATATAAAATTTAAAAAGTTTTTTTGGGCTACAATGACTTAGTATCTTCAAATAAATGATTTTGGTGTTAATACTATAACACAGACATTTCAATTAAAAAAAAAAATCAACGAAAAAAATGAGAAATAAAAAATAATCTTCTAAATATGACGTCAGTTTCTATGAGACGCTTTCAGGTGGTGTCAAACTAATTCTAAACAAACGGTTGAAATGTTTACTTCCGATTTCGTTTGTATACTACAGCTATATCTTATAGCTAAGGTAAAGCCAGGAGAGATGGTGCAGTCGGAGAGATTGCACACATAGAGGTTCGAGGGGAAGGAGTAGAGTGAGCGCGCAGCAACTGCAAGTAGTTATACAACAGCAGTAGTGGAGTGTCTACTTGAAAGTGCACGTTGATTGTTTTGAGCGTCTAAGATAAAGCATTGCTGTTTTGTTTTGTTTTCCCAAAGTCAGTGCTTGAATTTTCATAGTTATTCGTCAGAATTTCTATACAATGTCAGTAGTACAAAATATTTTAAACTTAAACGATTTCTCATAAGCTACTAATCTAGACTAACAGTGTGAACACCAACGGTTCGTTTTAGTAGCGGCCATGTTTAAATAAAAGGCCGCGCAATCTCTCCTATTGAAATTGGTGAGTTTGCGCATCTGCTACTTAGGAGAGATGGCGCATTGTTCCCATTAGTTTCCATGCTAGGAGAAATTGCGCAGCTTATTGGTAAATTTGTATAAAAAAATGAAAAATGAAAATGGACTAATTTTATGTTAAACGTGTTATCAAGTAACTTAATGTTATTTTGTAATCTTATCTGGACTTGCTTTTTCTGATTCTTTAATTTTTTCCCTTTAATTAAAATTTTTTAATCGTTTTTAGAATTATTTCCTTTTGTCATTAGGTTGAAATGTTCACTCTTAATACAATAATATTTGTTCAGAAAAACCTTACAACAATGTCATTTATGTGTAATTATTGTTAACAATTTAATTATAGTTATTATTAGTAACAATCTCTCCTACCCATTTGCGCAATCACACCAACCCTGTAAGGACAGATTGCGCAAAATAACTTTCTTGGTTTTATTACAACTGTTCTATTAAATTACAACATAACAACAAAATAGCATTGGAAATGCATAAAAAACAAATGAATTAAAAATTATTCATGGATAGTTTAGCAAAAAATTAATATTTAGATTTTTATTGTTATTTTTTTGAATTGTGCGCAAACTCTCCTAGCTTTACCTTATATCTTGTAGCTAAGAATTTTAATCCTTTAGATGCAATAGTAACATGTTCTACGATTTATACTAAAAATGAAATTAAACATAGCAAACATTTTTTTAAAGTCAGTTCTTTCTCTTTTTAAACAGAACTTCCTGATTGACGTCACGATTTAAAGAGTCCGGAAAATGACGTCAAGTTCATGTAATCATTGTAGATTTAGTTTTAATGAACGAAAATTTCATTTTAAAAATAAAGCCATACGAAATAGAATTTCACTAAATGCTGCGCTATTTGGTTGAATGACTTACCATCTTTTCCGTATTGTCGAAGAAATCGTGTATTTTTCTGTTGCACGTGCCAAAAAAACCCCCTGCATTCTACTTTATAAAGCTGGGGGATTTTACTATGATTGTGTATTTTTTCTGATTGTCGTTTTAGCAATTTGTGGACTTTTTATTGTGATCGCTGTATCACTGCGTTTTTAACTCATTTTACCCGAAAGACTCTCATAGTTAACATCAGGGAAAGCCGGATGATTCTGCTAGTAACAGTATAAAATTAAGATATTATCAATCTTCTCTCATTTAAAACAGGAAATCCTGACTCTTAAACATTTTGAAAAAATATATTATTAATTTTTAAAAAGATAAGTGCATCCGAAAGTAAAACGCCGTATTTACTTGCGTGTAATTCACATCATGTTTTTCATAGGTAAAATATGAAAAAAAAAATCTCGCGTATAGAAGTGGGAATGCTCGGAAAAAACGTAAATTTTAGGAAAATAAACCAGTTTTTTTTTTCGTTTTTTTTAATAGAAGGCCTTTATTTTTCAATTGGATAAGTATGAATTTCATTTATAAAATAATATATTCAAAATTTTAGAATAGTCACTTTTTGATACTTTATCTTCCCCTTTTCCCTTCCCACATGAAAACATTAATTTTACCAATAATAAAACACCACTTCTTTCATTAAAAATCGAAATTTATATGCAAAATTATATCAATAATATATCAATTAGTAAAAATTTTAATGGTAAAAATAATATATTTGAAACATTCATTTATTTTTGTTGTCATGCACATTTTTTCATATAAAGAGATAATAATCACCAGAAATATTTAACTATCTATATATATTGTGATAGATCCAAGATGTTAGAAGTTTAAAGGGGTAGCGTAAAACCTTTAGGATGGACCAACTCCAGGAAATCTTAGAAAATAATTTTATTATAAATTCGATTCTCAAATGAACTAAAAAAAATACAGATCGTCTAGATATCTTTAGAGTTACACAACAATAAATTAGGGGTTCTTTCGGCTTTTAATTTGTCTGCAATCAACGGAAAGTGCCCAGCATCAAACAGAGTTTATGTTGGCAAAATTAAGTAAAGTTTCGCATTCACTTTTCATAAAAGGTTCCCCAACGGTTTCACCGTTTGCTTCAGAGAGAGTGTCTCTCTATTTAAATTATAACGCTAGGAACCTATGTTCCTACCAGGTTGAGAGAAATCTTCAACCTTTTTCCCGTGTAAATTCTTACTCCACAATCTCTCAGCCTCCAAGCTGACTGCCTCTCTTTTTCTCTGCAACCTCCGATCAACTCTTTGAACAATAGATTTTTCATTCACCAATAAAAGAAGTTTTAGGTCTCGGCATAAAGTATAGTTTTCACATGACAGGATGAGGGCTATTTTTGGGAGGTTCCTATCAAGATTCGAAGCAACCCAAAGTTCCTCACGGTTCTGTTTTCTCACGGTGTAGGCCTCCCACGATGGCGGCTTGATGATAGGCATTATCCTTCACCCGGCCTATTCTTATTGCTGTCTACAAAGCTTCGAGTGCAAGATTGATAATGGACTTATCGATACCTTTGTAGTTGGCGAAATTTTTTTTGGAATTTAGAAGAAATATACGATGAAGTCCCAAACACATAGGAACTCCTGTACCTGCTATCAGGCTTGTGTGGTGAGATTTAAGGAATCTCTCACAATATAAATGAAGGTCCTGATTGGAGAGATCATCAACGCACACCCCAAACTACTGATCCTAGAAACATGAAAATTGGAGGAAAAATACCTCTTAGGAGGTAAAGGTGCACTAAGAAAGGGTTTTCTAAAATTCCCCCGCTAAGGGGTGGTAAAAAAGGCATTTAAAAATGTTCGTTAAAATATTGAATTATTATAGTACGTGTCAAATAATAACATATTTTAATGTATTTTTGCATGCTGAATCGAATGGTATCTATGAAATGCTTTCTAAAGCAAATAGTTCGTCAGATAATGCACATTTTCTAATTTGGCGATGGTTTTGGCTCCAAAATCTCAAATTTTCTAACAATACAAGTAATAATTTCTAAAAATACATCTATTACTACAGTAACGGAAGAAATTCAAATTAAATATTTTTGTTATTTAATTCTTTTGGTTACAGAATTAAAACTACTATATCACTTCGAAAAAAAAAATACAAACACCTGGAAAATAACTGTTACTGATTTTATTTAACATGCAAATAAAAAGTTTTAAAGAGAAATAATATTATAAAACGAAAATATTGCATTTAAAAATAAAAGCAATGTTTGTACGGCTTAAAAAATTATTTTTGCCTGGATAAGGAAAAATGTACCTGAAATTTTTATTAGATTAAATATCAATAACTCCAATTTTAGGGCTGGCTGGCTGGCTGGCTTTTTTTTTTTTTTTTTTTTTTTTTTTTTTTTTTTACAAAATCTTTTAAGTTTTATTTTAAACTAGCTATCCGCCCGGCGTTGCCCGGGCCCGAGATAATAACAATCTCTGCAAGGCGTTAACCCCCTCCCTCCCCATACCCGCAAATATAAGGAATAATTTGTTCAAGAAAACCACCTGAATCTACATTAACGCGATCATTAAAAAAATAATTACATTTTTCTGATAATAAGAACATAACGAAGACACTACGCTAAAATAGCCGGCAGATGACACTTCCCATCCTCAATTTCAAATCTATATCTTAGTTATCTAAATTTTTGTTCATTAGTAAAAATTGGCAATTATTTCCTTTATTTTCGCAAACTAAATGGAGGGATCGGCCCGAGAAACAGATCTCTTTGTAGTTCAGTTTTTAATGAAAGCAGATCCCTGTCTGAAATTTTCTCGGATTTATTTCACTGGCGCCAGCAGATTTTTAGCAATTTTTTGCATAAGTTAAGAAAAATTACCGGCCGATTTTTTCAAAAATTGCATAGACGGGTGCAGAATTCTTTTTTTACATATGCTCAGAAATTTTCAAATTGATATCTTAATTAGTTTTCTTAAAATTCGCTAATTAGTAAAATAATTTTGAATTAGTTCATTTCCGCTTGCAAATGCAATGCGCCGATTAGTTTCTTTCGCCATTTTGATTTAAAAGATGTCATTTTAGAAGCGATGGTTAATGAGAATCTAATTAATATCTAGGCTAATTATCAAAATATTAAAATTCTGAGGGTCAGGTGCACCAAGAGAATGTTTGGACTATCTAAATCTAAATTTACAGACTTCTAGGTGCGCTAAATTTTCCTAGCCATCGCCAACAGACACACACACAGACAGACACACAGAGCGAAACTTTATTTTATTAGTATAGATCTAGTGTCATTTTTACACATAGAAAGATTAACTGCTTCTTCTGGAATGGGAATTGAATATTATTCTTACGGATATGTATGTAATTGTGTATTATTATTATCTACAAAAAATAACTTTTCAAAAGTAAAAAAACAGCCAAGCTTAAAAAAAAAAAAAAAAAAAAAAAAAAAAAAAAAAACGAAAGTTGTGGCTAAAAAATGGTGTGATATCAAATTTCCAAGATTTTATTATAGTACTTATTTAACTTTTTTCCATTAAAGAAGTTATCATATATATAAGTCGAGTGCTACGTATATGTTAATAGAAATCGTTTTCTCCTGTACTAAATACAACCTAACGTGTTTCTGAAAATTCAATTTTTTTCAAATTATGCATGATGGGCTTGGCGGCCATCTTTCCATATTATACACAAAATTCTAAGCACCCATATCCGTAGTTAAAATCCGAAGTTCAAAATTGTAACTTAAGCAAATATTTTAATCATTTCGTTTTCGTTTTCGGTTATCAAAATATTAGTCTTCCCCAATTTATCTGTTCGTAGTTAAAATCTGAAGTTCGACATTGTTATAAACATATTACATTGCAAACATATTACGCTTTTACTTTAGAAATTTGAGGGCTTAGAAATATGGAAAGATGGCCGCCAAGCCCATCATGCATAATTTGAAAAAAATTGAATTTTCAGAAACACGTTAGGATGTATTTAGTGCAGGAGAAAACGATTTCTATTAACATATGCGTAGCACTTGACTTATATATATGATAACTTCTTTAATGGAAAAAAGTTAAATAAGTACTATAATAAAAGCTTGGAAATTTGATATCACACCATTTTTTAGCCACAACTTTCGTTTTTTTTTTCTTACTTTTGAAAAGTTATATTTTGTAGATATCATTTTTTTTTTAAATAGATTATACATAATTTAAATAATCTACTCCATGAAATTAACATGAGAATGTTATGTAAAATTACATTTTACTTTCAGTTATTGTTTAAAGGGTTAACTAGAAATACCAGTAGATTTTTCACTTAAATTAATTACACCCTTAAAAACAACATATTAAATGTGGCTTGTTATAATACTTGTTATCCTTCGTTAAAAAATATCACTGCCTAATCCATGAGATGAGTAAAAATGGAATATGTACATAGCGCGTCAGCTCTGTTTTTGAAATCAAACTTGATATCATGCTCTTTTATTATTAGCGTTACATCACATTGATTGGCGAATCTTTATAAAATGTAGTTAATGGTGAAAAGTAACAAAATATCTTAGCAATTTCTTAAATGTACATTATTTTATTCAATTAAACACTGTACTCTTACAATAAATTTAAATGGAAACTTACTTCTAAAACAAAACAATTTAACAACTGAATTCCATTAATTTATAGAAAATGATGTCAAACAATTCTCAGCCTGCGAGCGAAATGCTTTTCCTTTACCATGGTTTTAGAGAAATAAATTAATCACATTTAATTCCTTTTCGAAAAGTTTGTTTACGTTTGGAAAGAAATTTAAATGCCGATAACTCTTAATGTATACATTTTAGAAGTGAAACCTCATCTCTCAAAAGTTATTTTATTTTTAAAGATCTTTCTAAAAATGTAAATTTTATGAAGTTATATATATATTAAAGCATGAGCACTATGTCTGATTACTTTATTTTACAATATTATAAGAACACACATTTTATCAGACAGTTAAATGCACCAAACCAACATGAGTTAAAAATTGATCTGCGCCAGGTCTCGAAACCCGTGACCTTCAGCGTACCGTGCTAACGCCTTGCCACTAAGCCACCTAGATCGATATCCTAAGCTGGCAATTTCTCATTCTTATTCCTGTTGGAAACAGTCTTCGGCCACAATTTGCAATCACATTTAATTGTCTGATAAAATGTGTGTTCGTATAATTATGAAGTTTTATTTTTTTAAAAATATCTTCAGAAAAAATGGCTGACTTGCAGATGAAATTTGATATGATTAACCCGTAACTGATTTGTGCTATTATAATACAGATGGTACACGGTTGTTCGCAGAGTTTTATCTCTATTTTGGCATAATTTTTTGGTTGCCAAATTAATTAACAGTTTTTTGCTAATTAAGGATAGAAATTTATTTATTTTTTCACTGTATTTTATAAAAGCACGTAGATTAGGTTATTACCTGTCCAAAAGTGCAATTTTCATTTCTGCCCTATATTTTTGTCTGTAGGTTGTTTGAAAAAAAAAGTTTGACGAAGAAAAAGGTGATCATTTTAAGTAACTCGACGTTTTAAAAAAAAATCTATATCGCTGTTTATAAATCACCTATGAAGATGATTTTGGTCTCAAATTGAAGAATTTCTTCATTAAATTCTTTTAGTTTTCGTTTTTTTTTTCTGTGACGCTTGGTTCATTTGATATCTGATATTTTAATCTGGCATGTTTGGTCGATTTAACATTGCGAAGTTTCTTCCTGTAAGTAAGCAGTAGCGGTTTGTATTCCAGTTCTTGGCGTTTTTGGTTGGCGTATTTTTTTTTATAGCTTGGCTTGGCAGAGCGACCGCCCTTCTTGATTTCTATAAATGCCTCGATATTTAAATAAAACGTGCTGGCTGAAATGAAGTTTCGATGGTCTGTTTATTATTATTCTTTATTTGTTTTCGGTTTACAGCCATATTCCCCCTTTTCTTTGAGTAGTTAGTCATACGATTCCGAGTTAATCTTTCGTAATCGGATACCTCGTCAATTGGCGTATTAGTCGCAATGTTGACAGTATCATTTATGCTTGAAGCGAAACCTTCAGGATGAATCCTATTGCAGAAAATCATATCATCATCTGCTATATATATAAAACGCATATTCACATTTCAATCCGATAATTCATGATATTTTGGTAAGATTTACACTGTTAGTTAGGTAATATTTTTTCAAAGGTTTTAGTGTATAACTATTTTACGTTCCTTTGTTATAGAGCTACCGAGGAAAGTTCTAAAATTAGGTGAACACGATTATTAAAGATTACCTTTAAAAAAAAAAAAATCTACTGAACGAATTTTGATGGAAGTGATTTTTCAGGGATGGTTTTAGTATATAACATATCATTCTATGTTGCTTAGTTATAAAGCTATTGGGAAAGTGATTGGGAAAGGTGAACGCAATTATGAAAGATATATAAGTTTTATATATAAAATGCAAATTCGTATTTCATTCCGGCCGTTTGTAATTTGAGTTCTGCTGGACGGATTCTGGTGAGACTTACACTGTTAGTTAGGTAATTTTTGGGGTTGGTTGCGACTTCTCTGTAGCGAAGTTTTCTTCTGTGTTGTTTTTTCTGAAGCAAAAGCTTGACAAAGAATCCGATTACAGAAATCGTGTCATAATCATCTACTATATTATAAAAATCAAATTCGTATTTCATTCCGACCGGTTCTACCGAACAGATTTTTATAAGATTTCACTGTTAGTTAATTTATTTTAGAAAAGTTTAAAAATAAAACACATCGTTCTACATTGCTTATTTATGCTACGGGAGAAACTTCTAAAATTGGGTGAACCCGATTATGAAAGATTACTTTTTTTAAAGTTCTACTCAACGCGTTTTGATGAGAGTTTCACAGTTAGTTAGATAATATTTCAGGGATTGGTTTTCTGCATTGTTTAGTTATCGAGCTGTGGGAGAAAGTTGTCGCATAAAACCAGAGGGTATATGCTATACGCAGACGGTATATACTAGAGAGTATATGTTATAGCTTCGGAGGGTGTGCTGAATTTCTTAAAAATTTCAGATGGTAGACGGTGTATACCAGCATATATTCTCTACAACATTCCTGAAAGTTCTATAATCAGGTGAAGACGATTATGAAAGATACAGTTATCAATCTACTATGTATATATATAATTGTCTGAGTGCAACGAAGACTCATACACAGCGCAGTATTACTTTGCCCCATATATAGCTACGATGGATATTAAAACCTTTCGTCAAGCATAACTCAAAAAATATTTAACGGATTTCGTTCAAATTTTTACAGCAGGTACCTATAAAGGTGACAAAGACGTCTATTTATTACCAAGAATAAATGCTAAACCGTTTGGAAATTATATTAAAACAAGAACGAAAAATCATGCGTCAAGCATAGATTATGTAACACTTTCCAACGCTTCCAAAATAATTTTACAAATCATACCGTTTAATAAGCTAAAAGATAACATCTAAGTAATCCGAATACTTTTATTCAGCCCTGTATAGGATCTATAGATTTGTATATATACTACATAGGATGTTAAATTTTAGTTCAGTTAGGAAACGTGTAGCACAGTTTAAAATTCTCCGTCTGGAGTTAAATAATACGGAAATGTGTTCGCGAACTTTTGTGCGTCCCTGTAAATGAACGATGACTGCTGTACACACACTATTCTGTAGTAAGCCTCTTGAAATACACCTTAGTGATATATATAAATTTCATTGCGTTTAAAATAGGGAAACATTATTTAAATAAACCGCAGACGATTTTTCTCCATAGACGTAATGTAACAGAATTCTTTTGACTGTCCCTGTAATGTAACTATAAGTGCTGTGCACACCCTATTCCATATTAAGCTTCTTCTAATGCACCTTGGTGATATATATAAATTTCAATGCGTTTAAAATAGTGAAACATTATTTAAATAAACCGTCAATGATTTTTCCCCATAGACCGCAATGTAACGGAATTCTTTTGAGTGTCCCTGTAAAAAAACTATCAGTGCTACACACTTCCGTTGAAATAGGGAACATGCTATAGATAACGACTATAACATATAAAAATTGCAGAGCAATCCGAGCATATTTACGGGAGTTAGAGCACGGACAGACGGCAGACGGCCAGACGGCAGACGGCAGACGGCCATACGGCCAGACAAACCGAAGTCATAAACACTTTTCAACTAGGTTGGAAAGTGTTAAAAATAGATAAAAAAGCACAATTAAAGTACATACGTCACGAAATTTTGTGGTACGTCATTTTCACCGGCGCGAGATTTTCGTAGACAATCTGAATTGAAAAGTTCATGGAGTACAAGGAGCAAAAAAAAATATGCACGCACTAATATTCAGCACAATAAAATATATTTCAATTGAGTAGAAATCGAAAATTAATCTGGATTTTTTTCTCTTTGAAAGAAAAACCCCGCAATAACTTAGTAGACTTGGTATTAGAGATTTGGCGCAAATCTCAGCAATAGCAGCTTTTTTTATTTCTCATGTGTAAATAATAAAAAAAAATTATTTGGTGTTTAAATAAAAGGTTTCGATTTATGGCATTCTTTCTTTTTTTTCTCTCTCTTTTTAGCATTTTAAATGGGATTAATGAAAGGCATGTATTTTAAATTAAATGAGTGAAAGGTTTATATTTAAATGAAATGAATTCAATATGAAAATGTTATAGGAACAATATTTGGCGATTTATCAACTGCGCCAGGATAACATAAAAGTACCAATATATCAAACGGTATGTAGTATGTGAAATGAAACAGTTATAATCACCCATCGTACAAGAAAAAAAACTAATATTCTGCATTCAGAGGGAAAAATCCATCTCCTGTGCCGTAAGATTTGGCGAGTTCTTTTTTGGTGATAAGTTTTTCGATGTGATTGTTGGGATCTGAAGGATTTGGCTTACTTTTTCTAAATCTTATTTTTTTTGCAGATATAGTATTATGTAAATATATTTTTTAGCAGATATTTTTCTATTTTGTATATTTTCTATTTGGCATTTGGAAAAGAGATTTTTACCTTTTTATCTGTGCATGCGGAAATATTAAAAAATAAAAAAAGATTTAATATATCAAGCGCTTAATTTTTATACGGACCACTTCTCCATTTTTAGATTTGGTACTTTTCGGTTAGCCGGGCGCCAGTGAAATTTATATATCTATGTATACATATATATACATATATCTATACATACACACATTTATATATGCATGTATGTATATATACATATATATATACACATATATGTATATATAGATATATACATTTCACTGGCGCTCGGCTAACCGAAAAGTACCTTAGATTTTAAATGCTATTTATTATTTACTAGCCGTTTATTAATTGTTTACAATTTAACCCCCTGACAATAACAATTATTTATCACAAAAATGCCTCTTAGGTTTGTTTATGTGATTTCATTACTTATTAAAATATCGAATATGTTGATAAAATTTCATTTTAGCATCGTGCTTAAATTTTTAAGATGGCGCAAAAACATGCTTTAATAAACGTATGTTTGTAAATATTTGAAAAACATGTTTTACCGCTCTCTTGAAAAATTTTGTAAGTTGCTAAAACTACCTTTTGGCACCATTTAAAATTTTTTTCGCCAACCGACATAGGATACGAAACTTTTTCCCATTCAGATACACATGCAAGGTTGGTCTCAAACAAGAGTAAAGCTAGCAACAATATTGTTTTAACTCTATAAGAGTTACAATAATGATATTAAATACTCCGATTGGCTTTGGGCCCAATTACGAAAGTTTCTCCTACAAAAAAAACTGTAAAAGAAGTCTTTTACATTTGTTTCAAATGAAGCTCGGTCTACAAGGTATTAGTTAATAATACAAACAACACTAATGGCATGGAGGCAAAAGTTTTAATTTAAATGTATATATTTGAAACCCTTCCTCCCTACCCCCCCCCCCCCAAAAAAAAAAAAAAAAAGAATAGGAAAGAAAATAAAGTTACAGTAATGAATTTAAAATGGCGTTAAGCCACGCTTTCTGACATAAGCAATTGGCTGCAAACGCGATAACGAAACTTAATAACATGTAGCTAATATAGCCCTCAGGGTACTTTGCAGTTATACAGACCTTGTTGTGTTTTTAAAAAGCTTGAGACAATTCAGGTTTAAGAAGTTGAGATTTACTGTCAAATGATATAAACAACTATGACCACAAAACTGATGAATTATTATTCAGGTTTATGTATGTATTTTTAAAAAAATGCATCTGATTACACTTATTAGATAAATTACTTCTGTTTGCATTTAATAACTGATAAACGGCTTCTGTATAATAAATGAACTGTTTAAATATTGGGAAGAGGTGGCGAGAGGTAGAAAGACGAGTAAACAAACGGGTAGACAGACGGGTAGTGAGATGGGTAGAGAGACGAGTAGCGACATAGGTAGACTGACGGGTAGCGAAACGAATAGACAGACGGCTAGAGAGAAAGGTAAAAAGAGGGTTGACAGAGGGGTAGCGAGATGTGTCTCGAGACGGGTAGCGACACCGGTAGACTGGAATATAGCGAGAAAGGTTGTGAGACGCGTAGCGTGGTAGATAAAGAGACGAGTAGAGAGATGAGTACAGAGACGAGTTGACTGACGGGTAATGAGATTGATAGCGAGACGGGTGAAGAGTCGGGTACAAAAACAGACGGATAGTGAGACGGGTATACAGACGAGTAGAGAGACAGCAGATGGGTACGGAGATGGGTAAGAAGATGGGTAGAGAGGCGTATAGCCAGACGGGTAGAGAGACAGATAGACAAATGGGTAGAGAAGTGGATAGAGACACGGCTAGACATACAAGTAGTTAGACGGATAGACAGACGGTTAGAAAAATAGATTGGCGGGTAGCGAGACTGGTAGAGGAATATAGAGACGGGTAGCGAGACCGGTAGAGAAATATAGAGACAGATAGCGAGACGTGTAGAGAGATAGACAATCAGTTAGAGAGACGGGCAGAAAAACGGATAGGGAAACAGACAGATTGTGGAGAGACAGACAGACAGGCAAAAGAAAAGTCTGCAGATTGGCGCTGTAAAGGCGCATTAAAGGCGCAGGGGGCAGAGCCTCCTATAGAATAATCAAGAAGTATCTGTTAAGCTTAACTTTGTAATATATATAATTTTCAATTTTGCCGATATGGAGATTTAATGTAAAAGTTATTTTACAGAAGTCATCGAAAGATTTTTTCTATACTTTAATAGTAATTTAGACTATAGTTTTGCAATCTGGTTTGTAGCAAAACATGCTATCAATGTGGTTTGAAGTGTAAGAGTTTTTATAAACAGTTATACAAATAATAGATATATAATCAAGGAAGAAAAAATTTAAATTCACACACAAAAAAGGTGCAACAATGAAATTAAATTTGCGTTAAGCCACGCTTGATAGAATAATCTGTTGGCTGCAAATCCAATTACGTAACTTTAAAAAGCTTGGCGTTTTAAAAGATCCGGCGTTTTTTGTTTTTTTTCAAGTTTTGCGCAATACGCGCTTAAGAAAATGAGATCCTTTGCCACATGTTAAAAAAATTTATGACAACACATCTGATGAACGGTACTTCTTTTCTATTTTTTTAACAGTGTATATGAATTTATATATGATATTTTGTAATTCTATCATTTAATTTGCTCTTTTTCTTTATATTGTAATTGTTAACCCTATGTTCTCAGCAATATCACTCAGACTAATCCCTTTGAGGGAAGTCCTAGTACAAAGAGGAATTTCGTTCCGACCGCTTATAACTTGAATTCTGCTGAATAAATTTTGATGGTACTTGCAATGTTAGCTGGATAATTTTTGAGAGAAGGTTTTAGTATATAACATATCTTTCTATGTTGTTTAGTTAGTAGAATTAGGGGGAAAAGTTCTAATCAGTTGAACTCGATTATAAAAAGGTTCTGCTGAATGGATTTCGATAGAACCTGCACTGTTAATTTTTCAGGGATAGTTTTAGTATATTGTATATCGTTATATCGTTCTTTAGCAAATTCTACTGTAAATGATTAAATAATCTTGTTGGTCTTTAATAGCCCAAATTTTTTGTAATACATTAGAAAATATAACAGCGCAAGGGCGTTCGTATCGTTTTACAGCAATGCGGAAAGACATTTAAGGTACAGGTTTCATATTGCTTTGAAACACAAGATCAAATTCACCGGTACATTTCGTTTAATTCAAGGTTCGTTTGGAGAAACCGAGCAGCGTAGCGGACGAAGCCGGCTAGTTATTATATATATATTTTATTAATATGTAGATGAAATTATTTTCTCTTTCCTGACTTCACCTTAACGACTTCATCATGAGTGCCTCGTATAAATTTCTTTAAGCACCGCTATTTCCAAATAGTAAAATTTGCCTTACTTAATCGTCGAATTTATGTGATTAAATAAGGCAAAAAAAAATTCCTAGCGGGAAATATTAGTACTTTAAAGTAAGTATTGTATGCAACCTATTTCGAACATATACGTGGCACGCCGCGAAAACGTTAAATATAGATCTTTAGATTTTTCTAATTGTATATATATTTTTAAATATAAATGCCCGTAAGTAAATTTTCCGAAAAAAAAATTAAGTAATTTTCTGGGAAAATTTAGTGGAAAACAGTTACATAAGTTAAGTAATGCCTGTTTTATAACTTTTATTTCTAAAATTTTAATTACTTTTAGATTAAATGAATAATAAAATTTATTACTTTCCAATTTTTCAAGTTTTTTCAATTAACTTTGATAAAAATGAAATATTTTTATATTTATGACAGTCTTCATTCTAAATCATTCTGAATTTGCTGATTCTACACTGGATGAAAAATCGGTTGGAATAGGGACGAAGGGATGACGGGAGATACACAAAATAATATCAATCAAACATTGTAACGTGCCAAACGTTTGCATGAAAAGATATTGCGGGATATATGCTACTGATAAACGAAACACTAGTTATTAGAATTAGTCGCTCTAATCCATTAATTAACTAAGAACAAAAATCAAAACGCGATTTTCCAGTATATTGGAATCAGCCGTTAGTTTAATGAAATTTCGATTTGGAAATTTTAATGCATTTATGTTTCACGTACGGTACGTAATAAGGGAAAAAAATTAGAAATTCAATTTTAGTAACTTTAAATTTATCAAATAAATGAGTAGAATGCTAAAATTCATCTTTAAAAAGCTTAAAAATTAAAAGAACACTTTATGGGCTTTATGTTAAAAATACAACTGTTGTATTTTTATCCCTGATGACGGCAATGTGTGCTCTAAGTATCGTAAATATAATAGGATTGCCTAGTAATTTTTATATGTTATTGATGTTTACACGATCGCTATTGAAAATGAAGTTTGTACTATTTATATTTCGTTTACAGAGATAGGCAAAATGATTCCGTTACATTACAATCAATCGGAAAAAATGTTTCAAGTGCATTTTGATTGTGTTATTCCATATTAAACATAACGGAATTGATATGCCTTTATGAATGGTACTAAAACATGCTTATGTAGAATATGAGATAGAAAACATTAATTATTCGTTTACAGGGCAATACAAAAGAATTCTGTTACACAATAGTCTACAAAGAAAATCGTCTGCAGTATATTTTAATGATGTCAAACTATTCCAAACATACTGAAATTTATATGCGTTGCTGAGGTACTCTAAAAGTTGTTTACTGGAAAGTATGGTGTGCACTGTATTTATCGTTCATTTACAGGGGCACACAAAGGAATTCGGCTACAGTACTGTCTATGAGCGATAATTGTTGGAAGTGCGCTTAGAACTTTCGTTTGTGCTTTTAACCCATTTATGCCTAGCGTCCCAATTTTGGGACGCTTTAGTATAATGGGAAAGTGTTTTTTTTAATAGAAATTTGATGTCTTATTTTATCGAGGAGTCCTCAATAAAATAAGTCACCAAATTTCTATTAAAAATAAAGTGGTGTGAAATGCGCTTTTCCCCATTTTACTAAAGTATCGACGCTAGGCATAAAAAGTTTAACTAAATTTTTGCATAATACGTAAGTATTACTGACTATGGGAATGAACTACTTAATGGTAGTTTTTAGGTTTTTAGCAGGTTATGCGCTGAACTATATTTAGTATACTAATAGAAGTTTGTGGAATAGAAATAAATACATATACAGGGCTACACAAAGAACAAGATACATTTTATGATTGGTAATTGCTGGAAGTGCGGTTTAAGTTGTGTTATGCGTTTTTTTTTTTTTTTTTTTTACTAAAATTAAATTTTAGATTAATATGTGGTGTGCAGAAAAGTCCATAGATAATATACAGGGCTATACAAAAGATTTCGAGTGCATTTCCATCTATTGGCGAAAATTGCTAAAAGTGAATTTTCTAACTGAACTAAATTTTAGCATTCTATGTAGTATATATGCAAATCTATAGATCATATATAGGGCTACACAAAATAATTAGACTACTTTTTTGACTATGGAAAGTAATTGCTAAGACTAGATTTTTAAATGTGTTATATGTTTTTTAAACTGTTTACTTACATATAATCTTTCACCTCATTTAACGGCGACGTTTCGTTACAGTTTTATGTGTGTTCTGGAAAGGGTTTATTTATCTACGCTTGGTGCATTATTTTTTGTTCTTGTTTAATATATTCATGTAAAGCGGAAATAAAAAATTTTAGAGTACATAAATTTAAGAAAATTTTTAATATTTTGTATTTTCTAAGAAAATATTACTGCAGGCAAAAACTTTTATTTGTGAAAAATAAATTTTTGCAGAAAAAAAATTAAAAATAAGCGGTTTTTTCCACCATTTCAAAATTTTTTGAAATTTTACATTGCGTACCATATTGTTAATAACACTTCTAAGTTATAAAACAAAAACACTGTGGATAAAACACTTCTAAGTTTCAAATATAGTGGAATTTCATATAAGATAGATGGAAGTAAAAAAGAAATATGATTTATGAAAATACAGACTGTGCTTGGAACGATTTCAGAAAAAACAACACTAGCGAGGATGTGAGTTATGTACTTATTCAATCTTTTTTTAACTGTGCACTGAATGTGTGGAATTTTAAAAGAGTGCGTACTTTTTTGTTGTTTTAGTTATGCAACGCTTATCTAATGATGATTATAATGTATCTTTGTTTGATAAGTTGTGAGTTTATTTATCACTTATTCACTTATAATACTCATTAAAGATGAAATAAAAACTATTTTTTTTTTATTTCTTTATTTTTTTTTTCATATCATTTTAGCAATAAACAAAGAGGACAGATACTTTGTATTTGTTTATAATACACAAATTACGGCACGTAAAATTAAAATGCAATTATTTGGTTGAGTTTTTTTTCTTTTTACCACTTCTATATTTCTGTAACTTTATGGCAATATCTATGTGTTATATTGAATGACTTATTCGAAGCACATGTAGTTTCATATAATCGTGTCAGAAATATTCCGTTTATAATGCAATAGGACCCAATTTCTAAACCTAAAGTCCGGGAGGCAGCGTCACATTTTTTAACCAATTTCAGCGTCGATGAGTTTTGTATATATGATAGTTTAGATGGTACAGATAATGAAACTGCGAGTTAACTTGCGCACCAGCAGAAGGTGTTTCCATTAGTAACATCGCACAGCACTCTGCAATGTGAAGGGAATGGCAAACTGATTATTAATGACGCTTCTGAGTCGAGGTATCATCAGTAATGGGGTTGCCATTCACTTCAAATTTCAGCGGGCCGTGCGATGTTGCTATGGCAAGACTCCAGCGGGTGCGCCAGCTGATTTTCAGTTTCGTTATCTAAAGCATCTAATCTATCATATATATCTAAATCACCAACGGTAAATTTGGTTGCAAAAAGGTGACGCTGCTTTTCGGGCTACTAAAATTTTAGAAAATACAAGTAGGCTTTGCACACACCTAAGTACGGTAATCCTATCTTTGTTAATCGACTTGCCATATTCGGTGGATTTGCAACAGATACATACATAGATTTATACAGAGATGTGTGAAGAAGTAGAGTCGAACTAGGTTATAGTCAGCTCAGGTATAAAGAGAACTCAGTTCAAATATGAATTAATGTGCAAATGATTTAGTCCAATATAAAAATATTTTGCAAGAAACTTGGTTATAATGAGTAAAACTGCACTGTTAAAAATAATCTGAAATTCACGGGTATTTTTTTCCTGAATTTCACAGAAAAAGTCCCTTTTCACGACCGTTCGTTTTCCGTTAAAAACAGAAAATTTCCTCATATTTCCTGAAAACAACGGAATAGACGGAGAAGAAAGTGGTCAACAGAGATATTCCGTTATCTGCTGCATATTTATTTTCAATGTTTAAAAAACTGGCATGTTGCAGCACAGAAAAAGTAATATAATTCAATAAATTAAAATTTCGAGTTTATTTAAAAGATCAAAATATTTAGAAAAAACAAAAATTAATTTTCCCATGCTTTTAAAATTATTAGCAATTTATTTTTTAAAGTTATAAAAAAATATTTACACTTAAAATATATTCTAAACAACTAGCTTCATATATATATATATATATATATATATATATGTAGCATTTTGACGAGGTTGAGATATTACGATGAATAATATTCGATGAAAAGATGGCAGTCCTTCAACGATATAGCAAGTTGCAGTCGATATTAGCGAGTATGGCGAAGTAGAAGGCAATGAAATGATTCCACCAAAGTTTTCCAATAAATCCAGCAAATCTCCAGACGAATAATTTTATTAGAAGACGAACAACACAGAAACAATTCCAAAAGGTCTAAAACTTATAGCCCTCGGGCTAACGTTGCTTCACTTCATTGAATTAAGATGTCACTGGGCCAGATGAATATTCTACGGACATAAAAATACCAGACACATATTTGTTTAGCTTCCGAAAACGTCAAAAATCTAGTGCTCCGACCGGTGCGGGCGAGTTTTGTTCTCTCCGCGGAAACATACACAGAATTACGTCACGAGCGCACAACCCAAAGAGTGAGAAGCTAGCTCCAGCCCAACGAATGAGGCTAGAGGGCGAGGCTAAAACAGTAAAGAATCCCTTACTTGGGTGCGGACCAATTTTGAAGTTAAAATCCCAAGCGCACGAAAAATTCAGAGCAATAATAATAATAATAATAAAAAGAAAATGGTTTTAAAAAACATTCGAAATGAGAACGCGTCTCAGAATTTTATAGATTGGGGAACTGATAAAAGCTACGAATGATCTTAAATTTTAGATTAAGATTTGGAATAAAATAATTATTAATATACGGATATTTACTTTTAAAAGGACTTTAAATAGGAATAGATATTATTAAGAATTAAGGAAATACTGACTATGACAGAAGTTAGATTAATTTTAAAATATTAATGCGAATAAAATGGAAGGATACGAAGGAAATAAATTTTTATATAACATATATATAATAGTTAAATTAAGTGAAAAACAATCGATTTTACTCAAAAAAGCAACAAACAAAAATAAGGTTTTCGAATTTAAGTAAATAACAAATAATTTTCTCATTCCTTTGAAATTATTCGCAATTTGTTTTTTAAAGTTATAAAAAACACTCTCACTGAAAATATAATTCTGATCGAACAGTTTAAAAAAATATATAATAGTTGAAAATATCGATTTTCTCAAAAAACCAAACATACTTTATCGAATTTAATTCAAAATATAATATTCATATTTTGCATCTAACAATCAAATTAAGAATATATATAATTCATGTTTTAATCCTCTATTAATACTAAAGTTTTCAGTCATAATCTTTTAACAAAATATCCCCCCCCCCCCCAATTAATTTCAAAATTACCAGGTTTCTAAGCCCCAGATTGTTTAAGTTCCAAGCGGCGATTTGAAGAAATCGTTTCAACTTCTTATTCTAGCAAGGGCTGACTGGTCTTGGGGTAAAACACTTGGCTCAAGGCGCTATCGTCCCTGGTTCGAACCCCAAGGTCAGCCAGAATATATTCTTGAAGTATATCAAATATTAAATACTCCCGTTATAGTCAACAGATGGGCAGCATAAAAAGAGAGGTAACTTTTTTAAAACTGAGGTCATTCATAACGGAAAGTTACCGTTTCTTCAAACGGAGATTTTCTTTCTGTTATCTTTCAAAACGGAAAATCTTCTAACGGAACGGAAAAAGTCGGCAACTTTGCTGCCAGTAGTTTTACCGTGAATTAGCGGATTTATTTTTAACAGTGTGAGATATAACTTAGCTTTTTAAAGAAAACATGCCCCTTCATAGTGCATCTATATACCTTTCATGATAACGATGAAGATGTGGAAAATATCTGTGATATAGAAGAGTGTTAGACAATAGTTTCTCCTCAGACATATGCAACTTGCTTTTAATTGCAGCAATTAAAAAAAAATAAAATAGAGCAAAGAGGGCGATTGATAATATTTTCTAAATGTAGTTTTTTGAAAGTATAATGAATATTATCCAATTTTTCCTGTATAAAAAAATGAAATAAAACTCCTAAGAGCTTACGCTAGTAACGCGAAAGACGCTCGCAAGCTAACATTAAGCCAATGACAGCGTTCTTTTCAGATTTCTCGTTTGCATTTTAATATATTTTGATTTAAAAACATTTTTTTTAAATTTATTTTTTACATAGGATATTTGATATCGATGTCTAACTGGCTAATACTTTTTCGATTTTGGTTGTATTTTTTTTTCTAATGACACTTTTATTTTCGAAAATCGAAAAGTACGACAGTGCAGACATTCAACTCAGATATCCTATGTAAAGAAAATCATTTAAAAATTTTAAAATGCAAATGTGAAATGTTAAAAGAACGCTTCCATTGGTTTAACGTTAGCTTGCGTGTGTCTCCCCATTACTAGCATAGGCTTTTATCCCTTTTCGGAGCGAGCTTGAGATATACCCCCAATTAATTTTTCCACCTCACTTTTCACCAACAGATTTTTTAATTGCTAAAAGTGCGTGATTTTTGAAGTCGAAAATTTCCTTAAAAACATATTGTTGTCTAAATGTAAGGATTTTACGCATTCTAAACAACACATTCAGTCGGTATAGGGTTAAAAAGTAATTTAATCATCATCATACAGAGTGCGATAATATTTCATTCTCTTTTATAAAGTGTATAATCTCTATAATAGCTTCATTTCCGCCAGTTTCTGAATAAATAGTTTATAAAATTGCTTATTTGTTGCTCATCTAACAAATTTCGCAAAATTCGAAGTAACGAATTTGTGTTACAGGCTGTCAAATGTAATTTCACAAACACGTAAACTTCTTCAGGCGCGAAACTGTTGAAACAGCTGGCGATTTATTCGTAATTAGTATAACTGGCAGTCCCACGGAAAATTGGAAATTTAGGTTGGTTAAACTTGTAGTTTCGATGAACGTAAAATAGACGGACTTCGATAATTTGATTTTTATTTGAATTTTTGTCACGGATAAACACTTCTTCAACTTTAAACAATTAGTAGGATAGGTAACAAATAAATGGCGGAAGTTTATTACTTAAAAAATTATCTTTGTTAACAACGAAATTATAGAAGAAGTGCATTAAAAATTCTGACACTTTAATATGCAATTTATTTTAGGGGCTGTAAAAATTATTCAAACACATGATCTATTACCAGCTATTATTTCTTTAAGTGTGTTTAATGACTCTAATATTCTTTCACGCTCAATGAAAATTTATTTTCTTTCATGAAAATAATTGATGAAGTCAGTCTGAGAACATGTTTATTTCTTTCTTTAACTACCTCTCACTATTCATCGATATTTTTATAGACTGTGACTTGGATGTTTTTAGTTGATAAATCTCAGTACATTCGCTATTACAAATGATCATAACAATATGTATTGTCATTTTACTACCTGCATGAACTAGTATGAATACACTATAATTTGCGAGCAATTATCTTCTAAAAAGAATTTTAATGACGTTACAGTTTTTAAACTCGAACAATCTGATTAATCTGATGATTTCAATTTGTCAATCTGTTGTTGTTCCAAGTCTGGGATAATATATATATATATATATATATATATTTACAATAGTGAAAATTTTTAACTCCTTAAAAGTTTTCACTTACATAATAATCTATGTGTGTTACTATTTCTTATTCAAATGCTGTTGCAGTTTTAAAAAAAATTAAATTTTGTGTTTTTTGCCTAAAAAAAATCTGTGTCTCCAAGTGTCGTCTGTCTGCCTATTGCCTAATATATATATATTTTTAATTTACATTCTGGAATGGGGATAGCAATTTAAAAATGTAGAAAAACGGAAAACAGGAAAATTATATATGAAATCGACCTACATATTTTTCTTAAATAGTTAATATTAATATTTTGTTAAATAAAAGATACCGTTACAACATCGAAGATACCATTAATAAGAGAGTATTTTTGTTTTTTTGTTTGTATTTCCATTCGAAAAACAGGAAAATGAAATTAAATTTGCAGAAAAAAAGGAAAAGATGAAAATAAATATAAATTCGGTCTTCAGAAAAAATGTTTTTGGAAATAGTAGATGTTAATATATATATATATATATATATATATATATATATACATTCGCATTTCTCTTCTTTTTTTGTAACTCTTTAGGGGATCCAGCAAATGCGATTTCAAAATACTGAAAAAAACTAGACGTTTACTACGCGTGTGTTTGATAAATCACGAATTCTCCGGACATGCGCGGAAGCAATCTTAACGTCGGTGAACTGCCAAAAATTAAAGATTGTTCATTAGGGTTCTTAATTAATATCTCAACTAATTATCAAAAATGAGAAATCTGAAACGAAGATGCATTTTAACCTACCTTTGTTCATCCTTATCCAAAATTTCAGACCTCTATGTGCGATAGATTTCCTTAACTATCGTCAACAGGCAGACACACAGACAACCATCTTTCTTTATTAATGTAAGATTGAAGCTGGTCACTAAAATAAATTAGATTGTTTATACTTCCAAATAAATAAATAAATATTTGATCTTGTTCTAACAACTATTGTTTGAATTGTAATTTTGGTATTTGCTTGTTTTCTCATACTCAATGAAATTTCTATATCATCAAAGTAAATTGTAAAGTTATTCGCTCAGAATAAAAAAAAGGAAAAAAAACTTCCTTAAATGCGTCATATAAGTACAAATAAATTAATAAATAAATAATTGCATTTTTAAGGAATAATCATTTATTTCTACCATCGGCTCATTCATCTACTACAAGAGAAGAAGAGAAAGATAAGAATAGTCTTGCTACAGCTCACAAAGTACCGTATTTTATTTACCTGAATACAATGTACACATTTGTTCCAAAATTTTACTTCGAAAAACTGCTGTGCACAGCATAAGCTGGATATTTATTACAGCTATATGAAGCCATACACTATTTCACTAATAAGTCGTTTAGTACAACACATAGATATTTTGATAAACTTCTACGAATTCAGAAGTAGTAAGTAATTGTACTTTTACTTGCTGTAATTTGTGTATAATGTTTAAATAAATGATATTGATTTCCATTATCGATAAATATTGTAAAACAAAATTTCCAATGAAAGAAAAGTACACATTATAAAAACTTTATGCTATTTTAATAAGGGGCGAACTATACGTGAATGAATATCGTAATATAAGTTGGAGAAAATGGGAAGACGGGATTTCTACATAATTTGTTCTAAGTCCCAGATTTTCTGCTGTTAAAATTACATATTATACAAGAAGTATATTTTTTTCCCGCTGTTTCTAATTAAAATTAGGATGCGCACATATAACTACAAGTAAATATTGTAGTTACATGTGCTTTGCCTAAAGACGGAGTACTACTAGTGATTTTTATTCTTTTCTGTATTTGAACGATGCATTTCAGAAGTTAGTATTTTATGATAGAAATTTATATACGCTCTTTAAGTGGCTTATTTAGTATCTTATGGTGGAAAATTATGTTATCTACTTGCTGGAAAATTTTTAAGTAGAGGTGAGGTGGTTAGATTTAAAAAAAAAAACTGCCGGCAGAGATCGTTTCAGGGCTATGGAACTAAAGTTTCGTAAAATGTTGAACAATTACATAAAACACTTCTTTTAAAATAGCAATGCAATTAAAATAAGCATACAAAACTAAATATTTCATAAAATGCTAGACAATTACGCAAAACTTTTGTTTTGTTGATTTTATGCCTATTTTACTGCTTAAAAAAACCCTTTGAAATGCTTTTTTAGCCCATGGTGGCATTTTCGATATAAAAGTTTTCTCCGTGATCTAACTAGTATTGAAAACAAGTTTTGTTGAGACCCATTACAGATTTTTGGCAATCGGACTTTAAGTATAGCAACCTGTATTTTATAAATAGTAATATAACTTTAATAAGTTTATATTTACTGTTTAATTGAAACAAATTGTCAAGAACAAAATCGTAACATTATTTTTTCTTATGGTAATTGAGACAGTCGCTTATTCGGGACAAATCGTGCTAAGCCGATGTTTCTCAATGAAACGGAATCTACTGTTTATGTATTTTCTTACTGAAACTAAACACCAAAATTTAGCTAATTTCGATTAGGCCTGCAACGACATTATAAACTAAAATATCAACGGTTTCCTTTTATTTTCGTTATATTAGAATTTACCAGTTTGTTGAATTCTGGGAATAATTTTTTAACAGACGCAGGCGTGTGTTAAATATTTCATGAGTATTTCTCTGATATTGAAAAATATGTAATAGTTGACGCATGATTTTCGTGTTACATTCTGTTTATTTATTTATTTTCAACTTTATTGATAATCCGTTTATATATTTTGAATAAAATTTTAAATTCTCATAATAAATGCTAATTCATTAAATTTTTTCTTTCTATCATAGTTACTCGATAATAATTAAACGGGAAGCATATGCTACAAAAAGAAAATAATTGCGAGAAATAACACACAAAATTTTTAATTGCTGTTATATAATTTTCTTTTTACGTTTCATACGCATGTTTTTATTTCATTCAACGAATAATTAATTACACGTTGCGCAGAATATTTAAAAATTTACTTCGTTGTCAACCAAATCCCGAAACTTCTGTTAATTTTTCTTTATTAAGAAGAACAAATTAACACGGAAATTTTATTTTATTTCTCAATTGAATATAAATGACTTTTCAATGTTTTAATTTAATGTTATGTCTTTTCAATGTTTTAATTTAATGTCGTCAGTTATTAGAATGATTAAAATAAAAGTACATTATGTTCCTAATCCTTCATTAGTTCCTTTAAGCTTGAATGGCAGTTTTTTTTTTCATTTATATTAAAGTTCGTTTCATAATGCATTTTTTTCTGATGCATAATAAAGTAAACAAATCAAACAAATAAATTAAAAGGACTCTGAAAATCGCGTAGCAAATGTAAAAGTAATGAGCAGTAATATTATTTACTTCATATAAATAAACTATTACGTATACAATAGGTTACTTAAAGGTTTGTAATCAACATTTATAAAATTAAATATTAATTTTAGAAATATTAATCAATTGTTTAAAAATATCGTAAACGATTTTCGAAAAGAAAAGTCCACCATATAAAAGCCTGTGCACAGCATATGAATGATGCAACAGACAAAAAAGATATTCTTTGTTATTTTCCAAAAGAACATTATAATAAAGATACTTTTAAAAAAAATTAGATATCTATCATTCTTTCCATTTTAGCGATTTAAAAATATTACAAATTCAGGATGAAAAATTCTTTTTATATTTTTTATTTATACTTTTTTAAGTAGGAAATCACCAATGGAATTAGGGGAGACCCTGGGGATGTTCGAACACACGGAAGGTTCACCTACTTGATTTTTTGATAATAATATTATTAAAAAACAAGAAAGAAAAATCATGTGTCAAGTATAGATTATGAAACACTTTCCAACAAATTCACAGAACTGTAACAAAACGTCACCATTTAATAAAGTGAAAGATGATATCTAAGTAAACTATTTGGAAAACGCATAACGCATTTCAAAACCCAATTTCAGCAATCACCATCTATAGTCGGCAAAAAAATCAGAATTCTTTTGTGCAGCCCTGTATATGATCTATAGATTTGTATAAATACTACTTAGTACGAAAAATTTAGTTGAGCTTGGCAAAGCATAACACAGTTGAAAATTTCCCTTCACCAATTTCCTTCAATAAACAGAAATATACTTGAATTCTTTTTTGAATGATCTATAGAATTTATACACATTAAGTAACACGCAAAAAATTGTTAAATTTTAAAGCGTATTCCACAATTGAAAACGCACTTCCAGCATAGACAGTACTGTAATCGAATTCTTTCGTGTGTCCCAGTAAATGAAAGATAAATGCTACGCACACTCTATTCTACAGGAAACATCTTGTAGTGCACCTCAGTGATGTATATCAATTTCAATGTATTTAAAATTGTTGAACATGATTAAAATACACTGCAAAGTATTTTTCTCCATATACCATAATGTAACGGAATTCTTTTGAGTGTCCCTATAAATGAACTATAAATGCTACACAATTCATTTTCAATACTAAACATGCCATGGTAAACCTCAGTAACATAATATCAATAACATGGCAGTCCGAGTATATTTACGAGTGTTAGAACACGGCCAAACAAACCAAATTTATAATACCTTTTCAACTATGTTATAAGTGTTGAAGAAATTGGTGCTGTGATATCTCGAGTTCCACTATTCTTTAAAAATGTACAATAGTTGATCCTTCACAGCAATGGAATCCTTTTGACAGTTTTGAGAACAAATATGTAGTAAACTATGCAGATAAAAAGAACTCTTTTGTTATGAATAGGTGGTAAAATCATCCTGATTTCACGTTTCTCAAATATATCATCTGGAAGGTAATCATGAATGGAGAATAGCTGTTTTTCCCTACCAGAGGCAAGACTTGGATTTCCTGATTCGTCTACAAGCATGTCAATATTTAAAATTCCTGATGTCATCAGCTACCAATGGGAATAAAGGTGATCCTGAAATCCATAGAAGAAGGAATAAGAAGAGGGGAGATGTGGGGTGTTTTCGCCCATCTTCCTCTTTCGCCGTTTGACACAGATTTTTTTTTATTTACGCCATTTTTCGAAACTATTTCAAAGGCGGGAATAAGCAGGGGAATAGTATGGCGTACTTATCGCTGTCTTGGCATCTTTTTTCCTCCATATTTTCTTATTTATTTAAACGTTTGACAGGATTGTTTTGATTTTTGCTACGTCTGTTATACGAAGGATATGTTATCTAAGGAGTGTAAACATAATGCAATCTATTTAAAGCTTTGTTTTTAAAGTTACGTATATTTTCATTTTGTTATTGGGTGGAGGGTGGGGGGGCGGTGTATGTTTTTCCTAAATACCAATAAAATAATACTTAAAAAAACAATAATTTGTTGCTTTTTTAACTAATATTTAATTCGATATTTTCAATTTTCCGATATTTGATATCTTTATTTTTATGACAATAAAAAACTCCGGTCTAATTTCTTTAAATAACTCATAAAAAAAGAACTTTGTTCAAGAATCAGTTTAAATTCGATATATTTTAAAACTTTATTACGGTTTCTTACGTAATGCAGCTACTTACACTGCCTGATTTATGGCAGGGCATTCAGGGCACGATCCCAGGGCACGATCCCCCATTTTCCGGAGCCCGCAAATGCTACTGAAGATTTTTAAATTATTAGCCAAAATCTGATGCAGTTTTAAACTATTAAAAAACAAAATTAATATGGAAAGTTTTTTTCCCCCCATGTAAAAATAACTTTTAAGGGCTACATCACTCACGCGAAAACGCCTGCTCGCTAATGTTAATCCTATGGGAGAAATTTTTAAAAATATCTTATTTGCATTTCAATATTTAAAAATAAATTTTACCATTGGATATTTAAAATTGACGAAAGATGGAAAAATCGTCAGCGAGATAGAGCACTTAAGATTATGAGGATGTTATAAAAACTTTTACTGCTAAAAAATTGAGAAGAAACATCATTAAATATCACAAAATTATTAAAGCATCTGTGCCCAGGGCCCACAAATTTGTAAATCAGCCGCTGGCTACTTATAAAAAAAACACATACGTTTACCCCCCCCCCCCCCCCCCTCCCCTTCACCTTCGTAATATCAACTAAGAATTGATTGTAAAGAAGAAATAAAGTAAAATTTATTCTTTATAAAGAACTGAATAATTAAACAGTAGAATAATTTTTATTTATTTATTTATTTATTTATTTTTTAGTTAAAAGGATTTAAAGTAATCGTTTCATTTTATGAAATTAGGAAATACTAATAAAATGTATCATATTTATTATTTCTGTTGTCAACATCCCTTTTTCTAAGCAAATAAAAAACGCAAAACGATAAATGAGACACCATATGAAAAAAATTTTGAACAGGTTTCTGACATATTATACTCGCATTTCGTTAAAACATGTTTGATGAAAATTACATTTAATTAAAAATTAAATCAGCATTGTTTTCGTAAATGAAATGAAAGGTTTTTCTCAAATAAGCGTTGCCACAAAAAAAAAACGATTAAAATTATTAAAATAAAAAATATATATTCCAATAAAGATAAAGTGGGATAAAGTTGTTGCAAACGTTTATATTATATTTATGATTAAAAAGCAAAATTTAAATTCAAATGCTCAATTTATTTTTTTTTCTCCCATGTTTTTTCCAAAACAGATGATGTCACCCTCTAATGCAGTTAAAATACAATTAATTATTATTATTATAATTTTTTTTCCGTTTGCTATCCTTGGCCAGATTTGACTGTAACTTTGAGTGACTAAATTAGATGATATTTTCGCTTGACTAATGTTGTTTAGGAGATACTTTTAGTTCTTTTTGTTTTACATACTTAAAATAAACACAAAAATGATATTAACAGAATGAAATTAAAAAAAAAAATAAAAGACGAAGAGCAAATTTCACGGGCACAAGTCAAGACTCGATATGAGAATGACAAAAGCGGAAATACCGGCAACCCAGCATGTGAGGCGACGGTTAGTAGGAACAGGAACGTCTATGCCAAGATAAAAGCCAAGTTTTCGCCAATATCGGGAGGGTTGCGAGCAGTCTGTTTGAACACCTTCCCATAACCCCCGTAACAATTGATAGGCGAAAACACCCCACATCTTCCTTCTATCTTATATTTCCTTCTTCTATGCTGAAACCTGCTGATTGTTGAGGGTTTGGCAAGAGGGAGAGCTAGGAGTTCAACTTTTGAAGAGGGCAGAGTTCAGACTTGCATTTTTAACACTTTCCAACCTAGTTGAAAAGTGTTTATGACTTCGGTTTGTCTGGTCGTCTGGCCGTGCTCTAACTCCCGTAAATATGCTCAGATTGCCCTGAAATTTTTGTATGTTATTGTCATTATCTATAGCATGTTCCCTATTTCAACTGAAGTGTGTAGCACTTATAGTTTTTTTTTACAGGGAAACTCAAAAGAATTCCGTTACATTACGTGTATGGAGAAAAATCGTTTGTGGCTTATTTAAATAAAGTTTCATTATTTTAAACGCATTGAAATTTATATATATCACTAAGGTGCATTACAAGAGGATTACTACCGAATATTGTGTGTATAGCAGTCATCGTTCATTTACAGGGACACACAAAAGAATTTTCTACTGTCTGTTAACAATAATTGCTGGAAGTGTGTTTTAAGTTGCTGAACGCGATTTTAAATTTAACTCACTTTTTGTCTATTACTTGGTGTGTATAAATTCTGTAGATCCTATACAGGGCAGCACAAAAGTTCGCGAACACATTTCCGTTTATTGACAGAATATCGAGAAGGATAATTTTAAACTGTGCTACGCGTTTCCTAACTGAACTAAAATTTAGCATCTTATGTAGTATATATACAAATCTATAGATCATATACAGGGCTGAATAAAAGTATTCGGATATTTTTCCGAATATTGTATATATTGGAAATATATGTTGGAAATTCCTGAAATTACGTTTTTAAATATGTTATGCGTTTTCCAAATTGTAGATGTTATCTTTCAGCTTATTAAACGGTAATGATTTGTAAAATTAATTTGGAAGCGTTGGAAAGTGTTACATAATCTATGCTTGAAGCATGATTTTTCGTTCTTGTTAGACTATCTTGTGGAACTTTAGTTACGATCGGACGTGATCGTATGGCGTATATTTTAAAGAGTGTTGATGAAGCATGAGATATACCATACATGCTTGTAGTTCATTTTTATTATTTATTTTTTGTCTTTTAATTGTTCTAATAAAGAAATTACATCATAACAAACTGTGTTATTTTGGACTTAATATTTATGTAGCTAGACGGGCTTCACCATAATTCCGCCAAGTTATCGCAGTGGTAAAGCATAAGATGACAGCATAGTAAAAGTATTTTACTTGGATTTTTAGGCATGTTCAGTGATAATAGAAAAGGAACGTGACATTTTAAAATACTCCCCTGTCACCAGAAAATAAAGAAAGAAAGAAAGAAAAGAAAAAAAAGTAAGTTATCCATTTGCCACTCGTATAACCACCTATGCTGGTTGTAAATAAATAAAATACTTTTTCTTTAAAGGGTACTTTACGAAATTACAAAAAATATAAGATAGTTAATTAGAACTTAATAAAGGTATTATCTTGTGTTTTACACTGCCCCCCCCCCCCAAAAAAAAAAAAAAATACAGCTGTGGGATGTTTGACCCGCTGCATCTTTGAACCGGGTCAATTGTCCCTTTTTTCAACTATAGTGTAATTGATCGCATTTAAAGTTTGTAATGAATCTATTTACTATTCAAATTTTAATTGCTTAATAGGCGTATAGGCAACATAGTGAAAAAGTACCCAAGCCGGGACTCGAACCCGGGTCATCAGTTCAGCGCACTGACGTTCTACCAACTAAGCCACTTGGGAACCTTACTCAGCCTGGTTCTGAGTATGGTATACCAGAGTCTGTGCGTTTGTGTCTTCTGATGATCACTTTAAGTTATCACATACAATCAAGAACAGTTTTAAAAAGGAATTTTCCTTCGATTTGCTGAATTGAGAATGTTAGATATTAACATAATGAGGATCATTAGCTTTACCCAGTGGCCAGGACAAATAAACATGTTTTGAACCAATAATTTTATTTTGTAAAATAAATTAATTCGCACAAAAGTATGTTACATTCCTTTAAATAAAATTTCTGGTGGGAATATATTTATAACCTCCCTGAAATGTGGAGTTTTGACCAGTTTACAGAGTAATCGGAAGTGATCTTTAAAAAAATCATTTATTGCTTTTTTAGATTTATGGTGCTGTAAAAAGATAGAATAAATAATAAGTAAATTTATATGAGAGAAACTGAGACCCTATTGCATGTCAAACATAAATTATGATAATTTTACTAAAAAAAAAGTGGATCAAACATTTTCAATCTTCCTAACTTATTACAAATCTTTGACAAAAAAAAAAAGACAAAAAAAAAAAGGAATTTTGCATTATAATGTCTCTTTTTAAAATGAAAAATGCTATATCCCAATATATATTGAAATTTTACGATAATCACGGAACCTTTAGAAGCTTAATATACAAACGGAAAGATAAGTCTTTTTATATCCTCAATAAAATAAATAAATAAAAAAAAAACTAACGAAATTACAAAACGAAAAATTTTAAAAATAGGTGCATCCATGACAAATCTGTGTTGAATTACTTCCATATACAATTCGAACGAACAAACTTTATCTTTATCTAGGTTAGTTTGTAGAAAATGAATTTAGATAATTATATGCAATTCATATTATATAAAATGCTATTTTTGGTTAATAAATATCTAAAGCTTCAGTAAGTAGATTCTAGCAAAGTTAATAAAATGTATTTATTACATACAATAAAGTAAAATATTAAGTCAAACAGTTATTTACTTTAGAGAAGCACAGAAAACAATTCATTAATGTTTAAAGGAATACTCTTTCGCATAAGATGCGAACTTGATAGATATCAACTTGTTGCGCAACAATGTTATGAAACACTTTACTCTCATATCATGGTGATGCGTTTGTTATTAGAGGTTCACTTAATGTTTCAGAGAAGCTTTCTCCTGAAACCATAGACTGCTTCAGTCTCTAATATTGTTGAAGATGTATGTCTGAGTGCATATAATTGCATGCATATATTTAATATCTGTGGATTACAAATACAGGCAAATAAAGTATGTATACAGCTCGTTAGAAATAATTAAATAATTAAAAAGAAAGATTTATACAAATAACAACAACAATTATTAAAATTTTACCATTTCGTTATTTTATTTTTATTTATTTTTTAATAAATATCTGAAACTTTAGCAATTATATAATAAGTATTAGAACATAATTGATTTTATTTTATTAACTTTATATTTTATTATAGTTAATAAAATAATGAATTTATTTTATGTTTAAGTTTTAGGTAAACTTAAATTGTAAGTCATTTTAAAAATACAAATATTTATTTAGTGTAATGGTACACAAAAAGCATTATTTTTTAAAGATATAATATTTAATATGAGAATATATATATACATATAAATATATATGAAGAAAAAAAACTGACGCGTACTTGATATATGTCAGCTGTTGTTTAGCTTTGTGATTAAATTCCCTATTCTGACATTCTCATGATGCGTTATAAGAGAAGAATAAGTGCTTCTGAAAAACTTTCTTCTGAATGCCCTACACTGTTAGCCTCTCTAATATGGTTTAATCGAGGTCTGAGTCGTACATAATTGCATGCATACACTGCAAAAAATAATTGTTGATTTTACAGTATAAAACTGGCACCCCAGCTGCCAGTATTATACCGTAAAATTAACAGTATTAAACAGTAAAAAAAGCAGTAATACGCTGCAGTGTAAGCAGTAATACGCTACCGCGCATGCGCGGTAGCGTATTACTGCTTACACTGCAGCGTATTACTGCTTTTTTTACTGTTAATTTTACGGTATAATACTGGCAGCTGGGGTGCCAGTTTTATACTGTAAAATCAACAATTATTTTTTGCAGTGTAGATTAATATGTGTAGATTTCATGTACAGGCAAATGAAGTTTGTATGTATCTCACTAGAATTAAACTAAATGTTTCTAAAGAAATACTAGCTATTACTGAAATTTTAACCTATCGTTGTCAAACTTTTTTTCAAATTTTACTTATTGGATAATATTTACAAAATATATATGTATATTAAACTCATTTTGGTTGTTGAACAACTGAAAAGTATATAAATAATTTTTCATCTTCTAAGCGAATATTTCTGCACAGGTCTAAAAGTTTATTTATACACTAAAGATTAAAGTTTTCTTGTTGCATTTTTAAACTAATAATTTGGTTAAATTCATTTAAATTAGACAATTTTTTATCGAAATCTAAAAAATATTTAGCTTCTATAAGTATTTTACAATATTAAAAAATTTAAGTTAAGAAAATGGAGATATGAATTAGAATATAAGATAAAAGTAATCAAGGTAAGTCGTATAAAATTAAATACAATTAAAAAAAAAAAACTATCGATTTATTTAAAAACATCTTATTTTACTTAAAATGATGCAGATTTAGAGATTCAGCGTTTTTTCATTTCTTAAACTGTAATTGGAGATAAATAAAACATTTTGTCATACGATCAAACTAATAATTTATTAAAATCAGAAAATAAATACCAAACACTATTCTCGAATTTCTTTTTATATTACATTAAGGCTACTTTTAGTATCAATTTCATATTTTATATCGGCAAATATTATTTAAGAGCTTTCAAATCTCATTCTCTAATCTATATTACGGATACAAAACTTCTTAAGAGCTAAAGTAAGCGAAAAGTAACGCTATCGTAATGTGTCCACGTTATTACCTAAACAAAAGATTTAGATTTCTAAATATCTATGTTATTACTCGAACTATTTGAGAGGTGTATTGCTGTTTACATTTCTCTTTTAGCAGTGTATCATTTACTGAATGTCGTAGTACTGACTCTGCACTTAATACTTCTTTCTTTTTAAAAAGAAGTAATGGGTGGAATTAAAAAAAAAAGTAATGATAAAGCAAAGAAAAATTTCCTGTGTTTGATGATCTGAGTACAGTACACACATTGCGTACAATATTTTACGTTTAGTGATACTGATTTAAAAAATTAACATCATATTGAACGTTTTACTGATACTCATTCAAAAAATAATCCTTGTTGATTTTATTGAAGTACTTTGAACAAAAAAAAAGATATTGCCTTATATTATATTTTTATTCTTAGCAGAAGCATAAAAATTGAACAGTCATTCAAACCATTAGTAGTCAAGTTGGAAATTGTACATCAAACGTGACAAATGAGATGCGTTCGTACTATAGCTAGTTTTATAAATATTTATATCGTCTGTTATTATGATATGATTAATTTCCGTAATAAAATAAGTTCTTTTTAAGTTGGAAACATTTGATCTTTTTTGACATTCACGGAAAATTCCAATGGGAAACTTCGAGCCTAGCTTTGAAAATTTCAGAACTTGAAATCCATATTTAGACTTTTTTTCCATTTAATATCTATTTTTCCGGAAACATCTATCCAAAAAACTGTCGGTAGATTACATGATTGCTATAATTAAACAATTTTAGTATACAAATTCGGTTTTGAAATTCAGTAATACGGAAATAATATGGCTCCATCTTAAATAGGACGTAATCACCAGGGCAACCTAGAATCATTACCTATCATGGGATATCATTGAATTAGTTACGTATGATAGGATTTAATAGAAAGAATAAAACTTTATTAATATCTTTTTAAGTTTTGATTCGATTTTCACAAAATTTGAAATGACTCGACAAAATTCTGCAACGATTATCTATATATTAAATTTCAAACCATTCGGTTGGGTAGTTTTTGCGCTGTTATATGCAGACAGACGGACAAATGGACGGACCAGACGACGATTATAGGTGCTAACGTATTTATATAATTACGATCCCACCTAAAAAGAAGTATTTATAAGCATGAAATATTTATCAGCCAAGAACAAGAATGTGCACTGAACACATGAAAATAATGTTTCTAAATAATACCATAACTCTAAAAACAACAAAGATCATTCAATGTAAATAATACACAGCCATTCCTCATCAAACATAATTGATAATAAATTGAAAATAAATTGTTAAAAGACAAAATGTAAGGTCTTCTATCAACTGTAATTCCTTTTATGCAAAAATATAACTACGTTTTATCAGTTATTAAAATTGGATGTTGTTGATTTATATGCTTGATAAATCTAATGAAAGCTTGAGAAGTTTGATTTTGTTTTGTAAATAAATTCATCACGGCTTTTCATAAAGAATATGAATTAAAACAGCATATTATTTAAAATTGCCGTAATATTTGCTGACAGGTCAGACCAGGGAAGGCGAATCTTTTTACGGGAACGTACAAAAAATTCAAAACAAAATATATCAACATTGTAACTTTCCAAACTTTTGCGTAAAAAATATTGCAACATATTCTGATTATACGGAACACTGATTAAAATAATCAATCGCTTTTATGCATTAATTAATTAAGGATAAAAATCAGATAGCGAATTTTCTGTATAATGTAATTAATGAAATTTGGATTCGGAAATATTCCTTTGAATGGTACGTACCATAATAAGGAAAAACATTTTATAAATTTTTATTTTAGTCACTTTTAACTTACCATTAAAGCAACATATGATTTATAGTAATCCAAGTTGCATTAAAACAGTATTAATAATTTATTAATGAGATGTTTGAAGTTGTACGTGTGATAGAGAATGCTTTATACCTGTTTCGAATTTTGTTATTTTAGTTATATAACAAATAAAAATTGTGTCTACTAAAAATTATTATTAGTAATTTTTTTTTAGCATGCCAAGGAAATTGTCTTACGTGCCACCTCGGGTACGTGTTCCAGTATCAGGTGTACCAACCGTGGACTATATCATATATTCTAATACGAGCAAATCTTGTGTGTGGTTATATATATATATATATATATATATATATATATATATATATATATATATATATATATGCAAATTTTATCTTGAAAACGGCTCGAACGATTTTGCCGAAATTTTGTATCCTACTGTTTTGGGGCACCAGAAAACCATTGGGCTAGGTCACATGTTCGAGAAAATTCAATTAGTGGGTCATTTTGGGTCATGATCAAGCTAATTGTATCTAAAAAACGGTTCAAACGATTTTGACGAAATTTTGTATCCGACCATTTTCGGGCACGAGAAGACTATTGGGCTGGGTCACATGTTCGAGAACTTTCGATTAGTGGGTCATTTTTGGGTCAACGCGGGTCAAATTAATTTTATCTAAAAAACGGCTCTAACGATTTTGATTAAATTTTGTGTCCTACGAGTTTCGAGCACGATAAAATCATTGGGCTAAGTCACATGTCCGAGAAAATTCGATTAGTGGGTCATTTCTGGGCCATTGTGGGTCAAGATCTAAAAAGTGGCTCAATTTACACTAAAATTTGCATCCAATGGTTTTCGGGCACGAGAAGACTGTTGGTCTAGGTCACATGTTCGAGAAAATTCAATTAGTGGGTCATTTTGGGTCATGGTCAAGCTAATTGTATCTAAAAAACGGTTCAAACGATTTTGACGAAATTTTGTATCCGACTATTTTCGTGCACGAGAAGACTATTGAGATGGGTCACATGTTCGAGAACTTTCGATTAGTGGGTCATTTTTGGCTCAAAGCGGGTCAAAATTAATTTTATCTCAAAAACGGCTCTAACGATGCTGATTAAATTTTGTATCCTACGAGTTTCGGGTACGCAAAAAACATTGGGCTGGGTCACATGTTCGATAAAATTCGATTAGTGGGTCATTTCTGGGTCAAGATCTAAAAAGCGGCTCAATTTACACTAAATTTTGCATCCTATGGTTTTCGGGCACGAGAAGACTGTTGGGCTAAGTCACATGTTCGAGAAAATTCAGTTAGTGGGTCGTTTTGGTCATGGGTCATGATATTTGAACTCAAATTTAATTTTGGCCGAGCATAGCTCGGTCTTCTCTGCTCGTGTTTACAAAACGGAACATATTATTATAAATAAAGTTACTTTATTTATTGAAGGCAATATAAAATATCTTGTATGCCTTATTTATGTATCAAACAAGATTTAATTTCCCGTATTATTATCAAGGTTGCTGATGAATAAATGCAGCGAAATAAATATCCATTCGGAACTGAAGAAAAAGGTTCAAACCAACAAGTAATGTAAAGACTGGCAGAAGCCGAACTAACATTTTAACCATCTAACTGCTGGTGGCCGGAAAATTGCTTTTATCTTTTTGTACAGTTTTGTGGGCACAATTGTTGTTACTTGGTATCTAATTTTAGGTATCGATGTATTGGGTAATGCAATTTAAAAATAAAAACGCTTATTCATTATAATACGAATTAAAGAGACGTTTTCTTCGCTTTAATTATGAGGCAGCTATTTACGGAATATCCAAAGGAACTATTATATTTTTCCATATTTAATTTTGCAATTCTTATTGGAATCAAAGTACTAATAATTTTCGCCCATGATTTTAGACAGGGAAATAAACTTTACCCGTGACTTTATCCACTAATGACAAAAACATTATCTGCACAAGGAGTGTATATATCTCTAACAATCATGACGATTAATATTCGATAGTTCTCATTAAATTGCAAAGAATGAATAATTTTTACAAGGTTTTAAAAAAATTTACAAATATGTAAAATTTACCTATGCAAAATCCTTGTATTACAGATTTTTGGGACGCGAAAAAATTCTCTGGTTCATTTGTTTAGTTCTTCATAACCCATTAAAAAAAAAAAAAAAAAAAAAAAAAAAAAAACGAATACTAAATGGAAGTTAGCAGAAATTCTGAAAAAATAATAGAAAATCACATTTTAAAATAAAATCCACACATTTCTAAGGACCATATATTTTTATTATCAGAAAGATGGAAATAACCTAGAGGCATAAAACAGATCTATGGTGTGAAGTCCCGATATATCGTAATGAACATTTCTTCTTAAACATTGCCGTGGTATAGTAGCACATTGGATGCACCGCAATTCAGTCCGTTTCCTGAAAATAATTAAGTAATCCACACAAGAGGCATTAGATGAAAATAAGTGTTGTAATCATGGAATTCCTTTTTATTATACCAGTATATCGACACAAGAAAACAGAGAGGATGGCCTTCGCTTTTTCTACCAAAAATTTACATCTTTATCCGACAAAAGCGAGAGCAGATCTGATCTAATTTTTCAGATTCATTATCGCCAACACACTAGATGTAACATGCCAATCGTTACATTTCTAGCCAGGCATGAACCGTCAAACTTTTTGACAGTTAGCAATAAACCAATATTGAGCATTTTTGAATAAGAAATGAAAGGATGCCATAATTTGGCGGAACATCAATTTTTGTGATTTTAACATACATCCGAGCGTTGTTTTGGGAAAGTTAGGCATGTGTTGTTATAATCTAACGAAAAGAGTTCATAGTGTATATTTTTGCAGCAGTCAAATTATGAAAACGACGCCTGCATTTAACACAAGATATGAAGAAAGACAAAACAACATATGTTGCGGTCATCTGTAGTACATTAATATTCGAATTGAAACCACATGAGAGTAACGTACATTTAATGTTACGAAGAAATATCTGAGAACATTTTTAGCTAGGAAGAAATGATTGTTTTTCGGATTAAAGAATAAAAAGATTTTGAATACAGAAATTAATTCACATAGAAAACTTTAAGATAGGAAAATTAAATTTTAGAGTAAAACACAAAATATATATGATTCTATATCATATGTATCTCCCCTTTGGCAAAATGAAAAAAAAAATGGCGCTGGCAAGAAATGCATTGGCATAAACACAAATAAACACAAAATATTCAAATAAGATCAAGACGAGGACCACCATACACAATACAACTTATAAATGTAAAATAATATACCAAGTACTTGTAATATGTAATGGGCACAACAATGGTACCAGGTATACCAATATCATATATAGGCATAAAATGTCTCCAAAATATCAAGTCTGATAATTTTTGATAAAAAGGCTGCAACATATAAATCAGACATTAGTAATCAGATATTAATAAGACATATCTTTTTTTTTTTTTTTTTTTAAATAATTCACGTCATTAAAGACGGAAGGCCTATAAATTCTTTTCAAGGTGCACACATTCAAATATAATATATGCTAGCAATAATAGTAGTAAACATAAAATAATTTATGCTTTACCTGCAGGTTAACCGATGTCAAGTGGTATTTCTTCGAAGCATATATTTCAACTACATAACAATCACACTGATAAAATATAGCAACATTATATTTTGTTTTCTTGTAAGTCAGTATGTAAATAAACAATGAGAAGTAAAATAACATATAGGAATATATAAAAGTGAAGTTTTTTTTTATGCATATTTATAGGATACATTGAATCATCTTGCAATGTTCTTACAAGAAAACAAACTCTAAAAAATAATTGTAAAATTGATATGCATACAAAAATAATATATACAATATGGATACAGATATGGATATTGAATTGGGATCTATAATTTTATTCATTTTATTTATTTATTTTTAATATATAAATTGGAAGTATAATTTGGATATTGACATGAAAATCTTAATTTAGACATAAAAAAATATATGGATACTGCCAATTTGCAATAATTTTTTTTTGAAAGGGTGCAATAATTAGAGGTGTTGACTAAAATGCCAAACGTTTATGTATCTAAACTATAAAAAATCTGAAAAAATCATGACATAAAATTGACTGAAGCCAAAAGGTATTGCCAAAAATTATTGTGTCTGCCAGGCAATATGATCAACTTTTAGGAAATTCCTATCAAGAACTAGATATATGACTGGTGTATACTAATATAATTTTGACATAATAATTCCAAAATCACAAGAATAATGCATTAAAAATGTAAATACAAAGAAAGTATTTTATTAAAAGGAAGAGGTATGTAAACCTTGATGATACAATTTCTTTTTTTTTAAGTTTAAAGTGACCTAAAAATATAAAGTGAAATGAAAGGTAGCATATTAAGCATCAAAGTGAATTCAACTAGTACGTGTGTTAGAAATTTTAAGATACAGACCTATCGTCCACCATATGAAGATGCCCTGAAATTTTCATATGACAGATCTGTAAAAGGAAAATGTGTGTGGTGTGGAGCACTGATCAACATCACCTATAAGCAAATGATACTTACCAAACAGATACCTAGAATTAAATTAAAAACGTAAAAAGGGAAAAGAAAGAAAAAAAAATCATGTTCGACATGTTTAAAACTGTACATGTTTTCTTGTACATGCCTTAATCATGGTGTGTACTTGTTTGTGTCAACGATGAAAGAAATACAAATATAAAGTGAAAATGTAATTAATAATAGCAGAATGCAAATAAATACTTGTAAAAATAAAATAAACTGAAAGCTTGAAAGAAATTGTAAAAAAAAAAAAAAACCCTGAAATACGACATACTGTTACCCTGTTATATTGAAAGAGAAAGTACACCAGTACATATACTTTATTTAAACATAATGAGATTGATAGGTGAAATGATAAATCCGAAACATTAAAATTAAATTGTATTGCATATTGAAAGATTTATCAGTAATACGTAATATAGAAGTAAATAGAAGTAAGTGACCTTTTAACATATAACATGAAAAATAACACAAATAATAGAAATATAAGTGTTTTATGTCGAAAAAGATAATAAAATACCATGTGTGTCTTGAATGCCATTACTTAGAAAATAAGTTAAGATAAAATTTCTCCAACCATTAAAATATCAAATAAACATGAATGTTTACTGATAACCTGTGAAAAAAGAAAAGACATTTAAAGAAATCCAACGGTATGAAGAGTGTACCCAAAACAGCTATTTGTGCCTAGCAATATTAAGTACAACAAAAGTGTATATGTATGTAAAATAAAGGATGAGAGAAAAAAAAATCTGGCAACAAAAGGTACCAGCGCTCAATAAGTTATATATCTGAAAACAAGGATTCAGACTCACCAAAATAATAATCTGATAACAAGGTATCAGCCCTCAATAAGTTATATATCTGAAAACAAAGAATCAGACTCACCAAAATAATAATCTGATAACAAAGGTATCAGCTCTCAATAAATAATATTTCTGAAAACAAAGGAATCAGAATCTCAATAAAAAAAAATTCTGATCACGAAGAAGATCAGAACACCATGACGTGTAAAAAAATGCACTAAAGAAGAGAATGAAGAATTACCGCTGGACTGTACACTATAAATATATAGCATAATTCACAAGAAGTATGGTCAAACTGAGAAAAATACAAAAGTTACAATAAGACAGTGAATTGATATACTGATGAGCCGAAATATGCGGTGAAAATTTTATCCAGACAAATGTATGCAAAAAAAACACCAAATTAAAAAATATATATATGTGAAATGGAAAAAAAGAACACCAAATTAAAAAATATATATATGTGAAATGGAAAAAAAGAAAAAATTCAGTCATAGAAAAATGTATGTAAAATGACAATCTCACATGCAGACCATATCAGAAAAAACTTTGTACAACTGTGTTACATACGTCTGCGTGCAAAAATTTACGACAAAAGAATTATGCAAATATCTACCAGTACTCGAAGGGGGAAAAAAATAAAAAGATCCATTATACGTCTATGTAATTCGAATATCGGCGAATACTCACAAAATATTTCTTGTTGAATGAAATCGTTGAAAAGTTTAGAAAAGCACAAGAAAGCGAAGCATGGAAACCATAATTCCACACATGACCCGCTATGTAAAAAAAACTCTTTTACCGTACACGGTCATCAACTGTGAAAAACTGGGGATCCATAAAAAACATACCTTGCAAGAAGTATGACCATGAAAAGTTTAACTAAGTAAAAAAGCATTTAAAAAAAAGAAAACAATACTGTAATAAGAAAAAGACTGTCCAAGATATATATTAACTAAAAGAAAATTTGCATAAGCTGCAATGAAGACCGTAAATGTGGCTCACAATTAAATCATAAGGAATATCTACAATAAAAATTTGAAAGTGAAAGAGAAAGGCAAAAACAAAACATTTTAGATTCCCAAATGAAGTCCTATTAATGTTTGGGATTAAATCACTACAAGAAAACAAATGAGAAACAAAAATGACAAATTTTGAATCATTCCTTGCTTTTTGCGCACAAAAACAATGAATGAAAAGAATTCCGAAACACAATTATAAAAAGGTATAAATATTCACACATATTATTTACTATAGGAAAAATATGAGTATATCAAAACGTGTAAGCTTTAAAAATTGTCTAGAAAACATAAAAATGATAGAATCTTGTATTCCACCCACCTAAATATAATCTTATTGACTCAAGAATATACAAATTAATGAAAAGTAAAAGGAATAAGGAAATAAGCATTATAAAATTCTTTAAAATATCAAACCATTTGAAAGTTTAGAGAACGGCAAGACACGACATGCAAATGTAAAATGTAATTGAAGTTAAAATAAATGCATAAAAGCTTCTATATCTATATGTATACAGAATTTTTTTTTTGTTAAAAATATCAAAAGTAGAAAAATTTGGCATTAAATTATAAAAATTTGACGCATGGCAGTAGAACATAAGCTAAACATTATTATTATATGATAATATATATATATTAATTTTTATCTGTGAAAACTGCATCCATATCCTACACTTCATCATAATATTAAAATGCAAAACTATCTACAATAATACATAAAATACCTTTACCCGCATTTCTGTGGGAGAATCAAAAATTTTATAAATAACATATCTCATGGACAAAGTATATTTTACTTTGGAAGCACTGGTGCGTTTTTAATAATAGAAATAAAAATAAGTTTAACCAAAATTATTAGTATGATATATATATATATTTATATCTATTTTTTTTTGTTGTTGTTTATTCAAATGAAACCAACTTCTATTTTGTAGTAAAGTATTAAAATGCAAAACAAAAATTTATATTCATAAATATTTTCGTTCACATTTAAATATTAATCATGAATTTCCATAAGAGTCTTAAAATATGTACATAAAATCAAGTGGGGAGCAACGGTACATATTACATAATATGTTAAGTGCTATGCAAAAATTTCAGTTATCTATATTATTACTTTTTTTTTTTAAATCATCAGAAAGTCCAGAAAGATATTGAAATTGATCTCATGTTACCCTTGCATCAACTAAAAGGCACAGACAATTTCAAACAAAACTTTATCAAAATGTACAGTTTTTTTTTTTTTTTTTTTTTTTTTTTTTAAGGAAAATGTCACAGTAAGAATAAATACAAGGCTTAAAAATTTAAATAGATGATCCTGATACATAAAAATTTTAACAGACATCACCTGAAAAAAACAACACTTTACCATTACTATTATCAAAATAAAGTTTAATCACCATCAAAGTAATAAAAATGTTTTATGATAAAGTGTTAGTAGTTTTAACCAGTTACTATAAATATATAAAAAAAATACATGCAGCAAGTTGGCATATTGGACATAATCTTCCTCGCGACTGCAAATATCCCCGTATGGCATAAACATTAAATTAGAAACAAACAAACATAATTCTATTAATATCATATAAGGAAATACTCTGATAGCAATAATAAATTCTCAGCTAGCAAAAATGACCAAGGAAAATTAAGTGTTGGTGCAAAAAAAAATCAGATATATATTTTATAATGTGAGATTGTTTATCATAAGTATAAAAATCTTACCTGTACTTCACTTACACTGTTGTACCAAAACGAGAACATTGCAAAATTTCAAAGGCAAAAAAATATCTATAATTTTATTTATTTATTTATTTATAGATTTTTTAGCCATAACTAGATTATTATTATTATTATTATTATTATTTATACCTAAAATATTCCATCACCCTCTTTTTTTTTATCCAATGCCATCTGAAATAGTATCATGCATACACAATAAATAAATAATAATGAAAAAAATATATAAAATACTACATTTCTAGTACATAAGATCTGCATTAGTGGATATTTTATTTGGAAAGGTCAGTCTCAAACTTATATTGAAAAATGTTTAAAAACCTCTTTGATAAACGTTAAAAAGGAATTCTTTAATATTTGAAATTAATATCTTTATACTATTTAAAACAAATAGTTTAAAATTACTGAAACGAGTTATCTGTAAGGAACAATTATTTAAAAAATGAAAAATTTAAAATTATTAAACAGTAAAGCATCACGGTAAAACTATAAAAATAGTTCTTTATTTTACGTAATTTGAGCAAAATGAAAGAAAAAAGTACATACTTTAGAATCTGTAGGCGGATGAAAAAATTATATGTAACCTATTGGTTACATGTCACTTTTATTTGCACTGAAATCCTGTGTGTTTAAAAATACACGCGACACAATCGATTAAAATGCAAACGTGCACGAAGCGGAAACACTTTATCGCGGGAGAATCGAGCAAATTTTCGCTCCACTCAGTTTTTAGAAAGTTTTCCGTCTTGTGGAGTATGCGTCACACAAAGTAACAAAAATCAGTACTGGAAGAGCTATTAGCGGTGGAAAACTTTACACAAGTCGCAGAAATTCTTTAACCTTGTACTAGGATGTACGTCCGCAGTCGAAAATATTATCTTCGTATAACACAAGTACCGGATGGCTAGAAAAAGTACCGGACAGAGCTCGTTGCAGTCCACGCTAGGGTCGGAAAACTTTACACGAGACACCTCACACAATTTCTTCTGCATATCTCACACATAAGATACCGCGCACTGATGCCATAGCGTAGAATCTCACATAACGGCACAATTCCGCTGAATACAGGATATTGTGGCTTTTTTTCTATACGAAGTATGACTTTTTAAACATTCGGCACAGCGAAGGCGAATCTGGAATCAGCGTACAGCAAACGGGCTTCGATAGAGAAAAATATATACTGGGAGCGTTGAAGTCCAAGCTACACGTAGAGAAATAGAAGAAAAATATTTCTTCCGAGAAATTGTTCTCCGTATTCTGGGATGTACGCAGGCAGAAAAAGATTTTTCGCTGTATTCTTACGGTACGGCCTCTGTCATCATGTAAAAGGGCAAATCCAAATCAGTCATCGATAACGGTCACTTGAATTTGCATATAGTTCTGCAGTCATGCTATAACATCGACCGGTTCCCATATATGAGAGTTACTAATCACAAATGGAATCCAATATAAGTAAGTCCAGAAAAATTGGCAGGATGCAGATAAACAGTGCAAAAATGATATTATTATTATTTTTTTTTAACAGGCCACCCTCATGTGTCGATCGAACTATAGAAATTCCTGTGTCCAAAGGCACCAGATTATATGGTGTGAAGACCCGATATATCGTAATGAACATTTCTTTTTAAACATTGCCGTGGTATAGTAGCACATTGGATGCACCGCAATTCAGTCCGTTTCCTGAAAATAATTAAGTAATCCACACAAGAGGCATTAGATGAAAATAAGTGTTGTAATCATGGAATTCCTTTTTATTATACCAGCATATCGACACAAGAAAACAGAGAGGGTGGCCTTCGCTTATTCTACCAAATATTTACATCTTTATCCGACAAAAGCGAGAGCAGATCTGATCTAATTTTTCAGATTCATTATCGCCAACACATTAGATGTAACATGCCAATCGTTACATTTCTAGCCAGGCATGAACCGTCAAATATTTGACAGTTAGCAATAAACCAATATTGAGCATTTTTGAATAAGAAATGAAAGGATGTCATAATTTGGCGGAACATCAATTTTTGTGATTTTAACATACATCCGAGCGTTGTTTTGGGAAAGTTAGGCATGTGTTATTATAATCTAACGAAAAGAGTTCATAAATATATTTTTGCAGCAGTCAAATTATGAAAACGACGCCTGCATTTAACACAAGATACGAAGAAAGACAAAACAACATATGTTACGGTCATCTGTAGTACATTAATATTCGAATTGAAACCGCATGAGAGTAACGTACATTTAATGTTACGAAGAATCTTGAACTTGGGAAGGTGAAGAAATATCTGGGAACATTTTTAGCTAGGAAGAAATGATTGTTTTTCGGATTAAAGAATAAAAAGATTTTGAATACAGAAATTAATTCACATAGAGAAACTTTAAGATAGGAAAATTGAATTTTAGAGTAAAACACAAAATATATATGATTCTATATCATAAGATCAATCTGTAAAGTACAATTTTTACTCAAAATAAAAATGTTATTGCAGCTTTTGATTTTTGTTGTTGTGCTTAGCACCTATATACCTCTATTAAATCAAACACCATGCAAATTAATTTTTACGGGAAAAGTTGTCCTTTTGTTTCGTCAGATAGAACTAAAGGAGTTTAAACAAAGTAATTATAAAAAAACTAATTCTTACATCAAGCACAAATACCACACTGTGCTATTCTCAGTAATGTCGTTCAAAAGTTAATAAAACTGAAATACATACTAAACACGAGCACAAGTTGAAACGCATGTTGGATGTAAATCCTATTAAATATGCGTCTTTGTAATACAATACGGCAGGGATATTAAATTTTATGAATGAAAAAAGCACTATTTTGAGGGGATTTAGTGTGTTTTTACTACCAAAAGTTTCCGTCGATATGAAAAGAATATTTTAATTTGCGTGATTTATTTCTAATCTGAAGAGTTCATTTTTGTAATTACACTGCAAATGCGCGGTATAGCGTATTACTGCTTATTTTACTATTAATTTTACGGTATAATACTAGCAGCTGGGATGCTAGTATTATAGCTTAAGATCAACAATTTTTTACAGTGTAAAGCTTATGGAGAACTTATGACATTTTCACTGAACCACATTGTTTCAGTATTTTTATGTTTCAAATTTTGGTTTAACTTTACTTTAAAAACAAAACAACGAACGTAGGAGGAAAAACAAAAGCTGAAAGCTGTTTAAATTATTTTTTTAATGAACTTGGGATTAGGAAAATTGTAAATTCTTATGAAAAGGACTTTCTTTCTGATGGCTTCTGAATTGTGAAGACTTTTATTTTATTTAGCTATTTACGGATAGCTAAAATTAGTTTATTGCTGAACATTTATCACAATGACATTATTTTTTTCAATACATATACATGTACATCAGTGCAAAGAATAAGCTTAATAGTTAAGTAAAGATTTATCTTTTATATTTTAATTATTGAAATTCTTCTTTGAAAGATATAAAAGTTTACTGTTTCTCAGAATATTATTTGAGTATTTCTAAAGAAACATGTTTGAAAAGATTTGTACTTTCTTGACAGTTTGCATTTTAATCCCACATAAATATATTTCTACTCAATGAAAGAGACTTTCAATTTAGTATTGTTTAATTATTTGATATATCTTCTTTGTTTTAATCTCCCATTCAAAAGTATTTTATTTATATATTTCAGAATAACATCTTAAAATAAGTTAACAACAACTTATTTTCATTTAATCCTTATTCACCAAACAAAAGACATAAATATGTTAATATTTGTTTAAATATTTTCTGGCTATTTTTCTTTCTCTTTTGTGCGTGCTTCTTATACATGCAGTAAATCTTTGTACGTTTCTATATGCATAGATGCCTTTTCAAATAACACAAAAAAATTATCATTAAATTTCAAAATTTAAACAATAAGAATTGTTTTTGATAATGTAATTATTAATACGTAAATAAGGGAAATAAGGGATAAATCATATAGTCGGGTAAAGCCGAATATCTCACTTTTGGATCGATTTGAACCGTCCCATAGCAGTGCCTGAAATTCTTAGCTCTAAGCAAGAAAAAACAGCCATTATAGTATCTCGGTATCGGCATTTGAATAGTTTCTGTGTTGTTACTATTCTACCAACAACTATTCTACCTATTATTATACTAATAGTATGTAGTATATAATGCAAAAAACTGTTTAAAAAACCAGTTTTTTGTATTTTGATTGTAACTGAAATTTTCATTAGATATCATTGATGGCAATTTTTGTAGAACCGCAACTATAAAGCTCTAACTTCTTAATATGCAAAGTGTGTGTGTGTGTGTGGGGGGGGGATCAGTCTCGATAGTAAACAGAATATTATTATAATTAAACTACTAATTTTAACGCCAGTTTAAATTTATAACATTTTGATTTGCTACAAAAAATGTAATGTTCTCAATAAAATTAAATATTTGTTTGAGTAATGTTATTTAGTTTGAACATATTTCTAAATCTACAATTACTGTTTCATTTAAATAGAATTAAGTATATTTTATCATTTTTTGTTTTTGTTTTAATATCTGCTAGCTTTTAAAATATTTATATATGAACACATTTAAAGTTACCAAAACTATTTATATTATTGCGTGTTGTATATTTAATAAAGGTTTAATTTGCACAATGAAGCTGTTGCTAGCAATCCTAGGGGCGTTTTTACGGCTTGATTTACGATCCTCGTTGTCCGGTAAATCCGGACATCTTAAGCAAGGTAAACTGAGAAAAAAGAAACGCACTCTAAAAAACAAAAAAATCCAGAAAACAATTTTTGAAAAAAAGTCAGGCCAACAATCATTATGCTTTTTCTAATGCTAACAAAAATTTAAACTTCGTTCCTATAATTTTTCTCATTGTTTCTTTTATGACTAATAAAGTTAATAACTCATTTTGTGTTTAAATTTTAAGTTGTTAGGCTTATAGTTAATATAATTTTAGTTAAGTTCTTTAGTTAAAGTTCTAAAATAAAAATTTTGTTGCTTTACAGAAGAAAGTGTCTCAAGCATTTTTACAAAATTCACATATCCTTCGGCCTTATCCCAAAGATGGGATAAGATTGGATGATTTTACTTATCCAAGAAAAGCATTTAATAATAAAATGTGATAAATTAATCATACACTGGCGGGAAAAAAAAATCCCAACACCAAGAAAGACTTGTGTTAGATAAACGAAATTTGGTAGGCGTGTTTATACATCTGAAAGATGACATCGATTCAAATTTCGCGACTCGCGCATAAGTGTGGCGCTAATGGCACCACTCAGAACTTGCAAATCAGGTTTGATTTAAATGCGTTCTGTAAAGTTCGTGAGCGTTATTTATCTTCGAAATTTGACGTATTGAGTTGATGTTAGCCAAAAATGCCTTTAAGAAGACGAATAAGCCATTATCAACAACTCACCGAAGTTGAACGAGGTCGTATAATAGGGCTACGAGAAGCTGGATTTTCTTTCCGCGATATAGCAGAAAGACTTAGCCGGAATGTATCCACTGTGCATGATTGTTGGGAGTAGTGGTCAAGGGATGGTACAGGCTCAAGAAGACCGGGTTCCGGGCGGCCACGTGGCACTACTGAGTGGGAAGACTGCCGTATTCGGCGTACGGCTGTGGCGCATCTTACTGCGTCTGCGGAAGAAATTCGAGCTGCAGTTGGTACCACAGTGACACAACGAACTATTAGAAACCGGTTACTGCAAGAGAAGCTTCGAGCCAGGCGTTCTGTAGCGTGCATTCAACTAACGCCAAGTCATTGTCGTTTGTGTCGCCAGTGGTGTCAACCCAGAGCTCATTGGAGGACGGAGTGGATATCTGTTGTGTTTTCTGATGAAAGTAGGTTCTGTCTTGGTGCCATTGATGGCCGTGTGTTGGTCAGAAAGAAGTCAGGGCAACGCCTACAATCAAACTGTCTGCGGCCTAGACAAAATGGACCTACACCTGGAGTCATATTCTGGGGAGCAATTTCCTATGCCAGCAGGAGCACTCTAGTGGTTATCCTAAACACACTGAATGCAAATTTGTACGTCAGTCTGGTAATTCAACCTGTAGTGCTGAACAGCATTCAAGGGGGAGTTTTCTAACATGATAACGTTCGCCCTCATACCGCTGTTGTAAAGCAACGTCCTCTACAGAGTATCGACATGTTACCTTGGCCTGCAAGATCACCAAATCTGTCTCCAATTGAGCAAGTATGGGATAACATTGGACGACAACTCAAGCATCATCCACAGCCAGCACTGACCGTCCCAGTATTGACACAACAAGTACAACAAGCATAGAACTCTATACCACAAAGTGACATTCGGCACCTGTATGACACAATGCATGCACGTTTGCAGGTTTGCATTCAAAATTCTGGAGGTTACACAGGCTATTAATGTAACAGAATTTCGCATTTGAAATGCATTTTCTTGAGCTTAAATTAACCTGTGATCTTGGAAATCTAATCAATTAAACATGTTAACTAGACAAATGCATTGTCCAAATTTCATTGCTCTACAATAATTTTTTCTTGGTGTTGGGATTTTTTTTCCGTCAGTGTATATTTATAATGACATTATTGTACAAGGTTAACTACAGAGTTTTTACCCGTAGTTTCACTAAATGCCATTGGAAATTCAGGCTTCAAGAAGCAACTAATAATATTGTATCTAATTTTACCGTTTTTTCTGTACTTTTATTGACATGTTAAAAGAAATATTAATAACTAATTCAATTGGGGTACAATGATCACACTACATTTTAGTGCTGCATCTTATTATTTTTTTTCCTCTAGTAAAATAATTTTTCTTTTTACAAAAACTTTATTTTGCATTTTGATTGCAACTGTAATTTTCATTAGATAATCATTAGATGGGAATTCCTATTTCAGAATCGTAACTACAAAGCATTAAATTCTCAATATGCAAAAGCGGGGGGGGGGAGGGTCAGTTTCGATAGTAAACAGAAAATTATTCTAATTAAACTATCAATTTTAATTACAGTTTAATTTTAAATTCATATAATTTTGATTTTCCTACAAAAAATGTAGTGTTTCTCAATAAAATAAAATAGATTATTTTTTAAATGTTATGTAGTTTGAACATACTTTTAAATCTACAATTACTGCTTCATTTCTGTCTTAAATAGAATTAGAACTGAAACCAACAATAATCTTAAATTATTGAATTTAAGAAAGGGCAAATAATTACGTACATGTCAGTATCAGTTGTATAGTGTTATTAAAAATGAAGTATACAGTTAGTAGAAAATTTTATTACATTGATTTGTGAATTAAAGCTAGTTATTTTGATTAAATTACAAAATATTCCCTTATGAGTATGCCTAATGGTGATGATAATGTATTTTCATAAACATATGTAATTAATAGTAATTAAATTCATGTATAAAACATCACACATTAATCAAGAGTATTGTTTGACATCGATATTCACTGAATGTGTGCATGAGTGTAATGATAGGTGTTTTATAAATTACAAAAACAGAATTTTAAATATATTACGAATCGATTGTTCAGTTGAATATATGTAACTTTTTGAAATTATTTGTTTTACATTATTTAAATTATATGTTTATTATTTTATGAATCAGTTTTTCTTCTTTTTTCTGCGTTTGTTAACATTCTTTAACACTTTATATTTCATAATTTTGACAATTTCATTAGGACATTAATAAAAAAGATATTTTTAAAAAATACATTAGAAGATTAAATTTATAGCATGGCGCCAATTTACCACTATTTAAAAAAAAATTATATTGATTAATCTACAGAAAAAAAACATTCTTTTCACTTACCTTTAGTGTCAAGTAAAAGCGATAATTCCGGACTTTTTACTACAAATACATAATCTTACTTTTAAAGAAATCAATTCTTCCACAGTTGTCTAAAAAATATACTTGATACCGTCAGATCTTACTGCTAGAGTTTAATGGCGCGTGTCAGCAAGCTGTTACGACAACATAAAACATACAGAGAAATTACTGTCACAATATAAGATAATAGAGATATTTATTCTTAAAAGAAATATACTATCGTAAGCTCTTTAACACGAAAGTAAACTTAAATAATAGCATCTCTTTTTAACAAAATTTATATGGTATCGCTTAAAATTTTCGTATTTTTTTCTGTTTTGTAGTTTTCACATGTATAGAAAAAATAATTAAAAAATGAGGAACTCCAAACGGCATTGTTATTATGGAGGGGAAAAAAAATTATAGTCTCAGGCAAAGTCGAGTGATATTTTTTACGATTTCACGCCTGCTTATAATGCTGAGTAAAACGTTTGCTAGATTCAGACAAGTCACTGAAATAAAATTGTTTAATTATAAATCGCTTTACCGATGGAGTCACAAAAAAATGTACTCTATAAGAAAAAAAAAATCTGTGAAAAAACGGAAAATGTACTGGCAACAAAGTTGCCTTATATTCTCCGTTTTTTCGGAAAACTTCCGTTTTTGTATTCCCCAGTTTTCAAGACGGATATTTTTCGCTATACAAGACGAAAATTTCTGTTTTTAGAAATAAATATGAACAATAGCGCATTATATATATACAATAGATTCCTGCTATTCCAAACCCCGCTATTCCGAAAATACGCCTATTCCGAACAGAGTTCCAGAAAAAATACCAATTTTTTTAACTTAAAAACAGGAAAAATTAAAAAGACGTTCGTGAAAAAACGTACATTTATTGTTATACAAAAAAGTTAAATAGAGACACACATAGAGCTTAATTTTTAAGCTTAATTAAGCTTGATGAAAACGCCTGATTGGAATGAATGCTGGTTGCTTACAGTACATGTCGACTCCATTTATACAATTATGTAGAATAATTTTTAATCACTGCTGAACACAAAATTAACAGGGACACACAAAAGAGTTCCGTTACATTACGGTCTACGGGGAAAAATCATTTGCGGTTCATTTTAATGATGATACACAATTTCAAACACATCGTAATTGATATATATCACTAAGGTGCATTACAAGAAGCTTACTATAGAATATGATGTGCATAGCGCTTATAGTTCCTTTACAGGAACACTTAAAAGAATTCCGTTACATTACGGTATATGCAGAAAAATCGTTTGCGGTTTATTTAAATAAAGTTTCATTATTTTAAACGCATTGAAATTTATATATATCACTAAGGTGCATTACAAGAGGATTACTACAGAATATTGTGTGTATAGCAGTCATCGTTCATTTACAGGGACACACAAAATAATTCTCTCCTGTCTGTTAACAATAATTCCTGGAAGTGCGTTTTAAGTTACTGAACGCGATTTTAAATTTAACTCTCTTTTTGTTTATTACGTGGTGTGTATAAATTCTGTAGATCATATACAGGGAAGCACAAAAGTTGGCGAACACATTTCCGTTTACTGACAGAAACTCCAGAAGGAGAATTTTAAACTGTGCTACGCGTTTCTTAACTGAACTAAAATTTAGCATCCTATGTAGTATATATAAAACTCAATAGATCATATACAGGGCTGAATAAAAGTATTCGAATATTTTTCCGAATATTGTAAATGTTGGAAATAAATGTTGGAAATTCCTGAAATTACGTTTTTAAATATGTTATGCGTTTTCCAAATTGTTTACTTCGATGTTATCTTTCAGCTTATTAAACGGTAATGATTTGTAAAATTATTTTGGAAGCATTGGGAAGTGTTATTACATAATCTATGCTTGACACATGGTTTTTCGTTCTTGTTTTTTCTGACGAAGAGCACTGAATCGACTTGAGAATGCAATGTTCCACCATCGCCGCATGAACATAGCATTATTTGGTGTTAATGAAGCGTGTTGTTCGAAGTAGTGTAACGCGAGGTCAAGAGCATTTGCCGCGTCTGTGTGTGATATGAGTTCAGTTTGAGCGTTCACCTCCTCCTCGTTTTCCTTCGAATTGATCTCAGCTGATGAGTCTTACACCATTGCTACGATGTCTTCGTCTACGTACTGCTGGTGGCCAAAGTCGTCAACAGCAGTCCATTTTTCAACACAGCTTTCTTCTGAGTTTTCACAGCTAGGGATTTTCTTGACTAGTAGAAGAAGGTGAGTGACAGTCTTTCACTGGTGTAAAAGTTGTTTCAACAAATTCCATTGTAGGCCAGAGATTTATCCATGATTTTTGTATTGCGCCTTTAGTGGTGTTATCCCATGCTTCATCCACCCAGTAAATCACAACTTTTACTGTAATTTTCTTAAGTTTTTGCAGGATTGTGAGTTCATTTTCATCCTCTTCAAGTAAGGTGTGAAGCAGAATTTTTCTGTATTTTTGTTTAATGGACTGCAACACACTCTGGTCTATAGGCTGAACAATTGAAGTAAAATTCGGTGGCAGAAAAACTGCCTTGATGTTTCCACAAAAATGTTCCATTTCTTCTGGGTGGAACGGAGCATTGTCTATAATGAGCAGAGCACAATTATGCAATTCATTTTCTCTATTGAACGCAGTCACTTTAGGCACAAATTGGTGCTCGAACCATCCCTTCAACAAGTCGCGTTCCATCCAAGCTTTTTTTAAATTCTTATAATACACAGGAAGTGAGTTGATGTTAATGTTTTTGAACGTTGATGGATTCGTCGATTTGCCTATTACCATCAGCGGAAGTTTATTTGTTGCCGAGGCGTTGCTGCAAGCTAAGACAGTTAGACGTTGTTTGTCCATTTTAAAACTTGGGGCAGATTTCTCTTCTTGCGAAGCAAGATTTTTGGTAAGCAAAGCCTTAAAATTCAGTCCGGTTTCATCCGCGTTGTAAACTTGTTGTGGTAAGTCGTTTTAGGAAGAAACAAGGTCTCTAAATTTTTTCATGTAATTCACAGCTGCTTCGTTGTCAGCTGACAGCTTCTCCCCAGCAATCGTGCGCTGTCTAATTCCGTGTCTTTTCTCCCAATGATACAAAAAACGACAGCTAGCTGAAAATGATGGGTCACCATTCATAAGCTTGTTCAGTTGAAACACCTTTTTTTTTTTACCAAAGGACCAGAAATGGGGATTTCTTTCTGGCTTTCTGAACCACAAGAATAAGGTCTGGTCAAGTTTTTCATATGAATACACAGTCGTGTTTTGCAGTTTTTCAAGAGTTCTTTCACTTGAAGCAGAACAAAACTGCTCAATTTTAAGGCGATTTTTTTCACAGTCACTAATCATTGCTTTTCCGACACCATATTCGCGTGCTAATTTAGTAGCACTTTCTCCCTTGTCCAGTCTTTTTAACATTTCAAGTTTTTCTTTTAAAGTACACGACTTCGTTTGCTTACCATGTTTAATGTTTAACAGTTGACGTCAAGGACTACGAACATAAATAAAAAAGGCACAGTGACTCGATAAAGTAGTAATTCAATACTCACGGAACCACAAGTCTTTCAAATTTGCAATAAGCACACACAGTTCATCAAACTCCGCTAGAGTAAACATTGACCGGAGGCGAGTTTCAAAATCATATGTTAACGTTCGCGAAAACACGGAATCTATACGCCAACACTCTGTGGCAGCGGAAATGCAGTAACACTGGTAGTAATTCTTGGAACGCGGGAGGGAGAAGGATAGGTAGGGTGGAGTAATGAGTCGTCAAAGGTCACTGCCCTTCCTTTCCCACTTTCACTGAACCTGTTCATCACGAGCCGATCAACGCTGTACGGAGCTGACACTAGCAGATGTCCCCGCACTTAATTTACGTCTCAACAAGTCAATACGTTGATTATTATTAATGGAATCCGCCTATTCCGAATGCCCGCTAAACAGAACAGTGTTCGATCCTAATTACAGTCCCTGGCCAAATTATTAAACGCAGTTGTTTTTATTATAATTTATTAAATATCTGGAAATATACATGAGGAAATATCCTGAAACTTCAGGAGTGTAAACAACATGATAAACATCATATATTTCCGCGAAGATTTTTTCCCGAAACCCCATAAGGGGCCGTCAGCAAATTGAAGAAAAACGAATATATTTTGGATAACCCTGTAAAAACTAATATTGCAAAAGCATTCAAAGTGTAGATTATGATTGATTGGATTGTTGTAATAATTTGGGTTCATTTGTATGAAGATAGCATGTATACTCGAAGAGAAATTCAGGTTTTTATAAAAACAGTCCCAAATTTTACCAGGTTTTTTTGCTTATAATTTTCAGAGTTTTTAATATAAAAACAAGTTTTTATCAAAAAATATGACAAACAAAAGTATACACAATACCCTGCAATCAGAATTAAAAAATATTAAAAATTGTATGAAAAATGAGCAGATTTACTAAATATTGTTTCATTGCGCATGCGCGAATTCAATCAAAATATACTGTGCATAATATATTAGCTAAATGTATAGACCAAATTTTATGAAAGTCTCAAAAACATAGCTTGAAAATTCTGATAGTAATCGTCGATAGAATAAGCTCGAAATTCGCTGTTTCCAAAAGGAAGCAAAAAGATGAGGGGTTGTATCAAATATAGAATGAGAGACACTTCATTCTTATTATGTCAACTTTGATAAGCTAGTACATTTGGATACAACCCCTCATCTTTTTGCTTCCTTTTGGGAACAGCGAATTTCGAGCTTATTCTATCCACGATTACTATCAGAATTTTCAAGCTATGTTTTTGAGACTTTCATAAAAGTTGGTCTATACATTCAGCTAATATATTATGCACAGTATATTTTGATTGAATTCGCGCATGCGCAGTGAAACAATATTTAGTAAACCTGCTCATTTTTCGTACAATTTTTATTATTTTTTAATTCTGATTGCAGGGTATTGTGTATAATTTTGTTTGTCATATTTTCTGAAAATAACTTGTTTTTTTATTAAAAACTCTGCAAATTATAAGCAAAAAACTTGGTAAAATTTGGGACTGTTTTTATAAAAACGTGAATTTCTCTTCGAGTATACATGCTATTTTCATAAAAATGAACCCAGATTATTACAATAAGCCACTTAATCATAATCTACAGTTTGAATGCTTTTTGCAATATTAGTTTTTACAATGTTATACAAAAGATATTCGTTTTTCTTCAATTTGTTAACGGCCCCTTATGGGGTTTCGGGAAAAAATCTTCGCGGAAATATATGATGTTTATCATGTTGTTTACACTCCTGAAGTTTCAGGATAATTCCTCATCTATCTTTCCAGATATTTAATAAATTATAATAAAAACAACTGCGTCTAATAATTTGGCCAGGGACTGTAGTTCGGAATAGCGGGACTCTACTGTATAATATATATATATATATATATATATACTGATGTACATTTACAGGTATTTGAATGGCGTTTTGAACCGAATTTCCAGACGCGACATCGCAAGAAAGGAAAAAAAGTCCAGAGACAACAATCGCTTATAATTCAAGATGTAATTCATTTATCGTAAAATGAAAAAAAAAAAAAAAAAAAAAAAAAAAAAGATTCCAAATCACTTCAATAATTATGTCTACAAATATCACGCTTTTATGTTTAAAAATGAGTTGAAAAATGTGTCAGAAAATTTCGTGTTGTTGAGCGGATACCTTTTTTTTTTTTTTTTTAATTTGAGAACCGCCGTAATAGACCACCAGGAAAATTTCTCTTTCATTTCGAACTTCTTCATAATTTTGACATCCCAAACAAACACGATATCACTACACGTGCAAAACATTTTGAAACATTAACAATTTCAAATTGAAGAAAATTAAGTTCAAAAGCAGTTAGAAATTTTGAACTCGCCTGTTGTGTCTGTTTTTAATCCAATCACAACTATTTTGCTGGAGCAAGAACCATAGCCTCGAACGCTTGTAACACAATTGAAATTAACAATGTGCTTCACACAAATATGTTATTATGACGAATGTGCAGTTTTACAATAGATTACACAACCTATAGGAGAATTCCATGATTTCTTTGAATTTCAAATTGAAGGAAACAGAGCAAATCCAGAATTATGGATATTAATATCTTTCTAACCCTTTAAGCTCCTTATACTATTATGATGGTAGACAGTATTGCCTATTTTATTGCTTACTAAGTTCAAATTTCTTTAATATCTGCCAACAATGTTCAGGACGATAACCTCTAGTTTCATGGTTTCAAATTTCGCTATTGGATACCACCTTTATGCAGATATTTAAGTTCTGAAGGATTCTGTTTTGGTTACACACTGGAAAAAAAGAAAAATGTTTCTTAATCTACGAAAGTATTTTATTGCTTATTTAGTTCAAATTTCTTAAATATCTACCAACAATGTTCAAGACGATGTGCCTTCTAGTTTCATGGTTTAAAATTTCGCTATCGGATACCACCTTTATGCAAATTTTTAAATTCTGAAGGATTCTGTTTTGGTTACAACACTATAAAAAAAAATGCTTCTTAATCTACGAAAATATAATATAACCACGAACGAAGATATACAGTAACCTCTTCAGAGTTATCCAGGATTCCGAAAAGTGTCCTTTACGTTTAGAAGCACCCAAGGAAAACTGATTTCCAGAAACGTTTCCCTGTAATTATTATAGTATATTAATCAATTTTCACGAATCGGAATATCGGTTTTTCGAATTCTGTCAATTGTCATTTAAACATCTTCAGCTGCGTAACTGAATGCATATACATGTAACAGTAACAAATTAATATTAATTTTAATGTTAATGTTGATGCTGTTAATTTTTCATGTTTGTCTGTAAAACATGTTTTTTGAACTTGAAAATGTTCTTTGAAGCTTCGAGAATATATCTAATTAATTTGTAATTGCTTCAACCGACATTAAATTAAACGGGTTCAAACTGAGCAATAAGAACTTATTTATGGTATTATTCTGCATATGAATGAGGAAAAACAAACTTTTCAATTGTTTTTGCTGTCTTTTATCCAACATTTTACAATTTTTGTTGAACAGTCTCAAAAATATATTTATATAGTAAACATAACTTCAAACACAATTTCTTAGTCTAGACGAGAATCGAATTAGGATATACATAAACATTTCTCTGAAATGTCATTGCCACGTTCTTTTAATGCACTTCAACAAAGTATATCGATTCTGATTATGTCACAATGCATTTGATACAAATGATGCCATTCCAAACTGTTATTCAAATTAATTATTTGGAAAAGAGGATTTCAAGTAACTGCATTATTGAATTCTGGGAATTGAAGATGAACCAAGCGAGATCAAATAAAATGACGACAAAGTAAACATTTAATTAAGTTTATCTTGTAATTGGGTACTAAAATGTGATAATTTTACAACTTAATTGTGGAGTTTTGATGCTGAAATATTTGTTTAATTCGATATAATACTTGTTTTATAATGTATTTTTTTCCATGGTAAATACCCAACATAATTTTCTTACGTTTTTAACTTTCACTGACATAGGAGAAAAATGGTATTATCGAATTCAAAGAAATTTGCTTTGAAATGAAAAGGTTTCTAGCTATAAACTTCTACGAATGCATTTCTATTTGTCTTTATTTATTGTCATATCAAACAATGGTATTCCAATGAAGTAAATAAACTATATTTAAGAATATTTATCATTTCCATACATAAAATCAAACTACGTGTTGTTATAATGCATTATATTATAATAAATGCTTTTTTTTTTTATAATATTTTCAAGTCAGTTTTATGCAGACATGCTTACTATTTATTAACATTGGGGGAAAATGAGAAGATTGGAGAACGACTCCTGCATTTTAATTTTAAGAAACGTGACATCATGTTTTCCAGGATACGCGGTAATCTTGACAAATAGGATTCTATGTCATATAATATGTCAAATGCCTCTATTAAATTCAAAATATTTATAGATTGTTAGTTTTGTCAAATTTTAAAATAAAGGTATGATTTTGCTTGTTTTGCAACTTTTTATAACATTTGAAGCTAATACAGTGGCCTCTCTCTATTCTGAACACTCATGGTACCGACCAAAAATGTTCAGATTATGGGGATGTTCATTATAGAGGGAGATTGGGAAATGCATTACTACTACTACTATGTATTAAGTTTATAGACTTTATAGAATACTTAGTCTGGAATCCATGCCAGTTACCGAGATAGCTGCTGACTTTAGAAAATATTAAAAAAGTTCTACAAAACATACAATAATATATGTACAGAACATTACTTGAAAACATAATCGGTGCATTACTTAAAAAAGTGAGTAATTTTAGCCTGCATTTGCATTGTGTTTGCTCGTATAGTGTACATGTTATCTAGTTGTTTAAGAAGTGGAAACGCTTTCGGATGATGTTTAGCCGCATAGTTCAACAGGTCTTGAATCCATTGGCCATATTGCTTGAAGGTAATCGTACTTCTTGTTTCATTGGTCTTTTCTGGTTCTGCTTTTTCTTCACTATCCTCTTCCTCTTTGGCTGGTGTACAATCTATGACGTTGACCTTCTTCATTAGTTCGGTTGCCGAATTTGCCTCCTCCATCACCAGGGACATTTTCTTCAGAAAATGGATTCGGTAGAGAGCTTAGGTCTTGATTACTTCTTGATCCATTGGTTGGAGTACAGAAGTACAGTTCGGCAGGAACTTCAGGCTCACGTTGCTCAGCTGCATGTTTGTATGTGATCTAGCATTATCCAGAAAAAGAAGAATATTTCTTCTTTCTCTCTTCATCATCTCGTTAATGCCCCCCCCCCAACCATTGTGAGAAAATTGAGGATGTCATCCAGGTTTTGCGATTTGATTTATAGTGCACAGGCAATGATGCAATCTTCACATTTTTGAAGCATTGTGGTTTTTCACTTTTTGCGATCACAAGTGGTTTGAGCTTCTCGCCCGTAAAACTGGCACAGAGCGACAGTAAGTCTTTCTTTCAACATTTTCCCGCCCACGCATTTCTTGCTTCTTTCCGGTAGGGTTTTATTTGGAAAAGCTCTAAAAAACAGGCCGCTTTCGTCATCATTGAAAATGTCAGTGGCGTCGGAATCCTTCCTTATGTCCGGAAGTTTTCTTTTCCATCCCTCCACAGTGTCAATATTTACGTCTGCAGCTTCACCATTGATTATTTTGAATTCGATCTTATGCCGAATTTTGATGCGAGTCAATCATCCTTCTAAATTCTAAAGCCTTGAATTCCGTGATTTTCTCCTTTCCTGCAAAATCAAGAGCAATCTGCTTTAGCAGGGGTCCAGTGACAGGAAGATTCTTCATTCTTATTTGGTAAAAAAACTTCCAGACGTGATTGTTTATGTTCTCATTTCTCGTTTTCTGTTCGAAAATTCTACACTTTGAGGAAGGTTTATTTGCTTCAAAAGCGGTCATAATTTTTTTTCCCTTCTGGCTGATGTCGTTGACGTGGCCTACTGAAATTACAAACTCCGATGCAATTTTCCTTTCACTTGCTTTTGATTTTAATTTTTGAACAACTTCGTATTTTTACTGAAGCATCATTTCTTTCCTTTTTACATTTTCCTACTTATTACTGACATATCTGTGTAAATGCTGTGCTTCTTTCTCTGCAACGATAGCGAAATGGCGAAAAAATTTTACCTTCACCGAGCAAAAAGGAAGAAAGAAACAGAAGCGATAATGCTGTCCAACGAGGTGTGCAGAAAAGAAACCTTAATCCTTTTTTGACCACTCCTTCTAACACCTGTTGTCTCTTATCTGTCATTGGGGGTGGGCATTTCTGTTGCGTAATCTTTCTATTTTTATCTCAGCTTCAGAGAGGGGAAATCACGTGACATGGTTTTTACATTATTTTATCTTGTATTTATTTACATGAAATTGATTGTTTTGTTCATTTCATTTAACTTGATTATCATGAAATACTTTTTGTGAAATAGCAACAATTTCATATCTGCACTTTTTGTTTATAAAAAATAAGAATGTTCTAGTTAGTTGAGATGTAGAACACATACGGTAAAGACAAAAACATTCTTTCGATTTCTTTTTTTCTTTTCTTTTTTTTTTTTTTGTTATAATAAATGCTTTTTTTTGTTTTGTTTTGTTAACTGAATATTTTATCTGAATTTTTCAAACAAATTTCAGCATCGAGTAGATCTTAAAATCTAGAAATGATTTTGTCTGTTTATTTTTAAATCGAGTTCATTGAACCCTTTTATTCTTCTGCAACAATTTCTCCGAATTTCCATGATGGGGGGAATTCCCCGAATTCCGTTTGCAAACACACGTTCAGTTTACGGAGAGGCGGGGTAGAATGGGGATCGAAAGTAGCGTTCATAATAGCGGGGTGTTCAGAATACAGAGAGTTTATCTTTTGTTAAGTCTATGGAGTTCCGCCGGGACCGTTAGAATGTGTTCATAATACCGGGGTGTTCACATTAGAGAGTGTTCAGATAGAGAGAGTCCACTGTATTTTACATGATTATAAAATATTTTATCGTATTTCATTTATATAACATTTAAATTTATTAATTAGCTGATTATAAAATATTTTTAACTAAACATATATTTGAAATTGCGAAGCTTGGGCTCAATTCTGCAGATTTATGAACACGTATTGCTGCTTATTCTGCTACATTTTAATGTTTTCTAATTTTGTAGGAAAAAGTTTATGAGTTAGGTTTATGTCTACCTAGCGAGAAATTTAAATATTTTACTAGGATAGGCCTCATAGAAAATAGCTTGTATTGCATTTTTAGATGGCCGACCACACACACACACACAAAAAAAAAAAATCTGATTATTATTTTCTATGAACGGTTATTGTTTATTGTGCGTTTTAACTATATTAATACTATTTCAGTCTTAAAATGTTAATACGCGTTGAAACATGTTTTCGAATTATATATGAATTCGCATGTTTTTCCATCCAGTTTGTTTGCTTGACAGTTTGTACATGCAAATAAGTTTCTTAAAAAAGGCTTGGATACAAAGGAACTTTTAATGACGTAGATTGCAACATACTATCTATCCTTTTATTAATATTTTATTATAAAGTAAATATTTATTTGCTCTGGAAGTATATTTTTTTTAAGTGTAACTAGTATACGAAGACGTAGTTAGCATATCTCTATAATAAATTTGTGGAAAATATGTCATAAGAAATGCGCCAAGCTCAAGTGCACAAAGTATCGCGGGATGTACAGCCAGAAAGTTAAAGACCATTAAAGAAAAAAAGCAGGTAAATCCAGTTGAAGAAACAATTTATTGCTTTGACTCAGCAAAGAACCAAGTAAAAAAGAACTTTCTCAAATATATTTTTAAAAAAATTCTGAACATTTATTGTTTGTTTCTAGTATAGAATGTTTAAAATAATTTAAGTAACTTAGAGTGGCTATAAATTAAACTTCCTTTTTACTCCTAGTAGCATAAATTTTTAGTCTAAAACTTTTATTTTTTTAATTATACAAAGTAGCTATACAAGATAAATTATCAGGATAATTAACAAAAGGGGGAAAAAATACACGTATATAATCAAATTAAGCTAAATTTTTATTTTTCGAAATATATATTTTATGCGTTAAAGTGTTTACGTAAAGAGTTTCTGTATTTTAATCATTTAAAATTCAATTACTTAGCTTTTTCATGCTAATGAAAATTCTAAAGATTAATAAAGGATTGTAGAGTAAAACAATGAAAGAATAATGAGTTTCAATACTTAGAAATTAAACTTCGTAAATCAGGGAATGATTTTGCATTAAAAAAAAGTAACTACAGAAATAATGTACTATATTTGCTCATCAAAAAGCGAATACATTTATTATATATATATTTTATAGTATTAAGAATTTCATGCGCTCATGAGAACTGTCAGAGAGAGAATGGTGGATAAAATTTGAAGAGAAATTAAAGGGGACATCATATGACTCTAAAAGAAGTAAGTGGGCTTAAATTTTGTAAAATCTAATATTGTTTAAAGAATAAACGTATAAATCCTCAATATAAAGTTATTTTTTTTGTAATTTCAATACACTAGCATTATATTATTATTATATGGGTCGACGGAAAGTTTTTCTGTATTGAGTGCGAAAAATTATAGAATTCCTTTTGATACAATATATATATATACATATATATATATATATTACGATACTCATAATTACAATACCCAGGGTACGAAATTTCAAGCCTAAAGGCAGTCGTTTGAATAAAAATAAGACTCGTCACAGATTTATACTAGTTCAAAATATTTTATTCATTCTCTGAAGATGTAATTGGAACTTTTTATCATTTGCTATTAACTTATGGTGCATACAATAATAATAATAATAATAATAATAATAATAATAATAATAATAATAATAATAATAATAATAAATCATTATCTATATTAATGAAAATTATTAAACTTGTAGCCATGATTTCTTAAAAACTTTTAAAGTATTTAAACAAAATCATGGAATGGTGTTATTAAGAAGTTTTTTGCCTTCATTTGTGTATCACACCAGTTTGTTCAACATTTTCTGGGAAATCGTGAATACATTCATGACCAACATGATGGAATATTACAGCGTTACGTTGAAAAAACAAAAATATAAATGTACAGGCATAGTATATTATATTATGAAAAATCAAAGGAATATAGCATTCAATTTAAACTAGCATTTCTTTCTAAATTACGAAAACATTTCTGTTTTTCAAATATATTTAGTTTTATAATCGTATATGTTTAGATTATCATAAAGAAAAATACGGGGCTAAGGGATGAGAAATACTCTTTTCTGCAAAAATGTAGAAAAAAGGGATGTATACGGAGAATGACGAATATAAAATTTTGGAATGTTGCTTCAAAATCCGAAGTCGTCATCTTAATTTCTGGTCGCCAATGGCGATCTTGCCACCAGAAATTTCGCGCCTTGATTTTAGAGCATAAATTACACTGGTCATTCTTTCAATGATTTCTTTTAATTGTTATCACAAATAAAACTAGTATGCAAGAATATTTCATGAATTGTTTACGAAATATTTTTGCCTGAGTGTATAAAATAATATTTCATGATTTGTGTACGAAGTATTATTGCCTGAGTGTATAAAATAATAATTCACGAATTGTTTACGAAATGTTAATATAACACTAAATTAAAAATATATAAATTAATAAATTGAAAAGTTAGTTACTCCGCATTTGAAAGTTTTCAATTCTACTTTCTGATGATTTATTCTTGATATACCGTGTTGATTGATTTTTTTTTTCAATTTTTCGGCATTCGGTAACAAAAACAAACATACGTTATATTTTTTTCAAAGTAATATAAAGTTAAACTTTAAATCAAACAAAACTGGCTTTTTATTACTCTTTAGAGCAGAGATCGTCAACATCTCGCTAGCGGACTCACTTGCACACACTGATCCTTCTTCTTACTCCCGCGTTGCAAATAAACTTTGTAACCTCTTGCAGATTATACATTTTCTTAAATTAACATCAGTATTCAGCATATACCGGGTGTCCCAAAAAGGTAGGATTATTTTTTAAATTAAATAATTTGAAAACGGTTAACGATAGAAAAAGGCCCATTTGTTTCATCTTTATTAGAAAATCAATAAATTTTTAACCATACGATTTCAAAATTGGTTTAAAACTTCGCCAATAAGTGACGCTGTAAGCTGAAAAAACTAAATGATAATATTTTCAAAATATTCGCCATTTGCAACAATAACATTATGTAGTCTCATTCTAGTAACAAACTATCCGATACCCGTGAATATGTCACATCAGGAATGTCCTCATATGCTTTACAGATCTAATGTTCCAGTTCAGGTAAACTTTGTGGGTTTTGTAGGTAAACTTTGTCTTTTAAGTGTCCTCACAGAAAGGATTCGAATTCGACGAATATTGTCATTTAGTTTTTTTCAGTTTACAGCACCGTTTATTGACGAAATTTTAAACTAATTTTGAAATCATATGGTATAAAATTTATTGATTTTCTACTAAAGATGTAAGAAAGGAGCATTTCTATCGTTAACCGTTTTCAAAGTATTTAATTAAAAAAATAGTCCATCCTTTTTGGAACACCCGTTATATAAGTGTTTGTTGGTTTGTGTGTGGAAATTCACATTACCCATATACACATAAATATATACATATATGGAGGCGGAGGCTGCTCCCGCGAAGATGGTTGAATTGCATCTACGAGAGTAAAAATGTTGACGATCCCTGCTCTCGAGAGAATGCTATGATATGGATTTGATCTGTTGATAAATTGGGGGACGGAATGATGGGTAGACCAGGGACTGATTATTGCAATGGTAAATGTGGAGCTTCTCCGTGGCCCCTACATCTAAAGACCACCTGATCCCACAGCTAAATATTTTCTCTAAAAATTATTACAAATTGTTGCTATAAAGATGTCATGAGGGGCTCTAAATGAATCTTTTCCACAGAACCTCACATAAGGTTAGTCGGGCCGGGGGGGATAGACATATTATGTTGTTTTTTATACATAGCCCTCGCTCATTCAGAATTATCAGGATTTACATTTGAGTTGGGGTTAGGCTTTCTGGCATCAAATGCTAATTGAGTCTCTCCAAATGTAGACTCTTTTTATCCAAAGTCGGCCAACTCAATGACCCAGGTGCAAAAATATAATGAGACTATTTGAATAAAATTTCAGGCAAATTTTCTTTTCAAATACTCCTTCTTAAGTTTCTTTTTTCACGGCCATCTGGACAAAAGCAGCCTGATGTCTAGTCATATCCCTGTCTTCCTTTCAAGTTGTTTCATATGAAACTGTAAATCAATCAAAAAAACTTTAATAATCATGGAATAACAAATGATAGAATTTATCTATTATAATTTTATTACAAAAATTAACTTTAAAATATTTCTTTCAGATGAAAAATGCATAATAATTGTATTATAAAGACATTTTTGGGCTGTGTTTAATTATATTTCTTGGCACACAACAACCATTTGTCTAAATACAATGTACCCTTTGTTTAAATGATGCTACAAGATGATTTGAATTATTTTCTTAACTATATTAAAGTTATATCCTGAAAAAATAATTTTTCTTCGTGACTTCATGACTGAATGTTCTGAATTTTTCTTCATGCCTGAATATTCAATGATTATCTTTAAATTTACAATAACATCATGCTGTTTAATTTTCCTCTCCCCATCCTCTATTATATTAAACAGAGATTTAAATGTTAAGTTGTTGCGATATTTCTATCAAAATATTTTTTTACACCGGTTTATGTCGCAGATGAAATTATTTGAATTTAGTGAGTACTGCCAGTTTCCTGAAACCAAAACAAAACAACAAAAGGAAAAAAAAATGTAGTTCGATCGTTACCAATTACTGCTGTTAGAAAGAGAAAAAATACTTCAGGAATTCTACATAATAAATATTAAGAGTCATTTCATTCCCAGGAAACTTATTTTCCACTAAGAAAAGTCTGTCAAAAATTTTATGCATAAAAACTGAGTTTAAATATATCTTTCCTTTTCAGTAAATCTTCAATTCTTTTACTTAAAAGACCGCTGTTCCAGAATTCTGTCTACTATTTCGAAATTGTGACTCATAAATCTGAGTTCTCGCTCGCTCTAAAGAATTTATAGATTGATATTTTAAACAGTTCTGAAAGTTTTGAATAATTAATTGTTACAGAAAGCAACAGCCGACGACGTTTTAATAATAAATTTTGTAAAAATATCATCGTATGATAAATTTCTAAATAACTTATTTTTCTTACAAAAAAGATTATACCATATTAAGTTTCTAAATCATAATATCATGAATAAAACGTTCATAATTATCCTTTTACTTTTTCAAAATATAATGATTTAAACACAGTTTTTTTTCTTTTAATCCATTAATCGATAAAAATAACTTGCTGAGAAATGCTGAGATATGATAATTTTGAACTTACATATATAGATGATATTTACTTTGGAAAAGGATAGCTACCAAAAATTTCATGTAAAAAATTTTTTTATACTTTTTTAACACTATTTTAAAACAATAAAATTATTATGATCCGAAGTTTATACATAAATTTAAATTTCGTTAAAGTGTAAACATAATTGTAAGAAACTGAAACACAATAAAATTAAAATCTTGTAGTCATGATTAAATTCACTCGATTTCCTAACCGCAATATTACGATACTAAAATTATTATGATACTTAATTTACACGTATGTATTAAAATGTTGTTGAACTTTACAAATTAGTTTAATAAAATGCCGCAAGATTTTCACAGTATAAAGTTTCGAAATAAATTTCAAACTATGTCGAAGTATATTATTCTCATTACGAAATACACTGCTATTATTAACATTTCAGATGGTTAGATCTAAAATTACATTAATTTATTTAATGTATGTATATAAATTTATGTACGTATCTTCCCCTGGAGTTTCAAATGAAATCTTTTAAATTAACTGTAAATAGAGATTTTATATATAATTTTTTAATCTTTTATTTTTATTTTGTTAGAAAATTTCAATGGGGAAAGCAGTTTTTTACCAACCAGAAAAAAAAATAGTTACAAGCATTTGTAGAGGAAAATTTATTGCGCTAACCATAAATATAAAGAAGAGTTGTCACAAAAAAGGATATCACCGGATAAAAAACTTTATATCGAGATCATTTTGGATCACCATTTAATACTGAGGATTAATGAAATAAAAGAAACGGAGCAAATTATTATTGCATTTCGTAATCTTCAAGAGAATCTTATTTTATAAGTATAATTTATTTTTTTACAAAAACTTGATCGTCATTAATTTTGGAAATTTGTTTAGGTGTTCTGCATAGGCATATGCAGAAGCGACGTGATACTTCATGTTCGATTCAGTAATGATTTTAAATAAACTTTTCGTAAACTAAACTCTCGGTAGATATGAAAAATCTCACGGTTCGATATATGCTGGCATCCAATTTTTTTTTTATTCATAATTGATATCTTTTATACATATATTTTTAAATATCACTGGTATGTTCTAAGCATTCATAGCAAATATTAAGCGTAAATTTCACATTTAATTCTTTAAAAAAAAATGTTTATATTTTCGGGATTTAAAATATCAGAAAATATTTAAAAATAATTAAATATTTAAATACTTAAAATATTTGAATCATTTACATGAAACCGCGTAATAATATCCAAATTTGAACCAAATAAATTTGTATGCAAAAATTTATTTATAACAAAACTTTATAGTAATTTTTAATTACTTGTTTGTTTCCCTTGACACTATATTTTCATGTATAGTGCGAACATCCAGAAAACTATTTGAAATATTAAAATCGGTTACGTGAAACTGCGTAATACTATCTAAATTTGAACCAATGGATCCTTACACAAATATTTATTTACAACATAGCTTAACAGTAATTTTTAATTGCTTGACCGTTTCCCTCGACACTACATTTTCATGGATAGTACGCACAGCCAAAAAACGATTATACCTATAAAGTAAAAACTTACAAATCCTCTAAAAGCGAATTATTTTATCATGCACTTTTTAATTTCAAAATCATGCCGCGAATTGCATATAAAATTTTGTTGTTGCTGTTGTTGTTTCAATTTTCAGTAATACTGATGCACATAATTTACCATAAATCAATCTAATAAATCGAGCTGTAAATTTAATGTATTGAAAGTACATAAAAATTGTTAATAAAATCTTCAATCTGTAACTGTTATACCCTGCGAAATGACAGAAAACGGTTTTGAGAAAAATGACTCACTGAATATGAGCATTGCAATAAAAAGGATTTTCTTAGGTAATGGATGCATTGGTTCTAATTTAATGAGGCTTTTCATGAATGATTAACAAACGTTTAAATATTTTTTAAACGTGAAAATCGAAAGATTTTTTTCCTCTTACTTAAAAAGAAAAAGCTTAAAAGTGATGATTTCCCTTTAGGCAATTAATCATGAATGGTTGTCAGAAAATGGGAAAATTAAAGATTTATCGACGGGTTTAAAAGCGAGACGGACGCCTGTAGATCAGTGCTATTTCTCCATATAAGATATTGATTTCTCTTATAGCTTGAAGAAAAGATCCAGTCCTTTGCAATGCGTTGCCTTTTATTTAGCTCGATAGTTTCAGATCAGCTTTCTTTCTTTTCTTTTTTACGAAAACTTTTTAATTGTTTATGTTTATAAAGCTACATTATCGATTAAACGCAGACTAGCATTGTGAAAACTCGGGAAACGGTAAGGTTATTTTATGATGGAAAATTACCACGAACAATGCAGTTTATCTTACCATTTGTTTTTTAGATAAATCTAATCAAGTAGTTGTTTATTCGCTAAAAGTTTTATTCAGAAAAAGAAAGTAAGGTAAAGAAAATTCGCTTACCTGTTTTCTCAAGCGTAAGGGTATCTTACTTGTAATCCACAAGGTTGTAGGTATTCGACAAAGTAAAGTTATCCTTTTTGAATATGGAAAAACTAATGAACTCAAATTTCACACACAATCTTGTAGTCCTTTTGCACTTAAAATATATTTAATAAACTTATTAATACATTTAATTGCATAGTTACATTATGATATAAAGGAATATTAAGGTTAAAGTTTTAGAGTTAGTATTGATTCGTTTTTTAGTTCAATATTAGGAGCTTATAATTGGAAGAACATCACATCTTGGGGTATAGAATTAAAGTGAGAGTTATTCAGTCTAATATAAAGTTCATTACAGTAGTGGTTGCATAAGAAGCAGTAAAAGTCATTTATTTTGCGAAAAACATCGAAAAAAACCATTACGTAGTTTTGAAGCTAATCTGATCATTCATCATTTTGGCCCTATTTATGTTACATTATATTTATATTACTATACAGTTTTTCAGTAAACAAATATTTATTGTTGGGTCACGTATTGAAAAATTAAAAAATTACGTACCTGAAAATTATTATAGAAACCAGAAAAAATCGGTAATTTAAGTTACAGTTGCTAAACAAGCATTGTTTGAAAACAGATTTATGATCTATTTGATATTGATATTATTCAATATTTAGGAATGGTAGCGATAGCACATAACGCGACAATTAATGTTATTTTTGAGCTTAGCAATAATGACCACCATTGTAGTGCTTTATAATACATATATTAGTTTGTTATGTGTTAACACGATTTTAATTTTCCTTTTGTCTGTATGTATTCACCACGTAATCCCAGAAAATATTTAAGAGCGTAACGTTACATAAAATCCATTGACTTGAAAACTTAGCGAAAGTGAATAGGTTGTGAAAATGAGAATAAAATAAAATAAACAAACAACAACAAAAACACATCTTATGAAACCATAGTTGAGTGAAAACGTATAAAATTTGAAGCACATTAAACATTTCCGAATTGTTTTATTTCTAAATCATAGATACGGGAAATGGAAACATCAAAAATAAGCCTAAACCTGGAGTTCATTCATTCCTAGCCTTGTCAGGCTGAATTTCTTAAAAAAAAAAAAAAAAAAAAAAAAAAAAGGGCATATTGCATATTTGTTTAACGTAATCTTTCGAAAAGGCATAGCCGGATAAGCAGGAACAACATGCCTTTCAATCAATTTTCCTGATCTTTTTGTCAGATGTGGCCACCTATCTGACAGTAAATTTCCCCTATTAACACCAAATAAATATTATATTTTATGAGATAAAAATGATTTTTCTATTTTTATAGAAACCAATTTTGTCAAAAACTACTGCACCAAATGTCATGCCATTAACATAGGTTATAGAGATACTAAAGACGCATAACTGGGAAATTTTGTATAATTTTCTGTTTTAAAAAAAAATGTGTGAAATAACGAAACAAAATTTAAATATATATATATATATATATATATATATACGGAAATCACCATTTTTTTTTTTTTTTTTAGAAATTCCTCATATGTGCCTGTGTAATATGCATAATTATCGAAATTGTGTGGTGGGTACCACATATAAATAATTATAAAAAATCCCACGAAGGCGGTATTTGGGGCGGAGCTACTTAAATTCGACATTCGGAGAATTTTCGGAATAAATTCAGCAGACAATGTGTAAAATGTTGTATTTTAGATTTAAATAAACAAATAGACAAGGCATGGCGAACCATTTCACATCTGCGTGCCAAATTTTTCGAGAATCATATTTTACTTGATCATGGCGACAATTTAACGAAAAAATTGCGTGGATCAAATACGAATTAATCAAAATCACTTAAAATTAATCAAAATCCCTTAAAACTGGCAATGTTTTAAGTGCAATGCAGTAGTTTTTAGAATTTAAAAAATATATAGGTAACATTTAGTTTAAACTATAGAGGTTATTTAATAAAATGATGTTTCTGTTGTTGCATCTTAGATGCCAAATAATTGATATCAGTTTCATTTATAGTTATTTTTTAGATAATGGAAGCTGTATTTGATTTATCTGATAACAGGTTTCTACTTAAGTTTTCAATATTATTCCTTTCCGAAAATAATGGCTTTCAGAAAAAATGTGAAAATGCTCAAGCGACAGTTTCTTTAAACAATTTTTCGTGTCTGGAATTTAATACCAAATTGTCATAATTTTACCATCGCCGTTTTTGCTTATAATGCCTTATGATCTTCCATACTCCTAATCGTCTATAATCTAATAATGATTCGAGCTAATATTAAGCGAAATTGGGATTCATTAAGTTGCATTTCAGTTACTTCAATCTGTAAGACAACGGCAAACAATCGAATTTAGAGAAGCTCAGCTAGTCTAAATTCGTACATTATGTGCAATTTCACGATAATTTTGATTTAGAACCTGAATCTATGCCATGTCGACGCCTATGGTACTAGTGCCATAGGTTCAGGGCATCATTCTCAACGCTGTCGATATTACTTCGATATTGAATCTTGACGTTGGAGTCGGAGACAACAATAGAGAAGAATATTTTTGCCATGGAAAACAACAACATTCTTCGATATCAAAATGTAACGACAATTATCATAATCAGTTTTAATGAGGCAGTTTGTGTACAACTTTTAACCTTTTGCTTACGGACTAAGACTGGCTACTACTTTGATATTAACTCGTACCACAATTTACAAAAAATTTATTCGAGGTAGATTTCTCATGAAAGTTTCCAAGTATAAGTGGATGGCAGAGATTTTTTTTGAAAAAGTGGTACGAGTCTAATAAAGAAATAGTCGCTGGGACGACATATGTCCCAATCCCGTAATCAAAGGGTTAATGAAAAGTAATTAGATTAAATAGTTTTATAATTTTTAAGCGCGGATGAATGTAAGCGGAATAAAGATGTTATACAATAGGCGTTTGTTTCTGAGATGATGCCAAAGTTGCAAGGTTTGGTATTATTTGTAAATTTTTTAATCAAAATATCCCGAAATGACAATTTTTGCTTTATTTAATCGCAGATTTCTGTGGTTATTTATTGCAAAGATAACTATTAAGGAAAACTGGTTGATATTTTATACACAAAAATTCCTTGATCAGGCAACACTGGATGGTGCTTTATAGTTAACAATACATTCCCTCAATTTTATGTTTTTAAATTTTTGTTGAGATAAAAATATTTTTTCAAATAAAAAATATTTTTCTCAAAAAAGCCCTAGAACAAGTTCCACGCAATTAAAATGTATTGCAAAGGAAAAGCTAAATTTTTACAAATATATTTACAAACTTATAAAAACCTAGTCTGTTTCAGGGCGGAGCTACTTAGTTTCAGAATTTAAAGTTTCAAGAGAAGTAAGAGTCAGCTGACAATACGTTATTGTATTTCTTTATTTTATACATAAAAATACAAAATGAAACAGTATAATGCAGTAAATACAGTAGAAGATCTTTATAACGCATTTCTATATAACACAATTCTCTATATAATGCACAACTTCTCAGATGTAAACAATGAATTTTGCAGCTAAGAAGTACCTGCATTCCACATTGAAAAAAAAATTGCTACTCTCTAAGGAACTAAATTTGATAATTTAGTTCATCTTTATCTCCTTAATTCAGAGCTTTTTAATGAAAAATTTGCTATTATTAGAATAAAAATACTTGAAAATGAGTAATATAATGAATGATTTGGTCTAGGCATATTTGGACCAAGTTTATAAAGTAACCATGTGTGAAATGATCTATATTATGCAAAAATTTATAATCTGCCCCCAATGCCCAAGGAATGCAATATAATGATACTCTACTGTATTTTGATATTTTTCAGACATACATATTTAGCCACATGTACAAGATAGTTTAATGATGTGTAAAATCTATCTGTATAACGCAAATTCTACACTGCAAAAAATAACTGTTGATTTTACAGTATAAAACTGGCACCCAGCTGCCAGTATTATACCGTAAAATTAACAGTATTAAACAGTAAAAAAAGCAGTAATACGCTGCCGCGCAAGCAGTAATACGCTACCGCGCATGCGCTAAAAACGACCTAAAAACGCACAATCTTGCGTTTTTAGGTTTGCATTATAAAGATCTTCTACTGTATACAAAAAAATAAACAGAACTTAATCATTATCACTGTCATCTTCAATTGCAATAGATATACATTCATTTTTGAATAGTGTAGAAACAATTTCTGCTGGCATTACAATTTTTTATACGTATTTTTCCATAAGAAAGATAATATATTATTGTTGCCAATTGAGAGCCTATTGTTCTCATGCCATTAGCGCACTCGCAATAATGCTTTAGGTGCAGAAATAGCCGTAGTATTGGGGAATTGATAATCCTTGGAGTATAAGCCGCGATAGAGCTTTTATTTTCAAGATATTCTTTGCATCTTTAAAGAAATATTTATTTATAGAAGCGTCTTCCTTCATCCTTTTCGCCAAATACAATATTACCTGACTGTATTGATATGAAACTTTGAAACATATTTTTAGGTTCCTTTCGGTCATTTCAGGAAATCTTGTAAGTCCAGTGACTGTAATTTAATAAAGGGAAGTTTTCTACGCAACCAGCTATTGAATTCGACTTTAGTCACATTACATTTCGATATCGAAGAATGTTGTTTGTTTCCACGGCAAAAATATTATTCTCCACGCTAATTTTCGATATCGAAATAGTAGCAACAGCGTTGAGAATGATTCCCTGGAGATTTATTAAAATCAGCGGTGTAGCCAGGGTGGGGGTCCAGATGTTCTGCATATCACTAATTTTGTAAAGTTTTCTTTGTCTTATCTAATAGGAAAACTTTCTGCGATAATGAAGGCTAAGAAAACTTTACAATATTACTGGTATGCAGAGCATTTGGACCCACTCCCTGGCTACGCCAATGATTTAAATCTAGATTACTGCATTTTACACATTGTCGGCTGACTTTATTCCATAAATTCTTCAAATGCCGAATTTGAGTAGCTCCGCCCCAAATACCACCTTCATATCATTTCTTTGCATTTTTGCACTATATTTTTAGATATTTACATGTAGTATTACTCACCACACAATTTCAGTATATATATAAAGATAATGGTAGTTCTTGGCGAACTATTTTCACTGAGATGATTTTCAATTAATTGTTCTACAATATTATGCAATAATTTGCGAAATGCAGTTCTTTTGGAAGTTTTCTTAAAGAACATTTGCTTTCAATCGCCAGAAAGAAACATAATACTGGAGTAAACTTTGTGGTAGAAATGGTTATGCTGAAGATTAGAATTATGGAAGACTCATCATTAGGCACTATTACTTTCATTTGCTGAATAAAAGAGCTATTACATGTATTGTATGTATTGAACCCAAATTATAAAAAAACGAACATATTTTTTTATTGAACAGATTTCATTGGCACCTGTTGTAATGTTAGCTAGGTACTTTTTCAAAGAAGATTAAATGTATTTATTTAACGCTTGGCTATAGAGTTATAACCCATTTGTCAGAATCATAGAAAAACTGAAACAAGTGCCACATCAACAACTGACAATCACAAACAGTTTAACACCCAGCCTAAATTAATAGTCTTAGAAATCATGAAATTTATATGATAGGGCACTTATCATATAAATTTCATATTGATCATAAGGTACCTTTCATAAGGTACCATTTTATAAGGTACCTTTTATAATGTAGATACACACATAAGAAAGATTTGTAGAGCTTTTAAAATAAAGGTAATGTGGAAATTAAAAAGTATTTCTGTATCTCAATCACTCTGTATGCGTAAATAAATTTTATTTTGAAGATTTCAGAGTAGTCCAGATAGAAATCACAACCCGTTAAAAAGTAACAGAATACAAGAATTACAATGCACTTCATATAAGATATACCAAATAGAAAATGCGTAATATTATCAGTTTGTACAATATTAAATATCAATATGTATTTTAATTTGTTCAAAGATCAATGTTCAATCACATTAAAGCATAAAACATTTTGGTTTAAATTAGTTCCGACTACTATCTCGACTCAACTACTTTGCATCAATTAGAAATGAAGTTTAAGTTGTAATAATCTAAAATGTTTCATCGATCCTTAGTATTTAAATAAACAGAGAATGAATTTAATGACTATTATCTAACAAAGCTGAATGATTTTTTTTTTTTTTTTTTTTTTTTTGTCGAATTAATTTTACATTATGTTATGTCAGTTGTTAGAAAACTTTATAGAAATAGTTTCCAGCGTAATATCTATTTGAGAACAAATTTTTGTAATAAATTTCAGATGGGAGAAGTGATAAATGAAACAGTGGAAAATATGTCGATTGTCATAGAAAAGTCACTTATGTAATTCAACTGAACTTATCACACAGTAAAATCAATTACATTGAATTATATTTTTCACTGATGGAAAATGTAAAAACAAAATTCTGAAATTCCATTTCTGAAGGATAAATCGAACACGTATCTGTTTTAATCAAGAAAATTCTTTGAATGAAATATATATTTCTTCTATTTCTTCTATCTTTATAATTTTAAAAGATGTTATAACTAAACTGTAATGAAATAATTTCACAAATACGACTCGTATATCCCATATCTTGTTTAAAAAGAGATCGGGTAAAGTTATATTTTCAGAATTTATTGTAATAAAGACGGTTTTATAAAACTCTGAAAAGCAAATAGTGGAATTATTACTCCCTTTTTTTATAATTAATTTTCCTCCTTCCCTTTAAAGAATTACAGTTATTCACTGTAATTCTTTAATTATTATGCCATGCCAATATTTATTGTATTATTATTATTATTTCTTCAGATAACTATTTTTGTAGCACAAACCAATCGAAATAAACTTCAAAAGAAAAATATAAGAACTTTTTTCTTATTTATATATTTATTTTTATTTTATTTAAAAAAAATAAAGTAAAAAGTATTACGAGCTTGTTAAAAAGTGTTATTTAGAAATATTGAGTGGTATCACATGATAACTGATATCAATTATTCAAACATATTGTAAGTCTATTATTATTATTATTATTATTATTGTTGTTTGTTCAAAGAATTGTTTTTGGCAGAATAACTTTTTTCTGGCCCAAACTATTAAAAAAAAAAAAAAAAAAAAAAAAAAAAAAACTTCAGAAGATAATAAAATATTTTCGTTTGCTTATTTATTTACATTGTTTATCACTTCAGATGAAAAAATATTAACAACTTATTCAAAAGTGTTATTCAGATATGCTGAATGATATCACATAATCATTGAAACAAATTCTTCTTTTTTTCATTTAAATACATTTGTATTATTGTTATTGTTGCTGTTTCTTCAAAGCATGACTTTTCAACAGAATTATTTTTTGGCATAAGCAACTCGAAACAAACTTTAACAGGGAAAATCGATAGAAACAAACGAATTTTACACTGTTTGTCAAGTTTTCTGCCCGAAAGCAATATGACTGCTCTGGCCCTAAAAAAAAAAAAAAAAAAAAAAAAAAAAAACTTTATTCTGTATCATTCTAAAACATTAGCGGAGTTGTAAACTAACAATTATAATTTGGAAAAACAGACTTCGCTGAATTCAACATGTACTTACAGCGATCGCTTTTAGAATAAAAGCAATGCTCCACAATAGCACCTGTTGTATATTCAAATCTAAAATTGATCAAACATATATAATTATTTTAATAATCTCGAAAGCAAAATTTGTGTATTTCTATCTTTAGAAACTGCAATTAAACTATTATGTTTATCGTAATACAGCTTAGCAACTTCCCCTGTTGAGTGATCAAAACCAAAATTGCATACTGTGAATTAACATAGTTTTTAAGAATAAGCTTCTCACATGTTAAGTTTAGTTCCAATTCTATTTCTTAGATGTTGAGATATAGCTATCGTGCAGATAGGATTGCCACCTGTTGAACAATATATATCAAAATCTAATCAGCACCTATATATCTCAGGGTCCAACTAAATACGTAGTTTCATAAAATCCCGTGCATTAAGGCTTCAGTCACAGCGCCTAAATTTTTGTAATACAGACAGACAAACATCAGTCAAAAAATAGTCAAATCGTATTTTGGGCAAACAAACAAAAAAATATACATATAAACCCATGAAAAACATAAAATCGAAAATTTTCACGAACCCCATACTTTCTTCTTATGGATATGAAAGAAAATAAATATATAATTCAACTGAACTTATCTTGCTGAATCCATCATGACAAAATAAATCACAATGGATTACCATTTTTACGTTTCAAAATAGAAAAAGCTGTTGTAATTCTGCGACTAAAGAATGAATTGAATCTTTTCTCCAGAAAAAATAATCGAAATGAAATATGTATTTGTCCTATGTCTACTTTTTTTAATTTAAATTAAAATTATTCATATAAAATGAGCATTGTAACAAAATACGACGTATGCATTTTCTTTTGTATTCTACAGGGATTGTGTAAGATTGCATTTAAAAAAATTATTCCAAGGGAAATCGTTTTGGAAAATCTCAAATAAAGTAACTATTTTAATGTTCCTTTTATGTTTTCTTAATTTTTATAATATTTAAAAATACCTAATTTATTCTTAGGATTATGTGTCATTTACTATCATTTAAAAGAAATTTATGAAAAAAGTCCTTCCGGCCTGTACCAAGAGGAAAAGGTAGCTTTCATAGCCAATGTTTTTAAAAATTCAACTCATTTTACTCAAACACTCGAAGGTAGAACACTTAGAACCCGATTATAGAAGATTCAATCCCAGTTTTCGTTAATATCGAATTTGAATGCGAATTTCAGCATGAGAGTTACAGCATAACAAAAGTCAGATTGTTTCAAAATGTCAGCCATCCTAGAATTTCAAACCGCCATATCTCAGCCATTTTTTAAGATACAGCAAAAACAAAAAATGTTCCGGAATCCTTGTATAACGATCTAACACTTAAAGGAAACAACCTTTTCAATTTATATTTTTATACATATTTTTGAATTAAAAAAAGGATAAAAGTTTAACTTGCCGCCATTTTGAAACAAGATGGAGCATGAAGCTGGACTACGAATTCGGTCGAGATCATGGTCTCTTTTGTACACATGATCAGTCATATTCATATTGGTTCATAAATACGAGAGTTACAGTATAACAAATATCAGATTATTTCAAAATCTCAGTCACCCTTGAATTTCAAACTACCATATCTCAGCCATTTTTTAAGATAAAACCAAAACAAAAAATGTTCCGGAATCCTTGTATAACGATCTAACACTTAATGGAAACAATTTTTTCAGTTTATAATTTTTTTCTACATCTTTTTGAATTTTTAAGAATTAAAAAAAATTAACTGTCCGCCATTTTGAAACAAGATGGCGGAGGAAGCTGGCCAACGAACTCGGTCGAGACCTTGGTATGTTCTATACACATACTGAGTCATATCCAATTCGGTTCATAAATAAGAGAGTTACAGCATGACAAATGTCAGACATATATATATATATATATACAGGGTGATTCATAAAAGATGGGCAGAACTTTAAGGGGTTATAGTACACTTAAAGACAAATAATATTAAATAGGAGACTAAGGGTCCCAGACGTATTCCCAAGGAGATAGGGGGCATTAAAGTTTAGGGTCCGAAATTTCAAATGATTATAAAACATGGAAAAATTGGTCGATTCGTTTGCGGTTTTTGCAAAAAATTTTCTTTATGCCAGTATTTTCTTGAAATAAAATTTTAAAGTTCAATTTCAAAAAATGCCGATAGGGGGCGCTTTAGACTTTGGAGTAACAAACAACTATTTTTTAACGTTATTTTTTGTATTTCTTTAAATGATTTCGAAAGCTTAGACTTAAACTTAAATTTTGATCTAAAAATCTGAGTCCTAACGAGTAGTTAAGTAGCGTAAACTGAAATTTGAAATTTTGAAACCCTTCTCCCCCCAGAACAAAAATCAGTTATTCCCGATCTTTGTGTCGTAGATTAGGCTCTAACTACTGCCGCGTTTTGCTAAAATTATTCTTTATGTCAGTATTTTCTTGAAAATAAATTTTAAAGAAAATTTTCAAAAAATTCCGATAGAGGGCGCTTTAGACTTTGGAGTAACGAACAACTATTTTATACCGTTATTTTTTGTGTCTCATTAAATGCTTTCTAAAGCTTAGACTTAAACTTAAATTTTCAGCTCAAAATCTGAATCGCTGAGCGTGGTTCAGTAGCGAGGGGAGGGGGTTCAAATTTCAACTTCTGAACATAGTTCAGTTTGCACTACTTAACCATGCCCAACGATTCTGTGCTGTGATACGAGGCAAAAATACAACTTTCGTCAAGGACTGCATAGTCGGAATTCACTCATAAAGGCACTGGCACAGTTGGAAACGTCGCTCATGCAAACGTTAAAGCTCCATTCCTGACGCTAGTCACCGGGTGAAGAAGGAAACAGAAAGTATGCAAATGTCAAATGGGGAAGAAGAAGAACACGTATGCAAAATTTCGACACGATTCAGGCATAAAAACCACTGAACGGTGAGTCAAGTGTAAGTCGCTGTAGTAATGAATCGGAAGATGGTGCCCTTCACGAATAAGGAAAAGGCTGAGATGCATTTAATTTACGGAGCGGCAGATGGAAATGGTGCAGAGGCACAACGAATGTACGGAGAGCGATTTCCTAACAGGCGGTTGCCTAACCGCAAAACTTTCGAGCGCTTGCACAGACAGTTGTGTGAGACGGGATCATTTCTCGCTTCCCGGTCGAATGCAGGTCGTGCAAAAAAGGACGAATCAGTAGTTGTTGCAGAAGCCATTCTGGATGTAGTAGCGGCGCAGCCAAGTACAAGTACACGAACAGTGGCTAGCCAGGTGGATACCTCACAGTCCACGACTTGGAGGGTACTGAAGGATGAACATTTGCTCCCGTTTCATGTGCAACGAGTCCAGAAACTGTCTCCAGGGGATTATCCAAATCGTATTGAATTCGCCCGCTGGTTTCTGCAGCAGAACGTGCTAAATCCACATTTTGGACGAACTGTGCTTTTCACCGATGAATGTACCTTCACACGTGAAGGTACATTTAACACACACAATGCACATGTATGGGCGGATGTCAATCCACATGCTACGTATCCACATGCTCATCAGAGACGCTTTTCCATCAATGTTTGGGCAGGAATCCTCGGAGACCACCTAATCGGACCGTACCTTCTTCCTGAACGCCTCAACGGTAAAACATACCTCACATTTCTGCAACATGTGCTGCCAGACCTGTTAAACGTTGTTCCTCCACGCATCCGGCGGGTCATGTGGTTCCAGCACGATGGAGCGCCAGCCCATTACGTACGAGACGTCCGCAACTATCTGGACATCACATTTCCGAACAGATGGATTGGTCGAGGTGGTCCTGTTGCTTGGCCTGCTCGCTTGCCAGATCTTTCACCCCTCGATTTCTTTTTTTGGGGACGATTGAAGGCTCTTATGTATGAGACACCCATTGAATCCCCCGAGGAACTGGTCGCCAGACTTTCCGCCGCTGTAGGGGAAGTGCTCGAAAAGCCTGATGTTTTCGCGAATGTTCGCCGTTCCATTCGTCGCCGTTGTTCTGCGTGCATAACCTCTGGTGGTCACAATTTTGAACATTTATTGTGATTACATGTTAATAAATATGCTTTGGTAACATAATCCTAATTTGTGTCTTTTTACCTCGTATCACAGCACACAATGTGTGGACATGGTAAACTGAACTGTGCTCAGGAGTAGAAATTTCAAACCCCTCTCCCCAGAAACTTAACCACGTCTAACGATTCAGATTTTGGGCTGAAAATTTAAGTCTAAGCTTTAGAAAGCATTTAATGAGACACAAAAAATAACGGTATAAAATAGTTGTTCGTTACTCCAAAGTCTAAAGCGCCCTCTATCAGAATTTTTTGAAAATTTTCTTTAAAATTTATTTTCAAGAAAATACTGACATAAAGAATAATTTTAGCAAAACGCGGCAGTAGTTAGAGCCTAATCTACGACACAAAGATCGGGAATAACTGATTTTTGTTCTGGGGGGAGAAGGGTTTCAAATTTCAAATTTCAGTTTACGCTACTTAACTACTCGTTAGGACTCAGATTTTTAGATCAAAATTTAAGTTTAAGTCTAAGCTTTCGAAATCATTTAAAGAAATACAAAAAATAACGTTAAAAAATAGTTGTTTGTTACTCCAAAGTCTAAAGCGCCCCCTATCGGCATTTTTTGAAATTGAACTTTAAAATTTTATTTCAAGAAAATACTGGCATAAAGAAAATTTTTTGCAAAAACCGCAAACGAATCGACCAATTTTTCCATGTTTTATAATCATTTGAAATTTCGGACCCTAAACTTTAATGCCCCCTATCTCCTTGGGAATACGTCTGGGACCCTTAGTCTCCTATTTAATATTATTTGTCTTTAAGTGTACTATAACCCCTTAAAGTTCTGCCCATCTTTTATGAATCACCCTGTATATAAATCAACATTTGAATGGAGGGTGGTATTGGGGTCTTGTGTCATGATCGGTGAAAACATACCAAAATTTTTTGGAATTGCTTTCCTCCGAACGGCTGCAATAGGTATCTTTTTACTTTTTGTAATGAAAGCTACCTAAAAGAAAAGTAAATTTCAAGTGTAGGACACATTTATCAGTTGCATTTGGGTAATCAAAAATTTGGTTGTAAACGAATAAAAATACTTATTTTTTAATTAAGTAGTCATGGTTTTTACTATAAATAGTTCTTACCTCTATACTTTCGTCAGTTAATTAAATCTATAAACAGCTCTCACTTTTATAGTTCCTTCTTTTAATTAAAAATTGTAAATAGTTCTCACTTTTATACTTTCTTCAGTTAATTTAGATACCTAAGATGTAAATTTAAGAAAATATCAAGTAATGTACTATATCAGTAATATAACATGGTTATATGCAAAAATATGCATATAAGTAATAAGATATAAATATCCATCGTATTATTCGTAAGTACACTGCAAAAAAAATGTTAATTTATTATTGTTTGTATATTTTTATGCGAATGCATTTATATAATGCATATGCATCGGAGATAAAATATCGCCACACATTAATTGCAACACAAAAAATTAACATTGTAATTATCCAATAAAAATAATAAAATAACGCAAAGTTTATTTTTATAAGTTAAGATATAGAATAATAAGAATGAATTAAATCGTCGGTTTTAAAAAAGAAATGATAATAGATTTTAACTCCCCTGTTTTACCACTTGTCTTGATTGATCAAACGTCGTTTCGCCAGAAAATGTTATTTTTTATCGTTTCTCGAGCTGTTAATAAAGACAGCTTCATCTTTTAAAACTCATAATTTAAACCAGGAAAAGAAGTTTGAAAATATGTATTTTAAAAAATATATATATTAAAATATTTATTCCAACATTAGTTTATAATGACTTTTCTGAAAGAAATTTTCTTAAAAATACATGATTGAACTTCGTAGAGGCTATAAATTGAAGTGGTCGAATGTAAATAAAAAGAAAATTGGGAGAAATTGAAATGAAGAATATTGTATGTGTAACCCACCATTGCATGATTACTCTGCTGGATATTAAGTGAGAACTGAATATTTTGTGATACTTTGTAATCAACACTTGTAAGGAATAAAAAAGAGAAACACTAAATTTCCAGTTTTGTCACATTTCAAGACGGTTAAAAATGAAAATGAATTGCTTACAATTTTAGCAAAATTGATTTCCTTTATTGGAAATAATTCCTTTATTTATTATTATTGTTATTGTTGCTATTATTATTATTATTATTATTATTATTATTATTATTACTATAGTTTTCCTTGTGTATTTTAAAATGTAACAAAATAATGTTTAAAACATTGGGTCTGCAAAAAAAGTTTTACCTGTTTTTAAAAAACTTTTACTAAGAAAAATTCAATAAAATCCAACCTTTTACCATATTCAATATCATTAACTTCTACTAATCTTTTCCAACGGTTAGTGAAAAAATGCTTGGTCTTTTGACGGTAGGATTTCACCAATTGTTTTTCGCACCTCATCCAAAGAAACTTTTCCCTCATCTTCAATCTGAAATTGCTGCTTTTCTAAGCTTTCTTGTAATGAGCAAAAAAGGTAAAAATCGCATGGTGAATTGTCTGATGAATAAGCTGCATGGAGTAAAATTTTTCATTTCAGATCGTTTATTATTTAACAAGCCACAGAAATTTACGCCCATGTCCGGTATAAGGTCTCTTTTCTAGGACTTTTTTCTGCCAAACGAATTTAGCTGATGAGCGTACTGTTCGCCAGTAAAAGTTCCTCCTTGTTTGAGGAGCTCATAATACACTACGTCTCATTTATCCTATTAGATACAGAGCATTAGTTAAAAAGAAATATATTATAAGCAATTTAATATCTTGCGCACGTAATATGACTGCGGAGTGCGGCCAGCTGTATTCACTTTTACATGAATTAGTATAGTAATTACTAAATTCGTAACTCTTTTTCAGATAACGCTATCTAGCGAAAACGGGTAAAACTTTTTTGTACACCTAATATTGCTGATACTTTGTTTCTTATCCCAAGCATTATTTTAAATTAAAAGATAAATATTCAAATTTTGATATTTATTTTTTTTAAATTTTGAGACTTAGTTTATTTTACTTATGTCATTTGGAGGTTTTAAAGGGCGATCAGGTTAACGCATTGTTCTCCATATTCATTTTTCACTGTCTAATCTCCATCAGGTATGCAATCGTAATTTATCCAGCACCGGAACGTTATATTACACTGAAAAAAAAAAGTGTTGATTTTACAGTATTATACTGTAAAACCAACACTTGTTTTTTGCAGTGTATAGCAAAGAATAGCGTCTTTTATGCTGGCTATATGACAATTGTTATGAAAAATCCACATTCATTTTGTTGTTTAGATTGGTAAGAAGCAAAATGTATCTTTTCCATGTCAAAGGCTTAAGACTGTTTTACTCAAATTAGATTTTTGAGATTTATTTTATTGTCGATTTGTCAATGAAGTTACAAAAGCAGGGACCATTTTCATACTATCTGATTTATAGTTTAGTTACCTCTTTGATTAATTCAGTAACAGTGAATACTGGTGCTGGCCATCCTAGCCCACTTTTACATTGTAACACTAAGTTAAAACAAAATTTATGTGAAAGGGCAATTTTTTAGTTTTCTGAATAAACATTTCCTCATCGCACCCATGGTCTCCATGATTTATATTTTTTATTTAGTATTTTATTTATTATTTTGGTTATAATTTTCTTAGCAAAGGGGCATTTTATACAAGTGTATCTTTTTGTGTCATAATTTATTTTTTTTAATTCAAAGAATAGTTCGAGTTTGGTGAAACATAATTTTTATATAACTTCTGCAACAAATAATGCTTCTTTTTCTTTTTCGATTTTAGGATTTTTTTTAATATTTGACCAATTACTTTCATAAAATCTAAAGAGTAATGTAGTATATCTATAAACATGTTCAAACCTCTGTTATGTGTATTACTGTTCATTTAAATATTTAAAACATTTTTAAAGCATTTTGCAGGATTTATAAGAGATGGAATTAACAGATTCGATCGCAAAAGACATATTTCAATATTTTTCGAGTAAAATTTCTCTGACACTACCATTTCTGCAGCTACTTTAATCCTTTATACCCGATGGTACTTTAAAATACCAGTAGAATCATATTATTATAAAAAATATTTGATTCATATATTGCCAGCGGTACGTTTCGGTATTAGTGATAAATACAGCAGTCTCTTACTTATAGGCGATGTACAGTAATTCCTTTTTGAAACACAACTTTCTATCGTAAATAAAAAGAGACTTATTATTTTAAGTTGAATTTTATCAACTTCAACTTGCTATACCAATTTAAATTGTACATTTTTCGGAAATCTGTTTTGTTAGAATTGAAAACAAAAGAACAGTCAATGGAAAATATCTTTTGTGTTTCCGATATAACTTGAAAGAAATATCTATACTAATAAAACAATACATATATATATAAAAAAATTCAAATAATATAAGTATTGAATATTGATATTTCAGTATATTTTATCCCGCCAAAATTTCTGCTTACTCAGTAGTTAAAAGCAGTATATGCATCAATATCAAGCTTTACCATAAATCCGTGTCTGCTTTTACAAAGTACTGAATAAAAGAAAAACGTTAACAATCTCTATCTGCTTCTTGAATTTTCTAGAAAGACATTTTCTTTGCAAATGATATTAAAAGTAGACAAACAATGTCATGTAATTTGTTTGTGCAGGTTTATTATTTAGTATCAAAATAATATTTAATGCTTTTTTTTTTACTAAAAGAATATTTTTCTTGATTTTATGTTGACATAGATTTTAGGGTTTCGTTCATCTCACGAAATCCTATTAGTGCCGCTTCGTTGTCTGTCTGTCACAAAGCCGGTTCTCAGAAACTATATAACTTACAGAGTTGAAATTCTGTGTACTTATAGCTGAATACCTACTATGAAGCTCAAAATCATAAATTTTGAAAAAATCGTATTATTTTAATATAGAGAGATTTAAAAAAAACCCAAAAATCTAATAGCCTCTTCCCGTTAAATTTAAACATTTTTCGTTATAGCAGTTGCTAACAATTAAAAATCCACAATAAAATTATTTCTACAATAAGTAATTTTCTATTGAACGATTTCCACGTGAAAAATGAAAATGAAATAAACAGTTTCACCAATTGAAAAAAAGATTAATATGACGTCATATTGGTAATAAAACGGAAATTTTCAAACATTTCTGAATAATACAAGGAGCATGAGTATGTGTAAATACAGAAAATAGCTTAATATGACGTCATTAGAGAATTAAAAAGAAAATTAATCTGACGTCAACCAGACTTTTTCAAATGTTTGAAAATAGTACAAAGAGAGTATCAATATGGGTAACAGCGAAAGCGAGTAGATATGACGCCAGCAAGTGATTATAACGTCATATGAGTTTGAGGAACGTATTGAATCATGATAAAAACCCGATTATGAAAATCTTGACACATTTTAGCATTTTGAAGGTCACTAGACAACATGTTTAATTTTAAAATTGATTTTTTTTAATATCGCATTGAGTCCACATGACATATATTATTATGACAGAGTATAATAGCGCCCGCTATCGGACCGGTTCAAATTTTCAAAAAAAAAAAAAAATCCCTGACAGCTCGGCCTACAGGCACAGGTAGATTTCGAAGACGCAGACCGTGGGACACCTGTTTGTAAGGAATTGCGGAAGAAATGACCTTTTTACGATGATGCGGCAGTTGAAACCGACTACTTCGAAACCTAACTTGTTTGCAGGCGGAGCCGGCAGGGATTTTTTGTTTTTAATTTTAATTTTTTTTTTGCTATAACGGTTGGTCCTATAAAAAACTTGTCAATATAAAAGTTTTAGATAATATTAAGAGGATTAATAATAAATTTAAGCGGATTTGAAATGTTGAGAATTGGCGAAGTTATGAATTTTTTCTTCTAAATCCCCCTTTCCCCCCCCCCCTTAAGGCAATTTTTAATTATATCAAAAATCTGTCATACATAAATTTTTGGCCCTTCTCCTAGAAGTAATAATAACTTCAAACGGATTCGATACGTATAGTAATAAGAAATTATGGGTTTTTTTCTGTTTTCACAAATAGCCCCCCCATCCCCCCCCCTGGTTCGATTTTGCCCACTAACGAACGTGACCGAGATTTTATGCCCCTTGATTTTATGTATCAATTTCGAAAAGATGCGGGAGTTGGAACCGCCTACTTCGAAAAATAACTTGTTTGCAGGCGGAGCCGGCAGTGATTTTTTTGTTTTTATTTTTTTTTTGCTATAACGGTTGGTCCTATAACAAACTTGTCAATATAAAAGTTTTAGATAATATTAAGAGGATTTATAATAAGTCTAAGCGGATTTGAAATATTGGGAATTGACGAAGTTATGAATTTTTTTCTTCTAAAACCCCCCTCCCCCCCTTAAGGTAATTTTGAATTATATCAAAAATCTGTCATACATAAATTTTCGGCCCTTCTCCTAGAAGTAATAATAACTTAAAACGGATTCGATACGTATCATAATTAAGAAATTATAGGTTTTTTTTCTGTTTTCACAAAAAGCCCCCCCCCCCCCCTTGGTTCGATTTTGTCCATTAACGAACTTGACCGAGATTTTATGCCCCTTGATTTTATGTATCAGTTTTGAAAAGATGCGGGAGTTGGAACTGCCTACTTCGAAAAATAACTTGTTTGTAGGCGGAGCCGGCAGGGATTTTTTTTTTTATTATTTTTTTTTTTTGCTATAACGGTTGGTCCTATAAAAAACTCGTCAATATAAAAGTTTTAGATAATATTAAGAGTATTAATAATAAATTTACGCGGATTTGATATCTTGTGAATTGACGAAGCTATGATTTTTTTCTACTAAAACCCCCCTTTTTTCCCCCCTTGGGGCCATTTTTAATTATATCAAAAATCTGTCATACATAAATTTTTGGCCCTTTTCCTAGAAGTAATAATAACGTTAAACGGATTCGATACGTATAATAATTAAGAAATTATGGGGAGTTTTCTGTTTTCACAAAAAGCTCCCTCATCCCCCCCCTTGGTTCTATTTTGCCCATTAACGAACTTGACCGAGATTTTATGCCCCTTGATTTTATGTATCAGTTTCGAAAAAATTAATGCAGAATTTTTCCAGTTATCGTGGTCATAAAAAAGTGACATAGATAGATAGATAGATAGATAGATAGATAGATATAAAGTTTTGAACTGGGGGTGGTTTTGGGTTCTGGGAGTCATGATCGGCGTAGATCTGCAAAAATTTTTCAAAATTTCCAACTTAGGTGAGAATGTAATAGGTAGTATTTCTTACGAAATCTACCTAAAAACGAGAAAAATAGACCGGTAAATTTTTACTTTATAAAAAAACATGACCTTTTTTTTAATTATTATTAAAGAAAGGATAAAGTATTTTGAAAGGATTATTAAGCGAAACCCTTTGTGCGATCTTCGATCACACTTACCTAATTTTTTTTTTATATATTTTTTTAATGCTGACTATATTGCTGTAACACGTGAAACACAAAATTGACAAGTGCGCAAAAAAGTATTCTAAAATAAAATGCATATTTATATGTATATTATTGGTATATTATTCGTTCTTCTCGAAATTGCGCACCTTTTTTTATGAAAACTATAAAATATAACATTGAGAAAAGTCCGTGACAAATAATATATATATATATATATACAGGGTGATTCATAAAAGATGGGCAGAACTTTAAGGGGTTATAGTACACTTAAAGACAAATAATATTAAATAGGAGACTAAGGGTCCCAGACGTATTCCCAAGGAGATAGGGGGCATTAAAGTTTAGGGTCCGAAATTTCAAATGATTATAAAACATGGAAAAATTGGTCGATTCGTTTGCGGTTTTTGCAAAAAATTTTCTTTATGCCAGTATTTTCTTGAAATAAAATTTTAAAGTTCAATTTCAAAAAATGCCGATAGGGGGCGCTTTAGACTTTGGAGTAACAAACAACTATTTTTTAACGTTATTTTTTGTATTTCTTTAAATGATTTCGAAAGCTTAGACTTAAACTTAAATTTTGATCTAAAAATCTGAGTCCTAACGAGTAGTTAAGTAGCGTAAACTGAAATTTGAAATTTGAAACCCTTCTCCCCCCAGAACAAAAATCAGTTATTCCCGATCTTTGTGTCGTAGATTAGGCTCTAACTACTGCCGCGTTTTGCTAAAATTATTCTTTATGTCAGTATTTTCTTGAAAATAAATTTTAAAGAAAATTTTCAAAAAATTCCGATAGAGGGCGCTTTAGACTTTGGAGTAACGAACAACTATTTTATACCGTTATTTTTTGTGTCTCATTAAATGCTTTCTAAAGCTTAGACTTAAACTTAAATTTTCAGCTCAAAATCTGAATCGCTGAGCGTGGTTCAGTAGCGAGGGGAAGGGGTTCAAATTTCAACTTCTGAACATAGTTCAGTTTGCACTACTTAACCATGCCCAACGATTCTGTGCTGTGATACGAGGCAAAAATACAACTTTCGTCAAGGACTGCATAGTCGGAATTCACTCATAAAGGCACTGGCACAGTTGGAAACGTCGCTCATGCAAACGTTAAAGCTCCATTCCTGACGCTAGTCACCGGGTGAAGAAGGAAACAGAAAGTATGCAAATGTCAAATGGGGAAGAAGAAGAACACGTATGCAAAATTTCGACACGATTCAGGCATAAAAACCACTGAACGGTGAGTCAAGTGTAAGTCGCTGTAGTAATGAATCGGAAGATGGTGCCCTTCACGAATAAGGAAAAGGCTGAGATGCATTTAATTTACGGAGCGGCAGATGGAAATGGTGCAGAGGCACAACGAATGTACGGAGAGCGATTTCCTAACAGGCGGTTGCCTAACCGCAAAACTTTCGAGCGCTTGCACAGACAGTTGTGTGAGACGGGATCATTTCTCGCTTCCCGGTCGAATGCAGGTCGTGCAAAAAAGGACGAATCAGTAGTTGTTGCAGAAGCCATTCTGGATGTAGTAGCGGCGCAGCCAAGTACAAGTACACGAACAGTGGCTAGCCAGGTGGATACCTCACAGTCCACGACTTGGAGGGTACTGAAGGATGAACATTTGCTCCCGTTTCATGTGCAACGAGTCCAGAAACTGTCTCCAGGGGATTATCCAAATCGTATTGAATTCGCCCGCTGGTTTCTGCAGCAGAACGCGCTAAATCCACATTTTGGACGAACTGTGCTTTTCACCGATGAATGTACCTTCACACGTGAAGGTACATTTAACACACACAATGCACATGTATGGGCGGATGTCAATCCACATGCTACGTATCCACATGCTCATCAGAGACGCTTTTCCATCAATGTTTGGGCAGGAATCCTCGGAGACCACCTAATCGGACCGTACCTTCTTCCTGAACGCCTCAACGGTAAAACATACCTCACATTTCTGCAACATGTGCTGCCAGACCTGTTAAACGTTGTTCCTCCACGCATCCGGCGGGTCACGTGGTTCCAGCACGATGGAGCGCCAGCCCATTACGTACGAGACGTCCGCAACTATCTGGACATCACATTTCCGAACAGATGGATTGGTCGAGGTGGTCCTGTTGCTTGGCCTGCTCGCTCGCCAGATCTTTCACCCCTCGATTTCTTTTTTTGAGGACGATTGAAGGCTCTTATGTATGAGACACCCATTGAATCCCCCGAGGAACTGGTCGCCAGACTTTCCGCCGCTGTAGGGGAAGTGCTCGAAAAGCCTGATGTTTTCGCGAATGTTCGCCGTTCCATTCGTCGCCGTTGTTCTGCGTGCATAACCTCTGGTGGTCACAATTTTGAACATTTATTGTGATTACATGTTAATAAATATGCTTTGGTAACATAATCCTAATTTGTGTCTTTTTACCTCGTATCACAGCACACAATGTGTGGACATGGTAAACTGAACTGTGCTCAGGAGTAGAAATTTCAAACCCCTCTCCCCAGAAACTTAACCACGTCTAACGATTCAGATTTTGGGCTGAAAATTTAAGTCTAAGCTTTAGAAAGCATTTAATGAGACACAAAAAATAACGGTATAAAATAGTTGTTCGTTACTCCAAAGTCTAAAGCGCCCTCTATCGGAATTTTTTGAAAATTTTCTTTAAAATTTATTTTCAAGAAAATACTGACATAAAGAATAATTTTAGCAAAACGCGGCAGTAGTTAGAGCCTAATCTACGACACAAAGATCGGGAATAACTGATTTTTGTTCTGGGGGGAGAAGGGTTTCAAATTTCAAATTTCAGTTTACGCTACTTAACTACTCGTTAGGACTCAGATTTTTAGATCAAAATTTAAGTTTAAGTCTAAGCTTTCGAAATCATTTAAAGAAATACAAAAAATAACGTTAAAAAATAGTTGTTTGTTACTCCAAAGTCTAAAGCGCCCTCTATCGGCATTTTTTGAAATTGAACTTTAAAATTTTATTTCAAGAAAATACTGGCATAAAGAAAATTTTTTGCAAAAACCGCAAACGAATCGACCAATTTTTCCATGTTTTATAATCATTTGAAATTTCGGACCCTAAACTTTAATGCCCCCTATCTCCTTGGGAATACGTCTGGGACCCTTAGTCTCCTATTTAATATTATTTGTCTTTAAGTGTACTATAACCCCTTAAAGTTCTGCCCATCTTTTATGAATCACCCTGTATATAATCAAGTAATTGTCGTAAGAGAGTGTCGATTAAAATTCGTCCCGTCGTCAAAAGTTTTGATAAGCAAATAACATATTTAGTTCTAAATGTCAACAGTAGAACCAAAAAAATATGACACTTTCTTTAAAATATATCACATATTATAATGCCAGCAAATTTTGTGCGTCTGCGTGTGTGTGTGGTTATGCAAATTTTATCTTAAAAACCGATTACTGTAACGATTTTGACGAAATTTTGTATCCTGCAGTTTTCGGGCACGAGAAGACCATTGGGCTAGGTCAGATGCTCGAGAAAATTCGATTAGTGGGTCATTTTGGGGTCAGTACGTGTCAATACATTTGAATTGGATTGAAGGTTGAAACAGTTATTAACTTATTGAACAGTTGGCAGTAAATGAAGTCGCAAAGTTGGTAACATTTCGTAAAATTTGGCGTTATTTGATGAAATGTTGGCAACATTGACAAGATTTGGCGGAAAAATCGACTTTTAAGATTACCAATGCCAAAACACATGCTTGGCGCCAAATGAAAAAATGTCGCCAAATTTGGTGACATTTTAGCCACATTTGATGAACAAATTGGCTTTTAAAATCTGAAGGAGTTCTCAATAAGAGCCGAGATACATGATTCAACCAATCAGAGTCCATGGAACGTTCTCGAAAACAGAATTAAACCAATCAGGGTACATGCTAGAAAAAATTCTAAAAAAATTTCTCAAAACATGCTTGGCACTAAATGAAAGAATGTTGCCAAATTTAGCGATATTTTGGCGATATTTGGCGAAATAATTGGCTTACAGATTTTGAAAGAATTTTTTTAAAATTCCCAATAGAAGTAGCGATACATCATTCAACCAATCAGAGTCCATAGAACGTTCTCTAAAACAGAATTCAAATGTAGCTTGGAAGGATGCACTTTTGTTGTAAATATGTAATGTAAGTAATGTAAAATTTACAAATATGTACATAGTTTTAATATTGATTGTTTCTGTAAATAATACTGTTAAAAAATAAAATTATTTATAGTAATAATAGTGCGAGAATTTATTGTTATATCGAGCTGAACGCAAAGCTAATTTTAACCGAGAATAGCTAGGTCGTCCACTCGCTGGCTATTTATATATCTTGCTTAAATGCCCCTTTTTCAGTTACAATTTTTTGCAAATCTAAAATCTGAAGTTAAAATATCCAATTTTGTGTAGTTGTGTTCAGATGTACCCTTCATCCTATCAGTTACAAGTACATTATTTTTCTGATTTCTCCACTCAGTTTTAATATTATCAAAATTCCTAAATCCAATATTTCAGTTTGGATCTGTATACCAGAAATTAAATGCAAAATGTCAGCTAATGCTAGTATATAAAAACAGCAAAAAAAGCCTTTGTACCAGAATATTGATATGTTGTAGACAACTGTATCAATTTCTTCCCATGTGACATTTGCAACGAAATATATGAATAATTCTTCATCCCTACCATGCAAAGAAATCAATTCTCCGCTGTTTGTGCTGTCTTCGTTGAGCCCTCTATTAATCAATTTCTTTTACTCTTTGTGTATTAAGTTTCTGTACTTTTATAACTCCTTCATTTTGATTTTAGTCAACCGGTATCTTACCTGCTTTTTCGGCAATCACTTCTGTGCTTGTGCAATATCCTCTAAATTTTAAATTTCTCCTGTATAGTTTTCAACACTTGCATCTTCTTTCCTTCTATAGTATCATGATTTGGATTGTCTTTCCTCTGAGTTTTTTTTATGTTACTTCCCTTCTTTGACTCCTTTCCCTTACTGCACTTCTTAAGGGATTTAAGTTTTTTTGCTTAAGATTTTTCTTCCTCATTTTCTATTTTTTAATTTTCTGTCACCCATCCACTCTTCACTTGCAATCTTTTTTGAACTAGCATCGATTATTTTTCTTTTCTTATCAGCAGAAGCATTTTCCTTCATTATCTGTAAAAGCAACATCTCAAAGGAACTTGAAGAAATTGATGAACCTTTCGTTCTCAAGAGTTACGATAAAAGATGCAGAATGTGAACTGGTTGCATTAGCACAGTTTTACGGCACAAAACCGATATATAAAACTTACGATTTTTATCTAAACAATGTAATGATTCACCGTAGAAAATCCTCTTTTTGACTTCCTCTAAAATTCTTTGTGTATGAGCATTCCTACTTCCTTTCGGTTTGTAATTACGCACCATTTTCAATGTTAAAAAATACACAGGTGTTCAATGTCACTTTTAGCTTGAGTTATAAAACTAAGTTTTAAAAAATCAACTAGCTAGCATTTAAACGAGTGGATAACAAGCAATAGATTAACATTAAATTGGGACAAAACAGAATTACTGTACCTAAATAGAGGACACACAGGGAATCTCCCAACCGAAAATTCATACAACATAGAGAGCATAGAATTGAACGGTAAAAAGTTAGAGATTAAAGAACAAATTAAATATTTAGGGGTAATGATACACAAGAATCTAAACTGGCTCCCACAATGCCAACAACAAACAATGAAAATCAGAAAATAATTTTGGATGATGGGGCGGATGGTCTCTAAGGGATGAGGTCTACAATCCAACATAATTAAAATTTGGTATAGGTCAGTAGTGGAGAAAACACTTACATATGCCGCCCCAATATGAGCGCATAACCTGAATAGACGCAGCAAGAAAGTATTATCCAGCTGTCAAAGGCACTTTGCATTGGCCATAGTTAAAGCTTATAGGACAGCTTCAACAGCGGCACTTCAGTTTCTATCTGGCATGATTCCAATTCCCCTTCAAGTACAATACGAAGCAGCTTACGGCACTGTCTCAAGGTTACGCAAAACAGTAAACATATACAACACAACTATCCATCATACGGACTATGTTAAAAAGATCAACGTTTGGCACAACCACCCAGCAGAAACAGTAGAACCAAGATTACGGCACAATCTAAGAGACATAATCGTATACACAGACGGTTTGAAATTGGAATCGGCGCTACGGGCTTTCGTAGCATACAAAAATGAACAAAAAATCAAGACATGGTCGGTGCCACTAAGAAAGTGCAACAGTGTCTTCCAAGCCGAACTACTGGCGAAAGCCGCAGAATGGCGTAATACCACAGGGCAAGATTACAGCATACGCTCGGACTGCATGTCAGCAATACAAGCATTAAGCAAACCCTTTAACGTAACTGAAATAATAGATAAAATACAACAAACAGTAAAAAAATCAAATAATAAATTTAAAACCAGCTGGGTCAAGGCTCACGTGGGCATCCAAGGAAACGAGGATGCTGACAAATTGACCAAACAAGCAGCACAAAACCCATACGATGCAATCGCTTACCACATGGAGAAACCAATAACAAAATTAAGAGAACCCTGAAAGAGCTAACAACTAAGCAATGGCAGTTCGAGTCGGACTACGGGGACACAGGCAGGCTGACACACAGGTACTTCCCTAAAGTGGATACACACAGATTAATTAATAAGCTGCAAACTACTTTCTCAAGTCAACACAGGCCATGGCGCGTTTCCAGCATATCTGCACAGATTCGCACTGGTGGAAACGCCAGAATGCGAGTGCGGATGGATGGGAACTTCTAATCACTACCTCATAGCCTGTCCACTCACACAAGCACCCCATCTGGTAGGGGTAACACCAAACAACGAGCAACTTTGGCACAAACGGCTAGCTCAAAACAAACATTTACAAGTAAAAGCCAAAACAGTGATCAGATGGTTAATTCATAACATAGACTTAATTTCACACTAACGTGAAGTAAAACTGAACAAGCCCTTCCCACCATCCACACAAGATTAATTCCTCAGCAGCAACAGTAATCTAGCGTAGCACATAGCGAAGTAATAAAAAGCAATTAATAGAATCCTCTATTTTTGCACAAAAAAGGCGTTAAAAGAACTTTACTCTTACTGCACCAAAAAAAAAAAAAAAAATATATATATATATATACTAAAAACAAAAATAAAAGAAAAATCAACGAAGCCATGTACGCTAATGGTGCCTGATGCGTGTAAAATCCGTCGTGGGTGCAAAGTCCTACAAGTTCCTTTTGAACTATACCTCTGAAGGTGCCTAGTCAGGTGAAGGTCTCGTCACCTGATCAAGGTTCTAAATTACAAGACCAATTCCTTTCTCTGTTCTTTTTATTTTTTATTATTTTTTTTAATCTGCCATTTCAGTGTGTTTGGGCGGATGCCGTGAGCTGTCAAGCAGAGAAACTATAGCAAACCACTAGAGAGCACTACAGACAAGATGTAATACATAGGGGAAACACAAATATTTAAACTGAATTATATTAACATGTCGATATTAGCAACCATAGTCAGTGTGAATATGGCCCGAAAGCAAGCCCCTCTCCTTATTCGACAACATACTTAGAAACCCATAATTAATAACAAACTAGAACCGGCCAACACAGTAACTAAGAAACTCTCACGAAATAGCGTTGCAGCCAAGGACACCCAAGAAGCTAATCAGGTGGATCTCCGCTATGAAGAGATTGGGCGAATTTCGTCCTGTGGCCAGGTATACAAACTCGTTAAGCTGGGCATAATGCCCGGCAGGTAGGGGCCTGGTCTGCGGTTTAATAATAATAATAATATCATTCGATTAAAAATCTATAACAATCATTGACGAATACACTATTAGAATTAAAAAAAGAAAGACAAACATAACTGGCATATGAAAACAAAAGTACAAACAAAGAGTATCACATTCTGTTTTTATTTTTGGTAGATGTTTCAAGGTGTATTATAGATTAGTACTATTACAATCCCATACACTGTCTCATATTAGTCCCATACACTGTCTCATATTAGCCCCATACACTGTCTCATATTAGCCTCATACACTGTCTCATGTTAATCCCATACACTGTCTCATATTAGCCCCACACACTGTCTCATATTAGCCCCATGCACTGTCTCATATTAGCCTCATGCGCTGTCTCATATTAGTCCTATACACTGTCTCATATTAGCCCATACACTGTTTCACATTAGAGCGCTGAGTTTAATTGTTTGTAACTCAGGTTGCGTTAAACATATTACAAGTTTGATACTTTACGAAACGAATGAATAATTAATGGACTTTATTTCATATATGTTAATTTTTAAATTTTTTAACTATTGCGAAAATGAAGAAAATGCCTGGATAAACATTTAATTATTAAGACAGCAATAATTAAAATAATATTTAAAATATCACCAATATTCACGGCGTACAAATTTATTTCTTTTTGAGAACATACGAAGGATTTTTATTTAAATCCTGTTTTTTTAATATTGTATAACAATAGGGTACATCTGAAATGTAAAAAAGCTACAGTAAAAAAAAAAACATCTTGAAAACTCTTCAAGAAAACAAAGAAGATATTTTAATGGTTTTAAAATGTTAATTACAATTTTCTTAAAAGAAACTTGAAATTCTTCAGCTGTAAAGGGTTCAAGTGTTTAAAGCTTGCGTAATATACTTTTGTGTTTTCTGAACTACATGAATTTCACCATTAATATATCTTGGGGAAAAAAACTAGTTCTTTTTTTTTTAATTTTATTTAATGTAGACTTACCATTAACAAAGCATTTTTTGAGTGTTAATGTTACGCAATTAATTTAAACATGGATGTTCAGTATGCATTAATTTGCCGCTGAAATAATTATCTGATCATCTCTCTTACTTATAAAAAAAGAAAATTAATTAAGTGAATTAGGTGTTAAATTAATTAATTTCTGAGTGGCAATTCTATAGATGATTTAAATAAATGGCGGTGAATGGCTAATTCCTTTTAAGAATATATTTCTAATTTAATTTTCTATTTAGATGTCTAATTCAAAGACACTTACATACAAGCATCGTAAAAAATTAAAGAATTCTATATAACGCGAATTCAATTATTCAGACTCAACATGAAATAAAAAAATACTGACTTATTTATTTGTTGCTATGATTTTAGCGTAAAATAAATTGTGCTAAATTGATGCAGAAATGTTTTTTTTTTTTTTTTTTATTTCTTTTTTAACACTTTCCAACGTAGTTGAAAAGTGTTTATGAATTCAATTTGTCTGTCCGTATATCCATTCTTGAACTCGCGTAACATAGTTAGATTGTCATATAATTGATATATGTTATTACGGATTACCACGAAATGTTGGTATTGAAAATGAAGTGTGTAGAATTTATAGATCCTTTGCAGCACTAATCAAAAGAATGCCATTACATTATGGTTTATGGAGAAAAATCGTTTGCAGGGTATTTTAATGATATTACACCATTTCAAACATATTTGAACTTGTATACATCACTGGGATACACTACAAGATGCTTGCTGTAGAATATGGTATGCATAGAATATATCGTACATTTACAGGGACATACAAGATAATTCAGTTACAGTACTGTCTATGAGCAACAATTGCTGGAAGTAAGTTTTCAATTGTGGTATCTGTTTTTACATTCAACTAATTTTTGCATATTACATAGTGTGTATAAATTTTATAGATAATATACAAGGCTGCACAAAAGAATTCGAGTACATTGCCATTTATTAATGGAAATTGCTGAATGGGAATTTGTAATTATGTTATGCGTTTCCAGTATGAATTAAATTATTACGTATACTATGTAGTATATATGCAAATCATATACAGGGCTGCACAAAAAATTGTATATTTTAGCAACTACAGATGGTAATTTCTGAAATTAGGTTTTCAAATGTATTATGCACTTTTCAAATTGCTTACTTTTACCTTCCCCCCGGGATAGCACTTATAATCTAAAGCGAAAGATGAGTTCCCCGGTTGTCATCAATTGTCATCCCTTGTTTACTTAGACATAATCTTTCACCTTATTTTTATGGTGAAGATTTGTTTTACAGTATATTCTGAATGTGCCGGAAAGTGTTTCGTCATCTATTCTAGACGCATGGTTTTTCTTTCTTGTTAATTATAGTTTGAAAGTATTAAATAAAATTTTATTTAATCGAACAAGAGGAAAATTGAATTTTGTCTATAAAATGATTATTTTACATAAGTTTTTAACGTGCCAGGTTAATCTTCGTACGGGCCATAGATTATGCCATCACTGGTCTAGCCAGATAGTATCCTGTTATGGAAGCAGCTGAAAGTAAAATTGATATTGTAGAAACAGATGTTTCCCTGAAAAAGACAATGAATTTGTAACTTGACGAAGAAGAAATAGAGGAATTGATAGAAGAGAGAGAGATATAATAACATAAGCTGTGTGTTGAAGCCATAACAGGAAAAAGAACAAGGCTTGAAGGAGAAGTAGATTTTTTTTTTTAGAGAACGAATAGTGCTGTGACAAATGTCTTATAAAACAAAAAACGTTACACTATTAGAGATAGTTAAAATAATTGGTGTTAATAAATGTGTAAGGAAAGTGTTAAGAAACTAGATATAAAGTAATGCGAGATAATATGATGCATAATTTTTTTAAACTAAAAAAAAAAAAAACTATAGATTTTTAAAAAGATTGAAAAAAAATACAAGAAACTCCAAATTACCACTCAAAGAGTAATTTGAAACGAACTGAAGAGTAGAAGAATGAATAAAATAAAATTCAAATAATCAATCATTGAATAACAGCAAGAAAAAAAAAGGAATATTAAAAAAAAATGCAATGTAATAAAATGTAAACAATTATATAAAAAAGGAAAAATAATAAAAGTTTATAAAGAATAATTTAAAAGGTGAATTTGGGAAATTAATACCACTTATCAAGGGTAATAGAATAATGTATTTAAATAAGAATATATAACACAATTATCCAGCAGACAGACAAAGAGCAAAATTAACCATTAATTTCTCTATCTGAAATTCAGTGTACTACAAGAGAAAAAAACTAATAATGAGTGGTATAATAGTGGATATATCTAGATAGAACGTATTTGTTTTTCTTTTGTCTTCAATATTATGTATTTATTTATTTAATGTCTATTTGGTTTTAAACATCTAACCACACAAACGTTTTGTGTTTTTCTGGATTAAAACCAGCAGAGACAACGTACGTTTTATATCACCTTTTCTGAAGAGTTTCCTAAACCAATGGCTGAAAGTTAATTGCTAAATTTGTAGCTGCTTTATTTCCTCTCTTCTCGTTTTTAATTTTTTAAATATAAAAATCTTCAATTAAACATATGAACACAATGTACACTTCAATCAAACAATGTACACTACCGCGCATGCGCGGTAGTGTATTACTGCTTATTTTACGGTATAATGCTGGTAGCTGGGGTGTCAGTATCATACTGTAAAATCAACACTTTTTTTTCTTGTGTAGTTACACACTTTAAAATAGTACATAATTTAGAAAGAAAATATTTAAGTTTTCTAATGAAACTTATCAAAATTATATATCTATGAAAAAAAAAAAAAAAAAAAAAAGAAAGAAATACTGTAAAGGCTGAATTAATCGGCATGTTCGGAAAATGCTGATTGCTGAATGCTTCGATTGTTCGGATAGTTGAGTGCTACAAAACCTATATCTGATTGCATCGATGAAATAGTGAAGGAGGAAAATAATTTTTTGCCTATTTTCTATTGAATTTAGTCAAATTTTATTATTTTATTATTTTAAAATTTACAGTTGATGAACTTATTTTTGCCAAATTAAAATAAAAGTTTAAAAAATATTTTTTGTTTGTATATAGTTTCTAAATTTATTTCTTAATATAGCGGGGTAAGGGAAAAAATGTCGTTTGTGTACATTTCTTAGGTCAGTGTTTGAGAAGAAAAAAAAAAAAAAGGTAAAAGTCACCGTCAGATTAGATAATTTCGTCGCCAGATAAAAGAAAAAAAAGAAAAAGAAAAAAAGAAAGAAAGAAAGAAAGAAAGAAAAAAGAAAAACTTGCCAGTGACGACCTGCCGACCGTATTTTTCAAGCCCTGGTAATAACTTTAAACCTTATCTGTAACAGTCCAAAATCAAATTCATCGATCTTACAATGATTTATTCATACTGATCCCTTTTTTAAATAATAATAACAACAAGGTAATCTCTCCTCATATGAATAATAAATAGGGAAAGATTGTTACATTATAGACTAGTTACATTATCTTTCAAGTCTTAAAAGGAACTGAACGTTTTGAAAATTCAGTAACAGTGACAGCTATTGGATTTGATCTTACAAAAGACTAACGTAGGAAATTACGAATTTCCTTACTATTCTTCCTCGTTTCAATTCGAAACACCACCAATAGATGGCGTACACCGTCTCAAACAATAATGCTGCTCAAAATAGTCCTTGCAATTTCGAAACTCAAGCAGGTTGACAGAATGAAGATTAAAAGCTAAATGAACTTTGATCAATTTTTATACGTTAGTTTGAGCGATCGAATAGTTTGAGATAACGTAGAACCATCTGTCGGTCATATTTAAAACTAAAATAAAGAAGTGTTGTAAAAAAATGCTCTTCTTCAATCATTAATATCCTGCAAAGATAACTTCATTAACTGTCATCATTTACTTGTTATTGAAGTTGTGAATCGTTCAATCCATTTTAGGAAGGATACCCTGTGTTTTGATGCAATATTTCATGTGTATCGTAAAGAATCAAGAAGCTTCGGAGTATGGAATAGACGAAGATTGGAGTAGCATCTGAAAATATGGGAAAAATGTTTTTGAAGGGACATAGGCACATAGGTTCCGAGTGACGTATAGTGATTTTCAATTTTTGTTGTTCCCGCAACGACTCGAGGTGACGACACCCTGTTGAGAACTGGAAAAGTTTTGTTTGGACGAGGAAGAATCAAGAAGAATTTGACAAACACCTTTTCTTTATTTTAAAACGATGAAAAAAGACATATCCATGAAGTTATTCCACAGTTAATAATTCTCAGGCATACAAGAAGCACATCTTGCATCATGACGATCGCCACTGGGTGACAATCAAAATTTTTGACAGGGGAGCGAAGTAAGAATATCAAGAACTTAAGCTGCATATCCGAATTTTGAAAAGTGCGAAAGTGTTTTTGGAAAGTACCACAAGGGTGGCCAAGGGGCCAGATCATTTTTAGAGATTGTTACATCGGCTGAGATTAGAGAGGAAGTGTCTTTTTGATAATGACAGCATGCGTTGAAAAATACGCCAAACGATTTACATTTTTAGAGCCAAGAGAATTGTATTTTTGCGTGGGATGCTGTAACCAATACAGATACATCATATCAGCTTCATAACTGACGTCAGGAGTAGGGAAATCTTTTTTGGTGAAGAGTGCACTTTGGATAAAAAGAGAGTGAAATAGAATTTTGACGGTTAGTTGTTTTGAGAAAATGCAAGAAAGATATTTTGGAAATATGTTATAAGGCGCCAGCACGACGGGATTAACATTTGGATGCCTTATGAAGTCAAAACTGACCATGAGAAAGAAACATTTTATGCCTTGTATAATTTCATTTACATTGATATGTGGGAGACAGATTAAAGTACGTTAATGATAATTTAAAAACAATATGTATGATTTTGACTAAAAGTTATCGTTGAAAGAGAAGGACAAAAGGGTGAGCGTTATAGCAGCCGGGAATGTATATAAAATACGATAATGCAGAAAGGGAAAATATATTTAATAAAAATACTTAAAATATAGATTTCTTAATTTTTGAAAAATATATATATGGTATCTTTACCATAATGTGTATTTATTATATGCTTAATTTTTTTAGCATTTAAGTGGAATGACTATATATATATATATATATATATATATATATATATATATATCATTAACTCTTTAGTAAATTAGAAAATTCATTAACCAAATTTTTATTTCTATAAACATGTCATTTACATATCAACGTAATAAACTTATCGAAACTCAAATCCTAATTTAAACTTAATTTTGTAACTGGAAATTAATATGGAGATATTAAAATAGTTTAAATAATACTTTTGAAACATTCATAACAGTTAATTGCAGAAGCTAGATAAATAAATGAAACAACAACACCAAAAAAGTTGTGCATGTGTTTATAATACAAGAGAAATAGAATAATAAAATTAATAAAGTAAATAAGCAAATAAATAATTATGCAAAAATCATTTTATTAGTTAGGTTAATTAAATTGATGAATAAGTAATTAAATAAATGAAAGTTAAATTTGCATGATAATTGTAGTATTATTCGTATTAATAAAGTTATTTTTGAAGATGAATGAAATAAAAATATAGAAGTTCGTATAAATGAAGAACAGTTGTAAGCGGCCATTAATAATTGTTATAACTAAATTAGTTTAAAAAGAATTAAAATAGCTTCTTTAAATTTATTTATACTATTAGATTAAGATAACAATGACGAGACGTTTAATTAATTTTTATAACAATGATATATATAATGATAATATTATAGCTGTATTTAAAAAATATATTTATGGCAGAAAAATTTAAATATTCAGGAAATTATTTTTCATTTTTGGAATACAGCAGAATAAAAAGGTTAGCCAAACTTATAAACTTTAAAAATAAATAAATTAATAAATAATAAAAATAAATAAATAAATCATTATATAATACACTGCAGCAACATTAGTATCGAATTTTGCACATTCCTTATTTATTTTTTTTTTCTGAAAGCCTGCGTCTATTGTATACATACAATTACTATTTTGTGCAATAACTTTTTAACTTATTAAGATAATTAAAAATTTTTTAAAGATTTTAAGACTACACGGAATTTTCTTATAAGATAGAGTAATCTTATAAGATACAGTAAGAGTAAAAAAATGGAGAAACACCCCATGCATTTTAATTTCCAAATTTTCACAGAAAAAAAAAAAAAAAAAAAAAAAAAAAACGGACAAGTCATTCGACTGAAAACTATGTCTTTTTTCAACTTTTGTGAGAAAAATAAAGTTAGAAAGTCATCTTTATACTGGAATTTTACCAAACTTTGAAATTTTGAATACGAACACCTAATTTCGACATCATATTTAGCTTTTTCTGTAAAATTTATCTTAGGATACCAAACAGGAAGACATTCGGTCAAGTAGTTTAAAAATTATGAACGTTTAAAGTTGGAACTCCTAATGTTAAATTAATTTGTAATCGTTGCAAAACATACTTGGCGGAATGAGCAGTAATTTTGGATTTGCATATTTGAAGTTTCTAGAAGCTTCTGAAGCTTTTTTTTTTTAAGTATAGGTTACAATTTATATTTTTCTTCGGAAATTAATTTCACAAAATATATATTTCTGAAATAAATTTTCGCAAAAACTATGAACTGTAACTTATTAATATACATTTTATATACATTATATTTTATAATATTTAATCTAATATAGAGAATCTGTTTTCGCAACCATGCACGGATTACAAATACTAATAATACTAATTAGTATACTAATGAATATAATATAACAACCAAACATGAGTCAGTAAAAAAGTGGTCGAAGTATTTTGATGTTTTCAACCAACCAAATTTTCAAAATTTCTTTCGTATTATTTATACACATTCAGGTATTTGTATATTAATATTGTTTAAAATATTCTCAACAGGATTGTAATTTAATTTATTCTTCTATAACATTCTTTAATTCCTATTTTTATTTATATTCTTTAAATAATTTTCATACAATATTGTATCCATTTATTTGAATCCAATTTCTTTCAATCCTGTTTTGTGCAAAGAAAATAAAATATCATCTTTTTCAATATTTTAGATCAAAAATTAAGAGTTTGAAAGTCATCTACAATATATATAAAACACAAACGGAAATTTAGTTCCGTTCTTTTATATCTCGAGTTCTGCTGAATGGAATTTAATGGAACTTGCACTGTTGGATAGATAAATTTTCAGGGAAGGTTTTAGTATATAACATATGGTTCTACGTAGATTAGTTATAGAATTATGATGGAAAGTTCTGTTATTTTGGACGATAAGGTTACCATAGGTCATTTGTTTGGCGACCAATATCGTTGGCGAAAGAATTGAAACAGCTATATCAGAAATAAATGCAAACACATAGAAAAATAAAAGAAAAATTCTGTTATTAATTTTATTTAAAATCCCCCCCCCCCACCGCAAAAAAAAAAGAAAAAGAAAGAAAAAAATCTGTTTTAATGAGGGATAATATTATAAAGCGAAACTATTTAATTTAAAACCCAAAGGAATGTTTGTAATGCTTAAAAATATTTGAAATGCATGAGATTAGAATTAAGTCAATATTTGGCGATTTATCGTTTGCGTCAGGTTAACAAAAATGCAACGAAAAATTTGATTAGATAAAATATGAGTAAAATTTTTTTCTTTCTGTTAATTCTTTTTATATAACTCCCCTATCATGTGACTTACCGGAGGAACTAGCAGATGTAATTGTAAAAATGACTGCATTTATGAGTTACATGTTATTTGTTTATTTACTATTTTGATTTTACTTTTGTCGCTAAACAATGTGATTTTAAGCCAAAAATGCATCAGCGTGACATCAGCTTGAGCAATATTAGGAATAATAGTGTTTTTTCGTGTATACAAGATCCTTTTTGAAGTAAATATTTATATTCGAATGCAAATTATATAAATAGCAGCTATTGTTATAAATATGGGATCAAATATTTAAATTTTAGTGAATGTCTGCCACTCAAACACATATTGTAAAATAATTGAATTTTAGACATTTAAAAATTTACTACGGAAACATGCCGGTTTGTTTTCACCAAACATATGATTTTTATAGCCTCGAACTCAGATCAGCGAATATTGTCTATTCTTTTATTTATTCATATATTTTCAATATATCGCCAATTTCACTTATAGAAATATTCCCTGCTTGAAAAGTTAGGTTCAGGAAGGTTTTTAAGAGATATTGGACTAATCGTCCGTATTCCGGCCACCTGCCAGTTGGCATTTTTACCATATTGTTGGATGTTTTGTTTGTGTTTGAAGGTTACACTGGACGACGATTCAGATTACAGAAGATTAGACGACTTTTGAAATTAGCAATTGCTAAATTTTTGTTTTTTTTTTTCATTATGAAGCAAAGTTTTACCATAAAAGCGATGCTTCTAATGTACAGAAAAACTTTTTAATGCCAATGTTGGCGAATGGAATAAATAATATTTGTCGATTTATCATTTCAGCCTGGATAAGAAACACGAGTACCTGAAATTCTGATTAGATACTTTTTCGATCATTATAAAGCATTTTAGACCTAGACACAGTCCTAGAAGCTAAACATAGCGACAAATGAATTTATTTCTGCGTGTTATTATGCTCTTTAGAAAGAAATGCAAAGAAAATCTTCGGTTTAAGTATTCACCAAAAAGATTACGACTAAACATTTTGCATAACTAACTTTATCATTGTCAGTTTTATTTAAGGTATGGAATTTTGTCAATGAAAGATCTATAATTGAATTAACAGCAATCTGACATTATTTCATGGAACATAGTTTGGCGCGTAAATAACTTCGTTTTGTAACTAACTCTGGTACATTAGTAACCATATCGTTTCCAGCACTTTTAATGTTTGACGTCAAACTGGAATATTGAAAAGATTTTGGAAGATTAGGAAGATTTTATTGGATGCAAACTAGAGGTTTATTCTTCTACCAGAGTTAATCATCGTTTTTTTTTTTTTTTTTTTTCTCAGGTAAATGGTTACACGAATGGAACTGTTCTAAAAAAAGGAAAGGCAGTGAAAAGGGCGTCATTTTAATTTTATTCAAACTATTCAGCTTTAAAAATGCTTTTTTTATGTTTCACCATTTTGTTTTAAATATGAAAGTTAAACTCTGTTTTTTATGTGGAAACAATTTATTACATTTTTGACTGTATTTACTCTGCCGGAATTGAAAGATGAAAAACCGTAGTAGACTTGCCAGAAAAGGACGTATATTACGAAATATAACGTAACGTAGAGTGAGATTGTACTTATGTTACCAGAACCTCACATAGAGACAAGAAAGAGGTGCGGGTGTTCAAGAACTTACAGACGAAAATAAATCACCCGAATATTACTTAAGTTCAATGGTCAATCTATGCAATCATTGTAATGCTCTCTTTTTTAGCAGTATGTTGACTAGAGAACATTTTAGTTCCTGTTGTCATAATCTCATAATGGCCTCATTTCTCTACCAAACTCTACTATAAATAATCAACTAAATGAGTTGCTTCTTATTAGCCTAAATTTTGTCAAAAGTATAATATAATATAAAGCAATGGCTTTCGCATCGTTTACAGCAATATTGAAGGAAAAACCAGGTTAACGTCCCTATTGCTTTAAAATACATGCTCAAATTCATTGATATAATTCGTTTGATTCAAGATTCGTTTGAAAATGTTGATTAGGGTAGCATCCGTAGGTGAAGATCCATATTCCTTTAAAATACAAAGCCAATTCGTTTGATTTTAGGTACATTTAGAAAAATGGCCCAGCGCAGCGGGCGTAGCATGCTAGTCTTAACTACAAGATAAAATGAATAATATTCGCAGTTTGAAAAATATGAGTTATAAAAATAATTCAAAACTAAAGTTTAACTAATACATTTAATTTGAATGCAGTACGTAAATTTACATAAACAGAAATAAGCTATTCGTTTGTTTAAAGTCAATGAACTTCAATTCCATTTTATTTCAGAAAGAACTTTCAAAAATCAATCGTTTAAAAAGCAGTTTCAAAATACATTACATTTACTAGAGTTTTACTACTTGTTGCTCGTAAATTTCGACAGTCTGAAGCTCACCAAATTGCATGGAGTACTTGTCTTTGGTTATATAATTTACTTGGTATTGGACCATAAAATTCAAAGTTTTAAATTTTTTCCCAGGTTTTCTATCAAAATTCGGTCGTTAAATTCGGACGCTAAGTTTGCTCGCTCATATGTTGTATATATAGGGTACAAGTGCCAGTAATGGACACCCTTAAGGAATTTCTTTAAAAAGTATTTTTTAATTAATAGTTATAATTATTATATTCCACTTTTTTTAATATTATATTCATCTACCAACAATATTTAATCATGCTCACAGTCACATTTCCCAATGTGAATCAAAATTTAACTGTAAATAACAGAAATAAATCAAAACTTCCTAAATTCCAGTAATGGACACCCTCTGTTCCAGTATAGGGATACTCTCTGTTCCAGTAAGGGACACCCCACAAAAAGTAGTAGATAATTGATATTATGATTGTATTTACAACTAGAATTTAAAGAAAACATATTAATAAAATAAAATAGTAATTTTCAAATATATTTAACAATTAGGATATCAATAATTGGTATTTATGAGAATAATTCACTGTTTAAATTAATTGTCATAATCACAAGATCGATATTTTAATTATTTTAGATAGAAAGTTTAAAATACTAAATTTCAAAGAATTACATTTATCAAGTTATAGAAACACAGGGGGGAGGGGGGGGGGTTAGTTAAAAGAATCTAAAAACAAAAAAAGGTTTGAACAGTAATGCATGGAATCTTATTTCCTATTATTCTTAACAATTAAACTTCCTAAAACTGCTTGATATTACTTTTAGTAATTTATATAAGAAATATCAAATAAATGAAAGTGTGGGTTGAATGTTTTTTAAATACTAAATAAAATAATTTCAAAATAAAATTGCAGAATTGAGATTTGAGCCCCCTGATCTGCAGATTTACTAGTTTCATTGCTACTATAAATTTAATAATTTTTTTTTAATATACGTACTAGTTGTTTTGTCAGAGATGAAAAATCAAACATTTAAAACAGAAAATAGATTTTTAATAACTTGTTTGACTTAAAAAATTGTCTTTATTTAGGGGAGAGCTTGAGCACCACGAGCCCCTCATTTTTCTGTGTCCTTAAACGTTATTCTCTGCTTTCTAACTGGATGCTGATAGCCACATTATAAAGTATGCAAGGCACGGTTAAAAAATAATTTGATTACAATCTTTAAAAATTTATTAATTACGTGAAATTAATAAAAACAGCTATTTATTTAAAAAAATTATTGTTATTACATTCTGGTAAGTGCAATTTAAAAAATTAAATTTGATTATTTAGCTTTTAAGTTAAATCAGAAAATTTTATGCACTATGAACATTACTGAAATTGCTTTTTTAGTAACGTCCACATGGGGTGTCCATTACTGGAAATTGACTAATTAAGCATTCCAGTAATGGACCATGGTCCTAAAACCTGAAATATAAATGAAATTTTGTAAATTTCCATTAGTATATAACATTCAAAATTTTCTATTACTATTAAAATAAAAACATGCAATTTTTTCAAGAAAATAAAAAATATATAAATTAATTAAGTGAAGCATGTTCATTAAGATTTTCACAGAAAAACAGTGGAACTGCGAAACATTATTTTCTGCTTCCTGATTGGTTTAATTAAGAGTGTCAACAATAACCCAGATTATAAAACATGCAAGGGGGACTAATGAAAAAATAATTAAAAAGCTAAATTTTTATTGGTTATTTATTTTTATAAACCAAAAACTTTGAAGGTGGCCCATTACTGGTAGACTCTTCCGTAGTTTTTCATAGTTTTTAAGAAGGAGCTTTAAGGAGTCCTTTCGTGTTACAGATCTGTGACAAAGGGTTTTAAGAAAACATCTGTGGGTTTTTAAGAATTTTCTTTGTTTACATTTATCCTGTCTACGCAAAATAAAAAAAGATTTAGACATTTTCAGAATATTTTCTGTGCATTCTTTCCCATTGGAAATATCTCGAGAGGTAAGTAAATTCAATTTATAGAAATATGGATTTACTGTCAGGTATGAAAATGTATGACACTGATATTGAATAAGAGAAAAATCTAAGAAAAAAAAGAAAAACTACATAAACGCACCATTATATAATAGATTTATTCGACGTACTATTGACAGCTTAATATTACATTTCATGACAGTTTTAGAGAAGTCTTTCAAGAAGTAATAACCAAACACGTTGTTCAAGTTGATCTGTTGACGCTGACTTACTTATCGATATTTCTATGTGAAAAAAGAAGTCCAGCTGTTTTACATGTTTCCAAATTGTTTTCAGTTTAATCTTCAGTTATTAACATACGCCCTAACTTTCATTTTAATTAGGAATAAAACATTTGTAACAAGTCTCACTTTAAAAATTAAATTAAATGGGAAGTGGGATTAGAAATTTTTTTTGTTTTTGTTTCTGTGTTAAAATTAAAATACATATATATCAATATACTGCCAAATACTTTTGGAAGTGTGTCTCGTTATAAAGGGTATTAATGAAAACAACCTACTATAATCTATTTTTCAAATGCGCATTTTTCTGTTCTCAATATCGCTGGGCACAATCTTGGTAAATCCTTCAAAATATCTGAGCATCCGTTTTGGAATATTGGTTTATTAAAGTTCTCAGATTAGCCATAAAGGCTTTCAACATGTGAATTTTTAATAAAAATTTAGTTTCGTGTCAGATTTCTGTATTTTTTAACACTTTCCAACATAATTGAAAAGTGTTTAGAAAATCTGAATATCAATTTAGAAAAAGCGCATTCGTGTGACAAGACATTTAATACTTCTCAATTGTGTATGATTTTCCATTGTTAAAGTTCAACATTTCACCTAAAAATTGGTAAATGAAAAGAAATCAGGCAGTTAGTTCCACAATAGTTTCACCATATTTATTTTTCAATTAAAAATGACTGCAACTAGAGGATTGGGAATTTCAAGATTATTTTGGTTGAAACTAACTGTGAACGCACCACTGAAATGGCGAGATTTAGCCACAAATTTCTCAGTATGGTAATTGCAGCTAAATTGTCTGCATTTAGCCAACTCTTTGGTGAAACTTTGAGCATTATTTTTATCAGTGTAGTTGAAAAGTGCTCATGACTTCATTTAGTCTGTCTCAGACTTTCGTAAATACGAAAGTGAAAGACAGACGAACGAAATTTAAATATCTTATTAAAATTCATTGTAAAATATTTTCAATTGGAAAAAGTGTGTGTAGCTTTTTTAATTCTTTTACCAGTACTAAAACCATATATATTATTGTCTAAAGGCAGTAATTGTTTCAAGCGCATTTTAATGACGCAATAATGTTTCAAATGGAACAAAATTGATATATATTATGGAGATTTATTAATTTTCTATAATGAGATTTACCAGATCAGTTTCAATAAAAATTATGAATTGCATGTCATTTAAATTACACTATGTGCAAAACATGTTGAAACACCTATTCAGAATTTCCTGAAATGCATTAAAGATCTTTTTATGATGATTAGTTGATATTATTGATAGATTAAATATTGGATATTATTCAAGCATAAACATTAGAAATACATTCAGTAATTAACTGCTTAATATTAATTGGTAGTACTATATTTTCTCCGCTGGAAACATGTTTGAATTCACAAGTTTCTTTGAGAACGAAATTCGTTAACGTAAATTTTGCCACATTAATCGAGATATTGGTAATCAAATGAGAAAAGATCTTTCCTGTGCGAAAAGACATTAACATAATCGTTTTCCAGAAATAAGTTTGATAACAAATGTTTGAATGGTTTACACACAGTAGATGATGAGTTTACCTCTTTCTAAGAATGATAAACATTCCATATATAAGAGTTGCTCAATAATGAATTACTACAGGTAAAACGATAGTACTTAATGAATAGCTCAGACATATAAAGTATTATTAGTGTTATAACTGCTGCTGCTCAATATCAAGAAATTCGGAAGTAACTCGTTTTATGAGACTATTTTGAAAGAATTACATTTAAGAAAATATGTTTTAGTATTTTGTTAACATAAATCGTATGTTATTTATATACAACAGATGCCGCTTAATATGATCATGGTTATTGTTATCAATCGTTTAATTTCATCGAAATTAGTCGGAACCCCACAGCCTATATTTAATTCTATACCAAAATCAATCGCTTTGTGATCAGTTGTTCATTTAATGGTATTGCTTTTTCAGACCATTATGAAATGACTGGTTGTTGTTTGTTGCTGCCGGTAAAGTCCGGACTCGCCGAAGCAGTACTTCGTCTCTATCAATCAAATACTTCCGGTAGGAAAATACCTGACGAAAGTTCTTGAAAGAGACTCTTTTTTTTATCCTAAAAAAAAAACCAAGCTGGCCATTTTGATTCTCCTCTAAACTGATTCCGTCGGGACGCTCCAAACTTCCTCCAAAACTGTAATCGATTAGTTGAATAATTGTCATTAGGGAGTAACTTTACTTGATACGTATTATGTTTCAAATCACCGAAGTACCAATCTATCTTTCTCCGCGTATATATTCAATCTATATTCTCACATTACCTTTTTTCCTGTTGAAAATTTTTCGGAAGCATCATTTACGTTTTTATTGTTTTTGAAATAAAATACAATTCAGATTTTTAAACATTTTTTATTACATATACATATAAATATTTATCACATATATACGTATCCACATATGTGAATACATATCCGTTCCGTAGTCTTTTATTTATTCATTTATTTATGTATTTTTTATTATTAAATGCTTAAAATTGCAGCCATAACTATATGCGAATGATTTGGAATCAAACAGCGATTTTAAGTTATTGATGAATTTATTACATATTGAGTTATAATCGATTGAAAATAGACTTTGACACTATTTTATCGAAGGTAATTTCTTGTATTTATAGAGAAAAAATATATACTGGATTTCTTGATATCCAAATAAGAATTTCTACTAATTTCGTAAATTTACGAATAAATATAACTTCTTTGATTGTATTAAGGTGTTTTACAAATAATTTATTATTTTTGGAGAATCGTAAAACTGGATTTTTTAAAAAAAAGGAAACTTCTTCAAACATTTTCTCCCCCCCCCCCCTCAAATGAAAAGAAACAGTAAATAAAATTCAGCGGTTTGGATTAGAATTCTCAACTGCATCGGGTTACCCGCACCTGACCGAATTCGCGGTTCGGGTCGGGTTGTCGCTACATATTTTCGTCGCGGGTTGGGTCCGGGTTTGGGTTGTCTTTCATTATTTCGAGTTCGGGCCTTTTTCGGATTTTGACTCTTGCGAGTTGGGTTCGGGTTGACGAGATTTTTCAAAGTAATTTTCACGATATTTTTTCAGGTTAAAAATCTATATACAATAAGACCTCCATAATGGAAACTCCCGAAAAGCGGACACCTTTATTCAACGAATACTTTTTCAATTCCTAAACACTCGTACGCTTAAATATATCTCTGATTAGTGGGCACTTCCTAATCTACACATACATGTGCGAGTGTATGTGTGCATAAATTATCACAAATACGATACATGTATTTTTGTTTGTTTGATAGACGAATTGTTGGTAATAATTTTCATATTCCGAGAAGAATAAATGGTTCTTAAAGAAGAAATAATTTGTGATCACATTTTTTTTATAAAGTACTCTAATGCAGTAAATTAAATATATGCTTATTCAGATTGAAATAGGTATTTATTTTCATCTGAAACATAATTCTGCTGAAACTTTTTGTGAAAAGCCCAGCAATCCAACTTGCAAAAAAACTTACTATGACACGCAAGAATTATTCTTAATTCTTGCGTGAAACCTACCCACAGAAAGAAAATTAAAGTCATCCTGACCCGAAAAAGAAAGTTAGGGATAACCCGACACGATGCAGAACTTTATTCAACGATGCCGAAGGTTTTATTCAGAGGTTTTACTATAATTGAATATTAAAAATATAGATGAGTCCATTTTATTGTATAAAATATAAAATTGGTATTAGAGATATAATTGTAGATTACTTTTCATTGCATTAAAACATGATTTACTTTCATTTTATGTCGGGTTCGGGTCGGATTGCCGGTTGAATTATTTCGTGTTTGGTCTCCCCCCCCCCCCCAAATTTTGCGAATTATTGAGCATAGGAATCTTTACGATCTTCTGATTACATTTTTATGACTTTAATATTCTATCAAATAAGTCATATGCACCTAAATATGCTGAAATTTAAACTTATTTCATACTAATGCTTTCTACGTTGTGCTTTCTTGTAATACACATTTATTTTACATGACAAAATTAAGCATTAATACAATTATATATTTTTAGTCATTATTTTTTAGGAAACCTTGATGTCTCAAGCAAGCCTGATTTTCCCTTATTTTCCTCTTTCGTTCAAGATAATGGGATTCGTTGTGTTAAAGAGCCTTTAAATATATCTTATTATGTATTTTACTTAGAAGTAAATATTTACATTCAACAGAATTTTTATTTAAAATTTAAGAAAAAGATATAAACGTTTTTTTATTAAGCAATCTCTTGTTGCGATTTTATTTATACAAACTCCCACCAATAATAGATTTTGGATGCATTGATCACGCAGTAACTTTTTAAAGCGAAAATCAGTTCACTGAACATGTTAATATTTTCTTCTTGACCTAAACAATACTTTAAAATTATAAACTAATTATTTTTCAAGACAGTATCACCCGATTGGCTAACTATTTTATATAAATCTCATTATCTGAGCTTAATTAAAAAAAAATTCATATTAAAAAAAAATGCGATTTTTTTTTCTTTTTTTTCAAAGACAACTGTAAGTAAACATTTCTGGCCTTTAAATTCAGTAAATAACAAAAAAGATACACTGGTGTTACTAAAATGCTGTAACTGGCACCCAATTTTTGAATATCATTTTATTCAATTTCATATCTTGCGTATTGTTTTTCGAATTGTTAAAGGATAATCTTCCCAATCGAGAAAATTTTCTTTTAATATGACCAAATACTTTAAGAGCATCTTATGTTACTAATTGCTGTAAATAATCCCATTAAAAAACGGGGAAAAAAAGAGAGAGAAAACATTTTATGCTAAATGTTGAATATTTTTTATCTATATAATTTTCTGTTAGTTGTGCATATGTTTATACGCGTTGACAATGTTTTAAGATAACTATTTAGGGAACCCGATAGGTTCATTAATGCATACTAAATTTCATACTAATATACATACAAGCATGACCTTAGACTTACTATATATCATGTTGGTTGTAGAAAAAAGATTATTTTAACCCTAAAAATGGAAAATTAAATTACAAAAAAGGGGAGAAACATTGTATTAGAATTGTTCTTTAAAAAAAGGGGGGGTGGAGAAACCAGTTGATTTAAACCACGGTTGATTTAACACAAAACTTGTATCGAGCATAATAATTAGCAGCATATGAATTAAACCACAAATGTTATGCTGGATTATGATTATATTAAAAAATTACTCTTTGCAATACTATTAGTATGGGCGAAACAATTTTGATAATACCATATTTATGCAGTGATATATCAATGATATGTTATTAAAAGATGAAAATTTCTCTTTATTTTGATGATAATTTATAAGTCTGAATGAATCGAATTAGTAAAGTAATAAAATTTCAAGATTTTAAACTTATCATATCCGATGATTCCTTGAAATAAAACATGTGATTAAAATTAAAATGTTCCATTTAAAACAAATATCTTCACATCACAATTTGTGTGTATTTTTAAATATTAAATTGATTAAAAAGTGCTCGCATTATATGAGAAATTACAGTTTGAGTTTTATTTAGACGTAATTAGTATAAAACTGTTTCGTGCCATTTTCTGAGTGCACTGTACCAATTTACTATTAGACAATTCTAATTTTCATTCACTTGATATTTTTCTTTCTCTGAAATGAATTAGAAAGTTTCTATAACACTTAAGGTGGTTTTTTAAATATTTTCCCTCACTCAGTAACTCAAAACTGATATATTCACCGACTCATTTTATGCATAAATGTAAGGAATTTTCAGGCATGACTATTGGGGTAATTTGAAATCGAACAGTATTTTACATTTTCTATAATTGTATATCATATTGAGTTCTAATTAATTGCTGTCGCAAAACAACATTTCCCGGGTTGTAGAATCCAGAAAATTGGCTTAAAACGCCAACATGGACGGCATATTCTGAATGGTATTTTGTCTTTATAAAAATATGAAAAATGCTTTCCGATTCCTCAGTCCATGAAGAAGAATAACTGCTTATTTTGTGCATGAACAATAACTTTGTGAATATGTCAGAAAGAAGCCAGTTTGGATTTCAATGCTTCAGTAATTTTTAATTTTTTTAAAAAATAATTTGTTTCCTATAAAATATGTTTTCTCTCTTTCCTCTCTTTTAATAACCTTAGAAAAGTGAAAATATTGCAATAAAATATTGAAGAGACTTATCTAGCTTCATAAGAAATTAAATACAGACAAGTTCTAGAAGATACAAAACAAGTTCTAGAAATTGCCAGTTTTCGTGCCAAAACGTGCACTGGATATTGGATATGGCTAGTATCACAGAATAGGATTCTATTGTCTGTGGCTAGTATTATGTGGTACCACTAGTTTAATTACAGTACTTTTCGTGAATTTTTCTGGATGTTGTGTTTCATATAATGCGAGGCTAATTTCATATTTTTAGTACAATATTTTCACTGCTATTAACAGTTTAATAGACTTTTATCCAATTACTTTTTTCCAATAAAATTGTTAAACATTTTTCTGTAAATTTATATATATACATATATATATATATATATAATAGGTATGAGTTTAGTAATTCGGAAACTTTTTCCTTATTCATTTTCTACATTATTTATATTTACGGTAATTGTTGCAAAATGAAATTTCGTCAGAAACTGCGCATTTATTTTCCATTGTAGAATTAAAAAATCATTGGCCACCGGTCAATTTCTGACGAACCCCCCTATACGTAGGTAGATGATAGGTATCATTTAGATAGAACATCACATTTTGCTTCGAAATTGTGTACTTTTAATTTATTTTATGCCGTGTCTTATTGTTATGTGATATAATATAAATGATAAATTTTACTAAAATGTTTAGTTGAAAACAAGCACTAATTTAAACTTCTCACAAGGTAATCATAATAAAAACTGCTATTTAAAAAAATATGTATATATATCGTTAATTATCTTATTAGTTATGTATAAAATCTTCACTTAGCTTCAAAATAATCATTTCATAAATATAGTACATATCAAATAGACAGAAAATCAGACAGAATGTATTTATTTCGAAAAACAAAACAGGACTAGTCATCCAAATGTATTAAATAGGATATTGAATTAATATAATTATGCAAATCAATGGTGCCATTTATCAAACTACGTTTTAAACTTGCAATCTTTTCATTTAATTCTCTGTATTTAGTTTTCGATGCTGGTGCTCTTTGAAGTTATTATTACTTCTAGGGGAAGGGCCGAAAATTTATGTATGACGGATTTTTGATATAATTAAAAATGGCACCAAGGGGGGGGGGGGAAAGGGGGTGTTTTAGAAGAAAAAAATTGATAACTTCGTCAATTCCCAAGATTTCAAATCCGCTTAAATTTATTATAAATCCTCTTAATATTATCTAAAACTTTTATATTGACAAGTTTTTTATAGGACCAACTCTTATAGCAAAAAAATAAAAAAATAAATAAAAAATAAAATAATAATAATAATAATTTAAAAAAAATCTCTGCTGGCTTCGCCTGCAAACAAGTTAGGTTTTGAAGTAGGCAGTTCCAACTGCCGCATCATGGCAAAAAGGTCATTTGCTCAGCAATTCCCAACAAACAGGCGCCCCACGGTCTGCGTCTTCGAAATCTACCTGTGCCTGTAGGCCGAGACGTCAGGGATTTTTTTTAATAATTACGTGTAAATACATTTTTTATTTGAGAGGAAATATAATTCTTTGCGCAGTATTACAAATTGGCAACAACATAAAAAAAAATTACCTTTTCAAAATATGAAAAAAAAATCTTGAAATAATGAAAATTTGAATAAAAAATTTAAAAAAAAAAGAGCTCTAAAGAATTAAATTAAAAAAATAAGCGCAGTTTGCACACAGTTACACTCTAAAAACGACATTTTCAAAACTGATCAAAAAGTACTCATTTGAGTATGTTACATAGTCAAAATAGCTTTGAATCAAAATGACTCAAGTTTGAAACATGCACACACTTAAGAATAAACATAATGTACTCATATTTGAGTATGTCCATCTTTCAAAAATGAATATAAATTGACATCTATGTCTTTAGTTTTTAATATTTCCATGTTTCAAAAATGTGTTTAAACTGATTCTAATCATTTTTGAGTATGTCCATGTTTAAAAAATGATTATGAGTATAAACTGACCTCTATGTTTTCAGTTTTGAATATGTCCATGTTTAAATATTCTGAGAATTTCTGGTAATTTCAGAATTGAAATCACTGGGTCGTCCTATTTGAAACAAAAAGTTTCATAACAAAATGAAAACATCGATTTGCTCAGATTTGAAAGTGTCATTTTTCTCAGTGTAGCTTGAGAAGTATATCCCTACCAAAAAAAAAAAAAAAAAAAAAAAAAAAAATTATGCATTGTTTTGTTCTTAAAAAACTTTTTCAATGGAACGATTCTGGCCGACTTTAATATTAAAAATCTCTTTAAATAATTCTTCGATTTAAAAACTGTCTATTTCAGCGTGTTTATCAAAGATTTATCTATAATAATGCTATATAATTATTGTTAGTATAATTATTATTATTAGTAGTAGTATAATTATTATTATAGTTATTATTATTATTATTATCATCAATGCATTAAATATGCGAGATAAAACATTTCTTAATTATTTTAGCAAAGAAGATTGTTGCAAATTCATCATTAATTGTCAGAAAACTATACCAATTTTTGACTTCTCTTTCAGACGCATATAAAATACAAGCATTAAAATTAAAAAAATTTGTACTTATATAAAATAAGTATGTTTTGAACGTAAAAAGACCACTTTCGTCTTTGCTGAAGAAATACAATTTCATGTAATTTTCCAAGTTGAACTGATAAGAAAGATAATCAACAAGAAAGGATTTATCTGAATGGTTTAGTTTATTGCTTTTCTTACTTAATGGTTTAAGAAGTGTCATCTTGAAATTAATAGTCACCTCGAACATCTTTGGACGAAATCTTGTAATTAGTGGCCTAATCGTTTTTGAGGGGAAGATATTTTTTCTGAAAAGGGTTCGGAAATGTCCCATTTTTGAAGTTCAGTTTTCGCGTTTCTTCAAACACGTTTAACTTCCTTCCCTGTCATCTCCATTCGCTCGTAGGGGCTGTCAGAGGAAACAACAGGGTATCTGGGGAATTTGTTCGGCGAAAGAGGACAGAATCGTTGCTGCCAATTATCTGCGCCAGGGTTATAGGTTAGAGGATTGCACTCCGTGAGGAGAGGGGGAAACGCAGGAAAACTCCGAAGGTTAAGTCGATGAGCGCGAATGGATTCGAATTCAGCACCTCCAGTCTAACAGCTTTGAGAGCAGAACCTCTCAGCTGTTAATAGGTTCCCGGTGATATATGGCGAAGGAAATTTTTGAGGTCCGGATGTAATGCTTGCGCAGTTTCGACTTTTGTTACCAATATTTCCAAACAGTAATTTTCTCAATATTAAAATTTTAATTGCTTAAAAGGCGTATAGCCAACATAGTGAAAAAGTACCCAAACCGAGACTCGAACCCGGGTCATCACTATAGCGCACTGACGTTCTACCAACTGAATCATTTGGGAACGATACTCATCCTGAGATTTTCTAACTTACAAACGCAACACAAGATGAAATATTTTCCGTGAGCCAGCAACCCTGGGGCAAACACGAAACCAAAGAAAATTCAGCATCGATACTTGAAGAAATCTATATTTAATACTTGGAAATTTTTCCATAGAAAATTTTGTAATTTTCTCTTTATTCAATTGTAGATTTTCTGCCGTAAAATAAGGTCAAGATTACTAGCCAGAAATTCTGGTAGTCAGAGTCAGACCAAGTGGAACTGACAAACTATGAAGTTTCTATCTTCTGTGCTCCGCGGCAATTACTTATACCGGTGGTACTTAAAAGTGGAAATAGTATGCTTGGATGGGGTCTACAACAACATTTTTGTAGCTGCGAAAACTCATAGAAACTGAAATTTGTTAAAACGTTTACGAAGAAGTAAGATAATATTAATAATATTAATAATATGGAAGACAATAAGAGGAAATTTGTTGAAAAAGCAACCTACAAATGCGGAAGTAAGGAACGCATTGAACATTTTGAAACTAAGTTTACAACATCGATGTGGCAATTAAAAAAATAATACAAGTATAAGCAATTCATTAAAGATCTGTTAAAGGTAATTGTAAACAAACAAAAAATTACAGAATTATTTCAATAAATGCTTTTTAATTTTTTCTTTAAAGTCATCATTTCGTCAAGGGTAAGTCATTTTCTTAATCATATTAGTTGTTATTATTCAATATTTTCTTAAATCGTTTATTGATATCAATCGGATATTGTTATGAAACTTCGTGGTCCTGAGGTGATCACATTAAGTGGCATCTACTCTCTATATATACCTGTGTTTAAGTTTTTGCATTTTTCTTTCCTTTACACAATGTGCTTTTATTTTAATTATATGTATACGAGGTGTGTTTTTTAAATGAGAACCGTTTTGATATTATACAAAAACAAAAAATCATGCGTCAAGCATAGATTATGAAACACTTTCCAGTACATCCAGAAAACTGTAACGAAACTTCACCGTTAAATAAGGTGAATGAAGATATGTAATAAACAGTTTAGGAAACGTATAGCACATTTAAAAATCCAGTTTTATCAATTACCTTCCATTGTAAAAAGAGTAGATTTGTATAGATACTACACACCATGATAAAATTTAGTGCAGTTAGAAAATTCACATTTAGCAATTTTCGCCAATCGATAGAAATGCATTCTAAATCTTTTGAACATCCATGTATATTATCTAAAGGCTTTTGTACACACCACATATTAATCTAAAATTTAATTCATGTAAAAAAGCGCATAAGGCAACTGAAACCTTACTTCCAGCAATTACCAACCATAAACGACAATGTATCTTGTTCTCTGCGTAGCCCTGTATATGAATCCTATCCTAATAATATTATAAATCTGATTGTGTGCAAATGTTAGGCTGAAGCCAGCGTCAAAATGAAGCATTTAATTATCTTTGCATATAAGTTGATTATAACCCTCAAATGGATATAGGCTGGTTTTTGTTTATTTTATATCAATCTTTTTCTTAAAAATTAAAAATTTCATTATTTTCATACAGAATAAATGGACATTTTTTCGTATATTTTAAAATGGTTGGTTGTTTTGGTTGGTTTGGCCCAAAGGGCCCGGTTTTGCAGCTTTTTTTAAAATGGTTAAATTTATTTTACTGTTGCTAATACTTTATCGTTGCCAATATAAAATAAACCACTGAGTAATACTTTTTAATCAAAAATTTATTTTCAAGTGAAAATTTTCCACGTGAAAAATGAAAATGAAATGAATTATTTAAGAATTAAACAGAATATGAAATGATGTCATATTAGACATAAAACGTGCGTTTTCAAATATTTGATAATAATACAAAGTGCATAAATACTAGCAAGTATGGAAAACAAGCGAATATGATGTCATATATTGAAAAATAAAACAGATTTGTTTTGATGTTGAAATAAAATGATCTTGGGTTATCAAATTATTTGTGAATTAATTTTTCTTTTTTTTTCTTTTTCTTTTTCACATGAAAGGAATTATTTTAAATGTACGTAATATATGTATTTTAAATGTATGTGTTGTAAATTAAAGTTCTGTGTTTTAAATGAAATGAGTGAAAGATTTATATTTTTAATGAATTCAATACGAATGATGGGATAGGTTAGCGATTTATCGTCTGCAAACGGCTAACATAAAGATACCATATTTTTAATTTAAATTTTAAAAAGTAAAAAAAATATATATATTGGATGGCAAATGTTAATGATATGAATCGCAAAATTATCTGTATCGAAAATCGGAAAATCTTAATAAAAATGGCTATATTTTTTAAAAGAAAGTTGCTTTTCTCATAAAAGCTAAAGATTTAATATGATTGTGTCGAAGTAACAGCATTTTTCCTCTATCATTTTCCCACAATCGAAACACATTTGTAAATCGTCGTTTCGAACCGAAATTTAATTTTACATTTCTTTTAGTTTTAAAATAGGAAAAACTTTGTTGTCTTTTTTAAATATAGCTTTTTTTAAAGTTGTTTCATAATAGATTTTTGTAAAGTCTTGTAGGATAAGAAAAATTGCATAGATTTTAAAGCAATGTTTAAGTAAAATTACAATATTTTTTAAACTTAAAAAACAACAATGTTATCGAAAAGAAAATCGATTTTACCAACAAATTCACGTAATGCAAAAGCAAAGAAGAAATCAAAAAGTAATGAATGTTTTCTTCCAGCCGAATTGTGTAAACTTGAACAAGCCAATCGTGCCAATTCATAACATTATAAACGTGAAAGCGCGTTCTATATAGTAGAAGATTTTTTTTTACATATAGGTAGAACATCTCCGAGAATAGGATGGTTAGGGGTCTGTAATTAGGTCCATAGTCAATTTGCTTTTTTTTTTTTTTTTTTTTTTTTTTTTTTATCAAGTGAAATTTGGTGCAAAATTAAATACATTGTTGTAACCAGATTTGTTTTTTTGCATGGTAAACACTTAATGGTATTTTAGATGATCATTTCCCCGCTCACCTTTAATGCCAACTATGACTGTAAAACATATTAAAAATATCAGACGATAATTTTCTAATTTTCTTATTGCTTCATGATGTAAATAGACTTCCTGGTTCATACTTTAAACCTGAGTTGGTCATGCCATTGTCGTTAAATTTTTATTCCTAATCCTAAACGTATCCTATCCTAAACCTGATAATAACTTTAAAGAATATTCTTTGACATGAATATGTAAATTAAATCAATATCCATAATTGGAATGAATGGAAAATAGAATAAATAGAAATTGCAAAATAAAATAACAAGAAAGTACATTTATTTCACACCTAACCCTAGAGAAAGCGTAAAATATTTCAAGCGCATGAAATAAATCAAAAAATAATCCTATATATACTAACAAAAATATGTAAATTTAGATCATCAGATTTGTGTCGTAAGTATTTATTTGCTTATAGTGTTCGTGACGCGATAGAGAAAATATCGAGGTTAAATTGGGCAGAATTTAAAGTACTTTCTAGCAGCCTTTATTTACATTTTACAATCGCATCAGATTGCTATATCTTTGTGAAATATCTATCAATGAAATATGTATAAAATCCACAAGCAGTTTGTTCACTATTTATACCACTTAGCGTGAAGCACTTAATTTAATATATACATAAACAAGACAATGTAGTAAGAAATATATAACATATGTCTATGCAAATAAACAATATAATAATGCCCATTTAGCAATGCACACATACACAAATTGTACACCAAATACCACTTAAAATGCACTGTTGTATAGAAGAATTCTGCCAGTGTTGTTTTTCGTTTCACGAAGAGGAATTCCTCGATTTTCGCGATTTTACTTGGTCTTCCTTTTTTCATTAGTTGCAGTTTCATTTTCGCGATTGTATATATTATTTGGCATGAAATTTCACTTTTAGGTAGCTTTCAATACAAAAAAGTATAAAGCTACCTATTGCAGCCGTTCGGAGGAAAGCAGTTCCGGAAAATTTCGATATATTTTCACCGATCATGACCCCCAGACCCCAAAACCACCCTCAGTTGAAATGTTGATTTATATATATAGATATATCCATATATATATATATATATATATATATATATATATATATATATATATATATATATATATATATATATATATATATATATATATATATATATATATATATCTGACCTATGTCATGCGATAACGCTCGTATTTATAAATCAATTTTGATGAAACTAATTGTGTGTATTAAGCTCACCAATGTCTCGACCGGGTTCGTTGGCCAGCTTGGTCCGCCATTTTGTTTCAAGATGGCGGCCATTTAAAAATTTAAAACTAAAATAAATATACAAAAAAATTAAAAATTAAAATTTATTTTTAATTACGTGTTAGGCCTTGATACAAGGATTTCAGAGCATGTTTTGGTTTACCTCTATTTTAAAAAATGGCTGAGATAGAGCAATTTGAAATTCTAGGGTGGCTGACATTTTGAAACAAAACAGCACATTAACGCGATTACTCGCAAATTATTTTCTTTCATTGTTGTAATAATTTTCCCAATCATACGCATAAAACTATATATTCATATCCGTTAGCGCCGAAATTGGCGACATTGGCAAAATTGGCGACATTTGGCGAAATATCGCCAAATTTGGCGACCAAAATAAGTCTTCATAAATGAAGCCAATTTGGCTATTGCTCAATAATTTGGCGAATTTCTTATTCAAATTCAGTATTAACGAATCTTTTGTAAACGTTTCTTTCATTTTAACTTGCTATTTTCGTGTAACATTAGCTAAAATTTTAAAACAAAGATATAGGAAAGCTACCTTTTCCTCCCGGTACAGGCCGGAAGGACTTTTTTAAGACTGGGTTATGTCAATTGCCCTATAGCAAAGAAATACCGTATGGTCTCCTATAAAATGTGATAAAGCTTTGGTTAGTTATTTATGTTGTTAATTATCAAGTGAAATGTTTTACTAAATTAATGCATTTATTCTTTTTTTAATGTTACGTGAACGAAGTCACGGGTAACAGGTAGTTTATTTATATTTCACAAACTTCTATTAGTCTACCAAATATAGTTCAGCAGGAAAATGCGTAACGCAGTTAAAAACTACCCTTAAGCAATTCACTCCTATAGTCAGTAATACTTACCAATTCCTTTGAGTAGCCCTGTATACGAGCAACAGAATTTATACACACCACGTGCTATGCAAAAATTTAGTTAAACTTAAAAACGCAAACTAAAGGTGAAAACGCACTTATCACACATAGACTGTAATTATCGCACTAAAAGTAAAACCGAATTCTTTTGTGTGTCCCTGTAAATGAATCATAAATGCAATGAACACCATACTTTTCAGTGAGCAATATATAGTGCACTTCAGTAATGCATATAAATTTCATTATGTTTGAAATAGTGAAGCATCATTAAATTATACTGCAAACGATTATTCTCCGTAGAATATTGTGTAACAGAATTATTTTGTGTGACCCTGTAAATGAAGAATGCTTTGCACCTATATTTTACAAACATCATGTTTTAGTTTGCTTCATAATTGTATATCAATTTCGTGATGTTTCAAATGGCATAACATCATCAAAATGCACTTGAAACGATTTTTCTCCATTGACTATAATGTAACTGAATACTTTTGACTGTCCCTGCAAATGAACTATAAATTCTACACATTTCATTTTCAATAGGGTTCATGCTATAGTAAACGTCAATAACACACAAAACGTTCAGGGCAAATCGATTATATTTACGAGAGTTAGAGCATGGATGGAGGATAGACGAACCGAAGTGATAAACATTTTTCAACTGGGTTGGAAATTGGAAAGTGTTAAAAACATTTTTTTAACAATTTTATTTTTACATAAAAGCCTGGACCTTAATCTACTTTTCAACATAATTTACGCCTATAGTAAAGCCCTTGCCGTATCGTGCGACCAACTTTTGTATCCCATCCTCATAGAAATCTTCCACTTGCTGTGCTAACCACTGCATCACCGCCGTTTTGACGTCGTCATCGTCATTATAACTCTGACTGCTTCTGCTGAAGGTGCTTCTTTAAATTCAGAAACAAGTGGTGGTCACTTGACGCTATAGATCAGGGCTATACAGAGGTGGATGAAGTTGTTCCCAACGATATGACACGATGGGACCCTGGGTTTAACATAGCTTTCATCTATTACTGAAAGACGCGAGACACCAGACTTTAATGTTCGTAGTAATTCAAATCCCTTGTTAGTAGCCTTCATGAACAAACAATGACCACATGACTAACATAGTACGCTTAGTTAAAAAAAAAATTACGCAATTTTAGAAACGTTATTATGACTTTATTATATTGTGTTTGAACTTTAAAACAGTAAAATAAGTCAAAATATAATAATAAAAAGACATACATATCAAAAGTAAGAACTTTTTCTTTTTAAAGCTGAACGTATTTTAACAGAATTTATTTCACTGAATCTATCCAAAGAAAATTATTCAATCTGAATCGGCTGTTTCGTTGATAGAAAGGCTAGATATAGGTATATCTTTACTTTTATCCATATATATAAATTTATCTTTTCTGTTCCATAAATTTTCAAACTTTTACGCTCGAAGAGTATTTTAGCCTAATTTATTCCAATATTTTTGAAATTTAAACCATAAATTTATATTTTTTTTTGCCCAGACGTTTCTGTCTATTGATATTTTTAGATTTTAAGATTACTTCAATATCTTTGAATAAAAAGTGTAAAAAAATAAAGAACACTTTTTTTCGTTGTTACTTTTTAAAGGTTTGAACCTTCATCACATACATCCCTGCCAAAATTATGAAGGACAATAAAAACGTAAAGAATTATAAATTTTATGCAATTCTAAGTATTAATAAGCATTATATAATTTGAAAAAAGCAAAGAGAACTGTCGTGCTCATTTTTCTAAAAATAATTTTTTTTATATAAAATATATTAAATTATTTTCATTTTCATTATTATAAGGACATTGTTAATAAGTTCGAATAGATGCAATTTTAATAAGAAATGTAACCACTCCTATTTTGGAGGCACTCAACCATACGATTCGACATCCTTGTAACAAGTTTTGGTGATTATGATGCGACTATAGCTGCCTAGGGACTGTAAATAAGTTCCTCAAGGTCTCTAATGCTCATTTTTATTGAAATTATTTTTTTTAATATAAAATATTACAATTTTTTTATTTTCATTATTATAAGGACATTGCTAATAAATTCGAATAAATACAATATTAATAAGAAATATAACCATTTCTATTTTGGAGGCACTCAACCATATGATTCGACATTCTTGTAAAAAGTTTTAGTGATTATGATGCGGCTATAGCTGCCCAGGAACTGTAAATAAATTCTTCAAGGTTTGTAATGCTCGAATTTTGCTTTCCATTCACATAAATAAAAGTTCACCTTTGCACCTTCATTTTTTATATTGTTCAAATCATGCGATAGAGGTGGTCAAACAAATAATAGAATATTATAATCATTGAACCACTTTTTGTAGCTTTTGTCATACACTGTAAAAAATTTGCAGCAAAGTATCCGGCCATTCGACCGTTTTTATAGAAAACGGTTTCATAACCGTAATTTAACGCTATTCTGACCTTAATATTGCCCATATTATGGTCAGAATACTGTTAAATTACGGTTATGTAACCTTTTTCTATAAAAACGGTCGAATGACTGGATACTTTGCTGCAAATTTTTTACAGTGTATATCAGGATGCATTATGTTAATGAAAAAAGAATTTTCACCTCCTAAAAACCACCATATGCCAAAATGTGCGCTTCTAAAATATGGATGTACACTTTTGAGTTCCTCTTCTTAGAAACAAAAACCAACTTAGTTTTAACTTGATCTGACACAGCACCCAAAACCATCATTGATCGTCCTTTATCTTGACTAGAATGTTTCTATTCCTCCTAAAATCATGCCAGTATTAACATATAACTTGACTCATCACGATTGAACTGTATGTCCCCCGTCTAAAGTTATGCGTTAATACTGGTACGATTTGTGGAGCAATAGAAACGTCGTCGAACGGAGCTGTCAAAATAAAGGAGAATAAGTCATGGTTTGGGGTACTGTGTCAGCTTAAGTTGAGACTAATCGAATTATAGTTTGTAAAAAAGTGAACTTAAAAGTGTATACCCATATTTTAGAAACAGAAATTTTGGCATATGGTAGGTTATATAGGAGAGCGACGTTTCCTTTTCCAACAAGAACGCATCGTGCTGTACCTTAAAAGCTACGAAACAGTGGTTCAATGATAACAATTTCCTATTATTCATTCGGCCAACTCGATTGCACGATATGCATATTATAAAAAAACTGAATGGAGTGCAAAGGTGAGCTTTTTTAAGTAAATCGCATATAATACTCATCCATTACAGATCTTAAGGGAACAATATACAATCCTTGGACAGCTGTATCCACATCATAATTGTCGAAATTGTTCCAAGCATGTCGAATAGTTTTAATACATGTAGTATAAAAACATTATAAATACATGTTCTAAAATGTTTATTAATACTAAGAATTACATAAAAAATATGATTCTTTACATATTTTTAGTGTCCTTTTAATTTTAGCCTGGGGGTAAACTTAAATTTGTTCACGAGCTCTCCATCTAATATGTGGCAATCTGTCTGTAATGACAGAATTGCTAACATGAATTTCGGATATTAAGTTTTCTCTAAATGTTTAAAATAAATCTATATATTTAAAACAGACAGCTGTTTTTTTAGTCATCTGCCCTGATCTTTCTACTGAACTTTTTTTGATAATTATTTTTTAAATGAAAATTGTTCATTTGTAGATGTGCCCACACTAGATATTTTTTGAAATATTTCTATTTTTCTATTTTATTTTAATTTTAAAATTTTGTTATGAATTTTCTTCAAAATGGTGGCAAACAAGTTAAGATTTTGTCTCTATAACATAAAATTAATTTGAGTATCATATCCTCCCAATCAGAAGCGGAATTCCACCGGTGTAAATGTCGTCATTTTTGAAAGAAAAATTTCAATGGTTTTCATAAAATTTAAACATATAAAAATGATTGCGTTTAATTTTTCAGTAATCACGAAAAAGCATAATACAGATTATTTATTGAGATTCCATATTTAACATTTAATTAAATAAGATAACTAAATACTTAAATGAGATGCACGAATGGAACATAGTAATTAGAGGTTTAATATACAAAGCAACAACACATAATGTCACAACACACACATTACATAACTACAACATTCAGTGGCTAACCGCAGTACAATAAAAACATATGAAAAATTGGGGTCGTAGCGCACAAATCTTACAATTTGTAGTTCTGCCATCTACAGTTTTTTATCTGAAATACAAATGCTACAATTCTCCCCCATATAGTATTTCAGACGGGTAGAAGCTCTTCGAAATGTTGTAGAACGTCTAGGTGCATGTGGGGAGCAAGAAGAAGAATTAGCTTTTAAGGGATCTGCAGCAGCATCAAATGTACTAGTTAGAACCATAGGTTTTGGAACTGGAGGTATATCAGAGTCAGCTGGTTTATGACTTGGAATATTTGGGACACAAGAGTAAAGTGGTTTAGGACTTGGAGTAGTTGGGTGTACAAAGCCAGCTGGTTTAGGATTTGGAGTATTTGGGACACACGAGTTAGCTTTTCGAAGATTTAAACATATAAAATCTTAATGATATCTGGGACACTAGGATGCAATAGTTGTGAATCACCTTGATTAACAAATGTATTTTCACTTATATAAATTTCTGTATCACTTTCGTCAAAATTTGTATCATTAGTGAAATGTACCTTTGAACCTACATTAGTTGTCTGATCAGCATGTCTTTTCCAAATATTTGAACCAACTTAAATTCTATAATGTAATTTACCCCTTCTTGCAATAATACGACAAACTTTCCACTTGGCTTCAGGAGTATAATTTCTAACACCCTTGTTCTTATATGCCACTTTAGAAATACAGATGCAGGACTCTCACCCGTTGTAACAGGAGGCATATTTCTATACTGTAAATGAAAGTTATTTAATTTCATTTGTAACGTACCAGATTATGAAGCTAGGGATTTTAATCCACGTTCGAGAATTTGCACATATCTTTCGACCTGCCCATTTGTGGCAAGATGGGACAAAAGTAAGCTGCGCCGCAGGCGCCCTGAGGGAGCGCCCTGCGCGTAGACGACCACCGAACCCAAGTCCTGAGGCACTTTTATCGCGTCAGCAGGTTGGTCACCCTGAAGCGCTTCGGCCGGTGGCAAGATGGTATGGAGCACTAAACCTATGTTTTACACTATGATTCTTTAAGAATGTCTCACATTCTGCAGAATTAAATTGTTTAGCATTATCAGATACCAAAGATATAGTATACTCGTAACTAGCAAAAAGTGAAGAAAGACGAATAGTCGTATGTTCTGAAGTTGTATTAAAAACAATTAAAATTTCTGACCATTTGCTATGAGCATCAATAAAGGATCAGATTTTGTAGCAGTAATTGTTTTGGAATTTAAAGGTAAAGTAGAAGTTTGGTTAATTTGAAAAAATTCAGATTCATCAATTACATTACTGGAATTTAATTGTGGAGGTAAATCTTCACTAAGCAATGGAAAGCGTGAAAGACCATCGACATTTCCATGTTTGGATGTTATCTTATAACTAATATAATATTTAAACGCTTGTAAAATATAATGCATATATTTGCATTCTACCAGCTGAAAGTACAGGAATACTCTTTTTAGGAGAAAAAATAGATACAAGTAGTTTACTGTCCGTAAATAAAGTAAATCTGTTACCATACATATACTGAAAGGATTTCTTTACATCAAAGATGTAACCGGACAGCTAGTGCTTCTTTATCCACCTGGCTCTAACTTCTTTCTACATTAGTTAAGAGTTCTAGACACAAAACCAATAGCTTTTTCCACGTTACCTGGCATCATATGCGATAGCACAGCAGATATACCATATGGAGAAGCATCGGTTGCTAATACTAAAGGTAATTTAGGGTTGAAATGGGTAAGAAATTTTTCAGAAATAATCTCTTTTTTTTTATATTTTTAAATGCTTGTTTACAACCAGCAGACCAATTTCACCTTCTTTTTGAGCAATTGATTTAAAGGATAAGTAATTGTAAATAAATTTGGTACAAATTTAGAATAATATGTAACTAAGCCTAGAAAAGCGTTAACCTGTGCTACATTTATTGTTCTAGGAGCATTTAAAATAACATCAATTTTATCTTGTGTTTTATGAATACCTTCTTTATCAATTTTATAACCATAAAATGTATTTTGATAAGCCATAAAAAGTTATTTGTCTTTATTTACAACAATATCATAGTGACGTAATCCTTCTAACACCTGCTTTAGCCGTTTCAAAAGAATTTCATCAGTTTCTTCTGTAACCCCAATATCATCAATAAAAACTGTAACTGCATCAATACCACTTAAAATTTGTTCAATTGTTCTTTACCAAATAGCTGGATAACTAGTAAGACATCATTAGTAACTTTAAAAATTGGAATAAACACGTCAGAGTTTAAATCAACCTTTGTAAAATGCAAACCACCACCTAGTGTAACTAGCAAATCCTCTACCGTAGGTAAAGGATATTTTTCCACCTTTAAAAATTTATTTACTGTAACTTTAAAATCACCACATAAATGAATTTTACCATCCGGCTTAATCACTAGGACTACAGGAGTTGCCCACTTATTACTAGTGACAAGTTCTATTAAACCCTCATCTTGTAATCTGAAAATTTCATCATTTACTGCTCCACGTGGAGCATAAGTAACTGTTTTAGCTTTTCAAAATATGGGAGTAGAATCTTTTTCTAGATAAAGTTCTGCTTTCAAATCTTTTATCTCCCCAACTTTATATCTAAACAAATTAGAAAAATCGCTTAATAATACTTTCCAATTTTTCAGCAGAAAACGCAATTTCATTTACATATACAGTTTTCAAATTAGAGGGAAAGAAATTATATTCAGATACCAAATCTCTTCCAAATAAAAGTGGAAAATTATCTTCTTTAATCAAATATAATTTTAGATTTTTAGTTTTATTTTATAAGAAACATCTACATTTGTAAACCCAACAAGTGTAAACAATTCACCAATTGCAGTTCTTAACTGAACAACTGATAGAAAAGTTTTAAAATTTGGAAAATTTCCGCTTTACAGGTACTGCAGAAACTCCGGAACCGGTATCTACTTCCACAGTGGCGTAGCCAAGGGGGGTTTGGGGGTTAACCCCCCCCCCCCCGAGCTAAAAAAATTACTATAATTGCCGCTTATATGAATCAAAACTAAAGTTAAAATTAAATTTTTTGGCCTTTCCGCCTTGGCGGAATCCGCCGCTTTGTTAAATCAAATTCTATTCAACAATGTGATTCAATTAAACGGCGAAAATTCTACTTAAAACTGTGAAAGCGCATATTGCAGGCATCGGTTAAGTCAAAACTGGTTATTTGGACTGCGTCACTTTGTCGAGACGTCTTATAGTAAAAGAAGGGTCATATACTGACACACGGACGCTTTGAGTTATTATATAGTATACAGTGGGCCGTTTCTTAATTGAATTTCTGTCTTTGTTCTACGTTCGAAACAATATCAGACCATCGAATTCCAGGGAAAAAATAAAACATACACTTTGCAAGTCTCTTTCAGTTTCAAACGACTTTTTTTCCTCTCAGTTATATTTAAGACCAAGCTATGTGCACACCCAGGAAAAAATCTTTGCAAAATTAAGAATTAAAACAAGAACGAAAAATCATGCGTCAAGCATAGATTATGTAACACTTTCCAACGCTTCCGAAATAATTTTACAAATCATTACCGTTTAATAAGCTGAAAGATAACAGAGAAGTAAACAATTTGGGAAACGCATAACATATTTAAAAACGTAATTTCAGAAATTTCCAACATATACAATATTCGGAAAAATATCCGAGTACTTTTATTCAGCTGTGTATATGATCTATAGATTTGTATATATACTACATAGGATGCTAAATTTTAGTTTAGTTAGGAAACGCGTAGCACAGTTTAAAATTCTCCTTCTGGAGTTTCTGTCAATAAACGGAAATGTGTTCGCGAACTTTTGTGCTGTCCTGTATATGATCTACAGAATTTATACACACCAAGTAATAGACAAAAAGTGAGTTCAATTTAAAATCGCGTTCAGCAACTTAAAACTCATTTCCAGGAATTATTGTTAACAGACAGTAGATAATTTTTTTGTGTGTTCCTGTAAATGAACGATGACTGCTATACGCACAATATTCTGTAGTAAGCCTCTTGTAATGCACCTTAGTGATATATGTAAATTTCAATGCTTTTAAAATAGTGAAACCTTATTTAATTAAACCGCAAACGATTTTTCTCCATAGACGTAATGTAACGGAATTCTTTTGAGTGCCCCTGTAAAGTAACTATAATTGCTATGCACACCCTATTCCATATAAGCTTCTTGTAATGCACCTTAGTGATATATATCCATTACAATGTGTTTGAAATTGTGTAACATCATTAAAATAAACCGCAAATGATTTTTCCCATAGACCGTCATGTAACGGAATTCTTTTGAGTGTCCCTGTAAAAAAACTGTAAGTGCTACACAATTCAGTTGAAATAGGGAACATGCTATAGATGACGACAATAACATATAAAAATTGCAGAGCAATCCGAGCATATTTACGGGAGTTAGAGCACGGACAGACGGCCAGACGGCCATACGGCAGACAAACCGAAGTCATAAACACTTTTCAACTAGGTTGGAAAGTGTTACAAAGTACTTTAAAATTATAAAAAGCTATTTTAGATAGACTTCGTAAGAAATACTACCTATTACATTCTCCCCTAAGTTGGAATTTTTGAAATATTTTTGCAGATCTATGCAGATCATGACTCCCAGAACCCAAAACCACCCCCAGTTCAAAACTTTATCTATCTATCTATCTATCTATCTATCTATGTCACATTTTTATGGACACGGTAACTTCAATAATTCTGCCCAGATCTCTTCCAAACTGATATATAAAATCAAGGGGCATAAAATCTCGGTCAAGTTTGTTAATGTTCAAAATCGAAGCAAAGGGGGGGGGAGGGGGTTTTAGAAGAAAAAAATTCATAACTTCGTCATTTCACAAGATATCAAATTCGCTTAAATTTATTATAAATCCTCTTAAAATTATCTAAAACTTTTATATTGACAAGTTTTTTATAGGACCAACCCTTATAGCAAAAAAAAAAAAAAAAAAAAAAAAAAAATTCCCTGTAAACAAGTTAGATTTTAAAGTGGTCGGTCCCAACTGCAAGATCATGGCAAAAAAGTCATTTCTTCTGCAATTCCCAACAAACAGGCGCCTCACGGTGTGCGTCTTCGAAATCTACCTGTGCCTGTAGGCCGAGCGTCAGGAATTTTTTTTATTGTGATTGAACAGATTTTCGCAATCAGTGTTTCTTTCGAATCATTTGCTTTGTAGGGGGTCTGTAGACAAATTTAAATACCATATTTTTCATTTGTTGGTAATGTAGCAACGACGTCTTGCTCTCGAGGAGGCAATGGATCCTGTCTGTCCCTCGGAGGAAAGAAGCACTGATTGTAATTTCATTGATTTACAGATACATGCCAGTGAGCAGTGCTTAATTTGCTCCGGAGCCTACCGGAGCTCGGCTCCGATACTTCTTTATTTTTTGTCAAAGTTTAAATATTGGCCAGATTTCATCAGAGCTCTTAAACATTGCGCTCCGGTGCTCAGCGGAAGAGCATTTCTGAAAAATCGAAGCTTAAATTATGTTTTCCTTTTTCTCCCATCAATAATACTTTGCGTTGTTTCCTACCAAAGGGCTTACATATGTGATGTAGCGTGTCGCATACCTTGGAGCGTGTATCTAATGAGCTCGCATCTAGCGATCGCATATGTAGACTCAGTTGTTTTTTGTCTCAATGGTTTTCGAACAGCGATGAGAAATGCCAGAATTAACCATTAATTAATTGTATCTGCTATTTTTACTCGTGGTATTGTTATGTTTAGTCGCTGTAATTTGCTCGTGTTTGTAAAACGTTGTAAATTTGCGATGAAGCCCACAGCTTCAGTTTTATGTTTTGCTAGTTCATATAAACAGTGTTGAATTCAGACACTTTTCTCCGGGAAAGATTTCTGTGGCTCTCGGGGGGGGGGGGGGGGGGGGAATTCCACTTTTTGACCATTGAAAGCATAAAATCTCAAATCTTCCAGGGGGACATTTCAATGCTCCGGGGGGATGTCCCCCGGGTCACCCCTGAATTCAACACTGCATATAAAAACATCTTTGGCGAGTAGGATTTTCTGAAACTTCCTCATTTCCGATTTCAATGTTTTTTGCTCTATTATTTATTTATTTTCTGCTCTTTTCATTTATTAAATTTTATTATGTGTAATTGGATACAGATACAGTCAAAATGTATTATTATTATTTATTTTTTGTACAAAAGACGAAATTGCTTTAAATTTTACAAAAAATGTATGAAATATAAATATGCGGGTGGGATAACAACCGCATCCCTCCTTATTATGAAAGGGTGTTTGGGTTGATGGTTGTTATTACTGCTGAAAATTAGAGCTCCGGTAACCTTTTTGCTAGAATTTAAACCCTGCCTGTGAGTATGGATGAAAAAAGAGGAGTTAAATATGAGGCATTTTCTTAGAAAAATACTATCTACAATTAGGCACAATTTTACGCTAATCAGGCATTAATTTAAATTAATTATCAATAAATTAGTTATACATTGATTTACACTTATTACATTTTAACGAATGCTACCTGCATGTCATTAAAATTGTACTAGCTGACCCATCCGGCGGTGCTCGGGCCCATGATAATTACCACAAATTTGTATGATTATATATCTTATATCGCTTTTATATTTTTAAATCAAATTTTAGCTAAAAAATATTGATTATTAGAGGGAAAAGCATTTTTAAAAGACACTCCCCCCCACCCCTTGCAAAGGTTTTTTGTTTCATAGTTTAAAAGAAATAACCCCTGTTGTCTGAGTTCTATAAATTTTTCATCAGTTATGAATATAATGGTTTTACAGACCGTAGAAAAATATTAATAGCTAGCTGTACAATAAATGTTTTCTTCTCGCTTCTTTTTTTTTTTTTTTTTTTTGTTGTTTTGCGACAGGTCTTTTAAAATAACAACAGCAAAAAAAGTTTTTGTCCGAGAGCTCTGAAATTTTATTCGATTGTAAATATAACTGTATCCAAATTATACGTAAATATAACTGTATTACTCTTGCATTCTTTTAAATTTCGAATTGAAAAAATTCTGGGCGAGCATTTACGTCTCTTAAGTAACATTCACATAAAATGTCAATACTCTAGCCCTAAAAGTTTTAATATGTTATGATTTAGAACATTTTTAGAAAGTCTTTTGCTCATTTCACTTTTTTAAATTTCGAATTTTTTAAAAAACGTTTTGAACAAGTATTTATATCTTAAAAGTAACCACTATGTCAAAAACCAAGCATTTGTACCAACTGTATCATACAAATCGCAATTTTAGAACTTTTTTGTTCTTGCATCCCTTTACATTTCGAATTTTTAGAAAACTGTTCTGGGTGATCATTTACATTTCTAGAGTAGCAGCCGTGCCAAATTTCACATGTCTAGTACAAACAATTCCTAATTAATTGTTTTTAGATCCTTTTCAGAACGTTTTTCGCTCATTTCATCCCTTTTAAATTTATAATTTCTTTAGAAATCGTTCTTAGAGAGCATTTATATCCCAAAAGTTACCACCATGACAAATACCAAGCTTCTATACCAACTGTATCACACAAATCACAATTTTAGAACCTTTTTTTGCTCCTGCAAACTGTTCTGGGCTAGCATTTAAGTCTCTAAAAGTAACAACCATGCCAAATTTCATGTTTCTAGCCCTAACTGTACAAATAAATTGTAATTTAGAACGTTTCTCGCTCCTTTCCTCTTTTTAAATTTCGAACTTTTTAGAAACCATTTTTAGTGAGCATTTATATATTTTTAAAGTAACCGCTATTTCAAATTTCTAGAACTAAAAATATCGCAGAAACCGCAATTTTAGAATGTTTTTTGTTCTTGCACCTCTTTGCAAATTGTTGTACCGAAATTTTTTTTTTAATTATTGTGTAAAATATAGCTTATGTTAGAGAGATGATGGTTACCAGAATTTTGACACGATTATTAAGGTTCCATACTTAAAAAGTAAAAACAAAACTATTATAAGAACACTCATGTGTCTTATTTTTCTGGCGTTCAGCGGGGGAGTTGAGGGCTATTGACGCAGAATCATCTAAGGATTTTTGGTAATGATTTTCGAAAAAATGTGTATGTAATTAGCTGAGATATTAATTAAAATTCCATCTAGAAAACAACGACATGTATCAAAACAGTGTTGCTACTTTGCGACCTCCTTTTGAATCGCCCTTGTCACAATGCTAAGATTAAATTTTGTACAAGATCTTTGCTTTAGGTAAGACGAATCATAGTGATAGTCAACATTTTTCATTCCAACTGAATTCAATTATTAAAGGCAAATATTGAAAAATAATTCATTGAATAATTCCAAGACATTAAAAGTCAGTAATTTTGAGACAACAATAACTTATAATTCAATATATAATACATTTATAATGAAAAAAGTTTTCGATAACAAATCACTTGAATTATCATGCCTACATATGCTTTCATTTTTGAAAATGAATCGGAAAGTTTCGCGTTGTTCAGCATACTTATTTTAAATGCTTTAAAATTGTCTACTATTACGTCAAATATGATTGACATGTAACTTCTCGTGTGAAACTCAGCGACTTCTTCCAAAGCGTGATTGGTTCTCTGCCAAGTTTAAACTTTGTACAAGGTCTTTGTTTTAGATGGATATATATTCATTGTTTTTCATTACAATACCAATAAAATTAAATTATGGCATGTGGTATTGTTTTAAGTATGTGAGTATATTGTCTTTGAACAGTTCTGATATTTTGTGTGGAACCCTTTGTACACGAATAAAACTCGCATATGAACAATTAATTTTTTAAATATGTTCTGTAGTTCCAGAATTAACCCCTGCAAACAGAACAAACGTTGCTGTTTTATAATATTAGTATAGATACGTCTTCAATTCAAACTCGGATATTTTTAGAGAATTTTAACAAAATTTTCATCAGATTTACATTACTTAATGCGAAATTCGATGTCATGTAAAGTACTGGAAGGGCACAGTAATTTAGTCTACAATACCGTGTCCAATATCAACTAGACATTCCAAAACATGGATTACCTAATTGAGTTGTTACATTTGGCAAAAAGCAAGGTAAGTAAGTCTATTGAAAATTTTGTTAAAATTGCTTCATTATTATTAAAGTTAAGGATAAGAATTCGTGATCTCTTGTAATGAAACCTTGTGTATTTTTGATTGAACAAATGGATTGCAACTCTGTTATTTTCTGTGTAAAAATTATTTGCTGTACTGTGCTCTTCCATCTTAAAGTTTTCCCCTCATCATTTTTATACACTTTATAAATATAACCTAGTTTTGTGTTATTTCATTGGTGTACTTTATAAGTTTGTAACTCTAATATTGTAAGCGCTTTTTAAATGAATCATAACCAACGTAATTGCGGAGAAAAGCATTATAATTTCATTCATTTAAAAGACTGATGCCATTAACCAGTGATTCATATAACCGGAGATCACCTTTATCAGAAACTCAAACCCCCCCTAGAACCAAATTCTGGCTGCGCCACTGAATTCCATTTCAACTTTATCTTTATTCTCAATTAAAACACACACAGTAATACTTTTATCATGACTCAAAGATAAAATATAAACTATATGGAATGAATTCATTTGTTTCTGAACATCGTTATTTTTACTTTGACACATTTTACTTAAATGAAATTTTTTTTTGTTTTACTTTGATTGCAAATTATATTAATATATCTACATACATTAGCTAAATGTGATGCATTTCCACATCTGTAGAATTTCAATTTATTCTTGTTTACCTCAGATTTCCCCTTATTTACATTATTTGCATGATTGTTGATTTTCCGTTTTTGTAAATTATTTGTAAATTTGTTGGGTTGTACATTTTTAGTATACGCAAGTTTATTTACGTTTAAATTTTTATGCTTCAATTCAGAAATATCAATTTCAGCATTTTGTAAAATTAACGCTTTTTCAATGGCTTTATCAAAATTTAAACCATAAACTTGTGTAATTAACTTACTCTGAATAGTTTCATTTTTTAAACTTCCAAGGAACTGTTCCAAAAGATTATCATTTAATGTATCACCAAAAAAATGCACAAACAATCTTGTATAGATTCATTTTCATAAGAATTACGAAATTTTATTCTTTGACGAAATTTATTAGGTAAGGGGCTGAAGTGCTTTAGCAGGATATCAACAATTTCCTCATATTTCCTTCATGAATATAAATTATTTTACTAACCCTGTGTCAGTATGACGTCATATTCACTGACCCGTATTCTTGCATATAAATAGTCAGAACTTCTGCTATTTATTTTAAAATCCATGTTATACAAAAAATAAGACAATTCTAAAAATTACATCACTTCCATTTAATTATATTAAATATTGTGTTATTAAGTATTGTGTTATTAAGTATTTTGTGTAATTAAGTATTGTGTAGCAAATTATAAATATAAGGAGGTATTTCGAGTATTACTAAATTCTTAATATCGGATTTTAGACATTTAAACAACAGTATTATCGGTTAGCCGGGCGCCAGTGATATATATATACATGTATATATACACACACACACATATATATATATACATATATCTACACATATACATATATATACATACATATATATACACTTATATGTATGAATATATATATATATATATATATATATATGTGTGTGTGTGTGTGTGTGTATATTATACATAAATATTTATTTATGTACATATATCACTGGTGCCCGACTAACCGAAAAGTACCTAAATATTTAAAAAAACGCAGGAATTTCGTCTGCTTATGAAAATGATATCATTTTTAAAACGTGCATTTTCAAACACAAAATTTCAATATTTACAAAGCTGAATGGGTACTTACGTATTATCCGTGCCAGGAGATTACTCGCCAAAAATGGTCGCCAAGTACCAATCTTGTTTATCGTTGCTAATCATGTTTACAAATGCAGTAATTTAACATTATCAAATAACATTGTTAAAAATGGTAATTAATATAAAATAAATAAAATGTAATATATGTTTATTAAATTTATAACATTGTTAAAAATAGTAAATAACATTATTTTAGTAAAATTAATAAATGGTAAATAGCATAGTAAATAAGAAATAATAATATTATAGATTATTCCCAGGCATGTACCATGCAGCAAGAAAACAAAATATAAGGGTTACTATAATTAGTAATATTGGCTCCATGCCTGGCGCAGTTGGCTTAAAACTGGCACGGATAATACGTAAGTACCGCTGAATGACGCAATTGTCTAATTTTTACTGAGATCAGGACTTCAATGGAATGTATGGTGTCCATGTACAAAGTTTTGAGAATGTGTGTGTGAATATCATGCGTTGGATTTGCAGTGTCACCTTTTTTTTTCATTACATTATTCTTTTATTCATGAGCTTCAATTGTAACATCTATATATTTAAAACGCCAAGCGATTTCTTTCGACAATCCGTGAGAACAAACTACTGCATCAAATTACACCATTCTTTTTTTTTAATGAAAGATATTTGGACACAGATTTGTTATCGTGCATTCGTTTGTTCGAAAATTTAATTAATTAGCCGTAATTTTCAATTAAACTTTTACTTCTGCTTATGACGTCATAAAGTCGGCAACTCCCACTGTTGCGAGGCATAGTGTTTATTCTTTGAACTCTGTGGTTTGCCAATCTTTTGACATTAGCTAATATCAACTAGGTAATATTTTAACATTGTAATATAAAATCTTAAAAAAACTTACTTAAAATTAGCTAGAATATAATCATAATAAAATATCTAAACATAAACATATCAATATGAATAACAAATTTCACGTAAAATGTTGCAATTTAAATGATTTCAATTGAAACAAGATTTGGAGAGTTATCCCTGACGCCCAGCTAACATAAAAGTACCTATTTTATTTTATTTATTTACACACATATTCAATTTTATTATAAAACACCAGGTTGCCATACAAAGCAAAAATCGTCATTTAGGCGCCAAAAATTAACCCCGGTGCGTCTGCGATATCTGTGTCGATTTAATCAAAATTGTTTTGGTTGCACCGCATATTTCAAAATTAATTAAATCCATGATTATTGTTTCTTTCTCATATTAAAAATAAGAAAATTGCTACTTTTCTATTATCCCGTCGACCACTTTTCATAACAAAAAACTATCGCCAAACTGTAACGCTAAATAAACGGGAGAACGTTGCCATTGGAATATCAAAATAAATAAATAAATAAAATATAAGAATTTAAGAACATGATTGTTATTTTAATTTATGAAATAACTAATAAAGGTACTTACGTATTATCCGTGCCAGTTTTAAGCCAACTGCGCCAGGCATGGAGCCAATATTACTAATTATAGTAACCCTTATATTTTTTTTCTTGCTACATGGTACATGCCTGGGAATAATATACTTATTTTAGTAGTGGTCATTTCTGTACGTAGTAAGATTAACAAAATTAACTCTCTGGAATATGCTATATTATTTACCATTTCTTATATTATTTATTATTCTTTCTTATTTACTATGTTATTTACCATTTATTAATTTTACTAAAATAATTTTATTTACTATTTTTAACAATGTTATAAATTTAATAAATATATATTACATTTTATTTATTTTATATTAATTACCATTTTTAACAATGTTATTTGATAATGTTAAATTGCGGTGTTTGAAAACATGATTGGCAACGGTAAACAAGATACTTGGCAAGCATTTTTGGTGATCAATCTCCTGGCACGGATAATAGGTAAGTACCCTAATAAATCAGTAAAACATAATGAAAAATAGACGCAAATGTCGATTTAAAAACCACTTGATGACGTAACAAACACGTATAATGCTTCTGACATCAAGTAAATCGGACTGCACTTTTGACGTTTAATTTTACAGTTTGGCGAGAGTTTTTTGTTATGAAAAGTGGTCGACCGGATAATAGAGAAGTACCAGAAAATTTAATATTTAACGAAATTCAATTATTTGATCGATCGCAAATTTTGGTACTTTTCCGTTATACCGACACCTTATCATACATGTAAATGTATGCTTGGCGACAATGCTGTCCGTATAACGGAAAAGTACCCAAATTTTTCTTAGTTCGGGCTGTACCAAAAACAAACATTTTACAGGTAACAAAAAAATCGCCGAAAATGACTGCTTTATCAGCAGTTATGACAGCAAAGTTGGATAAAATAACCTGAATTTTACAACGTTTATGCAAAACACCACAGAGAACACACGCTATTTTTATATAAGTAGGGTATATTTAAGAGAATAAGAGAACTAACAACCTTCAAAATTTTAATGCATGAAAAGTAAACAAATAAGTGATTCAGCAAATCTTAAAAATATGTATTTCTTAATATAACTATAAAATGCAGAAAAGTGTTCTGGTACCATCAAAAATATTCATTATCCCGTCGTCCCATTAAGAAAAAAAACTATATCCAAATTAGGTACTTTTCTGTTAGCCGGCGCCAGTAAAATATATATATATATATATATATATATATATATATATGTATGTACGAGGGCATTTCGAAAAGTAAAGATACAATGGCTCGCATTCCTTAAAAAACATTTATTTAGAAAACGTAAGTTACATCTTATTAACTGGATTATTTATTATTTTTCGACGTAATCACCCCCGTTATCCAAACATTTGTTAAGTCGGGGCACAAGCTTTTGTATCCCACAGTCATAGAAGGTTTCCGCCTGTTGTCGGAACCATATTTCAACTTCATCTTTGATCTCATCATCGTCGTGGAATTGTCATTGACACTTCCGGTATGATCTGATGCAATTCTTTCAATTTGAGACGTCTATTCGCACGAATTGCTTCCTCCATTCTCTGAAGAAGGGCATCAGAGATCACAGATGGCCGACCAGTTCTTTGTTCGTCATGAACATCGGTCTTACCTTCAGAGAGATGACGATACCATTTCGTTACATTTTGTCGATTCATAATGTTCCCATAAACAGAAACAATTTCTTTGTGAATATCCGCTGGTCGCTGACCTCTTGCATGAAGAAAATGTATGACGGAGCGCACTTCGCATTTGGCGGGATTCTGAATCGGCGGAACCATTTTAAACACGACCTACTCCAACCAGAATCAACGTTGAAATGCCGAACGACCGCGAGCAGAAAGCTAACGGTTCAAGGTTAACACCTGTGTTGCCAACTTGCTTGCCAAAACTTTTCTTTTCCTCCGGCGTACGGTGTATCTTTACTTTTCGAAATGCCCTCGTATATATATATATATATATATGTATATATATATACATGTATATATATATGTGTATATATACTATATATATATATACTTCACTGGCGCCCGGCTAACCGAAAAGTACCCCAAATAATTCGCCAAACTGTAGCGCCCAATAAACAAATGAAAGAATGTTGCCATTAAATCTCAAAAATGAAAATAATAATTAGGAAAAGCCCCATTTACTAAAGTATCATTTATCAGTAACTTTAAACAATAAAATTTACAATATATTAATGAAAATAGAATAAAAAATAATCTTGAATATTTATTTATTTACATTATTTCTCTTAATTATGGAAAAGGAAAAATCATCTTGATTATGTAAAGGAATTGAAGAAACCATACAAATAAATTACACTTGAAAACATTAAAAATCTCCCTTATCTGCAGATTGATTTATTATTGTAAAAAAAAATTCTTCATCTTTACATAAAAATTGATTAGTTTAAAACAATGGATGCATTTCAGAAGATATGGATTTGAAACGAACAATGATTAAAGAAGACATTTTAAAAATTTTGATCAGAACATTTTAAAACTTTTTTTTTTAACGTCGAATTTCGACGGTGCGTTTGGGGAGATGCAATGCACATGCGCATAGGAGCTCATTCGGTTGAATTATCACAGGGGAGGGAGAGAGATGTGTGCTTTATTTACTATGTTCTTTTATTGCCTGAATATGAGATGAATGTAGGGATATACTATTTGTATGACGCTTCATAGGTCCAGGAAATTTTCTTTCTTGCCGTGGGGAATATGGCGGTAATGTCAAACTGATTTGCATTTTGTTTACGGATTGTTTGTTTGGAGTTTGCACCGGAAATAGAACTATAATTCACTGGCGGAAAAAAACTTTTAAAATAAAATATTTGAAAGACTGTTTCATAAGCACCCCTTCTTATGTAATAAAGAAGGTTATTTTACTAATATTGTTGTTGTAATTTTTTTCCGTCAAGTTTTGACAGGTTCCATCTAGTACTTAATTAATATATTCTCTTGCGATGAATTTTGACGGGTGCAACTAGTTTATTAAAATTGTTTCAACATTACCTATATATTTTTTCTGGTTTCATTTATAAGTGCATTATAAATTTTTACACATATTTGGATTATTCTCTTCTTAAATGTTTTCAGAAACAATAAATATATCAAAATTTGGAGCATAGATCACATATTCATTTTATATGTTATCTGTATATTAGAATTTATTATACAGAATGATTGACTAGGAAATTTTATTTCATAATTAGTAAATGCGATTTTTTTTTCAATACATTCACTGTAAATGATTACTTTTCCTGATATGAAAGAAACATTTTCAAAATTTCAATTTAAGTTCACAGTTATCAACGACTCTAGAAACGTTTCCCTTGTGTTAAAAACGTTAAGAGAAGATCCAATCAGAAACTAGTAGGTTTCCGAAATTAAGAAAAACGTCTTTTTTTAAATTTAAGGGCAGCAAAGGGACCCTTTCAGTGCAGAAAATTAATTTTGAAATAATTGTTTGATGTCGCAGATATAACGATGATCAAAATATGACTTCTTTAATGAGTCACATTATGATTTTCAAGTGACTGTCATTTGGTAACTCCGCTACTTTGTTACGGATCACGAGATGCATTGATTGTAAGATCTTTAATTCGTCACATTATGATGCTCAGATTACCGTTATTTGGTGACTACATTGCGAAGTTATCGTGACTGCTACTTTTCAGCGAGTATCAATTAGCTTGATTGTTTGTAACGTCTTTAATTCGTCATATTGTGACTTCCAGGTGACTGTACTGGGAAATCACTAAATAACGTTCACTGTAGAGTCATAATGGGAAGACAGTGGTTACATTTCCGTCATCGTTCGGACCACCCATCATTACAAAATGATTGGCAAAGTAGGAACAGTATTGTGTAGCAAATTATAAATATAAGAAAGTATTTCAAATATTATTAAAATCTTAATATCGGGTTTCAGACATTTAAAAAACCGTAATTTAACATAAAAAAGGTTTTTTTCAGAATTTCAAAAGTCGTACAGAAACTATTAATTGTATGTTAATCTGTAGTACTCCATCTGAATTATAAAGATCTATTAAACGGATTAGCCATGTGTGGTGAAAACTACAAAAAAAAAAAAAAAAAAAAAAAAAAAAAAACTTGTTTTATTGAATGTTGAGATTAGCGTTGTACATTTCCACTAATTATTCAACCTTACTTAGTAGAGCAAACCACACACAAGACTTCCAGTGATTAAATTCAACTTTGATCATAAAACACAAAGTTCACCTCTCTTTCGATTAATACTTTAATAGCTTAATCAGAATTCCTTAAAGTAATTAAGTTTTACATATTCAATAGATTTATAGCAATTCAAAGTTTATTTGAAGCTCTCAATTCAATAAATTAAAGTACTTAATTAAATGATTTGAAATTTATTGAATTATGACACTTTCATCGAGTTACTCTGTTATTTTCAATAGAATTTTGGGGAAATATCGTATTAGCAGATGGAATCAGACAAAAATATTTAGAATATGCTGAAATATACGGACATTTTTGTTTAGTATATATAATTAGCGCATACATTAAAGTTTATTTTTCTGTATTTAGAAATATTTTTTAACCTGGTAACCGGGGAATAAACTTTTGTTCAACTCGTTTCACAATAGGGACTTTTTTCTTCATAGTGTTAAGTAATATCATCAAGGCCTGATTACCAATGGGGCACACTTTCACCAGGTAAAAAAGAATATACTGCGGGACGGGCACTGTGGAGTTCCGGGGGAAATTGCGCTTCTAGATTAAAGCATAAAATCTCAAATCTTCCGGGTAGGGGGTTCGATCACGGCCTACTCCAGTTATAACTGGAGTAGTCCTTGGTTCGATGCTCCAGAGAGGAGTGTCCCTCTGGGCCACCTCCTTGTTTTAACTCTGGGCGTTGTGCACCCTGTCCTTGCTAGTGTTTAATTACTCATTTAATTACTCATTTAATTATTCATTATTATATAATTCTCAAATTCTCATCGCAGTCCCGTTCGCGCGCCATAATCTTGCGCATATGCTCGATACTGTCTGACGTTTTGCATGTTGACGTTTGATCTGAACAGGGTTCATCCTTAACAATTTAATTTCTGCCGCGAAAGCGTTTGAACCAATCGTAAACACGTTTTCTTTTCATAGCTTCTGTTCCGTATACTGACATCAGCATCACACGAGACTCCTTTGATTTTTTACAAAACATGAACAAAACATGTTTTTGTAACAAAACATGATGTTTATACGTTTTTTCATTGCACTGTGCACGAACATTCACACTTATCACATGCGAATGGCTCCAACAGTCAAATCTGCTTTCGGTTAGTACATTCGACACAGATGTTCCTGGAATATTCTCTCCATGGTACATTCACGTAGTTTTAGCTCACTTTGTCGTTTAGAAAGTTATCCATTTGCTGAAATTTTTAGATGCACTTTATAATTACGCATCAAACTTAAGATGTTAAACTCTGTTTAATTTTTAAGTGTTTGAAACTTCCTTCATCAACTTTTCAACATGCATTCAATTTATCCGAAACACTTTAACATACAGTTTGAGAAAAATGATTTCAATGAGTGCTTGAGTGCTTTAAATTGATTTTCGCTATTTCCTCACTTGAATTCCTCATCAATATTTAAAATATCTTAAAAAATATATAAAATCAATAAAACAAAGTCTACTAATAAATTAGTGTAATGCGTTGTACATTTCGTCCAACCGATATATAAAATAATGAGCAATTCCAGTTTACTAGTATATTATTTTTGAAGTAAAATACAGACGGCAGGAAGAAATATTGAAATTTTAGTTATTCAAGTCTAATTCAGGACAAAAATATTTTATCCAGCAAAGCAATTTTAAATTTAAAAAAAATAATTTAACAAATTACAATAACCATTGTTAAAATGTTCCAAAAGCTTTAAAATAAATAAAAATTAAAAAATAAATAAAATAATTTTTTTTAAATTAATCAAAAATATTAATTATTCAAAAATATTCATCGGAACCATCTACAAATAAACGCATTTTCCATTACTACAGTTGAAGAGATCCTGGCATTCTCTGTCCTCGCAAAAATATTCGTTTGAACCATCGCCGCAGTTATTGAAACGCATTTTCCATTACTATACCTTATCCTTAAACTATACCTTAATATTTTGTCGGGTCCTTCCTACAATAACTTTAACTCTTGTTTAGATAGACGTCTGAGCTAAAGGTATTTTAAGGAAATTAAAGTTGAAGACCACGTTTTTTGCTTTATAAGACGATTTTTCCTCCGACGTCATTTTTTTAATTCGGCTTTTTTTTCATATCTGATAGTTTGCATCTATCCTTTTTGCAACTTTCGCATTTTTGTAACGATTTTATGCATTTCTATTGCCTATTCAAAGAAAATTCTTCTAAAATTACAGAATTTCGTTAAAAACGTTTAAAAAAAGTCTTCTAAAGTTACAGAATTTCGTTAAAAACGTTTAAAAAAATTCTTCTAAAGTTACAGAATTTCGTTAAAAACGTTTAAAAAATTCTTCTAAAGTTACAGAATTTCGTTAAAAACGCTTAAAAAAATTAAGTGACGACGTCAAGAGGTCCTTTCTTGACCGAAAACAACAACCATTTTCCCAATGGTTAATAATAATAATAAAAAAATGTAATTTAACAAACTACAACAACCATTTCAAAAATGTTCCAAAAGCTTAAATAATAATAATAATAATTAAAATTATTAATTATTCAAAAATATTCATTGGAACCATCTACAAATAAACGCATTTTCCATTACTACAGTTGAAGAGATCCTGGCATTCTCTGTCCTCGCAAAAATATTCCTTTGAACCATCGCCGCAGTTATTTTAACGCAACTATTCCTTGTCCTTAAAATATACCTTAATATTTTGTCGGGTCCTTCCTACAATAACTTTAACTCTTGTTTAGACTGATGTCTGAGCTAAAGGTATTTTGAGGAAATTAAAGTTGAAGGCCACGTTTTTTGCTTTATAAGACGATTTCTCACCCGACGTGAATTTTTGAATTCGTTTTTTTTTTTTTTTTCATATCTGATAGTTTGCATCTATCCTTTTTGTAACTTTAACATTTTTGTAACGATTTTATGCATTTCTATTGCCTATTCAAAGAAAATTCTTCTAAAATTACAGAATTTCGCTAAAAACGCTTAAAAAAAATTCTTCTAAAATTACAGAATTTCGTTAAAAACGCTTTAAAAAATAAAGTGACGACGCCAAGAGGTCAATTCTCGATCGAAAACAACAACCATTTTCCCAATGGTTAAAAAATATATATTATTAAAATTTTAAAAAATATGCCTTTTAAAAAAATGTAGCCATAATTTTACGCTTAAGTATTTTTTATTTAGTTGCAATTCATTTTAAGGTTTGGAAGTGAAGATTGAACAAAGCAAATGTTTAAGACACTTATTTTTGTTATAAATACAAGAGTTTCTTAAAGAATAAAAGGCAGTTCAGCACAGAATTAAATCGCAAATACAATTATTTTAGCTACTTAATTGGATAAAGTACTGTTCTAGATGCCCAAGCAACTGATATATTTTCTCCCTAAATTATTTTCATTCGAGTCAGTCGTACCAGAATCGATTGCTTAATCCTCTGTCAGACTTCATTCCTATGATTGTTTGTGTGTCTTGACTCAGATAATTTAGTTTCTTCAGCAAAGATAAACACTGATTTCTATATAAATAAAAAGAGGCATTTTAGATTCATTCAGGTGCGGCTAAATGAGTATTTACTTAGATAAATGAAACAATAATTTAATTAAAATAAAAGCATTCTAATTGGATAACGCCGTAAGATTTAGGCTTTACGATTTCCCGAAAAATTTATTCGCTTGACCTAATGTCAATAATACAGCCAATAAATAGCCACACATCAATGAGATCATCACTGAGATTTGCAAAATAATAAACATATATAAATTTACAAAAACACAGATAATTACTCAAAAGGAGCAAGAACTTTTCAACGTAGTTATTCATTGGTGACCCTACGGGGCAGTGCAAGCCTGTATATATTACATTTTGTAGCTTAAAATTGGAAACAGTCAAGTTCAATAGGAAATAAGTTTAAATATTCCAACATCAGTTTTAACTCTGGGTCGGTTTTTAATTTTATTTTGATAACATATAACTTTAAGATACACATTATAGAATATACAAACGAGATATTACTGTATATATATATGTGTTCATTCTCTCCCTGAATACAGTTAAATAAAACGATATGGTCATCTATCTTTTATATTGAAAAACTGTTGAAATTTTTTAATGATTTATTCTACAGCAATACAACCAATTTCTAACCGGAAAAAAACTGCAGGAAATATTTTATTTTTTAAAAAAATGAAAAACTTGAGTTATAAGATAGGTAGTAGTTATTGACTGTTATAGCATAATTAATTACTGGGATCAAATCGTGAAAACTAACTATCCGATTGTATATGGTTAGAGTGATCGAAATAAAACAAATCCTTGCAGCAACACGCCCGCCGTAGGATAGAAGACCAGAGCTGCTTCTCTTATACTATATTACTTAATCAGATCTTAATCATAACTTAATCAACAGATGTAGGTGTTTTTTTACCTTTTTTTCTTCTTTTTTTATCGGCGTGAATTATGACTTGTAACCAACCCAATAATTTGCCACTATAATAAAAATGCTTTAGTTATATGCAATGCTGCATTTTTTTTTTAATTTCCCAAATAGTGTTTTAATAATAACTAACAATTTTCATTGAAATCTCTCACAGATAGTCGAATTGTGAAGATACAATGCCATCAAAACTCAGAATTGAATCTGTAAAATAGTTGAAATTTATAAAAATTATACAATGTTAACTTAATTCTATAGTTAGTTGCTGTCTTCAATGAAATACTTTTAATGCTGATATGCATTCTGTTTCAGAATGAAATGTGGCATTTTATTTGATTTATAGGATAAAGTAGGGTAAAACCATATAGTTGGGTGAAAGCATATATATCAGTTTTGATTCGGTTTGAGTAGCCCTCTAGCGGGTAATAGGTAAAATACTTAGCTCTAGGCAAAAAGGAAAGAAGCGGATAATTACAGTAACTACTTTCTGGGATTTGTGTAATTTCTGTGTTGGAAAGTTTTTTTTTTCTATCTATAATAGAAGAAAGTATTGTAATCGAAATTTTTTTCGACTTCCGGTTTTCGACGAATTTACACGTTTTAGAGGTCAGAGATCCCGGAAAACATGTTTTCACAAAATGTCTGTCTGTCCATGTTTGTGTCCTCTTTGTATCATCGAAAAGTGTATGAAATTATGCTTAGAATTGAACCAAATTTCACATATATGTTTTTGGATATTTCCAGCAGCTCCCAGTTGGATTCGGGGGTATTCCGCCGGAAGGAGACGCTGTGATAGCGCTTTTTGTGCCATTTTCCTTGTTGTATCATCGGAAAGTGTACCAAGTTATGCATAGAATTGAACCAAACTTCATATATATGTTTTTGGCTATGGACGTCAAGTCAGCGATTATTGTATGATTTTCTCGATTTTTGCAGTTTAAGTGAAGAATTTATGAATATTTTTCGACGAAATTTTATATTTAGATCTAGTGTAATAGACCGAGGTTTGTATAAAATTTTTCAGAAAAGCGGTCTGAAAATGACACTGTGATATGAATTTTGTTCGATTTTCGGGAAGGGCGCAGTAGCTCTTGATAAAAAATCGTATCAAACCACCTAATTGTCCAATCTAGGTTTAATTTGTATATTTGAAATAAGCAAAAATGTTCACATTTTTTAATATATTACCCGCTGATTAGACGTTATTACGAAATCTGCCCCCCCCCCCCCCCACACACACAGTTAAAAAAAACTATGATAAAACCTTGAAGTGTAATAATAATAATAATAATAATAATAATAATAATAATAACGCTTTTTGAAGTATTAACATGTATGAGATAGAAGAAAGTTTTGGAATTGGCACATCCGACTAGTATATATTTTTTTTGTTTTCATTTTTTCTAAATTTCAAACTTCTTAAATATGAATAATTTTAAAGTTGCTTAAACTGTTTATGTTATATTGCGTAGCATATTTAATGAGGATATCTTTCCCACAATAAAAGTATTGCTAAAATTTAGAGGTGCATTTTTACGACTTGTTTTCCCTATCCTCATTCTCTTGGGGTAAGACCGGATATCATACATAGACTAAAACGGGATAGTGGAAAACAATGCTTGAAGAGTCGGTAAACAACACTTGAAGAATGGGCAGTCACAACTACATAGCCAAGGGTAACTATAACTTTTCCTATGACCGATAAAGAGAAGAACTTCTTTTCTGTAATTTCTCAAATTGAAATGAAGATAGTTATCCTTTTGATAATATTAAATCATTTGACTTATAATTGAAATATTGTTAATTAAGTTCCATAGTCAAAGTTATAGTTCCATAGTCAAAATAAAATGTTTCATTCCTTTTCAAAAAAATTCTAAAATCTTTTCCTTTAAAATTTTAACATATCCATGCAGTGGGATAGACTATATTAGACAATCCACTTTTTGAAATACAATTGACATGACATACGGTGTAACGCTTTTCGAGACTTCATCGCATTTTGCACAAAGTAAGTTGATTCTGTTTTTAATATCGTTAAAATATCTTCACTATTATTAAAGTTATGAACAAAAATCCAGGTTCAGATTGAAATGAATAATCATGTAATTTTGACTGAATGAGTAGATTACAACCCTGGTTTTCTATACAAAATATTTTTGTTGTAGTGTACTCTACCACCTCTTAAAGTTTGTAAACGTTATAGGGGGGACTTGGGAGACTTGATCTTTAGGAGACTTGATCCCTAGGTCTAAAACCAAGGAAAAACTGCAGTTAAGTCTCTGAAACCGGCAACACTAATAAAGTGATTCCTTATCAACAGATCTGACAACAGAATTTCATTCACCCATTTTTATTTTTGTTGTAAGAAAGAAATATCTGATTTCTTACAATCAAACTTCTTTTTCAGTAGGTAGTTTATGTTTCTTATTTTTTGCTAAATATAACTAAATTACTTAAGTTGATTGATATAATTTACTAACATTCCTTACTGCTCAAATGTCGTTATTTAAATCCAATACAGCTTCTTTACTTTTGATTTAATAATTATTTTTTCAACACATGCACATTGGAGACTTGATCCTGGGGATCAAGTGTCCCCAAAGTTAAGCTAAATTATTGTTAAATTTTATTAATCCCTACTCCTAATTGTGACTTTCAAGACACATTTAAACAATATCAAAATTAGTTAGACTATGGTTATCTTGATTTTGGATGGTTGACAACGATAGAAAGTTACCATATGCACATGATGGTTAGCAAGCACATGGTGACTGTGCGAGGTTTGATTTGTTGTTACTTTTGGATTATTTTTAAGTCAGAAACCTATTTATAAATTAGAAACGTATAATTCCATTTAATATGTGTTATGTAACCAAGTCTTAAACACCCTATGTCCATATATATATAGTGAACTAAAAATTTAATTTGTGCAATAGAGTGTTCATTTTATTGCAGTGATTAAGAACTCTGTGTTTATCTTTACTTTTTACAGTCATGCCACTTATTTATAAACCTAAAGACATATTCAACCCAGAAAAAGCATCTATGTTGCAGACTAGTAGGCAACAGTGAAAGCTGTAATAGATGGATCCAGGTTTAAAAGTGCAGCAAAATCCATTCATATTAATCTGATGACTTTAAAACATTATGTGAGAAAACAAAAATCTCAAGAAAGTGACATTTCTTATGAATCAAATTATAAGCACGCCCAAATATTTTCAGTTAACAATGATCTTTTGTGTGTATATTTAAAAAAATCAAGTAAATTATATCATGGACTTACTCCTATACACACTAATCATCCTACTCAAATAATAACTATTTATCAAATTGCTGAATTGAACGGAATTGCCTATCCTAGAGTCATGATGCCAACTAACATAATAAATAGATTTAAAATCACTGGCATATATCCCTTAAACAGGAATATTTTTTCTAAAGATGATTTTTTATAATCTTTCGTCACAGATCAACCATTAACCCCAACAAGCAGTAATACAATTACAGTTAAACCAAACATAGTGACTTAAGAAGACGTACAAGCCTTCCCTAAAGTTTAACTACCCAAAACGGTAAAATAAAGGATCTTCAAAAATTTTGACAAGCACACCAACTAAAAGATTGAAAAATAAATACAAGATCGCCGACTGAATAAAAAACATAAATCAAGAAAAACTCATTTCATCTCAGGAAAGAAAAGTAAAAACACTAAAAATGAAAGCCCCGAATCTTCAGAAAGTGAGAGCAGTTGTAGTGTTCATGATTCAACCGAGCCAGATTCACTTGATGAACATTCTGATGAAATCATCGAAGATCCACAAAATTTGTCAAATGATGAAAGTGACTTTGTCATTGTGTGGTTTCTAGGAAAGAAGAAAATTTGTTATTTCGAAAAATTGTAAAGAAGATTTCATCATCTGAATGCAAAATCAATTTTCTAAGAAAAAGAGAACTTAATTCCGACCAACTTATTTATCCAGAAAATGTTGACATTAGTGTTGTGAGCAATGACGAACTTTGTCAAAAAAGTACCTAAACTAGTCATGCTTGGTGGAACTCTTCAAACTTCAATATTTTAACATTTACGTTTGACTTTTAAAGCTTTGAAAATGTTTTTGATCATTAATTTTAGAGATAATAATCATTCATATGGAAAACAGTAATTTTTACCAAATGTAGAATTTTGTGTGTGTTTTTCTCCCTTTTTTACATCTTTGTCAGCAGTAAATTTGATTTCTACAACTTAATTTGAATCATTTCAATGCATCTGTTTCAAGGATCAAGTCTCCCTTTGAAAGGGATCAAGTCTCCGTGTAATTGGGGAGACTTGACCCTTTTTTTCTTTTTAGGAAAATAATTTATATTTATTTTAAAAATGGTTTTTCAAAAATAAAAAAAATACTACAACATTAAAGACACATAAGCCTTTAATAATAACTGGAAACATTTTTTAAAAAATTTGTTCTTTTCCAAAATAAAAATTTAAAACTGAAAAAGGGACCAAGTCTCCCAAGTCTCCCCTACTGAAACACCCTGTATAGACAATAAATAAAAAATGCATATGAAAAACATTTCTTTAGTTTCACATTTTATAAGGGATTTTTTTCTTATTTCCTTTAAAATTTATTTCCTATTTTGTATAAACTGCAAACTATGTTATTAAAGATATAAAAATGATTGGTTATAAAGCATGGTGAACAATTTGTAGATAGAAACCCAATCTGCTTTCTACACTGTTTTTGTAACTTTTTTTTACAATTAGATAATTGGTTTTTATGCATTTAATATTTTATGCATTTAATTCATGTATATAGCTGATCTCTCAGAAATGCATTTTAAAGTTATTTACGAAAAATATCCATCACTCTTACCATAAATTTTCAAATACATTTTCTCTCTTTTTTAAAGTAAATTTTGAAAAACAAAAAAGGTATTCAGACGTCACAAACGTAGATAAATTTCATACTGTTTACATCTATGATAAATGTCACGAATATAACTTTCATCTGCATGGAAATGCATTTTTCTTAAGTACAGGTAACGGCATCATATTTTACTAAAAATATGGATATTATTGAAATTTTTTAGATACCAGCATGAGAATTTTCTCTCCTAATCGTTTGATAACAATTACCAGAAGACTGATTATATGTATTATAAATAACTCGAAATATTTATGCCAATATGCATTAAAGTTATTTAAAGTAATTACACAGTATATATGCACTTATAAATTTTCCTAGATTGTCACATCATTTTAGTATGTTTGGATATATATGATAGTGGCAATGGTATTTCATAATAGTAACATGAATTCTAAACTCACGCACGCACACACATGCATTCTACACTGCATAAAAAATGTTGATTTTACAGTATAATACTGGCATCCCAGCTGCCAGTATTATACCATAAAATTAACAGTAATAAACAGTAAAATAAGCAATAATACACTACCGCGCATGCGCGGTAGCGTATTACTGCTTATTTTACTGGTTATTACTGATAATTTTACGGTATAATACTAGCAGTAAAATAAGCAGTAATACACTGCCGCGCATGCGCGGTAGTGTATTACTGCTTATTTTACTGCTTATTACTGTTAATTTTACGGTATAATACTCGCAGCTGGGGTACCAGTATTATACTGTAAAATCAACAATTTTTTTTTTGCAGTGTAGAGGGAATAATTTCTGATACAGTATATAAAGATTCCGAAATAGCACTACATAATAAAATTTTCTATCCGATAATCCTTAATGTCTTTGAGATAGGAAAATAATCTTAGAACATGTGTCAATGCAACAGTGCAATTTTTATAGGATTTTGCTATACTTCTGTAAATTACTTTTCCTAGCTTCTCAACTCCATTCCCATTTATGAAAATATTTATCTGCTTCAGCTTGAATAATCCGAAACGTTATCCCACAATTTCAGGCGGTTTTTTAAATTTTTTGTTAATAAGAATATATGATCTTCTGAAATTGCCTCATTTTGAGCAAGTTGTTGTGATTCCAGATTTTGTATTGTCAAATATGAACAAGTGGGTAAGTCTGATCGAAGATCGCACAAAGGGTTTCGTTTAATATTCCTTTCAAAACACTTTATCCTTCCTTTAATAAATCCAAATAACTTTCATTAAAAAAAAAAGGTTGTGTTTTTTATAAAGTAGAAATTTACCGGTCTATTTTTTGTTTAACGTGCCATTCAGTACACGAGCTCTAGTGAAATAATCTTTGTGTTTTTGAAGAATTTTGTAACGAGTGTATGGGTGACGTGCAGAAGCGTAAATTGCCGTGTCGTCCGCATACAGTGCAAGTAAAGTACGAGAGGTGCGAGGGATATCGTTAAAAAATATGTTGAACAAAGTGAGTCCAAGGACAGAGCCCTGTAGAATGCCTGCGAGAATATGGTAGAGTGTAGAGAGTATATTGTTGATGTTAATGGCAAAGCTTAGCAAATCGGGCGAGTTTGCAGATGTTTTATGTCTTAAAATTTTGCTTATGCTCCAGCAGAGCACTATTACTACCATCTGTTTAATTAAACACATTTTAACCACCTTGCGCAGATGCTCTTTTGCGCAGTCGGTAGCTACTTGACAGGTAAAAACGTTTCATACCGCCGTTATTCAGTGGTAGAACGTGACCTGCCCATGGGTGGACTGGGTTCAAATCCTGGTCGATGCAAATGTGCTTTTTTCTGTCCCAGCCCAATTGCATTTTTCCACATTTGATTCAATATAAAAAATAAAATAATACGAAAAGTTTTTTTTAATACGTAGATAAATTTCTTTTATGAGATTTGTAAAAACATTTGTGTAATGAAAGAAATAATAAGTACTTTTATTTAATTTTTTAAAACTTGTATCTAATATATATTTTTTAAATTGTTGTATAGAATTTGAAAGTCAGGAATTCGCGATAAATTTTGGCAGCAAGTTCATTAGTAACCCAGTAGTAATTATTAAAAAATATATACTGTAAATGTAGATTTTTTTTTTTTTAAATGCAAGAAATTTATTAAGGTATATTTTTAATATTTACTATACTAATAAATACTTAAAAAAAAGAAAGAAAAGATAGGAGGATTTATTTACAATAACAGATAACAGATTGCGCCAATCTGGTCATTTTGATACGGAAATCAACACTTAAAAAAGGAAGAAAAACCATGCATAGATTATGAAACACTTTCAGAACATTGTTATGAAACTTAATATTTGATACAGTCAAAGTAGATATCTTAATAAACAATTTAGAAAGCGCATAACACAGTTGGAAATCTACTTTCTGCAATTACCACCCATAGTCGGTAAGGTGTTCAAAATTTTTTTGTAAAAGTTGTAAATTATACATAAATTTTTTATACACAAAATATTATACTAAATTTTAAATCAGCTGGAAAACGCATGGCACTAAAAAGGCATTCTTCCTATTAACATTTGAAGGGGTTAGATTGACAATGGAGTAAGTCAAAATTTAGTGATTTGAGAGATGAAGGGTTTTGTGAAACTTGTTGTATTGCCGTTGCATTGAGTGGTCCAACTTGTTTTGCTCTCTAGCGACTCCCTAAGTGAACTATGACTTATTTGACTGGGACATTGGATAGAAATTAATATACGTTCAGGGAAAATGTGATTATTTCGGTTTTCAAAATTTTTGACTTACTCCACTGTCATTCTAACACCCTCATTTATAGAGGGTAATGTATTCCATTTATTTTGCGTAGCCCTACAGGTGAATTCATTTATATTCTACAAACATCTCTTAACATACTACAATACAGTTTATGTAAAACGTGCACAGTACTAATAAAAACACACTTTAAGCAATTCAAGTCTTTAGACGATGATGCTTACGATTTTTTTGTGGAGCAGTGTATATGATCTATAGAATCCATACGTGCCACGTAATACTATAATAAAATTTAGTTACCTTAGAACCCCATACCGCAACTGAAAACAAACTTCCCGCAATCGTTGCTCATAGATGGTACTGTAACCAAACTCTTTTGTGCGTGTTGCGTAAATGAACGATAAATACTACACCCTCCATATTCTATACAAAGCATGTTATAGCCAGATAGAGGAACCGCACTCGTTAACTCTTATCCACTATGTTGGAAAGTGTTAAATTTTTATTACAGTTTCTTAAATATAATTAAAGCTAGTAGCAAAATTATATTTTCCCGCTCCTCTTTTCTTTTCATTTCACCATTTGCCAGCTGAGAAGACCAAGCTACGCTCGGTTAAAATTCGCTATGTGTTCAACTCGATATAACGATAAATTCTCGTTGTATTATTGCTATAAAGCATTTTATTATATAACAGTATTATTTATAGAAACAATCAATATTAAAACTATGTGCATATTTCTCAGTTTTACATTACTTACATATTTACAACGAAACGGCATTCTTCCATTTTAGTTCGTTGCACACTTTCTTCTAATAGCAGAACTTTTAGGCTTGAATGCCTTTTTACACGTGGGAAAGCAACGCACAGCATTCCGTGCATAAAGATTTTTGCAAGGCAAGGCCCCTTTTTACGCTATTTCTACTGGACTAATATAAAAAAATAACAATTGAAATATAACTGAAAATAATTAAAACATATTTTCAGTATTTCCATATCCAATGTGCTGGATTATCTTCAGAAAATAATATTTCAAATGCCACAATTTTCTCCTCACTTCATAAAGTTTATTTATTTTTAATTTCAAATATTTTACAAAAATGAAAGGAGTTGTAACAGAAGAATTAGTGCTTTCACTGTTTTAATCTGCTGAAGACACACCGTTAAAAGAGAGGAATGTAAACAGAGATACTGCTTTCAAGTATAGTTAAAGTAATAATCCGGATATTGCTAAGAGACTATCTTTATTTTCTATTAACTCAAAAAGAGCTTGATATTTACTGTAGTTATTTAATGCAGTGTTGTATGGAAAATTCAATTTAAAAGCTATACAATAAAATTATAAGCATAGTAGTAATTTTAAGCATAATAAAATTCGTAACGTTTAAAATATATGAAGATTTTGTAGAAATATTTTTAATAGACTTAAGTTGCTTTCTGAGAAATAAGTTGACTTTCCGAGAAGTGCTGTAAATGATCACCATTCGCGTTGAGACGTTTTCTAATTTAGAATGTACCTGACAGTATATATGATGTCAATGACCAAATTACACTACAATTCCAGCACTTCGCATGATATTACATAATATCATATAGTAAATATTTAACACAAAGCAAAGTTAATCTAATGAAGATCTCGCTGAAGTATCTTCATTTTTAAACGACTTATGAAGGAGGTTATATAATTCGTTTTAATGGGGGTTTTTTTGGTCTATGCATGTACACGTATAATTTTTTAACGAACGCTCCAATTTTGTTAAGGTTTCATGCTTGTTATTGAAAATATCGTTTTCTGCAGATGGTCCCATTGTAATATCATTCGGACCGAAAAATGATGTGTTTGCCTTCTTGTCTGTTTTCGTTTTCGTTTTCGTTTTTTTTTTTTTTTTTTTTTTTTTTTTTTTTTTTTTTTTTTTTTTTAATATGGTGTCAAAAATATCGAACCTATCGAATTGAGCTTTTAAAATTTTCCTGTGAAAACTTCTGTGATCGGATCTGCTACCGTTCCGGTCAGTAATGAAAGAAGGTTACCTCCTATTCCAACCGCATGCCGCCTTTATCTGGAAATATAGAGGCGTTCAGAAAGGATAATGAGAGAAATATCAACGATATATATATATATATATATACGTCTTTAAAATAATCGTCGTACCGTGTCGAGTTGTTTTTACAGTACCTCAAAAAGATTTATATATAAAGGTGTAATGCGCGTTAAAATAAACAAAATCAGAAACAATAAGATTTCAAATAAATGTGGATTCAAATTCTGCATCAGGTCGTGTAACACGATTTTACCTGCACCTGACCCGACTCATGTTGTTGTGGATCAGATTCGGGTCCAACGTAAGTCTAATTATGTTGGGTTCGGATCGGTTTAGGGATTGGATCTCACTCTTGCGGGTCGGGTTTGGCAATCTGTTGTTTAGAAAAATGTACATAATAGTGCTTAATATCAAAAAATGATATGTTTGAATATAAATGAATGTATAAATATGTTTTTCCATTAAAGATAAAATTGATATCAGAAATATAATTACATATGATATTTTTACATAATTACTTTTATAAATGGATTAATTCTCTTTTATTTCGGGATTCGGATAGGTTTTGAATGAAGTGTGTCGGATTCGAGGTGGGTTTTGGATTGTTTTCAAATAGAAGTTTCGGACTTTAGTCGATTATAACACGACCCCTACAGAACTCTGATGTGGATAACAATATAGAATTGCTAGTGTTGCCAAAAAGCACGAAGGTGATAAACAATCCCTTAAAGTCGGTTTTATTTTTGGTTAAAAATTATTTTCGGATTATTGGGAACAGAAAAAAAACTAAGCAACTTCGAGTTCATGCACATTTTCTTATTTATGCGAATATAAATGTGAATGCCTAAAATATGCAAACACAGGAGAAAATTAAATGCCTGAAAGGGCATGAATCTTCTTATGCCTGAATCTTCTTATTCATGCAAACGAACAAGCGCCGTTAAAGAGGGGGAATATATCTCCAACCAAAAAATGTGAACACATTAGAAAACTAAAAAGCCTAAAAGAGCATCTTCACATTCAAGCACATCTCTTTATTCATACGTATGAATAAAAGCCAGGAAGTGACAATGCTCCAATCAAACTAAAATATACAACCACAAGAACAATTAAAAAGCCTGAAAAGGCATTTTCCCATACATGACACAAGGTTTGGGTGGGGAGGGGGAATATATCTCCAACCAAAAAATGTGAACACAGGAGAAAACTAAAAAGCCTAAAAGAGCATCATCACATTCAAGCACATCTCCTTATTCATACGTATGAACAAAAGCCAGGAAGTGACAATGCTCCAATCAAACTAAAATATACAACCACAAGAACAATTAAAAAGGCTAAAAAGGCATTTTCACATACATGACACAAGGTTTGGGTGGGGAGGGGGGGGGTTGCAATACTAGAATGGCACAAAGTTTCTAGGTTTAGCAAAAAATAAATAATTAAGATATGTAAAATGAAAAAAATCAAGAGCAAAAAGAGGACTCTTTCATATCCAGCAGGATGAAATAAACTATTACTCGTTCTCAAATAATAAAAAAAATTAAGTTAAAATTAAATAATTAAATTTAAAAAGTAATAAATATTCATTATTGCCTACTATTTGAGGAAAAACAAAGGGTTAAGAAGTAGTATAACTGGTCATAGTATCAGAAGATTGGAACAACAAAGTTGTTAAATAGCTGTATTTATAATATCAGTAGAATATAACAAGAATTATTCATGTAACAAGGCAAGAAAGTGACAACACATTTAAAAAGAGGACTATATATGCCTTTTCACGTTCAGAGATTGAATTATTTCAGAAGAGCACCATGAGACTCACCATTTTGAGCAGTCACAAGTAATTGTGAAATTAAAACAGTAAAAGGGCCTCTTCAGCTAACGCCTGGCTCTTTGATCGGAAAACAGGGGTGCGAATTTATAGGAAAAAACTTATATTTCCGTCCAGAAATAAGATATACTCTTGCAACTTGGACAGACAGACACACGAATGATCTTATAAAATGGTTTTGGTTTTACTTTTTAAGTACGGTATCCTAAAATAATATTATGAAAAGTTATTGTCAGATAAATATAATTTCTTGCACCAAGATTTTTATTCTAAGACGAAGAGAAAGAAATATAGCGGTCTCTTGGCACTCATCCATCTAGATTGACATCCCGGGAACTCGATGAAAATACGACCACACGCCCGGAGAGCTAAGCTGGAAGTAATTTTACGCCTATTGTCTCCCCTAAAAGATTGCTCAACTAATATAAGAAGACGCTGTATTAATTAACTGATGTATACCAATAAACAGTGTCATCATAACGCGCCTGCTCATAATACCAACCCGAAGAACAGACCCAAAACTTTTAAAGCTTTTTTCTCCCCAATTTCGAGATTAGGGCTGCTTTTAGAACAGGCTGTAAGATTATTATTAAGATTAAAAAGAAGTTAATATACTAAGAATATTAAACCTTCTATATTAAAACAAGAGATTTCTAAACTATAAAGGCCTAAAATGAAATTAAACCAAGAACAAAAAATCATGAATCAGCCATAGATTATGAAACACTTTTCAACAATAACAAATATTAATAAGAACTTTCATTTTTTCATAGAAATGAGATAACTAAAAAGGCAATTAAAAAAAACGCATAACTCAGTAAAAATCCATTTTCAGCAATTTCTGTTCATATCCGATTATGTGTGCGAATTCATTCGTGCAGCCCTGTATATCGTGCAGATCTGTAGAATTTATACATACCATCAGGGCTTAATTTCTAACAAAAAAAAAGTACCGGAGCTCTAATATTCCACAGTAATAACAATTGTATTGTTTTCCCCCGTTCCCTCAACCTGCATGTTTATATTTCATACATTATTTGCAAAATATAAAGCAATTTCGTTTTCAGCAAAAGAAAACTTTCAATATATTTTGACATTTATGCTTTATATATAATAATATCAAGTAAATGAACAGCGCAAAAATATTAAAATTAGGAGTGGGGAATTTTCAGAAAATCAAGAATAAAGAAATGATTTCTACGTCAACTAGTACAACTAAACGATTGGAGATGGAAGGGAAAGGAACAGATAATTTAGAATTCGGTGTTTCGGAAGTGCTGTACCGCTGGGCTCCGGAGCGCAATATTTATGAGCTCCGGTCAATTCCGAGCAATATCCAACCAATACACTAAAAATAAAGAAGTGTCGGAGCTGAGCGCCGGTGAGCTCCGGCGCAAATTAAGCTCTACATACCATGCAATACAGTAAAAATTACACACGTTTAAAAATGCGTACCATAGCAAAAAAAACGCAGGAATTATCTATCATAACCAGTCTTGTAATCGTCCTTTTTTTTTGTACGTCTCTGTACATGAACGATAAATACTACGCACTCCATAAATTATAGTAAACATGCTGTAGTGCACCTCAGTGAAGCTTTACAATTTCATTATGTTTAAAGTATCATAATACCCTTAAAAGGCACTGTCACCGAATTTTCCTCATAGATGATAACGTAATGACATTCTTTTGTGTGTTCCTGTAAACGAATTATAAATGCTGAAATCTTCATTTACAATAGTAAACATTCTGTAATAAACCCAAAAACACATAAAAATTTCATGGCAAAGTGACAAAAAGAATTGATTCAGCATGAATTCAGCATTCAGAATTTGTATCAGCTTGAGCTTACTAGCTTGAGCTATTGAGAATTTACACAAATAAAGGCTTTGTCCCTGAAGTGAACTGAAAACTGGATTAAAACCGTTAAACCTGATAGGATATGTAAACCGGAACTGAGCCGATAGCTTTTCTTAAGGGAACGAAGATGATCTCTAAAAACGACATTTTCAAAACTGAGCAAAATACTCAAATCTGGGTATGTCGCATAGTCAAAATGGCTCCGAATCAAAATTACTCAAGTTTGAAACATGTATAGACTCATTTCTGAAATCATGCATACACTCAAGAATATAACATCATGTGCTCATTTTTGAGTATGTCCATGTTTCAAAAATGAGTAGGAACTTACCCTAATCATTTTTGAGTATGTCCATGTTTCAAAAATGAGTAGGAACTTACCCTAATCATTTTTGAGTATGTCCATGTTTCAAAAATGAGTAGGAACTGACCTCTGTGTACTCAGTTTTGAGTATGTCCATGTTTCAAAAATGAGTAGGAACTGACCTCTGTGTACTCAGTTTTGAGTATGTCCATGTTTCAATATTCTGAGTATTTCAGAAATGAAAGCTTTGGGTCGTCATATTTGAAACAAAAAAGTTTCATTACAAAATTAAAACATCGATTTACTTAGATTTGAAAGTGTCATTTTTCTCAGTGCACTACTGAATCGAAAACCGCTTTTTTTAAGGGAACAAGAACCGGAACTGAATCGAAATACGTTGTTACTTTAACTAAGCCGGAAAAAAAGTTACAGTTCGGACTCCTGCTAGAAATAGAAATAAGGATACGTGATTGTCAACTTCATATTTCATTATATTGCATATAATTCAGCAAGAACGAAAAATCATGCATCAGGGATAGATTATAAAGCACTTTCCAACATTAACATAATATTAAGAAGTTTCATTTTTCATATGGTAAAGAAATGATATACCTAAGTAAGCAATTTAAATAAAATGCGCCCCAAACGATTTTTTCTCATCGACCATAATGTGACGGAATTGTTTGCGTGTCCCTGTAAACGAACTATAAATGCTACACACTTCATTTTCAATAGCAAACATTATATAGTGAACATCCTTGACATATAGAATTTACATATCAATCCGAGTATATTTATGTGAGTTAGAGCACGGAGAGACGAACAGGCAGACAGGCAAAGCGAATTCCGAACCACTTTATTTTCAGCATTTACCACCCATATATGATTTGAAATATATTGTACAGCCCTGCATATGATCTACAAATTTTTATACACACCACACATTAAGCTAAAATTTAATTCAGATAGGAAACACATAACGCAGCTAAAATTGCTCTTCCAGCAATTATCATCCGTAGACGGTATTATATTCAGTTTTTTCTGTAGCCCTGTATATGAATTTATTTATATACAAACATGTCTCAGTATATACTAACTAACCATGGTTAAGCTAGGAAATGTAAAACACAATTAAAAGACACCTCTAAGCAGTTCACGCCCGATACGGTAGTGCTTAAGAATTTTTTTTGCGTATTTCTGTATATAAGCTGTCAAATTTAAACACACCATGTAATATACTAAAATTTTGTTAAGCTTTAAAAGACATACCGCATCTGAAAACGCACTTCCAGTGATTATCGCTCATAGACAGTACTGTGATCGAATTATTTTCGGTGTGCATCTAAATGAATAAATAGATGCTATGCACTTCTTATTCTACAGTAAGCATCTTGTAGTGAACCTCAGCAATGCACATCAATTTAATTATATTTGAAATGGTGCAACATTTAAAAAATACACTGCAAATGATTTTTAGAGTTTCGTTCATCTCACGAAACCCTATTTCTCCCGCTACGTTGTCTGTCTGTCACAGAGCCGGTTCTCATAAACTATGTAACTTACAGTATTGAAATTTTGTGTACTTACAGCTAAATATCTGCTATGAAGCTCAAAATCATAAAATTTGAAAAAATCGCATTATTTTAATACATAGAGATAAAAAACCAAAAATCTAACAGCCCTTTTTCTATTAATTTTAAACATTTTTCGTTATAACAGTTGCCAACAATTAAAAATCCTCAATAAAATTCTTTCTACAATAATTAATTTTGTACTGAAAGATTTCCATGTGAAAAATGAAAATGAAATAAAAAGTTTCACCAATTGGAAAAAAGATTAATATGACGTCATATTGGTAATAAAACAGAAATTTTCAAACATTTCTTAATAATACAAGGAGTAGGAGTATGTGTAAATACAGAAAACAGCTTAATATGACGTCATTAGAGAAGTAAAACGAAAATTAATCTGACCTCTAACATTTTGAAGGTCGCTATAGAACATGTTCAATTTTGAAATTGATTTTTTTTTAATAACCCATTTAGTCCACATGACAGATATTATTATGACAGAGTATAATAGCGGGCTTAGCCCGGTATCGGATCGGTTCAGATTTTCGAAAAAACGAGAAAAATAGACCGGTAAATGTTTACTATAAAAAACAGGACTTTTTTTGGAAAATGAAATTTATTTGGATTTTTTAAAGGAAGGAGAAAGTGTTTTGAAAGGAATATTAAACGAAACCCTTTGTGCGATCTTTGATCACACTTACCCACTTGTTTATTGTAGGCCATAATGTAACGGAATTCTTTTATGTGTCCCTGTAAAAGAATAATAAATACTATGCACTCCATATTCTACAGAAATAATGTTGTATTTCACCTCAATAATGTATGTTAACTTTAGTATGTTTTATATAGTGTAACTTTCTTAAAACATGCTGCAAACGATTTTTCTCCATAAGTCATAATGTAATGGAATTCTTTTGTGTGTCTCTGTAAAAGAACTATAAATGCTACACATCCATTCAATAGGGAAAGTCCCATGGTAAATTTCATTAACATATACCAAGTTCATTGTAACCCAAGTATATTTACACGAGTTAGAGCACGGGCAGACAGACAAACCGAAGACATAAATACTTTTGAAGTATGTTGAAAGTTTTAAAAATTCATAGCACATTAACGCTCCCTTTTGGATAGTCAGAGGCCAAATGCAAAATTGCACCAACATACATATTCTTTTCAACTTTGAAGCAACACATGTTATCAAACTCAAACGAAACGATAATTTTGTACTTTGTTATGGTTTATTTCATTCATGGCGGCTTAAGAGGTATCAATTAATAGGAAAACAATGCAATATACCCTGAAAATCAGGGAATTTTATTACATTTCTATTCATATCTGGCGCCCCCTTAATGCGTAAGATTACACTGCGTTGTTGTTATGAGTGCTTCGTATATCCAATATCCATGCGCGGAAGGTCTGGTCTGTGTGTTGAGTTACATGGAATTGTTTGTGAAAAGAAAATCAGAAAGATGGGATTTTCACAATTTCTCAAACAACTTTTAAAGTAAGTGCTCTCTGTTCAATGTTCAAAACATTTCTTTTTTTTCTTCCTTTTTTTTTTTCCTTTTCTTCTGTAAATATTTAATTAATGTAAATATTAAATTATGCACAGTATTTTAAAATAATTTAAAAGTTCTTGAAATCATTGCTCTTGTCATAAAAATATTTGATTTGGCATCTTGATAATAATTTTGCTACTTTTCCTAAATAAAAATCATGTTAATCATAAATGTTTTTTGTTAATAATTTTGAGTTGGAAATAAATGTCAGTACATTTTTACTTTAATTTGTAATAAACGTTCGGGGCAGAGCCCTCTTGGTAAGAAAAATATTTTTTTTCCATTTAACTTATTTTAGTTTTCGAAGTGTTTTATTAAATGTCTTTTAGCACATGTTTTTACCTAAATTTTGGTTTCGTACGTGTTACTAATCGGCCATCTTGTGCTCCATCTTGTTTTACTTCTTATTTTTATGACCAAGAGCATTGTTTTCAAGCACTTTTAAATTATTTTAAAATAATATTTACATTATATTTACATAATATTTACATAAATTTATTATCTACAAAGGGTACTGCTGATTACATAAAATAAGAAAAAAATGTATTCAATATTTAACAGAGAGCACACAGATATCACATTTGAATACATCCATGAGATAAAAAATAAGTACATAACGGTTCGTATTTGAACACATCCATGATATCAAAAAGGAGTACACGTGTTTCTCAATTTTGAGAACATTTGGATCTGAGCTATTTTGAGTATGTGACATACTTAAAATTTTGAGAATCCATTTATTTTTCAGTGTAAGTTCTTGAGTTACAGCTCCCTCAAAATGTGTGTCACAGATAGAGTGACGCTTGACTGACATCGGTTCAAATATAGGCAAATTGTATTCAGGACATCCCAAAACGTGTAAATCCTTCAAAAAATAAAATTGAAAAATTTCTCAAAATCGATATGTTTTTCTGATATTAATAGAATAAATTACTTGCGTTAATCAGAAAGCAGAAATGAACCTTTTTAAGAAAAATAAATAAATTTATAACTGTATTATATACACTCACTCACTCACACACACTCACTCACTCACACACACACACACACACACACACACATATATATATATTTATTTAAAGCAGTATGGTTAAAAATGTTTAAAATCAGCTAAGACATTTAAAATTGATATTTCAGAACTATTTTTTTTATTTCTACATCTTGTTGATAGAGCCGTCAATTTATAAAAATGCTGTCGACGCTTCTAAAAGGAATTATACCAACAAATTTGTAGTTTTCTCCCTTAATCTAAAATGAGACAGAAAATCTTTTTGTCAGCAAAATTTTGACAGTTGGGATAACTGAAATTTTCAACGTTTTCCTACTAAATCAGAATTTGTTACTGAAAGAGATAAAAGTATGTTTTTCTTGTTTCAAATAAAATATGAAATTTATCTATATATTGTTGAATGACAACATTCAGCATATATATATATATATGTATATATATATATATATATTAAGACAATAGATCAAAACGTCCTTCAAAAACTTATCGTACAGCCAGTCTCGAAATTATGTGAAAGAATTTAATTCATAAAATATAGGGTATCCCACTAGAAGTTCGTACCAGAAAAAATGTTTCTTTTAGAAAAAAGTAAAGAAGAAAATTTTTAAAAAATTGAATGTCATTTTTGTATGTTTAAAAAGTAAAGTAATCACATGAGATGGTGGAAATGTCCTCGCTGATCTTCTAAACACGCAGCTGAAATATATATTTCTGTAATTTTGAACATTTTCCAACAAAATCGAAAATGTTTATGATTTCGGCTTCTCTGTATGCCGTCTGCCCGTACTCTAACTCTCGTAAATATTCTCTGCTTCCAGATAATTTATATATGTTATTGAGGTTTACTGTGATATATTCGCTATTAGAAATGGAGTGTGTAGCGTTTATAGTTCGTTTACAAAGACATTCAAGAGAATTCCGTTACATTGTGATGTATGGGGAAAATCGTTTGTGGTAAATTTTAACGATGTTTAGCTATTTCAAACGTAATGAAATTTGTATGCATTTCTAAGGGGCACAAAAACATGTTTTCTGTATAATATGGAGTACAAAGCATTTATCATTCATTTGCAGTCATTCACAATTCCCGTTTTTTTTTTACAGTTTTTGTCTTTTACCCCTTTGAATTTTACCTTCTCTTAGAGTACGAGCTCTCCGGAGGAAGAGCACCCTCGACTCATGAGAGGAGGTGGAGTTACTTCACTGCTCCCACCTTCCTCTGGTGCCGGATTCACATTTTTCCTCTACCTCAAATGCATAAAATATTGTCAATCATATAATCGTTAGTATCATTAATGGTTAACGTTTGCGTAAAAAGGTTAGTTTACATCGACGTACAGTGCCGTAATTCCCCCCCTTTTTTTTTACAGTTTTTTGTTTTTAACATCTATTTTTGCGGCACTCTCGCGGCTAAACCATTGATCAGAGAAAAGAACTTTTAGTACATAAAATGTAGGACATTTCATTCTCTTTAATTCCTATACTGTTAACTTTAATGCAAAATGCATAGTTTTGGAGTTATTTTAAAAAAAACTGAGAAAAGTTTGGTTTTTTACACGTTTTTTGTAAAAAAAAAAAACATATTTCCCGGAAAAAATTTTGTTGGAAAACCTCGGATTCGTGTTCAGCGACTCCAAAACAATAAAGTAACCAAATATCAAAACTACACCAAAACTTTCCTTTATTTTCTACCAAATGACTGGACTATAGTGTATATAACTAATATTATAGTGTCCTAAAAGTTCCCGTACTGATGACATACGTACGTATTTATTTTTCGCAAACCTTAAAACGATTACTTTTATGCTAATGATGAAAAGCACCTTTAACATCACGTAAGGAAAAAATACTGAACTTACATTTTTAATAAATGTCCAAATTGTCCACCGCTTTCTAGGAGGCAAAACTGAACGCGTTTGCGCATGTTTGTAGAAACGCGTTTTAACATGCTGGGAGTGACTTCTTGTGTCCTTTAAGCAATGGCAATTAATGGATATAATGGATGGATTAATGTATATAATAATGGCAATCAATGATCATTGATGGATATGCAAAGCTCTTAAAGCATTATATGTCGATCCACGAGATGCGCCCATTTCTTGTGCCAAACGGCTCACGGATTTTTGAGGAGTTTGCAATGTCCTTCGTTGAGTGTTTTGCAGAAAGGTTGGTGTAACAACTTTCGGCCTACCACTCCTGTGCTTATCTTCCATCGAACCTATATTACGAAATCGTCGAATGAACCGTTATAGTGTATCTTTACTCGGTTTTCCATCATTTGGATATTTATTTCGCTAAACGTCTTTGCACCTTTCATACGATTTGCATTCAAAATAAGTTTCAAGCAGCGCAATTCTCTGAATGCGTGATAAACTTATTTCACTAAGAAAAACTTAATAACATAGAACTTTATTCTCACACCAACTGAGCGCGAAAAGAACCAAACGATAAAAACTCAAGAACTGATGCAATGATAAGCAGACGATAAAATTTAATATTAGAAAAAAAAATCACTGACAATGAGTTCTTTAAGTTGGATTACGGGAACTTTTAGGAAAATTTAGTATTATGTAGTATAAATACACTTTTCAACGTTTCCATATCATGAAAGCTTAGAAAAAATACAAAATAAAATGCAGTTTCATAAACTAACATTACTATTTATTTAAGTAGCACGTATAATTTGCTTATTATGAATATTAAATTGCTTACAGGGATGTTTACCCTATCCATTCAATTCCGTTTGTCGCAGACATGAATCAATAGCTATATTGGATACCCAATAGTCTAAGAACTTTCGAGAAACCTTTTAGAAACAATCATTGAGTGAACCACTAATATCATATCATGATGATGCACCAGTGAAGAGTTTCATAATAAAGCTGATCAATAGGTTGATATGTAATAAATAATTCCGGTTATTATCTTTTAAAGAGACATGTGGAAGACAATATTTCGAAAATTAATGTATACAGAAATGTATAATGTTATCAGGATGAAAATTAATGTATACAGTAATGTTTAATGTTATCATCAATTCACTAGTGACTATTTTTATATTGTATTCGGACCACTATTTTTAAAAATAAATTTTGTGGTATATTTCTCTTGCACATGTTGTCAAAGCGTATGAGTAAAAGATTTCTGTTGTGAAAAAGTTATGCGAGATAGAATCGCCAGTGGCAGCCTTGTGTTATGAAATTACGAGCATCAGTAATTATTTTTGTTCTTCCCTAGAGTTACAGCGCCTAGAATACACAGTGTGGAAAACGGTTTTACCGTTTTTTAATTCAAAATTTTCTAATTCAAACCGGAAATTCTGAAACAAGAATTTTTACTTTAAGAAGTCACGAAATATCTGTCATTAAGTAACCAAAAGAACATTTCAGAGAATTTCTGGTATGAATGCGAAGTTTTGGAATTTAAAAAAAGTTAAATGCATAAAATTTAGTATAAATTTTATGCAAGTACCGTAAAATCCCGATTGTAAGCTCCCCATTTTTCAAAATCAAAAACAGTTAAAATTGGGAGGGGGGCTTATAATCGAGATTTAAAAAAAAATCATTTAAAAACCTTGTTTTTATCCTTAATTTAGAAGTAAAAAAGGGGCAAGAATCTTCCTTATTTCGGCAGATTAAAAAATATATATAAAAATAAATTCCCCTCCCTAAAATACTGCACTCCCCCCCCCCCCAAAAAAAAATAATTATATATATATATATATATATAAACTTATTGCAAAAATTAACCATTGAAACAGAAATAACTGACCAAATGCAATGAAATTATTACCCCAAATAGCTATGTCAAATATATATATATATATATATATATATATATATATATATATATATTTAATTTTTTTACTTTATTGTAACAATAAATAATCAATCATCTAAACACCCCTCAAAATTACTTCTTCTCTCATTGACCCAGCCCCCCCCCCCTCTGGTACCAAAAACGCATAGTGTAACATTTATAACTTTTTTTATTTTAAACTTCTTTTCAGACTTATTAAATACTCTATATTAAAAATAAATAACTCCCATCTACCGCCCTAAATTAACCCCTTCTCCTAAAATCTCTGCTTCTCTCCCCCTGCCCCCCCCCTAATTTTATTTCATGAAGACCCTCCTCCTCCAAATGAATCTCGTAAAATTTAAAATCTTTAAAGTTCTTAATTTTCTCTGCTCTTTTTGTGATTTTTCCCCCAAAAATATTTAAATAACGATCTAAATTATTTCTTCCTCCCCCATAAAAAGTCCTCTTTATTTCCTTTGCCCCCCCTTCCTCCCCAGTACATACTTTAATGTCTTAAAAAAATTTTTTTCATCTATTTATAATTTTTTTTTTTGCAATAATAATTAAATAATTATCTAAATTGCTTCTCACCCACCCACCCACAAAAAAAAAATCTGCTTCTCCCTTTCCCTCCCCCAGCACACAAACTTTAAAATTTTTTAAAACTATTTTTTTTTTAATTTTATGCTGTATTGTTACTTTGTAGCAACAATAAATAAATGATCATCTAACTCTCCCGTTAAAAATCCATTCTCCATCGCCAGAAAAAGGGATGAATTTCTAGCCATGGAGGGAAGGGGGATGGAGGGCAGAGAGAAGATTTTTTTTTTTTTTAGTTTGGCTGTTCTTACAGCTCATATTTTGTTAACGGATGGGGAGTTATTTTAGAGAACATACTTTTTTCAAAACATAATATATACACGTGATTCAGAGAAGAACAGCCAAACTGCAAAAAATATGAAAATTTTTGCTTTCCTCTCACATATTTAGAAATCTACGCCTTTCCTTAGGGAGAATAGAACAGAACAAAAATTTCAAAAGGGATGATGATTTTAGATGAGTGATACTTATATGCGATGATGTAGATGAGATGAGTTACCTTAAAAGAGCAACAAATAGAGCATAAATTTTTATAAAGAGTTTTAAAGATTTTAAACTTGATATACTGGGGGGAGGGGCATAAATTTTGGATGGAGGGGGAGATTGCAATTTAGAGGATTGATTTTTTACTATTTGTTACGTTACTACTGAGCAGGAAGAAGGACAGAAGGAATTAAGATTCTCAAATTTTCAAACTGTTTATGTTGGGGTGGGAAGAGAAGGGAAACAGACATTTGATGTGGGAGGAAGGGGGATCATTAATATCATATAAAAACGTAAGTAAAAATCTGCCAAAAATATCAAAAGATTGAAAATTTCCTTTAAATCAATTTTTTGTGCATAAAAAATTTTGTGTGTGTGAGGGGGGGGGGGGGCTTATATTTGAAAATGAAAAAAAAATCAAAATTGCTTAAAAGTGGGAGGGAGCCTTACTTTCGAGATTTTACGGTAATTTAATTAAGCAGTAGATATAATTTTTTATTATGCTCTTTCTCTGATAATGTTTACGATTCCAGAAACTTCATGAATAATATTTACATTAATTTTTCAAATTTATTCATGTTTGCAATTGATATTTTATAGAAAATCCCTGAAAAGATATTTTTTTTTTTTTTCAAAAAAGGTTGTCCTCAATGTGATAATTTACCCGAAGAAAGTTTTTTAAATTTTGATCATTAAAAGCGTAAAAATAGATGCTATAAATTTGTTACATAACAGCATTTATAAAGACTATTCATCCATTTAAATTCTAATTATCAGGTCTATTAAATATCCAAAAGCCATTAACTTTTAACGCAAGAGAAAAATCGTTTTCTTTTACATATTCTGATTTCCATCCCATTCTAATTTCTAAATCCAGATCATTGGAAATGCAAAGCGTGTCTTCAGACTAATGAGCTAAATAAATTTCTCAAATCTCATAAGTCATAAAGATATTTTATTTAATCATTTTTGAAAAATTCAAAATGTTTTAAAATATTTCCATAGGCACACAGAATCAGGGTCCGTACGCTTTTACCACAATTTTTTAATAGAATTTTTCGCCTTATTTAAATGCAGAAAAGTATTACAAATCCTACAATTGAACGTGGCGTCTACAATTTCTGCTATTTAAATATTAAATTCTCTTAAAAAATTGTGGTAAAAGTGTACGAAGCCGAGAATGAAATTACTTGAATAATGGAAATAAAACTAGTTAGTGGATTAATTATATCATTACAACAAATAGTAATAATGATTTCTTTCATTTATTTTGAATTGTTTAGATAATTTTTCGCAATAATGTCCTAAATTTAAACACTCACTATAATGAACTGTAATGAATATCAACAACAACAAAAAGTGAAATAAAATAAAAAATCTTTGACTGCCCTAGCACTTAAATTTGCATACTGAATATTTTAGTGAATTATTATATTAGCCTTTAAACTAATTTACTGAATACCATTATAGTTTTCTGTATGAAATAAAATCCAAAAGTTTCTCATAATATTTAACAAAAATATTCCGAATTCACAATAATAATTAATTAATTAATAATGGGTTTCGAATTAGTTAATAATGGGGTTAAGAAATCGAGAATGATATAATATACAATTTTATATGATTATAACATATGTAATAGTAATAGTAATTTGTAATAGCATTAATTAATTAGTTAATATGTAATCATAATAGTTTCCAAAGGGAAAATAAAACAGAAAAATTGTTATGATAACATGAATTAAGATTTCCTAAAACTTAATACTTTATGAATTAGTATTCTTGTTAGAGAAGTTTTACTTTGATTTTGGTTTTGCTTTTAATTTTGTTTTTGAAAAAATTAGATGAATTCCTAATTTAATTTACATTAGTATTTTTTAAAGCGGTTAATGCGTATCATCAGTTTAACTGTGAATCTGTGAGAAAGGGTTTTTTTCAATTGTTTAAAGTTTATTATATCCAATGAATAACGTTTACCCCTATTTTAATTCCTATATTATTCCATAACCTTGATGGAAGTCAACATAGTGTATTATTATACTTTGCCATCAATTATAAATTCGATACTGCTTACTGTGCTATCATAATATTAATAAAGTATCTCGTTTTACTCCTCTCTTCAGTCAATGATAGAATTTTATCCGATAATCAGTTTCAAGTCCACTTCTCTGAATATTAAATATTCATTGTCTGGATAACATTTTTGTGAAGTGCATTATCACATAACTGAAACAGACAATATTTTCTTTGTGAAGTAAAGGCACCAGGCAGTTTTAGATTAAAAAATATCTCTTTTGTATACTATAACGTTTTTAACCTGAAAGTGAAATTGTATCTTCTTACTTATGCGACTGTTTAGAAAAAATTAAATTGCTTCATAAAAATTTATGTTATGCACATATAAAAATTGCAGTAACTTTCTGATAATTTATTACATTTATAAATTACTCAATTAATTATTTTTAAATTTTGCATTAAAATAGCTATTGTATTTATAAAATAATTATGCTCTAAAAGTGTAATTAATAAGAATTGATTAACCTGCAATTTTCCTGTACTGTTCGTTACCCCGATGATATATTTATATGCATCTATAGCTCTTAGAGTGGTAAAGAGTTTGATGCAGACTAAAAAAAAAGATGTAGAAGATAAAAGCCAATTTTATCTGGCAATATGATAGTTTCGGTAATGAATGCCTTACTGAATCGGTAATTAGTTTTGGTAACGATAGTTACTGCCTGAAGGTATCGATTCATGACATGCTTTCTTTCTTCAAATGTGATACATTTTTTCTTAAGCTAATAATATTGTTAGTATCGAAATCTAATAAAACTGTTATTACTAAAATAAATAAATAAATAAATAACTAAATAGAATATTCTCAATTTAAAGTAAAATGTAAATTTGAAACTTTCGTTACTTAAAATTTCACACAAAAAAAAAAATGTATCAATATTAAAAAAAAAAAAATCTTCGTATTGCATTAGAAAATATGTGGTGTTAATATTCGAAATGGTTCGATTGATTTATTGAAAATTGGGGAAGGTAGAGTCTCCACCGATTTTGAAAATACTATTCTGGAAAAAAAAACTTTTAAAATCTTCATTACTGATTACTCTCTGTGGTGCGCTATACATTTATATCGCTAAAATTGTACTTTTACTTTCGATATCCAGTTTTAACTAATAAAATATGATTTTCGTGTGTATATACAGTATATCGAAATTTTGAGCCGGTCAGAGGGGTGTTACTCCTTAAAACCATCATAAAAACATTAAGAAGTAAATTAAACGTGCCTGACAAAAAAAAAAATTGTTAATATTGAATATAAAAAACAGCATTAAATAAAAGGAAAAATAGGGAGTTGCCAAGTGTCAGTTCCAAATATGATATTTTTGTGTGAAAAATCTATTCTGTTTCGTACAGAAAAGTTGAACACTATTTACATAAATATGTAAATAAAAGAATTTTTTTAAAGTACTTTTCTGACGGCTTTGAATTTCTCTTCATGAAAAACAAATGCGTATCAAAAGAATCTTTTCAGGAAGTTGTTTTTAAATCTTTACTTCTTAAACGTTTGAAAAAATATTTAATTAAACGGCGATGTAAAAAATAACACAAGTGAAATATGTCATTTCAAAATACAGTTTTCTCCTATTCTGTTCTATATGTGGAGCAGTCAGTATTATCGCGCTTGTCGAAGTTTTGTGCGTCTCGAACAAAAAAATAGTCTGGTTCTAACAAAAGATTCCAGTAAAGAAAACTCAAGTGCACTTCTTTGTTAGACTAAAATAAATTGAAAGAAAAATTCTAGAAACGGACTGTAATTTGCAGACATGTGTTGAAATTGAAACAGCATTGGATTGCGTTGAGATATTTTTTTGTCTTATTTAAAATAATATATGTCACGAAATACCGAATTAAACAGCGATTGAAACACATGTACTGAAGTTTGTTCTGCATTATTTAGTATGGAAATGTGTTTTCTATTAAAAAAAGGGGGAAAAAAGGAGAAATGTCATTTGAAAAAAACGCTTTAATTTTAATAAGAAAGTTTATTCTAGACAGTTAAATAAAACGAAGTTTTCCGTAATTAGAATATATGAAACTTCTATTGTTAGACATTATGCAAATTTTAAATACGTATTCTTTATAATATCTATAGTTCTAATACAGTAATAAATGTAATAATCCTTCATTAGCATTATTAGGTAAATCATTACAAGGATGAAAGAAACTTTTAAAAGACCTTTAAAACAATTCAAATTAAATATTAATTAATGTGGCACATCTTAATTTTTTATCAAATAGCACTTATATCTGAAAATTTGTAATCTTTGTTAAATTAGACGTAACACACTTTTGAGAAATATTGTTTCAGATAGACTACTTTAAAATATATATCGAAATTTATTTTTTAATTTTTTGAAACAATTAGACCCATTAGCCTTCTTTAATCATTAAGTAAAGTTGATGAATGTGTTGTTCAATTCCAGTTCCACGACTTCCTATGCAATAACAACATTTTAATGCCTGAACAATTTGGCTTTAAGAGCTAAATATTCTACATAACATCAGCTGCTTCGTGTTCTGGAATTCTTAACGGAAAACTTCATTGCAAATTAAAAAAAAAAAAAAAAAGAAGAAGAAGAAGAAGAACAGTTACTGACAAGGCCTTTGACAAAGTGCCTCACAAGGGCCTCATTTACAAATTAATACAGCTAAATACCCTCGTCCGGACGTATGCATTTCAAACGCTCTTACCTTGACGATAGTACTTTTACGTCCGCATTAATAACATCTTATCTACTCTGCCATTTATCATTCCAGGCATCCTTTAGGGTTTCGACCGAAGCTTTTCAGCTTATCTTCAACGTATCATACAGTGTTAAGTTATTATTTTGCTTCATATACGGACGATATCACCCTTTACGCCCCAATACATAACTCTTATTATTATTATTATTTATTTATTATTATAATTTTTTTTTTTTTTTTTTTTTTTTTTTTTTTTTTTTTTTTACAGAAACTTTCAAGGACACCTTGATATTTTAAATAATTAAACATGTTACGTCTGATTCAGGGTTTTAAATTAAAGAAGACATTTAAAATCAGACATTTAATAAAACTAAAAAACACATTTATATGACATAGTAAAATTCAAACTCCAGACAAGCTCATCATCAGTACAAATGTCAATCGAAAAACAAAGCTGTTGTTTAAAATTTAAATTTTGCAACTTCCCATCAGAGGCACAACCAACGTAAAAGATTAATGAGAAACATTCCATCAAAATATACATTTGACAATGGCGGAAGGATTTTTGAAGATTATTGCGAAATTCGTTTGTGGTGAGTGAGCTTAAAAGGCGGCATTCTAAAATTTATTTGAAGACACATACTCATAGAGATACATGAAGCATAATAAGTTATGACTGTCATAGAAAATAGCTCTTCCAGCAGTAATTGGCGATAAAGTGTAATTAATCTGTATTTGTTTTGTTGCCCGGCAAAAGAACTATGAATGTTACATCCCATATTTCAATGGAGAACATATACAAATTTCGTAGAATTTTGAATAAAATAATGGCACTAATGCATTTTGAGTATTTACCGCCCATAGACGGTAGAGTAATCGAATTAATTTGTCAAGCCCTGAACAATAACTATAACTGCTATATACACCCTCTTTAAAAGAAAACATGCTGTAGGTGACTGTAACAACATACTAAAATTACATTACCAGTCGCGTTCTCGAAACACCGAGTTTTAAATATATTTATTTCCTAAAATCTTTACATACATTCGTATTTTTCTTTATTGTGGCCCCCGTTGAATAACTATAAATTCTATATGGACCTTCTTCAAGAAAAAAAAAACATGCTGTAGGTGACTGTAACAACATACTAAAATTACTTTACCGTCAGGGCATCTACAAACCCCGCATTTAACATATATTTGTTTCATATAATCACATTCTTTTGTACGGCCTTGTACAATAACTATAAATGCTATATACACCCTCTTCAAGAAAAAACATATGCTGTATGTGACTGTAACAACATACAAATATTACATTACCATCAGCGTTCTACAAAACCCGCATTTATCATATTTTCATTTTATATATTCGTATTCTTTTGTGCGACGCTGTTCAATAACTGTAAATGCTATATACATTCTCTTCAAGAAAAAACATGCTGTAGGTGACTGTAACAGCATACTACAATTACATTATCATCAGCGCTGTACAAACACCTGCATTTAACATATGTTCATTTAATCAGTCGTTTCATAAAATCATTTCACAAATTCATTATAAAATAGTTACATTAGGATTTTATATATGTGGGTTTATACCACGGTGGGTTTTAACTATGTGAGGCCGTCACTGCAGGGGAATTTTAGTGAGCACATAAATGAACAGATATTCATCGCTCTATCATCTCGGCCCGATATTATTGGCGGAACACATAGCAACTAAATGAATCCCTCGGTTAATGCAATTTCTTGCTGATACCATCTCTTGAACAACTTGAAAAGGGGTGATGTAGGGGGCGGTGCATTACTAACCTTCTGTGGACAAGAGATCAGGCTCATTGTTTTCGGAGCCCCAGCACGGCGATTTGAAATCCGAGCTCCCACCCAAGCCCGAAAAATTTTCTGTCAAAAGAGCCTGAACATGGCCGAACACGATACCGAAAGCACACAATAGAAAATTGTTAACATTTTTAAATTGCTTCGAGAATAATTTTATCTTTTAAAATCTCTTTTTACATAGAAATAAGGATTAATCCTAAATACTCCTTCCATGACAACATTTCGTGATTTACATGTTTTGAAAATCTGTTTAAAATAGCAAATTTGTTATTTATACCCACCACTGGCAGAAATTGACAGAAGTTACATTTCTTATTACTTTAAAATATCACTGTGCAATTATTGGAGAAAGATGTGAGTTCTGTTTTCTAGTAAGATATATTATATATATATGCATTTATGTTTTCAATTTTCGAATATTTAAATACTTAATATTTCAAATTTGAGAAGAATGGAGAGTTTGGTTCACTCCTGGATGCGTTTTTTCGATTTATTTTTTTAATCACCCACTCCGAAACAATTTAACAAATTTGCTTTACATTAAAAAAAAAAAAAAATACAAAAAGTATCAACTTTTTATTTCTACTCTTCAACAAATTATTTTAAAATGAATAATCAAATGGAGTGGGTGGGGGGATCTCATACAATTTTCTATAAATTTATCCTATCTGTCAATACTTTTCGCAGCCTTTCATTCGTAATGAAATCGAATGTTCCCATTTGTAAAAAATAAAGATTAAAGAAATATTTGAAAGAAAAATCGGCACTTTTATGTTAGCCGGGCACAAATCTCGCCAATAGCAGCTTCTATTTTTCTCGTGTGTAAATTAGATACAATGTTTTAGTGCTGAAATAAAATATTTTGTTTTAAGGTATTATTTCTTTTTATGTTTATGAAATGATAGAAAGATATGTATTTCTAATATATTTCTATATGTATTTTTAATGTATGTACTTTAAATGAAAGTTGTGTATTTGAAATGAAATTAGTGAAATATTTATATTTTAAATGATATAAATGCATTACGATTGATGACATTGGAACAATATTTGGCTATTTACCTCCTGCGTACGGCTAACATACAAGTATCAAAAAATCATTATTATGAAATAGTTGCAGATTTTTTAGGCAACGTTCAAACAGATTTGGAATAAAATTAATCTATTTTTAATTTATAAATTACTATGTACTTTCAACTCGTAAATCAATTATCAAATAGAAAGGTTTTAATTCCAGAGTGGTACTTAATTCACAAAATAGTTTTGAAATATTTGCCAAAATATTTGTATAAGTCTACTAATGGAAAAATTAAATGAAAATTAAACATTCAGATTTCTTTTTTTATGACTTAAAAACTCATATCTAAGAATTTAGTGCCGCCATCTATTGTTAATAGTCAGAAATTTTAAAATTTATAAATATTTATCTTTTTACCAGAAACCTGCCCCGTAAAGAAAAAATAGTTTTAAAATTTTAAATACATAATATAATTATTTTTTTTTCAAAATTAAACATGCATTTTTTAGGATAATTCATAAAAAAGCAGAGAGCTTCCCATTTATTTCTTAGAACAACTAATTTAATATGGAATATTTTTCAAAAAGATATTCCATAATTTTATCCAATTAAAGAAAGAAACAAGTAATATAAATTTTTTTAAGTCAATTCCTACTTTTTAATCATAAATATATAAAATAAACCCGTACAGCATTAATGTCCCACGTTATATTTATTGAACATTATTTTATAATCATCGTTGCGGTATTTTATTTTTTGTTGGCATCACTCATTTGAGATAAATCTTTCATTTCATTTATGTAAACAATGGGAGAATTTTTTTTTCTCCCATATAAAAATTAAAATTAATTAATTAAATTTAATTAATGAATTAATATTTGAAAAAACTGTATTAACATCAATTGTCATCCAGTACAATTTTTAAAAATTTATTTGAACTTGAATGGATGAATAGAAAATATTTTATTAACGATTGAAAATTCCAACAAGATCATGAGAGACGGTAGTTTCTCGAGTGACGCAGCAAAAACCGAAAACCGAAAGCCCAAAACCGAAGATTTCCGTCACTCTATATATACACCTAGTTTGAGTTCAAAGGAAAAGTGAAACGCCGACATTTAATATCTCAGCAAATATGAGGCATAACGTTTTGATTTTTTCACAGCTGTCTTATATCTCCGGTCTAACTCTATCCTGAAATTTATACATTTCTACATGCAATAGATTTTAAGATCTGAAAACTCATTTTTAAGTAAAATGGGAAGTTTTTCTCTCTGCATGTAATGGTGTCATGGTGTAAAACGCTATTCTCGATATCCGCCCGAACGATTTTTTTAAAATTAATATATGATATTAATCGATTTTAGATGAAGCGAATCCCCCGACACGCTTAAATAGGAAAACTCTAGTTTTTTATATAATCCGGTTTTAAAATGGGACTATTTTCTTAAGCCTATTACTTTAGAAATGCATAGCATTTTTCACACCTTCCCTCCGCCGCTAGATAAGGTGAAAAAATAATGTACGGTTTCCCGTTAAAATTTCTGATATGTTCGCGAGCAAATAATTTAGATTTTTTTTTAATGCAAAAACAATTAATTATATACTCTAAACATGTAAAACATATGTATTAAATTCAATTGTTGCTTATATGTTTTCTCTTTTTGTTACAAAGAAATAATTTCAGATTTTAAACAAGCATATGGTAGAAAAATTATTTTGATTCCTTTTTCAAAATGAGGAAATATTTTTTTAATTACATGTATTCAATTTTACTGCTAAATATAATAAATCTTTCATTTTCTAATGATAAAATATTTTTAATTTCTTTGTTTCTTTCGCAACGAAGACAACCAACCAACTATTACTGTATCGACTGTATCAATGCGCGAAGCACAAATTAGCGAGAGTATACAAACTGAGCAATTGGGAAAAGATAGGCACAGAAAATGAAAGATATTATACTTACTATTAGGTATTTTGTTTATTTATTCATTGTTTTTTATTTTATATGACTTGATGGTTCTTTTTAAAAATTTCGTTTTGGTAAGGTGCTTAGTTTGTCTTTGTCAGAGCAACTACCAATTACATGTTTTTATGGCTTTAAAATATTACTTTTATGTTATTTTGTAAAAGAAAATGCAGAAAGTTAGTTCTGAATTAAGTGTTTTATGTTATACAATGGATAAATAAGTTCTTACTTACTTTAAATCCAGAGTTTGAAAAGTAAACAAATAGCTTTTTTTTCTTTTTTTTTTCCTCATTGCATTCATATTGCCAGTACATTGCTATCATTTTTTTTTCTCATTGCATTTACAAACAGTTGTGTGACAAACTTCTATCTTCATGAATGTTTTGCATTTACTTTATATTAATTTTTCGCATTCATTTTTTAATAAGCTTGTTAAATAGTTTTCGAGCACTATATTGTTTTAATGTCAAATGCTACATTAAAAAATACAGTAAAAAAATTGATATTTGCTTGCGAAATTTAAGAATATAATCATTTTAACCCACATAGGTTTTTTTAGCTCTAAAATATTACTATACAATGAATAAATAAGTTCTTATTTACTTTAAATTCAGAGTTTGAAAAGTAAACAAATAGCTATTTTATTTTTCAATTTTTCTATCATTTACCTGTGACTTTAAAAATCATTTAAAATTATTAATTTAGAGGTATGAAATACTTTATATGTGCTTAAATCACAGAAAAAATACAACTTTAGTAAGTATATTACATGGCTCTGTTTAAGAAGAATTAAGAAGACCTTAAAGGATCCTTCACAATTTTTTTCATCTTAAAACAGTATCCTTCACAATTTTTTTCTTTTTAAAACAGGTTATTTCACATTTCTTTTCATATTAAAACAGGACACTTCACAAAAGTTTTTCCTACCAAAAATTAACTCTTCACAAATTTAATCATCTTAAACTTTTCCCGATTTTTGTATAAAATATTGTTTACTGTTGACTGTAATAAGTGTTTGTTCTTCAAAGTAAATTTTGAAAATTTATTAAATTTCAACTGCTGCTAATACATTTAATTTTTTGATTACAACTTACATAAATATCAATATTTTACATAGGGATTGTTTTTATACAATTTTGACACAGTTGAAATTTTACTGCAGCCAAGCATGGTTTCTTGTACAGCGGTGTATTTTGAAAACATATAGAAGAAAGAAAACATTTTTTTTTTTAGAGAAAACCACTGTTAATTATTTCGCAATGTTTTTTAATAGTCAGATCTTATAAATTAAGTGTTGGTGAGTGCAAAGTTTGAAATTGTCTGAATATGTTTGATTACTTTTGCTGACTGTTAGAATGACATCATTAAATATGACAAATAATCTACAATCTGCACATATGTTCCGTTTCATGTTCTGCTGCTTTGCAAGCAAATAGCAATTTTTACTCTATTTTTTAATATTTTATAATTTTTAATGTAACATTTGACATTAAAACAACATATGGCTCTAAAACTATTTACTTGCATAAGCTTATTAAAAATGAATTTGAAAAATTAATATACACTAACAGCAAAACATGCATGAAGCTTCACAAACAGCAGTAGAACATCAAAGTATCAAATAAAATGAAAATTTTGAAATGGAGAACCATCAATTCAAAATAAATAAATAAACAAAATACCTGGGGGAGGGGGGGGGAGTATTTTATCTATTATAAATTGCAGCTTGTATTTTCAAACAATTTGGAAGGGCGGATAAAATTTTATCATTTAAAATATTAAAAAAAATAATAATACCTTCTAAAATAGAATTTTATTATCAATTTTATAGATGATTTTCTTTGGACGATTACTCTCTATGAGAGAAAAGTTCTACTTTTTGCATTTGTTCGCCACAGTATATTTTGTTTTTTTTTCATCCAGTCTCACATAACTTTTATTATAGAATTCTTTGCAGGAGTGCGGTTTTCAACAGGCATGTGATGTGGAGCATTGGCCATATATAGGGCACTATTCGGTTGCAAATTTGGAAGAAGTTTTTCCAACACTCATTTTTGGAAGTTTTCGTAGTTCATTTGCACGGGATTGTAACCCCTTTTTGTCGACGCTTTATACAGTAGTTGAGCATCCGTAAGGAAACACGTTTCCTCATTTTTACGCTCCAGTTAAGACCTTGGCGTAGTACATGGCCGTTAAAGTTTTTTTTTCCCGTAAATAGTTATTAACTTGCTCCTTTTAATTCGATGTTATTCGTTTTTGGGTAAAGGTGAAAATAGGCACTCGCCAATCACCACTCGGCAATAAAACTTGAAAAACTTGCTTGAAAAATATGGAGAAAACCGGCCAAATGCAGGATTTTCTGATTTTCTTTTTTTTCCCATGTCCGTTTGACAAAATTCATGATTTTTCCTCGCCAGATCGACGAAAATACTGATTTTTCTGCACCAGATCGATGAAATTAATGATTTTACTGCACTAGATTGGCGAAATTTCTGATTTTTATGCGCCGATTAAAGAAATTCGTGATTTTTATGTGCCCGTTCAACAAAATTTCTGATTTTTACATGCCGTTCAACAAATTTCTTGATCTTTATGTGCCCCGTTGACAAAATTTGTGATTTTTACATGCCTGATCGACTAAATTCGTGATTTTTATATGCCCGATGGATGCAATTAATGATTTTTACATGCCGATCAATGAATTTCTTGATCTTTATGTGCCTGTTTGACAAAATTCGTGATTTTTATGCACCGATAAACGAAATTCATGATTTTTACATCTGTGTTCGACAAAATTTATGATCTCCCCCTCCCTGATCCACAAAATTCATGTTTTTGCTGTGCCTGATTATTGAAACTCATCATTTTTACACACCCGATCGACAAAATTCATGATTTTTACACACCACTCAACGAAGTTCAAGATTTTTACGCACTTGATCACCGAAATTCATGATTTTTTCGTGCTCGATCGACGAAATTTCATTTTTCTGAACCCGATCGACGAAATTATTGATTTTTATGCAAACGTTTGATGAAATTTGTGATTTTTATGCACCTACTTGATGAACTTGTGATTTTTAACCACCCACTTGATGAATTCCTGATTTCTATGCGACTACTCTACGAATTGGTAATTTTTATGCGTCCGTTCTACAAAATTCATGATTTTTTCGTGCCTAATCGACGAAATTCATAATTTTTACGCACCAATTGATGATTTTTATGTGCCTGATTCATGAATTTCTTGATTTTTATGCATCCGTTTGATGAAATTAATGATTTTTATGTGTCGATCAAGGAATTTCTTGGTTTTTATGTATCTATTTGATGAAATTCGTGATTTTTATGTGATCGATAAAAAAAATTCAAGATTTTTACGTGCCCGATTCACAAAATATATGATCCCCCTCCCCCGATCGACAAAAGTCATGTTTTTTCTGTGCCCGATTGATGAAATTCACAGATTTTTACATACCCGATCAACGTAATTCATGATTTTTAAACACACTATCAACGAAATTCATGATTTTTTCATGCTCGATTGACGAAATTAATGATAATGTCCATGCCCCAATTTGACCCCCCCCCCCAAGGGGGTTCTTTTTAAATTTTGCTGATACTCCTCATGTGATATATTGTTGGAAAGGTCTGTGACTGCTTAGTCATATTATGCATCTCTGGTGTCCATCCCCCCACTTTGCCCTCCTCCTAGGGGGGTACTTTTTAAAATTTTGCACACATGAGGGGTGTGTGCAAAATTTTAAAAATCCAAACAAAGGGAAATGTATGCAAGTGGATAATATGACGCAAAATAATCATTTACATAAATTTTACTTATGATTTTGGATAGCGTGGCACAAAACATAAATCAGTTTATTGAAATAAATACATATCAATACATAATATAGGCTCAGTGAAAGTAATATATTTAACAGTGCATTGAAAACTTAAAAGTATTGTTTGTATGTGTAAATATACTTTAGAAGACAAACGAAAAATAATTTAAATAGAATTTTAAAACGATCCTACTAAATTCACGTCAAGGTGTCACTCAAATTTTGATATCATTTCTTTTAAACCCATACTTTGAATTCCTGAAAGATCTGAATGAAAAAGCATCAGCGAATAAATTTTATATATTTTTTCATGTTAAGACAATAATTGCACCTGTGAATATAAATAAAACTAAAAAGAAAATGATGATTTAAAAAAAATAACATAGCGTCACTCAAATTTGATATCATTACTTTTAAGACCCATATTTAAAATTCTTAGAGCCAAAAGAAAGTGCTGCGTCACAACTTTTAACCCGTTAAGGGTTTTTGTACTGATATATATAGAGAGAGTGTGAGCTAATAGCAGGAATTTAAAAAATAAACCTAAAAATGTATTGCATCATCACTTTTAGGGTTCCGTACCTCAAAAGGAAAAAAACGAAACCTCTATAGGATCTTCTTGTTGTCCGTCTGTCTGTCAAGACTTTTTTTTTTCCCCGGGAACGGATGAAAGTATAAGTTGAAATTAATATCGAACAATAAGGTATACGGTCCCATTACTTTGTAAACATTTCGAGCTTTTAACTCAATGCAATAAAATGTTACAGCCCTAAAATAAGACCGACTCAGACGAATACGCGTAATAAATTGACAAAGAATTATAAGTTAATGAGTTTTGGAATTTGTCCTTTATATGTGCTATAAGACCTTTCTTCGTGCCAAATTTTGTGATTCTGGGTCAACGGGAAGTACTCTAAAGGTTTTGAGAATGAGTTTATATGTTTTTTGTCCGTCTAACAAGACCATTTTTTTTATAGAAACGGCTAAAGGTATAAGGTTGAAATTAATATCAAATAATAAGGTCTCATTGTTTTGTAAACATTTCAATCTTCTAACTCAATGCAATAAAAAGTTAAGGCCTTAAAGCAACATCAAAATATGTGAAAAAATCTATTCCAAAATAACTTTGAGAAAATAAATTGTGAAAAATTTGTTCCGGGTCTCCCTAGTGGGTGGTGGGGTGAGTAAAGTATAAAAAGTAGAGGAAAAGTACGAGGAATCTACATTTTAACGAATATTATACTTTCTCTGACCTAAGATAAAAGGAAAGCATGAATTGACTTTATTTATTACTATGTATGCTATTAAGTTTATAGCTGCAACATTTTTTGTTGAAAAATCTCTTTTTAATTGATTAAGTAGTGAATTCTGTTCTGAAATTGATTTTAACATTTATTAGAAAACAAATGTTACAAAAATTGTTCAATATTACAAAGGGAAAATTATGAAATTAAATATTTGTTACTGTTTAGAAACACAAAAGAAAGAAATGAAACATGTCCCATACTGCTCTGTCAGTGTCCCATTTTTCCCTTCATGTAGTATATTCAGTGTATGGCTTACCACATTAATCATGCTGCTTTTATGTTTAACTTAATCAGTGATTTGTAAACACAGGTTGTATGGAATTATGGCATTAATTTAGTACACAACTTTCATGAATGTAAAAATCTATTCCAAAATAGAACTTAATATTTGCTTTTGATCTGTACAAATAAGATTTTTCAATCAAATTTCTTTTAATCTTGCGACTGTAAAATTTGTAGCATATATAAATAGTTTATATACATATACATGCTCCATCTAGTGTAGGAACTAAAAAATGTACAATAATGTTTAGTTTAAACAAAATTAACGTTGGCCCATTTCTCTATCTGTCCAATTCCTGCCACTTTTCCTCTGAATACCGCAGTAATATTTTCAAGAAAGTCAAATAATTTAAAACTGAAGTTTTATTAGAGTATAAATAGAGCTTAGTCATGCTGTATCGATAAAGTTTTGTTTTAGATTTTGCCTCTTGAATTACAATTCATGTATAGCTTTTCGTTAAAGTTTTTGTGTATTTAGAATTTCTATTGTATGTAGATTTATGTTCTGCACTGCTTTTTTTTTTTTTTTTCAATAATAATTAAAGTAGAATTTTTTTATTTTGTTAATTTTTAAATATATTGTAAAATATATTGTCAATATATCATAAAATATATCATGCTTTTCACAAATATTTTCGCAGCTGTTTAGTCTAGCAATAAAAAATAAAATATCTAGAAGCATTTAAATCGAATGAACTGCGAATCTATTTTTTCTGCTTATTATCATCAAAAATAACATAATCTATTTTCAAAATACAAATTTTCTGCAATAATGGGGCTCATTTATTTTCTTGAAATGACATTATGAAGATATCATTAAAGAAAACAAATGACCAAGCCATAAGCTTATTGCAGTAATATTAATCGTTTATATCACGTTGATACAAATAGGTTCAATGATTCAATCCTAGGCTATAATAAATTTATTCAGAAAAGTATTGGTTTTTATTAAGGGAATAAAAGTTTTTGTTATTATAAATAGTTTAGTTTATATAAAGATTCTTTGTTTTGTATTATATTTATATAGAAACAATATGATTTAAACTGATAAAAGATTAATTATATAGATTTATTACTTATAAAAGATTAATTCATCTTGAAAGAGAAAAAAATATATTTCATTAATTTAATTGTATACAAGACCATGCGGCAAAAAGGTTTGAGAGAAACGCGTAGGCTTCCTCAAATTTTATGATTTTATTATTAAATTATATTTCACAGAAGTTTACTCATGAAGAATGTGTTTTAATGAAATTAAAATATATCCGTCTCCTTTTTTTCCATAGCTTTGGACGAGAAACTCTTTAAACATTTAGTTGTTATATTCATCCACATTGTTGTAATCTCGCTATATCTGCCCAAAGTAGTGCTGACAGGTTCATTGTCACAAATTGTGAAACAGGGTAATAAAGGAAAAGCGGCACCCGCTTATCAATCAGGATTTAAAATACAGGGTGGACACAAGTTAGACAAAAAAAAATAGTTTCAAACGACAAACTTTATTCAAACTTTTTATATTAGAATAAAAAATATCAGCTATGGTGGATTGTACCGAGCATAGGAATGTATTTTCCAAATGCTCTTCACTTATTTTTAAGCAAGCACCATGTCTGCGAATGGAAACTGACAATTGGGAGGAAATTCGTACATCTGTATTTTCATAAATTACAATGTAATAAGAAACAAATATCGAAGTTACAGATCTCATTTAATATTGTAATTTTTGGTTGTATCCTGTATCTTTCTATCACTGACACTATTTTAACAACCGTCACTATTTTTTAACACATTTTAGATTACATTATTTTCAAATTTGTTTAAATGTTCTGGACATCATTTCTTTTATTTCTTAGTGAATGATTTCGGATTACGTAAAATTAAATGTAACATTTATTTTATTTTAATTTTTTACTTTTAATAAGATTCATGAAAAACTTATTTTAAAATAAAGTATCATTTTCAAATATAACAGTTTATCTTTCCGAAATTTTTCTAGATATTTGTGAGTACATTTTTTGCAAATGTCAAGTGAGTTTCGACATCTCAAAACATAAATTTTCAGTTATTATTTGAATATATAGCTGATCCACCCAGCGTTTTCCGGGCCCGTGGTAATGATCTTAAACATACCTAAAATCTGTGTTCAATGGCTGACAACTGTTGAAAGACTTTTTAAACGAATCTAAATCCAAACGTACTTAGACTTGAAGGCCGAACTGCCATCGGCTGCGAACACTGGGCGTGATACGTGAGCTCCGGTTTATTTTTTCCAATGGACCTCGAATTTGTATCATTTTATAATTTTACTAGCAAACTACGCCCGCTGCGCTGGTCGGTTTCTCCAAAAGAACCTTGAATCAAACGAAATATATTTGTGAATTTAACCTTGTATTTTAAAGTAATCTGTACCTTTACCTGGAATATCCTAAAATAACATAAAAACGGATACTTATTTCACTAAGTTATGTTTTTTTAATACGGTTTACTATTACGTTTACAATTTATTAATTACAGTTTTCCATTGATTTATATGTTTTATAGCTACATTTTTTAATAACGTGAACTAACCTATACACTACTAAAAAGAAATGGCACATCTAGTATTTGTCGAGAATTAAATAAACATCATGCACTCGTGACATCATAATTCACTTTTATATTTTAACAGAATAATAAGGCTACTATAATTTGTGACTCATGCTGACTGCTGACACATTGCTATTATCATTATTTTTTTACGCGTGAAGTTTTCGCTATGGTACTCCATTGTGAAATTTGGTAATTTTTGAAATTCAATATTTTATAAATGGTATAATCAGTGGATTTGAAATTTATATCAAGAAAAATACAATTTTTTACCTTTCTAACGCAGTTTGTCTAACAAATTTCTGACAAATACTTTTCGAGCAATTAATTTTTTCAGTAACTTCAAATGTTTCATTTTCCGAGATTAATCTGTGGCAACGATTAGCGAAAATCCCAGTCGTCAGCAACGCATAGCTTTTTATTAAAGAGGATAAGAAAAACCAGCCAAACGAACCTAGAGTTGGAGTGTTCCCACCGCTTTCGAAAGATTACAGGTGCCGTGCGTACGTTCTGGTCCTTTTAGATTTCATATTTTAAATGTAAACTTTTCCAAACAAACCTAATGTTAGGGGATCTACTGACTTCGGAAACCCACACCTTCGAATTTGTGGGATTTTATATTTTTTAGCGAAAATTTTACATATAGAGTTAGAGCTATTTTTCTATTTTTAGATTTCGATCCGGAAAACGGATGCAAATTATTGGAAGTTACAGAATAAAACAAAAAACACGAAATCAGTAAACAAAAAAATTCTTTTTGAAAAGGTAAATATTAATAATTTTGTAAATAAATACATCGTTACAACGGCAAAGATACCATAAATAAGTGGGTATTTTTTCAAATTTGTAATTCGAGCAGGGAAGCCGATGCGGATTTATAAATATACAGAAAAAAAACTTGAAATATACGTTCGGAAAATAATTTTTTGAAACGGTAAATTTTAATTAAAAAAATAATAATAAAATAAAAATACAAAATAAAATAAATTAAAACCGTTAGGACCTGAAAAGTGACCAGAATAAGTGGATACTTTTTGTTTTTTCATATTTTTATCTGAAAAGTGGATACGACAGTTTCAGAATGCGAGAAAAAAAAAAAAAAAAACGTTTTTCCGTCTTTCGTTTTCTTGTGCTTGAATGCTTGAAGTTCCGCAGAAATGCCGTTTTCGTACAGATAACTGCGACAGCGCGCCATTTTGTGAAAAATGAAAATAATTTTTAACTAAGCTAATTATCAAAAAATTAAAAAAAAACTGGCTTTGAGGTACATAATTTCAGACGTCCAGGTTTCAACATAAGTATAAACATAGATTCAAAACGGATAGCAACAATTTAAAAAATACTATATAATTTTTATATATCTTTAAAATTTCAAATTCAAGATCTACTATTTGTAGATAACCGATTAGTTATTTTTGTACTGACAATCTCTAGAAGCTGAAATTTTAAAATGAGTTAAATCTGATCATATACATATACTCTACTTTCTGATATTTGCCATGTCTAACGCCACGGCAATGAATCCACTTTGTGTAATTTTTTTTTATCAAAATAGCTACCTTTTTTTTTTTTTACTAGTAATCTTTTCTTTATTGAATAAAGGAATGCCTGTTATTAAATAAAGCGAAGATTAGTATTCTGAAGTAGTGCTAGATATTTTGAATTTTTAAAAAAATGTCTAACTTCGCAACACTGCAGGCACGATTTGTGCAAAATGTATTTTCTGCATCAAACATAGGGAAAAGGCCAAAGGCTTGGCGAGTTACAGATATGTTATCGGCTAGCCAAATTTGGCCTGCTGGCCACATGTTTGACATACCTGATTAAAACAATATTAGGTTAAAAATAATTTTATTCGGATACTAATTATATTGTATCATCTGCAGAAAGAGACTTTGAAACAAAAAGAGAAGTATAAAACTCGGACCATCCGCTCAAAAGTTATGTTTGAGCATGCATTAGAACAAAAATATATAGTAACGAACTGTATAACACCTTCGTCGGAAATCAGTTTAAAAAAAAAAATGCTTAATAAACTGCGAAATTGCATGTAATTGAATAAGAGGTGAACAGAAAATCTCGACTTTAATTTCAAACCACACAGCAGCCTAACACGAGTATGTAAACACGCTCTTTTTAATTTCTGGAACTCTAACCTGCCGCAAAGGCACAGTTAGGCACCTTGATTAAAGCTTCGACGTCAACAATTGGAGATATAAAACAAATTTTAATTTTATATTTAACATTGTTTAGTACTTTTTTTTTTCTGGTGTATCTTTTTTAATACTTTTTTCATTACAAAATAGACAAAAACAAATCAAATTATTTTATACTAACAAAATTCGAGGTTATGCTTGTGTGGCTGTTGAAATATAACAAATGGTATTTGCGGGCCTACTAACATTAGGTGGGAGTTATACTGCTGTAGATAATTTATATATTATTAATTAAGTCACATTTTGAGGAAACTTCACTCTTAAACCACATTAGGTAAACGTGAGACTTGAATTACTGAGAAAACCTTCATTCCACTCATTTGCAACCATCCTCTTTTAAAAATTACATTTAATGCAGTCTGCTTGGAAACTCTAATTATCAGAGCTATCTTACAGTAAAATAATTTTGTTAATCGGTTCAGTAGTAACCGAGTCTATTGCCTAAAAACAAATATATTTTTTAATATTTTACAGAATTAATATACCTTGATTCTGTATAAAAATCAAAATACCGTAAAGTAATTAATTGAGAAACATTAATTTAGTTGTTTAGAATATTCAACCGTCATTTTATGCGGCGAAAAGCTGAATATATGAAGTATTTTCTTATCTAAATGGCAATCATGTTTCTTTATTACTATCATTTTAATTAATTATAACAGTCACTGATACTTGCGCTTTATCCCATTGATCAGAAAAGTTACACCTAACACTGACATAACAAATGGATTTTTTTTTTTTTTTTTTTTTTTTACATGAAAACAAAAACATTGTTCTTATGCATCTGAACGAAAAAAAAAATTTTCGTTCGAAAAATTTTTTTCGTCCAGTTGGAAAATTACAACTTATATGATCTCTTTACCAATTTGAATAATTGTGTTAAAATTAATCTAGTGTATTTACCAGTGTATCCAGCGTTTACTGGAATTCCATTACCTGCGATCTATTCTGTTGAGCTGATTCAGATATCAGACCAGATGCTATGATCAATAAGGTTAACTGGATGAATTATGTCCTCCAGATTCGACCGGGATGGCTCAGTTGGTAGAGTATGGCAGCTTCAGCCAAGATATCCCAGGTTCGAATCCTGGCCCGGACATTTTTCGTCCAGTTGGAAAATAACAACTCATAATAAGAGATAGACGAGTCCTGGGTATTTGAGAAAAATCACTACTGGAAAGACTACTGAGTGAGCCTGACTTGACACTACAAAAAGCAGTGGATTTTCTTCAAGCAGCAGAAACCAGCAAACATCAGATTGAAACTGTGAAATCTAGTTCACAAGTGCATGAAGTGAAGAAGAGCACTGAAAAAGTTGTCAAAGGGATAACAAATTTCAAACAGAACAATTTTAGTGTTAAATTATTCAACTGTAATAGATGGGGAAAAGAACATAAAAAGTATATCTGCCCTGCATATGGAAAATTGTGTTCCAAGTGTAAAGGAAAAAATTATTTTGCAATTATACACATAATAGATCCTCTTAGGCGGATTCCTCTAGCACTTAATACGAAACTTAAAGAGACTTCGGCTTCGGATAACTTAGAGACTGGGGATGTTATAAGAAAGGTAAACAAGCCAACAGTTTGGGTTAACAGCTTAGTAATTATAGAGAAACCAAATGGGAGTTTGCGGATTTGCTTGAACCCTAGAAATCTAAATAAAGCAATCAAACGACAGCATGACATAATACCTACTGCTGAAGAATTAATTAGTAGATTAGAGGGTAAGAAAATATTTCCTGTTCTTGATTTTAAGGATGGGTTTTGGCAAGTGCCGTTAGATGAACAAAGTACAGATTTATGTACTTTCAATACCCCATTTGACAGACATAAATTTTTAAGCATGCCTTTTGGTATTGCGTCAGCCCCTGAGGTATTTCAAAAGAGGAATTTAAACTTATTTAATGACATAGAAAATGTAGAAGTTTATTTTGATGATGTAATAATTGCAGGAAAAAATAAAAGTGAGCATGATATAACATTAACAAAAGTTTTGAATAGAGCAAAAAGTTGTAACGTTAAATTTAATCCAGATCAATTCAAAGTCTCCGAAGTTAAATTTGTTGGGCAAATAATATCAAAAGAGGGAATCAAAACTCATCCGGAGCATATAAAATCAATTACCGATATATATGGAAACACCTACAGATAAGGAGGGGGGGGTGTCAGAAGGTTCTTAGGCATTGTTAATTATGTGTCTAAATTTATACCAAATGTGTCTAGCATAACTTCTCCCTTAAGAAACCTTATAAAAGACAAAGTAGAATTTAACTGGTTAACTGATCATGAAAATACCTTTAAACAAATAAAAAGTTTGTTAAGTTCTTCAACTGTCTTAAAGGTATTTAGTAGCTTAAAGGAAGCTATTATTCAGTGTGATAGTTCTAAGGATGGCTTGTGAGCTTGTCTTATCCAAGAGGGTCACCCGGTATCTTATACATCCAGAAGTCTCACTGAAAAAGAGCAAAATTATGCTCAAATAAAGAAAGAGATGCTTGCTATTGTGTTACATAAAACATATTAAATCACAGTTATATAGTTAACATATGTAACACCCCTCTTTGAAGATTTTTAATTAAACATAATCACTCAAATATTGAGGTCTTTTTTATGAGGCCTCCAGACCTAGTTTAATTTCGGGGTAATGGATGTGCATTAGTTACTGGAGGGTCATCAAGGTTATTCATAGTACTAATATTACTAGAATGGGATACAGGTTTATCAGATACATCAAATTATCTTTCAATTTCAAATGGAATTTGTGATGGCCTTAAACGTACTCTATTTCTCACAAGTCACTACCAGAGCCAATTTGAATAACATATGACCTAGGTTTTTGACATTTTGAAATTATTTGAACAGACTCCCATGTCTTCTGACTAAAATTACATGTGCTTACACTATCGCCTGGATTAAAAGGCTTTAGCACCTTGGTACCGCTATCATAATAATGTTTTTGTTTTTCTTGCCTAGTTACAATTTTCTCCCCTACATTTTAAAATATTTCAGCATTTAACAATTTATTATGCATGGGAATTTTAGTTTTTAGTCTACGAACAAGTAACAGTTGAGCTGGAGCTAGATTCAATCCCGAAATAGGTGTATTCCTATATTCCACCATTCCCACAATCCAATTTCTATATTATTTTCAAAAGCTTTTCTGAACATGGCTTTAACAATACCCACAGCTTTTTCCCATGCCATTGCTTTTAGGATATCTGGGACTTGAAAAACTATACTCAAAATCCCATCCCTTGGCAAAAGTCCTATATTCTAAACTATCGAATGGTATATTGTCACTAACAACTTCTGAAGGGACCGCAAATTTTGAAAAGCAAACCTTTTGTTTATGAATAATTTTCCTTGCAGTTTTGCCACTTAATTTCTCTACTTCAATCCACTTTAAATAATAACAAATAATAACTAAATAATTTACATTACCATACTCTATAATATCAATTCCTACCTTTTCAAAAGGTCATCGTGGGATTTCCTGAGATATAAGGTGCTCTTTAACATTAGCCCTTTGAACCTTCTAACAAACCTCACACTGGGATACTAATTTCCCTATACTTTTAGACATTCCTGGCCAAAACATAATTTCTCTAGTACTATTTTTAGTTTTTTCAATACCAAAATGACCCTCATGAAGTAACAATAACACATCATCTCTAAGAGAAGAAGGCACAACAAATTTAAAGTCCTTAAACAATAAACCAAATCCAATATACAAGTAATTTTTAAATTTTTAAATAATGATTGATATTATCAGGAACTTGGCGAATATGATTCGCCAACCCTTTTTAACAATAGTCATAGACTAGTTTTAGTTCAGGACCTAACTGAATAGAATTCTTAAATTGAACTATTCTTTGTTTACTCATAGGAAGTTGTTTTATAATATGAACAACATTTAGCATATCAGGATCATTATTTACTTTATCTTTAAGAAATGGCCTAGAAAGAGTATCTGCTACAAACATTTCAGTACCTTTCACATATTCAATTTCAAATTGATATTTTAATAGTTTTAACAGCATTCTTTGTAACCGCGTAGAAATGTTACATAATGGTTTATTTACAATACTGATAAGAGGCTTATGATCACTTTGAACAATAAATTTTTTCCCATACACAAAATAATGATATTTTTGCACAGCAAACACAATAGCAAGCATCTCTTTCTCTATTTGAGCATAATTTTGCTCTGATTCAGTAAAACTTCTGGATGCATAAGATACCAGGTGACTCTCTTGGCTAAGACAAGCTCCCAAGCCATCCTTAGAACTATCACACTGAATAATAGCTTCCTTTGAGCTACTAAATACCTTTAAGACTGTTGAAGAACTTAACAAACTTTTTATGTAACTGTGATTTAATAACATGTTTTTATGTAACTGTGTGATTAACTGTAACTGTAAACTACTCAGTAGTTAGTTGACTTGATGTTGATGCTGTGTGCACTGTTAAAAATAAATCCGTAAATTCACGGTAAAACTACTGGCAGCGAAGTTGCCGGACTTTTTCCGTTTTGAAAGATATAAGAAGGAAAATCGCCGTTTGCAGGAGCGGTAACTTTCCGTTAACACTCTCAGAAATCACGGAAATATTCCTCGTAGAGGTGAGAGGAAAGGAAATTTTCCGTTTTAGATAAACTCGGTTTAAAGAAATTTTTACATCTCACTTGGTGCTGCCACCTGTGGACTATTACGGTAGCATTTACTATCTGATATACGTCAAGAACAGCTTCTGGTCGACATTGGGTTTTGAACCAGGGGTGATAGTGCCTCGAGTCCAGCGTCTTGCCAGTTTGACCAGTGGGCGATTGCTAGAATAGCAGTTTGAAAGGATCATTTGGAAATTCTCAAAATGGCGGCGCTTGGTAATTTTGAAGTTAATTGCGGGGAGATTTCGTTATGAGATGATGTTGATGTTTTAAAATTGTAATATTAATACAGGATAAAAACATGAATTATATATATTCTTAATTTGATTGTTAGATGTAAAATATAAATATTATATTTGAATTAAATTCGATAAAAAATGTTTGCTTGTTTAAGAAAAGCGATTTTTTTTTCAACTATTATATATTTTTTAAATGTGTTCGCTTAGAATACATTTTCAGTGCGAATGCTTTTTATTACTTTAAAAATTAAATTGCGAATAATTTTAAAGGAATGAGAAAAATATTATTTTCTTTTTATTTGAAAGCATTATTTTTGTATGTTGCTTTTTTGAGTAAAATCGATTTTTTTTCCACCTAATTTAACTATTATATATATATTTTAATCTGCTTGTTTAGAATATATTTTAAGTGCGAATATTTTCTTATAACTTTAAAAAAATAAATTGCAAATAATTTTAAAAGAATGGGAAAATTGTAAAGTACTATTTTGTTGGAATCGAACAGTATCGAAAGTACTATTTTTTTTTTTTAATAAACTCGAAATTTTAATGTATTAAATTTTTAGTTTTTCTGTGCAACAACATGTCAGTTTTTTAAACATTGAAAATAAATATGCAGCAGATAAGATAACGGAATATCTCCGTTATCCCCTTTCGTCTCCATCCGTTCCGTTGTTTTCAAGAAATATGAGGAAATTTTCTGTTTTTTAACGGAAAATACCCTTTTGTCGCAAAAAAGGACTTTTTCTGTGAAATTCAGGAAAAAAATACCCGTGAATTTTAGATTTTTTTTAACAGTGTGCATGTGCTTGGCTTGAAGCCAGAATTTTATTATCTTTCAACATAATCATTTTTAAAGTAAATAAACTTTAGTATTTTGGAAATAAGTCTCATTGGAGTTAATAACCAATTAAAGTAACAATTTGAAACTCGATTTTTTTTTTCAAAGATTTTGAGGGAATCACATCCTGAGAATAGTTACGTGCATCTAATATTCAAAATTTCTTACAGCAATAGTTTCAGTATAATCATGATTATAAAGCGTTTACAAATCATTTCATCCTTTTAAATATCGCATACTTTAGAAAACGTTTTTAGCAAGCACTTACGTCTTAAAAGTAACCACTATGTTAAATTAAATGTTTTCGCTTCGATAGATTCAAAGGAGTCGGAATTTTAGAACATTTTTCATTTTGCACTCCTTTGAGAGACGTTTGTACAGAGATAAAATATAACATGTTTTTAAGCAGATATTGCCATCAGTATTGCCCATAGAGAATATTTGAAATCAGTTCAAAGTAAGATTCCAAAGTAAGATCGTGATTTTAGAACGTTTTCCGATCATTTTTTACTCTTTTAAATTTCGAAATCATAGTTGCTAAAATGTTGTTGTAGTCGAAATGAATTGTTATGAGCGAGCATGTCATTACCTTGAAGTCAACGACCTTAAGGCAACCTTAAAGTCATTACCATACCGAATTTCACGTTTCAACATTGATAATTACAAAGAAATCATAGTTTAGAACGTTTTTAGAAGGGTTCATTTCACATATTTAAATTTCAATTTTTTTAAAACCTCTTTTAGGGAACATTTACATCTTAAAGGTAGCGTAAAAAAATACTGAACCTGCGGCGCTAAAATCCATTACCGATCTTGTCCGAGAATACCCAGCCCTCTTTCCTTGACCATGGGCTCTGACGTGCTATATATAGCATATGACCGATCAAGTGATCAGCCTAACGCGGGACCCTCAACGTTTAGTTCCCAAGCAAGTTTGGCACTCATTTTTATCGACACCGAAGGGGCGAAAGGTTGAATGAACCTTGAGCAGTCCACGGTCCGGAATCGAACTGTGGAACTATAGCATGGTAGAGCGAAGTTCTGACCACTAAGCTACTGGGCTTCTTAAAAGTAGCAATTGTGTGAAATTTCATGTTTATAATCTCAACATATTCAAAGAAATTGGAATTTTAGAACATTTGTTGCTCTTGCACCTCTTTGGGGGCAGTTGCACGGAGATAATAGGTTGCCCAGCCTGGACTATAAGTAAAGACTGTCACCAGAAATATTCTGGAAAAAAAAAGTTGAACTCGGATTATTAGTTCTAAAGTAATCGAAATTTTAGAAAATGTTCCGCCCACATTTCACTTTCTTACAAATTAGATTTTATTTTAATTGTGCTGTCATGACCTTTAAGTCTTGAAAGTAACAACTATGTCACATTTTAAGTTTCTGACTTAAAAATACCAAATAAATAGTAATTTAGGAGGTTTTCCGCTCGTTTCACCCTTTTAAATTTCACCTTTTTTTAGAAACAATTCTTAGCGAGTATTTATATCTTCAAAGCACCCCCCATTCCAAATTTCCGATTTCTATCCCAAACGGTATCATAGATATCACAATTTTAGAACGATTTTTTGCTCCTGTACTCATTTAAATTTCGAATTTATTAAAAAAATTTCTCTTCGAGCATTTGCTTTTTAAAAGTAAGTCACATTTCAAATTCCTAACTCTAACAATTTCAAATATATCGAAATTTATAACTTTTTTTGGATGCTTTCAGATCGTTTCACCCTTTTAATTATCAATTTTTTAAAAAAAAACAGTCCTTAACAAGCATTTCCATCTTAAAAGTAACTATCATGGCGATTTCAGGTTTCTATCCCGAACGGTATCACAGAAATTGCAATCTTAGAACGTTTTTTGCTCTTGCACCCTTTTAAATTTATAATATTTAAACAACTGTTATGTGCTAGCATTTACGTCTTAGACATAACAGACATGTCAAATTTCAAATTTTTAGATCTAACAATTCAAATAAATCGTAATTTAGAACTTTTAAATCATTTTTAGGCCAAATTAAAATTTCCATAACCATTCATTAAATTTTAACATTTACTGTATGATTTTTACGTGGACTTCATGATTGTATTTTAATTTATAAAACATGAATTTTCAATTCTCTTATAAATTCTTTTAAAATCAAGATATATTTATTTAGTCTTGAGAAACATTTTTTTTTTTAAACATTGACATAAAAACTAAATTTTTAAGCACTTTAATGTTTTAAATAAGTAGAAATGCATATTTGTACATGATTCATAAACTGAATTTTTTTTTTTTATGCGGACAAATATTTGTCCGTATGAAAACTATTCCTGATGAAATTGTCGTCATATTTAATATCATGCGCCGGTTTTCATTAAAAAAAATATTAATATTTTATTACAATAACACAAAGAGACGTAATTTTTAGAGACTTTATCTCTACAAATACATAAGTTTAACGTCTTTTTTTTTTCGTACAATGTTCTAGAATCCCGATCTCACTAAAATTTAGTAAATATATTAATGTCGATGTGGAAGTTGATAGTTTTAAAATTTCATTGGAGACTAGGATTTGCATGTGACATCTTTAACGTGAAATTCAAAGAAGAGCCAAAGTCACTAATTAAGCAAGAAATTCTACCCTCCGCCCCTATATATTAAAGGCACCTTGATTATGGAAAAGTGTAAGAGAAAAGCCAATTAAAAATCACAGTATTAATCAGTTATCCTTTTCCGATATTTATATAATTCTTTTACATTTTAAAATATCTAAATCTTATAGTTGAAAATATCTCTGCAAAGTAATTTTTGTATATTGCTGCCGAATTTCAAAACTTCCATAATACTAAACAATAGTATAACAATTGATATAATAATGTTTATCCATAATTGGGGAACTTTTTTCATAAATAGCAGATTTTGCAATTGAAGCAATAAGCATCTCTATTGCTTAACAAATGAGAATTTAGGTTTTGAGAGTCTTTGGGGCATAAACATTTTGATATTGTTGGTAGTTCTACAGCTGTTACAAATGTGATATTGTGAAATAAAAGAAAGTATATGAGTTAAATATATTTTTCTTCGTATTATTATTTTTTATGCGTTTTAATTTCATTTTTAAATTGTATTATCTTCCTTTTTTGTTTCTTCAAGATGTGAAGGGTTTTGGAATAGAAACATAAAGTTGTATGTTGATTTTTTTATTATTCTGATCAGCTCAAAGTCATGTCTGAAGGTACCTATTAATTAACAAATTTTCTCAAACATATTTATTAACATAATTGCTTTAGGCAATAGTCTTTAACATGAATACATGAATTAAATCAATATTCATAAGCGGAATTAAGGTAAAATAAAATTAATAGAAATAATAAAATAAAATAACAAGGAAGTACATTATTTCGACACTTAATCTTAGAGACAGGGTATGAAATTTCAAGTTCATGAAAGAAACTTAACTTATCCTATCTATTAAAAAAAAAAAAAAAAAAAAAAATGTGCTAACTGGGATCATCAGAAGTATTTTCTACTGAAAAAGGCTGATAAAGAGTTGGTTAACTGTGTATGATTTTAATTATCTTGAGTGAACTTTTTTGCTTAATTAATGCATTTATTCTTCTTTAAATGCTCCATGAACGAAGTCATGGGTACAACGGGTATACTATACTTTCTGTTATTTGCCATGTCTAATTCCATAGCAATATTTCCAGATTATGGATTGTTTTTATTCAAAATAGCTACAATATTTTTACTAGTAATCTTCAATGTAATTTAAACACGGAATTAATAAAACAAATCATTAAATAAAGCGAAGATTACTATTCTGAAATAGTGGTACATATTTTTAATTAAAAAAACCCTCCGATTTGGCAACACTGACATCATGGTTACTGCAAGAGTGCTCGTGCAATGTGTATTTTCTGCATCAAACATGAACGGAATCGGAGATAAAGAAGATGCAAAAGGCTTGGCGGGCCACAGGTAAGTTGTTAGCAGGCCAAATGTTTGACATGTCTGATCTAAGAGAACAGCAAAATCATAATAAAAATATCACAATAGTAATAATTCAAAAGTTTGAGCCTTAATATAATATGTATCAAATTAATAATTAAAATTAATAATTGATATTGATTTAATAGAGCAAGTAATTTTTATTAAAATATTTCAAGGAATACGTAAATAAATGAATGCGTACATGTGTTTAATTAAAATGTTCAGTTAAAAGAATTTTCCTTGCAAATTGCGTTTGACAACGTTCTTTTTTATATAGATACTAAGTTTATTAAATAAATTTAATTCTTCACTATAACAAATACTAAAAGATAATCGTTCTAGTTTCAGGCTTTATTTTAAAGTACTACTTATGTGATTAATATCGCAGTTTTTTTTTTTTTTTTTTTTTTTTTTCCTCATCCTGTAGTTTACAAAAAACTTTTTTTTAGAAAATACTTTTGACTTATTATAAATTAAATGGAATAAACTATTTTCTTAAAGTATTTTTAAGTTTAATTAGGGTTTTTTTCCTTTTTTTTTCTATTAAGGGTAAAATAAAGAGAGTAAATATCAAATGAAGAAAAACGTAAGGATTTAAGTAATAAATAATAAAGATCAGAAAAAAATAATCTTTCTTTCTTCATATAGAGATTTTTATAAAAGATGCAAATAAATATTTTTTATTTTTTTTATTTTTTTTTTTAAGTGTCTTTAAAATACGCTTTTTGTGAAAGAAATAAAGACATTTTAAATTTCTTATAAAAATGTGTTCTTAAATAAAGATTTTAGCTTTTTTAAAATGAGATTTCTGCCTGGACACTCAAAAGATTTCCGTTACATTTCGGTGTATGAGAAAAAATCGTTTGCGGTGTATTTCAATAATATTACATTCTTTTAAACACATTGAAAATATATATCACTGAGGTGTGCTGCAAGATGCTTACGGTAGAATATGGTATGCACAGAATTTACCGTTTATTTACAAGTGCACACAAAATAATTTGGCTTGAGTACTATCCATGAAAAATAATTCCTGGAAGTGCGTTTTCAGTTGTGGTACGCGTTTTAAAATTTAACTATTTTTTGCATATTACTTGGTGCTTTCCATCCCCTGAGTTTAATAACATTAAATGTTGCATTTAACCGAGGAATAAATTGTGCTCTACAATTTATTCTACAATTTATTCCAGCGGCTACTGGACTCATGTCGAGGCAAAGGTATCTTGGCAGTGGAGGAAAAACTATGAAGGCCTGTTCACTTACTTTGGCGCTAGTAGATTCCCATACTGGGAGATAAGCGATGATTTGGCATGTAGAAAATTCCTTTTCGGATTTCTACACGCCATCAAAAGTAAATATTGTTTACTTTTGATGTAAATCCTTGAAGCGCCAGATTTGGCTGTTTATCGTTGTTTGGAAGATTAAATTTGCACGCGTTACTGATATGTTCCGCGCATTTTTCGATATACGTTAAAGAATTCTTTTTACAATGTTTTAACCCACTGTACAAAATTTTCTCATTTGCGAATTTTTTAATTTTAGCGATTTTTATGCGATTTAACGGGGTTTGTGCTTTTCGTGGCGATTTTTCCACATTATTAAATATAAATCCGGTTTTAAACTTTTATTACAATTTAATAAATTTTATTCTCTTTTCAATAAAGTTTATTCGGAATTCATAAGTACAATTGTTAATTTTATGCGAATATTTTTATTTGAATTTATAAAATTTTTGGGTTTGAGAGGCGATTTTTCTACATGCGTAAAAGGAATCCTGTTTGTTTTTTAGTCCAAAAAAAGAAAATTTCTTCCTCTGCAATTTTTGAAATCTTAGCGATTTTTAATTCTATTTTTAGCGGTTTTTGCGTGATTTTTCCACATGAGTGAAAAGAATCCTGTTGATATCTTCTAGACGAATATAGCAAATTTTATTTTATTTTCAATGAAGGTTATTCGGCATTCATCAGGTTAAAACGTTAATTTTTAACAATTTTCTGAAAGATTATTTTCTTTTATAGGAAGATGCGAAACACTATTCGATTTCTTGATATCTGAATCAGAATTTCTGTAAATTTTATGCATTTACGAATGAAAAGAACTTCATAAAAATGTTAGAAATTAGTTAGTTTAAATTGACAAACAGCCGTAAAGAAAACTACATTTTTTAAACTAAAGACTGGAAGTATCTAAAGGTGGAAGTATTGAAATGAGTTTTCCATTTTTTAATAAATAAATTACTTATGGAGTTATAAGCGATTCGTCTCACATGACGACACATTTTCCCTCTTTCTCGTGCTGCGGTGTTGGAAATTCGGTACAAAACGCCGGCTTTGACAGTATTTTCTGGAAAATCTTCTGCCTTGATCAAAAAATGGGAAACGTCTTTCGATTACAAAGTTTCTGAATAAGCACACCCATCAATTTCATGCGTTTCCAAACAAAAATGCATTAAAATTATGTCAAAGTAGCCAGTTTGGATTTGAGAACAGCCTTAAGGGTACGAAAATCAATAAATGATATAAATATTTTCTAAATTGGATATTCTACAAAGAGAAAAGGGGCTGTACATATGTAACGTCATCACTTTAGGGGGGAGGGGGATCGTAAGATATCTCTAGGGGAAGAGGGATTTTGTCTTTTGATATCGTCAGTGTTGAATAAAGACACTTTTCTCCGGGAGTGATTTCTGTTGCTCCCGGGAGGGAGGAGGGACATTATAAAGTTCCGGAGGGAATTCCAGTTTTTAGCCATTGAAAGTATAAAATCTCAAATCTTCCAGTGGGGACATTTCAAAGCTCCGAAGGGGGATGTCCCTCTTGGGCCACCCCCTGAATTCAACACTAAATATTGTTATCATGTTTGATCCAACCAAATTTTTTTTGTAACTTTTGCTTTACATCAAAATAATCTCTTATTTTATTTTTTTAGTCTTATCTTAGTTTTTATAAAGTTATTATTAAAAAAATTAAGTGATTATAAAATCATTCCATTAGAAAATATGAAATATCCAATATTCGGCATTACTGTTCTTCTGCCATATGCGTATATAATTCGCTATTAGAGAAACCCAGGAGCGAAATATGTTTGAAATGATACTTGTATTTACTAGAATAGTAAAGCAAGAAAACGAACGTTGTCCACTTGTTTTGTTGATAAAATGTTCTACTTTGGGCATATGCAAAAAAGACAACATTACTGTTGAATGCATTAATTATGTGACAATAAACTATCATTAAATACTTTAAATAGTAACTATCTCTTTCTATGTTATTTGATATAAAGTTATTCCATATGCAATATTTTATTCACTTCTCTTCATTTGAATCCGTAAGATATGCGAATAATAAATGTATAAATATATCCATATATCACAGCAAACGCAAAAAAGAAAAAAGTAATGCTTAGAATCGTCAGATGAGTCACCAACAGTGAAATTGACTTTTTCAATTAATTGTTCTTCAATTCCGTCTAATTTCCACATGTTTGTTTCTACCAATTACATGTTTAACATAATTAGCCCAAGAAGAAGACGCTTTCTGAATTCCTTCATGAGTAAGTTTTGCAACTTCCTCCATTTTAAATGTTCGATTTTTTTTCGCAACATAATCTTTAACTTCGCCCCAGATAAGTTCAATGGGATTTAATTCGCAATGATAAGGGGGCAATCGAAGAACAGTATGACCATATTGAGCAACAATTTCATCTATGCGGTAAGCTTCATAAAACTTTTTATTATCTGCCACAAGTTTAAGTAATTCCACTTTTAACATGTCTGGATTCCAAGTGATACTCTTTCTTGTTAACCATGCTTGTATGTCTTCTTTCTTGGTTGAGCTTGTTGGATTTTTTTCTACCCGAACAGAATGGTATGGGGCATTATCCATAACAATAACACTATTAGGCTGAATATAGGGTAGAAATTTATTTACTAACCATTCTTCGTAATTTGTTCATTTCATCATGGCAAACTCCATTTTTTTTTCTTTGAATATTTCCAATGCTCTATTAACAAATCCATCTTCGCACCCAGCATGTATATAATTAATCGGTCTCCTTTACCTGAAGGCGCTTTTAAACCTGTAGACAAAGCGTTTAAAAATGCCTGTTTCTTCGATTTTACCGTAGAATCTTGCCATATGCGTTCTTTCGTATGCCCTGGATTAACCCACGTTTCATCGGTATAATAATTTTGATTCCCCTGCGGAAAGAAATCTTCGGATATTCCTCAAATATTCGTGCCGCCATTGTTGAATATCTTCTCGCTCCAACAACAATGATGAACGTACTCTTTTTTTAAAAACAAATCCCAAATCATGCATAAAAATTCTAACAGTTCGAACACTGAAATTTGGGAGTTCGTCATCTTCATTTATGGCACGCATTACTTTTTCTGCCGTGGGTATTTCATTAATAGAGAAAAAAAAAATGCACTTTCTTCCGAATAGCCGTTTTAGTAAATTCATCATAAATCGGCATTCTTGTACATTTACTTTCAAAGGACGTTTCTTGCCAGGAGTTGTAAATTCGTTTTTATTTCAGTCGTCATTCTTTCAATAGATCGTGGTGAAACTTCCGTTAAATCAGCGCACATCTTGATAATTTCTGTGTCCGATTTCGTGGGACTTTTTTCTCGGAGCTTTATGTAAACATTTAAAAATGATAACCTTAGCAGAACTTCGTAAAGGTTTCCCCGTTCAAAGAAAGAGGAAATTTGTTTGTAAACGACTCCGTTATGCAGATGAAACGATAAATTACAGGAGGGTGAGAGAAAGCAAGTGTCAAGTCCGAAGTTTAAAAAATGAATGACCAAAATGATGACAAATGATGACCAATGAATGACAAAGAAAACAGACGAACTTGGGAGGCTGGAGGGTTGCCGAAAATTTAAACCACGAAATAAATCGAAAATGAAATGAGTTTGTGAGCGACAAACAGATGTGCCTCTAACTTTTAAACTTGTTGATGATTTAACGTTACAAGATTATTCAGAAATAACTAATTTAAAAGGAAAAGTGGTTTTATTTTTTTAAAGAATAAAAAATGGATAAGAAAGTTTAAAAGATAATAATACATGCTTTGTCAATTGAAAAATATTAAATAAAAATAAATAAATAATCAAAATAATCAAAAAGTGCGAGACAAAAAATCTGATATATCATTTTAAAATTGTACGTTTATTTATTTATTTAAGATTCTATTTTGGAATACATTAAATGCATCGAATTTATTCTAAATCATTATAAATAACATTAGAACACGCATAAAAATCTTTTTACTCCTTATTTGTCTAACAAAAATAAATCGTGTTCGGTGTTTGGTATCTAACAGAACTCTTTTTAGGAAAAACATAAAAGAAAATAGGAAGGAATATTTTTACCTTTTCTTTTATAAGTCAGTTGTTATTTAGTCACAGATTTGAAAGCTTGTATTACAATAATAATAAAAAATTCTAACCGCAACAAACTCATAATAATGAATACTAAAATTCAAAAGATGTGCAGTGTTTATAAAACCGTATAAAAAGGTTATTGAAAAAATTTAACATTTTAAATAAATATAAGATTTTTATTATTTAGCATTGTTCAATTTTTATGTTTAAAGCAAAAGCAACATTCAAAAATAATCCAATTTTATCTTTACAAATTTTATTCCAATTTCGGATTCAGTATTAATTTTATCCCAAGATTATATCGCTTTTTAAAAAACGGACTTTCAAAATAGAATAAAAACATTTTTTTTTTTCCTCACTATGTTCTTAAAGCTGTTCTCAAATCCAAAGGAGATACCTTCTGACACAATTTTGAATTCATTTGTATTCGGGAACGGATGGAATTGGCACGTGTTCTTATTCAGCAACTGTGTCATCGAAATGAGTTAATTTTTGGTCAAGACAGAAGATCTTTCAGAAAATACTGTCAAAGTCGGCCTTTTGAACCGAATTCCCAGAGCGAGAAAAGGGAAAATCGTGTCGTCATGTGACACGAATCGCTTAAAACTCAACAAGAATGTATTTGTCAAAAAATGGAAAACTCATTTCGATTCCAAATCGCTTTCTTCGTCGGGTCTGCCAATTTGATGCCTTTTCGTTTAAAAATGTGTCAGAAAGTTTCTCGTTGTGGAGCAGGTCGTTTGAGAACAACCTTATATAATTACAAAAAAATCCACATTTTGGGCTACATTGAAGAGATTGTTTTAACCTATTCCTATAATCTACAGATTTGCCAATTTCGTTTCCTGGTAATTGATTTATATTAATTTAAATTATAATTGAACCTATCAAATTAACTCAAATTTATGTATAAAACTAAAATATAAACTATGGATAGCTGGTGATTTTTGTTTTGTTTTGTTTTGTTTGTTTATTAGTTTCTGAGTCTAAAATACTCTTGAATATATACCATATTGAATATATACGTCTTGATATATGTACGTCATACTATATACATACAACTATACATACGTATATACTATATGTTGAATATATACGTCTATTGAATATATACCATATCTCAAAAGACAAATTAAATAAACTGCTGTGATCAGTTCTTTGTAATTAAAATAAGAATACTTTTAACTTAGGAATGCGGGAATATGGATGTACGTTGAATGTTTGTAAATAAAGAACTTTTTTCATGAAAAATTTTTACAGAAAAGAAAATTGTTGTTATATTATATATTTTATCCATATGTTTGTTATGTACTTGAGTTGAAATTTTCGAAAAATTCAATTCCGTTGAAATGTTTACTCTATCTTCAATAGTTTAAAAAATGAAACATTTGATTGGATATCAAAAATCTAAGACTCTCGCAATCGTAGGAGAATTTTTTGTCACAGATCAACCCCACTTAAACCTGCGGTGGTCCTAGGGTTACCCAGTGATTTATTCCAATCGCCAAAATTTCGCCAGAAACTTATTTCGCGAAGAGTCACAAATTCAGTTAACATTACAGGTATTTATCATAAAAATGATTATACATTAAGCTAAATCAATTTTGTTTAATCAGTAAATCGTTTTTCAGTGGAAAAAAACTACAAAAATCAGATTTAACGTGCTTTTTCTTTCAAATTCAGTAAAGAACTATTTCTTCTCGCGGACGTACACTTTTGTCTAGTATAATATCCACTGACAAGTTAGCTCTTCCTTTTAGCTAACAATAACTTATCCCCCCACCCCCTAGAGCCGAGACTACGCTACTGGTATTTATGTATGTATGCATATTTATTTACAGCATTTTTGAAAGTAGAAAAGAGTACTAAACATCAAAATCGATGCTTGTATAAATCCCCTGCATGCATTCACGGAGTTCTAATTCACACTATCTTCCTTTTAATCTCCTCTCTTCTCCCTTCTTTGACATTAGGGGAAAAGGGAGGATAGACCGAGCTACGTGAGAATACACCGTAGCGCATACCCACTGATTTGTTCCAATCGCCAAAATTTCTCCAGAAACTTATTTCGCAAAAAGTCACAAATTCAGTTAATATTACAAGTATTTATCAAAAAAATGATTATACATTAAGCTAAATCAATTTTGTTTAATCAGTAAATCGCTTTTCAATGGAAAAAAACTAAAAAAAATCAGATTTAAAGTGCTTTTTCTTTCAAATTCAGTAAAGAACTATTTCTTCTCGCGGACGCACAATTTTCTCCGAATTCTGACTGCGCTGCTGGTATTTATATATATATATATTTATTTACAGCATTTTCGATAGTAGAAAAGAGTGCCAAACATCAAAATCGATGCTTGTATAAATCCCCTGCATGCATTCACGGAGTTCTAATTCACACTATCTTCCTTTTAATCTCCCTTCTTCTCCTTTCCTTGACCTTAGGAGAAAAAAGGGGGATAGACCGAGCTACGTGAGAATACACCGAATTCAGGGGATGATCAGGAAGAGACTTTCCCCCCGGAAAATCAAAATTCCCCCCACTTCGAAGACTTGAGATTTTGCATTTGGTAGTGAGCCGAAAGTGTAAATTCCCTCCCGAAGAAAACTGTCTGAATTCAACACTGTTCATTAACAACACCATAACGATAGACCAAACGCCATATAAATATGTATAAAATACTAAATTTACCTAACTATTAGTTTAAGCCCTTTGAGATCCGTTTATTAAAAGTTATGTTATTAATAATATTCCTTTTCCAAATCGAAAATAATTCAATACAATAGATGTATATATTAATATTTTTCTGACCCAAAGAAAGTAATAGTGACTAATGATAAATCTTCTATAATAATAATCTACAACACAACAATCTTTATAACAATGGTATCTTCTCATAACAGGAATATTGTTTATCAAGCACGACACGACGTTTTTCTGGCGACGAAGGCGATTAAAAGAAATAAAAAACTCTGTCGCTGAAAAAAAATTTTTTTTTGAAAAGTTGATGATAATAATAAATATATTAAAAACTTCTCAGAAGAGTGTTTGAGACTTCTAAGTAAGCATTTTTTTTCTTTTTCCGATGGACAACTTTTATAGATAGCTTTTATCAACAGAACTTCTTTCCTGTAAGTGCAATTGGAATGTCATGTTAAATGAGTGTACCTTTTCTTACAAACTACCAAAGATATGCACATGAAATTTTTTACATGCACCAAATAAATAATTCTTAATGGAATGAAGTCAAGTTTATACACAGATATTTTTCTTTCATTCTTTTAAAAAGTCTGAAATACTTGAGTGACACTGAAATGTTTGAGATACGGCTAAATGGTGCAAGTTAAACTTTTCAACTCTTAGGAGTGTTCAAAATAATTCTCTCCAAAATCAATGAACTTTAGTGGGCGCATTTTCTAAAGATTAAATGCTTCAAGCCATCCATTTCTTGGAATAGAGGAAAAATATGCTTTTATAGCCTCATCAATTTCATATTCGGAATGAAGTCAAGTTTATACACAGATATTTTTCTTTTATTCTTTTAAAAAGTCTGAAATACTTGAGTGACACTGAAATGTTTGAGATACGGCTACATGGTGCAAGTTAAACTTTTCAACTCTTAGGAGTGTTCAAAGTAATTCTCTCCAAAATCAATGAACTTTAGTGGGCGCATTTTCTAAAGATTAAATGCTTCAAGCCATCCATTTCTTGGAATAGAGGAAAAATATGCTTTTATAGCCTCATCAATTTCATATTCGGAATAAAGTCAAGTTTATACACAGATATTTTTCTTTTATTCTTTTAAAAAGTCTGAAATACTTGAGTGACACTGAAATGTTTGAGATACGGCTAAATGGTGCAAGTTAAACTTTTCAACTCTTAGGAGTGTTCAAAATAATTCTCTCCAAAATCAATGAACTTTAGTGGGCGCATTTTCTAAAGATTAAATGCTTCAAGCCATCCATTTCTTGGAATAGAGGAAAAATATGCTTTTATAGCCTCATCAATTTCATATTCGGAATAAAGTCAAGTTTATACACAGATATTTTTCTTTTATTCTTTTAAAAAGTCTGAAATACTTGAGTGACACTGAAATGTTTGAGATACGGCTAAATGGTGCAAGTTAAACTTTTCAACTCTTAGGAGTGTTCAAAATAATTCTCTCCAAAATCAATGAACTTTAGTGGGCGCATTTTCTAAAGATTAAATGCTTCAAGCCATCCATTTCTTGGAATAGAGGAAAAATATGCTTTTATAGCCTCATCAATTTCATATTCGGAATAAAGTCAAGTTTATACACAGATATTTTTCTTTTATTCTTTTAAAAAGTCTGAAATACTTGAGTGACACTGAAATGTTTGAGATACGGCTACATGGTGCAAGTTAAACTTTTCAACTCTTAGGAGTGTTCAAAGTAATTCTCTCCAAAATCAATGAACTTTAGTGGGCGCATTTTCTAAAGATTAAATGCTTCAAGCCATCCATTTCTTGGAATAGAGGAAAAATATGCTTTTATAGCCTCATCAATTTCATATTCGGAATAAAGTCAAGTTTATACACAGATATTTTTCTTTTATTCTTTTAAAAAGTCTGAAATACTTGAGTGACACTGAAATGTTTGAGATACGGCTAAATGGTGCAAGTTAAACTTTTCAACTCTTAGGAGTGTTCAAAATAATTCTCTCCAAAATCAATGAACTTTAGTGGGCGCATTTTCTAAAGATTAAATGCTTCAAGCCATCCATTTCTTGGAATAGAGGAAAAATATGCTTTTATAGCCTCATCAATTTCATATTCGGAATGAAGTCAAGTTTATACACAGATATTTTTCTTTTATTCTTTTAAAAAATCTGAAATACTTGAGTGACACTGAAATGTTTAAGATACGGCTAAATGGTGCAAGTTAAACTTTTCAAATCTTAGGAGTGTTCAAAGTAATTCTCTCTACAATCAATGCACTGTTGTGGGCGAATTTTCTAAAGATTAAATGCTTCAAGCCATCCATTCCTTGGAATAGAGGAAAAATATGCTTTTATAGCCTCATCAATTTCACCTTCGGAATGAAAACGACCCACACGATTTTTTTTAGACTAAAAAATAGTCAAACGTCACACATAGCAAAATCAGGAGAATAGGGTAAATTTTTTATCAATCTGATGTCTTTTTGTTCAGGAAATTCAAGTATAATCCTTGCTGAATGAGACGGTGCATTGTCATGGTGAACAATAATAGTCAGCTAAACCCTTAACATTCACATATTGAAGAATTTCTGAAAGGCACTTAGCGATGTACCAGTTAGCTGTAACTGTCTTCTGTCCCTCTAGCTTTATGGCTTTGAACATCCCTGTACTTCTGAAGAACACGCCATGCATTAATCTTTTGATTACTCATTGTCTTTTCACGATTGTCGGTTTGGGATCATCTTCAGAGACCCATACTTCACTTTCTTGAAATGTTGGAGCATAAAAAAAAAGATATGTACTTTTTAGGTATCAGTAAGGTATCAGTTATGATTTTAGAAATAATGCTATGTCCATCATCATTAAGTAATTTTAAAGTTTCTTTACTGATTATGACGCGCTCCACTTTTTGATGTTCTGTTAAATTAAGGGGGACTTAACAAAGTTTTAGCACCATAAATCTAAAGTTTATATTAAAAAAATGTTCAGTGCGTTTTATATCATTTTTTAAAATTCATGAAATCTTGATAGATCTTTACTTAAATTTTTCGTGTCACATCTGAAGTTTTCTCACGACGCACCAGTGTGCAGCGACACTCTGGTTGAGAAAAACTATGAGTAAGATACAGCCATGAATATGTTGTCTCGGTATATAAAAATGGTTATGAGATACACTCGCTCCCTAGACGTAAATTCCAGCGTTACAGTTCGAACCTCAAACACTATAAAAGAAAGACAAAAAAGTCAATGAGGAAATTAAAGATAATCATCGATTTAGTAATAAAAGTTATTTATAGAGAGGATAGATGATCGCTTGTACAGACGAAACTATCCGAAGCTTATGTGAGATCTTTTGTTGAGAAAAATAAACAATGACACATGATCAATTAAATTTACAGTTATAAACACTGTCATTTGCTGATAATAACGCCTGTGTTATAAAAAATAATTTTTATTTTAAATATAAACGCTACAGACGGTTTTGTCTCTTCATTTGCTTGTACTACGTCACAAATTTTGCTTCAAACTTGCACATGGTCTCATTCTGACTTGATAAAAATGTATTTGCATACATTTTTAAAAGTTCTGATTTCGCTTTCGGAGAAAATTCTTCCTGAACTTCTCGCACATGTGTCAGATATTTTGGTCTGTACATGCCATATCCATGTGCACAATAAGACTTTTGTCATTAAAACGATTATGCTTTACAATTTTTTTATTGTCCTTTCACTTTCTGTTTTGTCGTATATTTTAAATTTTTCGAGATTTGAACTCTGACACTAGAATTTACCTCTACGGGGCATTGCAAAGTGCCTCATTGTGCAGTGAATAATCATTTTACTATGTCTAGTTACGACATTCATGGCTATAACTAACTTTGTTCACCGGTTATTTGAGTTTTGTTACTTGTAAAAAAATTAATCACCCTTGATATTGCATATATTAATATACGATTCCATCGAGAAACTTTCCCACAACAGTTTTAACTAACGTTCAAAAAATCGTTCGAAACTACCATGTTACAAATTTAAATGAACACTTACTTTAAGTTTTATAGCTTTGTAGCAATGAAATTTAGTTTTCAAAAAATAATGATGTGTAATTTTTAATGTGAATTAATATCTACAACTTTTTATGTGCATAAACTTCTGATTCATATTATAAAGTGGAATTCGGAGTTTCTCCCTTAACTTGAAATTTGTCACACATGTGGTGATCACAGTGTATTAATATAAATAGGGTAGTCCGAACAGTAAATGAACATTTAAGCACATTTTAAAAAATATATATATTAATAATATTTTAATAAACAGTACCTTTTGGTATCTGACAGTGTAAGTACATCTGTCGGTATGCAAATGATTAAAAAATAATAAAAGGAGATTTATATTTCATTTGTTTGGGAGGTTAGGGGTGTCTTAATAAAAAGCTACACAAAAACCAAGACAATGAACAGTTCTTCCGGTAAAAAAACGCAAAATTTTCCAGTGAATGAGCAGGCAGCAATTTAAAAACACTTAAGTTTCATACTATGTTATTTATTTTATAACTTGTACAAATAGCTTATATTACGTTTTTACTGAATTACGGGTTTTTTTAACTCAGCATAATAATTAACTAGTGTGGAGTTTTTCAAACCTTATTCTATATTTTTAGTAATTGTTCATTCACTGGGGGCTGTTCACTTACTGGTCGGATTACGCTATTATTAAATAATTTTACTTAACATATAATTAAAGAAATCTAATTACATATTAAAACTATTGTGATAATTGAATAGTTGTGTTTTTCTACTATGCATTATTTAAAACCTTATATGTGTAGAACTAACACTCCATTAAATAATGTGTACCTAATTTTTTTAGTAAAGTTATTGCTGTACGGAAATCGACTGTAAAGAAGTCCACATACACCAAATAATCTTCCATTCAGCTTCAGTATAAACAGTTAACGTGTAACTAAAATATAACCTTTATTATTTTTTCATGAGTTATTCATTTTACAGTGTTTATTCACTGTGCTGCTTCCAATATACGACTATCATAAATATCAGACGTATTTATTAATACGAAAACTTTCTGAATGACTTTGAAAGCTTCAATGGAAATTGAAATTAATATTGAAATGTGGTTCTATAAATTTATCATACATACAATGATAGAATATATATACATTTTGAATTAGCAAGGGAATGAGAATTGAGGCATAGATAATGGAAACAATTATAAGAATTGTAATAAATATATAAATAAATGCATAATAAAATGCGCAAACTAACTATATTCATCATGTCTTTCTAACAAAAGCTAATCAATAAATATGTAAAAGCCAAATTTGGGCTATAAAAATAAGTACTAAATGCAAAATGCAATAAAAATGTTCATAAACTAAAAAATACATTCCATACAAATTCGCGCAAGGCAACATAATATTATCGAATGTCAAATAATGTAATATACCTTTGCAATAAAAAAATAAACTATATATAAGGTAAAGCCAGGAGAGATGGCGCGGTCGGAGAGATTGCGCACATAGAGGTTCGGGGGGAGAGGAGTAGAGTGAGCGCGCAGCGACTCCAGGTAGTTGTACAACAACAGTAGTGGAGTGTCTACTTGAAAGTGCACGTTGATTGCTTTGAGCGTCTAAGATAAAGTATTTCTATTTTGTTTTGTTTTCCCAAAGTAAGTGCATGAATTTTCATAGCTATTCATCAGAATTTCTATACAATGTCAATAGTACAAAATATTTTAAACTTAAACGATTTCTCATAAGCTACTAATCTAGACTAACAATGTGAACATCAACGGTTCGTTTTAGAAGAGGTCATGTTTAAATAAAAAGCCACGCACAGGACCTGATTACCGGCGGGGCAAACTTCCACCAGTAAAATTAAATAGAAAATTTCGGCTTATTTAAACGCCATATTCATAAAGAATTTCTGTCAACAACAAGGCAAACATTTCTGTTCAATTTTACTGGTGGAAGTTTGCCCCGCCGGTAATCAGGCCCTGGCCACGCAATATCTCCTATCGAAATTGGAGAGTTTGCGCACCTGCTACTTAGGAGAGATGACGCAGTGTTCCCATTAGTTTCCATGCCAGGAGAGATTACGCAGTTTATTGGTAAATTTGCATAAAAAAATGAAAAATGGAAAATGGACTAATTTTAAGTTAAACGTGTTATTAAGTAACATAATTTTATTTTGTAATCTTATCTGGACTTGCGTTTTCTGACTCTTTATTTTTTTTTCTTTAATTAAAAATTTTTAATCGTTTTTTAAGTTATTTCCTTTTTCTGATTATTTAATCATTAGGTGGAAATATTCACTCCTGATACAATAATATTTGTTCACAAAAACCTTACAGCAATGTCATTTAAGTGCAATTATTATTGTTAACAATTTAATTGTAGTTATTAATAGTAACAATCTCTCCTACCCATGTTCGCAATCACACCAACCCTGTAAGGACAGATTGCGCAAAATAACTTTCTTGGTTTTATTACAACTGTTCTATTAAATTGCAACATAACAACAAAATAGCAATGGAAATGCATAAAAAACAAATGAAGTAAAAATTATTCATGAATAGTTTAGCAAAAAATTAATATTTAGAGTTTTTAGTGCTATTCTTTTGAATTGCGCGCAGACTATCCTAGCTTTACCTTATGTGTGTGTGTGTGTTTTATTATTCAAAAGCAGCCATTTAAATGAAATTGAAAGAATAGTTAAAGTACAGATCTTTATTTTGTTTTCTTAAATATTTCTAAGTACAATGAATAAGTTTATATTTTGTAAAGTATTAAAACAAGAAAAAATGTCTGTTAGTTATTATAGATGCAGCAAATGTATATACCGGGTGCGTCATAAATTCGTGCAAACTTTAAAAATTCTTAATAAAAAAAGTAATGCTCGGAAAAATTTTCGGTTTACGCGAGTATGATCAGAAAGATTTTATCATAATAAAATTTCATGAGATTAAAACAATCGCAATAAAACACCTAGCTAGAAATGGATTCGTCATTCGATCTCGGCAGCATGCTATCGTTACCAGATCGAGCGCTGGTGGTTAAACTTTTCTACAATAATGGTGAATCCACAACTAATGCATTGCGAAAGTTTCGCACGGAGAAAGGACTTAAGGCGCAAAAAAAACCTATTTCATTGAATGGGATACTCAATTTTGTACGACGTTTTGAGGAAACGGGGAATTTGGAGGATCGTCCACGTAGTGGCAGACCATCCTCTAGCGCGGATCGCGTCCATGTTGTAAAAAGTGTGATGGAAGAATGGGCAGCCAAGACATCAACGGGGAGCTCGTGAAGCTGGGACAATAACGGGGATTCCGGAATCGTCGATTCAACGTATTCTGCTTGGAATCTTGGATCTGTATCGGTACAGGCACTTCACCAGTTATTACCGGCAGATACAAATAAAAGACTAAAGTTTGCTACATGGGCGCTGGCACAAATGGAGCGTGACCCACAGTGGTTTCTGAACGTGATGTGGACGGGTGAAGCACACTTTTCACTGCATGGTGAAGTCAATACGCAAAACAGTCGTATCTGGGCGACATCAAACCCTCGTGAGTACCTGACCAAGCCACTGCATGCTCCTCACGAGACTGTTTGGTGTGGTTTCACCGCGTCTTTCATTCTGGGTCCTTTCTTTTTTGAAGAGCCTTGTCCTGAATCCATCTGAAAAACCTGTACAGTCACTGCAGAACGGTACCTTACGCTTTTGCGTGACGACGTTGTGCCTGCATTGCAGGAAAGACATGCGTTACCTGTCGTCACCTTCATGCAGGATGGTGCCGCGCCCCACTTTGCACGTGAAGTCAAGACGTTCCTGTTGGACACTTTCACTGAAGACCGAGTGATAAGTCGAGGTTGTAAGTTTGAGTGGCCCGCACGATCTCCAGACTTGACTCCGGCAGATTTTTGGTTGTGATATACTTAAAGTCTCGTGTATACCGGGGCTGCCCAGCCACTTTGGTGGAACTGAAAGATGGCAGTCGATGGACCGTCGGTGGCATCGATGCCGACATGCTGCACTCAGCTGTAACAAGCGTATTGACGCGACCACTTGCCTAATACCTGGTGGTGGTGGTCATGTTGAGCATCTTTTACCTTAAAATAAATGCACAGTGTCATGTTATTGTGATTTGTTTCATTGTCTGTTTGTGTTTGCTTGATTTGCATAAAACGCCTCAGTATGACGTGTGAGCGTCCTCTATCGATTACTTTTGGAATCATTTTTTATTATACATGGAAAAAAAATCCAAAATCTTTCTGATCATACCTGCGCAAACCGAAATTTTTTCCGAGCATTACTTTTTTTTATGAATTTGTAAAGTTTGCACGAATTTATGACGCACCCGGTTATATATATACACATATATAAAAATATTTTCCAATGGTTAAATTTCAGAAGATGCATTGTGTTTAAACTGAATTTTAATTATATTTATGTCTGTTATGTTACAAATATTTAAAAATAAAGTTATGTATGCATGTACATATTTAAATTTTAAAAAGCTGAAACAGTCTTATAATTGTATGCGCATGAAAAAGAAATTTATCCTATGTGAGTTATTTGCCTAACTAAATCAACTATGTCAGGGTTCACACTAGAGCTTGGGACTGGGCGATTCGCGTATTATTTTCAGAATCGCACTTAAAAGAACTCCTATTTTTCGAACATCCCACTTAAAATATTGGTTGGGATATTAAAATCCCATCTGGATTGTTTTAAACAGTTTATGAATTTTCAAAGAAAGCTTTTTTCACTTGATTCGTTTAACTTAAAATAACCCTTGCACTTTGAGGAAATAATGAGACAATATTTTATTATGAAGCTTATTTAATGAATAATAAATCGTACTAAAAATTGAACAGTGGAGAATAAATAAATGCTTTTTTCTATTTATTAAAAGATTCTTATCTTTAAGATTTTTGTTTTTATGTACATTTTTTTTTAAGGTAGAAAAAGTTTAGTATTTTATTTTTAATTTCTTGCGTGAAAAATTACATTTTTATAGGTTTTCACCATTTTTTTCGGTTATAAATATGAAATATGATATTTTACAATCTACTTAAGTTGTTCCATTTATTTTATGTATAATTTAACTATAAAAGAACTTCATTTTTTCCAGGAAACAGAATAGTTCTCTAAGACAAAACCTATATATACAGAGTGTTTCGAAAAATGTACACACAATCTAAATGATTATAACGTTACGGAATTTAACGATCCGGATTTTCATTGAGAGCATGGATTAGTTTTAAAATGTCACTTTTTCCAGTGTAGGCTCTTTAACCCTTTAACGAGCGGTGTCCACAAAAAAAGACACCTAATTTTAATTCCAAAACTGACAAACGGCACCAAGAATGTTTAATTAAAATTTTCCTTTTATCAAGTACCGGAAAATAAGTAAGTTTTTATTTTCTAATGAATTTGTTTCTAAGTTCTGGTGTCAGTCCATTATTTCATAATTTTACAAACAGACTTACTCCGCGCCGGTAAGGGTTAAAATGCGATAGACATTTGATTTTGAAATTCCAACCTCACCAGCCGTTTTCTGATGTTACCTGCCTCCCTTCATTTTAAAAATTTTTTTGATGACCGCGGTTTTCTCGAACGTTGTTTGTGAAATGTTTTAACCCTTTCAATCGCCTCAAATTTATCTCTAATTCTAGCGATTGCAAGTAACTTGGGGGATCTGTTTTCAAACTCTTTCTTAAACTGTTTCTGCCCTTTAGCTACGTTTTCGAATTTCCAATAGCATTTTACTATAAATGTTCTTCGCTCAAAGCTTACTCGGGTTTCAGCCACTATTTCAAGTTAGTTTAAAGTTAAATAATGAAAGGGAAAGAAAAATATGCCAGTTATTAGCAAATAAATTGTTTGCACAATTTTTTAAAGACCCTGAATATGCATTCAGTTGCAAATTCCCATTTTCTAATTAAATAAGTGTTTTGCTAGTTTAGCAAAAGGTAATTTACTCTTTAATTTCTCCTAACAGTAATTGTGCTTGTTACATCTTTTAATCCTGCACACCACAGTGGTGCATATGTGAATCAATTAAAATTTAACTTTCAATAAATAAATTCAGTTCCAAGCATCCGCTATGTTTAAATAAATGTAATTTCAGAAGTCTGCTATTAAATAGGGTGAAGAATTTCTCTTTAAAATTTCTGGCATCTAATACTAAATATGCGCATATAAAAAACATACTTCCAAAAGAAAAATTCAGTGCAGAATAGGGTTAAGCTTTGTAAGTACAAAATTGCGCTTAATTTATCTTCTTTAAACATACATACACAATAAATACTCTTATATACCTCATACATGTTAAATATTTCTTCCATTCACAACAAGCAAATTTGTTTGATTAGTTTATAAGGTTTTTTCTAGACTTACACTATCCATGGTGTAATTTCCAAATATTTCCTTAGACATTGAAATAAATTCTTACAATTTAAAAAAAATATTTTTTCTATGTCGAAATCTTGTGAAACATATTCAGTTCTTAGTAATATACATTTCAAAAATATGTAAAATGCAGATTTATATTTAGTATTTCTAAAATAACATTGTTTAAATTCAATAAGAACTTTTGTTTTAACGTAGATATTTGTGTCTTGAAATAACAAAACGAAATGAAATGTCGAGAAATTATTGAAGAAAACACAAATTTCGAAACTTCGTTTAGAGATGTAGAGACTTAACTTGTTTGTATTTACTTGTTTAAGACTTCCTTATAAACTCCGATGTTATTTTGTGTATAAATAACAAACTATTTCAACCGTTAAGCTTAAAAAGACGCTCAGCATTTAAACTGCTTTAGAGAATACTTATGTCTGCTATTTCATAAATATTTTTTTAAGTTACATATGCATGAGCATTTTCATTTTTTTTTCAATTATTATTAAAACATTTTTAATGTGCCCCCCAAAAATGGTCTAGGTTATCGGTACAATTATAGAAGCTACGTAATTCAAACGATTGTTTAAATTTTTTTAACAAATTGCATTTTTAAGAGAACATGACAAGACCAACCCGTCTGTCAGTGGGTCAACTGTCACCAATATTTTGAGTACAGACTAAGAGGACAGAATACAAGAAGTTTTGAGTAAATCTACACCCAGAGAAAAGTTTTGTTGAATCAACAAAAATTTGGTTAGCCCAACAAAACTTTCCGTTTAAATATGGGTCAATGGAAATTTTGTTTGAATCAACAAGAAAAATATTGTTGATTTTTTTTGCAGTTCGAACAAAAAATTTTGTATCATCAATAAAAAAATGTTTTGTTAATTCATGTAAAAATGGGCAATTTTACTTGAATTAACAAAATTCTTTTGTTGAAAGTTTTCTAAAAATAAATATAATTAACTGTTACTTTAAGAGTTCTTTTCAGTTTCGGCAACAAAAACTTTTGTTTAAAGAACAATTGTTTTGTGTAATTTTAAGAAATTTCTTTGTTTTAACAGCAATTGTTTTGTGTAATTTTAAGAATTTTCTTTGTTTTAACAACAAAATGTTTTTGTTACAGAAACAATTATAATATTTACTTTAAAATTATTTTTTGTATTAGAACCAATCCAAACTTAACTATTTTTAATTCATTTTCAGCAGCGAATTACGCCTGTAATAGTTTAATAATAACAAGTGAATTTTTATCAAGCGTAAACCGACAAATTGAACAATATCCCAAGCCGGGACTCGATCCCAGGTCCTCTGAACAGCGCGCTGAGGCGCTACCACCGAGCTACAAGGAAGGATATCCAACCCTGAAATCTATCACTCTTATATATGTCGGACCGGCTGCAACCACAGAACAAAATGGAAATGTCATCATGAGCACAGGGCCATCTTAAGACATAAAAGTAGGGGAAGCCCGACGTTACTCTGGGGTCCCCCTCTACAATTTGCTTTGTTATTTACTAAATCAATTTCTGGTATGCTGCAACAACTTGAAATTTTACCATCAAAATTTCGAGTAAACAACAATTTAGAAAGACCGAGCTTCTTAGATAAAAATTTCGTAAGGAAAAGGTGCATTTTTTACCCTGATTGATTTTTTTTTTCTGTAAAAAGTTATTTTGAAAAATAAATTTTGGGGTACCTTTGTATTTCTTTGGATAAGTACGGGCTTCCCGGGCCTATTCGGTAAACAGGCCCTGCATGAGCATGCAAATTTCTGAGGCAAACATGATACGAAAATACAAAGCCCAGCATATGGCAACATATAGTTAATTTTTAATTCGTTTTCAGCAGTGAATTACGCCTGTAAAAAGCAGGATAAAAATTCACTTGTTATAATTCAAGGATTACAGGCGTAATTCACCGCAGAAAATTAATTAAAAATTTACTGTGTTGCCGTATGCTGGGGCCTCAGAGCGCTATTCTGAGCACCCGGGTACGATTCCCGGCTTGGGACAATTTTCACTCTGTCGGTTTATGCTTGAAAAAAAGCAGGAAAAAAATTCACTGGTTATTATTTATGAATTACAGGCGTAAATCACTGCTGAAAATGAATTAAAAATTAATCCGTGCATTAGTTCTTGAGATTTATTTATAGTGAAAATCATGAAAAAAGTAGCATAGCAACGCCACCTGTTGGGCTATTTACACCAAAACGTAATCAACTTCTATTTATGTCAAGGTCTAACTCAATCTGTAGTTTGATGTAAATCAGTGCATTAGTTCTTGAGAAATCGCGAATCTATTGCAGAAATCGCGAAAATTGCAACATTGCAGCGCCACCTGTTGCGCTATTTACGCCAAAAACTAATCAGCACCAATTTATATCAGGAAGTAACTGAATATTAAGTTTTATTAAATTCCGTGCATTAATTCTTGAAATAGAGCGCCCACAAAATTTTTGTCACATACAGACAGAGTCATAGACAGTCATTTTCTAAAAACAGTCAAATTGTGTTCAGGACCTTCTAAAATCCGTCGAAAACCAGAAGTTGAAAAATTTCATGACTCCAATACTTTCTTCTTGTAAAGATTAGAAGAAAGTAATAAATGGGATAGGGTTTTTTTTAAAAAACTACCTTGGTCCGTGCCAATTTAAAAAGTTTTAATTATCCAAAAATTATGTTAATCCTTTAATTATATAGAAGTCAAATAAACCAAGTTATGTGAGAGAGTTATGGCTACTACACAACAATTTAAATGTTGTATAAATTACAAATTTAAATTACAAAATTATGGTAAAATTTAAAAAAAAAACAGATTTTGTTAACTCAAGTAAAATTGATGAAATTTTGTTAAAATTTTGTAAGAGTGTTAACAATATTTTTTTGTCAATGCAACAAAACCAACTTTTTACTTCAACTAAAAATTTTACTTGAAACAACAAAATGTACTCAACAAAACATGTTTTGTTGTTTTAATCAATTCCTTTTTCTGGGTGTAAAGAAAATTAATCATAGGATAGATCACGACGGCGTTAATAACATTCAGAAAAATGAAGATTTTGTAACGAAAATTTGGAGAGCTTACATTGATTATTTTTAAATATGATACCCTCTATAAAAGTGCTATAAATGTCCACTATATATACCCAAACAACACGAATGCTCGACTTTTTGTAATGTTGTTGCATTGCATATACGGTATCACTGGCTAAATTACTCTAATTTTCCCGCATTTTTCGTGATATTATCACATTTTAAATAAATCAAGGTAAATATCTTCAAATCTTTATTACAACGTCTTCAATTTTCTCAAAATTATTAACGGAAACTTTCTCAAAATTATTAATGGTTAGAGTAGAAAACACTATATTTTTTGGCTGAACAAGTTAATTAGGACCCTATATTCCATTGTAAAATTTGTGTTATGATGTATAGTATAATCCATTTGAGTTATCACCATATTATCGTTATCTCTTATCGTTGTCTAATAGCTAATTCCTAAATCACAAATTTTAGTGATATAGTTCCATTGCGAAAGTTTTTCAAATGGTCTTTATCACATCGAAAGTCATTTACGTCACTAATAAATATTTTTTTAAGTTGCGAAATTCAATTTTCGTACAGCCACATTCTATAAGTTATATTCAGTAAAACTTGCTCTAACGTGTTCTAACAAGTAAAACAGTTAAAACTTCATATTTGCACGACCAGGTCTTACAGAGTTATAATACTTTGAATTATAGAAATTTTCAGAGTTTTCATGTACTAAAGACGCGTTTTTCTTTCTTTTTTAAATGGAACAATGCAGACATTTATTTAGTATTTTGAAAAAGTATTCTCTGTCAATTTCTACTAGTGTCCAGAAATTAAGGGGCAGTGACCAATTTCAGACGTTTCGTCGAATATCTTACTGAAACTCGTGAGGAAATGCCCGGAAAAACCTTGAACTTTGAGGATGTAAAGAACATGTTTGACTTCATGTTTTTCAGTGAACATTTTGTCGCGAGGACAATTAAGGAGGGCAATAATCATTTTAATAATAAAATAATATTTTCGATCACCCAAGTAATACAAAATGCTAAAAATGATCTGTCACTGTAGTAAATGACTATGGAGGTCCTGTTCAACATTTGTGTGCCTTTGTGTAAGCATAGCACGTATATTCGTGAAGATGTTAACGTTTCTGTGAAAAATTCAAAAGGTTTTTTTAATAGCATGCAGAGTTTTCAGCCGAATTTAACACCGTTTTCCAAAAACTTGACAAAAAAATCGTAGAAATAGTATACTGTGATTAAAATATTAATATATTGAATATTTGATGAGATATAGGTATTTTTATGAAATAAATTTTAACTGCGTATGCGCGAACTACAGCAAAGATTTTTTTGTCATGATTTGATAGTCAATACTGTAGGGCAACTCATATAAAAAGACCCTTAAAATATCGTGAAAACTCAAAAAGTTACATCTATAATTGAAAAATTGAGGAGAACATCCCATAGGATTATATGGGATTTCCTCCTAAATTTTTCAATTATTGCTGTAACTTTTTGAAGTTTTTACGATATTTCACTGGTCTTTATATGACTTGCCCTATAGTATTGACAATCAAATCATGACAAAAATGGCTGTAGTCATGGCTAATGTCATAACAAATCATGGCTGTAGTTCGCGCATGCGCAGTTAAAATTTATTTCATAAAAATACCTATATCTCATCAAATATTCAATATATAAATATTTTATAAAACAGTATACTATTTCTACGATTTTTTGTCAAGTTTCTGGAATTCGGCTGAAAACTCTGCATGCTATTAAAAAAACCTTTTGAATTTTTCACAGAAACGTTGACATCTTCACGAATATGCGTGCTATGCTTACACAAATGCACACAAATGTTGAACAGGACCTATACACTGTTAAAAATTTGCAGCAAACTGTCCAGTCATTTGACCGTTTTTGTAGAAAACGGTTACATAACCGTAATTTGACTATATTCTGACCATAAAATGAGCAATAATACTGTCAGAACATAGTTAAATTATAGTTATTTAACCGTTTTCTACAAAAACGGTCAAATGACTGGACAGTTTGCTGCAAATTTTTAACAGTGTATAGTCATTTGCTACAGTGACAGACCATTTTTAGCATTTTTTGTTACTTGGGTGATTGAAAGCATTATTTTATTATTAAAATTATTATTGCCTCACCTAATTGTCCTCGCGATAAAATTTTCACTGGTAAACATGAAGTCAAACATGTTCTTTACATCCTCAAAGTACAAGGGCATTCCGGATATTTCCTCACGAGCTCCAATAAGATATTCGACGAAACGTCTGAAATTGGCCACTGCCCTTTAATTTCTGGACACCAGTGTAGTATCTTTGTAAATTTGTTCCGAGATAATAAAATTAGAAGAAATATCGGAAAATATTGAAAAAATAATAATTTCTATAATTTCTTTTGAACACACTTCTTTAAAGATTACAATGTTATTTTGTTATGAACAACGAATTTTATCAGTTACTAAGTTTTAAAAAAAAAATGTTTTTAAAGTATTTATTTTTTTTTAGAAAAAATATGTCTGTCAGTTCATAAATATTTAAAACATAATTACGTACGAATAACCATTTACACTGATAGTTATTTTTTACAATAATATTAATATTTAAAATAATTTAATATGCATAGAAAATAATTTAATGTTATCAGACATATGTATAATTAAATTAACTTTGTAATTCTGACGAACGTTTCTATCATGCTCAATTCTTTGGGCTAAATATGGTGCTTTTAAAATATGATTAGAAAATGTATAAAGTTTTTTCATGACTTTTAAATATCTTCTTAATTATCCTGAAAAACTTAATAACTTTACGGGAATCGAAAAACTCATGCAAAAAAAATACGGATTTAATTAACGATTTAAATTAACTGCTTTTGCAAACAAAAGCAATTTATGAATTAAATACTTTAGACATTCAATGAAAATAAGACTATATTTAATATTAAAGAAAGAAGAAATGCTTGGAATTTATTGAAAAAATAGCAAGATCGCAATTTCATAACATAACTTGATTCTTTGCAAATACCAACATTATTGTTATTTTTAATAAATAATTTTATCCAATGGTTAAGATAAAAAAGAGACGCAAGGTATTTAATGAAAATTCAAGTCTTTCACTTCATAAATATTAAACAAAAAGAAGAAATTATGTATGCATCAACGTTTTCAATTTCATTACATTAACAATGTAATGATTTTATGTAGCAAAAAATCTTATCTAATTTACTGGTATAATTAAATAAAACTACGTAATTTAGACAGTCTTTTTTCCCCTCGATTCTAAAAGGCTTCTTTTGAAAAGATAACAAAAATGTATTTAAGGTAATTAATTTTAATTATTTTTAAGTACATTTTAGTTTACCAAGAAATACTTAACAATGTAGAAATACTCAATAATGGAACCGGACATGAAAAACACTTGCAATAATAACATAAATAAAGCAATCTTTTTTTTTTTCAATCAAAAAGTGATAATTTATTATACATTTTAGGCTGATTAGTAACATTTTAGAAATGAAAAAATGCAAAAGATATGTATTCGATTTAAATTTTATTCGTTTTAAAATCCGGGATGAGCTATGGATGTAAATTTGTGCATCTTTTCATAGAGAGTAAAACAAACATCTGATGTGGTGCCCCCAAAATAGAATAGTCAGCAAAAAATTGGCCGAATATTAGTGGTCAATGACGAAATGGCAAAGTGCCCGCCGTTAAATATATATTATATATATATATATATATATATGATAATTTTTAGATTACCAGATCATCAATTACTTCAGCTGTTTAGTTGTATTTTTAGCTACGTATGAAAATCAATAAAAAGAATAACTCAAATAGCTAAGCACCATAAGCCTTCTTCAAAACTTTAAAAGGAAGACATTTATTCTGTGCAAAATGCAAACAATGCACGAAGTAGTCGTATGGTCTTTTTATGTTATTTTTACTTGTTTATCTACTTTTTTTCTCACTTAAAAGAAATTATGTTTTTTTTTTTTTTAAATAATTTTATGTTATATACAGCATTAACCAAAAGAGTATCTCATGGAGTAATTTCACACCCTTTAAAAATTTTTAGGAAGAAGTTATGAATATTAGGAATAATTTAATATATATATATATATATATATATATATGTCATGATTTGATTTGTATCACCATAATTTTTGTAGAATCATAATCCAGGCAAGGGCTTCCTCCGAAGGATTTTGCAGACGGGCGCCGAGAATTCGCTTCACAGTGTGCGTACAGAACTCAAACAAGAGACATTTCGTTCCAGTTCATTTTTATTCGAAGTAACAGAAAATGGCAATGCTTTACTCATTCCGAAGCTAAATCCATTCATGATGATTTAATACCGTGAAGAAAACTTGGTGACTTAATTTAAATACTAAGAAGACATTTTTTCTCTTAAAAGGCAGTTGTTTTTTCTATCGCCAGCCAAGGAGAGTGTTCCATGATCGTGAAGTACGCGCTGGGGTTACATGTACAACCGGATCGAGGAGCAATCTCGCGCTTACGCGGGAAACTCGCCGTATATCTATTCCTGAACGCCCCAGAATACATTTTCATTAAAAAGTCTTTCGACCAATCAGCGCTAGCGGACTAACTTTTTCTGTGCTCTAATTTCGAAGCTAAATGACCGTAATCTGAAAAAAACGCGGGATTACAATATTTCCAGAACATTCCCGCAAAATCTAATTCCTTCGAATAAATAAGAAGAGAAGAAAGAAAAAAAAATACGTAGGTTTTATCGAGCATGGGCAAGATGCCAAAATATTTTACATTGAGAATGAAGTAGCTTTCATAATTTTGAGAAAGAATATTGTTTTGTCAGAAAACATAGGGAAAAAAGTTGTCTTGACATCACAAATGGTCACAATTGTCACAGTCACTACAATGAACAGAAATGTGATATCTTTCATTCGTCTCATTTTTACTCTCATTTGGTCACTCCACTGAACAGTCACCATGACTGCTGATTTTGACGAGTCACCAGGTGTCTTTACAATGAAGTCATCTTGTGACTCTCATGTGACTGTCATTTTGACACTCCATTGTAAAGTCATCATGATAGCTGTTCTGTGACGAGTTCCCAAGTGACAGAAAATTAAATCATGTGGTGATTTTTCACAAAGGAGTGCAATGATGACTTCACAATTTTGAGTGTCGATCACCGGAAAGTCACCCTGCGACTTCATTGTGACATTATTTGGCGACTCATCACAATGCAATGCTCACAATGACTTCAAAGTTTAGTATTCAACTGACAGTCACATGAGAGTCACAAGGTGACTTCATTGTAATGTCACCTGGTGACACCAGTGTATGCACACCAGTGTATTTTATTATTTCATTTGTCAGAATCTTACCAGTCAACTCGTTTAAACAAACATAGCATTCAGTTTGTTTTTCATTTCATACATTCGTTAGATTATCTCAAAAAGAAGCATTTGTTTTTTGTTAAAGTAAATATAAAAGTAATTTTTTTTTAATCACTCTTTTATAAGCATCAGGATTATTTTCAATATCACGCCTTTATGATTGCAATTCATGTTTAGTCTCCCCAAAATACCGTTTAAATACAATAATTTGGCTTGAGCACCGAACTCCATTATTAAAAATTCCTTGCTATTTTTACTCTTGGTAAAAAGCACAAGGAAATGAATTTATTAAAAATATATACAATTTTGCTCCGTTCCTTTTTCAAGATATGGTAACAGGGAACAAAAACTGAAACGTTATTTAAACTATCTTTTTAAGATTTCTAAATTGATTTTAAAACGCATAATTGTAAATTAATTAATATTAAACCATTAATTGATTAAGGGTATTTTTTTAATATTACATGCTTTATTAGGTAGCTTTCAATACTAAAAAGTATACAGCTACCTATTGCAGCCGTTTGGAGGAAAGCAGTTCCGAAAAATTAGGTAGCTTTCAATACAAAAAAGTAAAAAGCTACCTATTGCAGCCGTTCGGAGGAAAGCAGTTCCGAAAAATTTCGATATATTTTCACCGATCATGACCCCCAGACCCCAAAACCACCCTCCGTTCAAATGTTGATTTATATATATATGTATATCCATATATATATATATATATATATATATATACAGGGTGATTCATAAAAGATGGGCAGAACTTTAAGGGGTTATAGTACACTTAAAGACAAATAATATTAAATAGGAGACTAAGGGTCCCAGACGTATTCCCAAGGAGATAGGGGGCATTAAAGTTTAGTGTCCGAAATTTCAAATGATTATAAAACATGGAAAAATTGGTCGATTCGTTTGCGGTTTTTGCAAAAAATTTTCTTTATGCCAGTATTTTCTTGAAATAAAATTTTAAAGTTCAATTTCAAAAAATGCCGATAGGGGGCGCTTTAGACTTTGGAGTAACAAACAACTATTTTTTAACGTTATTTTTTGTATTTCTTTAAATGATTTCGAAAGCTTAGACTTAAACTTAAATTTTGATCTAAAAATCTGAGTCCTAACGAGTAGTTAAGTAGCGTAAACTGAAATTTGAAATTTGAAACCCTTCTCCCCCCAGAACAAAAATCAGTTATTCCCGATCTTTGTGTCGTAGATTAGGCTCTAACTACTGCCGCGTTTTGCTAAAATTATTCTTTATGTCAGTATTTTCTTGAAAATAAATTTTAAATAAATTTTTCAAAAAATTCCGATAGAGGGCGCTTTAGACTTTGGAGTAACGAACAACTATTTTATACCGTTATTTTTTGTGTCTCATTAAATGCTTTCTAAAGCTTAGACTTAAACTTAAATTTTCAGCTCAAAATCTGAATCGCTGAGCGTGGTTCAGTAGCGAGGGGAGGGGGTTCAAATTTCAACTTCTGAACATAGTTCAGTTTGCACTACTTAACCATGCCCAACGATTCTGTGCTGTGATACGAGGCAAAAATACAACTTTCGTCAAGGACTGCATAGTCGGAATTCACTCATAAAGGCACTGGCACAGTTGGAAACGTCGCTCATGCAAACGTTAAAGCTCCATTCCTGACGCTAGTCACCGGGTGAAGAAGGAAACAGAAAGTATGCAAATGTCAAATGGGGAAGAAGAAGAACACGTATGCAAAATTTCGACACGATTCAGGCATAAAAACCACTGAACGGTGAGTCAAGTGTAAGTCGCTGTAGTAATGAATCGGAAGATGGTGCCCTTCACGAATAAGGAAAAGGCTGAGATGCATTTAATTTACGGAGCGGCAGATGGAAATGGTGCAGAGGCACAACGAATGTACGGAGAGCGATTTCCTAACAGGCGGTTGCCTAACCGCAAAACTTTCGAGCGCTTGCACAGACAGTTGTGTGAGACGGGATCATTTCTCGCTTCCCGGTCGAATGCAGGTCGTGCAAAAAAGGACGAATCAGTAGTTGTTGCAGAAGCCATTCTGGATGTAGTAGCGGCGCAGCCAAGTACAAGTACACGAACAGTGGCTAGCCAGGTGGATACCTCACAGTCCACGACTTGGAGGGTACTGAAGGATGAACATTTGCTCCCGTTTCATGTGCAACGAGTCCAGAAACTGTCTCCAGGGGATTATCCAAATCGTATTGAATTCGCCCGCTGGTTTCTGCAGCAGAACGCGCTAAATCCACATTTTGGACGAACTGTGCTTTTCACCGATGAATGTACCTTCACACGTGAAGGTACATTTAACACACACAATGCACATGTATGGGCGGATGTCAATCCACATGCTACGTATCCACATGCTCATCAGAGACGCTTTTCCATCAATGTTTGGGCAGGAATCCTCGGAGACCACCTAATCGGACCGTACCTTCTTCCTGAACGCCTCAACGGTAAAACATACCTCACATTTCTGCAACATGTGCTGCCAGACCTGTTAAACGTTGTTCCTCCACGCATCCGGTGGGTCATGTGGTTCCAGCACGATGGAGCGCCAGCCCATTACGTACGAGACGTCCGCAACTATCTGGACATCACATTTCCGAACAGATGGATTGGTCGAGGTGGTCCTGTTGCTTGGCCTGCTCGCTCGCCAGATCTTTCACCCCTCGATTTCTTTTTTTGGGGACGATTGAAGGCTCTTATGTATGAGACACCCATTGAATCCCCCGAGGAACTGGTCGCCAGACTTTCCGCCGCTGTAGGGGAAGTGCTCGAAAAGCCTGATGTTTTCGCGAATGTTCGCCGTTCCATTCGTCGCCGTTGTTCTGCGTGCATAACCTCTGGTGGTCACAATTTTAAACATTTATTGTGATTACATGTTAATAAATATGCTTTGGTAACATAATCCTAATTTGTGTCTTTTTACCTCGTATCACAGCACACAATGTGTGGACATGGTAAACTGAACTGTGCTCAGGAGTAGAAATTTCAAACCCCTCTCCCCAGAAACTTAACCACGTCTAACGATTCAGATTTTGGGCTGAAAATTTAAGTCTAAGCTTTAGAAAGCATTTAATGAGACACAAAAAATAACGGTATAAAATAGTTGTTCGTTACTCCAAAGTCTAAAGCGCCCTCTATCGGAATTTTTTGAAAATTTTCTTTAAAATTTATTTTCAAGAAAATACTGACATAAAGAATAATTTTAGCAAAACGCGGCAGTAGTTAGAGCCTAATCTACGACACAAAGATCGGGAATAACTGATTTTTGTTCTGGGGGGAGAAGGGTTTCAAATTTCAAATTTCAGTTTACGCTACTTAACTACTCGTTAGGACTCAGATTTTTAGATCAAAATTTAAGTTTAAGTCTAAGCTTTCGAAATCATTTAAAGAAATACAAAAAATAACGTTAAAAAATAGTTGTTTGTTACTCCAAAGTCTAAAGCGCCCCCTATCGGCATTTTTTGAAATTGAACTTTAAAATTTTATTTCAAGAAAATACTGGCATAAAGAAAATTTTTTGCAAAAACCGCAAACGAATCGACCAATTTTTCCATGTTTTATAATCATTTGAAATTTCGGACCCTAAACTTTAATGCCCCCTATCTCCTTGGGAATACGTCTGGGACCCTTAGTCTCCTATTTAATATTATTTGTCTTTAAGTGTACTATAACCCCTTAAAGTTCTGCCCATCTTTTATGAATCACCCTGTATATATCTGACCTATGTCATACGATAGCGCCCGTATTTATGAATCGATTTTGATGAAACTAATTGTGTTTATTAAGGTCAATAATGTCTCGACTGAGTTCGTTGGCCAGCTTGGTCCGCCATTTGGTTTCAAGATGGCGGCCATTTAAAAATTTAAAACTAAAATAAATATACAAAAAAAATAAAAATTCAAATGTATTTTTTAGTTACGTGTTAGGCCTTGATACAAGGATTCCAGAGCATTTTTTGGTTTACCTCTATCTTAAAAAATGGCTGAGATAGAGCAGTTTGAAATTCTAGGGTGGCTGACATTTTGAAACAAAACAGCACATTAACGCGATTACTCGCAGATTATTTTCTGTCATTGTTGTAATAATTTTCCCAATCATACGCATAAAACTATATATTCATATCCGTTAGCGCCAAATTCTCGCCAAAATTGGCGACATTTGGCGAACTATGCCAAATTTGGCGACCAAAATAAGTCTTCATAAATGAAGCCAATTTGGCTATTGCTCAATAATTTGGCGAATTTCTTATTCAAATTCAGTATTAACGAATCTTTTGTAAACGTTTCTTTGCATTTTAGCTTGCTGTTTTCGTGTAACATTAGCTAAAATTTTAAAACGAAGATATAGGAAAGCTACCTTTTCCTCCCGGTACAGGCCAGAAGGACTTTTTTTTATTTTGTTTTATTTTCTACTTTTTAGCGTTTAAAATGATGTATTGCTGCAGCAGTTTTACGGCCATTGGCTGATTTCGGCGAGCGGGTTTGCGCATTATTAAAATTATTTAATACTTTATTAAATACTAGCACGCTACGCTGGTCAATTTCTCTTAACGAACTTTTAATCAAACAAAATATTGACATTTCATAATTCACTCTTATATTTTAACAGAATAATAAGGCTACTATAATTTGTGACTCGTGCCATTATACACGTCAGGACACGTCGCCCTTATTATCTTTTTACGCATGAAGGTTTCGCTATGGTACTCCATTGTGAAATTTGGTAATTTTTGACATTCAATATTTGAAAAACGGCATAATCATTAGATTTGAAATTTATATCAAGAAAAATACAATTTTTTACCTTTCAAACGCAGTTTGTCTAACAATTTTCTGACAAATACTTTTCGAGCTATTATTTTTTTCAGTAACTTCAAAGGTTTCATTTTCCGAGATTAATCTGTGGCAAAGATTCGCGAAAAACCCAGTCGTCAGCATCGCATAGCTTTTTATTAAAGAGTCTGTTGGAGCAGGGATTGTCACCATCAATTTGCCACCATCACTTTTGAAATCGGTTCTGTAGTTCCAGTGATTCCATAGAAATTGTAATTTAGAATGATTTTAGAACGCTTTTCGCTCATTTCACCCTTTTAAATTTCGATTGTTTTATTTTTTATTATTCTTAGAGAGCATTTACATCTTATAAGTAACTACAATGCCAAATTTAAAGTTTCTAGCTCCTTCAGTATAAAAAAGATGCAATTTTCGCAAATCTTTTGCTCCTGCGCCCCATTGGGGTTAGTGGCACCGACATAAAATATAGCCTATGTTGGAGTAGGGATTGTCACCATCAATTTGCCACCATTACTTTTGAAATCGGTTCTGCAGTTCCAGAGATTCCATAGAAATTATAATTTAGAACGTTTTTAGAACGCTTTTCGATTATTTCACCCTTTTAAATTTCGATTTTTTTTTAAATTTGTTCCTAGAGAGCATTTACATCTTATAAGTAGCTACAATGCCAAATTTCAAATTTCTAGCTCCTTCCGTATACAAAAAATCGCAATTTTAGAATGTTTTTCGCTCCTGCAACCCCTTGGGGTTAGTTAAACCGACATAGAATATAGCCTATGATGGAACAGGGGTTGTCACCATCAATTTGCCACCATCACTTTTGAAATCGTTTCGGTAGTTCCAGAGATTACCCCCTACAAACAAACAAACAAGCAATATTTACTCCTTTATAATATTAGTATAGATTATCTATATTAAAACTTTTGTTAATAATAACTATTAAATCACATAAATAATAGACAATAGATAAGCCGATAATTATAATACAATACATATACATATATTCAAAGATGTAAAATTCTATATATGTATATGATCTTTGTCATACGATAGCACTCGCATTTATAAACCAATTTGGATGAAACTAATTAAGTGTATTAAGCTTACCACTATCTCGACCGAGTTTGTTGGACAGCTTGGCACGCCATCTTGTTTCAAAATGGTGGTCGCTAAAAGATTCAAAACTATAAAAAATAATTTAAAAAAAAATCGAAATTCAAATTTAATTTTTGCTTATACAAGGCCTTGATACAAGGATTTCGGAGCATTTTTTGTTTTGCCTCTATCTTAAAAGGTGGCTGAGATATAGCAGTTTGAAATTCTAGAGTGAAATTACATTTTGAAACAAAATAGCATATTACAAAAAATCAGGGATTAATTTATGAGTTTTAGTGAACGTGATTTCTCGCAAATTATTATATTTCAATGTTGTAATCATTTTTTCAATCATACGCATAAAACTGTAATTCATATCTGTTAGCGTCAAATTCTCACCAAGCTTGGTGACAGTTGGCGAAATATCGCCAAATTTGGCGGCCAAAAAAAAAGTCTTTATAAATGAAGCCAACTTGACTATAGGTGACTACACTGGATTATTTTTTAACACAATTATTTCAAATTGGTAAAGTAATCATACAAGTTGTAAATTTCCAACTGGACGAAAAATGTCCGGGCCAGGATTCGAACCTGGGATCGCTTGGCTGAAGCCGCCACGCTCTACCACTGAGCTATCCCGGTCGAATCTGGAGGGCATAATTCTTCCAGTTAACCTTATTGATCAAAGCATCTGGTCTGATATTTTAATCAGCTCAACAGAAAAGATTTCTTATCTGTTGAGCTGATTAAAATATCAGACCAGATGCTTTGATCAATAAGGTTAACTGGATGAATTATGCCCTCCAGATTCGACCGGGATAGCTCAGTGGTAGAGCGTGGCGGCTTCAGCCAAGCGATCCCATGTTCGAATCCTGTCCCGGACATTTTTCGTCCAGTTGGAAATTTACAACTTGTATAGGTGACTAATTTGGCAAATTTCTTATTCAAATTCAGTATTAACGAATCGTCTATAATCGGATTATTTTCATTTTAGCTTGGTGTTTTGAGTAACATTAGCTAAAGTTTTAAAACGAAGATATAGGAATGCTACCTTTTCCTCCCGGTACAGGCCAGAAGGATTTTTATAATTTTAGCATATCAGGAAGTGAGTGAAAAATCTATTACAACATTCCATCTTTACATACAAAAACAAGTTGGGTGAAATAAAAGAGAGTAAAATTATATACTATAAATGTTCAATAAAAAAATAGTTTTTCGAACATTCAGTATTGCGAAATTAAGCTCACAAGCTTGATGACATTCTTAATGATCCACGATTAGAAAAGTGTTGCAAACTTAAGAAGATAAACGAATTACAGTGATCAGATGTTCTTATTTGTAATTAGATTTTAGATTTTATATGATGGCGTAGTGTGATTCAAAAATTCTCGAAATGCATTTAGCGCGGATCAAATAAATCTATTTAGAACTTAGGGATGGGCATAGTGAATGATTTTGGTATTCGAATGGACCGTTCGGGCATGCGCAAAAGCATAGTTGCCAAGCTTCGTATTCTTTTTAATCATTTACAACCAAACATTTTGTAAAAAAAAAAAAAAAAAAAAAAAAAAAAAAAAAGTTCCAAATTGAATTCTTTTTTTTTTTCTTAACAAAATTTCTGATTTTAATGGATTATAAAGAATACGAATGCTCACAACTGTGCTATTGCGCATGCCCAAATGATTCATTCGAAAATCGAAATCATTCATTATGCCCATCACTGTAGAAACACGCATTTTACTTTTATTAAAAAGTAAATTATTATTGCACTGTATGTATTTGAATTCCATTATTAGTAAAATATCCGGTACAAAACAGGTTTATTTGATCAGCAGATTATACATAACTTATTCTAGACACATTTGTATCGAACCACTTTTTCAATATTTTAAACAATCAATTAAAGAAAACTGACATTAAACCATCGATTTTGCAATTATTTCTCACATTCAAAAAGAAGGAATCGGCGTTTAAAATTTTAATCTTCTCTTAATTGAATCAAATTTCCATATTTCATAACTTTTACGATAAATTTCCAATTTGATATGCTTAGAAAATTTTATCTATATGACAATAATCTTGAAAAATTCGCACAATGCTTAGTATTATTATTCTTATCCGTAAACAAAACATTTCAGATTGACTATGCATGAATAATTTAGATAAAAATCTGTTTGCGGAATAAAGCAATATTTTACAATTCAATACACGGTGTTTGAAATGAAAGATAATTTTATGAATATATTTAATCTGTTTACTTTTGTAGCTGAGAGATTTAAATGGCAACTTTGTCTCTATAATAACATTTACAAAATTACCATTCCATAGTTAAATAATATTATTAATTCTTATCTGCGATCAAAACATATCGTAGATTGCAGCACACGAGCTTGTGGATAAAAAATTTGTTTCTCAAATAAAAACAATAATATTTTTTAATTCAATAAAAGATGTTTGAGATAAAAGCTATCTTTATGAATAATTTAAATCCGTTTCCTTTACAGATATGAATACCAAGAATGGCTGTAAAAAAAATATATATAAAATTATTATTCCAAAGAAAGATTGGTTTTATTTTAATGTCTACACTGTAAAAATTAACTTCTCAAATTGACAAAAAAAAACTGCCAATTTTGGCGCCAGTGAAAAACCGTTAGTAAACAGAAAATATCTGTATATTTTCATTAAAACAGTTTTTCTCTGTAAAAAATATAGATTTTTTCTGTAAAAATTACAAAATCCACTTTTTTTTACAGGAAAAAACTGTTTTTCTTTAAAACAGTCTTTTTCTGTAAAAAATACAATATTTTTCTGTCAAAATTAGACTTTTTTTACAGTGTATCACACATAGCTTTTCGAACTTGCATTCTGTTTTAGACAGGGGGATTCAAAATTCGCGTACAAACTTTAAGAGGTGGTTAGAGCACACTTTAAGAAACAATATGTATATAGGAACCTAGGATCAAAATATATTTATTTATATACTTAGATACGAAAAATCACTTATTGTCATTAGGAAGAAAATTAGCATTATTAGAAGAACTATTATCATTAAATTAAAAATAGTTGCAAAGTGATTATACTCATAATAGATGAAAGTGCTTACAACAAACATAAAGGTTTAAAAGCAGTTTAATAAACAGACCTACTAGTTTCGCACACACAAACGGTGACATTCTCAAAATCAGTAATGATAAATAAACTATTTTCGCAAAAATAAATGAAATATGTACCTTATAAACAAACATCACGCGGTATGAGGTATCACGAAAACAGATGCTTTAATAAAAATGATCCTCTGTAAATGTGATTTATTTTATCTTATTTTTTAATTTATAGAGCATCTCACGCCAAATTTTAGTAAACTCAAAGGAGGTTGACTCATTCATATGCTCTCGCTGCGAATATAGATTTCTATTGATTCGCATATGGGGAATGAAATCTTGATGGGTAAAATATTTTACTATTTTAAAAATTAAATTACAAAATAATCGTTTATTTATCATTATTTATCTTGAAAATGTCACCGTTCATGTGTACGAAACTAGTAGTACTGTTTATTAAATATTTTTAAGCCTTCATGTTTACTGTAATCACTTTTAGCATTTGTATTTTTATTTACATTTATTTTATCAAAAGTATAGGGTGTCTCTCCAATCTGAACATAACTATTGTCCATAAGCCAGATTTTTCAGATTCAGATTCAACCAAGCAGGGGGGGGCTACCATATGGCTTTAGCCTCTGCAAGCCCTGCTTGGCAAGTTTATTAAAAAAAAAATACATATTTGACAAAGCAGCCCAGTTTAATTTGCAGAAAAGTCATTCTCAAAAGTCACACACTGCAGAAGTCACAATTAATGAGAGTTTAAAAGTTATTTGAAATTGTCAGATTTTTAGCGTAAAATATTTTAAACGTAGAGACGGTGGATTTTTTCAATAAACTTCTTCATCATCAGGAAAAGCATCATCATCATCATCATCACCACCAATGATGTGTACTGGTGGCATTTGGAATAACAATTGGTTTATTTTCTATTAAGGACTTTTGAAGCAATGAGGAATTCACCGAGATTAATTTAAACCAATTCGACAGAGAGATGGTGTCTGTTTTCCTCAAATGTAGAGTAGCTGTCAATGGGCATGTGAGAACGTAATGTAGCGAATCCCCTCTTGCGCCACAAGTGCATCTTGAAGACAAAACTTTATTAAATTTAATTAAATAAGCCGGGAAAGGGCCATTACTGATAGCGAATATATATAGGTATCGATGACTTAGAAGATAGTCTTCTGAAACTTTTGGCTTCAATGCATAGGTATATCGCCCAGTGGGACATAAGTCCCAATCACGTTGCGATGTGTTATTTAAAGTATGCTTTAATATTCTCTTAAGATATGAGGATGGATATGGTATAAGTTTTTATGGTATTAATGAATTTGGGTCAGTTGCTTCCTTTGCTAACCGATCCACTAATTCATTACCTGTTATGCCTGAATGTCCTTTGACCCATTGTAGATAAATGTTTTGTGTTGCTCCTTACAGAGATTGGATTATTTGGCTGATTATTATATTTTTTGTAGATATATCTTTTAGTGCTGATATTGTAGATTGGCTATCTGATTTTATAACTATTGTGTGATATTTTGATTGTTTTGACTATTGTATTGAGTCCAAGATCGCCAGCTGTTCCGCTTGACAGGTTGAGTTTTCGTTCTGCATTCTTTGCTGATATGTATATATTATTTCTTTTTCTTTAAATACACAGTAGGCATAACCTGTGCCGATTTCAGTTTTTGAGCCATCCGTGTATATTTGTACATCTGTCTCTATTTTATTTTGTGCATCCAGTATATTAAGATATTCTTTTGAGGTATCTATATATTTTTTGTAAGCTTTGTTTTGAAATGTATCAGAGTGATGTGGGTGTGATGGCACTCCTAGTCTCAGTATCATTCCTTGGTCTGCAATCTATTTCAGTTTTAAAGGTAGAGGAGGAATTCCTGTCAGGACATTTAGAGCCGATGAAGGAGATTTTTTATATGTTCCAGAGATTAGTAGCAGACAACGACACTGAATAGATGAGAGCAGGCGAAAGCCATGTGACTTTTACAATCTTGGAAACCATGTAGCTGCTGCATATGACACTTTCTTTTCTAGAATGGAAGTATACCAAGTTTTTATGATTTGTTTGGAAATGCCACTTGTGGTTGATGCGAATTTTAACAAGTTTTGTATTGTTGCTGACATTTCATCCCGTTTGATTCTAAGATGTGGCAAAAAATGATAGGGTTGATTCTAAATGTATTCCTAGATATGGCATAGTATTTTCAGTTTTAAGATTATGTGAATCAAGTTTGAAGATTGGACGCCGTTTTAAATAATTTGGACATCTGAGATTCAGACATTGGCATTTGTGATAAGATATTTTCAGATCTGAAGTTTGAGCCCAATCGCTAATTACTTGAAGAACTTCCTTTCCTCTCCTTTCCAGTTCGGTTCTAGTTTTTGCCTCAATGATTAACATTAAGTCATCCGCATATGCTATGACCCTTATATTTTTATTGCTGAGAAGATCGATTAATTGCTGCATAAACACTTTCCACAGGAAAGGACCATAGCACGAGCCTTGTGAGCAGCCTTTGGAGAACCAATGTATTTCATCCATTAGCCAGTTGGGATATGCTCCTCTTTTAATTAGGAAGGACCTTGTCGTGTTAATATAGGGCTGTACAATATTTAGTTGTTGAAGTAGGATTAATGTCTGCTCCCACGAAAGATATTTTAAAGTTATATTTTTCAGAAGACTTACCTTGTTTTGAATATCTGCCTTCTTTGAATATCTGCCTTGCTTTCTTTATATAAATCGCCCAGATGCTATTATAAATAAGGTTAACTGAGTGAATTAGTTCCACCCTATTCGTCCGGGAGATCACTGGTTCGAATCCTGGCCCGTATTTTATCACCCAGTTGGGAAAATTACATCTCATATAACTTTGTTTTGTGTGAAATGCAAAGACATCATGCGATATGTACGGTATTTTAAACAGTGAGACTGTATGCAATGTCAATTGTATTCCTAAATATGGAGCGTCTGGTTAAGTGCTATATGGATGCGGATGGTGGCCACTTAAACACTTCCCATGATATCGTTACATTTCACTAAAAGAAAATATTTTTTTTTACAAATGTCGTTGAAATATCTTCATTATTGTTAAGTTGTGAACAAAATTCTAGGTATGATTGGAGTAAGACACCCTGCGTTTTTGGCTGAGTAAATGGATTGCGTCTTCGGCTTCCTATGATAAAACTGCTTGTTGCTCTACCACCCCTTAAAGTTAGTAAGCAGAATTTTGAATTAACCTGTATTTTGTATTTGAAATTTTATTTCTGACACAGAAAACTCATGGTACGTCATTAAATAATCACAGAGTTCAGAGAATAAATAGAGATGATATGTTCACGTTTGGCATGACGCTGAAAATGCAACCCTACAGTCGGCCCAAACAACTGGCGGCTTGCTTTGAAAACCTCTCCCCGTCCAATGAATCCAGTCCTTGTTCCACGTGCAGCCTCTCTTCGTCCAATGAAGTCAACCTTTAGGCCTAATGATTTGAGCGATAACCGGCTTCATATTGCAAGCCGATTTTACGGTTTACCGAGTCTCTATTCTTTCTCTTTACTCTGTGTTAAATAATATTGAAAAATTCAATCAATGTCCTAACAAGAATGAAAGATCATGCATTAGGAGTAGATTATGAAACACTTTCCAACACTAACAGATTATTTTTAGGAAATTTCACGTTTTAATCCAATGAAATGACATATATAAGTAAGTAATTAAAAAAACACATAATTCAATGAAAATCCCTTTTCTGCAATTGTTGTCCATATCTAGTAATGTGTTCAAATTCTTCCGTTCAGCCCTATATATGATTTATAGATATCTATTATTCACACCATGTAGTACACTAAAAATTAGATACGTATAAAATTCATACCGCAGTAAAAAATACACTTCCAGCAATTATCGATCATAGCCAATCCTGTAGCCGAATTCTTTTGTCCGTCATGTAAATGAATGATAAATGGTACGTACTCTTTAATCTATAGAAGACAATGTTGTAGTGCATCTTAGTGACCCTTTTTTAATTTCATTATGTTTGAAATATCATAACATCATTGAAATGCACCGCAAACGATTTTTCCCCATAGATCATAATGTAACGGAAATGTTTTATGTGTCCTTGTAAAAGAACCATAAATGCTACACACTTCATCAAATAATATGTGGCAATCTGAGTATATTTACGAGAGTTAGAGCACGTCAGACGGAAAACGGACAGACGTATAGAGAAACCGAATTCATAAACACTTTTCAACAATGTTGAAAAGGGTTAAAAATGATGCATTATATAAAATAAGCAATTTTTTGAAAGAAATAAAAACAATATTGCATTATTTAATGAATGACTTTACTATAAAGAGATATGTATTTTCAAATTAAATCTCCATACATTTCGTAGATTCCACTTTCCGATTCCATCTCTAATGACATCTCTAAAATTATGACTTTATAAGAAAACGTTATTCTATTTAAATGTGTATTTTTCGAAAGAAAATTTTATTTTATTTTTTCTCCTTGTATTTGCATGGTTTCTGTAACATTGTAAATGTTACACATGAAAAACTGGAAAGATATTGCCAAGCTAACATAAACATTTTATTTATATTGCTTGTAAACTGAGAATATTTCTTACAATGAAAATAAAAAAATAATGTAATATTATGAAATGTCAAACATGTTATTGGGTTGTTCGGAAGTTCTTTATGTTTGGAAAAACTAATTCGTACCGGAAAATTCTGCCCGTCAATTATGAGACATCAGAATTAATGTCTAATAATTAAATGATAGAACGTTCCGGTACGAACCAACTTTTCCAAACAGAAATAACTTTCCGGAAAACCCAATACTTTAATTAATGAGTTTTTATTTGTTATCTCTACTTTTTATGAACTTTTTTTCACTCATAACTTTCCAAATAATGCTGATTTTAAATTCTGAAAACTTTACATTTTTGTATAAAATTGCCTTCAAAATGAAGCATAATTTATTAAATTTGAAATTTAATTTAATTTTCAAAATATCCACTTTTAAAATACATGTTACAAGATGTGTAGCAGAACTTTTGTGCCAATCTGTGTTATTCTTATATAATATTTATCTGAAATAACAGTAAAAAACAAAAATACTTCTTTCTTTACAAAACATTTTGAAAAATTAATGAGGATTATTATTAATTAAAAAAAAATGTATAAACTATATTTTTTCCGAGCTGATTTGATTTAAGGAACTAAAATAAAGTTGCAAAAGTGGGAATCACCGCTTGAAAAAAACTAGTCGTTGGGAGCCACCGTAATACTTACCCATCATGGATATGCATAATGTAAAATATTAAAATAAAAATGTGTAAACTACTTATAAAATGCATTGCAATTCAAATAAAATCGTGGTTTGATGACGTCATAAACTTTAAAGGTTCGATTACTGAATTGCTTGAAAGAAACCTCCTTATAACTCCAAAAATAATAATCCTATTAACTAGCGGTTTATTGCATCTGATTAAGCGTCAAATTTTCAATTAAAATATATCTTTGAAGTGAAATTTAGATGGAATACAGGGTCATGAAAAATCGAAGAGTGTGGGAAATAAGATTCCAAATATCTCGGCAACTAATTATCCGATCGACTTCATGCTTTATGTAAAATTTATGTTTTTTTATTATCTTTTATATTCATTTCTTAAAATAAACAATTTCGAAAATTTTTATATACCTTTTATCAGAACGAATATTTCGAGAGTCCGAAAAAAATAGTTCCGGTTAATCGAGGTTATTGAAATTAAATAGGCTTCTTCCCATTATTACATACTAAGTACATACCAAATTGCAAGTCTCTATCTCAATTTTTTCGGGAGATAGAGCGTTTACAGACACACAGACACACACACAGACGGACGGCAAATTTTTTTTTTCTAAAAATATGTTTTTCGGAATCTGCTGTGTCTGAAACGTGTAAATCCGTCAAAAAAAATTTTTCGATTTTCAAAACGATTACAAGACTTACCCTATACTACGTATGATGGGTAAGTAACAAGGTTAAAGTTTAATATGTAGACAGCACCTAAAAGCCAATCGAAACAAAACATTTAATATTATACGTTATTATCAATCATTTGATACCAGTATTATTTTTATAGGATGATTTGAGACAGAATTTGGGGAAAGGGGGGAGGTGTAAAACTTTATATTTTCCACGACTATGAGTACATACAAAGGCCTATTGAGATGAAAATGTACTTATTAGATTATTTAGCGTCAATCTGAAACGAGCTCATTAATGTGCATTTACAACTTATTCCAAGTGCACCGCCCCCTGAATACTAGGCCTGAGCGCTGACAACAATGGTGGCTGTCGCAGGCCGATTTTTTTTCAGCGTTTGAACGGTCCCTCGAAATTCCACACCAATAATTTCTAAACGTTTTCTTCGCCTTGTTTTTCGGAGATCAAATAAGTCAAAGATAACTTTTAGATATTATTGGTGTTGAAGTTCGAGGGACTGTACAAACGATTCCGCCTGCGACAGCCGCCATTTTTTTTAGCGCGCAGGCCTAGTATTCAGGGGGTGGTGCCAAGTGAAGGAATTCAATCACACATCGCTGCTTCAAAATGACATTGAAGACAGAGATTATATTATTGGGATTACATTACCAGCAACGGATCGTATGTTTTCAGCATCTACTGCTAAATCACCAACAACCGCCTATGATGTCATCCATAATGAGTAAAATGGAGACATTATTTTCGGAGAAATTCATGTAAAATGCATCTAGACAACAAATTAGGCATATTAGGATTAGTACATAGTAATGTTCAATTTTAAGAAACACTTTAAGAAATACAGCAAAACTAACTGTAATCAGGTGTGAATGAACTTGGGAATAAAGAAAATAATTGAAGAGTTGGTGGAAGAGGATGTCTCATTTTTCTCAAAAATTGTTTTATTACTCTCTTTTATTTAACTTAACTTGGTTTTTGTATGTAAAGATGGAATTTTGCAATCAATTTGTCGCTCACTTCCTGATAGGCTGGAATTATAAAAAATCCTTCCGGCCTGTACCGGGAGGAAAAGGTAGCTTTCATAGTCCATGTTTTTAAAAATTAAACTACTTTTGCTCAAACACCCGAAGCTAAATTTCTTGGAACTCAATTATAGAAAATTCAATCCCGGTTTTCGTTAATACTTAATTTGAATGCGAATTTCAGCATGAGAATTACAGCATAAGAAAAATCAGATTATTTCAAAATGTCAGCCACCCTTGAATTTCAAACTGCCATATCACTGCCATTTTTTTTAGATAAAACCAAAACAAAACATCTTCCGGAATCCTTGTTTCAGGATCTAACACTTAACGGAAATAACTTTTCCAATTTATGATTTTTTATACATCGTTTTGAATTGTTTTTTTTTATTTAAAAATTTAATTTGCCGTTATTTTGAAACAAGATGGCGCATGAAGCTGGCCAACGGACTCGGTCGAGACCTTAGTATGTTATGTACACATGATCAGTCACATTCATATCGGTTCATAAATACGAGAGTTACATCATAACAAATATCATATTGTTTCAAATTCTCAGGCACTCTAGGATTTCAAACTGCTATATCTCAGCCATTTTTAAGATATAGCAAAAACAAAAAATGTTCCAGAATTCTTGTACCACGTTCTAACACTTAACAGAAACAATTACATAACAGAAACAATATTTTTAATTTATAATTTTTTTTGTACATCTTTTTGAATTTTTAAAAATTTTAAATTTTTAAACTGGCCGTCATTTTGAAACAAGATGGCAGATGAAACTGGCCAACGAACTCAGTCGAGACCTTGGTATATCCTACTCACATTGTAACGACCGAAGAAATCTATGGCCTAGCCTGACTCGTGAGTTGCTGGCCTAGAGTTGTCCAGTTTTGTCCATGGTTTTGTCGCCTAGCTTCGGAGGTTGACAGCCGTGTAAGCCGTGTAATTGAATCGAAAGGACAGTTTTCGATATGCAAAGAGACTGCAAGAGATTTTAGTTGGCAGGTCAAAAGAAGTGAATCAAGCTGAACTGAGGGAGATGCAGAGATAGTTGAACAGACGATGTTGAGCGGAAAATGGTGCGCGCGTGAATAGTATAAGATGGTTGTGTACGCTGAGGTTTTGATGGCAGAGTGTAATGTGTTTAAATTGTTCATCTTATTTTAACTTGTGTATCAACGATGCCCAATAAAAGTGTTGGATATAGAGCGTCCCTTGGATCACTGGAATTCGTTAATTCATTACAGTCTAAGTAGTTAAATGGAGGCTCCACCGGAGATTGGTTTTCGTGCATGTGAAACCAGAAGGGGTTTTATGAGAGGTATGTCATTTCTCCCTTTTATCCATCGCAGCATGCCTTTGGTTTTAGTGGTTTTATTTGATTATATTTAAGTTGTTTATATTTGGGTTTTGTGTTAAACTGGTTAAAGTTCTTAAACTGAGTATAAGATAGTATATTGCTACACCAAACTGGTGAATTGAATTATTGTATATATATAGTGTAAACCAAACTGGTTGAAGTTCTTAAACTGAGTATAAGACAATATATTGCTACACCAAACTGGTGAATTGAATTATGGAATGTGTATGGTATCAAAGTTGAACTGGTAATTCTTAAACTAAGAACAGAGGTTGAGGAAAGAGAAGGAGAAAGGGGGGGAATTATTGTCTAGAAATTTTACATTTGTATTGGTAAACATGTGTGTGGTAGTTGGAGTAGTTAAAGGTGATATTGTAAATTAACAGTTGAAGTTTTTTCTGTTTAATATTTGAAATTGAATTTAAAGGTGATTCTCAGAAACTGGAAATTTTGTTGTAGAAATTATCAAATTTTGAACTGATGGTGTAAATTTTAGAGAAAGGTAAAGGAATATTTCTGGTTGAAACTGGTGTTTTCCATTTATGTCATGATATATACTTGTAAGTGTATAAAAATTATTTATAGATGTGTAGAAAGTTTAATAGAAAGATAGTGTGAAAAATATATTTGGTTACTGAGTTAGTAAAATTCATTCCATTGAATAAATAGTTGAAAGTATCAAATTAAATTTAGTTAGTTGGTTGGGTATCTGCGGCTCTGAGGAAGTGTCTGAACTACGCACTAGAGTGCTGAAGTTGAACTTTAAGATGGCGTATCTTGGAAAAGGCCGAAAGGAGGACCTGAGAGTTGTTGCAGTGGAATTGGGAGAGGAAGTTATGATAGCATGAGAATGTTTGAGTTGCGTAACTTAATTATGAAAAGTGCTAGTTATGAAGAAAGTTTTGTAAAGGAATTGCTATCAACTGTGATAAATGAAAGAATAGGGCGGAAAGAGGCGGAAAATAGAGAGAGGGTAGAAAAAAATAGATCGGAGGAAAGAAGTTTTCAATTGAGGAAATTGAGAAGGGAGTTAGAATATGCTAAAGAAAACATATTGGGTAAAAAGGAAGTCAATGAGATAGGAAAAGAAGTGAAATTGGAATTGATTGAAAAGTTGAAGGATGAGGGAGATGAGAATTCCGGTGCAGATTGTAAACTTTTGCCGGAGGTAGTGGAAACTGAGGCCATTTTGGATTTGGTGAAAGTGAATTCGAATAAATTTGCTGAAGAGCAACAGAGGAGTAAAGAGTTGGCTTCATTGTTTACATTGGCCGAAAGGACTGAAACAGAATCCAAGGAATTTGAAGTGGTTGAAGAAAAATTATTGGTTAAGAGGGAAGTTGATAAGAGGGAAAAAGAGGTGGATGTGCTTGTGGTTCCTGATCATAATGATAAAATCTTACTAGACATTGCTCATTTGTTTAAAAGTGTTCCTGTGAATGGCGAAACAATATGTGGCATGGAAAAGATTGCTAGGGTAAATGAAAAAGAGAGTGCGAGTGAAGAGACTCTTAATAACGATTTGAGAGTTTTGGACTTTACTTTAGTTGAAAATCAGTCGTTGGCTGAGAAACTTTGTGAATCTACTAAGGTTGAAACTGATAATGTTGCAAAAGTGAAAGAGGAGCTTGAATTATCTAAATCTCAAGATCAGGAAATGTTAAGCTTAAAGCAGATTAGTGGAACTGATGAGTCAATCATTGAAGAAAATAGAGAACTGTTCAATTTGTCACAAGTTAGGAATTTTGTAAATTTAGATAAAGTTGGTAACGAGACTAATTTTGAATTCGATGTTGGACTTTCTCAAACTGATGTTAATGAATTCTGTGGAGATGGTTATCTTTGTAGTTTGAAAAATAAGGACAATTCAGAAATAGATGATGAGGTTCAAAAAGAGGAGAGTTTTAATCCTGATAGAAATGATTTATGTGAAGATCATGAATTCGAAAGTAATGATAAAATTAAAAGTGAGATTGCTGAAATGGCTGAAGAAACTGTGGAGGTTGAAGGAATTGAGGAGGAAGTTGTGGAGCAAAATCCGCTTATGGCTAATTTAGTCTGGAGTGTAAATGAAAATGAAGATGAAATTGATGGGAAGATTGATAAAGAGGGTTATTCTAATGAACAGAATGATGAAAATCTTGAACCTGATGTGTTAGTTGAAAGATGTGAGGAAAATGTGTCAGCGACAGGAAATACTAGGGGAAATTTATCTAACATAGGAAACGCAAATAATCAATGCGCATCAAAAGATGGAAATCTTCGTAAAACAGAAAAGGGAATCACTTGTGGTGTGGTCAAGAAAAGTGCTCGTAGAAATGGGAGCTATGCTGATGTTACGGAATGTTACAGAGTGTGTGACAAGAAGATGGAGGGAAAAGTAGTGGTAAAATTAAGGAAAAATAGAATGATGAAGAATCATAAGAAAAGAAGGAAGAGATCACATGCAGAGTTAAAGGTGCATGCAGTTAAGGAGTACCAGAAAGAATTTCTACTGCAAACTGATGCATCGCACATTGGTCTGGATATAGTTTTGGCGCAGATTAGCGATCAAGGGGAGGAGCATCCTATTTAATACATTAGTAGGAAGCTCAAGCAATCAGAGCAGAGATATTGTACCACTGAAAAGGAGTGTGCCGCTATAGTGTATGCAGTGAAGAAATTGGGGTGTTATTTGGATGGCCATTTGCCATTTATAATACAAACTGATCACAACCCTTTGGTGTGGCTTAAAACTCATGCAGGTTCTAATCAGAGAATTTTACGATGGGCCCTGGCATTACAACAGTTCAATTATAGGATTGAGCATAAAAGAGGAAAAGATCACTGTAATGCAGACACTCTGTGCCGGCACCCATACACTGAATAATATTTATTGAGTTTATAAATTATATATATTGAAATGATATTATTGGTGTGAAAAAAATGTATATTTTTATATTTATTTATTGTCTGTATTAGAATAAGAGGAAAAATACAAAAATAACTTTGAAATGTTAAATTATGATTTAGAATTTATTGATTGTAAATTTATGGATTTTTTTTTTAATTGTGTTGATTCATATGAAAATTTGTTTCATTTGGTAGAGAGAAAGTGTCAGATATTCATTTGTTTTGTATCATGTTAAACGTATATAAAAAGAGAAGGAAAAAAATCTGTTAATTGTATTGGTATTTGTGTAAAATTACTTTGGTTATAATTTTGTCTAGAAGTTGAGGAAATTTTGTGTGTGTTTAAAATCATAGTAAATTAGTGTAAATTTTATATAATGTGATTTATGTATATGTATTACTGGCATGGTGTGAATTCCTGTGTTTTCGCGTACTTCAAAATTTTGTTAGTAAGAGTTTAAAATTTAAGGAATTTTAGTTAAGGTGGCACATTGCTGTGATGGATTAGGAGGGGGCGGGGGGAGAGATGGCATGTATGTGACAAAGTAACAGGTTAATCCTGAACATTGTGAATTAAAAGAAAAACATTTGGTGTTCAATGGAACTTGTCACAAATGTAAATTTTCGTCAAGGACCCCGTTTGGACATGTCCAAAATTTGGAGGGGGGAGGAGTCTGTAACGACCGAAGAAATCTATGGCCTAGCCTGACTCGTGAGTTGCTGGCCTAGAGTTGTCCAGTTTTGTCCATGGTTTTGTCGCCTAGCTTCGGAAGTTGACTGCCGTGTAATCGAATCGAAAGGACAGTTTTCGATATGCAAAGAGACTGCAAGAGATTTTAGTTGGCAGATCAAAAGAAGTGAATCGAGCTGAACTGAGGGAGATGCAGAGAGAGTTGAACAGACGATGTTGAGCGGAAAATGGTGTGCGCTTGAATAGTATAAGATGGTTGTGTACGCTGAGGTTTTGATGGCAGAGTGTAATGTTTTTTAATTGTTCATCTTATTTTAACTTGTGTATCAACGATGCCCAATAAAAGTGCTGGATGTAGAGCGTCCCTTGGATCACTGGAATTCATTAATTCATTACAACATACTCAGTTACATCCAAATCGGTTCATAAGTAAGAGAGTTACAGCATCACATATGTCAGATATATATATATATATATGTATATACAGGGTGTTTCACAAAGGACCCCTAACTTTAAAAATCAACAACCCATAAACGGTGTTAGATAGAAACATGAAACCAATGGTATATTTATTTAAAAAATCATAAGAATCTTATACGTAAATCTCAAAATTTAGTTAAAAATAGCACCGATAGATGGCGCTGAGAGCGTTAAGAATCCTTCTAAAGATAGTTCAGAAGCATAGAAAGACTAGTCGTCGAAGATTTCGTCGTTGAAATCTGGCCGCTATTAGCGTATAGTGAAAATAATTCGCATCGGCTACGTTGCCTCTGTCTGTTGAATTTTTTTGAAAAGCTCACGAATTGTTTTTCCATCTGGGCCTTTTGCGACTTGAAATCGCGTTTGAAGACTTCTCCTTGTGGCAGTAGGACTCTGATTTAATCGGTGGTACTCCAACACAACAAACACACGTTCCTCCACGGTATACACCACTTTCGGAATTATTTTCACTATACGCTAATAGCGGCCAGATTTCAATGACGAAATCTTCGACGACTAGTCTTTCTATGCTTCTGAACTCTCTTTAGAAGGATTCTTAACGCTCTCAGCGCCATCTATCGGTGCTATTTTTAACTAAATTTTGAGATTTACGTATAAGATTCTTACGATTTTTTTAATAAACGTACCACTGGATTCATGTTTCTATCTATCACCGTTTCCGGGTTATTGATTTTTAAAGTTAGGGGTCCTTTGTGAAACACCCTGTATATTTATATGTATATATATATATATAAATCAAAATTTGAACGGAAGGTGGTTTGGGTGTCTGAAGGTCATGATCGGTGAAAATATACCAACAGTTTTTGGAATTGCATTCCTCCGAACGTCTGCAATAGGTAGCTTTTTGCAATGAAAGCTACCTAAAAATATGCCCACATGTGTGTTTCGTATGGCATTACAATATTTTAATATTTTTAAAACTTAGTTATAAATAAATTAATTAATTTTAAGGCATTTTTCGATTAACCGGCCGCGGGTGAAATATCGGCAAAGCTCGCGAAAATAAGCCAACTAACTGTGAAACTGAAACAATGAAATATTTTCAGCTCTAAAAGTAGAAAATATAAAAACCTTAATATATATATATATTTTTTTTTAAATACGCTTTAATGAATTAATACTTTATTATTGAATTAATATTGAACTTTCAGAAATCTAAATAGATAGTTTATTTATTTATTTATTTATTCATTTATTTTTTTTTTGTATCTACATCTTAAAAAAGTAACAGAGCAAAAATGATAGTTTTAAAAATAAATTCATTAGTTCGCACTTTCTACCAAGCGCAAATCAAAGCGACGAATTTAATCGGGACATACGCAAAATTAACGTATATTGTTAACTAATTTTTTTCTTTTTTTTTTTGGAAAAACACAAATTGCAGTCATGAAATTGTGCGTAATTTTTAAGTTAAATTGAACGCTTTGAAAAAAATACTTTTTCTAAAACTTTTTTTACTTTTATCCTTATTTTATGGATGCCGATGTTATGTGCGTTTCTGGGGTTTCTAAAAATGAAGAACGTTTTCAGAATCATTGGTAACTCGGAAGAAGTTATTGTATATTTTCGTAGATTAAGAAACACCTGTCTTCATTTTACTGTCATTCTTTGTACCAGCACGTATTTTAAATAAAGAAATTCTGTCTCCAAATACAATAAGGAAATATTTTCATATTACATAAAAATACTAAAAATTGGTTTTTCGTTGGCATTTAGAGAAGTTATTTCGATAAATCAAAAATTTTAACAATATATATATATATATATATATATTTAAATCTCTGTTGATATTTGAAACTTTCATACATGTACAAATGAAATTTTTGAAATCTATTTAAACAAGTTGGAAATTATACGTTAAACGTGACAAATGAAAAGATGAAAAGAAAATGAAAATATTTCAATAAAAAGCGTTCGTACTACAGCTAGTTTCATAATGTAAAAAAATCATCGTTATTATTTCCCTGAAATGATTTATATCGTCTGTTATGAGCGAAATGAACATGCCTTTTTTTTTTCTTATTACGTATGCCACGTTTACAGATGCGAATTTTTTTTCGACACCAGACAGCGCCGCAAAATTTACCATGGAGGTCTTTCTTTGCGAATGATTACATGGTTTAATATTTCTATGACTCACAGTGAACAAATCCCTTGTATTTATTTACTTTAATGGATTGAGATATTCGGCTGTTAACCTAATTTCCACTGAAGTTATCTCAAAATCTATATTTTTGAACGATATTTCTAAAAATGTAACTTTTATGCAATTTTATTCGAAAAAATAATTTTGAATAAAAATGGCCGCTTGGCATATGAAAAAAGAAATGGTCAGCCCATATTTGTTTTCTCAGTCACATGACTTGCGTTTTTATATTATATAGATTACCTATGATAGGATTTAATTGAATGAAGAAAACTTTTGTTAATATCTTGTAAAGTTTTAAATCGATTTACATAAAATTTGAAATGACTCGACAAAATTCTGCAACGATTGTATATATTAAATTTCAAACCATTCGGATGGGTAGTTTTTGCGCTGTTATATGCGGGACAGACGAACGGACGGACCAGACGACGACTATAAGTGTACGTATTTATATAATTACGAACGCACCTAAAAATGCCTAATATTGATGATTGAGCAATGTAAATAAAAGTAAATTAGACAAACATCATTTTTTGAAAACTAATAAAAATGATGTCAAGTGCATTGCATAATTGTCGTTTATAGTTAGAATAAAGCGATTTTGGTTCTTATTTAAAGAGAGCATTAAATTTGCCTATTTATTGAAAGTTTAGAATAGGGTGTAGTAACACATTTATTCTGTAACTAACATTTATTTATTGCAAGTATTATGAAATAACTGTTGCTTTTATAGACTAATCTGGCAAAAGTAATTTGTTAAGAGAATTATTAAATTAATTATAAAACCATATAAACTACAACGAACATTCCTGGTGTCAAAATCAATGAAGAGAGAAACATAAATAATCAACATATTTAAGTAAATTTCTGTTTATGATAAAGGGAATCCTTCTTAAAAATTTTTAAAAGGTAAAGCAAGAAATAATTTTACAACATACTTCCTTACTGCAGAACCCCAAATATCATTTATGAAGCCTTAAGAAACACCTATGATCAAATTATCTGATTATTTGTGCTTTTTTTTACACTGTTTTTATTACATCAAATATTTAACTCAGACCTTAAAAGTTGTATATTTAAAAAAAAAAAAAAAAAAAAATGGAATATTAAATTAGGAATAAGATATATAAGCAAACGTTTATTACAAGATACTCATGAAATAAATATATTCAATGAAAAAAAAAATTAAATAACTTTACTTTCAGATTTGATGAATAAGGTAAATTAAATAGGATTTAATTTAACTTAAACATCAATTATTAAAGCCTTTATTTATTTTTTTAGATTTAATGATGAACCAACCTAAGTGCTATTAATTAACGGAAAACTATGGGAATTAGAAATTCGGAACAAAAATGTTTAGAGAGAGAGACTTTTAAAAAAGAAAATGAATAGATAAAAACATGAGCCTATTATTTATAAATTCAACTATTCAGTAAAGCTATTTTGTTTCACATTGAAAGATTAAAAATGTGCGTGGCCTTAATTTCAATTATACAATTTTTTCCATTTAAATTCTCATTCAGTTTGATTGTTATAATTCATTTGAAAAGAACGATGATATGGGATTGCTTTATCGCATGCTTTTAATTGCGTAACATTAAAAATTTGGTGTTAGTTTCCAAGTGATTTTTTTTTTTTTTTTGGTGGGGAGGGGCGGGTTGCAGATGAAGGGCCGTAGAATGACCTCAAACCCATTTTCCTATGCGTTTCATTTCGTGTGAAAGTTGATACATTCGTACATAAGTACATGTACTGGCGGATATGTTTGCTTATTCCTACGTACAATATAAAAAGAAAGTGGCTGAAAATTTTTCCAGATATAGAAGAAACATTTATGAAAACACAATGTAATCTTGAAGTTACTTCCGATTTCAGAAATCTTATCCTTTTCATTAGAAATCAGTTACCAATCAGGAACCTCCGAAAACAATTCTTTTCAAAGGTTTATGGGAAAACATTTGTTACTGAAAAAATGTTTCTGTTAATTTCAGAAACCTTTGTGCCTCCGAAGTTTTTTTTTTTTTTTTTTTTTTTTTTTTTTTTTTTCTCTCTTTAAAAAGACGGAAAGGTTTCGAGAATCACTGCTAACGACGAGGTACACTTAATTTCCGTAAATATTTCTTTATATCAAAGAATGTTTCTGAAATTTTGTCAATTTTGTTCGCAGTTAAGGTGTCCTTCTAATGTTTTATAACTTCATATCAGGATGATAACGTATGGATTTAAAATAATGAATAGATAACCGGAGAAAAGGATTTAAGAGTTATCATGTAAAATACAAATTCAATAAAAATCTAAATGGGAATGCTAGATAATTCTCTTTACATACAATTTCGGTATTATAGAGATGTGACAATTTAATGTTGCTAAACAAAAATTCATTTATGTATTTTTTTATTTATTTTATTTCAGTTTTAAAATAAATATGTTTCACACTTCTTACTGAACCGACTGGAGTCGGTAGTACTATGTAAGTGTCTTCTTTTAATGGGGAACATATATTTTTTTAATGTTTTTTATTATATTTTAAATTGTTTATTATATCTGTTCAATGTTTTATAATATAGAAGTTCAATGCAATTATCAAAATTATATTTTTTGGTGTTCGAAACTGGCTGTTTTTATTATTTTATTTCCATTTTATTTATTTTTTTTCCCCACACAGAGCTAACAAAGGTACCATTTGGATTTAATATATATGTTTATGTTAAGAGTATAAGGATTTATAAAACATAAAAATAAATTTGGTACCTCAATTATTTGAAGAAAAAAAATCTTTACATTTGCTTTTTATTTATTTATTTATTGCATGTTATCTATTTATTGCACACGTAGCGAATGAAGGTACTATTTTGATTTTAACATATGTTTATGCTTGGGATATAAGGATTTATAAAATATAAACCCTTTCCGGCACAGACAAATTCCGTTCGTAAAATGAGAAATTACTGACTGACAGCGGAATTTACAAACAACTTTTTTACTAAATAAAAACTCCTTACTTCAAGCTTTCATTGTAAAAATAAAAGTTTATTAAAATATTCTTGGTGCCGTATGCAAGTTTGGAATTGAAATTCGATGTTCCCGGAGTGGGACCACGGTGCCGGAAAGGGTTAAGAAGTATAATTGTTACCTCAATTAGCTCATACTTGAAAAACTTACAAGATAAAGTTTGTTATATTACATTTTATTATAATATATTTATAGATAAAATCCTTTTTTTTTTTTTTAATTCCTGCTATATGGACAATAACTTGTCCTCGGTTGAACATGTGAACAACAGTTCTGAATGAAATGCATGAGAACCCATGAACTTATCTCAAAATACCTCTGACTAATGTTTTATGGACTTTTGATCAACTTTGATTCTTAACGTGCCATTTATAAATGCACGCGCACCTACTATAGTTTTTATAATAAATTTTATTCATAGTTTATAGTTCATAAAAAAGTTGAGCAGTTTTATAAATAATGTAACATAATCGATAATATGAAATTTAATACATCGACTTTATCTACTTTCTTTTTAAATGCATTAGTAAATCTATTTCATTTGTACATTCGTAAATATCTTTGGACCTTTTCTTTGCAAAAACTCATGCCTGCAATTTTCCAAGGAAGATTCATTTTCTATCTAATTAAAATATATCTATTAACTGTAACTGTAAAAGTTGGAAGATTGATAAATCCAAGGTTTTACTTGGTAATCCTATAGTTTTTCCGGAATAAGGTGTCAAATAGTGATTTATCACTAAATCAAAACATTTAAGGTTGTTTTTAAATTCAAACTATAGCTACTTTCTTACACATATTTAAATACCTTTTTGTTCGCAAATGTAGCATAATCGAACAGTTTTTGCCATTTTCCGGTATAGGCAGAAGATTATTCAAAAAGTTCTATTAAAGATGGCGTTTTGAACCGAATTAAGAGACGAAACAGTGCGGGAAAGGAAAAAACTGACATTCTGAGACAACTATCGCCATTACAAAACATTTCGATAATCACGCCTGCAAGTATGCCTGCTTTTAAGTTTAAAAATGAGTCAGAAAATAAGTCAGAAAGTTTCGCAATGTTGAGCGGGGGAAATATATATATATATGTAATTACTTTTTTTGTTGTTGTTAGTTTTTTTTTTATAGTTTTTTTGGCGAGTTATGCATATTATTTTATCATCTAATTTCCATTTATGTTGAATAATAGTTTATTTATTTATTTATTTTGTTATTTGAACTTTTGTAGGTTTTTTTATTATCTTGTTTCATATATATGTTATTAGGAGCTTAATATTGTCGATTTTAGGCATAATGCTGATAATGTTTGATGAAATAACATATATTTACTATGAATATTCGTATGAAATTCCTCTGAAGATTCCATAAGATATTCATAGTTTTCCAATTTTTGCTTTTTCGTTTTATTAAGATTCGCCTTATACAGAAAAGTGGTAGGTTTAAAAAAAAAAAAAAAAAAAAAAAAAAAAATGTTTTTATTTTGAATTTTTACCAATTTTTTTACCATTTTCTTATACATATGAATAAAAATTCATTTAATTTGATTGTCAAAAAAGTACTTTTTTTCAAAAATTACTTTAAAAAAAACATTTTTATCGAAATGCGTCTTTTCTTTTTCAGGGCCGGAAAACACTAAATATTCATAAAATTCAAACTTTGAATTTTACGATACTTAGTCCTTTTAAAACACATACCATATCTGAAAGTTATACTAGATTTGTATGCTTCCTTTAATTGGAAGTATGTTTCTACCATTTTAGTCGTTTCAGAGATCATCGCCATAATTTCCACTTTAAATTACTCGGGGCAATAATAAACACATAAGATTTAAACTGAACCCCATTATTTTCCAACAATTAATAATTACCGTGTATTCCGGAGTACTGAAAACAGAATGGTCAAATTTTACAGATGCGCGTTATATGCGGGTATAAAAATGTAAAATTAAAAATTAAGCACAGCAGTTGCGATTCCTATATTAATGAACAAGAGAAGAAGGCGTGATTATTTGAATGAACGATAGTACAAACCTCACTTAACATTTGCTTATTTTCTTTATGTTTGTGCAATTTATCATACTTTTAAATGCTGTCTTTATTGTATTTGCATGCTACATATCGCTTGAGAGTTTCTTTGCAAAAAAGGGGGTTCATGTAATACGACGAATATACCTAAAAATAGAAAATGCAGTCTTAAATCGTAGGCGCGGTACGATATATGGTAGGATAAGCGTAGGATATACGGTATATTTCTTCATACTAAGAAAAATAGATTCACCCCTTCCCCTTCCCCAGGACCTGTTTACTAAATAGGCCCGTGAAGCCCGAGCTTACCCACTGAAATACAAAGGGACCCCCAAATTTACCTTTCAAAACTAATTTTTAGGAAAGAGAAATTTCAGTCAAGGTAAAAAATGTATTTTTTTTTTTCTTAATTATAGCTACTAAATTTTCCCTTAGACTATTACTGACACATTTATACTCTATTTTTTCTGTTGATATAATAAATGGTATAAAAACAGTGATTAAATGCCACTTATTTTCATTTTTCTTATGTTTTACATTTTAATTTCAAAAAATTAATTGCTAATTTTAATTGCTAAAAATAAAAGAAAATTTAATCTGTATAATTATATATTGTTTATATTCATAAAGAGGGAAGAAATGATATAAAATATGGAGAATAGGTTATTTAAATAAAGGGGAAATTTCTGTTTATAAAATAGAAGCAAAATTGTGTTGGAAGCATAGATTTACGTCAAATATTTATTGTCACTGCATTGCTCTTAGCATTGGCAAATCCTGCAATTTTTAAAGCATAACATATATTTTGAAGTTCAAATACTCGCACCTGTTCCATATTTGTAAATTCATTTACAAAATTAATTTGTTATGTATAATTATGTATATAATAAAATATTTTTTATATGTATATAGGTAGTTAGTTTCAGTTTAACATTAAAAGTGTTGTTTACGCGAATTTTTTATGGTAAAATTTCAAATTGTTCTAGCATAATTAGCAGAGTAAAAGGGGGTCCCCCTGTGTGACGTCCGCTTCCCCTATTTCTAAGTCTTAAGTGGGCCGTGCCCCTCCACCCCAAATAATAAAAGTACTTTATTTACTTTTGCAACAGGCGCCCGATATTTTACTGGCGTACGTAAGAGGGCGCTGTAATTTCGAGAAGCTGACTTTCTCTCTCATTATTTTAGAAGGATTTCAAGATGCAAGGAATGCTTTTAAACATCCGGCTAATGTGTGTGGGTGATGTTTAAATACGATCTGTTTGTTTCTCCTAAGCGCATGGTTATTCCTTGGATTACAAACGGAAAAATAGAACTTGAGAAACCGCTTTATTAAGTTTCAAGTGTCTGGATAAAGTTATTTTAAGTAGAAATATTTTTAAGTTTGTTTTAAACTTTTGTTAAGAAATTAAGTTGTTAATTTTTGGATAATTTTACAGTTCCACATCAAGAGACAAGTTTTTTATTCATTTGTTACTACACAATTTTATCGGATCATCCAGATATTTTGAATCTTGTAAGATTTCATTTTTCTTTTGGAGAAGAAAAATTTCTTTAATGGAATGATTATGTAAGATGTAAAAGACATGTTCATAATAAGTTTAACTATAATCTGTTATTTATACCAGTTTTTTCGATAAAATCAATGAGAAAAATCAACTTTTTATTTTAAAATTATAACCTCTTCTCATAAATGTTAACTTTTAAATATTAAACTTGATTTAATGTTATAGATTTTCAAAATTGTTTGTTTTCGCAAAAGTATGGAAAATATACTACCCGAGTTGATAATTTAAGAGGTAAAATACGTTTTCATAATAAGATTATTTATTCTGTATTATATATACCAGTTTTATTAATAAAGCCAATAAGTAAAATCAATTTTTAATGAAAAAAAGACTCTTTTTATAAATGTGAGACTTATTTTTATGTTGTAGATTTTCAAAATTACTTTCACGAAAGCATTGAAACATATATTGGCCAGATTTACTCAATATAGTCCTAGATTTCGTGCAATTTAATTATTTTATATCTTGGCTATTAAACATTTTCATAAATAAATATTCCATATAGTTTCCAGATAAGAAAAAATATTTCTCATAATAAAAATAAACAGCAGCTTGATTTGAAAGTTCATTAATCAATTGTAATTTTATTTTAAATTATTTTTTACTATTATTTATAGATGAAAAATTACATAATTTTTTTAAAAATCATCTCTTTATTTTGGGATTAAGAAGTGGGTTATCACAAAATTATTTTAGATTTTCTTCTTTGACAAATCTTATCTTTTAAAACAATCAAGTAGGAATGAACTATTTTCGTCATGCCATTAGAAAATTTCACAAAGTATGATGAATTCGATTTTTAATTCGAACAATACATGGTACAGTCATTATGTCAGAATATGAGAAAGCTGAATAACTTTCATAGACTATTTCTACAGTAACGGATTAGAATTGAATGTAATATCTGAAATCACTAATAACATCTAAATTGATGATGTCGGAACATTAAATTCGATATACTATTTAAGTAAAGAGTTGTGTGGTGTTTGAATTAAAACTTACTGAATATTCAAGTACTCTTATAATCATAGATGACTGGTGAGTAATATTAACTAAATATGAGGAAAGTTTTCGCAAATGATTTTTATGGCTGAGTGGAACTCTCCTAACAAAAGAGTGTTTATACGAGAAAAACCGAAAATTAGAAGCATTTTCACTATATCATAGCAGGTAGTTAGGTGAACTATTTTGAAAATTTTGAAATTTCCATTTTATAATGGAAATACCTCTAACATTTAATCAGATACCTTACTTCAGATGCTTTTAAGTGTTGGTTATTCACTAACAGAATGTTGTTTCCTCAGTCAACATTGCTATTATTCTCTAGATGTGTTTTATGATAATGTCTTTTATGAAAGATGGATTTTAGCCGGACGCATTCCGTAGTCAAACAATGATTTTCAAAACGAGATTTAATTGTGCAGAAAATTTTGGATGGCACCTATAATTAACTATAATGATTTTCTTCCATCCAATAACAGCAATCATGATGAGTTAAACTTTGATGAAATATCTAAAAGGATGCTTACGAGTTCACAGCAAGACTTTATTTTTATAAATGTTATGACGAATTTTATTGTTAGCAGCATTCATTTGAAGATACACTTATTCTAATTCTATATGAACGAGTTTTGGCATTTAAATGTAGTCTTGCATGGTTGGTTACTCAGCTTAGCCAACAACAGACTCTCTTGTGAACGTTGCAATAATTTTAAAGAGTAGAACTGTCAAAAACATTTATTCTCGCAGATAAAACGACACTCATTATACTGGAATGGATATTTGTTAATTAGAAGTAGTCTGGCATGGTTGGTTACTCAACTTCGCCGACCCTTAATGCAAGCGACATACTTTTGACAACTAATAACACATGTTTGAATACAACCGATTGCCGAGAAGTCCTGAAACATGCTCCCCAATTCATGACCGGAACGCTTGTAAGAGTTATTGTACTGACCACAATCGGCATTTTTGCAATTATTGGAAATATTGCTACTTTGATATCAATAAGGAAAAAGGTGTGCAAAACACAATCATCAGTTTATTGGCTTATTGCTAACTTGGCTGTTGCAGACATCATGGTCAGTTTATTCTGCCTGATAGCAGATGCCGTCTGGATGTATACTGTTGAATGGCTAGCTGGCAACGCTGTGTGCAAGATGCTCAAATTCTTCCAGATGTTTACGTTATATCTATCTACTTTTATTCTTGTTGTAATAGCACTTGACAGGTACTTTGCTGTTAAATGTCCCATTCAGAAGGCGAGTTCTAGAAAAAGATGCAAGCGTTCCATTATTATAGTGTGGATTCTGAGTGCCATATTAAGCATTCCTCAGGTAAGTGCTATATTCTATTTAAGACATGTTCTTTAAATAATTCGTGCAATAAAAGACATTTCTAAATCGTAAAAAGAAAAAAAACAGGATGGCCCAAAATTTAATATGTTAATTTATAAATGAAACTTTTTTGACTTACTTGTTTGTATTTTTTGGAGTTTTATGCAGAGAACGTTTGACCGTTTTTTTTTTATCAACACTAAACTACTACTGTGATTTAAAGAGCGTATTGCAGCTGTTTTAATGTCATAAAGTCTCTGATAGGAATGGCGATATGCAATTTAATTAAGATTTTCAACAATAAGGTTTTGTTGCTGTCTTACCTTTCACAGATAGGCAGAACCCTCATTTCACAACACTGAGCGAACAATTATTGAACGTTCATTTTGAAATAAAGTTCAACTATGACTTCTTTTTGTTCAACCGCATACCTCATGTTGGTTAAAATGTCCGGATTCTTAATCTGAAAGAAAAAAAAAAAGCTATTTAAAGGCAAAAATTATTAATTTTTTTAATTTCCTTCTAATTTCTTGTCTACCCTGTATTTAAATCCATCACAAAGAAACAAGATAAATTTTGTTTCAAGAAATTTGTTTTATCATATATATATATAATGAATAAAAGAATGAAATTTTGCTTTATCTAAACTAATTAAAAATGTATTAATTAAAACTATAAATGTGTTTAAAATTTAATTAAGTTCTTATATATGCTTCACAACTTCTTATTTAAAGTATTCTGATCGTTAACTGATCGCTATTAAAATAAAACGCCGACTTTTTTCGTATTTATGTCCTTCCTGTATTAAAATTCACTCATATTTTTACTACAAACATAGACATCACGCAAATGTTACATGATGTAATAATAAAGTTAACAATAGCGTCAAAATCAATATGTTTTCAAGCTTGCGTTTTCTTGCTAAGCGAAAAGTAGGTTTATTCCCCACTTTTAAGTAAGTATTCATGTATTACTGGATTTATTCATCTATAACTTTTATTACTAGTTTCATAACGTGGCAGATCAGTTGCCATTTTGAAAAGTTTTTGTTCTGTACTTAAAATGAATGATAAGAAAATTATTTACTTTACAGTTTCAATTTGTTTATTTCCTTATGAATATTTATCAGAAATTATGAAAACGAAGGAAAGATGCATTGTGAATTTTGATCATTCTATAACAAGATATCAAAATGATTATTCGCAGACAAATCTTATTATTAGAATGTCCATTTTGTCAAGATAAGTAATTATATTAATCACGATCACCCTTTCAAACAATTTATTTTGTTTTGTTAATATAATAAGAATATTAATTTCTAGCAATAATCGTGACAACATAAAATATTTCATCCAATTCAATTAACTTTAAAGTATAAACTATTACAAGAAAAATATAAAAATCCCTTCAATATATTACAACGCATTGTATGCAGCAATGAATCTTCAAAATGTATATTATTTTTTATCACTTCTTAATAAAAATCTGCCAATGAATAACTTTGTAATACAATAAGACAGTCAGAATTATATTTTCTTCTTAAAATAATTTCAAAATATATATAACTTCAAAATTAATTTTTGAAAAAATATTAATTGTGACCTATAATTTTTTTAATTAATCGATTTCTAGGGGCGTCAAATATTCGAATTATAAAATTACTGCTCATTCCGCCAAGTCGTTTTTGAGTTATTCTTAAAAAACTATCCGCATTGCAATCAGTTTTGCAACGATTAAAAATGAATTCAATATTAGAAGTTCTAAACTTTAAACTTGCTAATTCCTAAACTACTAAACGGAATGACTTGACGTTTGGTAATAACCTAGGGTAAAATGTACCGAATAATTCGAATATGATGTGAAAATTAGCTGTTAGCAATGAAAAGTATCAAGTTTGGTGCAATTTATATATGTATATGATCCCTTAAGAAAAATAAAAGATAACAATAGTTAGTAGATATTATTACTAATCGATTGGTTGGAGTCATATTTTTATGATTTACGGCAGCGTTAGTAAAGGTGATCACTTTTTTTTTTCAGTATTGTATATAGTTAATTTCCATTAAATATACTTAAAAATATCCCCTAGATTGGACTGAGTTTGTGCTTGTTTTATTTCTAATAACAGGGAATTTCAATTTGGAAACCGGAATTTAATTACACGCCAGAATAGTTAATATTAATAAATGCTCTAAAATTTTGAACTATCTTCATGCTGAATAATCCATACATAATACCATACCATCTTTACATTCACATACATTTTTTACTTATTTATATACTTCTATCCATCCATCTGATATACTTATGAACGTTTATAACCAGCGCTTAATTTACGTCGAAGCTCATCTCCGGTACTTCTTTTGTTTCAGTGAATATTTAAATATTAATCGGTGTCCAACAGCGCTTATAAATACTGTGCTCCGAAGCACACTGAAAATATATCCTTATCCGTGATTGGTAATTAACCCTTTTTATCCTGACGGTACTTATAAGTACCACTTTAATAAAACACCTATATATTCGTAATATGACCGTTTTTCCTAACGGTATTCACAATGGCACAAAGAGTGTATTTCTGACAGCAGGCAGGAGATGGCAAATTCAAGCACATATCCTCTTTCTTTGCATTGTAGGGATTTTACATTTGCCACGCTACATTCGAAATCCATTTTGCAATAGAATTGACATGCATGTTGTTCTTCATTTGAGTAATTTTAGTGGTTTATTACCGGTTATTTAGTACTATTATTTTCTATTGTTTTCTATACTCTACAGGTGAACATTTCCTATATTTTATTTGAAGTTTACTATTTGAAATTTACTATTTTATTTTATATCATAGGATAAAAAATTTATGGTGGTTACAGTTGCATAATTAACCACTAAAACACTATAAAAATTATTTTCCTCTTTCCTATGTTTATTCTGCACCAAAACTTATCCAATGATGCAAAAATACAATTAAAAAGTAGCTGGAAAATTAATTCAGGATATAAAGGGTTAAGGAGAAAACCAGTGGACCAGTGCGAGGATTTCGTACTGCAGTCTAATAATTTTTAGCAATATCTAATATTTTTTAGTTGCAGGTTTAAACTTAAAAAATATATATATACGGATAAAAACATCTGAAAAGAACATTAGTCAAGCCAGAATTTTGCCTCATTTATTCCATCAAAGTTACAGTAAAGACTGATCGAAGACAGCAAAAGGCATGCGAGAGAAAAAAAAAGTAACAATCGTATTTTAACTGCATTAGAAGATAACGTCATCCGCTTCTGGAAAAACATGAAACAAAGAAAATAAATTGAATGCATTTAAAATGCAATTTAATCTAATATAACAAAGAATACATTTTATTCCACACGTGAAATACCACTGCTTCGATCAATCGAAAGTGTATTTTATATCTAAACATTTCAAATTCAATTTTACTTTTTAACCCTAAATATAAAATAAACCCGTACGGAGAAATCATACTTTATCTTTTTTTGTATTTTTTTATTTTTTTTTATTTTTTTTTTATTTTTTTTTTAATTAGTGTTGAGCATTATTATGCGGTATTTTATTTTTGTGCAAACACTAATTTGAGGAAAACCTTTCATTCCGTTTATGAAAAAAATGCCGATTTAATTTTCTCCGAAGCACACTGAAAATATATCCTTATCCGTGATTGGTAATTAACCCTTTTTATCCAGACGGTACTTATAAGTACCACTTTAATAAAACACCTATATATTCGTAATATGACCGTTTTTCCTAACGGTATTCACAATGGCACAAAGAGTGTATTTCTGACAGCAGGCAGGAGATGGCAAATTCAAGCACATATCCTCTTTCTTTGCATTGTAGGGATTTTACATTTGCCACGCTACATTCGAAATCCATTTTGCAATAGAAGTGACATGCATGTTGTTCTTCATTTGAGTAATTTTAGTGGTTTATTACCGGTTATTTAGTACTATTATTTTCTATTGTTTTCTATACTCTACAGGTGAACATTTCCTATATTTTATTTGAAGTTTACTATTTGAAATTTACTATTTTATTTTATATCATAGGATAAAAAATTTATGGTGGTTACAGTTGCATAATTAACCACTAAAACACTATAAAAATTATTTTCCTCTTTCCTATGTTTATTCTGCACCAAAACTTATCCAATGATGCAAAAATACAATTAAAAAGTAGCTGGAAAATTAATTCAGGATATAAAGGGTTAAGGAGAAAACCAGTGGACCCGTGCGAGGATTTCGCACTGCCGTCTAATAATTTTTAGCAATATCTAATATTTTTTATTTGCAGGTTTAAACTTAAAAAATATATATATACGGATAAAAACATCTGAAAAGAACATTAGTCAAGCCAGAATTTTGCCTCATTTATTCCATCAAAGTTACAGTAAAGACTGATCGAAGACAGCAAAAGGCATGCGCGAGAAAAAAAAAGTAACAATCGTATTTTAACTGCATTAGAAGATAACGTCATCCGCTTCTGGAAAAACATGAAACAAAGAAAATAAATTGAATGCATTTAAAATGCAATTTAATCTAATATAACAAATAATGCATTTTATTCCACACGTGAAATACCACTGCTTCGATCAATCGAAAGTGTATTTTATATCTAAACATTTCAAATTCAATTTTACTTTTTAACCCTAAATATAAAATAAACACGTACGGAGAAATCATACTTTATCTTTTTTTGTATTTTTTTATTTTTTATTATTATTTTTTTATTTTTTTTTTAATTAGTGTTGAGCATTATTATGCGGTATTTTATTTTTGTGCAAACACTAATTTGAGGAAAACCTTTCATTCCCTTTATGAAAAAAAAAATGCCGATTTAATTTTTAATTAACAGCAATTTTCAATCAAAAAACGAAATGTGAATGTGCTATGTCAGAAGCCGTTTCAAAAACCTTTCGAATGATACATCATTCGTTGTTGTGCGTCTCGTAAATTCATAGAAAAAGGAATGTTGACAACAGAAATAATATATATGATAATGAGGGATGTGGCCTCTTCCGAAATTTTTCTCGTTTGGATGCATTTAGAACCCAAGGATTGACTTTCCCAAGTAAAAAAAAACTGGTCCATCATCAATATCGCCCCAAAAGGAGAAATAAAATCTCAGTAACAAAAATCTTTGAGAAAAGAAATTTTTTAGTACAAGATCTCCAAAACACAGCTGAAAAAAATTCAAAGTACCACAGCCATATCTACCAGTTCCCCCAAAAAGTAGAACGGATTTTAACGGTGTTTTTAGAAATCTATATTAATTAGAGATGCAGAATAAATAATTTTATGAATTGAAAAACAGATTTTCAAATTTGAAATGCTTTATATATTGCAAATGTTATATTATGGGCGAGGAATACTCTACCACTGCAAAATATTAGGGCTGCTATTCTTTTTTTTTTTCTTTTTTTTTTTTTTGTTAGAAATTAAGCCTTGCTTCCAACATACATATATTTATACTTACACACAACAACTCTTAATAAATACAATACGTATAACAACTATTTTGTCAATTTATGAAAGTAATAGGGACTAATGAGAGATCTTTTATAATCCTGCTTTACCGAAATAAATCAGTTAGGTTGATTCAAAAGTTGACGACATTAAATATTTTTATGTGAGATTATTAATAGCAGAAAGAAATAAATTAGTGATGATTTATCTTTACTCCGTTATGATTCTCCATCCTAAAGCAACAATGGCACAAAAGTAGTTTTATTCGAGGATCTAGGTGCTTTAGTCATAAATGACATGGCGTTTTCCAGATGATTGAAAATAATTAGCAATTCCGTGGCTTAATAAAATTTCTGTTTTATCCTAAAACGAAACTGGAGATAGATATTTTTTTGCTACACATAAATATTTTTAGCATTTGTTTAAAAATATTGTATTTTAAAAATATTAATTGAAATTAAAATCATAAGTTTTTTTTTTTTTATATTATTTCATGTCATACACATCAAGCCAATAAACTTTTTTTTTATCATTATTTGGTTTGTGATTTTTAATATAATTGGCGATATGTTGAAACCTAAATCAATGTGCTTAGAACTGTTGAACTCATTGTCGGATTTCACTTCTCCGTCCACACAACTTCGAAATAGATCCAGTCTTTTGATATGCTGCCACCACCGATATGAATACGTGATATCGGGCACGATACTTGATATATATTCAAGAAAAACTTAACTCTTTCAATTAAAGTTAAAGTAACAATTTATTAACAATATTTACACTTAAACTCGGAGGTAAAGTATCCGGTTTAATATTAAATCAAAATAATTACAGAAACGCTTTACGTGTACCGTTAGACTACGTTGCTTCACTCAGAACCGAGATTTCTCTTAATCTCACACACGCTATCTCTCTTCCTTTAGAGAGATGCCGTTCCATACACGTGCTCAGAGCTGCTCTCTGAAAAACCAACCTTCACACTTCGCTGCCACGCTAGAACTAACTTCACCTCTGGTCATTCCCCAGCGCACCCGCTCTCTCTCTCTACGGGGCTGCTCTTTTATTTTCAAGGGTCGCTGACAACACTTCCTTCCTCTTGACGCATCTGTCTTCCTAAACAAAAGAGGGCCATAGCTTTCTTATCTATGAAAGACCACATTGCAATGGAAATACTTCTTTCATTCTGTTCCACCTTCCTACTCTTCGGATTAAGAATTTTCTAAAGAAAGCCTTTAACGGTACACAATAGCTACATATACAATAAGATAATCCTTTAAGAGTAGTTTTAAAGTCTTGCAGCTGTCAGAGAACCTGACACTCATCATGAACTGTAAGTTACCGAAAAAAAGAATAAAAGAAAGAAGATAAGTTCCAATCAAGAATTTTTGGTTCAAACAATAGAAAGTTAGTATTGACAAAAAGAAGAGAGAATTTATTCATTATATTCTGGAACTGATACACATCTTCTTATATAGATCCAAAGATAATAATTTATTTTGTTTTAAATTGAATTCCCATTGTTATTATGATGCGTTTCATGCAAAATTCAAGTAAATTATTGTTTGCAAATCTTTCTAGTCTTTCGGAAAACGAAATATTTATAACTCGCAACAGAATTCAGTTTCATTTTTTATTTATATCGATTCTACTATCTTGTTAACTTTTTGTATTAATAAAATATATTGGTAAGCATTGGTAAATTAAATTAAATGTCAGTGAAAATATATCATCAAAATAAATTACGTAATTATTAATATAACGAAAATAAATCCTTTAAGGAAAGTAAGAAAATAAAAGACTATATATATATATATATATACATATTCTCAAAAATATTTTACGTTCCACAACTTTGATAAAACTTTGACAATTTTTTAAAACCCATTTTGAATTTTTAGGGTTCATTTTTTTTTTCAATTTGACCGAAAAAGTCTGTTTTTATGACCCCTGTGAGATAATAACAGATTGGTCTTCCAACATTCATGGGAAGACTTTGTTAACTTAATGGCATTATAGAAAGAATGTTTAAAAAATATTTTTTCAGCACTGTTTGTCATATTACAAAAAAAAAAAACAAATTCCTTTTTAAGTTATATCAAGTTAAAAAAAAAATCTTGAACTTCACAACACCATTTCTTTGTTTGTCCTACAAATTGGGGCCGGCCCAAGGGGTGTGCTAAGTGCGCGACCGCACGGGGCGCCAAACCGGCAACAGACTTAAGGGGCGCTCAAAAGATCACCTATTAAAAATATAGATTTCGCGGTTGTTTTTTTTTTCGGTTTTTTTTTTTTTTTTACTAGATTGGGTTTTGTGTGGGAGATTGATCTACGTTGGGTTTAAATAACACGTCAAGGACATACGATAGCACTTCAAGGAGTATTTTCACATGCAGACCATATGTCCGGTTCCTATATCTGAGAAAACGAGGCTATTATCACTTAAATTACATCCTGGAAAGACGAAACAGACATAACCAAACATCGCTATTCAACACCAGGACTGAAGGAGGCTAATTAATTACTATTTGACATTTTTGCGACTCTTTCTTCCCCCTGGGCGATCGACTATCCCCTTGATTACAGCCGATAACTGGCAGGAGTCCTTTGGTACGTAAGTTCTCTAGTTGCAGAGAATCGTAAAATTATTCTTATTCTTATGTTTTGGTATTAAACAATATTTTTAAAAGCTATATTCAGAATGACCGGGGGAAAAAAATCGGGACATTATTACAGAAGCAAGAAGTCGCAGAAAAAGAAAGATAATGAAAAACAGGCTAGTCGTCTAAAAAAGTTTATTATTAGCAAACAAAATCCTGAGGAGATCAGCTCATCTTCTACTAATAATGTGAGCGTCAAATCTTTTGTAGATAACGTAAACGAAGAATCTATAGTGTTAAGTTTCTCTAACTAAAAATAAATATGTAATTAATCTTATTAAACAATGTAACTTCAGCACATTGTTTTATTTAGTTAATCTTAATTTAATCTGTATTAAATCCATAATAATGTAATATTTCAACACAGGGCCCAAACTAGGATTTTGTTTGTGACAAGCATGAATTTTAGTGCCACTCCCCCCCCCCCCCCAGCTTTCCTTTCCAAAATAAATATACAGAGATAAGTTCTCAATCCATTCCCTTAATTTTTATTTTAAATATGAAATAATTGTTTTGAATTAATATTAAGATTTTTAAGTTTCTTTCTTTAAAAATCGACCTATTGCAATCGGTCCGTTTTTATCTATCTAAATAAAATATAAATCTTGTCATCACGATAATGTCCGAATATTGAAGCAATTCGAACCTACTTGGAACAGTGTATTAATCTTGCAAGTATCTTGGATGAATTCGTTAATGAAATGTTGTTCTGGCGCCCCGTCCCTAGGCAGTCACTTAATAATGTAATCGCGCGCTGTTCAAAACAATGAGTATAAAATTAAAGAATACGCCTTTGTTTTGAATCGTCCGATTCCATAACATTTTTGCCTAAATTTCGTTATTTATTTTCTGTACCAAAGGACGAACAAAATCTTGTTTTGGCGCCCCCTTTTACACTGGCGTACAGGACCCCCCCCTCCCCCCCACTCCCCCCCCCCCTTCCCCGGCCGGCCTTGCTTCAATAAGACATTGTAAAATGCACCACAAATAAGTTTAAAGTCAAAACATTTTTTGATATGAAATTAGGTCTATGTAACTATTTTTTCCTGGTCTGTACTTTCTTTAATTTTTTTTTTCTCAGGAAATAAATTCATTTTAGAAAAAAAACTTTTTTTAGTTCAAATTTTAGAAAAAATTGACAACGTTGATGGAAGATTATTCTTAAAGAGTGATGTTATTAACACTGAAGAAAACAGTGTATTGGAAAAATTTGAGAGGTTAGTTCATCTTATTAATTTTAATATTTAAATTTTTAAAGAAACATACCAAGGATTTAAAATTGCTTTTTTCAATCTATTCTGAACTTTTAAAGCTTTTTCTGATGAAAGAGAGAAGGTTTGTTTTAAAACTCGTTGTGTAAAGCCAAAATCCAAACTGGCTGTTTTCTGACACATTTTTTTAATTCATTTTTTATTCCAAATTTGACAAACTGGCAGATACTTTTATTAAAAAATTAATGTAATCGAATCGTTTTTCGGTAAAGGCAGAAGACTTTTCAAAGTTGGCATTTTGAACCGAATTTCCCGACACGGCAGCGCAGGACAGGAAAAAATCGCTGTCCTGAGACAAAAATCGCTTATAATTAAAGATGCAATTCTTTTAACAGAAAAAAAAAAAAAAACTGTTTTATTACATATCACTTCAAAAATCATACCTGCAAGACTCATGCTTTTATGCTTAAAAACGAGTCAGAAAATACGTCAGATAGTTTTGTATTGTTGAACGGGGAAATATATTTTTTCAAGTATTTTTATATTTAAATTGATATATTTTAATTTATATAAAAGATAAAACCGTGAAACTTTGTACTTTGTTTTTCAGCTATACTTTTGTGTTGTTGAGCGGGGAAATATTTTTTTATAAAGACTTTTCATATTTAACTTTATATGAAAGATAAAACCATGAAACTTTGTACAATATTTTTCAGCTATGTAATCTTTAAATTGGTTTCGGATTTTTTTATTTCAAGTGAAACTTTTTATAATTTGTTCCTCGTAGTAAAAAGTACTTGGTAAAAAAAGACATATGCTCTTTTAAAAATTTGTAAATTTTTTTAAATAAATATTTCGGTAAATCCCTTAGTTAAATCAATATTTATAATTTCCATATCAAATGTGAAAAAGTATGCAAGAACAAATTTAGAAGATAGAATATTTCAGAAGATATATCAAATTTTAAACAAGGCTAAAATTAAAAAAAAAAAAAATCTTTAAAGAATTTACATTTAAAAGGGAACACATATATAAATTTATATTTAAAGAAAATAAAATAATGATAAAAAATATTATGAATATAAAGTAAAATCATATTTATAAATATTTTGTTTCCCGGCCATCATATATATATATATATATATATATATATATATATACATTTTTTACAAAGTATAGCTAAAGAATTTTGTCAAAGTTTAAAAGAAGAATGGGATTAAAGTATTAATCAAAAAACTTTTTTATGATTTTAAAATTGATTTTTCTCGTATGTAGAGATATACAGAGCAGTGATGCCGCTTTTCCGTCAATGATCGTCGCAACTTTAGTCGGAGTGGTGGTGTGACACTATAATATGGTTATGGAAAAATTTGGTTCAGCGGGACTTCAGATGAGAATAATTTTAGGCCACCCTAATTAAATTTGGGTTCAATGGTGAACCGTCTCGAGCCATGGGATAAAAATTCAGAAAAAAAAAAAGTCCTATCATGAAAGTCCTCTGTAGGTAAACATTAAAAATACAGAATTAGCATTTTTTTTAAGTTACTTTATATGCTTAAATTAAATATAAAAATGTTAAATTTTAGAATTAAAAGTTTGTTTTTTTTTGTAATTTTTCAAGAACATTTAAAATTTGCATAAAAATGCCGTAATTTAACTTATTACTAATTAAAATATTTAGATCCCATTTCGCACGAATTTTCATTCGATAAAATACTTGATTTTGACATATCTTTCTAACATTCACAGAAACGATTTGTAAAAGTTTCAACTATGCAAATCCATAATTACAGCTCATTCCTTCAAGTAGCTTTTGAGTTATGCTTAAACAGAATACCCGCTTTAAAAACTGACCTCATTGCAATCTGTTTTGCAACAATTACAAAAGAATTTAACATTAAGAGTTCCAAACTTTAAAACCTTCATAATCCCAAAACTTCACTACACTGCAAAAAATAATTGTTGATTTTACAGTATAAAACTGGCACCCAGCTGCCAGTATTACACCGTAAAATTAACAGTATTAAACAGTAAAATAAGCAGTAATACGCTGCCGTGCAAGCAGTAATACGCTACCGCGCATGTTCCCTTTTGCGCGGTAGCGTATTACTGCTTGCACGGCAGCGTATTACTGCTTATTTTACTGTTTAATACTGTTAATTTTACGGTGTAATACTGGCAGCTGGGTGCCAGTTTTATACTGTAAAATCAACAATTATTTTTTGCAGTGTACCCGTTTGGTATCTTAAGGTAAAATTTACCGAAAACCCGAAAATGTCATGATTATCTGTTTGTATTCAAAACTTCAAAGTTTAGTACAGTTCAGTACAATTTCAGAGTGAAGATGACTCCCTAAGCTTCTTTTTTTTTTTACATAAATTAAAAAATGACATAATTATTTAGTCGAATGGCTAGTTCCGTTTTTTATGGAACAACTTGGTGGTTAAAATGCATGGGATGTTCTTTTTTCTTTTTTTTTTCTCTTGGCCAACTGTACACACAATAAGTATAAATCGAAAGAAGGGACTAAACCTGAAACGTTACATCGTGGGATGTAAAAAGAAAATACGGGACTATTATCTCTTATTACCCAGAGAAAAAGCACAAACGGTGTGATAAAAGATCCTGCTGAAAATACATACCTGAAAAAAAAACCTCTTCACAATTTACAAAACAGAATATGAATTAGCATCTAACTGATCAAAAATTAACATGCCAATTATATCTAAAATTCTGACCCATTTTACGCTATAAAATTGTATTGTAAAATAAATTTGAATTATTTAGAATATATTAAAGTGGAGATATTTTTTAAATATAAAAAATACATATAAACATCATAACATTTTTACTGGATAGATAAGGTAAAAACTATATTTTAGCATATATTTTAGTTTTTTTAATTGATATCTGAGGTGGGTTCTTTTTTAGCCCGTCTCTTATTATCACTTTATCCCATTAGCCTTTTTTCCCCTTATCAAAAGTCTCATCTGTTTTACAATGGAAGTTTACAATCAATATAGTGATTATAATTAGAGAAAATCACAACACATTAAATATTTACCTACAAAATTTATGTATAGAATAAAAGAAAACTCGAAATAATAAAAATTCAAGATAACAGGATATTCTTTTTATAGTAAACGTATTAAAGGTAAATTTTCTCCCTTTTTCTTGTAGTTTAGTGAATTATAATAACTAATAAAAGTTTAAAAATGATGAATTATTTATTTTTCTCTTCGCATCTCGTATTCAAATTCAACTCTTTTGTTACCTTATTCAGTTATTGTTGTGATCGTATTTATTTATTCATTTTGTGACATTTATTTTTTTAGGAAATATACTAAAATGAGAATCATCCTTTTCTGGAAGTTCTATAAATTATATTTTCTAGTAAGAGTTTAAAAAGTACGATTTTTTTCTCCTCTATTCGAGCTGTTTTTATACAAATTCCATTATTTTGTAACTTTGCGTTTCATTTTAAAATCATTTTGGAAAAAAAATTTTCATATTGGTGCATTTTCAATTATATTTGAAAAGAGTGGTCGTTAACCAATCTTTTATTCTTTTAAAAGAAATGTGAAATCTCATTAAATTTAAAAGCGAAAGATCGTATATGAAGTTCTTCAGCTTGTGATCTTCAAAATACAACTTCTTTTTTTCTCTCTGTACGTAACTACATTCAAAATCAGCAAAATCGGAAAAAATACTTATTACTTTAAATTTTCTTTATATATGGAAATATTTCCAATATGATGAAAATAATTCATATGATGCAAATAAAGCTGAAGAAGAAATTGTTTCTTAGACAATTATTCAATCTAAACCAATAATAGAAACACAAAATAAACTATAAGCAAAGTATACCACATTAATTCGAATCTAAGAAGTCGCCCGAACCTTTTTCTTAGCCGTAAAAATAAAGATTTACCTTAAGGACTCGTATATAACTCGCAAGAAAGAAAATAAAATAAAAAAAACAAATTATGAAACTTGCGAAATATAGCAAATTCTAATTTCATTTATTTCCTTTTTTTTTTTTTAATGAGTATTTATTGCTCTTAGACATCTCTTCATAGGCATTCTAGGATATAATCTTTTAGTAGATAGAATAACCTTCATTGCTGCTTTCGGATGTGTCTTCATTGATGGATGGTTCTTAAATATCGTAATCTTCTGTTGTATCCATCGCATTTAGAAATGTTGCACTTGAGAAAAGACCGTTTAATTAACTCATTAGTATGGTAAAGATTGTTGTTGGACTGAAACATTTTAATGCATAACGCATGAATTGAGATAGTTTTTGGGCCGTTCGTTCGTACACTTTGCGTTGTAAACAAATACCCCATAGTTCGAATCCAGGAAGGCAGAAAAAGGAATATCCAATGAACGAAGACATCTCAGCTGAAGTCTTTTTATTGATATATAGCACTTATAAGATGGTAAGAATGGGGTGGTCTCGGATGTTAGACACTTAGAACAGTTGTTGACAGACCAAGAGCGAGGAGTGATCTGCCGTTTGGGCAGTAGATTGTCTCGCCAAGATTCGATAATACATTGAGCCAACAAACCGCAGACGTGCATAAGAATTTATATGTACGTTAAGGATAATTAATATAAATGTTTTGGGAGGATGTAATGAAAAGGCTACCACATTTGGCGAAACCGTACTTTTTGTGAATTTTAGAGGACACATGCGGGCAACCCGGTGGGAAAGGAATTTTAGTCAAAGGAAAGAGCTAAACATTGTATCTGGGAAATTACATTACTTGCACAATTTGTTTATGAACAGAAAAGGTTGGGCGCCCAAGCAGCTGTCAATGAATGTCCGGAACACATAACATTACATCTGTTATAACCGCATTGGAATTAAAATAGATTTTTAACGTACATGCTGCATTTAATAAAGATAGTCTTTCATATGAGAAAAGGAAATAATATTTGAGGTTTTAGAATAAGAGATATTTTAGCGAAGAGAAAATTAATTAATATATTAAAAATTAAGTTAGGAAGATAATAATTTAGAATAAAGATATGTATAAATGATTCTATATCATATACATATTCTCCCCTTCGACAAAATGAGAAAAAAATGACGCTGGCTCAATGTACATCGGTACAAACTGTTATACATACCTGCAAAAGTTCAGTACTCAATTACACTTGGAGACCACCCAAAAGTACACAATAAAACAAAAATACAAACAAACATGTAGAAATAAAAATATACAAGTACTTGTTTTCAAAATGTTGCACTTTCAGTATGCGTGCAAAGGTACCTAAAATGATTTTTTTTTTTAAATCATACAAATGTTCTGTTTCATTTTTTTTTAAATCCAAACAGCTGCAGCATTTAAAAATACAGAACAATATCATAATTATCATTTCGATAATACTCGTCATAATTGGCGGAGGCCTATATATTTCTCATACATATGTATATACATGTATATGCGCACAATTATCAAAATTTTCAATGCTAGGAATTCTCATAATGATGGTAACATAGATATCTGCAGATTTCTTTGATTTTAGCTAGCTTTACTTTAAAATGTTTATCATAATAAACATTAATATAGCAATATAATATGACAATAAAAACTAGTTTAAATTGAAAAGTAAATATAAACAAATGCAAATGTATATATATAAACAATAAATATGCATATATAGATAAAAGTTGAATATAAGCAAGTGTTTTCCTTTATTCAAGTGAAAATAAAAATCTATTAGACAAAATTATGTTAAAAATAGAGCGATACTGTGCAAAGTATGAATACTGACAATGGGAAATAAAATTAACGTGCAAAATTATGAATTTATTGCCTAAAAGTAAGGTTTTTTCGCTGAAGTTCCGTTTTAACAGATGGAAGAAATCGGCACATTGAACAGCTGGGATCGAAGAAAGCTTTATCGTCCGGCCAGGCAAAAATAAAATCCGCCGACATTGCATGTTTTGATAGCGAAATTCTTGCACTGCAGGAGAGATTTACTATGATCGAAGAAGAAACATATTTTCACAGCGAAAATTTTATCACAAGTCGGTAAAATCGCATCAGTAATGGAGAATCATTATGTAGAAATTTCTTTTCTTTCTTTTGTGTGTGTACTGGAGTCTGGCATTTGTCACTCAAATCCAATTGCATTAAAATGTTCGTGCACTGCATAACAACAATAATACTTCATATAATTCGAAAACACCGGGATACTTTTTCTTTTTCTTTTAATCAAATTTTGTAGAACCTAAGCTTGATAATCCGGAACAGAAAGGGGAATCAGGAAAAATTGTATAGCTTGAAAATTGCGATCCAGAAATCCGTAAGAAAAATTCACATAATCCTGAGAAATACAGAACAGTACCGCTTGAAAAAAATCTTTTATATAATCCAGAGACCATCTGAGACTATGGGATATGACTGGATGATGAACGGGAGATGATTGGAGATCACTGGAGATGTCCGGCAAAGGATTGGAGAGGAACTGGATACCATCTGGATAGGAGACAGGAGATCAGAATCAGGCGATGGGAGACAGGAGAAGACCGGAGACCACCGGAGAAAAACGTGCATCTTAGATTCGAGTAAATGCGGTGTATATTTATCAAACAAATTCTGTCCGCGACACAACAATTTTGAAAAGAGAATTGAATCACATTTTTACTTTTTTTTTTATTATTCTTTAGAAAATTTTCTAAAGCTTTTAGATTAAAATGACGCCAACCGCATCTAACTACTAAAATTAGATCAGAAATACAACGCTTTTCATGTCGTATTATCTGTGGTTGCTGTGCTTTCTTCTAGGATTTAAATCTAAAAAAACTAGTTTTTTTTTTTATTATTATTTGTTATAAAACTTAAATTGTTATATCTATATTTCTATGAAAGATAGAGTTACGACATTTTGTACGATGTTTTTCAGCGATATATTAAAGTTTAGCTGTGTGATTAACTCTGAAATTTTCATTCACAAATCACTCCTATCTCTACATATTTAGTTAATGATTATTTGTGACTTGGCAACTACGTAGCACGAGAACAATGTGACGTATATAAATAGCCATAATCAAATAATTCCATCCCATCCCCTAATATAGTAACACTACCTTTATTCCAGATTTTAAGTTTCTAGGGAAATGGGATGTACCTTATCTATTTGATGACTTGGCAATTACGTAGCACGAAAATGTGATGTATATAATTAGTCTTAATCAAATAATACCATGCCATCCCATAACATATTAAGGTGTAATAACTTCCCTGTGCGTATATAATTAGCCTTAGTCATATTATCTCATCCCATCCCATAACATAGTAAGGTGTAATAACTTCCCTGTGTTACGTAATTGCCAAGTCACAAAACAATCATTAATTAAAAATGTAAAGACTAGGAGTGATTTGTGAATGAAAATTTCAGAGTTAACAACATAGCTAAACTTGGCTTTACACGATCTCAGAACTTTTTACGGTAAAAGAGTCACAACACTTGGTTACATTTTTTACATGTGATGTTTTTGATGGGATTTCACTTCTTTTTGTAAGTAATCCTCCTTTTCTTGATTTTGGGCTCTTTTTGAAAATCATCCACTGGTTTCCACCAAGCCCACCTCTGGTCCCTATTATTTGAAGGTCCAAAAATTTGGAGTTTTAGTTCCGTTCACAAAGTCCTCTAGACAAAAAGAAGTTTCAGGTTCCTAGGAAAGCACTAAGTTATGGTAGGAGGAGGAGTCAAACGTACTCTCAATTACTTCCAGGAAAGGTGCTATCAATCTGAGATATTATTCGAAGCCTTAGATATTTGATATTTGGCATAAAAGTACTGTTTAGGATAAAAACAGAGACAAAATTAAAAATTATGGAAAATTCCAACAAATCAAACTATTTTCGATTTTTCGATTCTTTTTTTTCGAAATTTCCGGATTTTTTCTTTTTTTTTTAATCCTAAACCCCACTTTTATGCCAAATTTCAATTTTCTAGGACTACAAAATCAAATTATTTTCAAATTTTCGATTTATTACAAATTCTTCGATTTTTCTATTTTATTTTTGAATTTTCCGAATTTTTGAATTTTTTCTTTTATTAAATCCTAATACATTTACATCCCAATACCTTTATATTAAATTTTAAGTTTCTAAGACTACAAGATCGAATTATTTTTAATTTTTTTCAAATTTTCGAATTTTTTGGATTTTTTAAATTTTTTCTTATATTGTATCCTAAACACTACCTTTATTCCAGATTTCAAGTTTCTAGGGAAATGGGATGTACCTTATCTATTTGATGACTTGGCAATTACGTAGCACGAAAATGTGATGTATATAATTAGTCTTAATCAAATAATACCATGCCATCCCATAACATATTAAGGTGTAATAACTTCCCTGTGCGTATATAATTAGCCTTAATCATATTATCTCATCCCATCCCATAACATAGTAAGGTGTAATAACTTTCCTGTGCTGCGTAATTGCCAAGTCACAAAATAATAATTAACTAAAGATGTAGAGACTAGGAGTGATTTGTGAATGAAAATTTCAGAGTTAATAAGATAGCTAAACTTGGCGTTACACGATCTCAGACGTTTTTACAGGAAAAGAGTCACGAGACTTGGCGGCATTTTTTACAGGTGACGTTTTTGATGAGATTAATTAGAAAGGAACGTTATTGTTTGATTATCTAAAGTTGGTAAGATATTTTGATACTCATACATTAAATATACCTGCATTCACTGGCGTAGTTTAATTTACTTCTATAAAGTGTAAAAAACACAAATAAAAAATTTTAATTTGACAAAAAAAAACTTTTTCCGTTTTTTTTTTTTTTTTTTTTTTTTTTTTTTTTGGGGGGGGGGGGGACACAATTTGATAGTAAAAATGTATTACAATATTATTGTTACTTTAGTAAATTTTAAGCATTTTTATGTTGGCACAATAGGTCAAAAATATCCATAAATTAAAAAAAAAAAATCTAAGATCTAACACATCAGTGATTTAGCAAAAAAAAAAAAAAAAAAAAAAAAGCTTATTTTATGCTTACCTTTGTTTTTGAAAGGATAGTAGAGATATATTAAAAAATTACTGTTGGTAAAATTTTGAAAAATTATACATTTTATTATTCAAAGTTTTTTTCTTTTTTTTTTTTTTTTTTCATAAATATGGTCAAAACTCCAGTAACTGACACTATGTAATTTTTAAGCACCAATAACTGACACAAAGTGAACCAGTCTCTGACATTTTATTTCAAAAGATTAAAATGCTTTAAAAAAACTTTATTCTTTATTATAAAAATAAAATACATTAATATTTATTATAAAAAGTGGGATTTAAATTTTTAATTTTTTTTTTTTTTTTTTTTTGAAAAGAGGCAAATAAACATTTGACATCATTTAACGTAGTTTTTATTTTATCAACTGTTGTAGTCTAACAAAATTAAAATTTTTCTTTTTAACATGCACAATGCATATATTGAAATGTTATTTTAAAAAAAAGGGATATCAATCAATGTTTTTCATTTGGTGATAGCCTGTCTTTATCTTTTTAATTATAGCGATAACATTAAAAAAAAAAAAAAAAAAAAAAAAAAAAAAACTCATTAAAAGTCTATAAAAAAATTTAACAGTTTTTTTACCACATCATTGTCTGTTTTCAATGACCCAGAATAGGAATTTTCCTTTTATTTATTTTTTATTTATTTTATTTTATTTATTTATTTATTTATTTATTTTGTAGAAATTTTCTTGTTTAATATTCTTTATTGACTTCAAGAATATGTCCAATGTTAAACTTCTCATCGTAATACACAGCATAACAGCATTCTTTCTTCCGCCTAATGTTATATTTTATTTTAGTCCAAAATTTTTCTGTGTTTTCATCCAGATCTTGATTTGAATCCAGTTCCAAAGAGTATTCATATCATACAGTTTACTGCAAGATAAATTTAATTTATTATTATGCATTTTTAAACAGTTTAAATAATAGATTTCAACTTTCTTTACTATAACCAATAATGCAGATATCCAATAACTGACATTTATGAACCAGAAACTGACATTGTCAGACACTGGTAAAACAACTTAAATTTTAATGGTGTTTACTTCAAGGTAGATTTAATATATTATTATGCATTTTTAAACAGTTTAAATAATAGATTTCAACTTTCTTTATTATAACCAATAACTGACACCTCTGTCACAGACTGGTAAAATGAAATTCTAGGAACCAATAGCTGGTACCACCATTAAGCTAAATTAAGTAACTATAAATTCTAAGTCATGACTCTAATGTATTATTTATATCTTTAAACTAATTTCTACAAGTATAACTTTCAGAAAAAAGTTTAGGATGGTTGCATTACAAATAGATTAAAAAACACTTCCTTAATTTTAGAAATAAGGTGGTTGCTTCAAAATGGTACTTTTTGTATTCTCAAGAGTTCCTTCCTCATTGAATATGTTCTTGGCCCTCTAGTGGTAAATAAATTGACTTCAAAATAAAAATAAATGTCTAATTTATCATTAGATGACATTACTTTGTAGAATTTCACAACAAAATGCTTATTTGAGTTAGATTTTTGCTCAAGTGTCAGTTACTGGTTAGATGTCAATAACTGGTGGTTTCACCTTATATGGAGTTTGAAAATTGCCATAATGTGACAAATGTTAATTAATCATATTAGAATTTAGCGAATGTTCTAGAAAGATTGCTGGAACAATCAGAGTTCTAACTTTGCAGAATTCCTGCTAATAGATACAGAATAATGAAATTTAAAAATAATGAAATTTAAAATGGAATAATTTACAATATTAATCCAGATTTATACGACCGTTAATATAGTCTTTAAAAATATATAGAATACACTTCAACTAATTATTTTATTTATAAATTTAGTAACTTGTAAAGACTTCAAATATCGTAAACTTATGACTTATGATTTTCAATTAATTCACAACTACTACTTAAAATTCTGTCGTGTTTTACCTACTTTGGAATAATACAGAAAGAAATTGAAAATTCTTACATCGTGAAATGTCTGCTTTGTTAAAACACTTTCCTGTCTATACTTAATCCACTTCTATAAATAATGATTCGCCGTCTACAAATAATGATTCGCCGCAATCCGAACGTTACACAATTATGGGAATTTCATAGTCAAGATTTCGTAACTTAAATATCTACAGTTAGAGGAATCATTCTGTATTTATTAGACTTCAACCATAATTTACTGAAGAGTAACTTTACTTCTCGAAAGACCACGGCTATACTAATATTAAAATATGACTCAAGGACTTTAGTACAGAGTTATTACTAATGATAATCGCTAAAGTAAATTTACAGCTTCAAATATGGACTCAGTTTTAAAAATGCTATGAAAAGGTCTGAATCTGAATATTTTTAAGTACAATAAAAGCGTTAGAATAGATGACAAATATAATGATTTTCATATAATGCTATTGAGAGCGGAAATAGCTTAAACTTACGATTCTGCCCGAATTTAGCTAAAATCTCCTGTGATGTAAATCTCTCCATCATTATCAATCAAGTACTTTTCCTTCGATGAATTTTAGTATTAAAAATACCAAACCGCCATTTTGATGCTTAGAAGCTTACGTATTTGTATAACCGGTGTCAGGGAAACTGACCCCCGTAAACATAATCCATTAGCAAAAGCAAACAGGAAATGAACAGCCATTAAATAGGTGAACGTTTCAAATCAACAATCAATCTTTTCTCCCTTTTTTTTTTTCCTTCTTGTAAAAAGGATTTCGCATTTCTCTAACTATTTATATAAAGAATTATAAAAAAAAAAAAAAAAAAAAAGCTGAAACACTGGTTTGCTTTCTTTTTGAAGTAAAATACGGTTAAAATTTTTTAACATACAAATAGTCAATTACATAAAATAAATTAACGTTTTATTTATTACAAATGTTTTTCCGTCTCAACAATGCTAAACTGAAGAAAAACTGGAACGAAAACTCGTGCATGGGTTATAGATTATGAAACATTTTCCAACATTATTTGAATGCTGTTAAGAAATTTCCTTCTTTCATATAATGTAATGAGACATCCAAATAAACAATTTAAAAACACAGAACGCAGTTAAAAATCCATTTTCAAGAATTGCTGTCCATAGCAGTTAATGTATGAGAATCCTTTCGTGTAAACCTGTATATGATCTAACAGAATTTTAAACATACTACATAATGAAACTAAAATTTCAATGAGCTAGAAAACGTATAGAGCAACTAAAAAAGTTTTTTTTTTTTTTTTAAGAGAAATGCTACTTATACTAGATGATTATGTATCAGTATTCTTTAGAGCAGCCATGTGTATGAATGATACAGCAAAATATGGTTGAGCTAAAAAAACATGCAAACTGGTTAAAAGTGCATTTTCAGAAAACCTTTCAATATATATTTTTTTTTTTTTTTTTTGGGGGGGGGGGGGGAGTAACCTGTATCTTATACGTTTTATACACATCACGTAATGTACTAATATTTAATTCTTGAAAACTAAAAATGCACCTACAGCAATTACAATCCATAAGTGGAAATATATCTAAATTATTTTACGCAGCCATATGAATTTATTTCTATTCTACAAGAACCTTTTAACATAATAAAATATAGTTCAGCTGGAAATGCTTAACACAGTTAAAAACACACTTGGGGAATTAACTCCCATAAACTGAAATGCTTATGATTTCTTTCGTGCAGCTCTGCATATGATCTATAGAATTCATACTCACCACTTAATGCACTAAAATTTTGTTACATTTAAAAATGCATACAAGAGCTGAAAACGCACATCCAACAATTATGCTTCATAGTTCTATAAACGAATTACATGTATGCTACTTACTTCATACTCTATAATAGAAAGCATACTGTTGCCCACGTCAGGGACACATACCAATTCCATCATATTTGATGTTTCATAACATCACTAAAATGTACTGCAAATGATTTTTTTTCCACAGACCATAATGTAATCGAAAACTTTTGTCTATCCCTGTAAACGAGCTATAACAGCTACTTACCTCATTTTGAATATCAATAGGGAATATGTAGCGTCGAAAACGTATATTTAAATCGTGGAAATTCAAGTCTATTTACGAGAGTCAGAGTGTGGACAAACCGCTAAAAAGATGGAGGGACAAAGATAAGTCATAAATACTTTTAAATTATGTTGAAAAGTGTTAAAAACTATATTGATTATATTTCTTTTTAAAACTTTATATTATCAAACATTACCTAATGTTTCTTGAAACACAATATTGTGAGTTTTATTAACAAGATAAGTTAATTTTTTCATAAAACAGCTTAATTTGGTTTCCAAAAACAGTTACCGTATATACTCGTGTATAAGTCGACCCCCCCCCCCCCAAATCTTACGCAAAATTTTGGAAAAAAATTGAATTTTCGTGTATAAGTCGAACCACATTTTTGGTAGTATATGTTGAAAAATAATTTGTAATCGAGGATGAAAAAAAAAATAATAATAAATTTTCATTAAATTAGTAAACTTTTTACGTTTCTAATCAGACTTCATCTTTTTGAAAGCTATTCACATCAATTTAATGATTACTTGCTTTTTTTTGAAAAATCTATTCAAGTCTTATTTACAAGGGTAAACAACTTTTTAAACTGCTATAATATAGTACTTCTTTGTATTGTAGTACTCTTAGGAGAGAAATCTAGAAGCAATCTCAAGTTAAACTCTTTTTAAAAAAGGGATTAATTGTTGAGATTTTTTTTTTATCAATCACCATCGTCCGCTTTTATCTCTCTCCAACCTAGACCCACATGTGATTAATTAAAAGACTTGCACATTCACCAATTACCTGTGAAAAAAATATGACTCCGGTATTTCACTGCTGTATTTTTTTTTTTTTTTTTTTTTTTTCTTACTCGTGTATAAGTCGACCCCCCATTTTCAGCTTCCAAATTTTGTCTAAAATTCTTCGACTTATACACGAGTATATACTACTTCATAAGCTTTAAATCTAAACAGTTTCAAGTATTATTTGGTTTAGTAAGCAACATAAAAAAAAATACATACTATACCAAGACTTTCATGCTTTAACAAATTAAATTACATTTAAATAATTGTAATAAAAAATAATAAGAAGAAATTAATTTTTTACAAATTTTTCATTAAATTTTTAAATAATTTAAAAATAATGATTATCATAAGGCAGTTCTCAAAAAAATATTTTTCCCGCTCAACAAACGCAAAACTTGTGACACACCTACCGACATATTTTACATACTTGCATAATGATATTTGCAAGTATGTTTATTAAAATGGTTTGTAATCATACAGTTTTTATAATTTTCCGATAACTGAATTACATCTTGAGCTATTATTGTCTCAGGACGGACAGTTTGTTTTCGTTCCTGCGCTGTCGCATCCCAAAATTCAGTTAAAAATACCCACTTTGGCAGCATTATCTGAAAAATCTTTTGCCTTTATCGAAATGAAAAACAAGTTCGATTAGATAGTTACTTAATAAGAGCACTTGCCAGTTTGATATTGCGAACAAAAATTAATTAAAAAATGCTTCCAAAAGAATCTAGTTTGGATTTGAGAACGGCCTTAATAAAAATCATGCTCCTAAAAGTACACATATATATATATATTCGTTTTGATGTATTTCAATTATTATTTAGAAATATAAGATACGTTTTCCGTAAATTGGGCGACCTTTCTTGATATTTTCCGTTAATATTGCATTTGACAAGTATAACTTTGATACTTATTCCTTGTGTTTCATATGGATATCTATTTATTTTTAGACAATGAAGAAGTTAACATACTTGAGAAATATGGAAGGAGTTGAAAGTAGAAATTATTTGTATCCTATAATTTAAAGCACTTAAAATACTAAAAAAAAAGTGTGTGTGTGTGTGTTGGGGGGGGGGGGGGGATACTGTAATCAGTTGTTCCAAAATGTTGGTTTTATTTTTAAAAAAAACCGGGGAGGGGGATACTGTAATTAGAGTTGTTCTAAAAAATTGTTTTATTAAGAAGAAAGAAAAAGAAGAAGAAAAGTTGATTTAAGTTATATCGAGCATAAAGTATGAGGTACTTTCTAATAATTAGCAGTATATTAATTACAACTCTTAGACCGGATTCTGTTACTATTAAAATATTACACTCTTCGTAATACCATTATTATGCGCGAAACAATTCTGATAATAGCTATTTGTACACTGATATAAGGTAAAGCCAGGAGAGATGGCGCGGTCGGAGAGATTGCGCTCATAGAGGTTCGGGGGGAAGGAGTAGAGTGAGAGTGCCGCGACTCCAGGTGGTTGTTCAACAACAGAGTGGAGTGTCTACTTGAAAGTACACGTTGATTGCTTTGAGCGTCTAAGGTAAAGTATTGCTATTTTGTTTTGTTTTCCCAAAGTAAATGCTTGAATTTTCATAGCTATTCATCAGAATTTCTGTACAATATCAATAGTACAAAATATTTTTAACTTAAACGATTTCTCATAAGCTACTAATCTATACTAACAATGTAAAACATCAACGGTTCATTTTAGTAGCGGCCATGTTTAAATAAAAGGCCACGCAATCTCTCCTACCAAAATTGGAGAGTTTGCGCATCTGCTATTTAGGAGAGATGGCGCATTGTTCCCATTAGTTTCCATACTGGAGAGATTACGCAGCTTATTGGTAAATTTGCATAAAAAATGAAAATGGACTAATTTTACGTTAAACGTGTTATTAAGTTGCATAATTTTATTTTGTAATCTTATCTGGACTTGCTTTTTGAAATTCTTTAATTTTTTCCCCTTTAATTAAAATTTTTTAATCGTTTTTAAAATTATTTCCTTTTTCTGATTCTTTAAGCATTAGGTTGAAATATTCACTCCCAATACAATAAAATGTGTGCACAAAAACCTTACAGCAATGTCATTTAAGTGTAATTATTATTGTTAACAATTTAATTGTAGTTATTATTAGTAACAATCTCTCTTACCCATGTGCGCAATCACACCAACCCTGTAAGGAGAGATTGCGCAAAATAACTTTCTTGGTTTTATTACAACTGTTCTATTAAATTGCAACATAACAACAAAATAGCAATGGAAATGCATAAAAAACAAATGAAGTAAAAAATATTCATGGATAGTTTTGCAAAAAATTAATATTTAAATTTTTTATTGCTATTCTTTTGAATTTTGCGCAGACTATCCTAGCTTTACCTTTTCAGTAATATATTAGTATATGCTACTTTAATTTTTTTTTATTTTTTTCAAATGCTTTACCCTAGAATTTGAAAGTCTATACAATACTATAACACTTAAGGCGTTAACAAAAATATTTCCCCCAACTCAGCAAATCAAGACAAATATTCACGGACTCCTTTTTTTAAATAAATGTTAAATAAAATGTTTAATAGTTTGCAGTCCCGACTGTTAAAGTAATTTGAAATCGAATAGCATTTTGCGTTTTCTATTACTGTATATCATATTGAATTATAATTTATTGTTATCTCAAGACAACCTTTCCTGGGCTATAAAATCCCGAAAATTGACTTAAAGCGCCAACTTGGACAGAATTTTCTGAACCATTTTTTGTCATAGTCAAAATATGGAAAATGCTATTCGATTCCTTAGTTTATGAATAAGGAAGTTGCATATTTTAGGCATTTAAAAATAATAATAACTTCGTGAATATGCCAGAAAGCACCCAATCTGAATTTCACTGTTACAGTAATTTTTCATTTTTTAAAATAATGTTTCATTTCCCCAAAAATATATTCTCTGTATCACCTCGCTTTTAATAACCTTAGAAAAATGAAATTAATTGCAATGAAAATTTGATGAGAACGAGACTTAATTTGCTTTGTGCGAAATTCGATAACATATAGGCAAGTGCTAGAAATTTTCACTTTCCGCGCACAACGGACAGTCCAAACTGAACATTGTTGCTATTTTATGTTGCATCACTGATTAAATTATTGTGCTTTTCCAGCATTTTTCGTGATTTAGATTTCAAACAAAGTAACACTTGTTTCATATTTTCAGTACAATATATTTACTATTATTAATTATTTAATAAAAATTTCTTCAGTTATTTTTTCTAATAAAATTATTTAGACCTTTTTCTATAAATTTCCTTAAATACTAATAAATGTATGAAGATTAGCAATTTGGCAACTTTTTTTTTTTTGTTAACACTATTTATATTTACAGTATTTACAGTAATTGTTGCAAAATGAGATTTCAACAATAACAGATAATTTATTTTCCATTATGGAATTTAAAATATGAAAAATCAAAATGGTTGTTTAATATATATATGACAGCTACTAATTCGAAGTTTGTATATGAAAACATTTATAATTGTTCCAAGTTAAGATCCACCCATACCTTTATTTGAAAGAGTGCATTTGTTTGGATTCAGATATATTTTCAACAAACAAAAATAAAATACACACCAATCCTTGTTTTCTGTTTCACTACTCAATTATTGGCCTCTGCTCAATCACAGCCGAATCACCTTATATTTAAATATAGATAACATTTAGCTAGAACGCCCGGCTTTAGATCGAATTTATGTTCTTTTAAATTATTTTATGACGTGTTTTATTATTATTAATGCCATTTTATTATTATTATTATTATGTGACGTTATAAAAACGATAAATTCTGTTAAAATGTTTACTTGATAATAAGCATTAATTTAAACTTCTCTAAAGTAGGTATACATAAAAAATGCTATTTTAAAAATAATTTCATCGTTAAGTATTTATTAGATATGTATAAAAAGTTCAGTAAGCTTAAAAATACATATTTCTTTTTGTAAATATGAAACACACATCTGACAGTAAGGCCGATTTTTTGCATTCTTTGTTTTTTCTAGAAACGTGTCATTAATTGGATTTTTTTTTCAGCATTTATTTAATCTGAAGAAAATAATATGAATAATAATAATTATATTAATAATGAATTTATGCATCAAATATGCGAGATACAAATATTTCTTAATTCTTTTAGCAAATTAGATTGTTACTAATTGATTATTAATTGTCAGAAAATTATACCAATTTCTTACCTATCTTGGAAATAAAGCATATAAAATACAAGCATTTAAAAATAAATTTTTGTGTTTCTGTAAAAAAAAATTATATTTGCAAGATAAAAGCAACTTGTAACACTTTTTTGCTGAAAAAGTACAATTTCTGGGAATATCAATAGTTTGGGAGCCATAATTAACTGATAAGAAACAGTTTCTCTTTGATCACTTAATGGTTTTAGAAATGTCAACCGGACATCGTTAAATGTAATTACCGGTCAGTTTTTCAGAGGAGAATCTTTTTTTTTTTTTATAAACAGCTCAAAAATGACGTATTTTTGGAGATCAGCTTTTGGGATCAATGTTTAACTTTCACCGTACTTGTCAACCTTGTTACATCGATTATCTACCGTCGGTTAGTAGGGGTCACGACGGGACATTTTAGCTGAATCAGGATTACCTCTAAACTTACGCATGTTATCTATGTGATACGGTAAATGTGATTGTAATACGGTGAGGTAAAGTCCGGACTCGCCGAAGCAGTACTTCGTCTCTATCAATCAAATACTTCCGGTAGGAAAATACCAGACGAAAGTTCTTGAAAGAGACTCTTTTTTTTATCCTAAAAAAAACCAAGCTGGCCATTTTGATTCTCCTCTAAACTGATTCCGTCAGGACGCTCCAAACTTCCTCCAAAACTGTAATTGATTAGTTGAATAATTGTCATTAGGGGGTAACTTTACTTGATACGTATAATGTTTCAAATCACCGAAGTACCAATCTATCTTTCTCCGCGTATATATTCAATCTATATCCTCACATTACCTTTTCTCCTGTTGAAAAGTTTTCGGAAGGGTAAAGTCCGGACTCGCCGAAGCAGTACTTCGTCTCTATCAATCAAATACTTCCGGTAGGAAAATACCAGACGAAAGTTCTTGAAAGAGACTCTTTTTTTTATCCTAAAAAAAACCAAGCTGGCCATTTTGATTCTCCTCTAAACTGATTCCGTCAGGACGCTCCAAACTTCCTCCAAAACTGTAATTGATTAGTTGAATAATTGTCATTAGGGGGTAACTTTACTTGATACGTATAATGTTTCAAATCACCGAAGTACCAATCTATCTTTCTCCGCGTATATATTCAATCTATATCCTCACATTACCTTTTCTCCTGTTGAAAAGTTTTCGGAAGCATCTTTTACGTTTTTATTGTTTTTGAAATAAAATACAATTCAGATTTTTAAACATTTTTTATTACATATACATATAAATATTTATCACATATATACGTATCCACATATGTGAATACATATCCGTTCCGTAGTCTTTTATTTATTTATTTATTTATGTATTTTTTTATTATTAAATGCTTAAAATTGCAGCCATAACTATATGCGAATGATTTGGAATCAAACAGCGATTTTAAGTTATTGATGAATTTATTACATATTACATATTGAGTTATAATCGATTGAAAATAGACTTTGACACTATTTTATCGAAGGTAATTTATTGTCTTTATAGAGAAAAAATATATACTGAATTTCTTGATATCCAAATAAGAATTTTTACTAATTTCGTAAATTTACGAATAAATATAACTTCTTTGATTGTATTAAGGTGTTTTACAAATAATTTATTATTTTTGGGGAATCGTAAAACTGGATAAAAAAAAAGGAAACTTCTTCAAACATTTTCTCTCCCCCCCCCCCCCTCAAATGAAAAGAAACAGTAAATAAAATTCAGCGGTTTGGATTAGAATTCTCAACTGCGTCGGGTTACCCGCAACTGACCGAACTCGCGGTTCGGTTCGGGTTGTCGCTACATATTTTCGTCGCGGGTTGGGTCCGGGTTTGGGTTGACTTCCATTGTTTCGAGTTCGGGGCCTTTTTCGGATTTTGACTCTTGCGAGTTGGGTTCGGGTTGACGAGATTTTTCAAAGTAATTTTCACGATATTTTTTCAGGTTAAAAATCTATATACAATAAGACCTCCATAATGGAAACTCCCGAAAAGCGGACACCTTTTATTCAACGAATACTTTTTCAATTCCTAAATACTCTTACGCTTAAATATATCTCTGATTAGTGGGAACTTCCTAATCTACACACACATGTGCGAGTGTATGTGTGCATAAATTATCACAAATACGATACATGTATTTTTGTTTGTTTGATAGACGAATTGTTGGTAATAATTTTCATATTCCGAGAAGAATAAATGGTTCTTAAAGAAGGAATAATTTGTGATCACATTTTTTTTATAAAGTACTCTCATGCAGTAAATTAAATATATGCTTATTCAGATTGAAATGGGTATTTATTTTCATCTGAAACATAATTCTGCTGAAACTTTTTGTGAAAAGCCCAACAATCCAACTTGCAAAAAAACTTACTATGACACGCAAGAATTATTCTTGGGTGAAACCTACCCACAGAAAGAAAATTAAAGTCATCCTGACCCGAAAACGAAAGTTAGGGATAACCCGACACGATGCAGAACTTTATTCAACGATGCCGAAGTTTCTATTCAGAGGTTTTACTATAATTGAATATTAAAAATATAGATTAGTCCATTTTATTGTATAAAACATAAAATTGGTATTAGAGATATAATTGTAGATTACTTTTCATTGCATTAAAACATGATTTACTGTCATTTTATGTCGTGTTCGGGTCGGATTGCCGGTTGAAGTATTTAGTGTTTGGGTCGAGTACGACCCGAATCTCCCCCCCCCTCCCACCAAATTTTGCGAATTATTGAACATAGGAATCTTTACGATCTTCTGATTACATTTTTATGACTTTAATATTCTATCAAATAAGTCATATGCACCTAAATATGCTGAAATTTAAACTTATTTCATACTAATGCTTTCTACGTTGTGCTTTCTTGTAATACACATTTATTTTACATGACAAAATTAAGCATTAATACAATTATATATTTTTAGTCATTATTTTTTAGGAAACCTTGATGTCTCAAGCAAGCCTGATTTTCCCTTATTTTCCTCTTTCGTTCAAGATAATGGGATTTGTTGTGTTAAAGAGCCTTTAAATATATCTTATTATTATTTTACTTAGAAGTAAATATTTACATTCAACAGAATTTTTACTTAAAATTTAAAAAAAAGATATAAACTTTTTTTTATTAAGCAATCTCTTGTTGCGATTTTATTTATACAAACTCCCACCAATAATAGATTTTGGATACATTGACCACGCAGTAACTTTTTAAAGCGAAAATCAGCTCACTGAACATGTTAATATTTTCTTCTTGACCTAAACAATACTTTAAAATTATAAACTAATTCTTCTTCAAGACAATATCACCTGATTGGCTAACTATTTTGTATAAATAGCTTAATTAAAAAAAAAATTGCGATTTTTTTTTTTTTTAAGACAACTGTAAGTCAACATTTTTGGCCTTTAAATTCAGTAAGTAACAAAAAAGATACACTGGTGTTACTAAAATGCTGTAACTGGCACCCAATTTTTGAATATCATTTTATTCAATTTCATATCTTGCGTGTTCTTTTTCGAATTATTAAAGGATAATCTTCCCAATCGAGAAAATTTTCTTTTAATATGACCAAATACTTTAAGAGCATCTTATGTTACTAATTGCTGTAAATAATCCCATTAAAAAAGGGGGAAAAAAGAGAGAGAGAAAACATTTTATGCTAAATGTTGAATATTTTTTATCTATATTATTTTCTGCCAGTTGTATCATGTAGTGGTGCATATGTTTATACGCGTTGACAATGTTTTAAGATAACTCTCTAAGGAACCCGATAGGTTCATTAATGCATGTTAAATTTCATACTAATATACATACAAGCATGACCTTAGACTTACTATATATAGTGTTGGTTGTAGAAAAAAGATTATTTTAACCCTAAATATGGAAAATTAAATTACAAAAAAGGGGAGAAACATTGTATAAGAATTGTTCTTTTTTTTTAAAAAGGGGGGGGGGGGAGGAACCAGTTGATTTAAACCACGGTTGATTTAACACAATACTTGTATCGAGCATAATAATTAGCAGCATATGAATTAAAATACAAATGTTATGCTGGATTATGATTATATTGAAAAATTACTCTTTGCAATACTATTATAGTATGGGTGAAACAATTTTGGTAATACCATATTTATGCACCGATATATCAATGATATGTTATTAAAAGATGAAAATTTCTCTTTATTTTAATGATAATTTATAAGTATGAATGAATCGAATTAGTAAAGTAATAAAATTTCAAGATTTTAATCTTATCACGTGTGATTAAAATAAAAATGTTCCATTTAAAACAAATATCTTCAGATCAAAATTTGTGTGTATTTCTAATTATTAAACTGATTAAAAAGTGCTCGCATTATATGAGAAATACAGTTTGAGTTTTATTTAGACGTAATTAGTACAAAACTGTTTCGTGCCATTTTCTGAGTGCGCTGTACCAATTTACTATTAGACAATTCCAATTTTCATTCACTTGATATTTTTCTTTCTCTGAAATGCGAATTAGAAAGTTTCTATAACACTTAAGGTGGTTTTTTAAATATTTTCCCTCACTCAGTAACTCAAAACATATATTCACCGACTCATTTTATGCATAAATGTAAGGAATTTTCAGGCATGACTATTGGGGTAATTTGAAATCGAACAGTATTTTACATTTTCTATAATTGTATATCATATTGAGTTCTAATTAATTGCTGTCTCAAAACAACATTTCCCGGGTTGTAGAATCCAGAAACTCGGCTTAAAACGCCAATTTGGACGGCATATTCTGAATGGTATTTTGTCTTTATAAAAATATGAAAAATGCTTTCCGATTCTTCAGTCCATGAAGAAGAATAACTGCTTATTTTGTGCATGAACAATAACTTTGTGAATATGTCAGAAAGAAGCCAGTTTGAATTTCAATGCTTAAGTAATTTTTATTTTTTTTAAATAATTTGTTAATTAATTTTCATAAATTAATAGTAAACCTCCACGCTCACTATTCATATAACTAATTTCAGACATACTTTTTATAAGAAAGGCGTACTGCACTTGAGGATTACAGTGGAATAACTGACTGTAAGCATTTTGGGTATACTGAAAAAGGGGAATTTCAAGGATTTTTATCAGTTTGTGAGTATTAAGTATAATTAATAAAATAAAAAAATAAAAACAGCTCCTCCTTCACATCCTAAATGGTTTCAGAAGTGCCATATGTCACACCTGTTTGTAGCTAGCGACCAGATGTTTAACAGAAAAATTCTAACTACTCCGACAGTGGAAAAATAGTAAAGAGTACGAAAATCATGAAGGTATTTAAAATATTGTACAGTACGTGCCGTTTATATAAATTACTTTTAAAAGAAAAAAGCATTTATACATGAAACAAGTCAAATGAAAGAAATTACGTTATATTTGCTTTCTAGTAAAATTAGCCACTTAACAGAATAAAATTGATTTTTACATAAATATTTATTTATAAATAATAAATATATAGTACATGAATAAATATATTTAAATAACAGATTGAACGGTTTATTTTTATTTTTATTTTATTTTTTTTTTTTCAGACTACGCAGGATGCTGTAACCAAAAGACAAAGAAAAATCATGCGGTCCGTCCCGGAAGATTTTTAATTCAGTTGAAAAATATATTTTAACTATTACCACCCATAGGCAGTACGGTATTCGAATTTATTTATGCAAACATTATGTTTTTATGTAGAACGTTATGGTATGCTAAAACTTAATTCAACGATAAAATTAAAAGTGCATAACACAGTTTAAAATTGACTTCCAACAATTTTCGACTGTAATGCATTCGAAATGTTTTGTGCAGTCCTGCATATGATCTTTAGACATTAATATATTTCACAGAATATGATAACATATATTTCAACTGCAACATTGATAACATAACTATAATCGCACTTGCACTAATATTTCCATGCTATTATTAAAACGTAAATTGCTTATTTTAATTGATAAGTATGTGAAAATTTTCTAATATGTATTTATCGAATAGTAATTGGTTTAAAATAAATCGAAAGTATTTTGCGCATGCATTTATTTCTATTTAGGCTGCATCAAGTGATGAAATATATAAACAAATTTGCTAGCCGCGCTGCTTGTAGAAAAAACCTACGTAATACATTGTATTATGTAGTACATTGTACGTAATACCTTGTACATACCTTTTACATACATTGCACGTAATACATTGTACATACATTTTACATACATTGTAAGTAACCCCTTGTATTACGTGAGTCGCGCTTGTATACCATGTGATTTGCAATGTAAACATCACATTAATAATGTCCATAAGAAACTCGTTTTAAATATATGATGTAATTTTCATCATTAAGTGCGTTTCGCGTGCAAAAATCTAATTAATGTTTTTTTTACTTCTTTTCTTTTAAGATTCGCGTGTAAATATATTATGTTTGGGAATATCAGTATATGAAAATTTTAAATATGAAATAACTTTCACCATTAAAAATTTTTCGCGCGCAATAATTTAATTATTTTAGGCATTTTTCATATGACGATATTCAATATTTCGGTACTTTACATATGATGTAATTGTCCCCGTTAAATGCGATTCGCGCGTAATAATTTAATTATTTTGAGATTTTCTTACTTTTTTTAATATTCACGTGTAAATGCAATTTGTATGACGTTTTCCACATTTCCTGCTATTTATACGTGATCATTTTGTTATTAGTTTAAAGTTTCCTTTCTTTTTTTAATAATTACGTGTAAATACATTTTTTATTTGAGAGGAAATATAATTATTTGCACAGTTTTACAAATTGACAGCAACATAAAAAAAAGACCTTTTCTAAATATGAAAAAAAAAATATCTTGAAATAATGAAAATTTGAATAAATTAAAAAAAAAAAAAAAAAAAAAGAGTTCTAAAGAATTAAATAAAAAAAATAAGCGCAGTTTGCACACAGCTACACTCTAAAAACGACGTTTTCAAAACTGAGCATGTTACATAGTCAAAATAGCTTTGAATCAAAATGACTCAAGTTTGAAACATGTATATATACTCATTTCTGTAAACATGCACACACTTAAGAATAAAACATAATGTACTCATATTTGAGTATGTCCATCTTTCAAAAATGAATATAAATTGACATCTATGTCTTTAGTTTTTAATATTTCCATGTTTCAAAAATGTGTTTGAACTGATTCTAATCATTTTGGAGTATGTCCATGTTTCAAAAATGAGCATAAACTGACCTCTATGTTTTCAGTTTTGAATATGTCCATATTTAAATATTCTGAGTATTTCTGGTATTTCAGAATTGAAATCATTGGGTCGTCCTATTTGAAACAAAAAGTTTCATAACAAAATGAAAACATCGATTTGCACAGATTTGAAAGTGTCATTTTTCTCAGTGTAGCTTGAGAAGTATATCCCTACAAAAAAATAAATATAAAAATAAAAAATATTTTTATGCATTGTTTTGTTCCTAAAAAACTTTTTTAAAGGGACGATTCTGGCCGACTTTAATATTAAAAATCTCTTTAAATAATTCTTCGATTTAAAAGCTGTCTATTTCAGCGTGTTTATCAGAGATTTCTCTATAATAATGCTATGTAATTATTGTTAGTATAATTATTATTATTAGTAGTATAATTATTATTATTATAGTTATTATTATTATTATTTTCATCAATGCATTAAACATGCGAGATAAAACATTTCTTAATTATTTTAGCAAAGAAGATTGTTGCAAATTCATCATTAATTGTCAGAAAACTATACCAATTTTTGACTTCTCTTTCAGACACATATAAAATACAAGCATTAAAATTAAAAAAATTTCTACTTATATAAAATAAGTGTGTTTTTAACGTAAAAAGACCACTTTGCTGAAGAAATATAATTTCATGTAATTTTCCAAGTTGAACTGACAAGAAAGATAATCAACAAGAAAGGATTTATCTTAATGGTTTAGTTTATTGCTTTTCTTACTTAATGGTTAGAGAAGTGTCATCTTGAAATTAATAGTCACCTCGAACATCTTTGGACGAAATCTTGTAATTAGTGGCCTAATCGTTTTTGAGGGGAAGATATTTTTTCTGAAAACGGTTCGGAAATGTCCCATTTTTTAAGTTCAGTATTTCGCGTTTCTTCAAACACGTTTTAACTTCCTTCCCTGTCATCTCCATTCGCTCGTAGGGGCTGTCAGAGGAAACAACAGGGTATCTGGGGAATTTGTTCGGCGAAAGAGGACAGAATCATACGGAGATTATGTATAATTAACGGTGATTATTCATAATCACCACTAAAATTGGTAAATGTGATAAATTATTGAATATTTATCAAATTTACCGGTTAGTTTATTATAACTCGTAATGGAGAATGTAATGAAAGTTCATAACTTTACCAAAATTCGTTCAGTTTGTGCAACTGAATTTACTTAAATTTGTGTGAAAGTTGTCAAAAGAAAGCAAAGGTACCCAAGAAAGGACTTGTCAACCCAATGGTCTTTCAAGAGATGAACTCAAGATGCCAGGTAGACCTAATTGACATACATACATAAATTACTGACAGATGCTTGAATGAATTTCATGAATTTTAGAGATTGCTGTACAGTGAGTTTCATGGTTCCAGTGATTTCTTTTTTTCGGTTAATGTTCGCGAAGGGTGCATACATAAATTACTGATCCTACTTGAATAAATTTCATGCATTCTAGAGATTGCTGTACAACGAGTTTCATGTGTCCAGTGATGTTTATTTTCGGTTAATGTACGTGAAGCGTACATACATAAATTACTGACTGCTGTTTGAATGAATATCATGCATTCTAGAGATTGATGTGCAACGAGTTTCATGCGTCCAGTGATGTTTTTCCGGTTAATATACGCAAAGCGTACATACTATTTGAAAATATTCATTTTTTGGAATTAAGACCTCGTTACTCCACAAAAGAATCCGAATTTATTTCATTCCACATTACGAGTTGGGGGTTTTATAAACTAACTGGTAAATTTGATAAATATTCAATAATTTATCACATTTACCAAGTTTAGTAGTGATTATGTATAATCACCGGTTTATTACATTTAACGTAACATATATATAATAATATATTGTAAATGTAAAATACCTTGATTATATGAAGTTAAGAATAAACGCTATTAAACTTAATTCTACTGTACACAAATTCATGTGTAATGAATAAATTATTCGTTTTATCTAGTAGTTGTTCAGTTGGAAATAACGTAGTGATAAGAAAGCCAATTACAGTTGAGATTTTTATGTTCATTTATTGAACAGATATATTTTGCATTGTGGCGATAATATGGAAACTAAAAACTAGCAAGAATAGCTGAAAATAAACAACTTGTTCACAACTTGAAAAGAAACCCGTATAATTATACCAATATTTTTTTTATTCACTTTCTATTTACCAAAAAATATATAAACATATTTTAAATAATCGTTATTATTAGGTTAATTCCTGCGAGAAAATAAATAAACTGCCATTAAATTATAGTTATGCATTCATGGGCGCCGCAGTTTATGGGTGGAGGGGGACAAATTACCACTGACAAAAAAAAAAAAAAAAAGTTTCAAATAAAAGGATTTAAAAAAAATGTTTAAACACATCCATGTTTTTTATCACCATTTTTGAAATTGCCACTTCTTTCTAGTTTAATTAAAAAGTTAAAACAGAGTAACTTAAGTGAATTTAAGCACACGATAGAAACTTTTTTTAAACATAAGAAGTTCTGTCTAACCTTGAAAAAAAAATACTGCAGGAGCACGCATGGGAAAAATGCTAATTAAGATGGAAAAAAATAATAGAATCTTCAGAGCAGCCACGAATATTCAATTTTAACAATTTCCAACATAGTTGAAACGTGTTTAAGAATTCGGTCTGTCTGTCTGTCCGTGCTCTAACTCGCATAAATATAGTCGGAATGCCAGGTAACTGCTATAAGTGATTTCGGTTTACTATGGCATATTTGGAATTGAAAATGAAGCGTGTACTATTTATAGTTCGTTTACAGGGACGCTGTAAAGAATTCTGTTATATTATAGTCTATGAGAAACAATAGTTTGCTGTGCATTTTAATAATGTTACACTATTACTTATCCATCATACGTAGTATAGGGTAAGTCTTGTAATCGTTTTGAAAATCGAAAAAAAAAATTTGACGGATTTACACGTTTCAGACACTGGAGATTCCGAAAAACATATTTTTAGAAAAACAAACTTTGCCGTCCGTCTGTGTGTCTGTGTGTCTGTAAACGCTCTATCTCCCGAAAAAATTGAGATAGAGACTTTCAATTTGGTATGTACTTAGTATGTAATAATAGGAAGAAGCCTATTTCATTTTAATAACCTCGATTAACCGGAACTATTTTTTTCGGACTCTCGAAATATTCGTTCTGATAAAAGGTATATAAAAATTTTCGAAATTGGTTATTTTAAGAAATGAATATAAAAGACAATAAAAAAACATAAATTTTGCATAAAGCATGAAGTCGATCGGATAATGAGTTGCCGAGATATTTGTAATCCTATTTTCCACACTCTTCGATTTTTCATGACCCTGTATTTCATCCAAATTTCACTTTAAAGATATTTTAATTGGAAATTTGACGCTTAATCAGATGCAATAAACCGCTAATTAATAGGATTTTTATTTTTGGAGTTCTAAGGATGTTTCTTTCAAGCAATTCAGTAATCGAGCCTTTAAAGTTTGTGACGTCATCAAGCCTCGATTTTATTACTTACCTATCATACGTAGTATAGGGTAAGTCTTGTAATCGTTTTGAAAATCGAAATTTTTTTTTGACGGATTTACACGTTTCAGACACTGGAGATTCCAAAAAAACATATTTTTAGAAAAAAATTTTTGCCGTCCGTCTGTGTGTCTGTGTGTGTGTGTGTCTGTGTGCGTGTCTGTGTGTCTGTAAACGCTCTATCTCCCGAAAAATTTGAGATAGACACTTGCAATTTGGTATGTACTTAGTATGTAATAATGGGAAGAAGCCTATTTCACGTCAATAACCTCGATTAACCGGATCTATTTTTTTCGGACTCTCGAAATATTCGTTCTGATAAAAGGTATATAAAAATTTTCGAAATTGTTTATTTTAAGAAATGAATATAAAAGACAATAAAAAAACATAAATTTTGCATAAAGCATGAAGTCGATCGGATAATTAGTAGCTGAGATATTTGTAATCCTATTTTCCACACTCTTCGATATTTCATGACCCTGTATTTCATCCAAATTTCACTTCAAAGATATATTTTAGTTGGAAATTTGACGCTTAATCAGATGCAATAAACCGCTAGTTAATAGGATTATTATTTTTGGAGTTATAAGGAAAAACCTCTTTCAAGCAATTCAGTAATCGAGCCTATAAAGTTATGACGTCATCAAGCCACGATTTTATTTGAATTGCTATGCATTTTAAAAGTAGTTTACACATTTTTTTTTAATATTTTACATTATGCATATCCATGATGGGTAAGTATTACGGTGGCCCCCAACGACTAGTTTGAATTGCAATGCATTTTATAAGTAGTTTACACATTTTTTATTTTAATATTTTACATTATGCATATCCATGATGGGTAAGTATTACGGTGGCCCCCAACGACTAGTTTCATACATATTGAAATTTATATATATCACTGAGGTAATTACAAGATGCTTACGATAGAATAGGGTGTGCATAGCATTTATCGTTCATTTACAGGGACACGCAAAAGAATTCGGTTACAGTACTGTCTATGAGCAATACTTGCTGGAAGAACGTTTTCAATTGTGGTATGCGTTTTTAAATATAACTATTTTTTTACATATTTCTTGGTGTGTATAAATTAAATAGAGCATATATAGGGTTGCACGAAAGAATTCAAATACTTAACGATAATACGCTTAATGACGGAAATTGCTGAATTCGAATACATTTCCGCTTAATGACGGAAATTGCTGAATTCAAATTTTCAAATGTTATGCGTTTCCAAACTGAATTGATTTTTTTTTATACTTTGTTGTATGTATACAAATCTGTAGATCATATACAGGGCTGCAGAAAATAATTCTAATATTTTTCTGATTATATATGTTAATTGCTGCAATTGGGTTTTCAAATGTTTTCAAGTGTTTCAAGTGTTTACTTGGGTTTCAAATGTTTCAACCGTTTTCAAATTGTTACTTAGACATAGTTGAGCTTAGGCCGAAAGGTCTCACCGTTCGGTTTGACTTTGACCTTGTTACTTAGACATCATCTTTCACGTTTTTAAACGGTGCAGTTTTCTTACATTATTCTGAAAATGTTTTAAAGTGTTTCATAAGATATGTTTGACGCCTGATTTTACTTTCTTGATTTAAAAATATAAAGTGTCTTTCTTTACAATTTTGTTGATATAAACTTTTTTTTTAATTCTTTTTTTTTTTTAATTATTCTGACATTTTTTGTTTTGTCATTGGCATTTTTCTAATTAAATGATTCAAGGGGGTTATTTGTTACAAACTTTAAAAAAAACTGCTTATTTAAAAACTCATAAAAAGTTATTCGTAATTTTTTATGAGGCCTTTATAAAAGACATTAAAAAGCTTTTATAAAAAACTTAAATCGGTAGTTTGTGGAACTTTTTTATGGTGGTTTGCGGAATCATCATTATATATTTATTGTGTTAGATTTATTTTTAATAATTACATAGCTAATAAAATTGCAGAACCAAAACGAAAAAAATAAAATAAAAATAAAATAGAATAACCAACTTGTAAGATGTCACTCTATAACAGCAAAATAAGTTACAACAAGCGTCAGCAACTATCAAGCAGGGCGGTCGCTCTGCCAAGCCAAGCTAAAAGAAATACGTCACACAAACAACGCCAAGAACTGGACTAAGATCGCTACTGCTTACTTACAGAAAGAAATTTCGCAATGTTAAATCGACAAAACATGCCAGATTAAAATATCAGATATCATATAAACCAAACGTCGCAGAAAACAAAAACGAAAATTAGAAGAATCTAATAAAGAATTTCTTCAATTTAAGACCAAACTCATCTTCATAAGTGATTTATAAACAGAGATATAGATTTTTTTTAAAAACGTCGAGTTACTTAAAATGATCACTTTTTTCTTCGTCAAACTTTTTTTTTTCAAACAAGCTACAGACCTTAATATTGGGCAGAATAATAAAAGGATTGCATTTTTGGACAAGTAATTACATAATCTATGTGCTTTTATAAAATCCAGTGTAAAAAAAATATTTTCTATCCTTAATTAGCAAAAAACTGTTAATTAACTTGGCGATTAAAAAATTATGCCAAAACAGAGATAAAACCCGCCAACGACCATGTACCATCTGTATTATAATACACAAATCAGTTACAGGCCTCAGTTACAGGACAAATCAGTTATAGGCCTCAGTTACAGGACAAATCAGTTACACCACATCAAATTTCATCTGAAGGCAGCCATTTTCTTCAGAAGATATTTAAAAAAAATAAAACTTCATAATTATAAGAACACACCTTTTATCAGACAATTAAATATGACTGCAAACTGTGGCAGATGACTGTTTCCAACATGAATAAGTATGAGAAATTGCCGGTCAAAGGTATCGGTCTGGATGGCTCAGTCGCAGAGCATCAGCACCGTACGCATGAGGTCCCAGGTTTGAATCCTGGCCCAGGTCAATTTTTCATTCATGTTTGTTTAGTGTATTTAATTGTCTGATAAAATGCGTGTTCTTATAATATTGTAAAATAAAGTAATCAGACGTAGTGTTTATGCTTTAAAAAATATTTTAAATATATAATTTACGTTTTTAGAAAGATCTTTAAAAATAAATTAGTTTTTGAGGGAAGATGTACCTTCTAAAATGTATAGATTAAGAGTTAACGGCATTTAAAATTTCTTTCCAAACGTAAACAAAATTTTTGAAATGAATTAAATGTGATTCATTTATTTCTAAAAAAAAAAAAAAAAAAAAAAAAAAAACAGTAAATGACAGGCATTTCGTTCTCAGGAATACCTTTCACGCCATTTTCCTATAAATTAATGAAATCCAGTTGTTAAATTATTTTTGTTTTAGAAGTGAAGTTTCCATTTAAATTTAGTGTAACAGTACAATGTTTAACCCCTTAATCGTCGTGCCCGAGACATTCACGGGCAGCGTAGGTTACGCCTGTTTTATTTAGTTTGTTTGATTCCCACCAGTTTTTTAAAATAGTGTAACTGGTCTTATTCTCGTATTATTTTATCTGTCCATTAAATAACGCAAATATTTCTACTTAAAAAAACTGGTGGTAATTAAGCAATCTGAATTTTAAAAAAGTAGCCTACACTTATCGGCGCGACGATTAAGGGGTTAATTGAATAAAATAATGTAAATCTAAGAAACTGCTAAGAAATTCCAAACATGCACAGGGCAATGCAAAAAAAAAAAAAATAAATAAATAAATAAACAATAAATAAATAAATAAATAAATAAATAAAAATCAGCTTTCAGAAATTCTAAAAATTGTTCATATATCTTAATTACAAGCTAAAGGAGGGTTTATTTCTATATTATTCTATATATAATAGTAATTTCAGCAAATATATTAAATTCCAATGCGATCTGTTTTAAACTTTTAAGATAGTTTATAACACATGATAAAAAATTTATTAAAAAGAATGGCGCGTCACATTTTGGGGAGGGGATAGGGAGGGGTGTCAACAAAATTAGGAAGTATAATAAGGCTATCTGTTTGAAACTTTATGATATTTTATAACACATAACATAAATTTTAAAAATAAAGCTGCGTCAAAAATTATAGGGAGGGCCGGAGCGCGTTTTGCCTACATAAGGGGGGGGGGGACACTTTTCTAAATTTTAACGATATCCATCATGTCACATAACGTTACAAAGGGCTGTGACCACTTATTCATGTTATGCACCATATTTTGCCCCCCCCCCCCCCGACACTACTCATGTGATATATTGTTCGAAAGGCCTGTGACCGCTTATTCATATTATGTATCTTCGGGGTCCATCCTCCCACTTTCACCCCCCACCTCATGAAGGGGGCACTTTTCTAAATTTTGCCGACACCTCTCATGTGATATATCGTTGGAAAGGTCTGTGAACGCTTAATCATATTATGCAGGGGGGGGGGGGGGTTCTAAATTTTGCACATACCCCTCATGTGATACATCGTTGGAAAGGTCTGTGACCGCTTAATCCTATTATGCATCTTCGGTGTTCATCTACCACTTTGCCCCCCCAAACGCGATTAGCTTTCACCACCAGGGGGCGCTTTCCTATCTCTGTTTCTATGTGTCGGATCACGACGGGGTATGGTTTATTCGACTCGACATCGATAGAGCTTTCCGGTTTTAGTTCGTTTTTTCATCACCAAGGGGCACTTTCCTATCTCTGGTTCTATGGGCTGCATATAGCTCATTCGACTCGACATAATAGCCTTAACGATTTCAGTGCCTGAGGTTCATATAGAACAGATTGCGCTACCTGGTGGTGAAAGATGGAACTTAACGACTGCTATACGGTGCCGAAGGCAGCGGGGACCCGTGTCGGAGGTTCGCTTGGTTAGAGGTTTATACTATTCGATGTGCAAATGAAGAGATTATCCGGTGCCGAAGGCAGCGGGGAACCAGGTCGGAAGTTCGTTCGGTTCGAGGTTTATCTTATTCGAGGTTTTACAAGATTCGAGGCCCCGATGTAAATTAGGGGACCGCTAGCGGGCGAAGCCAGATACTGCTAATAATAAAAGAGAGTTATATCACGTTTCATTTCAAATGCAGCGCGGACACGCTCTGTACGTATTCCATTTTTATTCATTTCATGGATAAGTCAGTGATATTTTTTAACGGAGGATAACAAGTATTATAACAAGCCACATTTAGTATGTTGTTTTTAAGAGTATAATTAGTTTAATTGAAAAATCTACTGGTATTTCTAGTTAACCCTTTAAACAATGACTGAAAGTAAAATGTAATTTTAAATTATTTCTCATGTTTAGATTATTTAAATTATGTTTAATCTATTTAAAAAAAAAGAAATGATATCTACAAAAAAACTTTTCAAAAGTAAAAAAAAAAGCCAAGCGTAAAGAAAAAAAAAAAAAAAAAAAAAAAAAAGTTGTGGCTAAAAAATGGTGTGATATCAAATTTCCAAGCTATTATATTACTTATTTAACTTTTTTCTATTAAATAAGTTATAATATATATAAGTCGAGTGCCTACGTATATGTTAATAGAAATCGTTTTCTCCTGTACTAAATACATCCTAACGAGTTTCTGAAAATTCAATTTTTTTCAAACTATGCATGATGGGCTTGGCGGCCATCTTTCCATATTTCAAAGCACCCAAATTTCTAAAGTAAAAGCGTAATATGATTGCAATGTAATATGTTTATAACAATTTCGAACTTCAGATTTTAACTACGGACATATAAATTAGATAAGACTGATATTTTGAGAAATTGATTTTGACTAGTTTGAAATTATTAATTACTGTACAAAATAAATCATAAGATGAATCTTTAAGATAAGTCATCATTATCTTAAGACACAATTTTCAGAACATACAAGTCTATAAATGAAACGCTTAAAATATTTGCTTAAATAACAATTTTGAACTACGGATTTTAACTACGGATTTGGGGTGCTTAGAATTTTGTGAATAATATGCAAAGATGGCCGCCAAGCCCATCATGCATAATTTGAAAAAAAATTGAATTTTCAGAAACTCGTTAGGATGTATTTAGTACAGGAGAAAACGATTTCTATTAACATATACGTAGGCACTCGACTTATATATATTATAACTTATTTAATGGAAAAAAGTTAAATAAGTAATATAATAGCTTGGAAATTTGATATCACACCATTTTTTTGCCACAACTTTTTTTTTTTTTTACGCTTGGCTTTTTTTTACTTTTGAAAAGTTGTTTTTGTAGATCAAATATACACATATAAATTACATAATCTTCCAACAATTTGCAAGTTCTCCCTAAACGCATCCTTTCAAATAGCAATTGGCCAAAACTGGCCAATGCTTAACAAACTGCTTCGCCAACAATTTGCACTTTACTTTTTCTATTTCTGAATTATTTGAAAGATATGTAAAATGTATGTTAAGAATTCTTTAAAAGCGACTTAAATTTTAAAAAAAGAGCTTGTGTTTTCAGAAATTAAGTGTGTATGTATGTCCGCAATGTTTCCGATAACTACTGAATGGATTTGAATGACATTACAATTGTAGCACACCCAGAAAAATTTTAAGCTAGTTTTAAATCGAAGTTGTCAAAGTTTTTTGAAACATAACATTACATATTGTAGCTAAATCCACTTAAAAAATGGAGTAATCTTTGATTTTCTAACCTCTAATTTTCATAACAATTAGACAATCACTGCGAAGTGTGAATATGTTGTTCAGATACACGGTTGTACTTTATGATTTAAAATTAATCGTCGTATCGTGTATATATTTTTTAAATGACATTTAAAAAATAGATGATTGTCTACTGCATGTCAAAATGAGTGACATTGGCAAAAATGGGATTTAAAGGGATTGGAAATAACAATAGAAGCTTCCCATAAAAAACACATTCTTTTGCTAAACTGCTTTCACTAAAATACGCCAACTCACGTGCAATAAGTAACTATTAGTGCAATGGGGTAAGACACAATCCCTTGAAGTCAGTTTTATTTATTTATTTTTAATTACTCGTAATCTCATTTATTTTTAAACTGTCTCTCATATAGTAGCCAGATATCTCAATTTTCGAATACCGCTTTTAAATATTAAAAAAAAAAAAATCACAGATTTCAGTGATAAAATAAAGCGAATATTTCTATAAGAAAATCGTGATATTCAAAAATCGAGATACTTGGCAACTATGCTCTCAGCTACACCTCATTTTCTTTATTGTCAGCAGAACATTGCTGTTATTATTAGTGGCATACAATATTCTAGTTATACAAAATATCCTATAACAGTGGTTACCAAGCTTAACTGTTATGTGCCCCACCTTAAAGTTTGAAAGTTTTTCTCGACTCAATTAATAAGTATAGGTAAATAGAATTTTTTGTATAATCTATCCTTAAAAAGGAGAACTTTCGAACAATCATAAAAAATAGTCATAGGTATACACTGCAAAAAATAATTGTTGATTTTGCAGTATAAAACTGGCACCCAGCTGCCAGTATTATACCGTAAAATTAACAGTATTAAACAGTAAAATAAGCAGTAATACGCTGCCGTGCAAGCAGTAATACGCTACCGCGCATCTGGCAGCTGGGATGCCAGTTTTATACTGTAAAATCAACAATTATTTTTTGCAGTGTACTTAATGTGACTTTATCTTTTTAACGCAGTAAGTGCCTCTACCGCGACATTCTACCAATAAAATTTAATCAATCAATGTAATAACCTAATGTGAAAATCTCCAATTTATAATAATACGACATAATAATAAAACATGGCCATCTTATACTCAGCATGAAAAAATATGTTTATTACTAATTGTATTATACAAAAACAGAATTTAAACGTCAATGATGTTTATAATATTGTTTTACTCAAACGAGAATCGTCAGGGTGCAAACTTGTAAATTTAAATCTCAATTCGCTGTCTACACAAAGTTTGATAAAACGCTTTTTTCACGAAGTTGCTTACCAATATTTGTTCAATTTTTTTTCTATAAAGATGTAATATATTGTATCTGTTATATTTGTTTACCGGATAAAATTAATAATACACTTTTGAAGAATAAGTTGATTATTCCGCGATCCACGTAAACATCGCCCATGACCCATAGAAGTAGTCGAGAATATAAATACTGAACGACTTTCTATTTGACAAAGTAATGCTCAGCTCTTATAAATAAATTATCTATACCTATATGATCTCTCTCAAACATTTTTTAAAAATTTCTTTACAGTCCTTAAATGATTTTGAGTAAATAATTTTTGGCAGATCGTATTGTATGTATCTGAGTACGCTTATATTTGCATTACAATAAGTAAATCTTCGCTTATTTATATTAGGTATGCCACTATTACTATTATTATCGCTAAAATAACTAGCATCAAAAACATATGCATGAATAAGTTTATTTCTGATAAGCTCTAAAGAGTGAATATTACTTTTGTTGTCAACATGGTATCTTATCTCTTAGCCTGAAATATTCTTCTTCATAAAAAATACGTTCTCCTTCACAGAAAAAAGTTTCAAACTTGTCCGCAAGAAAAATAATTTTTTCTGTTTTTCTAAAACCTTTGTTGCAAAAATTTTAGATATCTTGGAATTTCATATCACGCTTTTCATCCATTTTCTAGAGACTTTTTAACATGTATCTGCACTATGAATTGTGGATGTAAGGCTCCTCTTATCCTTCCATGTGACATTTATAGTTTTCTATTTTTTGTATTTTCATTCTCTCGTTTCATATATATTTAAATATATATATATATATTTTCGCACTTGTGATTTTATTTTAATTATATACATATGTGTGTGTGTGTGTTAATTATATGTTATGTGTAATTACATCTATAGCCTATTTTTAATAATTAACCCATCTTAAGTTTATTCTAAATTTTCTCTTCTTAATTTTACTATTTTCGTCTTAAAATGCTATTAATATATATATTTTTTCATTTCCCCTTTTCAAAAATCTACTAATTGATTTCATGAGTCTTTTATTTTCATTTTAGCATTGCGCTGGTAATATTTCCCTTTCAATGTCTTCGAATTCGAACATTCTTTTTCTCTCATTGGATTAAATATTCTTTTCGAGTCGGTTCTAGATATTTCTTTCCCGCCAGAAACTTGCCGTCTTACACCTTACAGCATTTATACTTCCTCGATGCTTTTTTGTATTCATATACCAGAGATTTTAAATACGGTTACGCCAGCTCAGGGCTAATCTGTTTACTTTCTTCTATCTTTACGTGAAGAAAGTATTGGATTCATGAAAATTTTCGACGGATTTATACGTTTTAGAAGGTCCTGAACACGATTTGACTGTTTTTAGAAAATGTCTCTCTGTGACTCTGTGAGTCTGTCTGTCTGTGACACAAAATTTGTTGACGCTCTATCTCAATAACTAATGCACGAAATTTGATAAAACTTTATATTCAGTTAGTCCCAGATATAAATTGGTGCTGATTAGTTTTTGGTGAACAGATGGCGCTGCTATGCTGCATTTTTCGGAATTTCCGCAATAGCTATATCTCAAGAACTAATGCACTCATTTTCATCAAACTTCAGATTCAGTTAGACCTTGACATAATTAGATGCTGATTACGTTTTGGTGTAGATATCCCAACAGGTGGCGCTGCTAAACCACTTTTCTCATTATTTTTACGAAAGCTATATCTCCTAATGCACAGAATTTCATCAAACTTCAGATTCTGTTAGACCATGACATAAATCGATGCTGCTTACGTTTTGGTGTAAATAGCCAAACAAGTGGCGCTGTTATGCCACTTTTTTCATTATTAACAAGATAACTATATCTCAAGAACTAATGCACGGATTTTCATCAAACTTCAGATTCAGTTAGACGTTGACATAAGTTGTTATTGATTAGGATTAGGTTTTGATCTAAATCTCCCAAAAAGCTGTATTTAAATATGCTGTATTTTGCAGGATTTGCACGATTTTAGCAATAGTCATATCCCGAGAACTAATGCACGGAATTTAATAAAACTTTAGATTCAGTTAGACCGTGATATAAATTGGTACTGATTCTTTTTAGTGTATGCGAAACGTGTGTGAGATAGAAGAAAGTTTTGGGATTGACACATCCGACTAGTTCTGTTTGTTCTACTATTCTGTCTTCTGTTTACAATAGAATGTGTATGTCAGTGGAGACTTGCGAACTGCTAAATTTTTCTGAAGCTTCTTAATTAATTTAATAGTATGATGTTGTGTATTATATTTGGACTGGATTGGCGAATTATCAGAGGGCATGAGAGTTCTTTGTGGTAATGGAAAGAGCTGGTAAATAAAAATGATTTTTGCTAAATGATGGATGGTTATTTGTGTCTGCGAGAAACACTCATGGACAACATCGTTTCCGCTTTTTGTTGGTCTCTATATGACTGCTAAATGTTTTCTTGCTTGCGATTTCATTATGAGTAAAATCGTATTGGCAGATATTGTGCATATATTAGTTATATTACAACTTTACAACCACCTCATCTTTAATGGAAATTAGCAGATTTTGTAGCGAAGTCTATAAATGCTACACACACACATATATATAACGTTCTGCTTCATATAATGTTACTAAGCAATACATAAAATGTACAAAATCAATTTATAAATTACAAAATCAATTCAGCACGCGTTCCAATTGGCATACACGCAGAAAATTTAATTTTACAAGAAAAAAAGACTCAGAACATTCAATATTACAATATATTTTTAATTAATATTTTTAATTAATTTGATTTTTTTTAAAGCTTTCGGAACATTTCCCCAATGGTTGTTGTAATTTGCTAAATTACATTTATTATTATTATTATTATTATTATTACTACAGGTGTTATTAAGTTAGCTATATATTTAAAAAAAATTAAAAATCTTCGAAGTTGCGCTAAAAATTAATTACTTTTAGTGATAATTATCAGTATTTTATGATGAGTTGTGTTTCAGAAAGAGTGTATCGGTTCGTTTTGATTCTGAGTATATACCTATTTCAAGAAGAGCTCGAACTTAATGAATAATTTCATATTTCCATACATATATATATATATATATATATCATATATATGCGTATGTATCTTCCTGAAAAAAGCTTGACCTTCCACCATATTCCGTACAAAAAATGAATACGAGAAACAAATTGTATAATTGCCTCTACAGCATGAATAATTTGAATTGCTTGTTCGTGCTTTTATTTTTTTTTTTAGAAAAAATATTATTTAGTTATTTCACTCAATAAATGCACAAAATGGCTTGCATTTTGCCCTGATATTTATAAAACGACACTATGCGGTACCCGTAAGCTCTACGGTTCATAAAATACAGAACCACAGCTATGTGCCAACAAAATTACTACATTCTGACTGCGGGCTTCTTTTCGAAGACGAATCAGAAAAGCAGAAAAAGACTCGAGTTTTGGCAAAGAATTCAGGGAAATTCGTCACCGCGCGGCTTAACTAACTCTAAGGTGATTTGCACTGTTAAAACTTTTTATGTGAAATACCAGAGACCCTACTGGTAATCATTTATCTTAAGTATTATTCAAATTTACAGGGAATTCAAAACCGAGATTCCGTTAAAAAATAAAGAATTTATTCTGTAAATTTCCGGTAGATTGTATATCTACATTTATATAAACTAGAGGATCCAATCCAAGCATCCCGTGTTACAGAACATAGATGAAAACCATTTCTTTTTCGAAAACTCTAAAAGTTTTTGAACATTTAATATATTTTTTTAGATTGTCTATTAAAAACACCAAAAAGTAATTTTACAGGAAAAATAACAATAATGTATTCAAATAAAATTTATTAAAAGTAATATTTTCTTATTGTCCGCATGTCAGGAGTTAATAGCTGAAGAAATCGCCAAAGATTTCGCTACTTACAACAGCCTTTTTTTATTCTGATAATTTCAGTGGGTTAAGCGCATCTGTTCATTTCTGTTAAATTTATGTTTTATTTATATTATTTTATTCATTTATTAATGAAGTTTTAATTTCATTATGAAATATTACCGGAAACAAATTTATATTGTTTTAAGTTCGAACGGGTTAATCTTAAGTAATCGGCCTGCAAGTGATGCAGATAATTAAAACAAAAAAAAATCATGATTGCAAATTATTTAACTAACCATAAAAAAAATCATTAAATTTAGATATAGTTTTTAAACAACTTGCATTTGAAGGGACATATTTTCCTCTATTCGACTGTGTAAAAATTAAAATTATGCTACGTTTAGAAGTTTTTTTTTAAAATGCTATAAATGCGAAATGCATTAGTCAGATCGTTTCCACCGTCGATATGACGTCAGCGTTACTCACGGACAACTTTTTTTTTGTAATATTCCAAGTTTATTAATAGTTAAGTAATAATAAGTTTTGTAATAATCCTCCAAGATCATTATCGTGCATAAAAATACTGAAGACTTTGTAATTTTAAATGAATAACAGCTGAAGTCGCTTGTGATTTTTGTTGTTGTTGTTGTTGTTCATACTGTGAGTGACTTATAATACATTGTACGTTGGTGATGCAAAAATTGTTACGAGTAATACGCGAAAGTTATTATTAAAGGATTTCTCACTACACTGTTTCTGTAATTTAAAATGAACTGGATTACACCTCCTTTCTTCTTCTGTACAGAAAGAAAAAGGAAAGAAAGAAAAATGTGCGAACTAAAGTTGAGAATGTTGATCCAGTCACTTTAACCAGAAACTGGTGTAAATTTACCGAGAATATCTGTTCTATTATGTGTTATTACAGAATATTTTAACACTAAGGTCTTTGTAAAAACATAATAAATTAAATGCTCAAGATTTATGTTTAAACAGTTTGTAAAAGCAAGATAATACTCCAATTCTCCTGTGTTTTACGCACCTATAAATTTCTTTGGAAAAGTGCGCCAATTTTTCATCTATACTCAGCAGTTTCTGAAAGGAAAATAAATGTCAGATTTTCTGGACACCTTGTTTATTTACATGTTTTATATATGCATAAATAAATGTTATATTTCATACTAAATGCATTTAAGTTCATGAATATATACTCCCTATTTAAGATATATCCTCTCTATAGCATGTATAGTAATGTGCCTTATAGCTCATAATTAATTATTTATTATACATTTCTTAATATATAATATTATATATTTCTTAACATATACATTTCTTAACATATACATTCTTAACATATTCGACAATATAATATATTGTCGTACTTCACTCAATATCTATATATACATATAAATTTAATGTTCAGTACATGATCGTAATAATACAAATTAACATATGCATATTTTAATAAAAAAAGAAACAAAAGAAATAAAATACTTAATTGTCACATTTTATTTATTTTTCAGATTAACTAAGATTACAAAATATTTTTATTTTTTATTTTAGATTATCTATTTTGTCCACCCTTGTGCGCAAGTAAGATCTGTAAATTGTATCTGTGGAAGACACATTTTTAAGGTTTTCAATTGACAATTTAAAAACATATGTCAGTGTCATATCAACAATTATGAATATCAAGTCATTAGTGCATTTCTTTGAATTTAGCGTAGAGCCACATCAGTCACTTTTAGATTACAAAAATCATAGAGCTATAGCTAGAGTTCCAAGGATTAGAAAAACCCCTTTTTAAACCTGGTAGAAACCTGACTTTTTGGCATTAAACTGAGTTACTTGAGAATTAAATCTACTTTATGGGAATAAACCTGCTATTGCAACTCTAGCAACAGCGCTCGCTTTGGTTATTCAAAGCAAAAAATCGGACCAACATATATATTTATATTAATAGCATCAAATTGTAAAATTTGGTGGATTTCAAACTAACAGAAACTGAAATACAGTTATAATGTTCATCGTAAAAATCATTGCATAGCAGCAACCTCTGTTGAGTACTCAAAACTTAAATTAATTCGGATAATTTTCCTTAATAAACATCTTCCATTTTAAGTTTGGTGCAATTCAAGTTTGGTGCAATGGGCGAAGTCAAGTCAAGTCATAAATGTCGAGATTTAGCTGCATACTAAAAACTAATCTGCATCAATTTATATCAAGTTTTAAATAAATATGAAGTTTCATGAAATTCTGCGCATGTTCTCTTGAGATAGAGCAGACACAAAATTTGTGTAACACACAGACAGACATTTTTCTTTTCAAAACTAGTCAAATCGTATTCAGAACATCCGAAAACATGTATATGGATCAAACATCGGAAATTTTCACAAATTCAAAACTTTCTTCTCGTGAATATTGAAATAAGCTATAAAATACTGATAACTAACCTGCAAATGCGATCGTAAACGTAAAATAATGACATAACAATGAGTGTTCAGTATTTGTTGCAAACAACACTTTGCCCTTTATCTAAAAGAAATATTGATCACTCTGTCATTAATAAAAGTCGAATAAATTATTCAGGGATTTTTTATTAACCGTATGAAATGGAAAACCGAAAATAACCGAATTCTCGTCTTCGTTTAAGTATATATAAAGTTGTGTTGTAAGATAGATTTAGCCGCTAAAATACCATTAACCATGCCAAAAATCGATATTCTGCTTTGAATTTAGTCTCATTTTTTAATAATTTCTGAATACTATGCAAGAAAAACATTTGAAAACTCAACTCGAATAACAGCCTGTTTAATCAAAACTCTACCAATGAATTATATTACTATTTCGAATTAAGTTTTTAAAAATTTTAAATCAAAATGATGAATCCTGTGTTTGCATCTGCATGATAAAACAAAAAATACAGTTGAATTTTGAAATAAAAAAAAAAAATGTTTTTTTTTTTAAAAAATGCAAAGATGTTTGATATATATTTTTTTAATTTAAGTTTTTCAAATTTTTATGCAAGTTTTTAATTTCATCAAACGTTTTGTAAGTATTTTGGTCTTAAAATGTGGACTTGTCCAAAAATGTTTTACACGGTTTCAATTTCGAGAACTTCCCCTAAGCTAAATGGTTTGAAAATAACATGCGCACAAACACGTTTCATAACTCTGAAAAAAAAAATCACTTTAATGTTTGAAATAGCTATGATTTTCAATTCCAGAACCTTGTATAAACAGGCTATAATGTGGATATTAATGCGAATTTTCAAATATTGTTTTTTGTATAATATTCAGAAATCATTAACGAATGTGAATAAATTAAAAACCGAAAATCAATTTCCGGCATGTTTAAAGGTTTTTAACCCCCTCAATTTATTCAACAGGAAAACTGATCATAAAATAGTCTTGATATGAATAATTGATATGCAAATAATTTGACATTATTTTCTAAACTAAAATTAAGTTTAGTGTACGATTTAGGTTGATAACAAATAATAAAAGCTCTTTTACTGGTAGTATTCAGGTGTTTTCGGTGCTTCGTAAGAGGCCAAAATAAACGGTAGATAACCACATCGACATCATCATACTTCGAAATATGACAATATACTTTATGATACGTGTAAAATGCTGGTCTGTATGAGATTTTTTTTAATGTTTTCGTCCGGATATTGTGATAAGGTATCTAAATAATCTTTTGTGTTTTTAAAAATATTGTGCATTTCATTTAAAATCGAAGCAAGAGCATCTGAGCTATAATATAAATATAATGTGTTTGTATTTCTTGCTGTTTTAGTATAATTTCACGTTACTCCATAATAATATTTAACTCATATAAAAGAATTACCGAATTAAAGGTTTAAATAAAGGATTTACAGATCTCATAAAGAATCCAAAACATACAATTTATTATGAAAAATGCTAAAGCAGGGACGTAGTTACGAGGACGGAGCATTTGAAGCAAATTACCCAAGGCGCATGACTCATAAGGACGCAACATTGGAAAGACCGAAATAAAGATTTGTAAAAACAAAATGTTTCAAAATTAAAACTACCAAAATTTATTTAAGAAGCAGCATGTCAAACACCATATTAGCCCTTTGGCCACTGTATCAATTAACAGAAACTTGTCGACTTGATCTAGGGGAAGTTACTGAACGATTTGCTAATAAAAAGCAAGAAAACTACAATTTTGAAGTATTTTTTATGCGGAAGCTAAACATGTATGTATTTGTCACTTATAATTTGTTAAATATATTTATTGTTAGGCACTCCATACTTAAAGAATTATATTTTATTTCATTTTTATATTCCTATTTATTACACTTTAAGTCTTATTATTAAAATGCTCCGAATTTCAAACAAATTGTTGTCAAGTAAGATTTTAACCCTCTAAGCGGTTTTTGAGAAGAAACATACGATATTTCTGGGTTTGGCAGAGTATAAAAAGCAAGTTTATGACATACGCAGATTGGAAGTTAACGCTGGCTAAACAAAGTTCTTTTGGTTACCGGAGAAGTGAAAAATCATTCATTGAAATAGATTCAGTTCTTGTAAAATATGTTGTAGGAAGGCAGCAGGAAAAAAAACAAAGTAGAATCTCAGATTTTATTAACAACTTGATATAACAGCATAACAGATGAAAAGGTAAACAAACTTACGTAATGATATATCGTCGGACATTCTCAAACATGGCGATTTCACAAGACAACATAGCAGAGCAAGACAGCATATTGAAGATTTACACATAATGATGTTTAAAATAACCCATCTCATTCCAAAGCATTCATACTTTTAGTTAAAACTGTTAATGAACTAAGGACTGTTAAAAAGTTTAAATTATAAACTTCCATGGAATAAGGACCAGCCTGTTCCAAGTTTCATGACCATTTTCTCCATTACTGGAGATGAGAAAAGACAGCTTTGAAAGCACCGACATCGCGTATTTAAGCAATACCGCGGATTCTACAACTGGTTGACGCCTACTAGTAGAGCCAATCACGGTCGAGCATCGAATTCGACTTCTTAGAATTCGATACGAGTCGGTTCAAACCAACTAAAGTGCTATGTCGCCATCTGGCGGGAAGAAAATATTTTTGATGGAATTAGCGTCAGTCTGATTATTATTAATTTAACGAAAGTAGGTGGTGAAAGTTTACGATATTAAAATAGAAAAAATGGCGAAATGCCGGAACGTCGTTTTTAACAACTTAGGTACTTTTATTGAATAGTAAAATTAAAATACCGAGGTAAGTTTAGTTTATATTATAACAGATATTATATTAAATAAAGTTATTATGTAAATGAATATTATTGAATGTCTGAACTTAAAATAAATGTATGAGTTGATTTATTGTGCGACCTGGTAATGTGTTAAAGAGGGTAAGAGGCGATGAGATATGCTAATAAATAGCAATTTTTCTCATCAGTTTTCCCGTATTTTTCCGTTTCCCCGAAGCAATTTAAATCGGCTGTAAACAAAAATATTTGTAATAGAATTGTATTTTAAGATGTATGTGAAATAAAGTGATCTGAAGTGTATTTCAGAAACAAACAGCGAATAAAAATTTAAATTAATATTTGTTTTATGAACATTTCTGTGAAAATGCAGGAAAGCCCTCAGACGCTCAAAGGGTTTTAAATCAAATTTAATACATATATGTTTTTAAAACCTCAACAAATATTTTACCAGAATTTTCCGAGACACAAGGGGACACATTAGTTTTACTTGCTTCAGGGTGCTGAATATGTAGCTATGCCACTGTGCTAAAGACAAACTGATTAGGATGACGGGGATAATGTATGAGACAATTTACTCGCCATAAATATACGTTTTATACGCTCTACTCTACATTAAATTAATTTTATTTCAAACATAAATGAATGAAACTGTATTGGAAAATTTAATTTAATTTCAACTGAGTGAAAAGTGTTCAGGCCAGGAGTCGAATCTGGGACCTACGGTTTTATAGGTCAACTCTCTACCAATTGAATCATCCTGGACAACTCTGGACTAACAAACGAAACCTCAAGCCTATAGATGGTTGGAGTTAAAAGAAATTTCTTCGTAAGATTTCAACAATTTATAGGTGAGATAAATTTGATTTCATAATTACATAGTCATGGTTAATGAACTTCCAGGAACGTGAGGTTTCGTCTGTTAAACTGCGTGACATTGCAGATGGGATGTTATTACCAATAGGTTATTTGACTGAATTATGTCGCCCAGAGTTATCCGGTGTAGTTCATTTGGTAGAACGTTGACGCATTAAGCTAAATGTCCCAGGTTTGACTCTTGGTATGGGCGTTTTTCCCTCAGTTGGAGTTAAATGAAAATTTCTTGTAAGAATTCTACTCTAAAACTTCGCACACACACACACACACACACACACACACACACACACACACACACATATATATATATATATATATATATATATATAATACAAATATATATAAAATATATGTCCAAATAAAATACATTGCAAAGATAGGGGGGGGAGGAGCGAATTGTTTTCCTTTTGCTAGAATTTAAAATGATAACATTTCCAAATACCTGTTGTTAAAAGAATGCTAACTCATATAAAAAATAACCTTACAGAAATCAATCTTACCTCTTTTCTTCTCATATTTTTCCATTTAAATTTAAAATGTATCTAATTTTGTATAGAATCTTATTCAATTCTGAGTAAGACATTTGAGGATTATGAAGAGATAGATTTCCTAATGTATACTTTTGTGTATGCACAATCACTTACTTCATTTGTAACATTTTGAAAAGTTTAAATAATCAAAACGAATGTATACTTATTTTTAATTTAATATTAGAATAAGCTGTTGACAGTGCATCTTCGTATTTTAGAACGTTAATTTCGACTAGGATTCTGGAAATGAATGCTATAAAAGATTTCCTTGCATTTTCTGTAACGAAATCTATGTATTTTTTAAAAATAAGTTTTTCATGTAATAGTACTACTAATAATAATAATGCTGAAGAATAAGTCTGTGCTCTCTGATTTTTTCCAAAAATTGCTGTTTAATAAATACATTGCAAAGATAGGGGGGGGGGGGGGAGCGAATTGTTTTCCTTTTGCTAGAATTTAAAATGATAACATTTCCAAATACCTGTTGTTAAAAGAATGCTAACTCATATAAAAAATAACCTTACAGAAATCAATCTTACCTCTTTTCTTCTCAAATTTTTCCATTTAAATTTAAAATGTATCTAATTTTGTATAGAATCTTATTCAATTCTGAGTAAGACATTTGAGGATTATGAAGAGATAGATTTCCTAATGTATACTTTTGTGTATGCACAATCACTTACTTCATTTGTAACATTTTGAAAAGTTTAAATAATCAAAACGAATGTATACTTATTTTTAATTTAATATTAGAATGAGCTGTTGACAGTGCATCTTCGTATTTTAGAACGTTAATTTCGACTAGGATTCTGGAAATGAATGCTATAAAAGATTTCCTTGCATTTTCTGTAACGAAATCTATGTATTTTTTAAAAATAAGTTTTTCATGTAATAGTACTACTAATAATAATAATGCTGAAGAATAAGTCTGTGCTCTCTGATTTTTTCCAAAAATTGCTGTTTAATAAATACATTGCAAAGATAGGGGGGGGGGGGGAGCGAATTGTTTTCCTTTTGCTAGAATTTAAAATGATAACATTTCCAAATACCTGTTGTTAAAAGAATGCTAACTCATATAAAAAATAACCTTACAGAAATCAATCTTACCTCTTTTCTTCTCAAATTTTTCCATTTAAATTTAAAATGTATCTAATTTTGTATAGAATCTTATTCAATTCTGAGTAAGACATTTGAGGATTATGAAGAGATAGATTTCCTAATGTATACTTTTGTGTATGCACAATCACTTACTTCATTTGTAACATTTTGAAAAGTTTAAATAATCAAAACGAATGTATACTTCTTTTTAATTTAATATTAGAATAAGCTGTTGACAGTGCATCTTCGTAATTTAGAACGTTAATTTCGACTAGGATTCTGGAAATGAATGCTATAAAAGATTTCCTTGCATTTTCTGTAACGAAATCTATGTATTTTTTAAAAATAAGTTTTTCATATAATAGTACTACTAATAATAATAATGCTGAAGAATAAGTCTGTGCTCTCTGATTTTTTCCAAAAATTGCTGTTTACCCTCGGATTTTTTTTAAATTTTTCATCATATTTCTTTCTTTATATATATATTTTTTGATAATCTATAATTTTCAAAAAGTTTGAGAAAATCTTCAAAATGAATCTGATATTTCTTTTTTAAAAAATCAGACTCATTCTTCAAAAAATTTACACAAAAAAATCAAATAACCATACACATAAAAAATACCAAATCTTTAAAACTAGAAATATTCATTGTATTGTAAAACATTATTCTATCATTTGTTTATTATTTTTATTTAATCATAAAAATATTTTCTCTATGTATATATTTTTTTTCTTTTTAGTTTAGATTGTTTTCGTATTTTTTGTTTTATTTTGTTCCGTTTTCAAATTGTTTGGTGATTAAAAAAATATACAAGAAATAACTATTGCATTAAATTTTTATATGAATACCTGTTTCTCTAATAACGAGTCCAAGAGAATGGAAAGTTTACTTTAAACTTTCCATAATACTATTTTTAAAAGTAATAATAAAGCATTTAGAATTCGTGCATTTTATTCTGTTTTCAGAAATAACATAAATATGATTTATATTTAAAATATATACGGAAATAAACTACATTACTAAAAGAAAAAAATTTTGTTAGCGTAATAATGAGGCTTTAAATACATACCTTCTCAAATGTTTGTTGCCAGGGAAGAAGCCGAGTTTTATTTGAAAATAATCTTACTTAAATCAATCTGAATCAATCTTTCTTGTTGAAATGTCCCATTTTAATATAAAATACATTCTATGTTACATAAATTATTTTTAAAATTGAGCCGTTAAATAATTATAAGGATATAAGGTTACTAGTACAGTGAAATCTCGTTAAACCTTTCGGGCCTAACGTTTTGACGCTTTATGCGGGTTGATGGTACAACAGAATTAATTTATTTATTGTACTTAAATTGATTATATTTATGACTTAGTGGGAATCCCTTACAAAAATTTCTTTTAGAATTCTATAAAAAATATTTATAGAAAACGCATTGTAGAATCCTATAGAATTATGGCCCGTTTTTCTATAAGCTTGTTTAACCGAAAGCTATAGAAATATCTGTAGAAGTTTAATAGAAATGTCTATAGAGCTTCTATAAAAATGTCCATAGAAAAAATATACAGATTCTATAAAAAAAATATGTATAGAATTTTATATAGAACACAGGTGGTCACCCTCCCAAATAGTAACCACACTCGATGCTTCTTGACTTCAATGACCGGACGAAGAACGAGCACTTTCAGCATGACACAACCATTGACAGTTTCTGAACTCTTAGTACACTATTTCAACTTAATTTCTTTTGTGATTTACATTCCTAATCATAATAGTCTTGTAAAAATATTTAAAGTCTAATAAATTATTATTTGTTAAAACTGATACAATTGTTTAAATATTTATATTTCAGATTGAAATATTTGAATAAATATTACGATATTATTAGTGAATAAAATTTATTAAATTAGATGGATGGTTTTATAAAATTATACAGCAAATTAATAAATGATTATAAAATTAGCCAACAAATTAATGAATTATAAACAAATTAATTAATCATAATTTAATTCAGTTGTTTGACTGATACAATATTACATTGGCGATTTAATCACAATATATTAGAATTGAATGAAATTATATACATGTATAATCATATTAAATCTATGGAGTACAATCATATACTAAACTGATGTATTACAAAATTAATTATTTTTTTTTAATTTTAATATATAGTTATAAATAAATTACTACACACATAAATTTTAAAATACCAAGAAATATATTTTTTTATAATATATATATATATATATATATATATATATAGAATCATTAGTCTATAGAATTTAATTCTAAGATGTATAGTACCCTATAGAAAAACTGTTCTATAAAAAAAATTCTATAGAACTTCTAAGAATTCTATAGAAACATTTTCTTTAGAAAAAGTATTCTATAGAACTCTTTAAAACTCTATAGAAATAGTATTCTATAGAATATCTATTTTATAGAACTTGTAATGAATTTTATAGAGTTCTATATAGCTCTATGAACTATTTTCGTAAGGGATGATATCGAAAGTTAGCTTTGTGAAATCTCATTGTTCATTTTTATCTGCAGAAATTTACAAAAATTCCTAATGTATATAATGTAGTTATAGCGTGTTTGAATTTGAATTTCGACGAGTACGTTGTCACTTTCGCTTTATCCATTGTCACAAAATTTTTGGTTCTTCTATCATTTTGCAGCTATCGTGTGTATAGTAAAAAGAAAATCATTCTGAAAGTGACGTAAGGACATTTTATCTTTAAAAAAAAAGAGTTAATTTCATAAAAAATATGTGAAATAGCAATTAGAGTGCCAATAATAAAATATTTATTTTACGGAAAATGCCGAGTTTTTTTTATTAACTTCCTGTGTTTTAAGACTGTTTCCAAAACCAAACTCGCTAATTTCAAACAAGTTCTCGAAGTTATTTTAAATCATAAATGCACGAAATTTGCAAATATTTTTTGTCTGATGCCAAAATATCGAATAGCATTACTCTAAAACCAAAGGTTCTCTTAACAAGGTTTCATTTCTTTTTGAGTGATTGTTTATTAGTATTTTTTAATCTTATTTCCTTATCTTTGAGACTGGGACTTTAAGAAACTGACGATATATGTAGGGTGACGGTTTCACAATCCTTTAATGTATAAATATTTCTCTACAGAAATTTATTTCATTGCCAATGTTAAACAATTTCAAAATCAATCTTAAATTTCTTTTTTAGTTTCACCTAAAAAAGTTCACCTTTCTTTTAGTTCACCTATTTTTCCTGGAAATATATTTTTTTTACAATCCAGCGTTACATAAATCGTTCAAAATTGCAAAATATGTCTACGGAAAACGAATATATACATTTTTAAATAGTTGTAACTGGGAATATTCTTTCTAGTATTTAGATAAAATGTTAGTACCTCAGACTGGACCTTCTATTAAAATCATGTTCTTTGCTTTCAAATTCATAGCTTTGTAAATTTTTCGCAATTTATTCATAACACTGCAACATAGCATAATTATGCATTCGCTGTTTAATAACCATTAACATATTTGTAAATATATAATATCATATTCATGACCAGTACAAGATTTCTTTTAATTTTATTTTTCCAAGTTTATTGAATTTTAGTGATATATGCTAACATCTACTTCATAAATTATGCATTGTTTTCTTCACAGAATAAACTATCTAGCTATCATAAACATTAGATAAAGAGGGCTAAAACTTGATAGTTATTATTTTTCTGTAAACATTTCACAATAATAAAACAATATTGGTTATATTGTTCACAATGAGGCCCAATATTCGTCCTGTGTTGTATTAATCGGGAAAAATTACCATGAAAAACATATTGGCTAAATATTGAATTTACATTGCAAATATTTGTAATTAAATGCCTTTATTACATAAGTATTGGCTTCATATCGGAAATCTTTCAAATGCCATGCAATATTAAAAAATATTGGCTTTAGATTGGAAAGAATATTGTTTCCTGTCAATATTGATGCAGTATTAGCAAATTGCAAACACCTATGGTATAAATGTCCTTTGGGGTAATATTTCATGACATTATGGCCAATTTTGGCCAAGATAAAGCTAATATGTAACTAAGACAAATAATATAGGCCCAATATTATTTTGCTACCAGAGCAACAATTTAAATATTAATGTATGTTAAGTAAACCCAAAATCTTAAAACATTATTATATACATATAAAAAGCTATTTTTCGTTATTATTAAAATTACGCTAAAAATAAATTGAGTGTAAAGAATATTACTTTCTGAAATATTAAATAAATGTTTTATGTTTTTATATTTAATCTGTATTAATCCTAATTAACAAATTTAACCTTTTTTGCGTACATTTTATTAATTTAAGGAGGGGGGGGGGGGATTACTTTTTTAATGCTCATTTACTTTTACCAGGCTGACAGGTAAAAGGAGTCGCTAAGAGCTCTTAGCACACGCGTTGGTTTTCCTCAAAGCAGAATATTTATTTTTCCTTCGGACAGAGACGGTCTAGCCGAGACCCATAAAAATGTAATACGCCTATTTTAGGTGTTGTTTAAAGTATAAATTCGGTGAATCTTTGAAGTTAAACTCTTCGTGTATTTATGTGTAAGTTTATGATTGTGAGTGCAGTCTAGAATGCAAGTGAAGTCATTACTGTGCTGAAAATAATGCACTACACTTTTACATTTAAAAAAATTAAAAATAGCTATCCAAATGTCAAAAAAAGGTACACTGAGATTTCACGAATATTACATTTACTGAAATCTAACGAATATAGTTATTTTGCGTGCTATTACATGGTGTATCAAGAAAGTAACTTCCACTGGCTAATTATGAAAAGGCGAAATCTAATGGAATTAAGTCCTTTATTACACCCTGAAGTACATACCTTAGACTATGTTTCAACATAATTATCACATCTGTCAAAACATTCATCTTAACGAAATACCACAGTTTGTATCTCATATCGAAGAACGATGCCACCTTTGATGATATTCAAGTTGTAGCAGATTATCTTACAGTATTGTCAACCTAAAATCTATTACAGCAAGAAAAGATTCTGAAAGGTTCTTCTTTTTCATAGTATGGATTGGCTGTCCCCAGAAATGCAGAGATTGTTATCCACTGCCACTGCGCTCCTCATGAAGCGGGCTGTTCAATCCTTTAGTAAACTATCACACTGAAATTCATACCATTGAGCCATTGTACCATTGACGATTTTTCAAAACACACTCGTCAGAAATTTAACGTTGAATTTTAGCTGCTGGCATATTCTAAGCTTTCAAAAACCGCATAAAAAAGCACTGTTCGCGCGCGGAGGGCGTTTTGATTTTCATGAACACTACCGCAACACAACAAGGCCACCATCTTTTGGAAAACAGATCTGATATTCCCCGTGTTTTGGAACACAACAATATCTTGGCATCTTAACTTTCTCGAGATAACAATAGTTTTACATGTTCAAAGTCTTTTCTCTTAATGACATTTTTTTAAGTCCATTTATAGCTTAATAGCTTGTGTAGGGATAAATGTTTGAAAAAAAAGAAACGTTATGATGGGAACGTTGAAGATATCCACTACTAACGGACACATATGCCGTTGAAATGAAATACCAGGGGTGAGACTGAGACGTCCTGAAAACAGATATTCTCGTCTGCTCCCTCCGAAGGTCACGTGATTTCAGATGAGATTTCAAGCTGATAAAGACCGATATTCATGATGGCCCTGAACCAACACCTACTTGACCATTTCCACGTGTTTGCACTGCTGTCTGATTTGTTGATAAAGCTACTCGGCGCTTATGCGCATTCTTGAGATGACCGAACAGCTGCAGGGTAAATTGCAAACTAAATTTACTTTCTGGATACCCCGTGTAATATGGCAATATGAATGGAAGATTATTTCATTAAGCTTGGAAAATGTCCTATTACAACAGGATTAAATAGCCACAACTTTTCAGTATTTTGTTTTCCCTTTTTAAAAAAAATTATTGGTTCGGTCAATAGCTCTTATTTTTAAATTTAAAGAATGAAACACATTTTTATAATAACAGTATCAGCACGGTGTATAAATGCTTTATGCAAACTTCTTTTTGTTGATTTATTACTAAATGCTGAAACAGTGATAATAGGAAAAGTAAAAGCATATACAGCCATTAGTACAAGCAAAAGTAATTATAAAGATAAAACAAGTAATATTAAAAAAAAATTAAAGTCAATTCCTACTTAGTCCAAAAAGAATTTTTTTCCAGCGATCTACACGCTTCGCCGCTGACGGTGTTTATTCCTAAATTGACAGCCTGATAAATATCTTATATAAGAGAAATTTATTTTCGAGTACGAGAGAATTTCCTTCCGTCCCAGGCGAGGCTCGATCTGTGACTTTGTGGTTACGAGCTCAGAGCTTAACCGACTGCGCTATCAAGACTTGTGAGGGAGTGCTTTTAAATGCAACTAATGTCTGAAATAAGTCGGCTGTGTGTTGATATTTTTTCTTCCATATAAAACTAAAATTAATTAATTCGACTTATCACTCGGTCTTCACTGAAAGTGTCCAACAGAAACGTCTTGACTTCATGTGCAAAATGGGGCGGGGCACCATCTTGCATGAAGGTGACGACAGGTAACTCATGTCTTCCCTGCAATGCATGCACAACGTGGTCACGTAAAAGCGTAAGATACCGTTCTGCAGTGACTGTACAGGTTTTCCAACCGGATTCAGGACAAGGCTCTTCAAAAAAGAAAGTACCCAGAATGAAAGATGCAGTGAAACCACACCAAACAGTCACATGAGGAGCATGCAGTGGCTTGGTCATGTACTCACGAGGATTTGACGTCGCCCAGATACGACTGTTTTGCGTATTGACACTCACCATGCAGTGAAAAGTGTGCTTCATCCGTCCACATGACGTTCAGCAACCACTGTAGGTCACGCTCCATTTGTGCCAGCGCCCATGTAGCAAACTTTAGTCTTTTATCTGTATCTGCCGGTAATAACTGGTGAAGTGCCTGTATCTTGTACGGATACAGATCCAAGATTCCGTGCAGAATACGTCGAATCGACGATTCCGGAATCCCCGTTATTCTCCCAGCTTCACGAGCACTGCTATTCCCCGTTGGTGTCTCGGCTGCCAATTCTTCCATGACACTTTTTACAACATGGGCGCGATCCGCGCTCGAGGATGGTCTGCCATTACGTGGACGATCCTCCAAACTTCCCGTTTCCTCAAAACGTCGTACTAAATTGAGTATCCCATTCAATGAAATAGGGTTTTTTTTTGCTTTAAGTCCTTTCTCCGTGCGAAACTTTCGCAATGCGATAGTTGTGGATTCACCATCCTTGTAGAAAAGTTTAACCACCAGCGCTCGATCTGGTAACGATAGCATGCTGCCGAGATCGAATGACGAATCCATTTCCAGCCAGGTGTTCCAGCCAGGTATACTGGGGTACTCCAGCCACTTTGGTGGGACTGAAAGATAGCATTCGACGGACCGTCGGTGGCATCCATGCCGACATGCTGCACTCAGCTGTAACAGGCGTATTGACGCGCCTCACTTGCTTAATACCTGGTGGTGGTGGTGGTCATGCTGAGCATCTTTTACCTTAAAATAAATGCACAATGTCATGTTATTGTGATTTGTTTAATTGTCTGTTTGTGTTTGCCTGATTTGCATAAAACGCCTCAGTATGATGTGTGAGCGCCCTCTATCGGTTACTTTTGGAATCATTTTTTATTATACATGAAAAAAAAATTCAAAATCCTTCCGATCATATTCGCGTAAACCGAAAATTTTTCCGAGCATTACTTCTTTTATTATGAATTTTTAAAGTTTGCACGAATTTATGTCGCACCCGGTATATAAAATGCAAATGAGAATTTCAATCCAAACGCTTATAACTCACGTTCTGCTACACGGATTTTCATGTGACTTACAGTGTCAGATAGGTAATTTTAGAGGAAGGTTTTAGTGCGTAACACAACATGCTACGTTGCTTAGTTATAGAGCTATGGAATAAAGTTCTATAATTAAGCCAACCAGAATACGAATGGGAATTTTACTCTGAACGTTTATAATTCACGTTTTGCTAAACTGAGTTTTATGGGACTTTCATTGTGAGTTAGGTAATATTTGGGGTAAGGTTTTAATGTATAACACAAAGTTCTACAATTCTTAGTTATACAGCTATAGGAGAAAGTTCTATAATTAAACCAACCCGATTAATTGCATTCTTAACGCTTATAACTCGTGTTCTGCTTAACGGTTTTTTATAGGACTTACATTGTCAGTTAGGTAATGTTTGGAGAGAGGTTTTAGTGTATAACACATCGTTCTAACACGGCCGAACTCTATTCACCGTAAGGTGGAATCGAGTTTGGCAGTGGTTCTACAATTCTTAGTTATAGAGCTATGGGTGAAAGTTCTACAACTAGACCAACCCGATTAATTTTATCCCTAATACTTATAACTCGCGTTCTGCTAAGCGGATTTTTATGGGACTTGCATTGTCTGTTAAGTAATTTGATAGCTGGAGGGGGTGGGGGGGGTAGTGTATAACAACATCGTTCTACCTTGCATAGTTATAAATGGGAGATAGTTTTATAATTAGTTGAACCCAATCATTAAATAAAGTTTTACTGAACGGGTTTTGATGGAAATTGCACTATTAGTCAGATATTATTATTACATGTAAAATTAGTATTCCGAATTGAAAAACTTACATTGTGCGTGGGCGGATTCTCGAGCAAAAGCTAGTTATATGATATTTAACAAATCAGAATTTTAAATTATTCTCTATTTTCATCGTTCTAATAATGGTAGCAATAATATTTTCGTTGTTCAATAGTCTTAAAAATGTATTTCTTCGAGTGTTCACTTAATAAAGTAAATATTTTTCCGAAATATAATCTTTTTCATCTTTGACAAAAGGATAAAATTTTTAATATCTGAAAGCCTTACTTAAATTCCTTGCTATTATTTTAATTAATTTTTTTTTAATGCTTAAAGCTATTTCGCAATAAAATCTGTTCTATCATCAAACAATATTTAAAATTGGAAAAGACATTTTAAAACTTATTTCGAAACAAACATAGAAAATTAATTGAAAAGATTGCAGTATTTAGAAATTAAAATATATAAAATGGAAAAGACATTTTAAAACTTATTTCGAAACAAACATAGAAAATTAATTGAAAAGATTGCAGTATTTAGAAATTAAAATATATAAAATGCCAAACAGAAAAATAAAATAACTTGTCTTATTTTCTTGTCTCATCCCCCCCCCCCTTAACTTTTGAGTTTTGAAACTGATACTGAATCTTTAAAGACATCCTAATTGGTTCTATGTTACATTGTTTTAAACGTGGGAGCAAATTTGAAACAGAAAAAAAAAAACAGCAGAAGCAGCTCAAATTGATTAATTTATTTTCAAATATTATGAATAAAAATAAAAATTAACTATTAGTTTCACAAGAATATATGATATTTCGCAAAATATTTGTTTTGGATTTATTTTAGGCTGTTTTAAAACAACGTAAAGCTAATATTTTGTACAAAGATCGTACATGTTTGACAAGCGATTAAATGCAAAATGTTAGTCACTGCTTGTGTAGCTTATTTATATCGGTGTAATTTTTTTATGTGTGTGTGTGCCCCAAAAAAGCTACTAGTAAGAAAATTAATGTAAATTTGTGTAACACATTTAAACAATATTTTAAATTGTGAAAGATAGTTTTAATTTATTTTTAAATAATAGAAGAAATGTTCACAATTAATACGAAACTTGACAAATGGTTTATATAAAACGAAATATCCGAAAAGAGTTTATATGCATTAAAACGCTTATCTCCATTCCACACTTTAATTTTTAACTAACGTGTCGTGAAGTTGAAAATAACATTAAATATTTAAAGAGATCATGTTTGGTTTTATTTAAAATTATTTCAATCACAAGCAAAAAAAAATTGCGCGGTGCAAACTATCGAGCAAATTTGAATTCGGTAAAATAGCAGAAGCAGCTTCGTATGTAATTGCTTTTCAATTAGAAAAAGGTAGGAGAAATACCAAAATGGAAAATTAATCTAAGCAGGTGTTCTCCAATTTATTTTATGTATTGTTTTATTAAGTTCGGCCAAAGAAAGAAAATTGTATCAGTTTTCACAGTTATTTACCGAGAGTAAAATTAGAGTTTTCTTAAAATTTTCCATGTTGTAAGGGATTTTCCGTTTTTTTTCTTTTTTTTCCCCCTAGTTTATTTTGCTTGATTTAGATTAAAAAAAAAGAAACTAATCGCTCTCGCATTTAACTTGTGAATAAAGCATAAATGTTAATTTAAGAAAAATATTCCTTATTGTAGGAAACATTTTGTAAATAGAAAAAGAGAAAAGAATGAAAAAATAAAAATTTCATTTTCACAAAATAAGAGTTATGGAACTTGAGAAATAGTGGTAATATATTTCAGTTCTTGTTTCCTAAAATAATACTTTTCTGTAAATATTTAGAATAGCAATTGATATACTATATTATTATTTCTTAAGCAAATTTTTTTATTAATCTAGAATAAATAAAATATCGCTGTCAGATAATAGTGTGTTTTTTAATGTTTGTTAAAATAATCAAATATGTCGTGAGTTTCTAGGTGTGTCGCGAAGATTTTAAATGGTTTTAAAATTTCCATATAGCTTTGTGAGATGACGTAAGGTTTGTAAGCAAATCAATTGATTTGAAAAAAAAAATAGAAAGAAAAGAAAAGAAAAGAAAGAGAAGGAGATAAAGACAGTTCAAATTTTTTTTACCCATTTAATTCACATTTGAGTAATATTATTTTTTACAAAATATAAATTATTATTGCTCAAAAGAAATATTTATGAATGTTTTGTTTTATAAATTATACTATAAAAAATCTACTGGTTTTATGGCGTAAAATTTGTCAGCCAAGACTGTGTAAAAAATCGTTTACTTTTACAGAAAAACTTTACAGAACGTTTACTTTACAGTTTTGCTTTTACGAGCTTGCTGTTTTTAAAAGTAAATAACTATAATTGACTGTTAAAAACAGATTTTTCCGTAAAATAATTTGTGATTGTGTCAAATAATTTTTCTCGTGAAGCCAGCTAATTTTATTATTATTATTATTATTATCATTATTATTTTACTGTAATCTTCCTTTGAAGGCAATATAAGTTCTAATTGTAGAAAAAAAAATATCCCGTAAAAATAATAAACTTTCTTTCTGTAGTGAAAATGACAATTTATCGATAGATTTATAAGACTGTTATATGTCAAGAATATTCTCAAATACATATACGCTATTTTCTAACGCATTCCCAAAATCATTTTCATTATAAAAAGTTTTTCCGGCCTGTAGCGGGAGGAAAAGGTAGCTTTCCTATATCTTCGTTTTAAAATTTTAGCTAATGTTACTCGAAAACAGCAAGCTAAAATGTAAAGAAACCGATTACAAAAGATTCGTTAATACTGAATTTGAATAAGTAATTCGGCAAATTATTGAGCTATAGCCAAGTTGGCTTCATTTATGAAGACTTATTTTACTCGCCAAATCTGGCGATATTTCGCCATATGTCACCAAGTTTGGCGTTAACGGATATGAATATATAGTTTTAGGCGTATGATTGGGAAAATGATTACAGCAATGAAATATAATAATTTGCGAGAAATCGCGTTCACTAAAACGCATAAATTAATCGTTGGTTTTTTGAGTAATGTGTTGTTTTGTTTCAAAATGTCAACCACCCTAGAATTTCAAACTGCTATATCTCAGACGTTTTTTAAGATAGAAGTAAAACAAAAAAATTCTCCGGAATCCTTGTATCAAATCCTAAACACTTAATCAAAAAATAGATTTGAATTTTTAACTTTTTTGTATATTTATTTTAGTTTTAAATTTTTCAGTGGCCGCCATTTTGAAACAAGATGGCGGACCAAGCTGGCCAACGAACTCGGTCGAGGCATTGGTGAGCTTAATACACACATTTAGTTTAATCCAAATTGATTTATAAATACGAGTGTTATCGTATGACATAGATCAGATATATATGAATCAAATTTTAATTTTGTCGCCGTTGCCTCATCAATTCTATAATTCTGGTTATTTCCCATTATTCTAAATTATTTTCTCGTTCCACTATTTAAATTGTCAAAATCCCGCATGGCTAAAAATTCTTCATTCTAAATTTATTCTCTTGAAAAAATGGCGCTAATATGCAGTTCTGTTAAAATTACTCACTTTTTATTCCATTAAAATAACGCATTCTAAAATTTAATCCTTTTAAAATATCACTTTCCCAGCTAAATATTTTAATTCTCTCGAAAAAAAAACTGTATCTTTTTATTTTTTATTCCCCTATTTTTTTCTGACAAAATGTATTCTTTTCTCAAATATAAAAGTTAATCTCAGTTTCAATGTAAAATTTTATCTTGGCATTCTGCCAAGACCCAGTAAAACCTGCGTATTCTCTTTTAATTTCTATATATGTTTAAAAAAAATCAAGTTCTTTCCAGATCAACCTAGAATGTCTTTCCCGCGCCTTTTCAGTTGGAAGTTTAATATCCTTCATATCATAGCGCCCAGGAAGTCCCGTAACGCTATTGGTCGAAAGACTGTTTGGTGGCTCTGTATTCGTGAGCTTTAGCAAATGCTTATATGTCTGTTTTCCCGCCTTGAGCGCAGATTGTTCCTGGATATCGATGTATATGGAAACCCGGCGCGTACTTCGCGACAATGGAATATATCTCGTAGGCTGCCGATAGACCATACGACGCTGCTTATTAACATCTTATGTCTTCTTCGAGTATTTAATTTAATTCACGAAGCCTCTCCTTGGTTCTAAAAGTCATTATTTATGGAATTATCATGTGAACCAGTAAAAGCATAGCCTCAGAATTTCCGGATTTTAATAAACTGTGATTTGGAATCGACTGCGTATTTACTTTCTTCAATAAGCACACCATGAGTTGGGAGTATCGACGCTACGACTGCAAAATTCCTAGGTGGAAACCTCTGACCTTGATAGTGTGATTTACAAACAATCAGATGATTTCAGTGAAAAATACGTGTTTAATATTTTAGAAAAAAATGGCAACTTTGATATCCCTAAATAGATTTTCCAAAACTATTGAGCATGCATTTTTCCGTTTTTCAATACGATGTATATTTCTCGAGTTATTCGAGCGTTTCCAGACACTGCACTGGTAACGATTCTCACAGCATTGCACTCGATTACAGCGCCATCTACAATGTTTCGAAAAAAATATTCAATACAAAAGTTAGGTATTTTTCCCCGTAGAATCCGAATCTGCAATAAAAAAATGGGGGTCATCATTTAAGATTTCAAAGCTTCCCCCTTTCCCCCCGGGGGGAAGCAACTTTCATATCCCTAAATAGATTTTTCCAAAAATATTGAACACGCATTTTGCCGTTTTTCAATCCGATGTATATTTCTCGAGTTATTTGACCGTTTCCAGGCTTTTCGAACACCCTGTATATACATATATATAAATCGGCATTTGAACGGAGGGTGGTTTTGGGGTCTGGGGGTCATGATCGGTGAAAATATATCGAAATTTTCCTGAATTGCTTTCCTCCGAACGTCTGCAATAGGTAGCTTTATACTTTTTTGTATTGAAAGCTACCTAAAAGTACAAAAATTGCACTGATAACTGATTTTCAGTACATTTACCGGATTTTTTTCTTCTTTACTGCGTTGCTATTATCTCTCCAATACACGAGAAATCAACCTGTTTTTTGGAAGCAATGTTTTTCTCTGTCCTATTGTAACACTGGACAACCGTGCACCACGCCACTGTAAAATTTTAACAGTCACTTCTATCGCTACATTCCACAATGATAAAGATGATCATATCCAATTTCACCCTTTGTGGTGCACAATGTTATTCCTTCGTTTTTTGCATTAAATAACACGTTAAGCTTAATATTGGGGCCTCAGATGTACTTAAAATTATTTTAAAATACATTAGAACGCAGATTATTCGAGCTCTAACTAACCAAACATCTAATTATCCGAACCTCTACCACCCTTTTATTTTAATTTTTTATTAATCTTACGGTAGTATATTTTTCTTTATTAAAGAGCATCAAAATCCGTGCTTTGCATGAATGATTGTTGAAATAAGGTAAAGCCAGGAGAGATGACGCGGTTGGAGAGATTGCGCACATAAATGTTCGGGGGGGAGGAGTTGAGTGAGCGCGCAGCGACTCCAGGTAGTTGTACAACAGCAGTGGTAGAGTGTCTACTTGAAAGTGCACGTTGATTATTTTGAGCGTCTAAGATAAAACGTTGCTATTTTGTTTTGTCTTCCCGAAGTAAGTGCTTGAATTTTCATTAGCTATTTATCAGAATTTCTATACAATGTCAATAGTATAAAACATTTTAAACTTAAACGATTTCTCATAAGCTACTAATCTAGACTAACAATATGAACATCAATGGTTCGTTTTAGTAGCGACCATGTTTATATAAAAGACCGCGCAATCTCTCCTACCGAAATTGAAGAGTTTGCGCATCTGCTACTTAGGAGAGATGGCGCATTGTTCCCATTAGTTTCCATGCTAGGAGAGATTACGCAGCTTATTGGTAAATTTGCATAAAAAATGAAAAATGAAAGTGGACTAATTTTAAGTTAAACGTGTTATCAAGTAACTTAATGTTATTTTGTAATCTTATCTGGACTTGCGTTTTCTGATTCTTTATTTTTTTTTCCTTTAATTAAAAACTTTTAATTGTTTTTAAAATTATTTCCTTTTTCTGATTCTTTAATCATTAGATTAAAATATTCACTCCTAATACAACAATATTTGTTCATAAAAACCTTACAACAATGTCATTTAAGTGTAATTACTATTGTTAACAATTTAGTTGTAGTTTTTATTAGTAACAATCTCTCCTACCCATGTACGCAATCACACCAACCCTGTAAGGACAGATTGCGCAAAATAACTTTCTTGGTTTTATTACAACTGTTCTAAGTAGAGAGAAAATGAGCGTCTGACCCCAGGAAGAGCTTGGAGCCGGAGGAGGGAGGAGGGCTCCTCCTCACGAAGTGCCCTCCTCCTCCCAAAGTGCCCTCCTCCTCCTCCTCCCGAAGTGCCCTCCTCCACCATCTAAGATAAGGGGATTAATTAAGGATTAGTGTTAATTAATTTTAATTGCGAGACTTAGAAATTTTTCGAAGCAATTTTTTTTTTTCGTGGAGAATTTCCTACTAGAGTACGAGGTGTGTTTCAAGGGATTTATTTTAGCGAATTAGAAATTTAATTAATTTTAATTGGAGAACTTAGAAATTTTTCGAAGCAATTTTTTTTTTTTTTCAACGAGAGTATGCAGTTTGAATAGGAGTGTATGCAGTAGAAATGAATGATTAATTAATTAAAAATATTAATTAAAAATATTAATTAATTAATTTTAATTGCAGAACTTAAGAATTTTCGCGAGATTTTTTTTATCAACGAGAGTAGGGTATTCGATATACATGTTAGAGGAGAATTTTAAAAGTCAATAATGGTTTAATTAAAAATGGTGATTAATTTTAATTGGGGAACTTAGACATTTTTCGAAGCAAATATTTTTTCAACGAGAGTAGGCTATTTGTTATACATGTTAGAGTATATTACAGGTGAATTTTAAAAGTCAATAATGATTTAATTAAAAAGGGTCATTCATTAATTTTAATTGGAGAACTTAAGAAATTTTGGCGAGATTTTTTTTCCCTCAACGAGAGTACGCAGTTTGCATGTGCAGTAGAATGGTAGATGCTAGTAATTAAAAAGGGTCATTAATTAATTTTAATTGGCGGACTTCAACATTTTTGGGGCAAACAGGCGCGTTTTAATGAATTCGATATAGGTTGTGGTAAAAAATATAGGGTCCCGCATGAATTATACTGTACTCAATTGAATAGCTCCCCCCTCCCCCTCCCTTTTTTACCCAGAGGGGGCCCTTCGATAGACTAACAATACACACTTCCAAAAGTATAGAGTACTATAAAAAGAATTTTAACGTATATGTAAAATCAGGCATAGCGGCATAATTCGTGAATCACTTTCCAACATTATCGAAATGTTATGTGAACAAAATATAATTTTACCATCTAGTGCATTAGTTAATTAAAATAGTGAACAGTTACAGATCCTCTTTTTAATAAAAAGGCCTAAGGCCCTTCACAAAAAATCCAAAGGATTCAAGAAAAAGCTTTACACTACTGATAGCCAAAACATATAGGATTCTTAAATGGATTGAAGTATACAAATAGTTTATACAGGAATACATTTATTTAGGTTAGCATGCAAAAATAGTTAAAAGTTATAGGGAAGCCTTCCAATGGAGTGATTATACGTTTTGGGAACCCTTCAAAAGAAACTGGAAACAGTTATAGATATCGAACCCTTCACAAAAAATTGGACAAATCCCCTTTTTAATAAAAAGGAGCCCTTCACAAAAAATCAATTATGCATAAGAACCCTTCATAAAATCAGATAATTTACACTTTCGCCTTTTTTTTCAATTCAAGTTAGGCTAAAAGTACAGCTTGCGCGTCGATATGTTCAAAACACATAGTTATAGATATTAAGCTATACCTTCACAAAATAAATTAAATAGATTCATGTTATATTATGGAGACAGAAATACAAGGGATACTGACCTTCCATGAAAATCCAAGATCACTGTTTATATGAAAAGGACCCTTCACAATATACCCTGTAAAAATATTATGATTCCACAGATATTTTAAGAAATGAACTGCTATGAGTACGTATTCATGCGATTAAAAATAGGTTTTACACGAATGCCTTTTTAGTTTAACGTTTAAAAAAAAAAAATTTTTAGAATTGAAATTAAGAAAAACAGACGGCTATCCAGTATCCCCTCGACATGCATATCGCTGAATCACAATGAGTCATATTAGCAGATAAGCGAACATCTTGCTTTACTTGTCACGATGAATCACTCGCGATAAGAAATGCGGCTATTGGGCCTTTTCTCAAATTTAAACAGTTCTGACACATTTTGGGTAGGTAAATGTATGAAATGAGCTATTTAAACCCGTCAATGTATGCGAATTATTTCGTGTAGTCCTATATAGGTTCTACTCTTCATATATACATATGGTGATATATATTTATATTTATACTAAAATCTGTTAAGTTTTAAAAAGCTTCATTGAAAAAATAAGAAATAGTCATACCCTTAAGAATTTTGAGGATAAGAGACGGATTTTAATGAATTTGATACAGGTTAGGGTAAAAAAAAATGCAGGGTCCCCTATAAGATATATGAATTTTAAATAATATAAAATTAAACTACATTAGTCTATGCTTTTTATATAGAAAAATTCTACTAAATTGGGTTTTTAGTATTTTAACTTAAAAATTTCTTTTGAGGAATGAATAAAATAACTAAGCTTTGTTTTTATAAAATATATATTGTACTATTTAGTTAGGGCATTATTTAAAAAAATTTTGTCTTTAATATTGAATATATATATATATATATATATATATATATATATATATATACATAAAGTTATCTTATCTAAATATTTAAACCATAAAGTACTGGACTTAACCCAAACTCGACTGCATGCATGTCTTAAAAGAACTAAACGGTATAACGTGTTCGCTTATCTCTTAAAACCACGGGATATTGTGACGTCATGGATAAGGCATAGGGTAGAATACAGAATGAATAGGTATTATAAGACAGAAAAATAAAATAATCATAAATCATAAATTTTTGCATACTTTACACTTGTAGTATGTGAAATGATTGCCTATATGAGAAAATGAATCATCAGCAAATCTTATCTATGTGTTATATTTAACCAACAGGCTTGAAATGCGTGAATTTTGACTAGAATTAATCATTGAATGTAAAAATGATTTATTTTTAGATCTAATATTTATATCGTTTAACATTTTAAAATATATACATAAATTAATCTTACCTTATTCACAAACTTGCAATCCCGTCTTCAATATATGACTACAGCATGAAAAAACATGCGTGCTACTTGTATAGCAACTAGACCAGAAATGATTTCAGTACAAGTCCATTATCTTATCGTTAATCTATAGATTAGTAACATCACGTGACTGATCGCGATAACATTCTAGATAATATTTACTGATAAGAATACATTTCAATTCATTTCTCCCAAAAGCAAGTGTATGAGTTGGTTGTAAGATCTAAGTAAGTATCCTTACTTTATATGTTTAAAGTTATAATATATGAATAGATATAATATTAATGTATTTTTTCAATATGTATGGTTGGCAAAAAGGAATAGGTAAGCAAAAAAATAATAGGTATTATTGCATGTTTCGCCTAATTTATTTTAAAAATAATTATTTTTAAAATACATACTAACAATTTATGCGATGAGTCACACCGCGTGATAGGACGATATATGAAATTTATTTTTATATTGTACAAGCTCCTATATACAATTTATATGCGTGAGCAAGATTATTTTTAGAATTTTTCACTCTTACCCTCTATAGGCTATACTTTTAAAATACAGTAAAATCCCGTTACAACGAATTCCATTACAACGAAAAATCCCGTTATAACGAAATGCAAGCGAGTCCCGTTTTGAAATGTATTCAAATAATATTAACATAATCTCAGTATAACGAAATATTCAATTTTTTATAATCTCGTTAGAACGAAATAATATGACACGGCAAATACTTTCAGTTGTACATTTTTATCGCTTGACAATTTTTGTTTTCGATGCCTAGTCTTAGGGACAATCAAGCTTATCTCTAAAGCAATCGCTTTTCTCCGAGCTTTGTTGTAAAATCGGTGTGCATAGGCATTTCACTGCAGAAGGAATGTTTCCTTTGTTCGCTCTCCCCTTTTCTCCACCCCTTTTTCTTGGAAGTCCAAGTAAGCTGTAACCAATGTAGGCAAACTTAACAAAACGTGAAATGAGTATTGCACATTCCCCCTTCCCTCTCCTCCCTACCTGAATAACTTTCGCAAAGGAATTTCCAAAGCTCGAAATCAGTTTGAAAATTTTCATCTTACCAGTAGGTCATAAAATGGCGGCTGTTAAGCGAAAACAGTTTAGTTTGGAAGAAAAAAAAAGCCATAATTTCTGAAGTTGAGAAAGGAATGAAAAAATCTGATGTTGCTAGCAAATATGGAATTTCGCCGTCTACTTTATCCACTTTTCTAAAAGATAAAGAAAGCATTTTGAAAAAAATTCAAGTTAAAGTCTTTGATCCAAGCAGAAAACGAATTCGAAATGCCCAGTTTCAAGATGTGGATAGTGCTGTTTACAAATGGTTTATGGATGTTCGTTCTAGAAACATCCCTCTAAGTGGCCCTTTAATTAGAGAAAAAGGTTTGGAATTTGCAAGAATGCTAAACATTGAAAATTTTCAAGCCAGTGTCGGATGGTTGAATCGATTCCGAGAAAGATACGGTATAGTGGCAAAATGCATTTCAGGAGAAGCAAAAGACGTCCCAGTTGAATTTGTAAACGAATGGCGTAAAGGTGAAATACAAAAAATAATCAAGACGTATAGTCCTAACGATGTTTTTAATGCCGATGAAGCCGGAATATTTTTTCAGTTAGAACCAAGGAAGACTTTAGCGTTAAAAGGAGACAAGTGTATTGGAGGAAAGCTTTCCAAACAAACGATTACAGCCCTATTTTGCTGCAACAAATCAGGAACAGAAAAACGAAAAGTACTCATAATCGGCAAATCTGAAAAACCCCGTTGTTTCAAACATTTTAAGTCCTTACCATGCATCTACAAAGCCAACAAAAAATCATGGATGACGCAAGGATTCTTTAATGAATGGCTGATAAATTTTGATAAAGATATGCAAAAACAAAAACGTAAAATTCTTCTACTCATAGACAACTGCACAGCACACAATGATCCTCCTATATTGAATCACATTCGTGTAGAGTATTTCCCGCCTAACTGTACTGCAATACTTCAGCCTCTTGACCAAGGCATTATCAGAGCCGTAAAATCACGATAGAAAACTATGTTATTAAAACGCATTCTCTGTGATCTGCAAAATAACGTAAACAGAAAGTGCAACATGAAAGAGGCAATTGATATGATCTGTGGATCGTGGGATGATATAAGCCAGAAAACAATAGCCCACTGTTGGAAACACGCGCAGATTGACCAGGATTTAAATAAAGAATCGACGGCTCAAGGATCTAGCGATGTAGTACATGATGAGGAGCAGACAGTCGAATATGAGATCGAATCCACTTGGAACTTAGTAAAAGAAAAATCTGGTGTGTCTCAAAGCATAAGCTTTAAAGATTTTTTAACTGCAGATGACAATGCTGCAACTTGTTATTCATTAACAGAGACAGATATTGTGCAGTCTATTGTTGATGATCGCATTTTAGAAAATGATGAAGAAAGTTCTGAAGATGAAGAAAATGAGGTTTCAAAAGTTACATCTGCTGAAGCCTTAGAAAGCTTAGAAAGAGTGCGCAATTTTATTTCTTTACAGAGCAGTGTACCAGATAACATTTTTTCTAATATTAATCATGTACATAATTTTGTATTGTCCGCAGCTTCAAACTCCCTTGTACAAAAAAAAATCACTGATTTTCTGCATTAAATTTTTTCTTGTACAATTTGAAGATCATTAAAATGGTGGTAAGTCAATTTTTCAGTTCTATAAAAAATATTATACATTGTATTATACTAACTTTACGTTATTAGAAGGTACTACTAATTTTTATTACTATTTTTAATAATTAATTATCTACTAATTTGTATTATACTACTATATTTTTATAATTAACTATGATATGAGGATCTGAATTGAAATGTTTAATTTTCTATTGAATTCCGTTACAACGAAATTCCCGTTACAACGAATAAAATTTGCGGTCCCGTGAAGTTCGTTGTAACGGGATTTTACTGTAGTAGTATTCGAATACTCGTAAAATGTAACTATAGCTTAGTAATTTTCTAGTCTTTTAACTATGCCGTCGAAGGAGTATTTAAAGGCGAGATCGCTAGCATACAGGTTCATTCTATGAGATGACTTGACGCGAGAGAGTGGGGTGTGAAAATGATGCGTTTTAAAATTAAGGTCAGTAACAATCAAGTTTTATGTTGCAATGAAGGCGATTTATTCGGTTCCAAGTCACGCAGCAAGTTTTGGTGGTGTAAATGTGTTATATCGTGCTGCCAGAGGCAAAGTAACGAAGAAGACGATTCAGAAATGGTTGAGCGGCGTCGATTCGTATACGCTTCACAAAGCGGTACGGAGACACTTCCCGACAAACCGAATGATCGTTTACACTATGGATCAACAATGGCAGGCCGATCTGGCGGATCTCAGCAGTTTACGAAAGCACAATCAGGGGATGCGGTACCTTCTAACATGTATCGACATTCTCTCTAAATATGCGTGGGTGATTCCCTTGAAAACAAAAGGAGGGGAAGAAATTGTGAAAGCCTTTCGATCTATTTTCTCCACGAGAAAGCCCAAGTTTTTACAAACGGATGCGGGAAAAGAATTTAAGAATCAGCCTTTGCAACGATTGTTAAAAGAAGAAGGGGTTCGATTTTTCACAACGCATAATAATACCAAAGCGTCGGTGGTGGAACGATTTAACCGCACCCTGAAAACAAAAATGTGGAAGTATTTTACCCACAATCATACGTATCGGTATATCGATGTATTAAGTGAGTTAGTGCATAGTTATAACCATACTTACCATTCCAGTATCAAGAGAGCCCCTGCTGAAGTGACGCGGGAAAATGAAAGTGATGTGTGGTTTACTCTCTACGGGGACTTAGAAAATGTGAAAAGCAAACCCTGTGTGTTTCAACAGGGCGATGTGGTTCGGGTTTCGAAACAGAAATTAACTTTTGAAAAAGGCTATGAAACCAATTGGACGGAGGAACTGTTTATAGTGACGGAGTGTGTAGCGAGAGATCCCCCTGTCTATCGAATTAAAGACTTGTTAGACGAACCCATTCAAGGAACCTTCTACCCGCAAGAACTTCAAAAAGTGCAAATGAAAGAGACTTATACGATTGAAAAAATTTTAGAGAAGCGCACTCGAAGAAAACGTGTGGAATATTTTGTGAAGTTTAAGGGATATCCTAACAAATTCAATCAATGGATTCCCTCTACTGATTTAACGTCTTTATAAGTGATTGCAAGAACGACACTAGATCATTTATCAATATGTCGTTCGACCTGACACTACCCTCGGACAGTTCTAGGAATTATTTTCCTGGAAATAAAATTTTTCATTTTATTACACGACTGCCCACCCCTATTGAACTGAGAGGGGAATAGGAAGTGTGTCTTGTGGAATTTATTTACCCGCATACCTGGTGTAATGTAAATCATCATACGAACTTGATTGGATTCGACTTGAACGAGGGAGAACTCATTGCAAGACGCATTCCACCAGGCTTCTATGAGTCGGTACCTGATATTTTGAAAGCGATTGCCATTCCAGATTTGGACAAGAAAATAGCTTTCTCCTATAATTCTATCACGAAAAGAGTCACCATCAATGTACGTGATAACGCCAAAGTAATTTTAGAAACGGGATTATCTGAAATGTTGGGATTCGAACCGTGTGAAATTGCTTCCCTAGATAGTAATATTGAGCAAACAGTCGATAGTTCGTATGTAGCAGATCCGTGCGCTCATTATAGAGTGCTTATGATTTATTCGGATATTGTGGAACCGCAAGTGGTCGGTGATGTCTTAGCGCCCCTGTTACGTATTGTGAATGTGACTGGAGAAGACGGCGAAGTGATTTGTATGACATTCGATCGACCGCATTACTTACCGATCAGTCGAAAGTCCTTTGATTCTTTAGAAATCGTTATAAGGACGCACCTGGGTGATTTAACGCCATTTGAACGTGGGCGGTCATACGTGAAGCTTCATTTTCGACAAAAGTACCTCTCGTGATGTTTGTTCCCTACCAGTGCTGCGCGAAATCTTTTGAAGATTATTATACCCATCAGTCGGGTAGTGGTTTAAACTATTATCAAGGCACTACTCTACAGAGAGGTTATGGATTCGGTGGCCTGTTCCGATCTCTGTTTCGTGCTGCGGTACCCCTTTTCAAATCAGGGGCGAAAGCCGTAGGCAAACAATTGTTTCATACTGGTGTGAATGTTCTTAATGATTTATCCCGAGGCGACAATATTAAAGTCGCTGCTAAACGACGGCTTAAAGAAGCGGGCCAAAACTTAACTGACAAAGCGGCTACTAAAGTGAAGACAATGATTGGATCAGGTCATCGATATAAAAAGAGGAAACGTTCTAACAAAGTCGTCATTCCACGTCAAGCCAAGAAAGTGAAAGTACATGATATTTTTGCTTAGACATGTCTGGACTCATTCATCAAGATTCTGCTGCCTGCGCTAAATCCGAACTGGACCTCTTTTTAATCCCACCTACTCAAACGGCTATTGAAAAAGGATTTTTCGTCGAATATCACCCCCTTGCTAATATTCGAGATGGAGGGCCTGTGGAATTCATCATTTCTGGGAATGGTAAAGACTATATTGATTTATCCGCCTCCTACATCTATGTGAAAGTGAAAGTCACCAAGTCCGATGGATCAGACTTAACGGATAGTGATATTGCAGTGCCTGTCAATTTATTTTTACATGCCCTCTTTTCACAAGTGGATGTTAGTTTGAATGACAGAGCCATATCCTCCTCCAGTAATACATATGCCTTTCGTGCCTATCTTGAAACACTGCTGAACTATGGAGAAGACGCTAAGAAAAGTTTATTGGGATGTGAATGTTTTTACAAAGACGAGAAGTTAACTGAAACAGATCCTGCCAAAGGAAATCCTGGATTAAAGAAACGCTATGATCTGATTAAAAAAAGCCAAACTCTCGATATGATCGGACCCCTGCATTGTGACATTTTCCAACAAAATCGCCTGCTATTGAATATGGTCGACTTGAAAATTAAAATGACACGGAGTAAACCTGAATTCTGTTTGATGACCCATTTCGATGCTACCAAACCACCACTCCCAAGCTATAAAGTCATTTTAGAACATGCCTCTATGTTTGTTCGAAAAGTGAAAGTCAGTCCCGGGGTACTACTGGGACATGCGAAAGCACTGGAAAAAACTTCAGCGAAATATCCTATTGATCGTGTTTTGTGCAAGACCTATTCTATCTCTACCGGAAGTAAATCCTTTATGCAAGATAATGTGTTTTTAGGGGCAATGCCGAAACGTGTCATTATTGGTCTATTAGACAACAGTGCTTATACCGGTCAATATGATTTGAACCCCTTTTACTTTCATCATTTCAAAGTAAACTTTTTAAGTGTTTACGTGGACGGACAGCCTGTACCTGTTAAACCCTTGGAATTGGATTTCGATGGAAAAAACTATATAAGAGCCTATTATCAACTGTTCTCTGGCTTTCATCGAGATATCGGCAATTATATAACACGTGAAGAATTTGCTGAGGGGCATACATTATATGTATTCGATTTGAGCCCTGATTTATGTGATGGTCCCCACCTCAATTTACAGCATCAAGGAAATCTACGTATTGAAATCAAGTTCGATGAGTCCTTACAGAAAACGACTACTGTGTTAGTCTATGCAGAATTTGAAAATATTATTGAAATTAACAAATCACGTCACGTGATCTGCGACTTTCCTAACTGAAGACCATGAACTCGTTACAAATCGAGAAGATTTTATCACAGGATCGAGTGACCCGAAACTCTTTTTTGGGTGTATTTTCAAGTGATCAACTCCCTAGAAATATCAAGCGATATCCCACCTGTTTCATCTGCAATGTGGACAAGTCTACAGAACCCGGAAGCCATTGGGTCGCCTTCTACATTTCTTCGCCTGATGAAGTGAATTTCTTCGACTCCTATGGAAACAAGCCCTCCTTTTTTAAAGGATCTATATCAAACTATGTATCACGTTTTTCACGAGTGATGTTTAATCCGCTCGTATTACAAACTCGTGTGACTGCCGTCTGCGGGCAGTATTGCATATTTTACCTCTATTCTCGATGTAGAGGAAGAAGTTTGAGACAATTTTTGTTGAATTTTGTAACTGAAAATTTATCAAACGACCGACGAGTCTATAATTTTGTAGCCAAGCGATTTGGTACCCATGCTAATTTTTATCAATAAATCTTTCTTGAAGTAAACCTGTGTGTCTGTGATTATTTATAGTGTTACCTAACGTGTGTGTGTTCATTTACAATGGAGCTTCCACGCTTTAAACATCCTTGTACTATGTTTCTCTCCAGTCCCACGGGAGTCGGTAAAACCTGGTTCTTACGGGATTTGCTAGAAGTAAAAAACAGTATGTTTAACCCACCTCCCGATAAAATAATTTGGTTTTACGGAATTTATCAAACTATGTATGATGAAATGTCTCATATTACCTTTGTGAAGGGTTTTCCATGCAATTATCATGATTATTTAGAACCCAATTCGCTCGTTATCTTAGATGATTTGATGATCGAATGCGGTAAGGATGAAAGACTCACTGATCTCTTTACAAAGGAAAGTCACCATTTAAACATTAGTGTAATCTTTATTACACAAAATTTGTTTCATAAAGGCAGAGAAATAAGAGGTGTTTCCCTCAACAGTCAATATTTGATCCTATTTAAAAATCGACGTGACATGAGTCAAATTATTCATTTAGGTCGGCAATTATACCCGACGCAGAGTAAATTTTTCCAAGAAGTGTTTGAAGATGCGACTCAAAAACCGTTCTCATATTTACTCGTGGATTTAAGAAATGAAACGGCCGAGCGCATGCGTTTGAGAACACAAATCTTACCAGGTCAAACGCAATACGTGTATGTACCGAAAAAAGGTTTAAAAAGAAAGACAATGGGTTTTTAATTTAGTTTCGATCATGACGTTAACGAAGAAACAGCTCCGTGATTTAGAGTTGATTCAAACTTGCCCAAAACTTTTACGCAAAGAACTTTTAAAAAAATTACCGTCACGATCTGTCAAAGCCATCTGCGAGTGTAGCCATAACGTGTTAAAAGGAAATATACCATTATCCACGTATCAAAAGAAGTCTTTGAGGAAATATAAGACGACATTACGAAAAATTGGTACGAAAAAAGGTGCCTTATTTCAGAAAAAAAAGCTTATTATTCAACAAGGGGGTTTTCTGAATATTTTAATCCCTGCTGCCCTCAGTGTTTTAACCGGTCTTATCAATGGAGCACGCTACTAAATATGCTCTGGTACCTGAAGAGGAATTAACGAGACATGTGCCTACGAAAAAGCAATTGACTGAGTTCGATGTGGCAATGTCCAAGATACTCAATAGCCTTTTGCCTGATCATCAAAAAGTTCAGCAATACTATGAGCTTTTAAAAAGGAAAATGAATTTACAAGAAAACAACCTGCCTTGGAGAGTGAAACTACCGGATGAGGACGAGCGCATAGAACCTTCGAAACAAGAGTCCTCGAAACAAGAACCTTTGAAAGAAGAACCTTTTAAAGACGAACCTTCTAGTGTAGCGAAACGAGACGAAGACGATTATGAGCAGTTTATTCTATCCTCAGTTCCCAAACCTATGCGGAAACAGGCAGATGCCTTATTGAATTTTCTCAAATCTGACTCTAGCAAACTGAAATGGGATCGAAAAGGAGCAGTCACCTATAACGGACAAAACTTGGAAGGGGCCAATATGGCTGAAATCTTTCATTTAATTTTTTGTACTAACAAAAAACCTCCCGTTAATCCTCCGACGTCCTTTTTACAAGCCTTACGAGAAGAAGGAATTCCCGAAACCATGATAAAAAATAAATATTTGTCTTTGAAATCCAAGAAGATTGTAACTCCTCAAAATATGCTTTTAAAAGCTAAAAAGAAGAAAACACCTGTTATTAAACGCACTGTATTCCCATGGACGACTTTATATAAATAAAAATTGACTTTGAATCGTAACACTTTGTGTATATTCCTTTTTGCCTACCATACATATTGAAAAAATACATTAATATTATATCTATTCATATATTATAACTTTAAACATATAAAGTAAGGATACTTACCTAGATCTTACAACCAACTCATACACTTGCTTTTGGGAGAAATGAATTGAAATGTATTCTTATCAGTAAATATTATCTAGAATGTTATCGCGATCAGTCACGTGATGTTACTAATCTATAGATTAACGATAAGACAATGGACTTGTACTGAAATCATTTCTGGTCTAGTTGCTATACAAGTAGCACACATGTTTTTTCATGCTGTAGTCATATATTGAAGACGGGATTGCAAGTTTGTGAATAAGGTAAGATTAATTTATGTATATATTTTAAAATGTTAAACGATATAAATATTAGATCTAAAAATAAATCATTTTTACATTCAATGATTAATTCTAGTCAAAATTCACGCATTTCAAGCCTGTTGGTTAAATATAACACATAGATAAGATTTGCTGATGATTCATTTTCTCATATAGGCAATCATTTCACATACTACAAGTGTAAAGTATGCAAAAATTTATGATTTATGATTATTTTATTTTTCTGTCTTATAATACCTATTCATTCTGTATCCTACCCTATGCCTTATCCATGACGTCACAATATCCCGTGGTTTTAAGAGATAAGCGAACACGTTATACCGTTTAGTTCTTTTAAGACATGCATGCAGTCGAGTTTGGGTTAAGTCCAGTACTTTATGGTTTAAATATTTAGATAAGATAACTTTATGTATATATATATATATATATATATATATATACAGGGTGATTCATAAAAGATGGGCAGAACTTTAAGGGGTTATAGTACACTTAAAGACAAATAATATTAAATAGGAGACTAAGGGTCCCAGACGTATTCCCAAGGAGATAGGGGGCATTAAAGTTTAGGGTCCGAAATTTCAAATGATTATAAAACATGGAAAAATTGGTCGATTCGTTTGCGGTTTTTGCAAAAAATTTTCTTTATGCCAGTATTTTCTTGAAATAAAATTTTAAAGTTCAATTTCAAAAAATGCCGATAGGGGGCGCTTTAGACTTTGGAGTAACAAACAACTATTTTTTAACGTTATTTTTTGTATTTATTTAAATGATTTCGAAAGCTTAGACTTAAACTTAAATTTTGATCTAAAAATCTGAGTCCTAACGAGTAGTTAAGTAGCGTAAACTGAAATTTGAAATTTGAAACCCTTCTCCCCCCAGAACAAAAATCAGTTATTCCCGATCTTTGTGTCGTAGATTAGGCTCTAACTACTGCCGCGTTTTGCTAAAATTATTCTTTATGTCAGTATTTTCTTGAAAATAAATTTTAAAGAAAATTTTCAAAAAATTCCGATAGAGGGCGCTTTAGACTTTGGAGTAACGAACAACTATTTTATACCGTTATTTTTTGTGTCTCATTAAATGCTTTCTAAAGCTTAGACTTAAATTTTCAGCCCAAAATCTGAATCGTTAGACGTGGTTAAGTTTCTGGGGAGAGGGGTTTGAAATTTCTACTCCTGAGCACAGTTCAGTTTACCATGTCCACACATTGTGTGCTGTGATACGAGGTAAAAAGACACAAATTAGGATTATGTTACCAAAGCATATTTATTAACATGTAATCACAATAAATGTTCAAAATTGTGACCACCAGAGGTTATGCACGCAGAACAACGGCGACGAATGGAACGGCGAACATTCGCGAAAACATCAGGCTTTTCGAGCACTTCCCCTACAGCGGCGGAAAGTCTGGCGACCAGTTCCTCGGGGGATTCAATGGGTGTCTCATACATAAGAGCCTTCAATCGTCCCCAAAAAAAGAAATCGAGGGGTGAAAGATCTGGCGAGCGAGCAGGCCAAGCAACAGGACCACCTCGACCAATCCATCTGTTCGGAAATGTGATGTCCAGATAGTTGCGGACGTCTCGTACGTAATGGGCTGGCGCTCCATCGTGCTGGAACCACATGACCCGCCGGATGCGTGGAGGAACAACGTTTAACAGGTCTGGCAGCACATGTTGCAGAAATGTGAGGTATGTTTTACCGTTGAGGCGTTCAGGAAGAAGGTACGGTCCGATTAGGTGGTCTCCGAGGATTCCTGCCCAAACATTGATGGAAAAGCGTCTCTGATGAGCATGTGGATACGTAGCATGTGGATTGACATCCGCCCATACATGTGCATTGTGTGTGTTAAATGTACCTTCACGTGTGAAGGTACATTCATCGGTGAAAAGCACAGTTCGTCCAAAATGTGGATTTAGCGCGTTCTGCTGCAGAAACCAGCGGGCGAATTCAATACGATTTGGATAATCACCTGGAGACAGTTTCTGGACTCGTTGCACATGAAACGGGAGCAAATGTTCATCCTTCAGTACCCTCCAAGTCGTGGACTGTGAGGTATCCACCTGGCTAGCCACTGTTCGTGTACTTGTACTTGGCTGCGCCGCTACTACATCCAGAATGGCTTCTGCAACAACTACTGATTCGTCCTTTTTTGCACGACCTGCATTCGACCGGGAAGCGAGAAATGATCCCGTCTCACACAACTGTCTGTGCAAGCGCTCGAAAGTTTTGCGGTTAGGCAACCGCCTGTTAGGAAATCGCTCTCCGTACATTCGTTGTGCCTCTGCACCATTTCCTTCTGCCGCTCCGTAAATTAAATGCATCTCAGCCTTTTCCTTATTCGTGAAGGGCGCCATCTTCCGATTCATTACTACAGCGACTTACACTTGACTCACCGTTCAGTGGTTTTTATGCCTGAATCGTGTCGAAGTTTTGCATACGTGTTCTTCTTCTTCCCCATTTGACATTTGCATACTTTCTGTTTCCTTCTTCACCCGGTGACTAGCGTCAGGAATGGAGCTTTAACGTTTGCATGAGCGACGTTTCCAACTGTGCCAGTGCCTTTATGAGTGAATTCCGACTATGCAGTCCTTGACGAAAGTTGTATTTTTGCCTCGTATCACAGCACAGAATCGTTGGGCATGGTTAAGTAGTGCAAACTGAACTATGTTCAGAAGTTGAAATTTGAACCCCCTCCCCTCGCTACTGAACCACGCTCAGCGATTCAGATTTTGAGCTGAAAATTTAAGTTTAAGTCTAAGCTTTAGAAAGCATTTAATGAGACACAAAAAATAACGGTATAAAATAGTTGTTCGTTACTCCAAAGTCTAAAGCGCCCTCTATCGGAATTTTTTGAAAATTTTCTTTAAAATTTATTTTCAAGAAAATACTGACATAAAGAATAATTTTAGCAAAACGCGGCAGTAGTTAGAGCCTAATCTACGACACAAAGATCGGGAATAACTGATTTTTGTTCTGGGGGGAGAAGGGTTTCAAATTTCAAATTTCAGTTTACGCTACTTAACTACTCGTTAGGACTCAGATTTGTAGATCAAAATTTAAGTTTAAGTCTAAGCTTTCGAAATCATTTAAAGAAATACAAAAAATAACGTTAAAAAATAGTTGTTTGTTACTCCAAAGTCTAAAGCGCCCCCTATAGGCATTTTTTGAAATTGAACTTTAAAATTTTATTTCAAGAAAATACTGGCATAAAGAAAATTTTTTGCAAAAACCGCAAACGAATCGACCAATTTTTCCATGTTTTATAATCATTTGAAATTTCGGACCCTAAACTTTAATGCCCCCTATCTCCTTGGGAATTCGTCTGGGACGCTTAGTCTCCTATTTAATATTATTTGTCTTTAAGTGTACTATAACCCCTTAAAGTTCTGCCCATCTTTTATGAATCACCCTGTATATATATTCAATATTAAAGACAAAATTTTTTTAAATAATGCCCTAACTAAATAGTACAATATATATTTTATAAAAACAAAGCTTAGTTATTTTATTCATTCCTCAAAAGAAATTTTTAAGTTAAAATACTAAAAACCCAATTTAGTAGAATTTTTCTATATAAAAAGCATAGACTAATGTAGTTTAATTTTATATTATTTAAAATTCATATATCTTATAGGGGACCCTGTATTTTTTTTACCCTAACCTGTATCAAATTCATTAAAATCCGTCTCTTATCCTCAAAATTCTTAAGGGTATGACTATTTCTTATTTTTTCAATGAAGCTTTTTAAAACTTAACAGATTTTAGTATAAATATAAATATATATCACCATATATATATATGAAGAGTAGAACCTATATAGGACTACACGAAATAATTCGCATACATTGACGGGTTTAAATAGCTCATTTCATACATTTACCTACCCAAAATGTGTCAGAACTGTTTAAATTTGAGAAAAGGCCCAATAGCCGCATTTCTTATCGCGAGTGATTCATCGTGACAAGTAAAGCAAGATGTTCGCTTATCTGCTAATATGACTCATTGTGATTCAGCGATATGCATGTCGAGGGGATACTGGATAGCCGTCTGTTTTTCTTAATTTCAATTCTAAAAAATATTTTTTTTTTAAACGTTAAACAAAAAAGGCATTCGTGTAAAACCTATTTTTAATCGCATGAATACGTACTCATTTGAAAATAGCAGTTCATTTCTTAAAATATCTGTGGAATCATAATATTTTTACAGGGTATATTGTGGAGGGTCCTTTTCATATAAACAGTGATCTTGGATTTTCATGGAAGGTCAGTATCCCTTGTATTTCTGTCGCCATAATATAACATGAATCTATTTAATTTATTTTGTGAAGGTATAGCTTAATATCTATAACTATGTGTTTTGAACATATCGACGCGCAAGCTGTACTTTTAGCCTAACTTGAATTGAAAAAAAAGGCGAAAGTGTAAATTATCTAATTTTATGAAGGGTTCTTATGCATAATTGGTTTTTTGTGAAGGCCTCCTTTTTATTAAAAAGGGGATTTGTCCAATTTTTTGTGAAGGGTTCGATATCTATAACTGTTTCCAGTTTCTTTTGAAGGGTCCCCAAAACGTATAATCACTCCATTCGAAGGCTTCCCTATAACTTTTAACTATTTTTGCATGCTAACCTAAATAAATGTATTCCTGTATAAACTATTTGTATACTTCAATCCATTTAAGAATCCTATATGTTTTGGCTATCAGTAGTGTAAAGCTTTTTCTTGAATCCTTTGGATTTTTTGTGAAGGGCCTTAGGCCTTTTTATTAAAAAGAGGATCTGTAACTGTTCACTATTTTAATTAACTAATGCACTAGATGGTAAAATTATATTTTGTTCACATAACATTTCGATAATGTTGGAAAGTGATTCACGAATTATGCCGCTATGCCTGATTTTACATACTTGTTTATTTACATATACGCTAAAATTCTTTTTATAGTACTCTATACTTTTGGAAGTGTGTATTGTTAGTCTATCGAAGGGCCCCCTCTGGGTAAAAAAGGGAGGGGGAGGGGGGAGCTATTCAATTGAGTACAGTATAATTCATGCGGGACCCTATATTTTTTACCACAACCTATATCGAATTCATTAAAACGCGCCTGTTTGCCCCAAAAATGTTGAAGTCCGCCAATTAAAATTAATTAATGACCCTTTTTAATTACTAGCATCTACCATTCTACTGCACATGCAAACTGCGTACTCTCGTTGAGGGAAAAAAAAATCTCGCCAAAATTTCTTAAGTTCTCCAATTAAAATTAATGAATGACCCTTTTTAATTAAATCATTATTGACTTTTAAAATTCACCTGTAATATACTCTAACATGTATAACAAATAGCCTACTCTCGTTGGAAAAATATTTGCTTCGAAAAATGTCTAAGTTCCCCAATTAAAATTAATCACCATTTTTAATTAAACCATTATTGACTTTTAAAATTCTCCTCTAACATGTATATCGAATAACCTACTCTCGTTGAAAAAAAAAAATCTCGCGGAAATTCTTAAGTTCTGCAATTAAAATTAATTAATTAATATTTTTAATTAATATTTTTAATTAATTAATCATTCATTTCTACTGCATACACTCCTATTCAAACTGCATACTCTCGTTGAAAAAAAAAAATTGCTTCGAAAAATTTCTAAGTTCTCCAATTAAAATTAATTAAATTTCTAATTCGCTAAAATAAATCCCTTGAAACACACCTCGTACTCTAGTAGGAAATTCTCCGCGAAAAAAAAAAAATTGCTTCGAAAAATTTCTAAGTCTCGCAATTAAAATTAATTAACACTAATCCTTAATTAATCCCTTATCTTAGATGGTGGAGGAGGGCACTTTGGGAGGAGGAGCCCTCCTCCCTCCTCCGGCTCCAAGCTCCTCCTGGGGTCGGACGCTCATTTTCTCTCTACTGTTCTATTAAATTACAACATAACAACACAATAGCAATGGAAATGCATAAAAAACAAATGAAGTAAATATTATTCACGGATAGTTTAGCAAAAAATTAATATTTAGATTTTTTTATTGTTTTCTTTCGAATTGTGCGCAGACTCTCCTTGCTTTACCTTATGCCAATTGGTATTTGTGTGCCAACTAACATTAGGATAAATATACACTACTATTTAAATTTTAGTAATTAAGTTACACATTTGAAACTATATGAAATCTCTTCAGTAGTTTTAAAGTAATCCTGACTTTAGACCATTTTCCACTCATTTCCCTCTTTTAAATATTAAAAACTGTTCTGAGCAATCATATACGTCTTAAAAGTAGCTACCATATTGAATTTCACGTTTCTAGCCCCTACAATTCCAAAATAAACGTAATTACTACGTTTTTAGAGCAATTTTGGTTCATTTCGCACTTTTTAATTTCGATTTCTTTAGCATCGCTGTTAGCGAGTATTTAGATCTTAAGGAAGCCACCATGTCAAATTTCATATTTCTATCCTCAACATATTCAAAGAAACTGTAATTTTAGATTGTTTATAGCTCTTGCACCCTTTGAGGGCAGTTCTATAGCTATAAAAGTGGAACAGTTTTAAACAGAGACTGTCATCAGTATTATCCTGAAAGATTTTTTTTTTTTTTTAAGTCGGTTCAGAAGTTTCAAAGTAATGGTGATTTCAGAACGTTTTAGCTCATTTCACCTTTTAATTATCAATTTTTTTTTTAGAAACTGTTCTGTGCGAGCAGTTATATTTTAAAAGTAACAGCCGTGTCATATTTAAAGTTTCTATTCTTAACAATTCCAATCAAATCGTAATTTAGAACGTTTTTTGCTCTTGCACCTTTTTTTATTTAAATTTTTTATTGTTGTTATTTTAGGAACTGTACTGCGTAATATTTACATATTAAAAGTAACCATCATGCCAAGTTTCAAGTTTCTAATCCCCAACAGTATCGCAAAAATTGCGATTTTAGAGCGTTTTTGGCCTTTGCCACCTTTTAAATTTCGATTGTTTAGAAATTGTCGTGTGTAAGGATTTACGTTTTAAAGTAACAGTCATGTCAAATTTCAATCTCCGAACCCTAACAATTACAAATAAATCGTAATTTAGAGCCAGATAATTTTTGCCTTTTCTTTCTTCTGCTTCTTCTTTTTTTTTTTTTTTTTTTTTTTTTTTAGAAACCGTTCTTAGCGAGCATTTACATAAAAAAAATAATCACCATGCCAAATATCAAATTTCTATTCTAACAACATTTCAGAAATCGCAATTTTGGGAGGGATCTTTTCTCCTGCAACCTTTTAAATTTCGAATTTTTTAGAAACTGTTCTGTGCGTGCGCTTATGTCTTAAAAAGTCCTTCCGGCCTGTACCGGGAGGAAAAGGTAGCTTTCCTATATCTTTGTTTTAAATTTTTAGCTAATGTTACACGAAAACAGCAAGTTAAAATGCAAAGAAACGTTTACAAAAGATTCGTTAATACTGAATTTGAATAAGAAATTCGCCAAATTATTGAGCAATAGCCAAATTGGCTTCATTTATGAAGACTTATTTTGGTCGCCAAATTTGGCGATATTTCGCCAAATGTCGCCAATTTTGGAGAGAATTTGGCGCTAACGGATATGAATATGTAGTTTTATGCGTATGATTGGGAAAATTATTACAACAATGAAAGAAAATAATTAACGCGACATTAACGCGAGTAATCGCGTTAATGTGCTGTTTTGTTTCAAAATGTCAGCCACCCTAGAATTTCAAACTGCTCTATCTCAGCCATTTTTTAAGATAGAGGTAAACCAAAAAGTGCTCTGGAATCCTCGTATCAAGGCCTAACACTTAATTAAAAAATAAATTTGAATTTTTAACTTTTTTGTATATTTATTTTAGTTTTAAATTTTTAAATGGCCGCCATCTTGAAACAAAATGGCGGACCAAGCTGGCCAACGAACTCTGTCGAGACATTGGTGAGCTGAAAAATTACACACAATTAGTTTCATCAAAATTGATTTATAAATACGAGCGTTATAGTATGACATAGGTCAGATATATATATATATATAATATATATATATAAACTTATTGCAAAAATTAACCATTGAAACAGAAATAACTGACCAAATGCAATGAAATTATTACCCCAAATATCTATGTCAAATTACACATTATAAAACATAGTCCTAACAAATGAAGTATTTATTCAAAAAGTGAAACATAAGTAAAAAAAAAAAAAAAAAAAAAAAAAAAAAAAAAAACCCAAATGCAAGCTTATAATGTAATTTACTTTTTCAACGGCTGGGAAACCATATTATAAGCAAAGAATGATTGTTTTCTGTAACTGTCACAAGCTTAAAGCCAAAATTTTGTGACAATTCCAAGCCCTAACAATATTGGAAAGAAATTGAAAAAAAAAAAAAAAAGAGGATACCTTTGAAAATAGAACACTACAAATCAAACGGAAGAAAATAAATCCATTTATAAACAAATAAATACAAAGGAAGACAAAGAAAATCTATACATTACAACATCAATTTGTCCAGAATCCGAAGCCAAAAATGTTTTGTGCTAAGCACATGGTAAAGTTAATAAGTGAATTCAAACGTACAAGTTAAAATTACAGTTAATTTTCTAAAAGTAGCAGTTATTAATTTAACCATTGTGATTTTAACTATTTCTAATTTAAAATATAAAAATACAAATAAATAATATAAAAACTATAAATTCATTTACTAAAATATTTTTTAACTTAAATAATTTTAATATATATATTATATTATTGGAATATTTAAAAATTTCACTTGTATTCCAAGTTTTCAGTTAAAAGAGAAAAAAAATTTGTGAAAATTTATATGGTGCTGCCATCTGTTTTATAATAAATAATAACTAAAAAATAATACTAAAGAATAATAGTAATAGTTTTTTTAAAATCATTATATGGTGCTGCCATCTAGTTAAAGATTAAAACAATATCTAAATAACTATTAATTATTTTGATTAAGTAAATTTTCCAGTATAAAATTATTTTATCTATTTATTTTTACATATGTCAACATTTAAATAATTTCAAAACATAAATAAACCCATAAAATCTAAAATATTATTGTAGAAGTCAAATTAAATTTTCATTTTATAAATAATTATATGCAAGCTTAAAAGATTTACCAATATGACTACATGCACTTATTGGAACTAACATCTTGCAAAATATTATTAACCATGAAAAATAAAATTAGATTTTCATTTTATAAATAACAATGCAAGTTTAAAAGAAATACCAAAATGGCTACACGCACTTAATGGAACTAACATCTTGCTAAATATTATTTATTCTGAAAAATAAAATTAGATTTCACACACTGATAGCTAAAAATAACCAAACATTTCCAATATGTTAACCTCACGTATTGAATCTAATATCTTGCAAAAAATAAAAAATAAAAAAATAAAAAATAAAAACGCATTTAACTATATTGTTAAAAGTTCTCTACCTGGCAAGGAAAAAAAAACCCCAGTAAATCTCCAATATGGCAACGCACTTATTGGAACAATATTATATTTAAAGTTCTCTCCCTAGAAAAGAAAAAGAAAAAAAAATTAGAATTTACTATATAAATTTTTTAATTAATAAAAGATATTTAACCAAAATATTCCCACTCAGCTCTCACATAAAGGAATTCATTCTTTAGCCAAATATATCATTAATCAAAATGTAAGTGTTTTAACAGATAGAATGTGCAAACATATAAACCCCAATGAAAGCAAAATTTATATTCGTAAAATTGACTTAACTAAATAAAAGGGATAGCCATATTCTACTGCATGTTGAAGAATAAGTTTTAAATTTTGAGTTTTAAAATTATTAGAACAAAGATTGTTTATTCTATGTGCAAAATTTAGTAAAATATTTACAAATACTGATTTATGTATACAAGACTTATAATTAGTAAATAAGTTAACTTTAAATGTAAAATCATTTCTTTTGTCATAAATGTCAAACAAAATTTTATTATCTTTAAGAATTATCTTAAGATCAAGAAAATTAATTTCATTATTTACCATAAGGTTGAAACTATAATTTAAATTTTTATGATATTTTATTGGTAGTAAATAATTTGAATTATTATTAAAATAGAAGACAATTATATCATCTATATAACGGTACATTTTACAATTAGCAATATGTGAATTACGTTCATAATAATATAAATATAATTCTGTATATATATAAATCAACATTTGAACGGAGGGTGGTTTTGGGGTCTGGGGGTCATGATCGGTGAAAATATATCGAAATTTTCCGGAACTGCTTTCCTCCGAACGGCTGCAATAGGTAGCTTTACACTTTTTTGTATTGAAAGCTACCTAAAAGTATAAAGCTACCTATTGCAGCCGTTCGGAGGAAAGCAGTTCCGGAAAATTTCGATATATTTTCACCGATCATGACCCCCAGACTCCAAAACCACCCTCCGTTCAAATGTTGATTTATATATATATATATATATTATATATATATATATATATATATATATATATATATCTGACCTATGTCATACGATAACGCTCGTATTTATAAATCAATTTTGATGAAACTAATTGTGTGTATTAAGCTAACCAATGTCTCGACCGAGTTCGTTGGCCAGCTTGGTGCGCCATTTTGTTTCAAGATGGCGGCCATTTAAAAATTTAAAACTAAAATAAATATACAAAAATAATAAAAATTCAAATTTATTTTTACTTACGTTTTAGGCCTTGATACAAGGATTCCAGAGCATTTTTTGGTTTACCTCTATCTTAAAAAATGGCTGAGACAGAGCAGTTTGAAATTCTAGGGTGGCTGACATTTTGAAACAAAACAGCACATTAACGCGATTACTCGCAAATTATTTTCTTTCATTGTTGTAATAATTTTCCCAATCATACGCATAAAACTGTATATTCATATCCGTAAGCGCCAAAATTGGCGGCAAAATTGGCGACATTTGTCGAAATATCGCCAAATTTGGCGACCAAAATAAGTCTTCATAAATGAAGCCAATTTGGCTATTGCTCAATAATTTGGCGATTTTCTTATTCAAATTCAGCATTAACGAATCTTTTGTAAACGTTTCTTTGCATTTTAACTTGCTGTTTTCATGTAACATTAGCTAAAATTTTAAAACGAAGATATAGGAAAGCTACCTTTTCCTCCCGGTACAGGCCGGAAGGACTTTTTTGTATTGAAAGCTACCTAAAATAACAATGATATCAAATTTTAAGTTTCTAACCCAAACAATCCTAAATAAATAGCAATTTAGAAGTTTTTAAAGCGTCTTCAAATTATTTCACCTTTTTATTTTCTATTTTTTAAAAAGACCATTCTTAAAGAACATTGTATCTTAAAAGTAAGCACAAGCCAAATTTCAATTTTCTAGCTCCAATAGTATCACATAAATCGCAATTTAAGAAAATTGTTTCTCTTGCACCCAATTGACGATAGTGGTACCACTCATTTCCACTTTCAAATTTCGAATTCTTTAGAAACTTTTCTGTGCGAGTACTTACGTCTTAAAAGTAACAGCCATGTTAAATTTCATGTTTATAGTCCCAACAATTTGAAATAAATCGTAATTTATAACGTGTTTAGAACATTTGTTACTCCTGCACCTTTTTTGTTTTCGGTAGCTTTCTATTGCAGCCGCTCAGAGGAAAGCAATTCCAAAACATTTTGGTATATTTTTACCGATCATGACCCCCAGACCCCCAAACCACCCACCGTTCAAATGTTGATATATATATATATATATATATATATATATATCTGACATATATATATATCTGACATATGTCATGCTGTAACTCTCTTATTTATGAACCGATTTGGATGTAACTGAGTATGTGTGTAGGACATACTAAGGTCTCGATCGAGTTCGTCGGCCAGCTTCATCCGCCATCTTGTTTCAAAATGGCGGCAAGTTAAAAAATTATTAATTTTTAAAAAATTCAAAAACATGTACAAAAAATTATAAATTGAAAAAATTGTTTTGTTGTTAGAACGTGATACGAGGATTCTGGAACATTTTTTGTTTTTGCTATATCTTAAAAAAATGGCTGAGATAGGGCAGTTTGAAATTCTAGGGTGACTAAAATTTTGAAACAATCTGACATTTGTTATGCTGTAACTCTGGTATTTATGAACCGATATGAATGTGATTGATCATGTGTACAGGACATACCAAAGTCTCGACCGAGTTCGTTGGCCAGCTTCATGCGTCATCTTGTTTCAAAATGGCGGCAAGTTAAATTAAAAAAAAATTATAAAATATTATAAATTGAAAAAGTTGATTCCGTTAAGTGTTAGATCGTGATACAAGGATTTTGGACCATTTTTTGTTTTGGCTTTATCTTAAAAAATAGCAGAGATATGGCAGTTTGAATTTCTAGGTTGGCTGACATTTTGAAACAAGATGATTTTTGTTATACTGAAACTCTCATGATGAAATGCGCATTCAAATTCAGTATAAACGAAAACCGGGATTGGATCTTCTATAATCGGGTACCAGGCAATTTAGCTTCGGGTGTTTGAGTAAAATTAGTTGAATTTTTAAAAACATGGACTATGAAAGCTACCTTTTCCTCCCGATACAGGCCAGAAGGATTTTTTTTTTTAGAAACTGTTCCATTTGAGCACGTACTTTTTACAAGTAAATACCATGCCAAATTTTAAGTATCTAGCCCCAAAAGTACAACAGAAATCGCAATTTTATAACGTTTTATTCTTCCACACCCTTTTAAGCTTCGATTTTTTTTTTTTTTTTTTTTTTTTTTTTTAGAAACTGTTCCGTTCTAATTGGCCGTTTACATCTTAAGAATAACTTCCACGTCGAATTTCATGTTTCTAGCCCTAAAAATTCCAAATGAATCATAATTTAGAACATTTTTGGAACCTCTGCCATTCATTTCACCATTTTATATTTTGAATTTTTTAGGAAGTGTTCTTAGCGAGCATTTACATTTTAAAAGAATCACCGTGGCAAATTTAAAATTTTTAGCACCAACAGTATATAAAACGCAATTTTAGAACTTTTTTTCTTCTGCGCCCAATTAAAATTTTGAATTTTTTAGAAACTGTTCTGTGAGAGCATTTATGTCTTGAAAGTAACTGCCATGTCATTTTTCAAGCTTCTAGCGTCACCTAATCCAAATATTTCGTAATTTAGAACGCTTATAAAACGTCTTCATCATCATTTCACACTTTTAAATTTCGAATGTTTTAAAAACCGTTCTTAATAAGCATTTACATCTTTAAGATTACCACCATGACAAATTACAACGTTCTATCCCCAACAGTGTCACAGAAATCACAATTTTAGAACTGTTTTGTTCCTGCATTCCAATGATGATTACTGGTACCGACATAAAATATAGCTTATGTCGAAGCAGAGATTGTCACCATCATTATTTTTTAAATGTGTTCGGTAGTTCTTGAGATTATCTCACTTAAACAAACAAATGTTTCTTCTTTATAATATTAGTATAGATAAAAAAAAATCTCTGACGACTCGGCCTACAGACACAGGTAGATTTCGAAGACGCAGACCGTGGGGCACCTGTTTGTTGGAAATTGTGAAAGAAATGACCTTTTTCCCATGATGCGGCAGTTGAAACTTGGAACCGCTCACTTCGAAACCTAACTTCTTTGCAAGCGGATCCGACAGGGATTTTTTTTTTTTTTTTTTTTTTTTTTTTTTTTTGCTATAACGGTTGGTCCTATAAAAAAACTTGTCAGTATAAAAGTTTTAGATAATATTGAGAGGATTTATAATAAATTTGAGCGGATTTGATATATTTTGAATTGACGAAGTTATGAATTTTTTTCTTCTAAAAACCCTCCTTTTTTCCCCCACTTGGGGCCATTTTATATGATATCTAAAATCTGCCATACATAAATTTTCGGCCCTTTTCCTAGAAATAATAATAACTTTAAACGGATTCGATACGTATCATAATTAAGAAATTATGGGGGGGGGGGGGGTTCTGTTTTCACAAAAAGCCTCCCATTCCCCCCCCCCCTCTCCTGGTTCGATTTTGCCCATTAACGAACTTGACCAAGATTTTATGCCCCTTGATTTTATGTATCAGTTTGGAAGAGATTTGTGCAGAATTATTTTAGTTATCATGTCCAGAAAAAAGTGACATACGATAGATAGATAGATAGATATATAAAGTTTTGAACTGGTGGTGGTTTTGGGTTCTGGGAGTCATGATCGGCGTAGATCTGCAAAAAAATTTTCAAAAATTCCAACTTAGGTACCTAAAATGGGACTAAAACCTAAAAAAAAAAAATAATAACAACACAACTGAAATTATTTATGAAGAAATAGAGATTTTCGTATTAACGATGCATTCGATTCGTTAAACTATTAATCCAAAGTTACGTTTTCAGAAATTTCAGAGGGTAAAGGAATACAAATTTCCAACGATGCTATAAAAAAGGGCTTAATCCTCTCCGCAATCTCACTACTTCAAATAAGAAAGAACTTTCTGGAGTGAAAGCTTTTCTCCTTAACCCTTTCAGGGGCAAAGTACTTATGTTTCTAAAATGTTGAAATCAGTGAATCACACCGGGATTTAAAAGCAAAATTTATTTCAAAATAAGTAGAAGCTTTTCTTCACGTCTACTATAAAAGCAAAATTTGATTCCAAAATTCCGGTGTCAATGTGGCGTTTGGGAATTAAAATTAAGTGGTATATATTATATACCACCGCCCCTCAAGGGGTTAACTGATAGACGAAACCCTACAGAAATGGGAACGCTCAAAGATTAGAGCACACTGTAAATACTCCTTCAGTAACAACGTCAATGACACCTCCATTACCCCTTCATGAACATAAAAATAAAAGGACACTTTCTTTTTGATAGAATTAAAAAAACTTTTCTTTTCTTAAGAGATGTTTATAACCTAAATAAAATTGACAGCGTGATTAGTTGAAACTTCTGTTTCATCTTCAATATAGCACAGCAGTAATGCAATCACCTTTCCATTAATGTTTTACAATCAGGGGGCAGTGTTCTTTCATTTATCCAGTTATCAAAACTGTGCCTGGTACCAACATATTCGGATAATCGTCCCTCTACTGTTATTTAGTACCTAATATTTGAGAGACAGGGTGGGGTGCCAAGCCAACGGCACCGGTTATTCGGTTTCGTTCGGTTCGTAAAATGTTTTTCCTACACATCCATATACTTCATATAAATAATATTCAAAATTATTAAATCCATAACTTTTTCCTTAAAGTGAAAAATTCTCAAAAAACGAACACTACATCCGATTTTCAAAAATCAATATTTGGTTCAAAAGCTGCTGTTAGTACATAAAAAATATGTTTATATAGCTTTATAATTAATATTATAACATCAGTTATGTTGATATTATTAGTTGGAAGTAAATGAGGAATTTTGAATAGATATATTTTAAATATTCGTTAAGTTTAATAAATGAAATAAATTCATAAAATTTTGTCCTCTTGGCGAGGACGACGCGCCTTAATATTTCGTTAATATGAATGATGATTTGCAATTATCCTAAAAAGTTTTATTTTTACGCATAATTCAAATGTTTATAGAAACATTCAACATTATTTTATTTAAAGTTGAAACAAAATAAGAGTTTAAAATATTCCTAGATCCGAGCTTACTTTAAAATATATACGTTAACTTAAGATTTTAACAAGTTTATTTTATATGTTCACCATTTTCACACTGTGAGTTTTTCTACGGCTTTTACCTTTATAAAAGAGTTTATCTTCTAAAATATTTCAAATAAATAACGTATTTTTTTAGTCATTTTCACTTTTAAGAAAAGTCCCAAAAATAACAGTTTTCTTACGTGAAAACCATATAGATATAAGACATATTTTTTCAAAAAATCATGCTGAACATTCCGTAGCCCAAAAGCAAACTGAAACAACAGAACAAATTTCTCAAAATGATATTGAGTTTGAAACTTAATGGAAAATAAAACAGAACAGAAACATTCTTAAATCTTATTCACGCTTTCAAAGCTTTTTTTATCTCTAACATTAACATTTTCTTCCCATTCTCTGATGGAAACATCTAAGGTTAAAATTCTACTCGAGTTTGCGTCAAGATATTGAGATAGATAAGAAATTTATCTGTCTCGACAAAAGGGTGATTCACTAAGAGAATAATATGTCGTTTATTTGTGAAAGAATAGAACTGACTAGCATAAAATGCAAATATTGAGGATCTTCAAATTTTAATCGTATTTTAAAGCTATTTATTTATACTTCCTGGAAATGTTCTAGTTTTTGAGAAGATTTTGTTAAAGTTTTTGTTGAATTGATGAGAGAAAAAACAAATTAACAAAAATTATAAGCTTTTTCAATTGGAACTGAAGAAAAGAAAAAAATATTATTAAGGAATCGAGACCGGTCTCCCCGGGTTACGGAATGTAGGTGAAAACCATTTTTTATTTTGTTGAAAAAATCAATTTTTTACATTTAATATATATTTCAGATTACCCATTAATACCAAAAAGCATTTTGTATGAAAAAATATCAATTATGCAATCAAATAAGGTTTTGAAATTTATCAATTTTTCGTATTAGCCGCATGCTAGAAGTTGAGAGCCGAAAAAATCGCCAAAGGTTTTGCTACTTACGGCAGCATTTTTTATTCTGATCATTTCAGTGCTTTAAGAGCGTAGTTCGGTTACATGTCTGTTAAATTTGTATTTGATTGTGTTGTTTTATTTATTGATTGATTGATGAAGTTTTTATTTTGTTATGGAATATTAGCCGAAAACAAATGCTGAACTATTTACATTGTTTTAAATGTAAACGGATTAATCTTTCGTAATCTACATGCAAGATAGAGATAGATTTAAAAATAATTCATTAATATTATTTTTAAACAATTATTTTAAAACAATTGTAGACATAGATTAAAAACATAGACAATTATTTTAAAAACCATAAAAAATTAGTAAACTGAGATACAGTTTTCAAACAAATTAAATTTGAAAGTACATTTTTTTTCCTATTCGGTGGTTTAAAATTTGAAATTTTTCGGTTACATATATGTTAAATTTGTGTTTTATTATATTTTATTTTATTCTATTTTATTTATTTATTGATGAAGTTTTAATTTCGTAATGGAAAATTAGCTGGCGAGGAATGCTGAACTATTTATATATTGTTTTAAATGCAAATGCATTATTGTTATTCTATAATGGAGCCTGTACGCGATGGAGGAAGATAAAAAAAAAATCATGCGTGAAAATTATTTTAAAAACCACGATAAAGGAGTAAATTGCGGTACAGATTTTTAAAAAAATGTCTTTGAAAGTACATTTTTTTTTCTATGCGACGGTGTAAAAATAAAAAATGTGCAATTTTTAGAAGTTAAAAAAATTGTAGTAATGAAAATTGAAAAAGCAAAATTTAATCGTTAAGTATTGCCAACCTCAAAAGGACGTCAGCGTTATGCACGGACCCGTTTGTCCTTTATCTGTACTTATAAAAGAGTAACTTGATTTTCTCATAATCAACGCCGAGCCTCAACCGTTTGTCCTAGAACAATGATATTTGGAAGACATGTTCTTTACCCAATGTAGGCACACACTAAGAAATGATTTTTGAAAATTCACAACTTAAAGGGGTTAAATGGGGGTTCGAAAGTTTTAGATAATTTCGTCTTTTCGGCATATCTCAGCAGGAGTTTTATGTAGGACCGTGAAATGCGGGATAACAATTCTACTAAAAAAATAATTAAACACGTATTTCAGCGATTTTAGAAATTCAACCACTAAGGGGGTTAAATGGGGGGTCTAAAGTTTTAGGCCATTTTGCCTTTTAGCCATATCTCAACAATAGTTTTAGTTAAAAGCGCGAAATTCAGGATAACAAATGTATTAAAAGTTAGTTAAACACATATTTCAGCGATTTTAAAAATTCAACCACTAAGGGGGGTTAAATGGAGGGTCGAAAGGTTTTAGCCATTTCGGGTTTTCGCCATATCTCAGCAGCGGTTTTAGGTAGGAACGTGAATTTCAGGCTAACGAATCTACTAAAAAAATAATTAAGCACATATTTCAGCGATTTTAGAAATTCATCTATAAAGGGGGTTAAATGGGGGGTCAAAAGTTTTAGGTCATTTTACCTGTTCGCCATATCTCAGCAGCATTTTCAGTTAGAGCTCGGAATTCGGGATAAAAAATCTACAAAAAATATAGACAAACATGTGTTTCAGCAATTTTAGAAATTCTCAACTGAGGTGGGTTAAATAGGAGGTCAAATATTTTAGGTCATTTTGCCATATCTCAGTAGAAATTAGAGGTAGAATCATGAAACTCAGGATAACAAAGCTACTAAAAGAATAGTTAAACACGTATTTCAGCGATTTTAGAAATTCAGACACTAAGGGGGGTTTAAATGGGGGTCGAACGTTTTACGCCATTTTGCCATATCTCAGTAGAAGTTATAGTTAGAAGTGCGAAATTCGGGATAACAAATGTACTAAAGAATAGTTAAACATGCATTTCAGGCAATTTTAGAAATTCAACTAAAAAGGGGGTTAAATGAAGGGTCGAAAATTTTCGGTGATTTCCCTTTTCACCATATTTCATCAGCAGTTTTAGAAAAAAGTACGAAATTCAGGATAACAAATCTCCTTAAAAAATAGTTCAACAAGTATTTCAGTGATTATAGCAATTCGGCTATTAAGGGGGTTTAAATAGTGGGTCGAATGTTTTATGTCATTTTGCCATTTTTCAATAGAAGTTATAGGTAGGAACGTGAATTTCGAGGTAACAAATATACTATAAATATACAAATATACATGTATTTTAGGCGATTTTAGAAATTTAACTACTAAGCGAGTTAAAGGGGGGAAGGGTTGATAATTTTTGATGATTTCACCTTTTCACCATATATCATCAGTAGTTTTGGATAAGAGCATGAAATTCAGGATATCAAATCTGCTATAAAAATAATTAAACACATATTTGAGCGATTTTAGAAATTCACCCATTAAGGTTGCTAAATGGGGGTAGAAAATTTCATGTAATTTCGAATGTTCGCCATATCTCAGCAGCATTTTTAGTTAGGAGTTTGAAATCACAGATTCAGGATAACAAATCTACTAAAAAATAGTTAAACATGTATTTCCGCGAGTTTAGAAATTCAGCCACTAAAGGGGGTTAAATGGGGGTCAAATTTTTTATGTCATTTCCATATCTTAGTAATAGGTAGGAACGTGAAATTTAGGATAACAAATGTACTAAAAAGTAGTTAAATATGTATTTCAGCAATTTTAGATAATAATCCATCAAGTCTGTGTGTCAAAAGTTTTAGGTAATTGTGCAATATCTCAGCATCAGTTTTAAGTAAGAATATGAAACTCCACTTTACAGATCTACAAAAAAAAAAGTAGTTAATCATGTATTTCCAGCGATCTCAGAGCTAGCGAGTGTGTGGGCAACATCGGCTGTGAACCCGATTGCGAAAGATTAGACATAAAAGAGAACTATTGCTGATTTTTTATTATATATTTTGATTTACATTTTTTCCAATAAATATACTTTTTAATTTCTCATTTTATTATATATTTTTTTTATTTTCGTCTTTTAGCAATTGCATTTAAAATTTTAAACAAAATATTACACTTTTCTACCTTTTTTCAAAATACATTTTTGGAAAGTAAAAAATTGCGATTTAAATACTGATTGCCATATTTATGGGCTATGATATGCACAAGGATGCCTTATGGTGATTACAGTACAGTCAGATTACAAGCGTGCAACCGAATGGGTCCTGGTAAAATTATTTCATATTAATGATTTATGCACGCAAAATGATTGAACCACGTTATAGTAATCGCTGCATTAACGAAGTATAGCTGAGAAATACACAGGGCCCGGTTATTTTTGATCACCTCATTAATAATTTATGGGCGTGACAGTACCCATTTACAATGATCGCCATTTATCTTAGGCAATCCCATTTTTATTTATTTCATCTGAAAGCTCTCCGTTCATCTTTGATAAATGCGCACAGGGCCAGTAGTATTTTGTCAGAGGGATTATGGAAAAAAAATATTATTAATGTCACGAAATATTTATTTACGTGCTTTTATGTATAAATATATATATTATTTAGTTATTTTCGTATAGTTTAAAATAAAGTATTTTATTTAAATCTCTCTCTTTGCATGTAAAATGCAACTTCTGTGCCCTAAGGGAAACCAAAACAGTACGCTGCAGAATGTATTTGGGCCCAACTCAGGAGCGACCGGCTAAACGGGCGAAGATCGGCTAGTAATATATATTATTAATCAAAGTAAAAAAAAAAAAAAAAAAACACTTTTTTATTAGTGAACTTAAAGGACCTCTACATACTACCTATATGTATATATTTCTTATTAATCAATGGATGAAATGAAACATCCCTAGAATCAGAAGCAGGTGTATAAACCAACCAAACTATCAAAATATAAACAATAACATAATAAAAATGCATAAAATAAATTTCAAACACAGAAACAAACAAATATCACAGCCACCTCTTCAGTGGGTGGAAAGACAATTTAAATTCCACCCCCTTCTCTACCTCCCATCTTCAAAAACAATACTCACAGCAAGTTTCACAACTCATTACATTCAACACAAAATAACAGTCATTGTTATAAATGTTATATATTACATTGTTATACATTGTTATCCATTACTAAATATTGGAAAAAAATTAACTATTTCAACCAAATAGTAATAATTTTCATAAGCATTGAAGGATGAATGTAATAAAATATGTTGAATAAAGAAATTTTTTAAATTAAATAATTTCCATTTCTTAAAGAAAGAACTTTTAAATGAAAAAAGGCATATAGACGGATAATATATATATATATATATATATATATATATATATATATATATATATATATTCTTTTTTTTTTTTTAATCGTGCTAAGAATTTCTTAGAAGAAATTGAAACAATGCGAGAAACTTTCAAAACGCAATTCATATAAATTTCAAATTTAATAAAAAACAGAAAAAAATAGCAGATTTAATTTTAAATATTATTCGACGCTTCCTAAACTGGTTTTAACACCAATATTAGCATTTTATTTCCATTCTCCAATGGAAATTTTTATGATTAAAAATCGATTTACGTTTTTGATCAGAAGATTGGGATAAAAGAGAAATTTATCTCGTTCGGAAAAATGTTAATTTACAAAGAGACGCATCATTTTTGCGCATTTCCGTTGGCATAAAAAGCTGACTTGCATGAGATCGAAGATACGGGTGCGTTTATATTCATATTATGCTTTGCAGCTATTTATTTATTCTGTCATAAAGTGCGCTATTTTCTGAGAAAGTTCAAAAAAGTTTTTACCAATTTGATAAGTTATTTTAAAAATGTTATTGGGGAAAGAAAGAAATCAGCAGAAGTTGTAAGCTTTTCCATATTCAAGCATCGTATGAATCAGTTTATCTTACAGCACAAGAAATCGTCTGTCGACATGGTTACATCTAGAAATCATTACATCCTAACTTTTTTAGTTTACATTTAATCAAAGAGTTTAAATAAGCTGTATAATAATTATTTCTCCCTATTCACAAGAATTAGAAAAGAAAAAACGCATTTCTGAATTCATTATTTCTGAAAGATGGTTTTTAAAACTTTTGACATTGGTGCTAAAAGCTAATTGCTTTAGCGGGTTATAAAATTTATTTTTATTCATAAAATTGAAATACTATTGCACACGTTCGTCAAATGACGGAAATTTCATTACACCAGCTCTGAAATTAGAAATCATATCTTCAAAGAACGAAATGCCTTTTTCCGAATGGCGTCATTGAAAACGATTTTCATTGGAAAAATCGTTCAAACTACATTGTAAATATAATTTCTTACTCGAAAGTCAGTGTTTAATAAAAGTGATGTTATAAATAGTTTCTAAATGTGCAATAAAATTAGTTTTTTTTTCCTTCAAACAATCGAAATGTACAATGCAATTTTAATTCAATAATCAAATTGCAAGGTAACTAGTAATAAATTAAGTAAACAATAACGCTGGATATCATTTAATTATTTCGACTTATAACAAGCTTAAATTACTTATAAATTTATTTAAAAACGCTCAGATACAAAATGTTTCTCGCTTACTTACGCCTAAATATATTTTCAAAATGACACGTAGCTTACATTATGATATAAATTTCATCCTTTCTACGGCGGCATTCTATGAATGCAACACAATGATTCACGGATGATAACATGGTAAAGTGCATACAACCCTTTCGTTTGCCAAAGTCGCTATTTCAAGGTACTATAACTCAGCCAGGAACAACAAATAACCAGAAAAGAAAGTAACTTGAATTCTAGATTTATGATGAAAGAAGTTGTGTAGAGGAAACACGTCGCAGAAAATGTTGGAAGAATTTTTTTGTTTGTTTGTTTAAAAGAATCAAACACCATGTTTAATGGTGACAGAGCTCAGAGACTGTCATATTTTTTTATAAAAAAAGTCGCGTATTTTCACTGCATGTATAATAAATAAGTACTAGTTGCATGTTTGAGATCATTCAAAGTTTTGAAGAATCTTTGAAAGTTTTTAACACTAGTATAATTTCCAACATCGCATAAATGTCAAACATTTATTAAAATCTATATGATCAATCTTAGAAGTAAATATTATCTGAACCCTAATACAAATATATTACACTGCAAAAAATAATTGTTGATTTTACAGTATAAAACTGGTACCCAGCTGCCAGTATTATACCGTAAAATTAACAGTATTAAACAGTAAAATAAGCAGTAATACGCTGCCGCGCAAGCAGTAATACGCTGCCGCGCATGCGCGGTAGCGTATTACTGCTTATTTTACTGTTTAATACTGTTAATTTTACGGTATAATACTGGCAGCTGGGTACCAGTTTTATACTGTAAAATCAACAATTATTTTTTGCAGTGTACATATAACGTCTATAATGATATGAAGGGATATAAAAAAAATTGTTAAACACAAGGTTATCATTATAGGCAGTGTGAGAGTCGATTGGAGTATTCCCGTTGAAAAATAAAATTAATATTGGAATGTAGTTGCAATATTGATGTGGCGTTTTATGGTAATCCTTGATTAATTATGAAAATAAATTTATTTTTAATATTATATTTAGTTATCAAAGAAATTTAATTATTTAATAAATATATAACGAATGTAAAATGTAAGAAAAAAATTTAATACTACTGTAACATAAAAGATTCTATTATATTTTAAATAAGTTGACTTTCTTTCTTTAGATTTATCTCATTATTTTCTATTTAGTCATGAAGAGAAAGTTACTGAAACATAATATTTATTCAAACACTTTTCAAAGAAAAACTATGCTGTGTAATAAGTTTTACTTATACGCTAGTGTATAAATGAAGATAGTGGGGTAAATATCATTTTAGCAAATTAGAAAAATAAACTGATGTTTCCATTTATTTTGAACTTTTGGAAATAAGTGAAAAGAGACATATAATTCTGTTTTTTCACGAGTGTAGGTTTAATGGTTTACGGACAGTGAATAGCACTATTTTTAAAAAAAATTATAATCTTCCTTTTATTTAATTGCAGAAATCTGTGGCTAAATAAAGCGAATATTACTATTAAAAGTGGTGGTATTCAATGTTCGTAAACGTTTAAACCTATAGTCGTGTAAAAACAGAATTAGGTGAACAAAAATTTTTCAACCCATCTAAGGAATTAAATCAACAATTAGGATATTTCGTAATGCCGAAACATATTTATTTGTTTAGTGAATTTAATTGCATCTGCTGTTGTTTTATACGGATGATGAGCACGATAATTTTTCTCCTTTAATAATCATTAATTTTCTTTGGTTATATTACAATAATTTTATTATTTTTTTCCATCAACGTCAATTAATTGATTATTCTAATATGACGGAACCACTGTTGACATTAAAACCCCGTCTAACGTCAGCAACGGTTACGGTAAAGAGTTTAAATCCCTTGAAATCATCTCGCAACTTTGTTTTACATTTGCGCATTAATCATGCACCCAGAATAGAAAGAAATATCCAGAATATTAACTTTCTTAGACACTAATGGATTTTTTTTTAACAAGGGAAAACACATAGACACTAGTGCGTTAGTTGTTAATAAGATAAACTACTCTCAAAGCATGGTAAGGTATTCTTATTTGACATACACTAGAACCCTAATCCGAACACCAACAGTCCGAAAATCCGGATAATCCGGGCCGAAATTTATAGGATATTTAAAAAAGAACAAATGAAAAGTGTTTTTGTAACGAAGGCGAAAATTAATATTAACAACAAAACATATTTTATAAAATGCATGTATTACTTATTTTAATTGCTAAAAGACGTAACATTATAAACTGTAAAATAAGTTTATTAAACTGTTGACATGTTTTAGATCCATCTGAGCCATTATCAAAACAAATAAGAGTATTCTAAGATTGCACGGTCTGTGAAGTTATTATTTGAATAGACCGTGCAATTATAGAATATTCTTATTTATTTGATAATTGCTCAGATGGAGCCGAAACATGTCAAAAGTCTAATAAGTCTAGCAAAAGTCAAAAGTCTAGCAATTAATTTTGAATGAGTAATTTTGATTTTATTAATTTTATTAATTATATTTTAATTTATTAATTTTATTAATTACATTTTAATTTATTAATTATATTTTAACTTATTAATTTTGAGCCATTATCAAAACAAACAAGAATATTCTATGATTGCACGGTCTGTAAAGTTATTATTTGAAACGCTATAATAGACTGTGCAGTTATAGAATATTCTTATTCGTTTTGATAATGGCTCAGATGGAGCCGAAACATGCCAACAGTCTAAAAAAAAACATATTTTACTCTTTATAATCTTTTTATTTTACGCCTTTCAGCAATTAAAATAAGTATATTATTACAAGATGTTATAATTTGCTAAATTTTTGTATGTATTACTTTGAAAAAAAAAAAGAAAGGAAAGAAGTATTATTTATACATCGAAATTTTTATTGAGAAAAAAATACACACTCTTAACAATTCTACACTGCAAAAAAAAAAAAGAAAAAAAGTGTTGATTTTACAGTATAATACTGGGGTGCCAGTATTATACTGTAAAATCAACACTTTTTTTTTTTTTTTTTTTTTTCGCAGTGATATGGGATAAGGAGATTTGTTAGATTTGCCCGACGAAACGATGTGCATATATTACACCAACGTCTCATGACGATGATGTCAGTTGACGTCGCGTCTCATTGCTCTTCTAACATAGCGAAATGCTATTTCTGGTGTATTTGCAACATCAGACGTAATACACAAACACTATCTGCCTTAGCAATTTCTTCAGGTTCAGAGTCATCTTGAGATTTATTCTGGACGTAAGAATTGATTTCTTGATCTGTGTATACATGATGAGTTTCATTTATCACGTGACATCAACTCATATTGCAGCATTTTCATTTGCTTCCTTAGAGCCTGCAATATATTTCATAAGCAATAGAATTTATTTTTCATTTGTTTTTTCTTGTTCCATACTACAATCTTTTAATCTTGTCCACTTCCACGAATTCCTTAAAGAATATTGCGTTATATTATCCCATGATACCGATCTCCAGCGCTTAACATCTTTAACTATAATACTCTTAATTAGTTGAAGTAGAAAGACAGTAGTGTCATCATTCTGAATAAGATTTCGAAGAAGCATCTTCCAGTGACGTTTTGTAAAATTTCTTGATCGATTAGGCTGCAATAAAGGTTTGTTACATAAGAAAACCGCCTTTATCTCTCCGTATCCTTCTTTATTGGAATTTCGGAAAATCCGAAATTTTACTAACTCTAAAAGGTAATGGTCACAATTAGCTAAGATTAGCTGGTTTTAAATGTACTATCTCTTTCTGCAATTAATTTTCTAAAAAAAATAAACAATCCTTAATTTCAGACAGGTTTTATTGTATTTACCTGGAAAACCCTAATACAAACTCGATAACGCAGTTTTTAACTTTTTCTTTAAAAAAGGGATATAAAGTAAGGATTAGTAATCATTTGCATTACTATCAAGGCAGTTTTAACTATTTGTATTCTCAAATTTCTTACAGCTTCAATTCTTGAAAAATTGCAGTGATAAGACGCTATGATAATATATGTATTTTTTTTAATCTTTAAATATTAGTCTCTTTTTTCATGAAAATTTACTCTTAGAGGCAAGCTTCTCCTGCCTTTCTTACTAACGCTCTTTCTTCTGTTGAAGTCATTCTATCAGATCACCTGCAAAGTAATTGGGTTTAGAACTTATTTCTCGAAAATATACAGAGACTTTGTAAACACCCTGTATTTCTCCATACTCTCTGATTATGCTTAAAAATTGTCATTTCAAGATTTTTCTTGCTATGCATTTATTATAACGTAAATGAAAATAATAAGAAGAAGAATTAAAATCGCTTTAGCTACGAAATGCTGTGCCACATTGCTGCAATAAGTGAGATGCGTTGATAGAAGACTGAAAATTACAAAATTCCTTTTTGTGTATGGGGTATGCAACTATGTATTCGATAAGTTCAAATAAGTATTAGTTCTATGCTGAAGTTCGTATATTTAACAGTTACTCACACACAATTACAGAGTACATCCAAAAATTGTGGAATAAATTAAGCCATAAATTTTTTAAGGTCTAATTTATCCTTTGGTTGGTCTAAAAGTAAATTTGGGATATGTTATCCGAGAAAAAAAAAAAAGGTAACTACTCTTCTGTCATTTTCCAAAAATACGGCTACATGTTACAGTAAAATCTTTTAGTTGATATTGAAAGAAAATTTTTAATACTGTCTTACACTTTTATTGGTGAAATAATGAGACATGTTCTTTTTATAATTATTTTTTAATAAACTCCTTAAAAAAATAGTTATAATGTTTGTTAACAAAACATTTTGATAAACTTTTTAGAAAATAGCTACAATAATTATTTTAATATATATATATCATATTTAATAATATTTGTTTTTTAAACAAAATGTGTTGACATTTTTGAAATTTCCATAAATATTCTTAATTATATGAGAACGTACCATAGAAGTTAACAGAAGCAATGAATTTCAATTAGGAACAGCAGTAATCTAACTAATTTGAAGTATTTATTTTACCCAACAACTTATTCAGTAACTGAACCTGAAACATTTTCTATTTGCAATAATCATTACATTATAAAATTTTGTTCTGTAGGCGCCTATATTGGTAAATAAGCATAATCAGTGTTTTATAGAATAATTTTTTTTATTTATAATGTATAAAAAACCAACATAAAGAAAAGCACAAAACGTATTAAATTTAGAGCACGTGTGTTGCTCTTTCTGCTTTTCGCTCTCCTTTTTTTATTTTCTATTAAAGAAAGTGTCCTTATTCTCACTATAATAGAGCACTCACTAAAACAGGTTTCTGTCTCTTGCGTGCTTCGCTTCCGTAGTTCGTTTTTTTACGTAATTATTACAATCAAGAACTTTGCATACAAACTAATTTTTGCTCATTATGAGCAATTTGACTTTAATGCCTTAATCTCAGTAACAGCAGATAAAACATACAGAAATGTACATTATTTAAAAGCATTCGTTGTGAATCATTTCAGTTTTATTAATGAAAATGCCCACTTCTTGTTAAATATGATGCTATTAGGTATATTTCGTAAGAAATAATACCTATTATATTTTTCCCTATGTTCGAATTTCTCGAAAATTTTTGCAGATGTATGCCGATCATGACTCCCAGACCCCAAAACCACCCCCAGTTCAAAACTTTATCTATCTATCTATTTATATCACTTTTTTATGGACACAATAACTTCAATAATTCTGCACAAAACTCTTACAAACTGATACCTAAAATCAAGGGACATAAAATCTCGGTCAATTTTGTTAATGGGCAAAATCAAACCAAGAGGGGGAAATGGGGGCGCTTTTTGTAAAAACAGAAAAAAACCCGCTTCTTAATTATGATACGAAATACGAAATCACCCTCTCGTTGATATCCAGCCTTTAAGCACAGAAACTTTTCTCCACGAGGGGAAATGTTTACTGAAAATTCATAATTTAGAATACAGATGTTGAATGTTACATTAGAGATTAAAGTAAAATTAGTACAAAGTTAGTTTTTACAATACTGGTTGAGATCACAACATTTCTTAATATTAAAAAAAATATACAAGAAAAGGTATAAAATAAAGTAATTAGAAAATTTATGAAAAGACTACTTAATCATAGCACAACTAGTAATTTTGCATGGTTGAAGCTGTAAGCTGAAATAGGAACAGTATGAGTAAAAAATGTGAACAGTATGTGAACTATAATATACAAATTACAAAAACAAAATATAGTCTATTAAAAAGTACCTTATAAATGTAGGAAAAAGATCATAGATCCTTTTTAATAAAAGAGAAATGTTTATTCAGAATGTTGTAATTTTCTTTTTGTTTTATAGAATCCGTTAAGGTGTTATTATTACTTCTAGGAAAAGGGCCGAAATTTATGTATGACAGAGTATTAATATCATTAAAAATGGCCCCAAGGGGGGGGGGGGGATAGGGGTTTAAGAAGAAAAAAATTCATAACTTTGTCAATTAACAAGATATCAAATCCGCTTAAATTTATTATAAATCTTCTTAATATTATCTACAACTTTTATACTGGCAAGTTTTTTATAGGACCAACCTTTACAGCAAACAAAAAAAAAAATCCCTGACGGCTCCACCTACAGACTGAGGTAAATTTCAAAGTAGGCGGTCCCAACTGCCACATCATGGCAAAAAGGTCATTTCTTCTGCAATTCCCAATAAACAGCCCCCCCCCCTACGGTCTGCGTCGTCAAAATCTACCTGTACGTCCGAGCCGTCATGGATTTTTTTTTACATACTGAAGCATTTTGGGCCTTTCCGATATAAAAGGCATTAAATGCAGAACGGCGAAACCCTTCTATCAGTATAAAATGACATAAATATGCATTTTCATTTATAAAACTGAAAAAAGATTATTGCTATAATTGCGTCAAAATGATGTCAATTTTCGCTGACACACCTCTTGAATACTAGGCCTACGCGTTAACCCAAAAATGGGGGCTGTTGGAATTTTTTTCCAGAGTTTTTTCGGTTCCTTGAACTTAAACAGAAGTATTTTATAAAAGTATTATTTGCCTTCTTTTTCTGAGATTAAATAAGGCGATGAATACGTTTAAAAAATAACAGTATTAAAATTCATGGAACGGTATAAATTTTGAAGAAAATCCACCTACGACAGCCGCCCATTTTTTTGTCAGCTCGTAGTATTCAGGGGACGTTGGCTGACATTTCATTTATCCAGCATATATTTCTCAAACTCAATACCAGAGGAAGGGAAAATTGCTTAAATTCATTTCGACACATCTATACTTAAATGTAGTCTTATGAAAAAAAATTGTGTTTTTTATTAAACATGGCGTCATTTTTACTGATAGAAACATATTCCTTTCTGAGCTTAGGAACATTTCTAGTGTGAAAACGAGGAGTCTTTTCGATTTAATGTTGATATAGAAGAATGGTGGAGGTTGGGTCGAAAAAGTGTCCGGTAAACAGATGTGTACGCTCTTTGGGAATGTCCGTTATGGAGGTTTTAATGTATTTCTTTTTTATTGTAATAAAAAATGTCATCGATATAAAAATCCCCATTATTTCTTATTCTTTGGAACAATAGAAGTTACCCGATTGTCACCATTTTGAAGAAATTTCATTAAAAACTTTTCTAATTAAAACTAAATAAAAATGGAAATATTTTTAAAATATAGCAAGCGCTGCCTCATCTACAAATAAACAGATTTTATTTATTTATTTATTTATTTATTTTTGAAATGTTAAAATTGGTTAAGTAGAAATACCTGGACAGACGACGAAAAAAAGTGGCTGATATTTTAAATAAAACCTCTAAATAACGGACATATCGAGAGTGCTAGATTTGTCCGTTATTCGGAGATAAAAATATGCAAATAATATTTGTGTTGGAGATTGAAAAAGTGTTCGCTAAATACAGGTGTCAGCTATTGCGCAGTGTCCGTTGCGGAATTTTTCTGTACATAGATAGTAATATAATGTATGAAACTATACAGATTCTCAAAATCTTTTTCATGACTTTCCTTTCGACTTTAACTGATCGCCCCAAGCCATTTCGCAAATTGGCCGGCCAATTCCCGGAACATTAAAAATATCGGGCAGTCAATTTACAGTGAAATTGGCTAATTCGGGAACTAGCTGATTTCGGGCTTTGACCGTAATATATTCAATTTTCGCGATGATTCCAAAATTTAAAGCTCGGATTCAAAGTTAAAGCTCGGATCGACAAATAAATAAATAAAAACATCATCATCGGATTTTGATAAAATTTATCAGAGACACGAGAAAATTATTCTGAAAGGGAATAATATAAAGAAACTTCTGCATACTTGTTAAAATTATCCATGAGTATATAATACAATACGTACCATATTTATATGTATATTTAAGATAAAGCATTCATATTGAGGTTTTTCTTTTAGCTTATAAATAAATATTTATGTGTCAGTTTTCTTAATTTTTTAAAGTTTAGAATGCATCTTTTGTATTATTTTAGAGTTACCAAACAAATAAAAGAACGAATAAAAACCTAAAGAAGATATACACTAGAATGCCATAAATGATGGGAACTTTCAGTTTTAGACATTTTTTCAAATATTTAAAAATATACATATCAGATTATTTTGGAATTTTAGGATTAAAAAGAACAGGTTTGACTTCATATTTTTCAACGTCGATTTGATAAGGAGGACAATTAGGGGACCAACCAAAAATTAAAGAAAAATAATAATACTTGGGATCACCCTGTAAAATAAAATGCACGAAATGATGTGTCGCTGCAGAATATACATAGGCAGACATTGTATAATATGTGCATTCATTTGTGTAAGAATAGCATGTATATTAATAGAGATATAGCGATTTTTTTAAAAATTAAAAAAATTCTTGCATGTTTTTTGCTTATAACACACAGGGTTTTTAACCAAATTTAACGCCAATTTCAGAAAAATCGACAAAATGTAGTAGCAATAACATAGTGCTATTAGAATATAAATATATTAAATATTTAAGGAAATATGGGCAGTTGTATGAAATAATTTGTATCTCCGCATGCGCGAACGATATCAAGGAACTTCTTCATAATTTAATAGTCAACTCTCTGGAGCAACTTAATAAAAAAAATCAGTCAAATATCGCTAAAATTCAGAGAGATATCGGCGTTAGAGTGAGCTGTTTTTTAGTTTCTGACTAAAACTCGTTGAATGATAAGGGATTGTCCACAAATTGTTATTTTTAAGTTATCGGAAAGCGTTCGGAAAAAGTTTTTTGAAAAAGCTATCTTACTTATAATAAAATCCAAAGGCGAGAAAGTGTCTGTAACGGTACCGGGTTGTACCACTCTGGTTTGCGAATCGACCATAGTTAAACGCCATGTTAGGCTTAATGAAAAACCTGTGTAACATATCACAGCTAAATGATAATATCCTTTACTTGAAATCATGTCTGTTCAGCCTATTTTTCTATAAAACATGTATATCATATCCTATTATAATGTTTTAAGTTCTTAATTAAAAATCCAGATTAAAAATCGGAATCCCAACTATAAACAAATGAACATTGTTGCCATTCAGCATCACAAATTCAAATGATTCACAAATGAACGACTCTTTGAAAGCTTCAAATCCGATTCTGCTGTTAAAATATTTGTAAAAGCTTATTAAAGCTTTTAAATATTTTAATTTTTTTTTTTTTAAACCTTCAAAAACTATTTCATATAAAACATGAATATCAACGTTTTTGTAAACACGTTTTTTCAGAAATAGCGGTGATTTCTTTCGTAGAGAGGATTTGTGGTGATCTATTTAGTATAGTAGCGCCATCTGCCGGTGGATTTTGAAATTTTTAATAAAATTTGAAATAACTCCACACAATTCTGCAACTATTATATACTATTATACTATATTAAATTTCAAACCATTCAATTGGGTAGTTTTTGCGCTGTTATATGTGAACAGATGGACGAACCAGACGACGACTATAGGTGCTACATATTTATTATAATTATGAACGCACCTAATAAAGCCGTGCAAAGACGTCCACTTTATCTTTTTTGTTCTAATTCTTTTTTTTTATTTAGTTATTGTTGAGCGCGATATACTGCTGTATTTTATTTTTGTGCCAACATTGATTTGAGTAAAACCTTTTATTTCATTTTTGAAAACAATGCAGATTTAATTTTTAATTAACTGCAATTTATAATCAAAAAAGATAATTTAACGAAATGTAAGTATACTTTGTCAGAAGCCAGTTCAAAAAACTTTGGAATGGTAAATCATTTATTGTTGTGCGTTTTGTAAAAGTGTAGAAAAAGAGATATTGACAACAGAAATAATATATACCAGTAGACCCTTGCGAGGATTTCACACTGTACTCTTAATATTTTTTTAGCAATATCTAATATTTTTTAGATGTAGTTTTAAACTTCTAAAGAAAAATTAAGGATATAAATATCTGCAAACAACATCAGTCAAGCCAAAATATCGTCTTATTTATTCCGTCAAAGTTACAATAAAAACTAATCAAAGAGATATTAAAGCTTTTAAATATTTTAATTTTGTTTAAAACTTTCAAAAGCTATTTCATATAAAACATGAATATTAACGTTTCTGTAAACACCGTTTTTCAGAAATAGCGGTGATTTCTTTGGTAGCAAGGATTTGAGGTGATCTATCCAGTATAGTGGCGCCATCTGCCAGTGGACTTTGAAATTTAATAAAACTTGAAATAAGTCGACAAAATTCTGCAATTATATATATTATATACTATATTAAATTTCAAACCATTCAATTGGGTAGTTTTTGCGCTGTTATATGCGAACAGATGGACGAACCAGACGACGACTATAGGGGCTACATATTTATATAATTATGAACGCACCTAATAAAAATAAACCCATGCAAGCACGTCCACTTTATCGTTTTATTCTTTTTTTTAAATATATTATTGTTCAGCACGATATACTGCTGGATTTTATTTTTGTGGCAACATTTATTTGAGAAAAACCTTTCATTTCATTTTTTAAAACAATGCAGATTTAATTTTTAATTAACTGCAATTTGTAATTAAAAAAGATATTTTAACGAAATGTAAGTGTACTTTGTCAGAAGCAAGTTTAAAAAACTTTGGAATGGTAAATCATTTATTGCTGTGCGTTTTGTAAAAGTGTAGAAAAAGGGATGTTGACAACAGAAATAATATATACCAGTAGACCCGTGTGAGGATTTCAAACTGCACTCTTAATAATTTATAGCAATATCTAACATTTTTTAGATGTAGGTTTAAACTTCTAAAGAAAAATTAAGGCTACAAATATCTGCAAACAACATCAGTCAAGCCAAAATATCGTCTTATTTATTCCATCAAAGTTACAGTAAAAACTAATCAAAGAGATATTAAAGGTTTTAAATATTTTAATTTTGTTTAAAACCTTCAAAAACTATTTCATATAAAACATGTATATCAACATTTCTGTAAACAATTTTTTCTGTGAACTTTTTTTTTTTTTCTTCAGAAATAGTGGTAATTTCTGTCGTAGTGAGACTTTGAAGTGGTGATCCATCGGAAGAGATTTGCTTCCATCGTAAATAAAATGATTCTTTATATATGTAATTAAAATATAAGGAATACATAGTACCGCGTAATTTGCATTTAATTTTGCTTATGTAATCAAACAATGAGTTATGTGTTGTATCCTCATCATTTTTATTTGTAGAAATCATTTGTCATTTTTAAAATGTACTTTTCTACAATACAAATCTTTCAATAATAAAATCTTCCTCCTGTTTGTTTGTATGAAGTATTATGAAAATGAAACGCAGATCAGTAATCTGTCATTTTTGAGGGGGTTATATACTAGTTTAATTATAGTTTACGGTTATGTTTAGGAAGATTTTGACTCTAAACTACGATGAAAAGGAAAATATAGTCCATACATTGATTACATTTAGGTAAATTGAGGTGTTTATGTTTATAATAAAATTTTGTGAAATTTAGCCCAATACGTAAAACACTCTACAGTAAATTCTATCGCATATATATGTATTTTCTGTATATACGTAATTTGTATGCCAGTAGTGAAGATGATAAACTAAAATCTAAGATATATTATACATTTTTCATAAGTTATGAGTCAATAACTTGTAATTTGATTTTTACAGTTATATTTCAATAGCTTTTTGGGAAATTACGTAATAGATCGGAACCGTCTATGCCTAAAACGTGTTGTGAAATCAAACCGAAAGGCTTCCTTTAGAGGCGATTTCAGGGGAATTTTGATCGTCTACGATTAATGATGCAAGTGGTCGTACCGTCCGGCGGAAGATCGTGGCACTTGGTTTTCATGGCCGAGATACAGTTCACAAGCCAAATATCACGCATCTGAATAAGACCCGTCGATTAAAGTGGTTTAAAGAACGACGGTACTGGTCAGTAGAAAAATGGAAAAACATCTTATGGAGCGATGAATCACGCTAGCAGTTTTGGCAGTCCAATGGACGTGTTAGTGTGCGACGAGTGCCTGACGAACGATATTTACAGGACTGTTTCGTACCCAGAGTGAAATGTGGGGGAGGTGGGATCCTGTTGTTTTAATTTCTGGGAGTATGAATGCCGAAGCCTACAAAACAATTCTGGACAATTCAGCGCTACCGCTATTATGGCAACTCTTTGGTGTTGTTCCATACCTGTTTCAGCATGACAATGCTCCATGCCATACAGCAGGTGTTGTTAAGACGTAGTTTGAAGAAATTGGTGAGGAAAACCTTCCCTGGCAAGCTCAAAGTCCAGACCTCAATACTTTGGAACACCTTTGGGATGAGTTAGAGCGCCGATTTAGAGCCAGTCCAACTCGGCCAAAAACACCACAGAACTGTTTGCTACTCTACAGGATGAATGGAGCAAGATTCCTCCAGAAACGTATCGAAAACTGGTAGAAAGTTTTACCTCAAGGAGTTGCAGCAGTTATTGCGGCGAAGGGTGGCCCTACACGATACTAAAGTTATGCTGAGTCCCCTTTAAATTCATAGTATGAGGGGCAATAACATCGCAGTTTAAAAATTAAGAAGGGGAGGGGTGGCTAAATAAGTTTCTAACTCAGTTTTTTTTCAAAATAACTGCGAAACTAAGAAAATCCATTAATAGTAGAGCTTCTCATTAATAAGCAAATATGTAGATTAATTAATAATTAATTTTATTGAAAATTCAAATTGTGTTTGCGCATTATTTCAAAGCATTATTTCATTTTTATTTTCATTTAATTAAGAATTAAATTCAGTTTTAAGATGTTTTGAAATATTACATCAGGGTACAAAATATATATTTCATTAATAATACTGAAAAAATAAGAAAAAACTAATAACAAATGAAAATACACTTACAAATTTTGGCATCATAACATAAAGTAAGTGCGCTTCGCTAAAGTTGCGTTGAAAATGGAGTCAGCATCTACTCCCTCCCTCTCCCCTCTTACCCTTGAGCAGCACAAATGTCTAACAAATACAATGCTATGGATTTTCGAAGAATATCCATCCCCCCCCCCCCCCCCCCCCCGATTTCCTACGGTCCTAATGACAGGACTACCAATAGCGATTATTTTTATATTCTATTTTCACTATTCTTTTCAAAAAATAAATTTTGTATTATGTTTCTCTTACACATGTTGTTAAAGCGCATGTGAAAAATTTTTATTTTGAAAAAGTGGTACGAGAAAAAATTAAAAAGTAGTCGCCAGTGTCAACTCTATAATAAGGTGTCTTGTGACAAATCGCCATGTACATGCTGGTTTTCCAAGAAAAACTAAAGTGTCAATAAACAATGAAAAATAGCATACAAATTAAGATATCTGACTACATTTAAAATGCGATTTTTGTCTAAAATTTTCGTTTTCTTTGTATTACATTTTATTAAAGCCCGCTTTTTTACCTTTCCAAATCTGCGCTTACATTTATTGTACTATAAATAAAACCTAAGTTATCAGAATTTAAAAACTAATTGATAGTGAATGAAGTCAGAAGTGCCAAACGTTTCAACGTTATATTTTTTTTCCATCGTGCAAAAACTGCCAAAACTGTCTTTTAGATATAAACAGAAAAAAAAAAAAAAAAAAAAAGACCTTGATCGATAACTACAGTAAAATTAAATAAAGTTTAAAATAGTTAATTAAATATTTCTGTTAAATGTATTTTATGAAAAATGCACTTTTCTGTGAAAATTCCATACGCAAAACATAATTTCTCAAAAAGCTATTGAAATATCACTATAAAAATCAAACTGCAAGTTATTGACTCATAACTTATGTAAAATGTATAATATATCTGTATAATATAAATATATCTGTATAATAAAATGTATAATATAAATGTATAAATATATGTTATACACAAAATACATGCGTATATATGCGATAGAATTTACTGTAGAGTGTTTTGCGTATTGGGCTAAATTTCACAAAATTTTATTATAAACACCTCAATTTACCTAAATGTAATCAATGTATGGACTATATTTTCCTTTCATCGTAGTTTAGAATCAGAATCTTCCTAAACATAACCGTAAACTATAATTAAATAGCTTTTTCAAAAAACTTTTTCCGAATGCTTTCAGATAACTTAAAAATAACAATTTGTGGACAATCCCTTATCATTCAACGAGTTTTAGTCAGAAACTAAAAAACAGCTCACTCTAACGCCGATATCTCTCTGAATTTTTGCGATATTTGACTGATTTTTTTTTTATTAAGTTGCTCCAGAGAGTTGACTACTAAATTATGCAAAAAGTTCCTTGATATCGTTGGCGCATGCGCAATTAAAAATTATTTCATACAACTGCCCATATTTCCTTAAATATTTATATTTATATTCCAATAGCACTATGTTATTGCTACTACATTTTGTCAATTTTTCTGAAATTGGCGTTAAATTTGGTTAAAAACCCTGTGTGTTATAAGCAAAAAACATGCAAGATTTGTTTTAATTTTTTAAAAAAATCGCTATATTTCTATTAATATACACGCTATTCTTACACAAATGAATGTACATATTATACAATGTCTGCCTATGTATATTCTGCAGCGACAGAACATTTCGTGCATTTTATTCTACAGGGTGATCCCAAGTATTATTTTTTTTCTTTAATTTTTGGTTGGTCCCCTAATTGTCCTCCTTATCAAATCAACGTTGAAAAATATGAAGTCAAACCTGTTCTTTTTAATCCTAAAATTCCAAAATAATATGATATGTATATTTGAAAATATTTGAAAAAATGTCTAAAACTGAAAGTTCCCATCATTTATGGCATTCTAGTGAAGATAAAATGCTTAAATAATGCACTAAAATGTGCTTTATAATATAGGGTGTCTATAAAAGGTCTGACACATTTTGATGTTTAATAATTCATAAAATGTTGAAGGTAGATTTAAATTAATAACATTAATGGTTAGATAGAATCAAAATGTTTTATGGCCCTTGGCAATGAATTTCCACATGTGCGCCCTTCATCGCATGGAGAATATAAAGACAATAGTCGATTTCACGGCAGGCACGGGCAAGCATGTCGACATCCACAGCAGCTATTGCGGTTGTAATCCTGGCCTTTTGTTCATCAATATTCGAAACTTTCCTCCTGTAAACGATGTCTTTTACAAATTCCCAAAGGAAAAATTCCAGCGGCATTATATCAGGTAATCTAGGTGGCCAAGGAATTGGACCACCTCACCCTATCCATCTTCCTGTGAAATGATTATTCAAAGAGCTACGAACAATTAATTGTACCCCAATGAAGTGATGCACCATCTTGTTGTAAAAATACATATGGCTGAAGCTCTTCGAGTTGTGTAAATACGAAAATTTCCAACGTGTCTAAGTAAATGACAGATGTGAAAACAGAAAAGATACAAAAAAAAAAAAATAAAATAAAATAAAAATAAAGCTATTCAAACAGGAAAAGGAAATTGTCTATGGAAACGTCCACACTATAAAAGAAAATATGAGTTATTCTATGCATAAACTCCATAGGTTTGTTTATCTTCATTATTTTATGAATTAAACATTAAAATGTGTCATACCTTTTATAAACACCCTGTATAACGAAAACTTTTAAAATTTAAATTGTTTTGTTCAAATTTAACAAAATAAAAATAAAATAATAATTAAAATAGGAATAGAAGGAGAAAATAATAATAAAAAAATAAATGAAATAAACTGCTAGAAATAAATAAAATAAAAAATAAGTTAAAATATGTAATCTGTTAAAAGAGAAACTGTAATTCATCGAAATTGTTAAATTTTTAAAATAGGACTATATTTCATTATAATCATTTACGAGACGTCTACCCTTAGGCAATTCAATCCAGACAATAAACATTTGCTCTTATTATATCTAGTTTTTTTTTTCTCTTTTACTTATAATGCTGGTACTATGAGAGTGTGCTAGAAGGAAAAAGAAATCACTTTACAATATCATATAGTAATGGAAGTTTCTCCTTCTAAAAAGGGAAGCTGACTTATAATTTAGTTAGATTGCCTAATAACTAATATAAAAGCATTTGACGATCTAGTAATTTATGTTCTCCTATTCTTGCATGTTATAGTATAAATGAACTTCGCGTTTGCTCTTCAAAGTCTTATGCATTCGTTGTATGTGATGATTTTTATTCCACTGAGTTTGAGTAGGGCTATTAATTTTAAAAGCAGATCCCATTGTTTTAAATGGGCATTAAATTAAAGTTTAACTATATATAAGTAATCCAGGGAAGCAGAATTGTCTACAATGAGATTAATCTTGGTGCTTTGACAGTATACCAGACGGGAAAAAAGAAATCACTTTACAACATCATTACGTAATAGAAATCTCTCTCTCTAGAAAAAAAGTAGAAAGTTGGTTCATAATTTAATTAGATTGCCTAATAAACTAAAATAAAACAACCTTTTTTACTATTTTCTTTATGATCTCCTATTCGTGTATAATGTATTATAAATGAATTTTGCATTTGCTCTTTGGAGTCTTATGCATTCATTGTATTATGTTATGATTTCTATTCTAATAAATTTTAGAAAGATTATTATTTCAAAAGATAGATTACATTATGACGAATATGCATTAGCTATATGTAGAATATGCATTATGATGAATTGTGCAAATATATGCAAGTGAACCAGGGAAGCAGAATTTATTACGATGAGATTAATCATCGTACATTGAGAGTATACGAGACAGGGAAAAAATCACCTTACAGTTTCATTACGTAATGGAGATTACTCCCTCAAAGAAAAAAAATGGTTTATAATTCAGTTAGATTAACTAATAACTAATATAAAAGCTTTTTACTATCAAATTTATGGTCTCCTATTCGTGAATATTATATTACAAATGAATTTCGCGTTTGCTCTTCGGGGTCTTACGCATTTGTTATATTTCAGGATTTCTATTCCAATGAATTGGAGGAGGACAAATTTAATTGAAAGCAGATTTCTGTATAATAAATGCACGTAAGCTGAAAATATAGCTATATGCAATTGAACTAGATAAGCAGAATTCATTGACGTTGTTTATTAATGAACTTTATTGCGAAACCACTTTAGCCTTCAGAAATCATTTTATAACAAAATATATACTATGTTGAACAAAACTTGAGTGCAAACTTTTGCATGGTGTTAAAGCTTCTTACTATAACTGAAAGGATTGAAGCAAAATGGAATTAGCTCTATTTCGGCACTTTTAAAAGACCAAACTTTTAAAAAAACTTTTAAAATTTAAAATTTAAAGTTTCGTCAAAAGTATTTTTCCCCTTATGTAATAGTCTAAGCAACATCCAAAACTATATTTCAATATCCAAAATAACATCCAAAAATACCTTTTCTGAGCAGCTTTTTTTTTTAACAGAAAGTGAATTTCTCAAAAATGCTAAAACACAGCTAAATTCGTTCTTGCTTGCAATCCCTTCAATTCTTAATAAATAGTTCATTATACTTAATATTGTGCACACTTTGACTATTATTTAAAATTTTAGAGACACAATGTATACAATTTTATACGTTAGTTGAGTGTTAATGTTTTAAATTTAAATTGTATAATACTTTTAGCTACAAAATAATAAGTAACGCTTTATTACATTATTTCTTCAAAGGATGCTTCTATTTAAAAAAAATAAACTATTTAAAGAATTAATTTAGAATGTTATGAGAATTTAAAACATTAATGAAACAAATATAATTTTACGATTATTTGAATAAAGATAATATAGACGCTAAAAATTATTAAATGTTTGACTACAAACTTTTGCTTATTAAGGTTATAACCTTTCTCTTTGTAAATTTAAGATTTTAAAAATTTACATATGAACTGGGATTGAAAAAGATTTCTAAATGTCTGTTATTTCTAGATATCGATGACCAAAATTATCGATCTGAGAATATCCATATTTTTGATAAATTGAACATTTTTCTCTTTGCTTGATATTTTATGGCAGAGAATATGTTATATTTGTTATTGTTAAGTGAAATTTTATTTTTATTCTTCCATTTTAAAAAGATTTTCAATGTACAGGTAGCTTGGGGGTGTATGTTTATTTTTGGTAGTCAAAAAATAATATTTAAAAATATATAAACTTAATTCATAAGAATAACCTAATAAAATAATCTACTTAAATAATCTACTCTTTAAATAATCTACTTGTAAAACTAAACTCAGAAACTAATTCTAACATTAGAGCTTATCCCCCAAAATAATTTTCTTAAGAATTTAAAACTATTCTTTTTGGTTATCTGAAAACAAATAAAGTCATGTATACAATGTGTCCTTTATTATCATTTTCCCAATAGCTATTTCTTAAACTATTAATCAAAGACAAAAACTTTCAAAGGTGAAAATGTTTAAAAAGAGGCAATCTTATTATCATAACAAAATAAAATATGTTTAATTCAGTGAATTAAAATCAAAATTACTAGAAAAAACAGTCAAACTAGCTTAGTTTAAAATGAAACAGAAAAAAACTGCGTAATGTGTTAAAATTAAAAGTAAAAACGAAGATGTAAAAATAAGCTTATAAACACCAACTGTAAAGTTAAAAAAATAAATGTGTTATTTTAGCACTCGTAAAAGATAATAAAATAACCTACAGAACAAATTTACGAAATAAATTTTCAATGAATCAACGGAATCTCTAAATCAATAAAATTATCACAGTAGTTCAGTAATATGTCCAAATTACTGACTTTGTTTTCTGTCTATAAAACTGGATGTTGTACAGTAGTGAAAAAAAAAAAACTGAACAACACCCCCCCCCCCTTCGCCCCCGCTAACTCTGCAACAAATTATCGTAGAAGAAAGTTACTGGTACCAAACGATTGGAAATAAAGTGTAATTTAAATGATGTATATAAAATTTTCTTAGGGGGACACTTTTCTCTACACAAAAAAAAAAAAAAAAAAAAAAAAAAAAAAAAAAAAAAAAAAAAAAAACTTTTTTTTTTTTTTTTTTTTTAATGGCAAGACCAAATTTTGACAAAATATTTTTAATCTTCAGTTCAAACTATGCCTAGATACCAAATTTCATTAAATTCCTACGATTAGTTTCAGAGAAATTAATTATTTTAAAATGATCATATTTTAGGGGTTGCATTCAAGTTGAAGTTCAGTACTCGATTGTTGAAATGGTACAGAATGACTAAGTCACTTCTATTAATGTATTATTTCTTCCCAATATGACCTTTTTACTCACTTAATATGTTTCGGCTAATGCTATATATACGGTAAAATCCTTTTCAATATTTATTTTGTAATGTTTACAAGAGTTGAATTATACGATTAAAAATATATAAGTGAATGTGATTGCAATGTTACAGGTGTTTTTATAATGCTTTTCTCTGATTTTGAATTTATTTTACTTCCTCTTTTCTAAAGTTATATGTGAAGAATATCGGCAAATACAACATTTAGAATTTTAAAAAAATGGTATGAAGCAGTATAAGGTAACGATGTAGAAAATAACCCACACAAACTGCTTTTCAGTCTGAATATAAATCTTAACTCGATTGCTAATGGCATATTTTTAAAACTTTTTCAGCAAATACACAACACATATATGCATTTATAAGAAACTTTACTTCATACATATATACCTCAAAAAAAATAAAATAGGTTTATTAGACTGGAGAAGAAGCTAGAAATTCAATTAAAGGTAACAAAAATAATGAGTAAGATTTTTTTTTCTCAAATGTAGGACTTTTAATTAATAAAGCTCATTTTTAAAAAAATGAGCTTTGTTAATTTAAAAATAAAAACAAAACTAATTTACATAGCTGACATAAAATTATATCTCATTCAAATACGATTTACGTAATTTTAATAAAAAAAAATTAAAAACAGACAGAGAAAGAGTAAAAAAAAAAAAAATCTTATTCTAATCAACAATAAAATGAGTAAAATATTTTCTCAAATTAGGCTTTTCTGCACATTAGAGACGGCCCCTTTATAAACATTAAATAAACATTAAATTTAACCAGCATCTTGCCGCTTTTGAAGCATAATTTGAAAACTACTTTGAAGAAAAATTTTAAATTTTAAATGCGCATAAAGCAGGAAATAAACCCATAAAAATTGTAGGTTGCAATTCATAATTTTTTCTATTATTAATTTCATAATTCATATTATAAAATTATAAAAATTACAAATTCGGCATATTTATGTTTAGGTTTTTTAGTATTATAACCAAACAAAAAATTAGCACATTAGGATTGTAATTTCAGGAAATTTTAATAAAAAATATGAAAATGTAATTTAGCATTAGAAGATCTAAATTTTGAATATTTATAATTCAAAAACTTATCATCCAAATGACTTGAAATTTGGTATCTAGGCATAGTTTGAACCGAAGATTTAAAATATAGTGTCAAAATTGGGTGTTGCTATTGAAGAAACAAAGTTTGGGCCTTTTTTATGTAGATGGCCCTCTAAACAAATTGTATACACATCATTTAAAAGTAAACTTTATCCCCCCCTCTCCCCTGCAATAGTTTAGTACCAGTAACTTTTTTCTACGATAATTTGTTGCAGAGTTAGTGGGGCTTGTTCATTTTTTTCCATGACTCTACAATGTGCTGTGATGCGATATCCATCGATAGACAGCGAAAAATAAGACGGATAGTCTCCTTGCATGTTATCCAAAAGTTTCAGCCGTATTATGTAAATATATTTCTCAACTAGGCCTTCAGTAGCGTATACCTCACAATTATGATTCTTTTAACATGAATAAAATCGATTTAACTAAGATAATTTAAATCATGCATGAAGAAAAGTTTTAAAATTTATCATCATCATCCTTAGGAATTCCCACTAAACAGCGGGTTTCCTCTACCCAAAAAAGTATTTTTGAGAATTCTGAGTTTAAAAAAAAAGAAAATTCAAATTAATAAATGTCAGTATATCATTGAAGATATCGACTTGCGTAAAATATCAAGAATAAATTGTCAATGCCAATATATCGATTTTCGATTTTCTGATGCATTCCTGCTATCCCGACAATTATAAACCTGTGTTTGGTAATATTACCAAATGTGCAATACTGAACTTTTACGTGATAAAAAAAAATCGATAATTTTGACAGTAATCGTAATTTTTTTTTTCAAACTAAAAAGTGTGAAAAGTTTTCTTAAAAAAATAATAATAATAAGGCGCAGTATTGAAAAAAAAAATGCTTTTTCGACATTAGTTTTTTAGCCGAGTTCGTTGCATAATTAAATGTTTTGAAAATCAGAAGATTCGAGAAACATAAAAGCTGCAATTAAATCTTTATTTATGATCTACATATTCTTAGTATGAAAGTCTATATTATACACAAAATATCTCAAATAAATATAAAAGTAAAAATAGTTTTAAAATACACTATTTCACAAGCATTCAATGTTTATCTTGAAAATTATGCCTAATTCCATAAATACAATTCAAGATATTTCCTCCTTTACATTACATTAATTTGCCGTGGTCATCGAACCCGATTATAGGAAATTCACCACCTTTTTTACACTTGGTATAGGAAGCGCGAGCTAGTGAAAAAATTATAAATTTAATATATAAATAGCTTTGGAAAAATTATAAATTTTGTTCTGTTTCTTTTTTAAGATATGGCAACGGGAAAGGAAAAAAAAAAATCATTATTTAAATTATCTTTTTAGGATTTCTAAATTGATTTCTCAAAGTGTAACCATAATTTAATTAATATGAAAAATAACTGCTAAAAGCGCATTTTTTAAAAAATGTATTGCACTCTTTATTTTTTATTTATATTTTCTACTTTATAGTGTAAATTTTTTTTCTGCAGCTTCACAGCCAGTTCCCCTTTCTGGCAAGCGTGGTTTGGCACATAATTAAATCCATTGTTGTTCTAACTCGAATACAATTTTAACAATAAAGAATATTTTAAGATTTATCACGTGTGGCGGGCTGACGGGAGTTCTAAAAATAATCAAATGCTGTATTTATTGTTATCGGAAACACACCTTTGTGCACAATTTTTATAATTCTAGCATTAATGATGGGCATTACGATTATTTTTATTATTCGAATGAATCATTCGGGCATGCGCAGAAGCATTTCTGTCAAACTTCAATTTTTTTTTTTTTTATTATTATTCAATTACTACCAGAAATTTAAAAAAAAAAAAGTTCCTGATTTTAATTAAAATTAGATTAGACGCCAGATAAAAATGAAAAATGTGTTCCGTTTACGAAACACATTTTACATTTTTAAGGTAAGGCTCTTTAAGACAAACGCCAAAACTCGTAGTGTCCATCTATGAGTATAAATCCGTTCGACGAATGACATGTTTTGCGTTTGCGGTGCTATTAACTTAATCTCAATCTGGTTAAATGCAATTATGTATGTACACTGTAAAAATTTGCAGCAGAGTAACCGGTCACTCGACCGTTTTTATAAAAAACGGTTACATAACCGTAATTTAACAGTATTCAGACCCTAATGTGAGCAATATTATGGTCAAAATAGCGTTAAATTACGGTTAAGTACGGTCATTCGACCGTTTTTATAGAAAACGATCAAATGACCGGTTAATTTGCTGCACAATTTTTTACAGTGTATTCAAAATATGTAAAAATATAATTTTCTAAACACTTCGCATGTTTCAACAAAACCAACAAAAAGTACGAACACCGAAATTTTCAAATGTTAGCAATTTCATTAATCAGTATTTCATTGTGGCGGACCCTTCGAGCCCGTCACTCAATAAAGGTAGCCATAAGCAAGAACTAACAATAAAAACAATTTATTTAATCCGTATTTATCAGTATTAAAAGGGTTTTGCAGTGGAGCGGGGCAGTTAAGTTAATGATCAAATTTAAAGTTCAAGTAGTAAAATAATGAAGGGGTAGAAGCTAACCCTTTGCGGATCCTCTTGCTTCGCGTCGAGGCTAACGAAAAAGACAGGCTACCGCGGTTCATTCCACTTATTGTTTTTTTTACAGACCGCCAGAGTCACGTAATGCTCGAATGCACCAATGCAGGTGTACGAAAAGAGCATCGCGTCACTCTAAAGGTCTGTAAAAAAAGACAAGTGGAATGCACCGCGGTAGCCTGTCTTTTTCGTTAGCCTCGCTTCGCGTCGAGGCTAACGAAAAAGACAGGCTACCGCGGTTCATTTCACTTATCTTTTTTTACAGACCACCAGAGTGACGTGATGCTCTTTTCGTACACCTGCATTGGTGGATTCGACCACCACGTGACTCCCGCGGTCTGTAAAAAAAGATACGCGTAAAGCACCGCGGTAGCCTGTATTTTTCGTTAGTCTCGGCTTCGCGTCTGCTGACGTTTTGATCATGTGATCTCGAAACGGAGAAACGAATTGAAATATTTTTATTTTTAATATAGAAGTAATTTAGCCGTTGTGGTGCAAACGTGCGGTTTATCTTGGCTTCCAAATGGAAGTAAAAATGATTCTTCAATTATATATAAAAAACATATCCTGATTCCAATTATGGAATAATGAAAAGTATTTTTTTAAACATTTAACTGTTATTTCTTAAAATTGTAAATATATGTATATTATGTGAATACAATCAAGAATTTTTTAACTGATGTGCATCTTGAAGTCTAAAACACAATGAAAACATTTCGTTTTTGCTCCTGACACTTGAACTTAAATTGGAATAAAAATACTCTGATCTTCATTTTAAAACTTGTGAACGCTCTCCCTATGTAGATTTTCGTGAATTATTATTTCGTGAACTGCTGAAATTTCATGGATGATTCATCGTTTATCCATAAGAAGCTAATCCCAAGAAATCCTCCAAATTTCAGCTCTAACTCTAAACAAAGTAGCTACTCTAGTTGTATTCTGGGACCTAAAAAAAAAGCTGCTACGAAAAATTAGTCCCCAAAAGCTCTGAAAACATTGTACACAATATCACTGGAAAATACGCCAATGCCACTAATTGAAGGGAACTCCTTGGATTCCAAATATGCTTTTATTTGAAATAATTAACTCAACACCTTATTACAGGCAAGATACGCAGCAGAAGAGTCTTAATTCAAACTCAATCGAGATTGAACGTCACTGCTAACGATACGTGGCTTGATGAAAGCTCAGAAACTGTCTTGATCTTCCGTAATAGACTAGATCCTACAAAATCCGACGATACAGCCGCATTTATACTAGCTAGTTGACCACAGCAACCTATTTAACATATTACTGCATAAAATAAGCGCAACAATCAGATTCCTGGAGATTCAACCACACTTTGCGAATGCAAAAGAAATGATAGAATATATGGCTCACTTACGTTCAAATGTTAGAATCAGAACGACACGTTCACACCCAAAACTCAACAATCCTTTTGATCTTAGACTACCTTCATAAAGAGAGTAGCTATTATAGGATGAAGATTAAAGGATGTAAATAAGATTTAGATAGCTATTAGGATTAAAGGATGTAAATAAGATTTAGATAGTTATTAGGATTAAAGAATATAAATAAGATTTAGATAGTCATTATGACTAAAGAATGCAAATAAGATTTAGATAGTTCTGAAGATCAAAAGGGAATAAGGTAGTAAATAATATTTAGCCCTATATGAGGAGACATTATGTAAATAAAAAAAAATAATGTATGGATGATGGAATGATAAATAATTGCGTTTAATGCATGAAACCCGCTTTTTTGTGGGTGGGGGTGGGAGGGTTAGTAGTCCAACCTCAACCCACCGTAATGGCATTTTGATTTTATAATTTTTTGAGTAGAAATTTTGTTATATATATACTTTTTTTATATATATAATTTTTTTATAATTTTTTCAGCAATTCGCGCCCGTTCTTCATAATATTATTTTCCGATTTTATAGTTTTTATACAGATTGAATACTATTTACTGGTATTAGATGAATGTTTAATGTTTGATCCATGAAGAAATAAAAGCAAAAAGATAATTGCAAGACAAAGCTGTATGTTTTAATTTTAATATATTAGGCCTTGTAAAATGGGAGGAGCATAAAAGTTTAATACGATTGCAGTAAGTTAGAAGAATATTTCTGCAAACTGAAACATGTAAACAGGAAGAAAAGTTAGTAAAATTAATAATATTGAAAGAAAAATCATTACGTTAATCATAAATATAGATGTTAAAGTATGATCAGAAAGAATAGAAATATTAACATCTATAAAATTAATTTAAAGGGTAGTACTAAGTTCTAGATTAGAAGGATATGCTACAGGAAAAGATATAGATTGATTATCATTAGGAAAAAAATAATTATGTCATCTATATATCTATAGAGCAAAATTATTATTGTTAATATACTTTCTTTCATAGAAATAAACATATCAATCTGAAAGCCTACTGGAACTAGATGAGCCTTATGAAATGCCCTGTATCTAAATAAAAATAGCATTATTTTGGAAGATATGGTTATGAAAAAAATAAAAATATTAATTAAAGTTTTGAAGTAATCTATATTAATATTGTCAGGTAATTGTAATGATGAGGAAATTTCTATAAAAGTGAATTAATAATGGAGTGTAAATCTGCCAAAAGAATATTGTGGAATAGGTACTTGAAATCATCCTCTTTAATAAAAAGGTATGCGTTGCTGACGACTGGGATTTTCGCTAATCGTTGCCACAGATTAATCAATCAGATTCAATGAAGCATTTGAAGTTACTGAAAAAATTAATTGCTCGAAAATATTTGTCCGAAAATTGTTAGACAAACTACGTTAGAAAGGTAAAAAATTGTATTTTTCTTGATATAAATTTCAAATCCACTGATTATTCCATTTTTCAAATATTGAATTTCAAAAATTACCAAATTTCACAATGGAGTACCATAGCGAAAACTTACGCGTAAAAAAATAATAATAACAGCAATGTGTCAGCACGAGTCACAAATTATAGTAACCGTATTATTCTGTTAAAATATAAAACTGAATTATGATGTCACGAGTGCATGATTTTTATTTAATTCTTGACAAATACTAGATGCTCCATTTCTTTTTAGTTGTGAATAATATAGGTTAATTCACGTTATTAAAAAATGTAGCTAAAAAACATATAAATCAATGGAAAATGGTAGATAATAAATTGTAAACGTAATAATAAACCGTATTAAAAAAACATAACTTAGTGAAATAAGTACCCGCTGTTATGTTATTTTAGGATATTCCAGGTAAAGGTACAGATTACTATAAAATACAAGGTTAAATTCACCGATATATTTCGTTTGATTCAAGGTTCTTTTGGAGAAACCGACCAGCGCAGCGGGCGTAGACTGCTAGTATGTAATAATACTGCTAACGTTTGTTAGTGCCTTGATTTTATTAACTAACACATAATTGTTTTTATACAGTGTTATGTGTATTGAGAGATAAATCGTAAATTTATGTGAATCTGTTTAAAAAAATGAATTAGCGCGTGTATTATAAGTATTACATCCTACAGTATCAGTGCGGAATTTTAAAGGATTTTTGTGAAACTTAGAAATCATAACAATGTAAGGATAATTGAAGTTTTTAAGCCTAATAATTTATGATAACTTAAAATATGTCTATTATGTCTATTTTTCTTCTAATGGAACATGAAAGAAGTGTGATAATATTATTAGAAGTAACTAGATAGTACCCGTCAAGATTTGGCGGTATCAACACAAATGCTGGCGAAATGAATTTTGTCGTAAAAGTTTTAAAACCTTGACAGATAGGCAGTACTGCTAATCTAATGGCTCACAATGGCATGTATGCATGCTTTCCCATGTATAAAATAGTACTGTAATAAGCACAGCCTTGATGTTGTTAGGGTCCATCGCTCTTTTTAATGCTACGGGAACAATAAAATGTTATTACTTCTGTTATGTTGCTACTACTATTACTAAATGATACAACTGTATGCAATTGCATGTAATAAAATAAAATAATATGCCCAAATTAAATAACTAAAATGTTTTCCTTCAATCAATACAACAATCCAAATTATGCGATCCCGCTTTTTTTACATACAATCCGCACTGGTCTTGTCTTTTAGCTTTGGCGTATATATTACATTACATTTCTTAACATTGTATTACATACATTTCTCATATATTACATACATTACATGCATTTCTTGCCTAAGCTATTTAACTGACGTATGGGCTGCCCGCGGGATTTTAAAGATTTATTGATGTGACTCTCGATCATGAAAGGTTAAAAAGACTGTTTTTATAATATTGTAGTGAAACTTCAGAACGTGGGAGAAAGTTATGTGGGTCTAGAAAGAAATGTTTAAATGTATTATATATTGTGAAACGAATGTGTATCATTTACTCATGTATTATTTTATTCTATGACAATAAAAATGCTAAACGTGGAAGAAAATATTTTGAGTTTAGAAAGAAGGGTTTAAATTCAGTGCAGATGAATATTGTGAAACGAATGGGAATCATTTACTCATATATTCTTTACATAATATGGCAATAAAACTGCTGAAAATTGAAGAAAGTGATTTAAGCTTGGAATATCCTTCTAGAGAAAGCACATGGATAGAAAAAAAGTACATAGAATCCACTTTTGCTAGAGTTTATGTTTCTAACGACTCGAATTAATAAAAGGTATAAATAGTATTAACCCAATGCGCAAAACTTAAGTATTACTATAGCATCAACAAAAAACCTACAGAAACTTATATAGAAGTATATATTCAAATTCATGTTTTTATTTATTTTATTTTTTATTTATTTATTTTATTTATTTTTATTTTACTTATCTTCATTTTCTAATCGAAAATATAAAACATCGGTCTACACTTACCATAACTTACATAACCAAATAAAAATGTAAATATTGTCATTCTGCTTGGGCATATCTAGTTTAGAGAAAGAAAAGAGTATTTCTACAGCTTGAAAGGATGTGGGCGAAAATCGATTATTATGAAATAATAGGGCAAGATTTATGTTTTCTAAAGTTACGCGATTTGTACATCATCTGGTTTTGTCTCTAAGAAAATAGTCACGATAGAAACTGTTGAGTGGTGACGGTTACACAAGCTAACAATAAATTTTGAATCCATTTGTTGTAGATATGCATTTCTTGAGAAATTATGATTAGGCCATATTATTTTCTGGGAATGTTTTAATGGGAAGAGAGGGTATCGGTTTAAAACAAATTGTTCACATTGCTCAGCACTCAATTGCAAAATACATGCGAGGGTGGTTTGATAAGTTCTCGGCCTGACAGTAAAAACACAAGATTTTTTACATAATTTCATATTATTTTTCAATGTAGTCCCCTTGCAACTCAATACATTTAAGATACACTCTTGTGTGCGAATTCTTTAGTGCAGCCCTGTACGAGGGTGGTTCGAAAAGTTCCCGGCCTGAAAAAGAAAATACAAGATTTTTGACAAATTTCATTTTAATTTTCAACTTGTAACACAATACGAAACGTATTGTGTTCATTCTTTGGAGTGTTTGTTCGACGTTCAACAAGCGCGGCTCGCATCGAGGCAGAAAGCTTTTTCATACCCAAAACATCGTGTAAAATGTGGTGCGCGTATCTTCAATCGGTTATCATTCAAATCGGCATTGTGAATTTTTGAGACGATTTCGTCGGTCGTAGCGGTTATTGGGCGTCCTGAGCGTTCATCATCGTGAATTGATTTCCTACTATGTTTAAATTCAGCAGCCCACTTTTTTATCGTCGAATACGAAGAACAAGAATGTTGTGGTTCTTACAACCACTGCCATATTTTAATTCAATTTAAGAAATATTTTATTAGTCCTTTTTCATTTAATTTTAAAATTCACATTCAAAATTATTTTAATTATTTCCTTTTTAAAACTTCCCCTGTAAACTTTTCTTTATTTCATAACATTTCGCCTTTTAAAAATGGTAGGAATCTTTTTTGTTACCTCTGCACTTCCGGTATTGGATTCTACTAGAAGCTTCGATATCATTCTTTGCCTATGCTCACTTCCTGTTCTAAGCTCCGCCTCTCGCCAATCAAATTCAAATGTTTCTAATACGTAATTTTTTATCTCTGCCGATTGGCGTTTTTCAATTTTTGGCACCCCCCCCCCCCTCCGTTCCCAGTACAGACACTGAGACGTTTACCATAAGAGTGTAAGGTGATCGCTTGGCTTGCTGCTGTGAAAAATGTACAAAATGCGTACATCTAAAGTTACGATATGAAGAAAATATCCTTTTTAGCACTTTCCAACCTAGTTGAAAAGTGCTTATGACTTCGGTTTGTCTGGCCGTCTGCCGTCTGCCGTCTGTCCGTGCTCTAACTCCCGTAAATATGCTCGGATTGCTCTGCAATTTTTATATGTTATTGTTGTTATCTATAGCATGTTCCCTATTTCAACGGAAGTGTGTAGCACTTATAGTTTTTTTACAGGGACACTCAAAAGAATTCCGTTACATTGCGGTCTATGGGAAAAAATCATTTGCGGCTTATTTAAATAATGTTTCACTATTTTAAACGCATTGTAATTTATATATGTTACTAAGGTGCATTAGAAGAAGCTTAATATGGAACAGGGTGTGCATAGCACTTATAGTTACTTTACAGGGACAGTAAAAATAATTCCGTTACATTACGTCTATGGAGAAAAATCGTCTGCGGTTTATTTAAATAATGTTTCACTATTTTAAACGCATTGAAATTTATATAGATCACTAAGGTGCATTACAAGAGACTTACTACGGAATATTGTGTGTATAGCAGTCATCGTTCATTTACAGGGACACGCAAAAGAATTCTCTACTGTCTGTTAACAATAATTCCTGGAAGTGCGTTTTAAGTTATTGAACGCGATTTTAATTTTAACTTGCTTTTTGTCTATTACGTGGTGTGTATAAATTCTGTAGATCCTATACAGGGCAGCACAAAAGTTCGCGAACACTTTTCTGTTTATTGACAAACTCCAGACGGAGAATTTTAAACTGTGCTACGCGTTTCCTAACTGAACTAAAATTATCATCCTATGTAGTATATATACAAATCTATAGATCCTATACAGGGCTGAATAAAAGTATTCGGATATTTTTCCGAATATTGTATATGTTGGAAATTCCTGAAATTATGTTTTTAAATATGTTATGCGTTTTCTAAATTGTTTACTTAAATGTTAGCTTTTAGCTTATTAAACGGTATGATTTGTAAAATTATTTTGGAAGCGTTGGAAAGTGCTATATAATCTATGCTTGACGCATGATTTTTCGTTCTTGTTTTAAATGTGATGGTTGACGGCCTATAAATTATCTTCTAAGTACGGCAAAGATTTTTGCAGTTCCACAATGGAGACGCGATGAGTGGTTCTTACTTGTGATAAGTGCACAAATCCTACTGGTCCTGTATGCGGATAATTAATTTTGTTCTGTTTCAAATAATGCGACGTTCTGTATTCGGTTGACATTTTTTTAACATGATTGCCTCCGAACTCCCTGAGGGAAGGTTAAAAAAAAAGTATCGATTATTTGTGCTAAAAAAAAATGGAGCTATAAAAATGATCATCCATTTAGTAATATTTTTTAGAAGAAAATCTCTTTATGAATAAAGATTTTATTCAAAGATGAAAATTTGCAGTGCAAATTCTTTCACTTGCTCTTTATCTTATTTCTTTCAGATGACTGAAGGTAACAATTTTTACTTTTATCTTCATTGTTCTTGATTATAAATTTGCATGAATAATTTATTTAACAAATCTTTGTTTTAATAATTAATGTCATGTCGAAGTGGTCTTTTGCGGCCATAACAACACTGTACTCACTATATGCTTTTCATCACAAGCCCAAATATATATTATTTGGAATATTAACAAGATTCCACTGTATAAAAAAAGGAACTATCGTCCAACCACCACAAAGAATCCTTTAAGATAGGCTGTAACTCTTTTTGTATGTTCGTTGGGGTTAAATATATTTTTACAAAGTATTTTTTGACAGCTCGAACTTCAATTTTTTTCATTTTTCGAAAATGTCAGAACTTGTTTAATTTACTTTATCGCCAAGCAATAGCCAATAAACTTACGCGTCTGAAACTCGGCGGCATGTCATCTAAAGGACCATACTTTACAAACAACATTGTCATTTGGTCATACTTGTTCCATTTCTGTGTTAAGCCGAGAACTTATCAAACTGCCCTCGTATATATAAAAGGAAAACACGCGTTTCTGCAGGGGGGGTTTTCTACGTCATCTGCAGAAGTGTCAATACCTCTTCAAAGCTTTTAAATGCATTTTTTTAAATACTATTTTTTGAGCCGGAAGGCATTATCGGAGTTATTAATTAACCTAACAACTTCAAATGTGTAATGCAGATACATCAGACTGATGAACCGTTAAATTTGTCTTCATATTTTTTTTTCTTTCTACTTGACAAATGTGGATTCCAATAATAATAAAAAAAAAATCGTATATTTTTCCAAAATTTCACTTCGAAGTTTAAAAAAAAATAGTAATATTAATTTTGCCATCTATCTTCATCATTTCATGCTTTGTTAAATTTCTATATTCAGCTAAAAAAAATTTTAAACCCTTGTTTTCATTTTTTGTTGTTGTTTCAGAATTTCCATAAACAAGCTAGAGTGCCTTCTCAATCAGAAGAGTTGTATGTTGTTGATTACGAATCATTTTCTTCTTCTGGGCATACTGATGATCAGATCAATTTTATTTTTACATAATTTGTTCATTAAAAAGTTTGCCTAATCTAAAGGTGATTTCCATTCAAAAATAAGTTGTCATTATATTTTTTTTTTTCAAAAATTTACAAAATGATCGTAATTTAACGAGCGTAACATCTATAGCTCCCCTTAAAGAGATATATGAAAACGGAAGTCACGATTTCCTTTAAATATAGTATACGCAAAAAAGGCCTAAGAAATAAGGCATGTATCGTTATTTATCACTGTTTCATGTATAAGATGAATAAATTAATCATTATTTATTATAGCATCATATGTTTTATTGCATATCTCAAACTCAAATTTTAATCATATTTGAATACTGTATTTTTCTATTCTGTATATATCACCATATTTTTAGAGGACTTTAGGGATTTAACCTCTGAATTTACCTGACGTATATCTCTTGCACTTCGGGTATGAAAAGAAGATGTTTTAACTCGAATTTTCCAGTGTAGATTTAGTCCACGAGAGCAATTAGGGGACCAACAACAAATAGAATTAAAAAATCACAATTATGTGTAGTATTACAATGTATGTGTCGTAGGCTAATTGAGTAATTTGGCTCTTTGCAAAGAGTCAAGCCAATTGAAGAATCATCTGCTTTTTCCCTATTAGCTGGATGTTTTTCAGGCTTATTGTAATGAACCGATGCAACTTCAGGTTAATTAGAAAATGACGCTTTGTTTTACCAATCATCTAATATTCTCCAAGAGCCAAGCTAATTGAAGGATCACCTACCTTTTTCCCATTAGCCGGATATTTTTCAGACTTATTGCAGTGAGACTATGCAACTTTAGGCTGATTAGAGAATGACGATTTGATTCCCCAATCGGCCTGATTTTTTAGGCTTATTGCAAATAGCCTATGTAACGTTTGGCTAATTGAAAAATAATCATTAGTTTCTCAATCAGCCTGATATTTTTCCGGCTTATTAATAACATAGAGTAAAATATTTTTTAAACATGCTTTTATCAATTAATAATTTAATTGTAATTAAATTATGATTATTACGGTGAGAGAATAATACAGAAATCCTGAATAAATATTTTAAATCTCGAGTCTTGGTTTAAATAAGGCTTTTTTTTTCCATTTTCCATATCTTAAAAAAAGAAACAGAGCAAAAATTATGTATTTTTTAATTAATTCACTCGTTTGCGCTTTCTACCAAGCGTAAATCAAAGCAGGAATTTTCTATAATTGGCGACCACGCCAAATTAACGCACTGTAATGGAATTTTTCGGAAAAATATGAATATCAGACATGAAATTAAGCATGATTTTACAGAAATATTGTTATAATTAAATATTGAATAATTAAATATTGAATGCTTATAAAATAGTGTTTTTTTTTTTTTTTTTAAAGTAATTTTACTTTTATACTTATTTTCCTTATTTACCTTTAAGAAGTATGAAAACCCACTTTCTATCAAATAATGGCAATATATTGATAGTTTTAAAATTCAACACAAACAAAAATTGGTATTTTTGTTTGATTTTTACTCATTTCAAAATCTAACGTCCTCTTATTATAAAAAAAAAATTCATATATAGTCAAATTAAGATATCTGGTATTGGAAAACAAAAGACTCATTTGAGAATCCAACAGTGAAATGAGATTATTTATATTGTTCTTATTCTGTAAACAAACATTTTTATCCAAATTATATCACTTCAATTAAACATATTCATCAAAACATATTACTTCAATTAAAAATATTCATCAAAACATATTACTTCAATTAAACTTTATATTATCGTACCAAAATTTACTGCTGTGTGAACTAATTATGACATTCATAAGCCTTTCTTATCAAATATTAGAATAAAAACATTCATTATCTTGAAATCCGCTAATATTGAGTAGAAAAGGGGGGGATTAAAATGTCAAGAGACAAATTTCTTTTATTATAAATTTTTTCTCGGAAACTTTTTGCTGATGTTTAAAAATTCTCCAATACATCAACTTCCTAATTATAAAAAAATCGGAAATGATCTTAGTGCTTACAAAAAAGAAGAGAATTTTTCAATTTCCGCAATTCTCCTACCACACCTTTTCCGTACTAGAAATTGCATCTAAAAAACTTGATTTTTAAAAATTGATATTTAAGAAAAATTATTTCCTTTAAATATAGTATACGCAAAAAGGCCTAAAAAATAAGGCATGTATCGTTATTTATCACTGTTTCATGTATCAGATGAATAAATTATTCATTATTTATTATAGCATCATGTTTTATTGCATATCTGAAACTCAAATTCTAATCATATTTGAATATTGTATCTTTCTATTCTGTAAATATCACCATATTTTTAGAGGACTTTAGGGATTTAACCTCTGAATTCACCTGACGAATATCTCTTGTAGTTCGGGTATGGAAAGAAGATGTTTTAACTGGAATTTTCCATTGAAGATTTAGTCACGAGAGCAATTAGGGGACCAACGACAAATTAAATTAAAAAATAATAATATTTGCTGTAACCCTATAACATTAAAAGCTGGAAATTATCCGTAGTTGTAATAAGTTATGGTCTATACCATTTAAGATATTTGTGTGCATTTATGTAAAAAGAGTACATATATTCATGAATATATAAACATTGCTTTGAAAATAAAAATTCACATTTTATATATGTATACATATAACATACAGGGTTTTCAACCAAGTTTAACGCCAGTTTTAGAAAACGTCACAAAATACATTAGAAACATTATACTGCAATTATAAATGAATACATTGAATATTTGATAAGATTTGTATGGAAAACCGATTACGGACGATTGGAAGATATTACCCTGAATAGTGGCGTTCTTCCATAACCCAATTGGCATTCATTTCCTTTTGACTGGAGGATTTTGGACGTTTTGTCGAATATCATCGTCGATATCTTTCTGCGTTTTCACGATATTTTTCTTTCACTTGTTTTAATAAGATATGAATAAATTATTCATTATTTATGCGCGCCCCATGTATATTACTACTAAATTACGAAAGAAAAAATGGGCTATCATTCGCGCATGCGCAGTTAAAATAATTTGTTTCCTTACGAAAAAGAGATTGCTTTAAGATACAAATGCTCATATTATATCAAATTTTCAATATATTCATTTCTAATTGCAGTATAACATTGCGCTTTCAGTTATCAAAGTTTCTGAAAGTGATGACGTTGAATTTGGTTGAAAACTCTGCATATTGTTTTTAAAAAATCCTTTTTTTTTTTCAAAGAAGCTTTTATATTTTCATAAATATACCTGCTATTGTTAGACAAATGCACACAAATATTGTAAAAGACCTATATTGTACACGCTAGTTTATGGGTTTGCATGTCATAAATATGGCCATAAACAGAAAACTATAAACATTGATACGACTATTCTCCGCACTTAGTTAAGAAAATTCTCTTCAATAATTTTATTGTTATACCATCACGTATCGTTTCATAATATAAAATAGTGCCACAAGCAATTTTGTGAGACATTTTCGCGTTAAATTATTTATAATTAGTATAATTATCTTTAAGTACTCGGTTTACTCTTCTTGATGCCAATACAATTTACTGAAAAAGTTTAATCAAATGAAATTAGTTGACATTACTCTCCTGGAATTTATGTTCATCCATCCCTAGTCGTAAAAATTTAATTAAACAGATCCTTACAACTTAATTTATAGGCCATTCTCTTTGCTCAATTCGTAGTATACATTTATTTTAAATCAAATTTAGAAATTGAGGACATGTCTCGAGAATACGCTTTCTTTTTCTTTTGTAACTACATTTGTTTTATGTTTTTTTTTCTTTTTAAGGAAAAAGTTTTTATTTACCCCGAAATAGTCTAAAAATTAGTTGAATAAAGTAATTTTAATTTGATTTGAAAGACGAGAAGTATTTAGAATGAAAGTTGTTAATAACAAATTCAACGTAAGTAACTTTTCAATTGTTTTATCAAATTATACATTATACACATATTTTCATGTTAAAAACTTAACATCCTAATTTATTTTATCTCAAAATTTTCTTATGTCGTAATAATTGCAAGTATAATAGCTACTCGTATTTCGTAAATGCTATGCTGTTAAAATATTTTTTTTTCTATTTTTTTTCTTTTAGAAATCTTAAATTGGAATATCATTTTAGCGTTTAATCTATTTAAACCACCTAACGTAAGTAACTTTTCAATTGTTTTATCAAATTATACATTATACACATAGTTTCATGTTAAAAACTTAACATCCTAATTTTTTTTATCTCAAAATTTTCTTATGTCGTAATAACTGTAAGAATAATTGCTACTCGTATTTCGTAAATGCTATGCTGTTAAGATTTTTTTTTCTTTTAGAAATCTTAAATTGGAATATCATTTTAGCGTTTAATCTATTTAAACCACCTAACGTAAGTAAATCTTCATTTATTTTTCTTTGATACTGCTTTCAACGCTCCAACTTCTTTTTTTATAACCAAAGTATGTTAAAGAATTATAAATGTTTTAAAAATAAAACCTCTTCAATACAATTATTTTTATTAAATAGTAATTAAAATGCATGATAATAGACGTAAAATAGAAGTATGCTCTAGCAATCTCAATTTTTCACAGATCTCTTTATTTGTAATATTAAATTGATCTTCTTTAAGTTTTGAATTAGAGCTTGTGGCCCTCTTTACCGACACTGTGCCTCAGGAAAATGCTTGAAAATTGGATAATAACTGATGAAATTGAAAATGGTTTGTGGAGATAGTACAAGGGCAACAATGCATAACCATTTGTTAGACGAAAAATTTTATGTCATTGGGTGTTAAAAGAAATATGTAAAACTGTCGTGAAATAGATATACTTTTTCATCGAAAACAAAACTTCATAAAAATAACTTTCTATTGTAGCATTATCATAAAAGCATTCGTACAAGAAAGTTTGTGACGAGAAGATGATTCGTAATTAAGAAGCTTAAATATGAATAAAAAGTCCATTTAAATTTCATTTACCTATTTCTTACAGATACACTATCCTGCTTTTATTCGTAAAAATTTACTTTCATATATATGTTTGTCTGTCTGCTGGCCCCTCCACACCCCTATTTCTGTCTCTGTTGTCTGGCCGTTTATTTGTCTTCCAATAGTCAGACTTATTTGTCAGTCATTCTCTCATTATTATTAATCCTCCAAATTTACATATTTTTTTCCTAGAATAATACTTTTTTTATAATTTAAAGTAGCACGATCATTTTTATTCAGAAACTAAAATAGAAATAAAACATATCGTTCACTTGGAAAAAAAGTGTCACAAACAAAATTTTCAATTATTTGTTTTTGCTTTTGCAGTTTTTTTCTTAAAAGACTTCATATCGCGTTTTTTTCCCTCGAGAAATAATGCCACAGTTTCAGTTTCAATATTTACCGCTGCAGTTGTGGCACACTCTAAAAACGACATTTTCAAAATTGAACAAAAACTACTCAAATCTGAGTATGTCGCATAGTCAAAATGACTCTGAATCAAAATTACTCACGTTTGAAACATGTATATTACTCATTTCTGAAAACATGCACACACTCAAGAATAAAACATCATGTGCTCATATTTGAGTATGTCCATGTTTCAAAAATAAGAATTAACTGACTTCTATGTGCTCATTTTTGAGTATTTCCATGTTTGCAAAAATGAGTTTGAACTGATTCGAATCATTTTTGAGAATGTCCATGTTTCAAAAATGAGTATGAACTGACCTCTATGTTGTCAGTTTTGAGTATGTCCAAGTTTCAATATTCTGAGTATTTCTGGTATTTCAGAACTGAAAGCATTCGGATTCTACGGGAAAAAATACGTAACTTTTGTATTTAACTTTTTCTTCAGGAAATCGTAGATAGCGCTGTAATCGAGTAAAATGCAGTGAGAATTATTTCCATTGAAAATTCTGGAAACGGTCGAATAACTTGAGAAATATACATTGAATTGAAAAACGGAAAATTACGTGTTCAATATTTTCGAAAAATCTATTTAGGGATATCAAAGTTGCCATTTTTCTAAAATATTGAACACGTATTTTTCTTCTTAACACCTACACAGATACATATCATATTTCTTTAGATGATTGGATAAAGAATTTTTTTTTTAATTTTCCAAGTCTCATTCTGTTGAAAATTGTAAAAGTACGCAATTTGATCAAAAGAGAGAGAGAGAGAGAGAGAACATATAGAAGAATTGGCCGCAAATTTTACACCTATTGAAGCATCGTCCATTAGTTTTGAAATATCTTTTTCTTGTTATATAAAGGACTTTTTTTTTTTTACTTCATGCTTTCCTTAAACTTTATAGAGACTGTGTGCCTAACATTTCGAAAATTCTCAAAAGTGTCAAGTGCAAAAGATGTTTTAAGAATCGAAACCTTAGCTTTCGAGATCGTTTCAGAATCGAATGATTTATTTGAATACTCTGCACTCAAGTGTGATTAGCAACCGATAATTAATTCCGACTTCTAACTGGATGAGTGGCAATGTTTCGTCTATTCCACTTATCGAATGTTTATTCTGCATATTTTAAAATATAAATTTACATAATTTTATTTATTAAAATCGCCAGCCTAAATTTAGCTTCATACGTTCGTATTAAATTTTAAATAATAATAATAATAATAATAATAATAATAATGTGTGTAGTTTAGCTAGTTTTAGAACACACGTGTATAAAAATAGAACAATTTTAAATCTAAAATAGCTCTGATATTCCTACTAGCCTCGAGTTTACGGAGAAAAAAAGCTCGATCAGCGGAGAATAGTAATTTGAATACTACCAACTATCATCCACTCGGGCATCCTACAAAACCATAGAAAATTCAAGCTAAAAATAGTCGAAAATCGCAATTTTCGTTGCAAGCAGGAACGCTAGGTGGTTTGTATTTGAATACTCGTGTCTGAGATCGAAACCACTTGAAAACTTGGCTGAATCGAGAACTCTGACATTTTGCATTCGAATACTTCCATCACTACTCTAAAGTACATATCATGAAAATTTCAGGGTCTTTCCCTTAATATATAGGGATGAGGAATAATGTATGGATTAAAGCATAAAAATTAATGGCGTTATCAGGGTTGGCAAACTGCCTCCCTCCCCCCCCCCCGCCCGGGCCCCCAAAACAATCGGTCATGTACTTTCTAGGCGCGGCTCACTAAAAAAAAAATCTCCTGGGTTTTTGCCAAAAGTATATTATTCTGTAGAATCTTTACAATCATCTTTCCCAGAGTAAAAATAATGTTTTTAAACATTATAGGACTGATTTAAATTTCTCAAGGAAAAATTTATCAGAATGTCACAAATATAAATTTATTGTTTCGAAATAATTAAAATTAATATAAAATATTGTTTTTCTAGTTATATTTTAACAGCAATATTCATCTTCACTCTACCTACTGTTGTAATTTGTATTAACTTTTACTAATTAATAATAATTAATATAGTTATCTGCTGTTTCTCTCTTAGGATCTGTTTATAATTGTATTAATATATGAATTTTAAAAGGTATGCGGTTTTTTTTTTTTTTGGTTTTTTTTGTACCCTCATACTAATTTTTTCATAATAATTTTTTACACTAGGCTACTAATATTGAATTAAAGTTAAGGTTGCTCCCTTAGATTATGAACAACAATTCATGGGGTTGGGGGGGGGGAGTATCTTTCTCTCTTTTTGATGCTGCATTAAGTCGATTCTACTCACCTGTTTGTAATTTTCAGGAACATATTCTGATCTCAATGGTAATGCAAAGTGTGTTTCTTGTTTTCTTTTTTACTACTTTAAAAAAATGTAATCTATTAGATGAACCTTGTTAGGTTGATTTACATTTATTAAGCGTAAAAAGATCTCGCAATCAAACACTATAAGCACTAATATCCTGAAATTTAAAAAAATCTGCAAAAACCCAGAAAAGTCCAGTAAAACACACAAATGACCAGGAAAATAAGGGTGTGCTGGGATTTTACCCAAATCTGTGTATTTGTCATCTTTTATCACAGGTGTTTTAAAACAGTAATTTTTGTCTAACTGAATCACTGAAATGTCCTGATTAAATGAGCAAAAGTTTAGAATTAAAAATAACTGGTGCGAATAATCAAGGATCCTGAGCCCTTTATGCGTCACGTATACATGACGCTCTTCATGAGGGGGTTAAATTGGCTTTTTTATAACCAGTGTATACTTTTTCATACAGAGTTCTTTATAACTGAACACCTGTTAGAGATATTCAAGATAATGAATCTATTAAATTAGTTTTAATTATGCACAACACTTTTTCATAGTACGTCATTTTACTGATTAAAATACACATAATTATAAAAGAGCCTCTTCTGCAAATAGCTTGCAACGCAGTATACTTAAAAGTCGGACTCTTTACAGATTAAATTAATTTATAATTCACGTATATCACTTTGCTTTCATTACTAGATGGACGAAAGTAGAATTTATCTTTGGATAGTAGACATGTTCATTCAACAACATATATACATCTGTATTTATTTGAGTACATTTTTATCTGTTAAAGTACAAGTATAATGTTACGCAAACTATACCTATTACCATACATACGCGATATTACAAAAAAATTATTTGGAGAGTATATAATTTTTTTTTCAGTTCACTGAGTTTAGAAATAGTTATGAAATTCTAGCTATTTTGTATCTAAATCTTTAGAGATTTCATATTAACTTGTGTAAATTTATTTTCGTAGAAAGATTTTCATAGCAAGTAATGATGAAGTGTAGATTGTTAAGGAGTTTCAAACTATTTTAGGGAATGAATTTCACTATGATTGTATATGGTTCTATTTTAATCAAATGCATAAGGTGTTTTATTCTCAAATTTGCAATTGGCGTCATTACACCAAACAAAATCCATTTGCAAGGGCGAAACTCATCTTTCCCAGACGCGATTCAGTTTAAATGTTTGGCTTGGAATGTGGCTGGCGATCGCTTGAGTGATGATTTGATCACTCAAATATGACTTTGGCCCTTGCAAATGGATTTTGTTGGACGTAATGATGCCAATTGTGTAAATTTAACATACTATCCGAAGTTATTTCAGTGCTGCTTTTCAAATAAAAGGCTAAATTTCTCTTGAATTAGAAAACCAATTTTGTTTATTGTAGGGTTGTTTGAAAGCTGGTAAAAAGTACAAGTTTGTAGTAAATTTGACCGATTGTAATTAGAAGCGTGTTTGTGATATTGCCGGTTAAAGATTTTGGCGACAATTTGACTTTGCCCTTCACCAATGTTTAAGTGGCTTTTGCTTGCTATTAAACCCAGATATTCTGATTGAAATGGTTTCATTTTATAGGGATATGTCTGCTCTTTCCGAAAATGTGATTATTGTGCGTGTAGGTTTTACAAAAATATCCCAACTTTGAGTGCTTTTAGACGACGCATTTTTGGCGCATTTTCTTCTATCCATCATAACTTAGAAACGGTTAGAGTTTGGACAGGGTTTCTATGGTGTTTTATAATCCACATGGACTCTTTTATTGCGCCGTTTCGTTTGTGGCTGATTACATCAAACTCACTCAATATATATATTTAGTCGTGTATACTGCGTCAAAATAAAAATTAACAATATAAAGACTCAAAGAGTAAAAAAATCTAAAATTGTTCCTGGTGAATTTAAACATCAATCATATTAACACCATGCAAGGATAGCTTTTGCGAAATCAAGCGAGTAATGTTATTCTGATAAGGACATTTTTTGAAGTATAAATTTTAAAGGATTTCCTTCCCTCCGTCCTTTGTTTTTCAAACAGTGCAATATCATACAGATCCCCTGCTCAGATACCGGTTTATCTTTTTAAATTCGATAGAAACAAAGATCCCGCGACAAATTAATTAGGTTAATCTTCGACTTTCCATTTCCAGACAAATAAATAAATTAGTTTCAGCAAATATGTATTCACTTTTATATTTCATAATTAATGAATTCTGCTTCAGGAAATTTTAAAATCTTGCCCAGCAACATTATTTTGTAAAGTATAATGGTGCATTGAGGAAGAGATAATTTATATATCATTTTCACGTTTCTAATACAGGGATTTTAATTAATTTTTTTCTATCTCACGGCGCACTTTAATAAGCTACAATTAAACTTATACGGTACATTTTAAATATCATCGTGAAAACCATACAAAAGAAACACACCTTTGTTTTATCTGTATATTAACAACCTATATAATTATAAGTTAGCTGACATACATAAGTTTGCACAAGACTAATCTTGTATGTTATCCATCAGAGGTCCCTTTCCCTTCAATGCTTGTCCGGAACGGTAGTAGACCGATCATGGAAGACGACATCGGAAAAATTTAAAGGCTAATGTCAATAAGTTTTAACACAGTGACCAGCGGGTTCAAGCGGGTTGGGGTATTTAATACGTCGGACGACTCCGGCGCCTTCAAGATCATTACAGCTCTTGAAATTCAGAGAAATTGTATCAAGTATAGACATGTGAATGTACACTTTAAAATTTGTGCACAATTTCACTACTTTAACTGTTTAATTATATACTCTATTTTAACACGTTTCATTTAATAACAATAAGTTTTATCTATAAAAACACTAATTTTGTCTGAAGATGTAAAAACATTTTTTTTCTCGCATAATCTCCATTAAAAATTATTCAAAAACTGAAATAAACTTGCAAGAAATCAAACTTTTTTGCACCTAACCATATCTAAATGTAAAACATTTGTATTTACCCAATAATATACTATATATAATAATTAATAATATAAAGTATATATAAATATATTTTTTAATATATTGTATTAAATATATATATATATATATATATATACATTCTATAACAAAACAATCGAAGCACCAAGAAGGAATTGTCTGATTCTAATGAAATTTACTATGCAAAGTCGTTTTGACCGAACATGCAAATGATTAAAATTTGGCGTCCGACGAATGAATAGCGGGAACTTCAGCGTACAGGAACTGCGCATCCAGTAAGTGTATATAAGGAGCGATTTTCCATCTGATTTTCAAAATTGCTGTTGCATTTAGACTGCGGATATCTTACGCCGACTGTAATAATGCCTCGGCGTAGGATTCGTGCTCATTAAGAACATATTTTACAATTTTAAAGAGGCCGTGTCATTTAACTGAAAGAGGCTGGATGGACAAATAAAAGAATTGCTCGATATCTAGGTCGAAACGATGCGGCAATTAGACGACGGTGGCAAAAGTCAGTCAACAACTGTAGATTTAAACGTCAGGATAGCAGCGGTAAATCTATGACGACAACAGAACGCGGGGAGAGAGCGATTGTTAGATCAAATGTCCATGCACCAGATTCGTCGTCATCAAGCATCCGACAATTGAGCAGTGCACATGTCTTCAACATGACCATCGATAGACGACTGAGAGAGCGAAATATACGCTTGCACTGATAGGTACGCCGCTTACCCCTCACACCAATACAGCGTCCAGCCCGATTACAGTGGTGCTTGGTTCAATGAATTTAGAACTATGCTGACTGGGCACGTATAGTCTTTAGTTACGAGTCCCGCTTCCTACTGTGTACTGACAACTACCGAAGACGTGTCTGGAGACGTCCCAGGCAAGGTGGAGATCCTGCTTTTAGTATGGCACGCCACAGAGGCTTACAACTGGGCATTATGGTCTGGGGTGCCATTTCTTTTGATATCCAGACACCTTTGGTAGTCATTAGTGGTACGCTTACAGCACAGCGTTACGTAGATGACATTTTGAGACCCGTTTTATTGCCATTCCTTCTGCGCCCCCCTGGACTTACTTTTCAACAAGATAATGCTCTGATGCATACTGCACATGTTGCTATGAATATCCTTCAACCTTGCCGAACACTTCCACACTAGGTCACCTGATCTCTCCCCATAGAGCATATTTGGGACGTGATGGGAAGATTATTGCAACTATCCCGGGGACCAACAACAAACTGAAGAAAGAAAAGAATATTTGGCATCACCCTATAAAACAAAATGCGCGGAATGATCTGTCGCTACAGCACATGACTATGTCGATATTGTGCAAAATTGTTGTTCAATTGTGTAAGAATAGCACATATATGCATGGAGATATAATCAATTCTTTAAAAATGTAAAGCAATTTTTGCACGTTTTTATTTATAGCATGCAGGGTTTTCAATCAAATTTAACGCCACTTCCTCAAAATGTGGCAAAATCTAGTAGAATTACGAAGACGACGAAGTACGACTACCGAAGACATGTCTGGAGACTTCCAGGGCGGGGTGGGGATCTACTTTTAGTATCGCACGCAACACAGACTTGCAAAAACAAATCTACAACAACAAATTGTTCTATAAAGTTGAGATTCAAGTAATGAAAATACATCTTTGGTACAGTTCGCGCATACTCAGTTAAATATTATTTCATACAACTGCTCATATTTCCTTAAATATTTAATATATTTGTATTCTAATTGTCATTGAACACAGTAAAATTGGAATACAAACATATTAAATATTTAAGGAAATATGAGCAGTACTATGAAAGGAATTTTAACTGCGCATGCGCGAACTATATGTTTTTTACGTTATTTGGATGTCAACTTTATAGAGCAACAAATAAAAAAGACCAGTAGAATATCTGGAAAATTCATAAAGATATCGGCGATAGTGACCTGAATTTTGGTTGCCTTTGAAAAGTATCCCGATGATAAGGGATTTTCTACAAATTGTCATTTTCTATTAACTGAATGTCAAAATTTGGAACAAATGTTTTGATTTTGATAATTCCTTTTCTGTTTGGAATAGGCACGTTCTGGTGGTTTTCTAAAAAAAAAACTAAAACATCAATAAAAAAATATAAATAAAAATAAATAAAAATGGCCATTTGTGGAAAATCCCTTATGATTCAGCTAACTTTTGAACTCACCTGAAATTTAGCTCACTCTATTGCCGGTATCGTTCTGAATTTCCAAGATATTTGACGGGTCTTTTTTATTAGTTGCTCTATAAAGTTGACATCCAAGTAACGAAAAAACATCTTTGGTGTAGTTCGTGCATGCTCAGTTAAAAATAATTTCATACAACTGCTCATATTTCCTTAAAAATTTAATATATTGTATTCTAATTGTACTGCGTTATTTCTACTAAATTTTGTCAAATTTTCAGGAAGTGACGTTAAATTTGGTTGAAAACCCTGCATACTATAAACAAAAAATATGCAAAAATTTCCTTACATTTTAAAAGAAATTATTATATCTCCATGCATATGGACTATTCTTACACAATTAAACAAAAATGTTCCATAATATTGGCATAGTCATGTGCTGTAGCGACAGATCATTCCGGACATTTTATTTTACTGGGTGATGCCGAATATTCTTTTGTTTCTTTAATTTGTTCTTGGTCCCTTAACTGCCATCGGAATAAAACATTCACTGAAAAATATGAGGTCAAACATCTTCTTTATATTGCCGAAGTTCCAGAAAAATGCATCAAATATTCCTCTAGATATTTGACAAAGTTTCTATACTCAAAAGTATTCCTGTTGTTTTTGTTTTTCTGTCCTAACCCTGTATATTCACTTACACACACACACACACACACACACACACACATATATATATATATATATATATATATATATATATATATATATATATATATATATATATATATATATATATTTATATATTTATATATATATATATATATATAGAGAGAGAGAGAGAGATAATTAAAATTAAAATGAGATATGTGAAATTAAATCTAAAAATAAAAGATAGAAAAGTATTAAACAAGAGAAGAATGTACAAGAATAAAATCTATGAATGTGATACGAAGTCATTGAAGGAGTCTCATACCCACAATTCATAGTGAAGATACGGTATTCCATGGAATAATGTAGGCATAAGGCCTAAAAATGATAATATTAAGCTTCTTATAACATATAAAAAAAACCAAGATGATTGAAATGTATTAAAATAACGGTACTTTTCGGTTAGCCGGGCGCCAGTGATATATGTACATATATAAATATATATGTATATGCATATATATGCATATTCATACATATATGTGTGTACGTATGTGTATGTAGATATATGTGTATCTATATATATGTGTATAAAATGTGTAATATGTGTATAATATGTGTATATAAATCACTGGCGCCCGGCTAACCGAAAAGTACCAAAATAACTATGAAATAAAATTCAAATTAAACTTTAAAAAAGGACAAAAACTTTTCTATAATAACAAAACAACTCGTCAAGCAAAGAAATTGACAAATATTCAACCGGATTCATACCGAAGCCATGTGTCATGAACTAGCCAGATATGTACCACGAGACAAGATGGAGAAAGAATAAAAAATAATAAAGATGAAAAGATATGTGCTCCTATCTAAAATTGGAATAAGTAACTACATTACAATTAGCTAAATGTCAGCAAATAAGTGAGTCATATTGGTAAGAAAACGATAAATGAAATTACATTACAAAAAATCTAGATAGAAATAAATTGATATGATAAAAGAAGGATAACGTAGAAGATAATAATAATAATAATAATAATAATAATAATAATAATAATAAAAGAAAAGTTCAATAATATTTTTAAAAAAGTTATAGAATAATGAATGTCGATGTTAAATTAGTACTAAATGATTTAAATATATATATATATATATATATATATATATATATATAACTTTAAGTAAAATTTAACCATTGAAACATAAGAAACTGACCACATACACTGAAATCCCGATACCAAAGAGCCCTGTCAATTTACAAATTAAAATTGTAGTCCTAATAAATGTAACATTATTAATTCAAATTAAGAAGAAGAAAAAAAAAATTTAATAAATAGAAAATAAGGAATGAAATATAAACCACACGAGTATATACACAATTAAAAGCTTATAAAGTAATTTACTTTTTCAAGGGCAAGAAAATCACATTTATAAGCAAAGAACGATTGTTTTCTGTATATGACACCAGCTTTTGCTAAATATAGTGCCATATCTCGCCCGAACAATCGCTGAAACAATATTGAATAACAAGACCTTTACAATGGAATATTATAAATTATACATACAATTTGAAAAGGAGTGTGAAAAAGAATAAAAAAAAAAATAAAAAAAATATATATTACTTATATTAATAATATCCCAAGATATTTAGTATATTGTGAGCACATGTACAAAATTGTATCCAAAAGAAGAGGTTAAATTCACAGTTAAATAGAGAATCCTTCAGATCATAAATTGTATCCTACAGTTACAGTTATTTTTATTTAACTACATAGATTACAACATTTTAAAAAATGTAGAAAAAAAAATTATGATATACATATAAATAAAAACCATTAATTAATTTATTTTAATTTTAATTTAATAAATTAAAATATATAATATTACTTGATAATTTGAAAGTATTTCATAGATATTATTACCTCCATACTAAATTTCCAAGTTTTAATATTTTAAATAAGCTATACTACTGCCATCTATTGTAAAAATATTAGACTATTTTAGCATACTATCAAATTCATTATATAATTTACTTTTGCTGCTGACATCTGGTGTACAGATATTCTACTAAAACTTTAATATTGTATGTTTAATTACTTATATGCAGCTGTAATGTAATGTAAATATATTAATTTTACTAGTTAATATTAATGATATATAGAGAGAATAAGAGTTACTAGTATAATATAATTTCTATTTTAACTAACCCATTTAAAATATATCTTAATTTAACCCAAACATTAATGTAGAATCCATATGATGCTTTATATATATATATATTTAAAAAATATCAGAGATAAATATGTAGATGTTAAGTTAATATTGAATAAGTAATGGTATATGATTTTAAGGGAGATACAAGTATAGCTCAGAATAAGGCGCCATAATATAGAATAATGTATGATATATAAATGTCTAACTGCTTAAACTCCTTTTTTAAATATAAATGTTTAAAACTTTTTTAGCATTCCTGACCTTAATCCTCTTTAGTGCCATTTTGATTTTATAATTTGTTTGAGGAGGAATTTATTGATTTTTCAAATAATTTTTAGGGCATTATTATATATGTATCTCGATTAAAATTTCTGATAGATTTTTTTTGTAGTTTTGTATACAGTTTTATATATATATTTTTTTTAATTCGCTCATTTACAAATAATCTATAGAAATCTTTAATAATAAGAGTAAACTTGAAAATATTATGTATAAATATTTGAAGCAATAACACTTAAATTTCACTTTTTTAAAATCATAAATACCTACTTATTTATGATTGAAAACAATCCTGAAATGGTTAAAACATTTAATAATTCAAACACTATTATTCAAATTGTTATTCGCAGATTAAACACAACAGTAACTTAAATGTATTGATTATGTTACAACTCATAAACAATTCAATAAAATTCCTATATTCATTTGCGTATCTATTTTTAATCTATAATTATTTAAATAATATAACATGCCCTCATATATATTTATTAAATATGAACGTGCTATTCTACAATAAACAGTTTCGAACATTATTTCTCCTTATATTCTTTTACTGTGCCAACAATAATTAAAATGTATCACATTACAAAATTTTATTACATTATAAATTTAGAAGAATTTAAATTTATTAATATAAAAAAGCATACTAATATGAGTAGATTATTTAAATATTTTTATCATTATTATTATTTTCATGTGCAGCCTATTTACAGAAAGTTTTTATTTGAAGTTATTTTTTGAAGTTATTTATCTATTATCTGGGGAAAAACTACATCTAGTATGGTTTTTATAGTGAAGTTATACATGATTCTATGTAAGAAAATTAAACTTGTATAAGAAAGTTAAACTTTGTAATACTTTAAAAAGCATATTGTTATTAAAGTGTAAATTGAAATGGCAATCTATTCTAACAATCGATGAAATTCTTCTAACAACTGGTAACAACTTGTAAGAACTAGTTTAATCGTTATTATTCTTTTCAGTGTGGATTATTATAGAATGTGTTTTCACATTAGAATTTCATCACCATCAGAACATTTCAACGAAAGTTAAGGAGAAAAAAGTAGGTCCCAATACAAACTGAAAGATAAAAAATAGCCAAAGTATTGTACAGCCATTAAAGATCATCACAAATTTTACTAAATTTGTCAAAATGGAGTTTTATATGTGAAATACAAGAGGGATAAAAGAAAAAGGTCAAATAAATATTAACATAGAGGTTGAAAGCTTTATATATAAAAAAAAGCATTTTCAAAACAGAGCTTTAAAACTTTACTATTTCCCAAATTATTTTTCCGCAATCTATACCATCGTTTAAAAGAAAATTGATAATTCGATTTTACCTACTATTTGTTTCGTTTTTAACTTAATATAGCCTTTTCATCAGATGGTTTCAGAATTTTACGTACCTTAATATATTTGATGGAGTTTATTAATATAATTTTTGAAAAATATGCTTAAGATAATGCTTTGAACGAGTCATTTGGCAAAAAAGGTTTTTTAGATTTTTTTTTTTTCCTTGGAAAATATAAATCATGTAATTTTTTTCTATCGTATCTAGATTGTAAAATTTGTGATTTTGTATCAACATTTATACAGGATGTTCCGAAAAGTTTGAAACACGTTTTAATTTTTTACTTGTTGCAGATAAATATGGGCAATTTAAATTGCAAAAGTGCTTAAAGTAAGGATAGGGAATAAGATTATATTAATGAACATAGTCCTGCCATTAATTTTCAAACTTTCATATTTCCTTACATAAAAAGAACAAGAGTAGATAAGTCGTATATTTTGTCCATTGATTTACACTTTTTAAAATTTTTATACGACCACCTTGGTCAAAATTGGTCATTTAGATTTTTTTTTCTTTTTCTTCTACAACAAGCAAAAAACTACATATTTGCATTTTAAAAATTGAATAAGTGTTTAATTAAAAATCGACTACTGTGGATGGAGACCACTTATCAAATTAGAAATGTAAATCTGTAAGAAAAGGAAGAAAAAAACAATAATACATAAGCAGTTGACATTAAACAGAAAAAAATCGATATTTGCAACAATATTAGTGGCGACTAACTCCAAACTATTCACAGAAGCATTATTAGAAGAGATCAATTATGTATTGGAGATGAGACGTATGATGTAGAGATCATATATATTTGTCATTTTATTCAAAATTTATAATTTCTTAATATTTTCTAAAAATTTATTTATATCTTTATTAAAATTCTCTTCATTCAAAAGTAAAGTCATAACTACCCCCATGATAGATGCTATTTAATCATGTACATGTAATCTTTCATTTATTCTGCCGCTTTCGTTAACCGCATAAATAGTATTTCCCTCCTAAATTTAAAATGCGACGACGGTTATTTCACATATACATTGATACACTAGTATTATTTTATTAGAAATATCCGCTTTGTAAATCTATTAAAGTTTACTGATGTTTTACATCGCGGTACCTTTTTTCTGCCAGTCTTCAATTACCAATTTCATCTGGAATGCAAATATAAATATTTTTCAGCTACTTATTTCGCATTTCTCATTAATAACTATTCACACCCTAAAATTACAAGTTCCGCTTTCTCAAAGCAAGTCACAGGGTTACTCCTTTAAAAACCTATATTTTGATAACGCGCCTAGTATTGCATCCCTGCTCTGTAACTCCCACGCAAAATTAACATTGCTATCTTCTAAACGGTCTTAAAATCCCGAATGGTGATTAAAATTAATGCACGTGTAATCTGGCGTTATTGGGATGACTTCTGGCACACATGTGCATCTTTGAAAGTAGAACAGATTTCTCTTAACCTCCGCTAAAAGAGATTGTAGTTCTATTGATGTCAAAAGACCACTCCTCCCCTCCAACATTCGTTCGTCTACTGTTTAATAAAGAAAACTTGCAAATATTCTGGATTTTTATTCAAGTTTGTCTACTGATTTTCTGGTATTACGGATCATGAGGTATTGCAACACAACGAACGCTGTATGACGTTATATGAAATTTTTGGTCTAACTTTTCGGCATTCGTCATATATCTTTGCCAGACAATTTATCTTCTTTGCTATTCTAAACCAGCCATTTTCTCCTTCATAAGACGAAACATTCTGAAAATGTTTTGTGAATGGTTTTTCTTTAGTTATGTTTCTAGGATTTAAAATTTCATTTGTCTCTTAGCATGACCTATGCTTTTGTAACTCTTTATTTAGATGCATTTTTGCTGCAATTTTTTCACTCTGGTTAAAAAAACGTATTTTTAATCGAAAGAGCACCATCATCAACTTGTGAATGGCTCTATAATCACAGATGAAAATAGCCTTTTATTAACTGGTAGGGAAAAGTGGTATAAATCAACTTTTTTCTATTATTAAAATTAGTTAATTTTAAAAATACAGGTATGTAGCTTCTAGTAAATATGTTCTTTTAGAAAAAGAAGAAGAAAAATCTAATTGAACAATTCTGCCAAGGGGTCGTGTATAACAATTTAAAAACTGTAGCATTTTGAAAATTAATGGATGAACTATTTCATTAAAATAATCTTATTCCCTGCCTTATTTTGAACAGTTTTGCAATTTACATTGCCTACTTATCTCCAATGGGTAAAAAACTTAACGTTTCAATCTTTTTGGGACATGCTGTATACTGTAATAAAGTAAAATAGCATGGAATCTTTTTAACATTAATTTAAGAAATAACTGTTAATTATAACGCTGTCTTAAGAAACTTTTAAAAAAAGTTATCATAATCATATTATTTATATTATGCTTTCCCAAAGCGAGCAAAAATAAATGTGATTACAGAAATCTATAAATATTCAATGGCAATCATAATTGGAATTTTGTTATTTTCCAAAAAGCATAATTGAGACAGTCTAGACTTTACCAAACAACATTAGACTAAACTTTTGCGTGGGATGATATTTGCATTAAACTGTAATTTGCCTACTGATCAAGAAGAACGCCAAAGATTATTGCGTGATGAAAACAAAGTCACTCTTTTTGTGAATATTATCTATTTATTGTTTAAAATACAAAACTGTGTAAAATTACCAAACTACTTTTGTTACTTCAAACTGCTATTTGTTTTCTCGCATCATTTTTCAGCCACGCCCCCCCCCCCCCCTCCCACTCTCGCACATTGGACATACATACACACAATAGAGATAAGTTCGACTCTGTTTTTGGAGCCCGGGCTTGCTCGAGCCCGACGATATGATATCCGAGCCCGATACCGAAAGTATGGAGTAGAAACGTGTTAATAGCATTTATTTTTTTTTAGATTAATTTTCTCATCTAAAAATCTCATGTTATATACAGAGTGTCTCATTTATTTTGCAACCCCCCAAAAAAAGAACAATGTACAAACATTAATTTTTATTTTAGAGAAGTGCTTAAACGACTACAAAAGGTATTGGAAGTGACCGCCGTCTTCATCTTTACATATCTGGGCCCGTTTGAGGAAGTTTCGAGACACATTCGGTCAGTTAGGACAAATGACAGACGGTTCTTTCTTTTCGGTTCCACAGTCCATTGTGTTTGAACATGGTCCACGATTCGCTTAATTGTGCTTTTATTCGGCACCACCTAGTCTGGAAACTTGTTTTCGTATCGTTCCTTGACTGTTTTGTACGAAGACGTTCGAAAATAATGTTCAATAATAAACGCGCGTTTTTCTGCACATAGCACATGACCTCAGAGAAATACCATGACACAAAACTACCTTTCACTTCGTTCTCCTTAGCACTGAAGTGTCTCGTGCAGTTTTCTAGCATGTTGGTAGTGTTGCTCGCACGCCCCTCCACACCGCTACCTGCGCTAACGGTGTGCGCGTGCACTCGTGTTGCTCATTTGCTTCTCGTTTACGCGGGTTGCAAAATAAATGAGACACTCTGTATATATACACTATTAATCCTGATCCACCACTGGCTGAGAGGCTCTGTTCTCAAAGCTGGTAGACGGGAGGTGATGAGTTCAAACCCCTGTCGCGTTCGTCGACCTAACCGTTCGGAGTTTTCCGTGGTTTTCTTCGAACCTTGCCGTAAATACGGGTTAGGATCCTTTAGAAAGACCCCCACGGAGGGTACCCTTCCTTTAGGACCTATATCCCTCGAGTAGATAATTGGCCGTCATAAAATAAACCAAACCAAACCACTATTATTCCTAAATAATACCCCTTGGCGACGTTTCTTGATTTTTATGTCGCTAGAAATCTGTTTAAAATAGTAATTCTTTTATTTATACCCAACCACACTTAGAAATCCGCCAAAATCACAAATGTTATTCTTTTAAAATATCATTGTAAATTTTTGGCAGAAAGACACGAGTTCTTGTTTCCAGTAATTCCAAAAAAGCATTTCAAATAGAAAGAGAGGATATATAAGGAATATTCCACGGCTTCTTTATGTTACTAACAGTGGCCGTGCAAGGCTTCAGAATCAGATATATTTCTCTTTAAATTTCCCATCAATAACAATTCAATTTCCTTTTAATTAATTTTTAGAGGAATTAAAACATTTTAAGAAACTTAAACAACATTCTTGTGTCTCCCATAGTATCTGGAAAGTTTTTTTTCCCCTTTTATAATTTGTGAATAAATAAAATTTTCATTTTGAGTCCGAGCCCCAAGATAGGTATAAAAGTTGTTTCGGGCACGTGCTCGGGATAAACCAGTCTAACTCTAACACACACACAGGAAAAAATGCACCGTAATATAAATTTTACACACATGTATTTTATTGTTTATCAAAATATCGCATCACTAATGGGATAACGTTGGTGGTTGCATTATATACAAAATGCAAAAATCATCTACTGTTGAAAATAATGTATCGCATTGTGTTACAAGTGGGTATTGTTTGCCTATTATATATACCAGTAGAAAGTGCTCTCGCCAAGCTTGTTTGATGAATTGTGCAAAAGTTACTTTATCTATATTAGGATTTTACCGAATTGTTCTGTTAGCAAAAGGTTCGAATTCCGTTTGACGCTCACCTGTCCACACGGTCGTCTGCGCGTGTCTCTGTATGTGTAATTAAATATCTATATACACGCAAATAGAAGTAAAGTACCACAGTCTGGTCCACAGCCAATTCGCATATTTTAGCAAGCGTGGTTTGGCGCATAATTAACTCCATTTTCGTAACTGTCATGCATTTGTTGCTAACCAAATTGTTGCTAGCATTAATGTGACGTCAGCGTTACTGACGATCACGTTTGTGCTATATAATATAGACAGATATAGGTATATAATATGCAAATAATACTCACATTGTTTTTAATTGGAGTAATTATTTCAAGAACATTAACAATGTTAACAATTTTGCTAATAGATGCTAAAACAAGCTACGAAATATTTTTCCCGAAAGTTTTCTGGATTTCGGAGCACATATATTCTAATAATTGTTAAATGTTAAAGGATTTCAGATTAGCTTTCTAAAATATATGCAAGTTTCAGATTAGCTTTCTAAAATATATGCAAAAAAGCAAACACACACATTCTTTCATAATATTTTCCTTTTTGAGATTTACTTCCGCATCTAGTAAAATGCTGTTACTAATTAATTAGGATGTAACAATTACTCTAGAGTCTCAGATTCCAGAATTATCTTCTTAAGAAATAACTTATTACATAAGCTAAAATATAATATATGTTGCAGAACAAATCCGAACTCTTTTAGACAACAAATATTATTTATCATTATGCTGATTATCTGTTTTTGTTTTAACATAAAACGAAAATACTATATATATATATATATTTTTTTTATTTTAGGCCATAATATTTCGTGTGGTGAAAGGTCCATTTATTGAAGATTTTTACCAGTGTGTCACCTACGGTTTTTATACAGAAGAATGGCAAGAGCAGCTTTATACTACTGCAAGTCTCGTTCTCATGTTTCTTCTTCCTCTGTTCATACTCATGTTCACCTATACATGTACATTCTACACAATTTCAAGTAAGTAGCAATTTATCCTCATATTATTATTTGAAAAACGAATCGTGTAAAAAAGAAATCTTGAAGAAACACTTATCAAAGCTTCTCTTTTAAAATTTAAACAAGTAAATAAAACTTCAGCAATATGTTTCAGAATTCTGAGGTAAATAAGCTATGGATTCGTTTTATCATATTATCTAGAAGTTGGTCGCAAAATATGCTTACAATTCACTAATATTGTCTTTATGTATATACATATTTGTCGATTATTTATGTAGTTTAATGGTTATTATTTACAAAAGTTTTATTATATGCATATATATATGTATCGTAATATCCGTTCGTATATCGGCTGCACTTTTGAAACAAGAAAATTACTCAAATTTTACAGAGGCGCGTTATACGCCAGGTATAAAAACGAAAGCTTAAAGTTAAGCATAAGAATACTCGTATATGAACAAGTGAAGATGTGATTATTTGAACGAATGAAAGTACTATTCTAAACGCTTTTGTGTAGATTCAAGCAGGTAGGCTTCGCAGTAGCGTATGTTTTCACATAGCATTTGCTTATTTTCATTATGTTTGTACTGGTTATTATATTTTTTAAAGCTCTTTATTGTATTTACATGCTTCATATCTCATGAAGGTTTATTTTTGAAAAAAAAAAAACATGGGAATATAAGGCAGTTTGGAAATAAGTAGAAAAATAGAGTCTAAAATAGAAAGAGTCTTAAATCGTAGTGCGTGTTACGCACCAGAGCCGATTATTCTAATAAATATTTCCAAACAGTTTCTATTCTACCCGGCAGATGGGACTATCTGTTAACTGATGCATTTGTATTACTGTTGCATTTGAAGTTTTCAATATTAGTACAGGTAAAATAGACCAAAAATTGAGTAATAGACGACAATCGGTCACCATTCAGGAAATTTTGGGAAGAACTTCGTTTTGGCATTAGAAATGAAGATTCAATGAGTTCCCCAAAAATAAAGTTGTTTTGCTATGTTTTTTCTTTGGGAGGACAAAAGGGGGGGGGGATTTTAATTCAGGGAGGGGGAAACTCAACTTTTTTTAAGTATGTCAAGTGGGGTATCGTTTATTATGTATTTTTTAATTCTTCATTGAATGACACCATCCGCAAGTCTATACGATCATATATTACAAAGTTACGGCAGCTTTAATTAATAAAAAGTCGAAAATTATACTTTAGTGCATTTTAAATAGGGTTTTACAACTGGTGGCCATGCACGAAAATTTGGGAAGAACTTCTCTAAAATTTCGTTTTAGCACTAGAAATGAAGATTCGATGTGTCCCCCAAAATAAAGTTGATTCAGTAGGGTTTGGGGGGGAGGGGCAAAAGAGTATTGAAGTTACACCATTGACTCAAGTGAAATTCTCAATCTCAGAATAAAACTTTTTATTCTCAGCGGACGTAACATCCTGCGTATACGAAGCAAAACACAACACTCACTCTCTCAACAGATCGAGAGGGAAAAAAAACAATCAATCACTGCGCATGCGTGCCCAGCCGGCTAATACACTCCCCACCTTGAAACCCAAAAGTTTCAATTACAAAACGTACTATTACTACATTTTCACATTAAATATACAATAGATACAAAGGTACACACAGTAAACTAGCACAATATATACACTCTGAATATACTAATAAAATAAGAAATTCAATTATAATCACACAATCGCAAAATTTAACAAGTTTACATAACATTATCTGAAATAGGCAAAAAACATACACTAGAAATGCTACGTTTTTAAGTGCCTTTAGGCATTTTAACCAGAACCACTCTGATTTTTCCATCATTTCCATGAATAACTCCTTCAATTCTACCAATTAACCAACTACATACTGGTAGTTTTTCTTCTTTTAACAATACAACCATGTTAGGTTTAATATCACCCTTAATACTATGTCACTTAGATTTTTGTTGCAAAGTACACAAATAATCTCTGGTCCATTTTTTCCAAACTGTTTGGACCAGTTTAGTTACCATTTGCCATTTAGAAAGTCTATTAGTTTCTGCAGAGGAAATGTCTATCTTAGGTAACGAATTAAGTGGCCTACCGATCAAAAAGTGACTTGGCGTTAAAACATTATAATCATTGGGATCGGATGAAAGTGGTGTCAGAGGTCGGCTGTTTAAAATAGCTTCAATTTGATTGCTTACAGTCAAAAACTCCTCAAATGTGAGTTTATGCTCACCTACCACTCTTTTGAAATGGTGTTTGAAAGACTTTGCACCGCCTCCCACAGTCCCCCAAAATTAGGCGACTGTGGATGGATAAAACTCCATGACACACCTTCAGAACGCATGTAATCAATTACGTACTCATTTTTAAATAAGGCAAATAACTCCCTTATTTCTGAAGCAGCACCTCGAAAATTTGTGCCATTATCAGAAAAAAGGCGAGATGCCAGACCTCTGCGTGCAAAAAACCCTTTTAAACATGCAATCATGGCTTCTGCCGATAAATCAGTGATAATTTCAAAATGAACTGCCTTAGTCATAAAACGGACAAATACACAAACATAAATTTTATGATAAACACCTTTTTTTTGGTTTTTGTACCTTATTAAGAAAGGCCCACAACAATCTAGGCCTGAATTGGAAAAAGGAGGATTAATAGTCACTCTTTCCTTAGGTAAAGGTGCCATAATTTGACTCATTTCTTTTGGGTTCGCCTTAAAACATGTCACCCAATTATGGATAGTTTTTCTAGCAATAGCACGTCCCCCCAAAGGCCAATATTCTTGCCTAACGGCATACAACAAAGTTTGGGGCCCAACATGAAAATTTTTTTAATGAAAATACAAAAAAATCATTTCCGTTAATTTGTGGCTCTTAGGATGTAAAATAGGATGTTTAACATCAATTTGTAAGTTAGCATTAACTAATCGGCCATCCACGCGAATTATACCATCATTATCAATAAAAGGAGATAAACTACTTACATTAAATTCCTTAATCCTCCTTTTCTCTCTCAAGGCCTTCATGTCCTTAGGAAATACCTGCATTTGTACATATTTTATTAAAACCAATTTACCTTTCCTTAATTCAACTGGAGATAAAGGTCCTTTTTCCTTTATACAGCCCTTCAAATTAGAGATGAATCTGAAAATAAAACTAATGATTCTAATTAATTTTACATATGAATTTGTGATCTTAAATATATAGTCAATGTCTCTAACCTCACTTAAAAAGTTTAGTTTATAGTTCGGAAATTTACAATTTTGTCTGAATTCCTTTTGGAACTCCTCTGTTTCAGTCACGGTTAACTGTTCTTTATCACTGTTGTAACTTTCCTGATCCCACAAAAAATCAGGACCGTTCCACCACAGTTTAAGATCAAGTATTTTCGCTGGACTAACACCACGTGAAATTAGGTCTGCTGGATTTTCAGAAGTTTTTACATAATTCCATGTGAAGTCTTTAGTACTATTTTGAATTTTAGTGACACGATTCGACACAAAAACCTTAAGTGTTTGAGGTGGTGAAGCAATCCATGCCAGTACTACTGTCGAATCTGAGTATAAATATACTCCACGAAATTGAACGTCCAGGGATGACAGTACCTTAACAGTAAGTTTCGAGAGCAACTCTGCCGCACACAGTTCCATACGGGGAATAGTAATCTTCTTGAGGGGTGCCACCCGCGATTTGCTACACAGGAGTGACACCTTGGCTTCGCCTGACTCGGAGACAGATCTAAGGTATATATACCATACGCATCTTTAGAAGCATCCCCAAATCCGATCAAATCAATATGTTTCGAATTTGGCCATAAAACATGACGTTTTATCTGCAAATGTTTCAACTCTGTCAGTTCTTCGCGAAATTTATTCCAAGCCTTTCTTTTTTGTAGTGGAATTTCATCGTCCCATTCAAGCTGAAGGAGCCACAATTTCTGCAAATAAATTTTTGCTGTAACTATTACAGGACCCAGGATACCGAGTGGATCAAATAACCTTGCAATATCTGATAAGACTGTTCTTTTAGTTACAGAATTTACAAATGGTTGAATTTTAAAACAAAATGTGTCCTTGTTAGGATTAAACAGCAGTCCGGGCGTTTTGACAGTGTCTGAATCATGATAGTCAAAATCGTACTCTTTCTCCGTGGTTGGAACATTTTTTAGTAACAATTCATTGTTAGAGCTCCATTTGTGAAGTTCTAGCCCACCGGAATTTAGCATGGATATTAACTATCGTTGGAGTTCAATAGCAGTAGCGACGTCATTTGTACCGCTGAGGATATCGTCTACATAAAAATCCTTGCCAGCAGCGGCACCTAATGGATATTTCTCCTTCTCATCGTGGCATAGCTGCTGAAGCACTCGCGTTGCCAGATAAGGTGCACACTTGGTTCCGTAGGTAACAGTGAGCAACTTAAAAACGCGTATAATTTCATTTTCATGACCCTTCCATAAAATACATCGCAAATCACACTGATCGGAACTAATATAAATTTGCCAATACATCTTTTTTATGTCCGCGGTGAAAACTACAGCAGGCTTCCTAAATTGACAATAACAAAATTGAAAATAAATCATCCTGGACAACAAACCCAGAATACAACTTATCATTAAGGGACTGACCAGATGATGTTGCTTGAGAAGCATTGAAAACAACGCGTAATTTAGTGGTACTATTATCCGGCCTATAAACTCCAGGGTGAGGCATAATGCATTTTGGACTCTCGTTAGTTACCTGCATATGACCTAAATCTTCATACTCAGTTAAGAATTCCCTATATAATTTTAGATACTCATCAGGTTCTCTTCTGAAACGTCGCCAAAGAGAATCCAATCTTTTAACAGCAATGTCTTTTGACTCTCCTAAACACGGGGGGGGGAGGGTCTTCTTTTAATGGCATTCTAAAGACATAATGCCCATCGCCATTTCTGAAATGAGTTTTCATGAAATGATCTTCGCATATTAAACTCTCATCGTTTTGCACTCTTTCTACCTCAACATTTTCGATCTCCCAAAATTTTCTCAAAGTTATGTCTAAATTTTCCATAATTAACCCACAATGAACAGAAGCTTCGTTCTCTATTGCAACACTCCCAGTAGCAATAAATCCAAATACTGAATTTTCCAAAATTATATCTGTCTCGGGGATCCTCATTTGACCGGATTTTAAAATTTCCTAGAATAGTTGTGCGCCCAACAATATGTCCAAAGCACCTGGCCTATTGAAACTCTCATCTGCCAATGTTAAATTCTCTAAATCTATCATATCAATGTTAAATTGCTTAGCGGGTGCGTAATCTGTTATATTCGAGACTATCAAAAGCTCTACTCTTTTTTCGAAAATTCTGCTCTGATTCGCAATTTTCGTTTTGACTACTGAATTTATCACTGACGATGATTTATTCAAACCAGAAACCACAACATTAATTTTTCCTTCTTCAAATTAAATCTGTCAGCGCACCGTTTTAATATGAAGCATGACTGACTTCCATTGTCTAATAATGCACGCGCTTCATGGAATATTCCAAAGTTATCCGCAATCATTATTTTAGCTGTGCTCAGCAAAACTATACGAGATTTGTTAATATTACCATTTGTGGCTGTGAAAGATAACGATTCTTTATTCTCGGCTAATGAGTTATCACCATATGCTCCTTTCGGAACAAAAACATTTGATCTTGGATCTAAAACGGCACCCGACATTACAAATGACTTGTCATAATTGGTATCTTTCGCATTGCTATGCGTACGTCCTTCATCTATTTTTTTATCAATGTGTAAATTTGTATGATGTCGTTTCTTACAAATAGAGCAATTGAATTTGGAAGAACAATTAATAACCTTATGATGCTGAAGACAATTAAAACACAGTTGATTATTTTTAATGAACTCAATTCTTTCATTAACTAACATTTTTTTTTGAAAATGGGGCACATATCAAGATAATGATTCTCATTAGACTTGCAAAGAATACATTTTGAAACCCTAACTTCCGATACAAACACCTTAGAATTATTTTGTGGACTGTACACATTACGATATTTTTGCGAATTGTTTCCAAACTGCGGACGTGAAAACGCATTATTTTCTGTTTTACATTTATTCTTAGACGCTACATAAATATCACAACATCTAGATAATTCTTGCGGTAAATACCAAGATTCTCCTTGCTTTACACCTATATGAATTTGAAGTTCACGATATAACGAGTATATTATATTATACGAGTATAAATATTTTGTCAGAAATCATTAATTCACACAATCCCTTAAAAGTCATTCACCTTTCTTAACTGACAGTAATAATCAAATGTTGCAGTTAATCGCGACGCGAATTGAACATAACTTTCGTTTTGAAATTTTTGCGCCCTTCGAAAATTGTTTAACACTTCCTGCGGAGTGGATTGAAATTCTTTCAACACAACGTCTTTAAGTTTATGATATTTTCTTAGGTCATCCTCACTCAAATATACCATTAAATTAGTGGCCTTTTCGCCTAAGATATTTAAAAGAATTTCTGCTCTAAATTCCTCCGGAACATTCTTTGTTTTGAACGCTCTTTCCATTGATTGAAAAAAAAGATTATACGATTCTGCACGCGACTGTACTGGAATAGTTAAGGTTTTAACACTTTTTAACAAATTTTCTAAACTACAATTTGATAGCTCAGAGTCATTTTTTACTACTGCTTCACTGAAATTATGCGGTGTTTCTTTCTGAATATTAGTAAGCTCTAATTGTTTTTCTAACTGCGCAAGTTTAATTTTTTCTAATTCCAGTGCCGAATCTCTTTCTAATCTATTCCGCTCAGCCTTCTTTTCGTTGTCTTTTTCCTTCTGAGTCACAGATTCAACAACCGTTTCCACAAGGTCATAATTATTCTTATAAATATTGCTCGTTTCAATTAATTCTTTTAGCGACACTATGGTTTGTCTTGTAGGTAAAGTTAGCTCAAGTTCTTCTGCAACCTTGATTAAATCATTCTTTTTTAATTTTAATAACAACATTTTGTTTGAAAAGAGAACCCAGTAATTGCAATAAATTAAAATCAAACTCAAAACATTTAAATTAAAAAACGAAACTAAACTCAACAAAGTTATAAAATTTACACTCGGAATCAACTCACACGTTAATTATCAATAGAATCCAAAAATGACAATGTTAACTTAAAATCGAAACAAAACACAGCACATTTTTCGAACTCTATTAAATTAACTAAAGCGTACTCACCATTACCATCGAACCGATCGTCGTAATCATGTATTAGTCTTTTTACCTTTCACCAACTTAAACACTTTGATTAATATCTTGAAGACACGATGTTATTTTTTTTTCACTGCTCATACACATTACACTGTAACATCGTAGAACACCTATACACGAAGAAAATATAACTCTTTTCTTTTTTATGAAGCACACAAGCACAATAATATACCCATAGTCGCTTCGGGCGCAACGGGACCAACTGAAGTTACACCATTGACTCAAGTAAAATTCTCAATCTCAGAATAAAACTTTTTATTCTCAGCGGACGTAACATCCTGCACATACGAAGCAAAACACAACACTCGCTCTCTCAACAGATCGAGAGGGAAAAAAAAACAATCAATCACTGCGCATGCGTGCCCAGCCGGCGAATACAAGTATATTTTAAAACCCGGGGATGGAAGGAACTGAACTTTTTTTTTTAAATGAGTCGAATGGGTTATTGTTTACCAGGTATTTTTTTATTCTGAATCGAACGACACCATTTGCAAGTCGATGCAATGACTTGTTACAAAGATGAATAAAAGTCCAAAATTACACTTTATGAGAGGGTACAATTTTATTATACTTATTTTACGTTCAAAACATGTTCTTTATATCATATTGAATACCTTAAACTTAAAATGTCCTCAAAATAGCAATAATTAAAATCAGGGTCATCTGAGTCTTTTTCAAGATCATGAAAGTTCTGGACGTAAAATAATTGTAATAAATTTTTGCTCTCTCAAAAAGCACAATTTTGGACTTTTTGTTCATAAAACCTGCCGTAACTTTGCAGCAAGTGATTGTATCGACTTGCGAATAGTGTCATTCGATTCAGAATTAAAATGGCAATCAATACCCCATTCAACTTATTTATAAAAAAAGTTGAGTTCCTCTCACAGTGATTTAAAATACCCCCTTTTGCCCCAAAACCATAGTAAAACAATTTTATTTTTGGGGAATCATCTGACCATCAGTTGTTTCTATAAAACTCTATTTAACCGGCAGCACTAAAGTATGGACTTTTTATTCATAAAACCTGCCATAATTTTATAACAAATGATTGTATCGACTTGCGGATGGTGTCAAAACATACATCACAAACAATACCCCAGTTAACCTATTTAAAAAAGTTGAGTTCCCCCTTTCTTCATTAAAATGCACTCTTTCCCCCCTCCCTCCCCCCAACAAACATGGTAAAACAACTTTAATTTTTGGGAACTCATCGAATCTTTCTTCATTTCTAGGATCAAAATGAAGTTCTTCCCAAATTTTAATGAAGGCCATCTGAAAAACTCTACTTTACCTGTACTCTATTGTTTGCTAAACACATGTGTGTTTCTTGATTTTTTGCTATTTTTGTTTTCAGGAAAAAGTTATAAAATACTAATATATGTGTATAAATTAATTATAGTTTAAATTGTGCCTATAAAATCTTAATAAACTGATTGTTCATCTTTATACAAGGTGTAAACTAAAGTCAGGAAACACTGAAACGACTTTTGACAGAATAAATCTAAAGTTGTGAAACGAGTGTCTTACCTATAGTAAAACGACTATGCTCTATTAAATGAGAGTGACTGCAGGAAATCTTGTAGCGAAATTTGGAAGCTATCGACCCTGTCTTCAAAACCATGCGAGCTAGCGAAATAAAGTCAATTACAAAAGTGTAGAGAGTCCTCATTTAGAATCAGATGGTATTTTCATGTAAAAACAACTTTGTTACTGTTCTTCTCTGTTAAGAATCTCTGAAATGTAAAATTTTCTGTACCCAATCGCCGGCTTAAAATACGCACTTTAATGAATGCGCCATCTGCCGCAACACGCAAGCACGGCTGCCGATGGTGGACACATTGGACATACACATTTGGAACACCTTGGTTCTCTTATTAAATAAATTGTACTTTTCCCCCTTATATGTGTTAAATTTATTCGTAAATATGCAAGCTACTTAAAAATGCCAAAATTTTTCCTGCGATTAGTGAGCATTTCAGCCGATGATTAGATATGGAAAAACTTACATTTCAGGACTTCAAATACAGTTTTTCTTACATATAAGACATTTCATACCAAATCGAGAACTCTCTACACTTTTGTAATTGACTTTATTTCGCTCTTGTACATTAGTTTTAAGATTGGGTAGATATAACATCCAAATTTCGTCACTAGGGACACTCCAGTCACTCTCATTTGACAGGACATAGTATTTTTACTATAAGGAGACATTTTTTTTTACAAGTTTAGCTTTATACGTTCAAGAATGAGTTTTTACTGACTTTAGTTTGCATTTCGTATGATTGATGGTAATTTGACGATTACGTTTTCAGCAAAATGGAGGAAATTTTTCAAAACTTAAAAAGTGGTGAAAAAACAGACTTTTTTTTATTATTATTCCCTCTCTGTTTTGCTTTTTTTTCATTCGTAGATAATGTAATGGGAAAGTTAACAGATTGGCGCGTAATGAATAGGCTTTTTTTTAAACTTCAGAAAAAGAGCAGTAACCGATCAAAAAACAAACTGTCACATTTGCCATTATGAATTATAAAAGATGAACATTACCTAGAAGTTATTAGAAGTTTCAATAAAGATGGAATGGCAATGAGTACCACAGGGTTCTCGCTGACTTTTGACCAACGTTAGCAATTTGGCTAATCAGAAATAAAAAGCATTACCCAAATGAAAAAAAAACTTAGCAAAATAGATTTGTCATGAAACACTGAAAAATCAATCTTTAACCCCTTAAAGTACCTTTTTTTTCAGTATACTCTAAAATAACCCAAGTTTTTGTAACTACTTACAGATCAGTTATCCATCTAAATTCAACTATCTGCTACAAAAACTATTAAATATACAAAAAATTAACATAAAAATATTAAACATACAAATATTTTAAATGCCTTGAGCAATCAAGAAAAAATTCCAAACCCAATTCAACTCATTAAAATGTTATAAAATAAAACTTCCATCCCCATGATAACTAAGGCTTTTAAGATATATTTAATGAATTCTGAAAATTGAAAATATAAACAACAAAATATATGTCAGATTAAAATAAAACTTTATTTTTCTAGAATTCTTCGGCTTTTCATTGAAGCCCATACTTCAGTTTCACAATTGTACTGTTGCCTATTAGGCCCGTTCACGCATACTGAAATGACATTATTCACCTTTTTTATATTCATTCGATTTCTCAATTTAGTTTTTGTTGCGTTCATCACACTGAACCCTCTTTACAGTCCATTGAATGTAGTGGCAAGATTGCAGAAAATACAGCATATTACCTGTTATGGAATAAAGCTGCTGCAGATCGTTTTTTCGAATGAAATCTATCGAATCTCCTAAATTTCATGGTTCTGCAACGAGAACTCAAGAAACTTTTAAATAATTTCCATTCTGAGAATACCTCAGATAAGGAACTGCGTGTATCATCCAAATGAATAAGGTAAAAATTGGTTCAATTTCTTTTATACCATAGTTTTGAAAAGTGTCCTTTAGTAACGCGAATAAGAGTATCACATGTACTGACACACACACCCAAAAAAAAAAAAAAAAAAAAAAAATTGAACACATGCAATTTGGCGAGTTTAATCGTTCGTTTACTCGCCCTCGCCAAATGAAGCATTTTACCGTGATTTGGCGCAATGGCGAGCGGTAGCGAGAACCCTGAGTACCAGGATGATCCAGAAATTAACTTTGATTTAAAATATTTTAAATTAAGTTTGTTGTAAGAGTATAGATATCTGAAAATATCAAACGTTAAAGACAGTAATTCTAAACTAGAGAGGTTGGGGAGGGGGGGGGCCATACGCCCTTGAATTAAGAGAAATGGCGCAAAAAGAGAAAAAGAAACAGTTTTTGTTTTATGGAAATACACTTCAATATAAAAAATATGCTGTTTTGTGAACAATCTTAGCGTAACAGTCTGTGCGTCTTAGGTAATATTCGCTTTAGAATCTTTCATACTCTTCACACTGAACCAGTTTAGATAAATCTAATCTAAATAAGTACATTCATTATTATTTCAGTTTTATCAAATAAATATTTTCGATTTGTTGAATTTGACAATTTTATTATACGGGTTACAACAAAATTTTAACTGTAGAGAAATTTGTTGATATTATTATTATTTTTTTTAAATGGTTAAATTTAACCCAACCGTGAAACCTGAAACTTAAAAAAAAAAACTTTAAATGGAGTGTTAAACAAGAATAGAATATCAATCAAATCTGGAATAAAATAAATTGTGTGCCAAAGAAAACTATTTATATCTAATACAAAAAAAAAGCAATTTTGCTGTAAAAATACATAGAATTGACAATCTCAACCGTCCCCACAATAAACTAAATATTGAAACAACAAGAATAACAAGAATTTATTAACAAGAATAGGATGGGGGTAAAGGAAAAATATACAAACAACACACTATGTTGTATAGAAGTAAGCATTAATATTTAAACAAAAAGCTTCATTAAGAGATATGACCCCCCCCCCCCCCCGCAACCTTTTACTCTTTTATTGGCATTTTATAACAGTTTTCTGAATCAGTAACTGTGTTCGATAAAAGAGATACAATATCAAAATTTCTTCATTTTCTTCAAGCACGTCAACCTAATTCGCACATTCATATCGTTTTAAAATTTCTCTAAAGTTGTTTTTTAATTCAGTTCCCCCCTTCCGTAGCATTTGCATTTCTTTTTCTGCATAGTAAAATCTATATGATATTGTATGCACTAATTCTCATTTATATAGCCATTATTAAAAAAAATAGATAACTATTTAATTTTTCAGATCTAAAAGTAATTTATAAAATTTTTACTTGTCTACACTTTAAAATAAATATTTGCAGATATATGTTTTTTCAGTCATGAAATTAAATAATTGAAATACACACAATTTGAATGTATTAGAATATACACTGAGAAAAAAGACACTTTCAAATCTGAATAAATCGATGTTTTCATTTTGTTATGAAACTTTTTGTTTCAAATATGACGACACAATGCTTTCAATTCTGAAATACCAGAAATACTCTGAATATTGAACCATGCATATACTCAAAGGTCAGTTTATACTCATTTCTGAAACATGGATATAATCGAAAATGATTAGAATAATTTCAAACTTATTTTTGAAACATGGAAATACTAAAAAATGAGCACATAGAGGTCAGTTCACACTCATTTCTGAAACATGGACATACTCAAAAATAATTAGAATCAATTCAAACTTATTTTTGAAACATAGAAATACTAAAAAATGAGCACATAGAAGTCAGTTCATACTCATTTTTGAAACATGGACATACTCAAATATGAGCACATGATGTTTTATTCTTGAGTGTGTGCATGTTTTCAGAAATAAGTATATACACGTTTCAAACTTGAGTAATTTTGTTTCGGAGCCATTTTGACTAATGCGACATACTCAGATTTGAGTAGTTTTTACTCAGTTTTGAAAATGTCGTTTTTAGAGTGTAACTTTATACAAAAAAGCAGTATACTGTTTAATTATTTAATTAAAATTCAGTAAGCATTGCAAAATCAGTCACGTGGATTTGACGCCCACCAATCTTCTTCACCAAATCGCTTTTGCAGTAAAAACTCTATAGTTTATTATTTTTTTACACATTTTCTTTTAAGATTCCGTAGCTAAATTCCAAAGATCTTATATTAGGCACCCATTGAGAATCATCAGCAATTTTTTTCAAATTTTCGAAGCTTTAAAGAGGCCTTTCTTGTTAGATCCGTTTTGGATTAAAGAACATCGTATTCGGATCGAGTTGCTGATCGACGAAAATTGTTTGTGTGGGTTCAAGTTAGGTTTGCGTATTTACGAAAATTGTTCTAAAGGGTTCGTGTCAGGTGTAACTTGACATTCAAAATTAATCTAATGTCCTGAAAAGAAAGTCTGTTGCAACAATGCCAGTTTTTAAGCAGGAGACTCATTAAGATAAAGAAAGGCAAAGTTAAATATTTATTTTAATTTTTGAAGTCAAAATTTTAAAAATATAGAAATAATAACAAATAAGCGAAACAACGTTAATCTCTTTTAGTGCGATTTTAAAACTGTGCTGTAAGCGCTGCTGCCTTCTTTATGTTTGTTGAGTTGTTACAAACTCCTGGACCATTAGAGGGAGAAAATTTCTTGACAGTTTTAAAAAATTGCAGAAGATACATCAAACAAATTTTTACCAAGGAAATACTTTTGATTCTATTCACACCGTTTGAGTTTTCAATCTATATATTAGTTTGTTAAAACTTTACTTCAATATTTTCTTAAGAAAAAGAAAATTACAGTTCTTAGAGAATTTCAAATCATAATTGCTAGAACTGTTCAATTTAATAAAGCTACTCTTACGCAGCTCTTTATTTTAGAGTAATTAAATAAATAAAAAGTAGTTTAAATGAATTAATCATTTAAATTTTTTTCTGGTAAAGTGATGAATTTTGAGTCAATTTTATTAACAATATTTAACAACTTCAATTTTTATTAACAATAAGAAATTTCAAGAATTGAAAATAATAAATATAAAGTTTAAAGGTATTTTGGCATGCATAAATTTAATGGTATACTCATAATATTCATATTTTAATTAGCATAATTCACACAATCATACTTATTTCTGAAATTTTATTTTTTCGTAATATGCTAAAGGTAAGTTACTGATTTAGGATTATTTCTTTAATGATATTTCAGTATTCCTTGAATGAAATAAAATAGAAGTAATAATTGCCACTTTCAAGTTAAAAAGTTCAGTTAAAATCGGTTTTCTGTATAGTGAATTAACAAACTCAAATTAGAAGTAATCTACCAAAGATTAATCCGATTAGAAGATTCCCATAGCAATGTAGTACAAAATTGATATTTAAGATATTTTTATTTTCTTACTGTATATAGTGAGACATTAATCTAGAATTCATCTTCGTTAAAATAAACTTATGCATAAAAAATGAATTTTTAAATTCATAAAAAGGCGGAAAATACTATGGCATGCAAATATTCTATAGCCCTTTGGAAGAAACAATCGTGAATCAAGATAGTTTATTGAGGCCATGTAATTATGATGTTTGTATTTACTGGCAGTGACAGCACGTGACTGGCTTTATTTGGGGCACTAAATGCATGGCTGCTAAATTTATTCTTTTCTTACCACTACACTGCAAAAAATAATTGTTGATTTTACAATGCGCGGTAGTGTATTACTGCTTGCGCGGCAGCGTATTACTGCTTATTTTACTGTTTAATACTGTTAATTTTACGGTATAATACTGGCAGCTGGGGTGCCAGTTTTATACTGTAAAATCAACAATTATTTTTTGCAGTGTATTATTAAAAAGGAATACTTTATTTTATTTACTGTCAGAAAGTTCTACCATTAAACAAGGAAAAGATTTCTTGTAAGATACAATCGTATGAAAAATAATATGTGTTTCCGGCATGCATTTAGTGCCCCAAAAAAAGACAGTCACGAGCTGCCAATGTTTACTGGTAATTAAAAATATATTTTGTAGTCAGTATTCAGAGCATCTTGTGTTTAGATTAAATTAAAATTTCTATATTTATATACTATATTGTATCAATATGGAGTATTTAATAAAAGCCTCTCTCACATAATTACTGGGATTTTTTATGGCAATATGAAATGAGCAAAATCTCCAAATTTCATAACTCAAATATTTAATTCCTATATCAGTTTGAGCATCATTCCTACTCAAATCAGATTTGTTGAAGAATGTAATTTCTGATTTATATGTTGAGAAATGTCGAAAATCATTTTTAAAAATATATATTTAGGATGAAAATTTTCAGAATTTTTTTTTATAAAAGTGTGATATAGAATAGTGTGATATGACAAGCTATCATAATTAGGTATCCATTTGTTGCAATAGGTCAAAAAACTGATATTAGATAGCAGTGGTTTTTATCAGTTGTGATTGACGACTGATTCCAAATAAAAAAATATATATATATATTCAGTTAGAAAAAAGATACACTTTATAATAAGGTTTCTTTTATTATTATTTATTCAAAAATAAATTATATAGCACATGTGTCATATAACGTAGTTTTGCAATAGTTTGTAATCTGTATTCTGTTTTGCATTTCAGAAAAAGAAAATTCCTTTTCCGACTATCCAAACCAAGCTATGAATGAAGTGAGGCGTAATCTACTGCGCAAAGCAAAGACTAAAGCACTGATGATCACTGTCGTCATAATGATTGCTTTTGTGATCTGTTGGGTACCTTATTACTCGACGATGATCATCTTCATTTTTCTCAAACCTGATACACAACTCAGTCAAGACCTTCAGTCAGCAGTGTTCTTCTTCGGTAGTTCCACTGCAATGATCAATCCCTTAATATATGGTGCTTTTCATCTGAGAAGAGGTGCCCCTCGACATAGAGCTCCAACTCATAGCAGCGCGTCCTCAAGAGCCGAAAACACTGTGATGCAAGTTGTAGTCCGGAAGAAACGTAATGGATCTGATAAAATTCAGTATGTTTTGCCAGTGGTTCCACAAAATGGCAATAAATCCTTGAAAGTAAAACTAGGAAGGCAACAAGCGAACAGCCTTTGTTCGTTGCATTCTCCGAGAGAAGAAGAAGTCAAGCAACAAGAACATAGCTTGTAAAATCGTCAATTTAGACGCTCTCACTCATAAACAAAAAATATTTATTTATACTTCACAAATTCATTCGCATATCTCTGAAATGAAAGTTTCATAGAACATTCATTACATATATGAATAACATTTTTCCACAACAATGGGGGAAAAAGAAACCCTGAAAATAAAGCTGTGAAGGCAACAAGTGAACAAATAGTGTTTCTTTCAATTTCCGAAGAAAGAAAAAGAGATAAAGCGTCATTTGTAATCATTTAACACAGTATCAGTTTCATGTATCAGAAATGCACCCACAAAATTTTAAACTGGAAATTTTACTAAACATTAATTCAATGAATCATTTATTTTTTCACAAAGTGGCGACATGTCTGTGCAAGTAAAGTTAATAAATACACAGCTTTGATCTGTTTACATTCTGCGATGGAGAAATTGTGCAACATGAATACAGGTTGTAAAATCATTAACTGATATGCATTCACAATTACATCAATTTTATATCTCAGAAATGCATTCACAGAAACTTTGAGCTGAAATTTTTATGAATATCCTATGTATGAATAAATATCTTTCTCCATATTTCATGCCTACATCAGTTTTACTATACAATTAACTTTACCGCACACATTTGAGAAAAAAAATTATAATAAAAACAAAATAGGTAGCAGGAAAATGAATATTTGCCATACAACTTAAGGGTGTACTCAAATCCAAACTGCTTATTTTGTGACTTATTTTTAAATGCATTTTTGCTCTAAAATGCATCCAATTGACAGGTTCTCTTATTCAGAAACTTTATAATGTCCATATTGGTCGATTTTTTTTATAAAGGCAGAATATATTTCAAAAATTGCTGTCAAAGTGGATATTTTGAACCGAATTTCCCAAAGCGATAGCGCTGGAAACAAAAGAAAATTATCGTACTGTGAAAATAATTGTTTGTAAATCAATTTCTAATTAATTGAGCGAAAAATAAAAACACAAGTCACTTATAAAATCTCTTCATAAATCACGCCGCCAAGTTTCATGTTTTTACTTTTAAAAATAAGTCTGAAAATGTGTCAGAAAAATTTGAGTTGTTGAGCGTGAAAAAATATTTTTTATGAATACCACCTTAAGGCATCTGGTACTTTTGAAATAGCGAAATAGCGAAAGTTTTAAAACTGTTATATTAAAAATTTTTAAATCCATTTGAGTAAACTTCGAAAGATTTCTTCAACAGCCGTACTCTTTTAAATTTTTTTTGCTTTTAAGAACTTAAATACATTTAAATTTTATTAATTTAAGTTATAAATAAATGCATATTTTTTGCATTGCGAGCAGGATACTTACATATTGATTACTTACATATATCAGCTATGATAATTAATGTCTAATTAAAATGACATACTAGCTAAATAAAACTTACATTCATCCAATAATAAGAACATAATACATCATAAAAATAGAAAATTAGGAAAAACATAAACAAACAAAGAATATTAACTGAAATATCTGAATTTTAAGTCATTTCTATACAAAACATTAACATTTCATGAATATATTCATTATTCTAGCTATCCATTTTTATGGAAAGGTTTCACGCAAATTACAAAATAACCATTTTGAATAAAATGACTTTTACAAGTAAATATTTAATATTAATTATAAAAAAAAAAAGATTACGAAAAATGGCACATGACAATTACATCAATTACTACAAATTGGACAAACACAAAACTAAAAGAAAAGCACAAGGATTCCACTTTTATTATAATTATCCAATTATTTTAATATTTAGAGCCATAGGGTTTAATATTTCATTCTAATTTTTTCTTTAATTTGTTAATTATTTATTTATTAACATTTTATTATGATCGGCGATGAATGATTGTTAAAGTTTTATAACTTCAATACTATACTTTTTGATATAATAACCATTTATAAACAATTTGGACATTCCAAGTTAATCCAGGGAAAAAAAGCTATAGAACTATACCGTAAAAAAACAAAATAAAACAGATGTTTTTTAATCTATGAAAATATAATATAACCACGAACGAAAATATAACAATAACCTCTTCCGAGTTACCCACGATTCTGGAAACCATTCTTAAACATTAGGAACCTCGTAAACCGATATATTTTCTAGATTTAAAGAAGCATTTGTAAAAACAAAGTTTCTTTTGTCACCACTGAATTTTGGAAACGTTTCCGAGTAGTTCCTATAGCGTATTAATCGGTTTTCTCAAGTCCGAATATAGGTTTTTGGAATATAGTTCATTCTCAAGTAAGCATTTTCATGTTCAGCAAACATGTTTTACAGACAAACATGATAAATTAACAGCATTAACATTAACATTTAAAATTATTATTATTGCCGAAACGACAGTGAAGGCTTACTGTTGAGACCCGAAAAGTTTTTGGTTTCTGTCTGTTTGTTTGTTTGTTTGTCTGTTTGTCTGTCTGTTCCGCGATAAATGCCGCAAAAATAAACCGATTAGGTTGATTTTTGGTGAGTATGTTGGCGAGGTACCCGGAATTAGCTGTATAGTTTTTTGTTACATTTGGTTCATTCGTTCGAAAAATATAGAACATTTTATTTTAAGTCATAATGCTTTTCAATGGAAAGTCAGACAATTTTTAAATTTTAACATTAATCGAAAATGATGCATTGGGATAACTGACATGTTAAATTATGGATGATAAATTTCCGGAATAGAGATCTTAAATTAATATGATCGCTTTAAAATTTACCAATAATTTCTTAGAATTTCTCAATTAATCGTAATTAATTGCATACATTATTGGTAAATTTTACGCATCAATTGCGAGATATAAAATAATTTTAATTTCTCATTCTTTACAAAAATGTCCAATGCATTTTTTGTTCCTTTCTTCCACTAAATGGTTGCTTAGCAACGTATTTCAGTATTTCAAAGAATATATATAAAACAAGTGGGTAAGTGTGATTTAAATCGCTCAAAGGGTTTCGTTTAATATTCCTTTCAAAACACTTTATTATTTTTATAAATCCAGATAAATTTCATTTAGCAAAAAAAAAAAAAAAAGTCATGTGTTTTATAAAGTAAAAAATTACCGGTCTATTAATTCTTTTTTTTTTTCGAATATCTAAACCAGCCGGATATCGGGCGAAGCCCGCTATTATATTCTGTAATAATAATATCTGTCATGCGGACTAAAAGCGATATTTTAAAAAATAATTTCAAAATTAAAAATGCTGTACACCTTCAAAATGTTAAAATATGCGAATATTTCCATAATCGGATTTTTATCATGATTCAATATGTTTCTCAAACTCATATATTTACTATTCTCTATTACTCATATTGATACTCGCTTTGTATTATTCTGAAACATTTGAAAAATTCGTTAAACTTCCAATAGGACGTTAGATTTTCTTTTTAATTCTCTAATGACGTGATATTAATCTGCTTTGTGTACATACACATACTCATACTCCTTGTATTATTGAGAAATCTTTGAAATTTTCCGTTTTATTACCACTGTGACGTCAATCATTTTTATTTCATATTAATATTTTTTTCAACTGGTGAAATTTTTTATTTCATTTTCATTTTTCACGTAGAAATCGTTCAATCGAAAATTAATTATTGTAGAAAGAATTTCATTGTGGATTTTTAATTTTTGGCAACTGCTTTAACGAAAAATGTTTAAATTTAATAGGAAAAGGCTGTTAGAATTTTGGTTTTTTATCTCTATTTATTAAAATAATACAATTTTTTCAAATTTTAATATTTTGAGCTTCATAGCTGGTATTCAGTTAGATATACACAAAGTTTCAACTCTGTAAGTGATATAGTGATATAGTTTCTGAGAATGACTCTGTGACGGATAGACAACGGAGCGGGAGTAACCCTAAAAAGAAAATTGAAAATTCGAGTAAACCGCATTACTTTGATGCAAACTTTTATGAACAAAATAGCTGATTTCCGGTTGATTTTCGTTTTTAATATGCTATTTCTAATCAAATAGATGAGGATTTATTTTAATTAGTAAAGAAAGATTACCAAATCGGTTTTCCAAACAAAAAATATTAAAACGTTGAATGTGTAAATTGAATATAAGTATCAGAAGAGGAATTTACAAACTTTAGTATTACGAAACTGTATCAATTTTAGCAACACATGATTGATGCTTAGTGGTTTAAAAGTAAGTGTTCATTTAAAGATGGGAGACAATCTCCTGTACAAGAAGATGGTTAATGTAATGAAATTACACCAGTAAGTTAATTCAGACATATTCTCGAATAATGAAATTGCACAATTACTAGAAATTAAGAGCATAAAATTAAAACGACAAGAAAGGGCGGAGCCCACCTGTAGGAATGTACTATTATTCTGAAAAAATACGATAATAAGTAGTTTATCTTAACATTGCATAAAATTGTGTTTAATGTGATACTTCAAAAATTTCCGGAAGTTTCGATAAATCTTATATACTAATGTATAAATATCTTAACAAAATTGAATTTTACGATACCAAATATTATTCAGATTATAATAAAAAATAGTTAGATTAATGAACAATGATTTGTAGATCTGACGTTGAGGCCTCTGATCTGTAGATTTACTAGTTTTGTTACTTTAGCATGTATAAATTCAATTACGCAACTGAAAAAGTATAATTGAGAATTGATAGCATCTTAAAAACCGATATTCCTGCTTGAGAAAACTAAATAAGACACTATGCGGAAATGTTTCCAAAAATCAGTGGCAGCAAAAAAAAAACTTTTTTTTATATAAACTCTTCTTTATGTCTTGAAAATAAATTGGTTTTTGAGATTCCTAAAGATAAAGAACACTTTTCTGAATTGTGGATAACTCGGAAGAGGATACTGGATAATTTCGTACGTAGTTAGGTTATATTTTCGTAGATTAAGAAACGTTTGTCTTTTTTTACAGCCAATCACACTTGGAGAGAGAAGACAAAAATTTTAGTACCACATTTATTAAAATTCATCCACCCGTTCCTATTTTATAAGCTAATATAAAATGTCACATTTCCACAGTCGAAACATTACCTTCCTTTTCTTTGAGCAGAACATTTCTCATGCTGTATGTATATGGCGGTAGCTAAAATTATTTTTATCATAATTTTGGTTCTAATATAAATTTTGAATATGGTTTCACTTACAATATTACAAATTAAGTAAATTTTGAATAACAGTAAATTTAAAAAATCGATTTTTTGGACATTTCAAAGGTCCTTGACCCTTTCACTCTCAATTCACATGTTCAGTGAAAATGCAAAATGCCAATCTGAAATTCCTTTCCGCTTTTTAACATACTGAAGATATTTCAAAGAAATTTTCAACAGACTTAGCTTGCTTTACAAGAAATGTGAGGACATCACGTGAAGTGCTGAAAGGGACCACTAAACACAACAGTCCTCTCCAACAACACCCCATATTTCGGATTGTAACTGGCAGTGTAGGCATTATCACTGACCCACTTATTGCGCACTTCCAGCACTTGTCGTCATGTTATCACATTTCACACAAAGTAAAATAAGCCTATTGATTACATTGTGGCAATATTTTCATTAGTGTTAAAGTTAGGAAAAGAAGCCTGAGTCGGCTTAAAATGAGACGTATTTTTGACTAAATGAGTGGTTTGTGTCCCAGGTTCTGCCAATTATTCTGAATATTTTGCAAAACTAAAATTTTACGAAGAATACAGAAAATTTCAGTTATAACGTATTATCTTTTAGTGTTAAACTATAAATGAATTTTTTCTGAAATAAATTTAAATTAAATATTATTAATTAAAAATAACAATAACAAAAATTAATAGCCTAAATACTTCACGATACTAAAATTTTACAAAAATACAGAAATTTTCAGTTATTACGTATTATTATTTACTGTTAAAGTATAAACGTACTTTTTTCTTTTTTTTAAGAAAGGTACAACTGTATTCTTATTACAGTTCATATCTTTTAAAGTATTCGCCTATTGTCCGACAACGATTTCAGTAAGTGAGTATTCAGAATTTTCTGTGCAGTTTGACATATATATCGTGATTAACATTTTGCAAAATTTGAAAGTCAACTATGCATTTTATAAAATATTAATTAATATGAGAGACTTTGTACGCCCAAACTTTATATGTTTATCAATTATGATTAATGATTTCATAATGATTCAACGCACAGCATTATTATTACAAGGCTTCCTGTCTTAACTGCTCGTTAAAGATTGTGTCTCACAGACTTCAGTGTAACTTTTATATTTACATTATTATTTTATGTATGTTGATTAATATTTTCTTTTAAAAATATATAAAAGCAGTGATGAGGGTGAGCATATACAGACAGGTGCAGAAAAAAAATTTAAATGAAAAAAAAAACTTTAAGTTAGTTCAGTAAAATGTTTTATTCTTTAATTTGATACTTCAATTTGTACTTCAATTACTATAATCAGATCGTATAAATTATCCGAAAATTTATATTTTAGAATTTAAAAGTATCTATTAAAATATTTACATTTTTCTTTTTTTTTCCTTTGCTAAACTATCAGCTACGCATCAACCAAGTACTTGAATATTATATATATAGTTTGAGTTTTAATTCAGTTATGCATTTCCATCTTTGAAGTTAAAAAACAATGACTGTGTATATTCTGTGAATATTTATGGTAATTATGTAAATAATGAAAATGGTTCTATCATATTATCACTAACACAGGCTCCAAATGTAGAAATTTTATTGTATAATGAATGTTTTGTAAATGTGTCATGTAATATTAAATTGTGAACAATAAAAACCAATATCATGATATGAGAATTAAAACCTTAATCATTATGTTCAGTTGTTAATCAAAAGAGCACCACGTGACAGACGAACGCGAAACGTAGTGCGGCAGCCTGTCTCTTTCGCCAGCCTCACGACCGTCCAAAGCTAACGAAATAGACAGACTGCCGCGGTGTGTTACATATGTCTCTTTTATCAGGCCTCTTGAGTCACGTGATGCTCGAATGCACGAATGCAAATGCACGAGAAAAGCATCATATGACTCTAGCGGTCTGATGCGAAAGGTAGTGCTGAAGCCTGACTTTTTCGTTAGCCTCTGCCCCCGTCAATATGACGTCAGCATTACTCACGGACATGTTTTACTTTATAATATAGAGATATTTTCTGTTCTGTGTATTGGTACTTATGAAAAGGAGACTACGGTTATCTTTAAAGCATATTTAATTTCAGACTAACTTAATTATAGAATAGTGTAATTACAGTACATGTGTAACATTCCAACTAAATATAATTGTCATTGACATTGATTCATTGATTCCAGCGCATAAGAAGAGAGTGGATGGCTTCAGTGTAAAAACTTCGGGGTTGCTGATGGATCCAGTTTTCCCCGATGTCTTGCACTTCCTTGTCACATGTGAACCGTTGACCTTTCAGCGACTTTTTTAAGGGGCCGAAAATATGGGAGTCATATTATCTAGACTGTATGGAGGACTTTTTAAGACCTCCCAAGGAAATTTTGTCAGCAGGTCGAGAATCTTAATGGCCACATGTGGCCTAGCATTATCCTGCAGTAACATCATTGTTTTAGTGAGCACGCTTCTGCGCTTATTTTTGATGGCCTGTTTAAGCCTCGGCAACGTGCTGCGCTAATCTGGGGGAATCTATCATTCATCCGATTGCACAAAACAACTTTTCAAGAATGAATAACCTGAGGCAAAGCCGTTACTACAGATGCACAACTGAGAAAAATGACACGCCATCTATCGTCAGACACATTAACCTACTGCGATTAGAAACAACAAAAGTCTCCTTTTCATTTGAAAGCCTCTTATATTTTTTTAGACCGCATTTTATTACTGTAATGCCATTCCTTGTATTTTATTTTTATTTCATAAATATTTCCTTTTTTATTAGAGTAAAATTCAAGGAAATAAACTTCTCAATAAAATAAATGATTAAATAGAAAAAAGCAATTAAATCTCTGTATAAAAATATTTAGTACAATTTCTATTAAAACAAAGGTTTTTTTTTTTTTTTTTTTTTTTTTCAGTCATTTAAGAAGCAATATTTTCCCAATAACAGCTAAAAGTCTTGTTTTAATTAATAATACAAATATTTGCAGATTAATTTAATCTCCATCTTGTTTGGTGACTTTTTTTTTCTGTATAAAGTACTAGACAATTTCATTTGCCATTTAATGTTTAAAATATTTAAAAGAAGTAGTAATTTAGAAGTTACCATGAAGATAAATGTATGCAAATGAAATTAAAAATCAGCGTCTCACATACATACTTTTTTTAAACTTTGATATAAAAATATTAAGAAATAATATCAAAATTTTCCCAGATTAAGAGATTATCAAGACTTTTTCAACATTCTGAGAAAATGTACGCATTTATCTTTTATTTAATTAATAGATTCTTAGATTTTTATTTGGTATTATAAAATATATAATGTTTTGAAATATATACCAGTAGTCTATTATTAAAATATTTACCAGTGGACCAGTGTGAGGATTTCGCATTTCTGTTAAATAAATATTATTTTTTAGATGCAGGTCTAAACTTCTAAAGAAAACTTAAGGATAAAAAGATCTGCAAACAACATTAATCAAGCCAAAATATCATCTCATTTATTCCAGCAAAGTTACGGTAAAAACTGATCGCAAATAGCAAAAAGTACGCGCCAGGAAAAGAAAAAAAATAACAATCGTATTTTAACTGCATTAGAGGATGACGTCATCCACTTCAGGAAAAACATGGGACAAAGAAACTGAATGCATATAAAGTACAATTTAATTTAATATAACAAAGAATACATTTAAACTACACGTGAAATACAGCTGCTTCAATCGATCGATGGCGTCTTTTTCTTCAATGCATTTGAATTTCCATTTTGCTTTTTAATCATAAATATAAAATAAACCCATGCAACAACATTATCCCACTTTCTTTTTTCTGTACTATTTATTTTTTTATAATTATTGTTGAGCACGAGATAATGTGGTATTTCATTTTTGTGGCAACAATGATTTGAGAAAAACCTATCATTTCATTTATGAAAACAATGCTGATTTAATTTTAATTATTAACTGCAATTTTTAATTAAAAAGATGTTTTAACAAAATGTGAGTGTACTGTGTCAGAAGCCGATTCAAAAACTTTTCGAATGATACCTCATCCATTGTTGTGCGTTTTGTAAATGCATAGAAAAAGGGATGTTGACAAAAGAAATAATGTATATGATTTTAACTTGCGAAGTAATTGGAGAGTTTCTTCGTGCGTTCAGAAAACTTTTGAAGTTTCATGGGAATGATGATGAAAATATTACCTTTCAATATTATCTGACAAAGGCATTTAATTTTATAAATGCATACTTTTCATGGTTGCTATGTTTAATGAAAATAAAATGAGTTTTTATAGTTTGTGACAAAAGCCTTAAATCGCGTTCAGTTTCTTTCTGCGGAACTAAACTTTAAATCAAACGTTTACTTTTTTTTTTCTTTTAACTAAATAATTTCAAATTGTTTTCAAATAGTTCGAATTACTTTTCTCACATCTTTTAATTAAAATGAGGCTAGTTGACAAATGAAACATGTTTAAATTATTTGGAGTGAGTGTTAGATGCAGGTAAGCGCTAAATGTAAATAATTTAACTTTGAATTGATTTTTTTCTCCAGTAATTGCTACTTTGAAATAAAAGTTAATCCTTCATTTATTTTCTGCTCCATTTCATTACTAAAATTCCATTCCTTGTGTTATTTTTTAATTTCACAACTATTTCTTCCCTTTTCTTTTTTTTTATGAGTATAAAATTCGAGGAAATAAATTTCTCAATAAAATAAAATAGGAATTAAACAGATAGAACCGAACAATTAAATCAGGTGTATAAATATTTTTAGAATCGTTTCTGCAAAATCATAATGATTTTTCATTTCCAGCCGTTTTAGAAGAAATAATTTAACCCATTTAAAGGCAGAGTAGTGTAAGTAACATTTTCTTAAATTCTAAAAAAACTAGTCGTTGGGGGCCACCGTAATACTTACCCATCATGGATATGCATAATATAAAATACGAAAATAAAACATGTGTAAACTATTTATAAAATGCATTGCAATTCGAATAAAATCGTGGCTTGATGACGTCATAAATTTTAAATGCCCTATTACTCCAAAATTGATCATCATATTATCTAACGGTTTACTGCGTCGGATTAAGCGTCTCATTTCCAATTAAAATATATCTCTGGATTGAAATTTGAATGAAATACAGGGTCAAGAAAAATCGAAGAGTGTGGAAAATATGATTACATATATCTCGGCAACTAACTATCCGATCGACTTCATTCTTTATGCAAAATTTGCTTTTTTTTATTGTCTTTTATATTCCCTCCTTAAAATAATGAATTTCGAAAATTTTTATATATCTTTTATCAGAACGAATATTTCGAGAGTCCTAAAAAAATAGTTCCGGATAATCAAGGTTACTGTGAAATTCAAATAAGCTACTTCCCATTCTTACATACTAAGTATATACCAAATTTCAAGTCTCTATCTCAATTTGTTCGGGAGATAGAGCGTTTACAGACACACACACAGACAGGCGGACGGCAATTTTTTTTTTTTTTTTTTTTTCTAAAAATATGTTTTTCGGAATCTCCAGTGTCTGAAACGTGCAAATCCGTCAAAAAAAAATTCTATTTTCAAAACGATCACAAGACTTACCGTATACTACGTATGATGGGTAAGTGATAAGATTTTTTTAGAAAGTGAATAATACGTGTGTTATTTGCAGGCACTATTTTGACCTGCAGGCACTACTTTGACCTGCTCAAAATTTCATTTTTTCCGCTTAAAGTACTTTTTATACACGTGAAAATCCTATTTTATTAGTTAGAAATCGATATCGAGAATGAAAGGGCAATTTTGGAGCTATAGAAGTAGAGTGCGTTACAAGCAAGTAAACAGTAGCGATTTCTTTTTTTCAGACAAGCACTTTCAAAAACGGTGGCCAACACTGTAGGTCCGGCAATTTTCAATTGATCAATTTGATATTTTTTTAATTTATCGTCACACATTTTTCTATTAAAATATGTAGGATTTTTTTTTTTCGAAATATTGATATGTTGTTTTTCTGTGTGATTTTAAGTAACGAAACGTTTCCGAGTAGTTTTTATAGTGTATTAATTAGTTTTCTCAACTTGGCATATAGGTTTTTTTGTGCTATCCATTCTCAAGTAAACATTGTCATGTTTAACAAACATGTTTTACAGACAAACATGATAAATTAAGAGCATTAACATTAACATTAATATTAATATTATTCTGTTACTCTTGCATGTATAAATTCAGTTACGCAGCTGGAAATATTTAATTGAGAATTGATAGCATGCTAAAAAACGATATTCGGGTTTAAGAAAACTGATTAATACACTCTAAAACTACTCGGAAACATTTTCAAAAATCAGTGACAGCAAAAGAAACTATATATTTATTAATTTTTTTTTTAATCGCTAAAATATATTACTTTCTGAGGTAAGAAATATAAAGAGCGCTTTTCGGAATCGTGGGTAACTTGAAAGAGGTTATATTATATTTTCGTAGATTAAAAAACATTTGTCTTTTTTTTTTTTTTCAGTGCACACAGTCTTTAAAAGCCTCAATTCAAATTTTAAATTAAAAAAATCTCAAAATGCTTCTTCAACTAATAATACAAATATTTACTTTGCGAATAAATTTCATTTTCCATTTAATGTTGAAATTACTTTCTTTAATATTTTGAAAGTTACCATGAGCATAAAATTATGCAAATGAGTTTAAAGTTAATGAAAGTAAATGAGTTTCATACATACTTTTTTTTAACTTTAATTCAAAAATGTGAAGAAATGATGTGAGTATTATCCAAGATAAAATGTTATCAAAATTTGGTAAATATCCTGAGAAAAGATACCTGTTTATCTTTTATTTTAATTACCATATTCTTAAAACTCGATTTCGTATTATAAAATTTTAAAATATTAATTAATATATACCATATTAATCTCGTATTAAAGTATTTATTTTAAAATAAGATATGTTCAAAAAACTTCTTCGTACGTTTAGAAAACTTTTGCAATTAATACATGAAATAATGAAAAATCTACATTTGAGTATTGAATAGAATATTGATGATAGAAAATGGTAGAGAGTATTGATTTTATAAGTGGATACTTTAGAATATTTTGGATTCTGTGTTTAGTGAAAAAATGATTTATGATAAAAACCTAAAACAGGTTTCAAAATCTTTTCTCGAAAACTAAACTAATGGATGACGCTAAAGTTTCCAAGACGTTTTAATGCATTTTAAACTCTTAAGGGCTTAACAAGGTTACATCCGTCTTTCTCAATCTTCAATGCATACAAATTCTAAAATGCAACTATTACTAGAAAAGTTAAGAGACTACAATATTAACGCGAAGACATTCGCAAGTTAATGTTAAACCAATGGCAGCATTCTTTTCAAATGTCTTTTTCTCATTCTTCGATGCAGACAAATCTAAAATATGACTATTACAAGGAAAGTTAAGAGCCTACTCTATTAATACAAAGACACTCGCAAGTTAATGTTAAACCAAAGGCAGCATTATTTTAATTGTATATAAGATTTGGAACGATGAAAGAAACAATGAAAGAAAATTTGACGAAAACCCGTTTATGGAGGAATCCTGCTATCTTCTATCGAAACGTCAGCCACCCTAAAATTTCAAACTGCTATATCTCAGCCACTTTTTAAGTTAGAGACAAAACAAAAATTGCTCTGGAATCCTTGGATCAAGGCCAAATATTTAATGGAAAAAACTTTCAGGATTTCTATATTTTTTGTAATTTTTTTTTTAATTTGAAACCTTTAAGTTGCTATTACAGCACCCCCTTACGGCGGAATATCCTCAAATTCAACTGGGACCTAAATGCCATAGTCCAAAACATATAAATACTTTTTTTTCAGTTCTATGCATAACTTCATACACTTTTCGATGATACAATAATGAAAATGGAACAAAATAACTATCACAATCTTCTTTTCTTCGAAATATCACCAAATTCATGGAGGATCTGCTGGCCATAGTCATAAACCTATAAATCAAATTTGGTTCAATTCTATACATACGTTCATACCCTTTCGATGATACAATGCGAACAGAAGGACATTTTGTAAAAACATGTTTTTCGGAATCTCTGACCCCTAAAACGTGTAAATCCGTTGAAAACCGTAAGTCGAAAAAAATTTCGATTACTATAATTTCTTCTATTATAGACAGAAGAAAGTAAAAATGTGACTGGTGCCAATTGATTAGTAATAATGTCTACTAAATAATTCAATGATTAAATTTTGTTTAAGGGGTTGTTTATATATAGAAATTGTGTCAAACTTTAATACTTTCAGTCAGGTAGTTTAGGAAGTATGCTGGTTTAAAGTTTAGAACTCCTAGTGTTAAACTTATTTTTAATCGTTACAAAACAGATTGCAATGCGGGTAGTTTTTTAAGCATAACTCATAAACTACTTGATAAAAATAGGTGTAATTTTGGATTCGCATATTTCAAGATTCTAAAAATCGATTTCTGTTAAAAAAATTCGTGGGTTATAATTCATATTTATTTCAAAAATATTTTTTTAGATTATTTTTCGAAAATATGTAAACTGCAACCTATGAATAAAAAAAAAAAAAAAAAGAAAGAAGAAAAAGAAAAAAAAACAGTGGCACTCCGGGAGTGCCGACAGAAGTGAAAACTTGAACATTTACGTGTGTGTTTTTTGAATCGTCAGGAAATGTTTTATTGTGCAGGAAATACTTTTAAATGAAGTGTTTTTTTATTCATTTTTATTCATTTACTACTACAAAAATTATATTACAATTTTTATGTAATGCGTTATTGTACATGAAAAATAATGCATATTATTTTACATACAAAAATTGCAATCTATTGCTTAAAACGTAAATTTACAAATGCATGAAATATGAAATTTAATTAATTGATATTCTTTGAAATGAATACCAATGAAACTTATGAATTTTCATCCACAATTTCAACAACTCTTCCATCATCATCATTATCATCATCATTATTATCATTATATTTCAGAACTGATACTATAGGTTTATGGTAACTAAAATAGGAAACAAACAATTGTGATTCGAATCTACTTAAATATCTTATAAAGACTGCATCAATTGTAGTTTTATATCTTGTTGTGCTAAGATTGCGATCGTTGGTCATCGTTGAATGAAATTCTCTATGTAAAAATTCAATTAATGGAAAATTTTTATCATCCGCAAAGTTGATGTTCAAATCCCCACTCAAAATCATTGGCAATCAATTATAATATCTATGCTGAATTAACAGAAACGTGCGTTGAATTGGGTAGCAGCACTACTGAAAGCATTCCCTTTTTCTAACTCTCGTACGTGTATTTCGGGAACAAAAAGCGCACAGGCAAGCATGCGACGCACCCGCCTCGCCTTACCTCATATCGAACTATACACAATACATGTACATACTTATATACAGAGGTGTCGGTTACAGTAAGAGTATCCCGAGTTCAATGGTTTTTTCCCATCTCAAAAAATGCCCAACGCGCCTAAAGAAGTTTTCACTTCAAATATACAGAGGCGTCGGTTACATAACAGTGTCGCGAGTTCAATGGTTTTTTCTCATCTCAAAAAATGACCAACGCGCCTAAAGAAGTTTTCACTTTAAAAAAAACTGAAATCGATTTCTAAAACCTTCAAACATACGAATCCAAAATTACAGCTCATTCCGTCAAGTAGTTTTTGAGTTATGCTTAAAATACCCGCATTGCCATTTATTTTGTAATGGTTAAAAATGAATTAACATTGGGAGCTCTAAATTTTAAACCTGCATAATTCCTAAACTATTTGACAGAATGATTTCCTGTTTCCTATCCGAAAGTAAAATTGACCAAAGAAGCCAAATATGATAACAAAATTAGGTGCTGGTATTAAAAATTGTAAAATTTGGCACACTTTCTGTATGTAGACACCCTTAAGCAAAATTTAAACATAGCATTAATTAGCAAGGCTTCTTATTAATCGATTGGTGCCAGTCAAATATTTATGCAATGATTTTTGGCAAAGTTAGTAAGATGCGATTTCTTTTTTTCCCATGATTGCACAACAACGGCACCGGGAAAGCCATCGATATTATTATCAAAATAATCGTCAACTGATCAGTAATAGACGTCGTCAATTTCGCATTCTATCAACGAATCACAACACCTTTCCAATGGATGGCGGACCCACCGTGGCTGAGTGGTCAAGGTATCACACCACTAATCGCCTGCGTGTGTAGGTGGGAGCGGGTTCGAATCCCGCTGGCTCCATTGCACACTCTTTGTGGAGCTCTCGGGTGTATTTCTTGTGTTGTAAATTTCCTTGTGTGTGCTATCTCGTCCCTGTATATATTGACGATGACTTATAAGCGGGTGCTTGACGCCAAGCACACAGGTCAGATGTATGTTAATAAAATGTCAAATGTCAAAAGCCAATAGTTAGCGAGGGTCTGCAAGCAGGAGGTGAAGCCCCGTAGTATGAGTATAAAGAATTTTTTTATCATGCATTTTTTTTTTTTTTACAGTTATCCAATATAATTTCCTAGATTAGAGATTTGACTCATAAAAATGTAGCATATGATTTTGAGCTGAAACTTTCATTGCAACAGACTTTGTCTAAGATGCATAACTTTTGAGTCTGCGTAATGGAACATGATGTCGCAAACCACTTATTCAGTCAAAAATACAGGATATTTCTTTTTAATCAAACTCGTATTTACGTTAATAATTTTTATAAAAGACAAAAATTGTTTAATGAAACTTTTAAACATATTTTCCTTTGTTCTAAATATGACAACAAAAAGAAAAGTGCAAGACGTTTCCTTTATATTCGCTAGCAGAACTCGACGCTGCATATTTCGGACTTCGATTACCAGTTCATACGATGTCATTGATAGCAGTACTCTATTTTTTCAGTTCTATTTTTGGTGTTATTACATTTATCACAAAGGAAAGCATTTCTATTAAAAGTTCCATTACTGTATACTTCACTTTTCTCAAAATTACAGAGACCAAGTTTGGTTAAAGAAAAACACCCTGTATTTTTGACTGAATAAGTTGTTTGCCACATCATGCTCTCTTGATGTCTACTAACAATCCTCTGAATTTGTAGGTATGTTATTTGAATATCCTGTATATATATATATGTGTGTGTGTGTGTGTGTGTAAATTCTTACCGTTTTTGTAAATAACCCATATGTTTCTTTTTCAGATTTATACCAAAAGAAATTCTTATTAATAGGGGAGTTGGGGATGAATGAGACATTTTCACAAAAATAATTATTTAAAATATTTTATTTAAGTTATTATTAATATTATATATCGCATTTCGTACATTAGGTGTTTATATTCGCATCTTATGCACAATATTTATTAAGATTATTATACAGAAATATATTATGAAATTTTAAAAAAAGTTCCTCTCTGTCCCAATCATCCACACAGTAAGGATGGATGGGACACAAATATTTTCCTCTCTGTATTCAATGATACCAAATTAAAATTTATAATTATAAACTTATATGTAATTATATTTGTAATATATGATCTTATATGGCTGTTATATATCAGTGTTAGTAATCTAAGAAGTGAAAACACAGTTAATTATGCATTAAAAAACTGTAATTTATATTATATATTTTTACAAAAATTTTAATGAATTACAAAATTAAAGTTGCACGGATGTGCAAATATCAGTAACACAATAAATGTGGTCTGTCTAAAATGTTCTAAGTGTGGTCTGTCAGTCGCATAAGCTGGTATAAAATTAGTTTCAGTGAATGTATTGCTGTTAAAAAGGAAAATGGCAGTTTTCCTAAAACCACTGGTTATGTTTATGTTGCTAGTACTAAAAGCTGACAAAAATGCCTCCTTGGCAAAAACTGAGAGGTTATAAATTGTAAGATGCTCTCCGAAATTGTCAGCCAATCATCTTGGACTGATCTCAGCTTTGCCTTTAAAGGGCCATAAACAGAAACGCCCAATGGCTGAAGACGACGGTGGCTACAATGAGATGAAAATGTTAAAAGAATAATTAACATAAATTATTAATTTATCAACTTATATAATATTATTTAGTTAATAAAAAAAAAATTCAGTATCCTCTAGGGATGAGTGAGGCAGTCCCATTCATCCCCATTTGAAATGTCCCAATCATCCCCATGATGCATATATTCAAGTGTCAGCCATTTTGTCTCAGAAATTATTTTGTCACAATGGTTAATATTCATTCATTTTAATTACCAATATTGAGCCTTGAAATAAATAACTATAACATATCTTAATTTTCTATGATACATAAAATATGTAAACAACTTCAAATATAAAAAAAATTACTTTTAAGCAAAGTTTTCAGGAAATGCAACTTTGAAGGAAATTGAAAGCAGCCATGTGGTCTTGCTTTTGGTTCTGAAGCACACGATGATAGTGTCATCTATGAGGATAGGAAGCAACTAAAAATAATGTTTATTGCCTGAAATATTGAGAATGTCCCATCCATCCCTTGTCCCATTCTTCCCCAGTTCCCCTACTTGTTTTTTTTTTTTTTAACTGTAATAATTTATAGCTATGTCGCTTAATAAACAGTGCAAAAAATCATTAAATAAAAGTAATTTTTTAAATGCATCGTTATTTTTTTAAGTGAGTTATTAAAGTTACCCAGCGCAATTCTAATATTAGAAACAACTTTTATAACCATCAGGAAAAGTGTCAAATATAAGTATTTCTTCTTTGAAAGCTATAAAATTACAAGGGTATAATAAAAGTAACGCAAAAGTTGGTATAACTTTCTTATTAATTGGCATACATCGGTCTATGTCGTTCTAATTCTACATGTTTGTAGAGCAACTTTTTCTCAATACTCAACATAGTTTTCATCATAAGCGATGCATTTGCACCAATGTTGAACCTAACTGTCGAAACTGCTTTGAAAAAATTCAGATGTGCACTGTTGTACCCACATCTTCACAGCTACTTTCACCATGTCTGTGTCCTTAAATCATTTCCCCCGAAGACTCTTCCTCCATAATAATCCTTCTTTTTCATTGAAGGTAATTAATGGATTTCAAGCAGAAATGATACAACAGTGCACACCTGATTTTTTTTTTCAAAGAGGATGCGAGAACTAGGTTCAACGTTGGCGCAAATGCATTGCTTGTGATGAAGACTATATTGAGTAGTACCTTGAGAAAGAGCTACTTTACAAACATGCAGAATTAGAACAATGTATGTCAATTAATAAAAAAGTTATGCTTTATTTTCGGTACATTTCTCGTATATTATTCCGCAAGATATATTCAAAACTTATTCTAATCAAAATGTTAGACAGAGAAATAATTTTTTGCATAAATAATTACACGCAAACAAAATATTTATCAATCATGAAGTAGGAGCTGAATACAACAATTTGTTTTCTTAGATTTATACATGTAGTATACATTATTTGTATATAGATTGTCCGTTTGCAGCTTTAGATGTTTGGAAGAGGGTCGTACTTCTTCATCGACCTCTGATGGCTGGATCGTAACTCGGCCGATGATCCTAAAGAATTGGTCGAAAGCTGTGGAAGCAGAGCTTGATAGTTTCCACTCTAAAACGAATAGAAAATATTTTTGTAAAAAACTTGCAATAGTGAAATATATATATATAATCTAAGCAAGCATATTAGCTTGCTAACATTGCTTAAAAATATATCTTTAAGGTAGACAATAATTATTGAATGATAAATTCAAATGTCTTTTTGTCTAATGTATTTCTAATGTGTAAAAATCAACGTGAAGCAATCACGAATAATTATAACAAAAGCAGCATGCAGTATTCTCAATACAGACCCATACTGTGGTCATGCTGCTTTTTTTTTTTTTTTTTTTTTTTTTTTTTTTACGCTAATTCTCAGAATAATCATACGTTAATTTTACTGTAATTACTTATGTTTATTAAGGTTAATTTTTGAGCATTAATCATTCAAAATGTATAGCCTGCTACAATATTACCACTTCTCATCAAGTTAGTGAAACTTTATAGAAGCATATACTGTGGCAAAGAAACGATTATTAGACTGTTTACACTTTTTAAAAATCAAATAAAAATTAACATTTACCATTCCATAAGTCAAAAGATTTAAATCTATATACTTCATTGACAAAATTATATTTTCTAATTGGAACTCATCTCAGTCTTGATCATTAACCCTCTGACTAGTCAATTTCTTTCTTAGAAGCCTCTAAAATTAATTGTATTTTTAATCGCAGAATTTAATTAGCCACAAAATTGTTACGAATAATTAGTACGAAATTAAAAATGCATTTTTTATTTTTATTTTACTGATAGTTAAAAAGTTATGATAGTTTCAATACTGCATATTTTACACGTTACCATTCAAGCTAGTCTTTTGCAAATCAGACGTGTAAACAAGAGTTCAGTATCCACTTTGCAATATTGTATTGTGAGTTACAAATCTGTTCATGAGCATCTTATGGTGATTATATGCAATGAAAGAAATCTCTTTTTTTGACGCAATCTTATATATTAGCAAAGATAGTTTTTAAGGGGAAAAAAATACTATACTTTATCTCAACAACCCATAAAATATTTTTAGCATTTTAGGCATTTTAAGGTGGTTGATGATAACATTTCTAATTTTCGATGTAGCCTTGAAAAGTATTTTTATGTTCGTTATGATAAACATTTAAAAAAAAATTTCACTCCATTTTCATAATTTATTGGAATTATATAAACATAGAACAATTCTCGCGTAAATTAGAACATGGATGAAAAAAAAACCTGATAGAAGAGTGTCATTATTAAATCCTTATAAATTTAGTTAAAAACTACCATGAAATCCCACTTAAGCAAATTAACAAGTATCAAAATTTGTTCAAGTAACAAATCATGGTAAAATGCTTCACCATCTTATGGTTATAACTACTGCAACGCCACATTTTGGTTTAGCCTAGTATCAAATTATTAATAGTGTATGTGAATCAAAATCAAATAGCTACATCGATTTACTTTTTAACTCTACATTACTCTTTGAGACCAAACAGGTCAACTGTGTGTTGTCATTAGTTTTACAAATGGAAATAATAACGCAATCATAATCGATTTTATCTGTCTAAGTTTGTTTACATTTAAAGGCCCATACGTAATTTTAAAATCGTTTCATTTGATACCCGTCAATGTGAGATTGAACGATTCCAAAATTTTGTCCGACATTTTCACGTCTAATGTGTAAAGTGCTACATTTAGTTTAGAAAACACGAAAATCAGAAATTTAGTTTATCATGACGGAGTCTTATGGGTGACATGGCATAATCGAACTAAGTTTTGTTAAATAGGCAAAGTACAGATGATAAATCACCCTCTGAGCATCTGAGGGCTTTCTTGCATTTTCATGAAAATGCTCGTAAAACTAAAGTTAATTTAAATTTTCTTTCACAGTTTGTTTCTACACCCAGAAAAAGGAATTGATTAAAACAAAACATGTTTTGTTGAGTACATTTTGGTTGTTTTAGCAAAATTTTTAGTTGAAGTAAAAAAATTGGTTTTGTTGCTTGGACAAAAGAATATTGTTAACACTATTGCAAAATTTTAACAAAATTTCATCAATTTTACTTGAATTAACAAAATCTGTTTTTTTTTTAATTTTACAATAATTTTGTAATTCCAGCAAAATTTTCTTGTTTTTGCAAAATTTAAATTGTTGTGTAATAGCCATAACTCTCTCACGTAATTCGATTTATTTGACTTATATAGCTGTATAATTAAAGGATTAACATAATTTTTGGATAATTAAAACTTTTTTTCATTGGGACGGACCAAGGTAGTTTTAAAAATCCCCCTGTCCCATTTATTACTTTCTTCTATCTTTACAAGAAGAAAGTAATGGAATCATGAAAATTTTCGACTTCCGGTTTCCGACGGATTTTAGAAGGTCCTGAACACGATTTGACTGTTTTTAGAAAATGACTGTCAATGACTCTGTCTGTATGTGACAAAAGTTTTGTGGGCGCTCTATCTCAAGAACTAATGCACAGAATTTAATAAAGCTCTATATTTAGTTACTTCCTGATATAAATTGTTGCTGATTAGTTTTTGGTGTAAATCGCGCAACAGGTGGCGCTGCTATGTTGCATTTTTCGCAATTTCTGCAATAGCTCTATCTCATTTTCAGCAGTGAATTACGCCTGTAATCTTAGAACGTAACTCGATTTATTTGACTTTTATAGCTATATAATTAAAGGATTAACATAATTTTTGGATAATTAAAACGTTTTTTCATTGGGCTTGACCAAGGTAGTTTTAAAAATCCCCCTGTCCCATTTATTACTTTCTTCTATCTTTACAAGAAGAAAGTACTCTGGTACTGGAAGAAAGTACACTGGTAAAATATAACAGTGGATTTTTATCCTGGTTTTTGCAGGCGCAATTTACTGCTGAAAATGAATTAAAAATTAACTATGTGTTGCCGTATGCTAGGCTTTGTACTGTTGTCTCATGTTTGCCGCAGAAATTTGCGTGCTCCTGAAGAAATTTCCATCTTGTGCTGCGATTGCAGCCGTTCCGACATATATAAGAGTGAGAAATTCCGAGCTCAGATATCGTTCCTTGTAGCTCAGTGGTAGAGCCTCAGAGCGCTGTTCGGAGGGGGCAATTTTCACTCTCTCTGTTTTCGCTTGAAACAAAACAGGATAAAAATGCACTTGTTATTATTCGGGGTTTATAGGCGTAATTCACTGCTGTAAATGAATTAAGAAATAGTTAAAATTGCATATGTAGATTGGTTCATTTAACAAAAGGTTTTGTAGTATAAACAAAACAAGTTCGTAATATAACATATTTTATTATTTAAACAAACAAAATATATTTTGTTGAAAAAAAATAGATTGTTAAAATAACACATAGCATACAGTCCCTGGCCAAATTATTAGACGCAGTTGTTTTTATTATAATTTATTAAATATCTGGAAAGATACATGAGGAATTATCCTGAAACTTGAGGAGTGTAAGCAACATAATAAACGTCATATATTTCCGCGAAGATTTTTTCCCGAAACCCCATAAGGGGCCGTCAACAAATTGAAGAAAAACGAATATCTTTTGGATAACCCTGTAAAAATTAATGTTTCAAAAAGCATTCAAACTGTAGATTATGATTAAGTGGCTTATCTATATAATAAAACCGTAAGTCATGTGACTGTCATCAACAGTTCCGGGATGTCCGTTTCACTTTTTCATATGCCAGGCGGCCATTTTTTTTCAAAATTATTTTTGCAAATAAAACTGCATAAAAATTACATTTTTAGAAAGATCGTTCAAAATAAATTAATATTTGAGAGATGACTTACGTTCAATTATGTTTACATTCTGCAATAACTTCAGTTTAAATTAGGTTCGCAGTTAAAATTCTCTATCTATGAAAGTAAACAAAGAAAAAAGATTCATTCGTTGTGAATGTTTAAAATATTAAACCATGAATTTTTGGATGGGTGCCTGGCGTAAAAAAAATAATCCGCACCAGTGAGACATTCAAAGTTTACCTTAATTCTGTTCCATACAACTCAACTTCCGGATCTTTTTTGACGTAAGTTGAACTCATGTAATAATATTTAATGGATCAAATTTCGAAAAGAATTGTCAGCTTTTATTTTTTTCGCGTGCAAATTAGAAACGATACTTTAATTTGAAATCAAATGTTTTGATTTATGATAATTATTATTTTTCTATTTTCTATTTTAAACGAAAAATGTGAACGTCATGTATTTTAAATTGAAACATCTGTCACGGACGCACCGGGGTTGGCGCGATTTTTGTTTTGCGCCAAATATGTTTAAGAATCTCCGCATTAGCGAACATATTGCAAGTGATAAGCAAACGGACATGAAGCATAAATTCTTAAGTGGGTTAAGCGGTTTTTGTCAAGAAAGATGAAATACATAACAACAAAAAATATGCGAAATGCTACCGCGATCGCAAAAGTTCTTGATTTGTCTATTAGATTTTTCCAGTTATGCGAGGAATTAAGGAAAAAAATAAATTATGAATAAAAATAATTTGTTACATGAAACAAATGCTTAACATACATTTAAGGGCGACCAAACTGGTCGCCAGTGGCGGCTAGTTGTAATAATGTGGGTTCATTTTTATGAAGATAGCATGTATAATCAAAGAGAAATTCACGTTTTTATAAAAACAGTCCCAAATTTTACCAAGTTTTTTGCTTATAATTTGCAGAGTTTTTAATATAAAAACAAGTTATTTTCAGAAAATATGACAAACAAAATTATACACAATACCCTGCAATCAGAATTAAAAAATAATAAAAATTGTATGAAAAATGAGCAGATTTACTAAATATTGTTTCACTGCGCATGCGCGAATTCAATCAAAATATACTGTGCATAATATATTAGCTTAATGTATAGACCAACTTTTATGAAAGTCTCAAAAACATAGCTTGAAAATTCTGATAGTAGTCGTCGATAGAATAAGCTCGAAATTCGCTGTTCCCAAAAGGAAGCAAAAAGATAAGGGGCTGTATCCAAATATACTAGCTTATGAAAGTTGACATAATAAGAATGAAGTGTCTCTCATTGTATATTTGGATACAACCCCTTATCTTTTTGCTTCCTTTTGGGAACAGCGAATTTCGAGCTTATTTTATCGACGACTACTATCAGAATTTTCAAGCTATGTTTTTGAGACTTTCATAAAAGTTGGTCTATACATTAAGCTAATATATTATGCACAGTATATTTTGATTGAATTCGCGCATGCGCAGTGAAACAATATTTAGTAAATCTGCTCATTTTTCATACATTTTTTATTATTTTTTAATTCTGATTGCAGGGTATTGTGTATAATTTTGTTTGTCATATTTTCTGAAAATAACTTGTTTTTATATTAAAAACTCTGCAAATTATAAGCAAAAAACTTGGTAAAATTTGAGACTGTTTTTATAAAAACGTGAATTTCTCTTCGATTATACATGCTATCTTCATAAAAATGAACCCAAATTATTACAATAAGCCACTTAATCATAATCTACAGTTTGAATGCTTTTTGCAACATTAGTTTTTACAGGGTTATCCAAAAGATATTCATTTTTCTTCAATTTGTTGGAGGCCCCTTATGGGGTTTCAGGAAAAAATCTTCGCGGAAATATATGACGTTTATTATGTTGTTTACACTCCTGAAGTTTCAGGATAATTCCTCATGTATCTTTCCAGATATTTAATAAATTATAATAAAAACAATTGCGCCTAATAATTTGGCCAGGGACTGTATATCTATGTAACAAAAAGAATTTTGTTAATTCAAGTAAAATTGAACCATTTTACTTGAATTAACAAACCATTTTTTTGCTGACGGTACAAAAATTTATTTTGGAATTGCAAAAAAAATCAACAATATATTTGTTGTTAATTCAAACAAAATTTCCATTGACCCATATTTAAACGAAAAGTTTTGTTGGGTCAAACAATTTTTTGTTGATTCAACAATACTTTTCTCTGGGTGTAAAATACCCCTCATATCCCCTTTATTTTACATACATGTTAAAATACAATTATGTTAAAAATATTTTTTTCTACAGCCGATTTAAGTTGTTTTGGAGAAACGGAAAAATACGGGCAAACCGCTCAGAGGGTTTTAATATGCGCATTTTGTCATTTTGAAGTTTTCGTGTCGTCATATATGCTAGGAACTTCACAATGTTCAAACAAATCCAACAATACTGCATTTGTTAAATATGTTTGACATCAGGCTTGTAAGGTCTATTATACAGTGCGGCCTTCTTGTCGTTTTCCAGTAGCTAATTATTAGATCATTAGTTTTAGAGGCATAGTTTCAATTGCAAAAACGCTTCAAATGTTGTTCCTCATCATAGGACAATCCAATTGCGTCAAAATAGTTATTTTTTAAAAAATTGCAAAATTTTAATTTTTGTACGTTTTTTGGATTTTATAATTTATATTTGGAAGAAAAATATTCTCCATGATCCAATAAGTGAAACAGTAAAAAGTCAATTCTTCAACGACCAAAACTTATCATTATTTTAATTTTATAAACTTTTGACTTTTTCTGGCATTAAAAACTGAAAAATACATTTTTAGTGACAGAAAACACCGAAAATTCATAAGTTCAAAGTATCATAACTAGTTTTGGTCGGATAAAAATGGAGTTTTTAGAATTGTATTTGTTATATCATGGAGACTTCTTTTCTAAATATAACTTATAAAACTCTGGAAACGTGTAAAAATTTTTATTTCGTTATTTTTAAATATATATATATATATATCTTTATTTTGACGTAAATGGATTTTCATATGATGAAGGACAAGATTTGAAACACTGCAATTGGAACCATATCTTCAAAATTAACGGTTTAGGAATTAGCTATTGGTTAACGATACGAAGTGACAACCTGTAGCACCAACACGCACGCAATGTTAAAAACCCTGTTTTCGGTTGCCTCAGAAAGATGAAAAATATATGTTCTGTAGTATGAATTATACTAAATTACGTCTACAAAAATTTTTAATCTACTTGAGTATAGGGTAAAAAATATTATACCTTTAATTTATCCCGACGGAGTCTGGAGGCTAACACATCATAGTCGAACTCAGATTTGTTGAACCCATCAAAGTACGGATGATGAAAAAGTTGTTCACATGTGTAGCGTTTATCTGGGTCTTTATCGAGGCATTTCTGAAAAAGAAATGTTTAAAATGCATTCATATTTCAGTATAAAATGACATTAAGGTTAAGAAAAATTCAATATATTTTCAAATTTATATAATTCAATATATATACATACCACAGTTAAATATAACGGAAATTGTCGAGCGTATACTGTTCATGTGTACGTAAGTATGTGTGTGTGTTACATGTAAGTACATGTAATTAAACGAAAAAAATATGCACCGTCGTAAAAAAAATAATAAAATGCGTTTTATTCCACATAAAGTTTCATCGATTCTTAATGTTTATCTCTCATCTCCAACAGTAGCTATGATGTCATACCTAAAACATCAAATGTAGCGTAACGTTTCATCGTCTCCTATATTCCCCCTAACTCCAAACTCATTAAAGATACCTTTTCTTCAAAAACACGATAAAACACTGCTATTACGAAAGTAAAAACTAAAAACGATCAGACTGTTTTAATAAAATCAGAATCAAGAGCAGTTCGACTATGCTCTATTATGACATTGTATATTTTTATATTTGTAAGCGACATCATCTATGCAAAATAAAAACGATTTAATACTTGTATTTGCATTAAATAAAAATATGTTTCCATTAAACAGTTATTCTTTATATATATATACATTTATTTATTTATGTATAACAATACTTTCAAAATATTTTGAGAAGTTATATATTTCATAAAAAAAATCGATTACAGATTAAATAGTGGGATTTTTCTCTTCAACTAATGTGAAACGGATTACACACATTCATATTCATTTATTTGGAATTTGTTCTATAATATCAATCTGTTTAGAATCTTAAAATTCGATCAAAGTTCTTATTCTCTTCTGGATGTTTAAAAATTCTATTCATCTCATTCAGCGGCTCCCAACCTGGGGTACGTTGTGGAACAGTTGGGGGTACGTGAAAATTACATTTGTAATGGCGGATAACGCAAAAAATAGAATTATAATGAAAACATAGAAACAAAACTCTAAAGTTTTCGTTTACAAAGAAAGACTTGTGTAAAAGTCTATTCGCATAAAAGGAAAATGTTTAAACTTAGTAATTAATTGATTATATTGTATCCATTATCTCCGCCCACTCTTAATAACATCTTGCGATTTCGCATGTGTCCCTGCTTTTATTATGTTGTTATTTTCTTTCTAGTAATTCTAGAAATATCTAGAAAAAAAACATGAATCATATCGGACCTTCTGGTTCCGACGATTTCATTTAAAACCCATCTGAAAACAGGTCATCATTTTAGTGTTCGACTGGTCAGCATTAGCATAAACTCATTAAAGTGTATTAGTAGGTGTAGCTTCATCCCTTCTTTGTGGGCGCATAATTTCAATTCTTTAGCTGATATTTAGTGTTTCGAGTGACTTTATGTTGATATTGTGATGTGGTTCAAAATGGATAAGTGGTTGAAAAACTGGAATTCTGAAGAAACTGCATCTAACATTGGTAATTAGCATAAGAACATTGCTAATGAACGAAAACAAAAATATTGGGAACGAGTTTATGTGAGACGATGTACGCATAAATGAGAAATTTACGCAAGGGGTACGTGAGAGAAAAAAGGTTGGGAACTGCTGATCTAATTTAATATACGACAACTTTGACTAAAAGGATATATGTTTGTATATTTTGCAAATTAAATTAGGCCTTAAAATTTGAACATCTACATTGTGATAAATTTCTATCAAATGCTTTTACATATTGAAACTATTCTCGACTATTCTTGAAGAGAAATCTTCATAAACTAAACACGAATAGAAAAAGAAAAAAAAATGAACGGCACATTACATTTCATTAAAATCAAAATACGCAGTGTTTCAATGTTTAAAAAAAAAATTAACCTCTGTAATATTAAAGTAAGAAATATTGAATACAACATATAACTAAGACAAGTGTAATATGGTTTGCAGTGAAGCTTAGAAGGCAAATATGCAATAAATTCAAACTAGCCGTTAGGCATTTAGAAGAGGTAAAGATTAAAATCAAGGCTATCTCAATATAGTGTTTATAAGCAAACGTGCTTATTTTTTTTTATAAGAATTTGAAGTTGTAGAGGTTTTTTTTTTTTTCTCATATTGATAGTTGAAAATAATAGTTCACATTGGTTCCGGTACGGTATACTTATCCGTATATAACATGATCGTATAGTAAAGTGACCAAATTTCAAAAATGTTTAAACTTCAACGCTTTCAAAATTTTAATATTTATTTCATTATAAGATTTATCTTTTTTTAAACTTCATAAATTTATCAACTTTTTAAAACTCAATAAATTTTTAAATAAAAAAAAATGAGGTTTATCCTCTAAACGTTAATAAAAATGAGGACGTTTGATTGTCTTAGAGTAGGGTTAAAAAAAAAAACTATCTCCATAGAAAAATTTGTCTTCCCATTTTGAAAAGGCAAAACAACTAAATGTTTATTTATTTTACAGTAAAAATCAAATTCTATACAATAAATATTTCAATACGGTACACCATAGTTATATCGTGCATGTCAGGGGGAAATAACAAGAACGGAAAATCATGCATCAGGCATAGAATATGAAACACTTTCCAAGACTAACATGATATTAAGAAATTTCATTTTTTCCTAGAATGAAATGAGATATAAAAAACTTAAAAAATATATAACTCAGTAAAAATCCATTTTCAGCTTTGTTATCCATAGCCGCTAATGTGAGTAAAGTATGTATGTAATGCATGTGATCTACAGAATTTATACACACCACCTAATACGTTCAAAATTAGATCAGTTTAAAAATACGTACCATATAGGAAAACGCACACATTCAACAGTTATCGATCTTAGCCAAGCCTTTAACCGAATTCTTTTGCGTGTCTCTGCAAATGAATCATAACTGTTATGTACTCTATGATCTATAGAAAACATGTAATGTGCTTCAGTGATTTCGTCCTGTTTGAAGTACAAAAACATCATGAATGTAGTATCATAACATCCCTTAATGAAGTATATCATAACATCATTAAAATGCACCGCAAACGGTATTTCTCCATAGATCATAATGTAATGGAATCATTTTGTGCGTCTCTGTAAAACGAACTATAAATGTTTATTATCCTATATTCTAATAAAACATGTTGTAGTCCATCTTAATGATGTATATCAATATCATCATGTTGGAAATATCATAACATCAATAAAATACACCGCAAACGATTTTTCCCCATAGACCGTGATGTAACGCAATTATTTTGTGTGTCCATGCTATCGAACTATAAATATAACACACTTCATTTTCTATACTAAACACTCTGTAGTGTACCTCAATAACACATAAATATTGCAAAAGTATATTTACGAGAGAGAGAGAGACAGCACAGACAGACAGACGGCAGACAGACAAACCCAATTCATAAACACATTTCAATTATATTGGAAAGTGTTAAAAAAGCTTGTTACATCTGATAATGCCAGATAACCGAAAACATATAAAAAATTAAGAGGATCTAATTTAATATGCAAGTAAATATTTTTATACCTGTCTTCAAAATATTGATTTATACACATAGTACATTTTTTATATGTAAAATTAATAGCGGAGAATTTTACTTTCCCATTGATAATTAAATATGAAGTTACTTTAAAAATGCAGAATGAAAGCTATTGTAATTTTCAGAAGAAAACAAAATGGATCCAAAGTTGTTTTCTTTTCCCTCGCAAACTATTTATTCGCAATATTCTAATTGAATTGTAGTTATGTAGTTATGTGATCGTAAATTAGATCATCCCTATCTCTCCAATATCCTTATACGGTGTCCTTCATCATTTCAGCAATTCATGGAGGCTCTTTATTTTCATGAATACAGCCTGCATCTAGTAATATTTGTCTTACATCTGCAAAAATTTCAACATTAGAAGGTGTTACAAAAGTCTGTTTACTGCTGTCGATATGTCAAAGTTCATTTTGATTATTTTGTAATTTTGTAATCTTGTTTCAGTATTTTTCGGGAGACTCGGAAACGGAGAATATATCCGAATACACGAACAAGGAGATATAGCGCGGACTGCTGTACTTTAGTATTTCAACTCAATGCATGTATGTCTATTTTTAATAATTTCCAACATAGTTGAAAAGTGTTTATGTATTTGGTTTGTATGAGCGTCTGTTCGTGTTCTAGCTCACGTAAATATAGTCGGCTTACCATGTAATCCATACACGTTATTTAAGTTTACCCTGGAATGTTCGGTATTGAAAATGAAGTGTGTAGCATTTATGGTTCGTTTACAGGGGCATTCAAAAGAATGCCGTTACATTATGGTCTATGGGAAAAATCCTTTGTAGTGTGTTTTAATGATGTTATACCTACTATTTCAAACGTATTGAAATAGACTACTGAAGTTACTGAAGTGACATTACTGAAGTGCACTACAAGATTCTTAATGTATGATTCTTAATGATTTGTGTAGCACTCATAGTTTATTTATAGAGAAACTCAAAATAATTCTATTATATTGTAGTCTTATAGGGAAAAATCGTTTGCAGTGTATTTTACTCGTCTTACATATTTACAAACATAATGAAATTAATATCAATTTCTGAGGTGCACTAAAACATACTTTCTGTAGAATACGGAGTGTAAAGCATACATCATTCATTTACAGGGGCAGACAAAAAGTTACATAATATGGTCTACATGGAAAAACTGTTTGCAGCGACACTAACTCAAATATAATGAAATTGATATACCGACATTTACTACAAGATACTTTCTGTAGAATATGATGTGCAAAACATTTATCGTTCATTTAACAGTGACACACAAAAGATTTCGGATACAGTACTGCATCCGAAGTACTGATTTTTAGCAATAATTGCTGGAAGTGCTTTATCAGTTATGGTATGCGTTTTTAAGTTAAACTAAATTTTGCATACTACGTGCTGTGTATAAATGCTGTAGATCATATACAGGGCTAAACAGAAGAATTCGCAAGCGTTACAGAATATGAGCGTGAATTGCTTAATTGGGGTTTTTAATTGAGTTATGCAATTTTTAAGCTCAACTATATTTAGTATACTAAGAGATGTTTGAACAATATAAATAAAATCATATACAGGGCCACGTAAAGAACTGGGTACGTGGCCACCTACGAGTGATAGATAATTTCTGGAAGTGTGATTTCTGTAGTTTAGGCGTGTTTTTTCCTTAATTATATTTCAGCTTAATGGCTTAATTTGTGGCGCGCATAAATGCTATAGATCATATACAGGGCTAAACAGAAGAATTCATAAGCGTTACAGTGTATGAGCGTGAATTGCTTAAATGGAGTTTTTAATTGAACTATGCATTTTCAAGCTCAACTATATTTAGTATACTAAGATATATTTCAACAATATACGAGTAAATAAAATCATATACAGTGCCACGCAAAAAACTGGGTACATGGCCACCTACGGGTCTATAATTTCTGAAAGTGTGATTTCTGTAGTTTTAGGCGTGTTTTTGCCTCAATTATATTTTAGCTTAATGGCTTAGTTTGTGGCGCATATAAAAATCTGTAGGTAATATAAAGGCTGTACAAATGAATTCAAGTATGTTTCCGTCTATTGGTAGAAATTGATGAAGGCGAAATTTCATCTGTGTTATACGTTTACTTACTTAACTTTAATGTTAGCATACTATAGAGTATATACAAATATATAAATTATATACAGGGCTGCAGAAAAGAATTGGAGTACTTTTCTGGCTATAGACAATAATTTCTGAAATCTGGTTTTCAAATGTATTATACGTTTTCTAAAATGTTTTCTTAGATATCTTATTTACCTTATTAAGCAGCTAAGTTTTATTCAAAGTATTCTGGAAGTATTGGAATGTGTTTCATAATCTATGCTTGACGCATGATTTTTGCTTCTTGTTTTTAAGTAATTTACGATTTTTTCATTGAAAAGGTTTTTATAATATGATCATTATGAAACATCCACTAAGATCTGATGACATCTTATTCGCTATTGGATTATCACAATAAAAAATTGCAAGGTAAAACCTTACTTTTAAGAAATCCAACTCTTCTTCCGCAATGTTCACTGGCAATCTGCTTTCAAGACTTTCCTAAAAAAGATCCCAAAGCATTTTATGTGTCACATTTCAAATTCTCTCAAAAGAAAAAAATACAAAGCGATAAAAATGTGTACAGTTTGGATTACGAAAACGTTTTTGCAATACTTTTTGACGAAATTTGTAAAAAGTAAGATGTATAAGTTTTGGTGTCTTTTTATCATAAAATGAGCATTAAATTTGAACGTCGGAAGCCTTAACATCCATAAGATTTATAAGTTTTGGTGTCTTTTTATCATAAAATGAGGATTAAATTTGAGTGTCGGAAGTCTTAACATCCAAATAATTCATAAAAGAAGATAATTTACTTAAGAGTATGTGGGTGTTAAGTTATCCGTAAACATGTAACAGAACTGAAATATCACTTTGTTGCATTTATGTTAATTCGCGTAGGTGTTTATGAAAACATACAGAACTGGGAGAGTTAAATTATATACTTGTAACTTTAAAAAAAACTTCAAATAGTACGAATCTCTTTAATATACTTTACTCTTCAATATAAACGGAGATGAAATATGTCAAAACATTAAAATATATATATATACTTATGGTGCGAAAATATTTATTTATGTTAACAAAGATTTTTATCACAGTAACTACATTTTTGAAATATTTAAAAATACCGACTGCACAAATGCAGAAAAGTGTGAAAATCTTTCTTTTACAAGATATTTAAATTTTATTGAAATTCCAAAATATTTAACAATCTTATTCATTTAAATAAATCATTTTATTTAGTAATTTTACTAAACGAAATTTAAAAGCATTTTTAAATCAATATACTGATAATTCCAAAAATATACTTTTTCAATAGTAAACATTATTCTTTAACATTTACTTTTAACAATATTAATTAAGAATACTAATTAGGGTTACTTTTTAACGATGTATTGAAATCCAGGCACGTTTCAAGTTATTATTATTATTGCTTATAAAGAATATATACAAAAACAAATAGACGGAAGAATAAATTAATTCGTGATAATTTTTTTTTACCACAAGAACACATAAAAAATTTTCAAACATGTTCTCATCTATTATCTCCATAAAAATACTCAAATTACTACGAAATTTGAATATGTAGTTGATGTAGAGAACAATATTATTTCGTTTAAAAATTAGACATCGTATCTTACATATATTTTACAAAGACTTGTGGAAAATAGATAGACTATTTTTCTGGACGCATTTAGCAAGCTTAAAAATTGACAACAAATAAGCTCATTTTTCGTTTTTTTTTTTTTAAACGAAAGGTGGAATAAAATCCCTGTTGTCCCCCAAAATACTTTTATTTTAAAAAGATGAATAAGAAAATAAAAAATAAAAAAAATAATTTTAAACTATACAGGGTACGCCGTTTCATATCAGGCTGATTAAAATCAATATTGAAATTTTATTATTTTGGAATATGTAGGAATTTGCCTTGACTTATGCTATAATCAAATATAAACAAACTAGATGTTATTTAAATCAAATAAGCAAAAAAAAAAAAAAAAAAAAAAAAAAAATACGGGGGGGGGGGGGGGGGGACATTGCCTAAGAATGACTCTTTTAGATTCCCAATTGTTGTTATCTGTATTTTTTTTTTCTAACTGGAGAAATAACAGAATTCATAGCAAAGCTATCCCTGATCTTTAACAAAAGTTTCTGAAAGTTATATGGCCATTATATGGCCTTATTACCAAGGCCATTATTATCATTATACGTATATATATAACTTTAAATATTATTTGATATTTGTTATAATTTGCTTAATAAATTATTATTTTTTATTTTAAAAAATCTTGCAACTGTTTTAGTCATGGTTGTGTCTCAGGCTATAAGAGTACAAAAAAGCAGAATAAAGGTAATAAAGGCTACGAGTCTACAGATTTTATAGCTGATCAATTTTTAAAAGAATTTTAAATGTTCTTTTCTTGAACAAAAACTTTTTTTTTTGTAACAAATACATAAGATTCCTCATGTAATTGGTTTTTTGCATGTACATTGATTGTAAATTTATTAAAACATCTTTCTAAAATACCTGGCAAGACTATGATCATTATAACATTGTACAAAAACATACACTGATGCTTCTACTAAATAATACTACTAAATAAAGTACTAAACGAAAGTTAAGGTATATAAATAAATTTAGAAAGATTCTTGAAATTTAGAAAGATTCTTGCATCAAAATGAAATAAAATACAATTGATCAAAAAGTTTCTTGAATGTACAAAATGTTTTACTACTAGATACGAGATGACAGAGATGGTACATTTGATTTAAATTATTTGAGTTGTATTAAAAGAAAAAGTGCTGAAAAATCTGAAAAGAAGTTTTTATGTATATGCATGTGTGCGTGTAAAACTGGAAAAATTATTTTTAGAAATGAAAATTTTTCTATTTTTCTAAATTAATTTTTGCAGTAAATATTTTTTACAAAAAATATTGTCTTATTTTACTTTAAAATGCTCTATATGTTATCAAACTATTTTTCCCAACCCTAAAAATAATACTGTTCCAGAATTTATCTTCATTATGACAGCTTTATTTTAAAAAATGATATTTTCTCAAAAAATACACATTAAATTTGGCAATATTTTTACAAGTATAGAGGAAAAGAATGAAGACAAATTATTTTGGAAACCTACAACTCCTGGTCGCCATTCAATATCTTAAAGTAGGAAAGAAAATAATAAAATTGAACTTAAACTTTAAAAAAAAAATCCGATTATTTTGATTTTTAAAAAAAATCATGATTTTTTTCACATTTTGAAATTATAAATTATAAAAAATAAATGAATTAATAAATAAAAGAAAACGTTATAAAAAAAAATAATGTGTATTAAGCTAAAAATATCCACATATCTAAAAAAAAAAAAAAAAAAAAAAAAAAAAAAGGTTAATACCATTTTTTTTCTTCTATAAAATGGAAATAATCAAGTTAGATCCTCTAGCTATAAATAATTTTGATTTGCCATCAGTACTACACTTTTAAGCTCTATCGAATATTTATAATCGCAAGCACTCACAAAACAGCACGATATAAGAGACAATCGGACAAATTAGTGTGTCGAAATACTTTAATGATCTGATAATACAAATAACTATTTCGAAATTATAAAAAAATAAACAAAAAAGATTAATATTTACTTTTGATTCAACTTCAGGTATTGTGACACCGTTGAAGAAATCGTTTTTCTTGAAAATTTGCATATGCCTTGGTATTAATTCACCTGCAAAAATTGAATACATAAAATTCAGAATGACAACGATTCAGAATAATCAAGAAAATAGCATTCAATTTCATTTTATTTACTTTTTAAACAATATTTGTTTTACACTGAATCAGGGATCTTTTAAGATCTCTTAAGACCTGTTTAGGAAAAACTTGGGTTCTTTAAGGGACTCTGCTCGCAATTTTTCCTCTTCAAAAAACTTTTCACTTTAAAATAGGTCCTTCACAAAAATCTATGTTTTAAATACAGACCTTTCACAAAACATTTTCATTTCCAAATCGAACTCTTCTCAAGTTTAACCATTTTAATATAAAATAGGATTCGATACAAAAAAGCTGAATTTACCAAAGAATCTATTATTTAGCAATAAATCTATATTATGATAGAGCAAATCATGTCACTGTCCTAAACAGATACAGGCCTGACCGCATCGCTTTTCATATGCCAGTTGGCTATTTTTTCTCAAGATTATTTTTTTTTAATTACATTTTTAGAAAGATCGTTAAAGAAATTAATTTTTGAGAGATGAGCTACCTTCTAAAATGTATATATTTGGAATTATTTGCATTCAAAATTTAATTCCAATGGAAACAAACCGCTGCAAAATTAAATTGATTGTTATTTTTACGGTTCTGGAAATCACAATGAACAATACGCACTTCGTTCGCCTGCAGAGAATAAAATCATAAAAGACCTTTGACGTCATTCGCCTAAGAGCTAATGAAATTAGTTTTAGTTTTAGAAGTGAAGTGAAGTTTTAGACAACTCAACTCGATATTTTTGCGCATTGGTATCTGAAATGGAAATGGTAAAACAGAGAATGTCGCGAAATGTCTGTTACTGCAATGGCTTGCTGGAAATTATCACAGCGGCAAAACTGATTTTGAAAGCTTTTTACTATATTTATAATTTTGCTACCTAAGTCAGTTGATTTGATTAGACACGCATTCTTAATGAAAATGAATCGCTGTATAATTAATGCATTCAACGTTAGAATAAAACAAAGTTTGCATCTTTTTTTGCTACGCGATTATCGGATTGACTCTATTTAGGTAAATCATTTTTTTGTGCTTGTGAGTTCTGTACATAAAACAAAAAATTATACATATATGCATTTTTTTTTAATTTAAAGCATTTCGGGAATTTATTTTTTAACGAATCGATTCAAATTTCTTTAAAGCATAGCTTGCGTATTATGAAAATGTGATGTTTCTGCTTTCTCAATTTAATTTAGTTTCTCATCACATGATATAATAAGATTACGCCTTTAATTTTTGATAACGGTACGATGAAAGGCCAAGCTTGTATTGTGACCGGCATTTAGAGAAGAACTCAATTAAAATCAAGTGTTTTTGTCATTAATAGAATTCTACATTTTTGTTTTTTAATATCGATGCTTTTGCGATCTTATTTTCAAACGTGTAATGATATCTAGAAGGATCGCTTTTACTGATGTAAGGAAAAAATATAGAGAATATTTCCATTGGCTGTTGTCTGGAATTAACAAAAAGAACTTTTCCATGGAAATGAAGCTAAAATTCTTCTTATATAGAATATCTTATATCTGTATATAAATATATAAAACTCAATGAATGGTTCTATTGATGCTAAATGAAAGAATGTTGCCAAACTTGGCGACATTTGGCGAAAAAATTGGCTTTTAGAATCTGGAGGAATTTTCTAGAAATGCCCAATCGGAGCCGAGATACGACTTCAATATCAGAAAACATTTCAAAAAGAAAACTGCGAGATGTTTGCAACGATAAGAAAAAAAAATATTTTTGTCAATTTCAGATTATTGTTGTATAAGATTCGTTTTCACTTTTTTTCTCTCTAGTGTACCATTTAATACACCAGCGCGGATTATGGCAAAAGAGGTGAGGGGATTTTTTTTTTTTTTTGTGGAAACGATTTCTTACTGATATTTATTTACGTAATTTTTACATAAATACATTTTGAATTACTTTATTTTGGCAGATCTATTTCATTATTTTAAATATTAGTGCTACCATAAATATAGATAGTATTATTTTAAATATTAGTACTTAAATATATAGATAGCATTATTTTAAATATTAGTACTACTAAAAATATAGATTAGCATATGTTGTAAAAATAATGATAAATCAAAGATTTTTCATCTAATGTTCGACATATTTGTACTGTTTTACTCAACAGAGATTTTGGATAGTTTCAAATTACGGTGAAGAGTTATTAAATATACAAATAAAAATACTGTATTGCTTATATCAAAGTAAAATATTGCATTAATTTACAACTTTAAATTTTGACACGCATCTTTTAAAATTTGACTTTCAGTTTTTAGAATTTGACTCGTAGTTATGGTGGTAACGAGCGAATATAATGCGCATTTTTTTTTTCAGTATAGAGCAAGCCCCATTCATTTGCAAGTATCATATATTATAATACGAGCAAATCTTGTCTGCCTGTGTGTATATATGCAAATTTTATCTTAAAAAGGGTTCTAACGATTTTGACGAAATTTTGTAGCCTACCGTGTTGGAGTAACAGAAGATCATTGGGCTAGGTCCCGTGTTCGAGAAATTCGATTAGTGGGTCATTTTGGGGTCAAAACGGGTCAATGCATTTCAATGGGAATGAAGCTTGACACAGTTATTAAGTTGTTGAGAAGTCAGCAGTAAACGAAGTCGCTGAATCTGAAGTTAGAATCTGAAGGAATTTTCTAAAAAATCCCAATAGGAGCCGAGATAATGATTCAACCAAACAAAGCCCATAGAAAGTTCTCGAAAACAGAATTCAACCAATCAGAGTATATAGAACTTTATCAACACATGCTTGATGCTAAATGAAAGAATGTTGCCAAACTTGGCGACATTTGGCGAAAAAATTGGCTTTTAGAATCTGGAGGAATTTTCTAGAAATGCCCAATCGGAGCCGAGATACATGACTCAACCAATCAGAGTCCATAGAACTGATTGTTATATGCTGTACAGAGAATTTATTGTTATGTCGAGTTGAAAACAAAGCTTATTTTAACCGAACATTGCTCGGTCTTTCCAGCTGGTATTTATTAATATTACCAACTTCTGCACTATTTTCTCAAAGTTCATTTACTTTTATAAGGCAGCCCAGTGGCTAATATTCCTCTTTTTTAAATTTTATTTAGTACAGAAAGTTTGGGGGACCCTCCGAGAAAATTTGTCTGGGAGGTCATGAATAAACTTTATTTTATTTAAATCGCGAAATGTTTATTTACTTGCTTTTGCGATATTTTTATCAATTATTTCAAGATAATTTAGAATAAAGTCTTTTATACATTTATTTTCTGTCTGCATATAAAATTTACTTTGGCCGTATGAACGATGTGTAACGAAATACTACTTTTTGTCGATTTACGTAATATAATATCTTTTAGACGGTTCAAAAGTTATTTTAAATTTTTCGACAGTGTGAAGTTCTAGATTTAAAAAGATATCATAAACATCAGTTCTTAAACAAATAAGTAATTAAAAAATTAAACTAAAGCATTTTTAAATAAGAAGCATGGCTATAAAAATCTTTAATTATGATCGAAAAATTAATTAATTATTCCATCTCCATGAAAAAAGTTTAATTTCATCTCCGAAAATTTCTAACAAATAAAAATAACAGATAATTCGCTAAATTTTTAGAAATACATATAGAAATGATATTTTTATGTTGTCAAGAGAGTTATCTAAAGTAGAGTACTGTTTATTTATTAAGTTATTTAAGTAAATTTTTCATTAAGAAATCTGTAAAGCAGAGTTATTAAATTCCTTCTTCAATGACTAAAGAATTTCGAAATAATTTTAACTGTATTTTAAAGATTGATTAATAGTAATGAAATCTCCAGGCATGAGTAAACCATACTAAAAATATGAAGGTAAATGTGCATTTCTCTTTCGCATTAAAAAAGAGAGAGAGAAAGTGAGAATCAAACCTTAAGGGATAGGAGAATGTGGTGCATATTTAGCTCCGATTACAAGTACTATTAAATACTTTTCCAATTATAAAATTTTATTTAATCGCATAATGTTGTTAGAGATGAAATTTTAAGTTTTTTTATTCATATTGGGTGTTATTCCCTGACTTTCATTAAACTTCGAGTGGTAATACACACTTATTTCCAGCGTGGATATCCTAATATATTTTCTCTAACGCTAATAACTGATTATTTCTCCAGCAAATTAGTGAAGTGCGCCAGTCGGAAAAAATCTTTAACTAAAGGAGAAAACTAAGTATTCATTTTTGTATTTATTTATTTATTTTAAGAAAATTAAGCTCTACAATAAACGACAATGAAAAAGTTAAAATATTATAACAAATGATTTCAATAAATAATGAAATAAATAATTTCAATAAATAAAGCAAGTCTCAAATCCAAATTATCAACTTTCTAACACATTCACAAAGTCATTTTTGTTCTTAAAGGCATGAAATTGTCAGGCATTTTTACTCAGATACTCAGAAATCAAATACCGTGTCTCTTTTTCTTATAAATACAAAATATTGTTCAGAAAATGCAGTCAAAGTGGGTGATTTAAACTGATTTTTGTTACAGTTCGGAGGAGCCATCATGGATGAACTAGCAATTATAAATCAAGATATAATGCATTTATCCAAAATTAAAAAAGCTATCAGACCGCAAATCGCTTGAATTATCAAGCCTTCAAATTTCACCTTTATCACTTTAAAAAAAGTTCGTAAGTGTGTGAAAAAATTTCACGTTATTGAGCGGAAAAATATTTTTTTTCTCCAAGAAGATTTTTTCGCCTTAATGAATCTCCTTGAAAACGCTGTGGAATATATACTACTGAAGAGAAAATACGGTATAAACGATTTACTGTCTTGTGGATGGGCAGTCTTCTAAAATTAAATGCTCGAACTACTTTAGATTATAAAATGTTAATGAAGAATGTATTTCTTAATTAATTACCTAATCTATACATACGTTTAAAATTGATCTCTTATATTTGGGTCATTTTACAAAAAAAAACGTTACTTTTTCAGTACAGATAAGTATTTTTTGACAGATTATTTTTATTTTTAATATTTTAGAGCTTTTACATAATAGAACAAATTAAAAAAATACCTTTGACGAAGATTGATGATTTCTGTGTTTTCTTTTTTTGTTTTGTTTTGTTTTGTTTTTTATGAACGGTGGCATTTTTGTATACCTATACCTTTACATGATATACCTAATTTCTCTCTATTAGCATCTTAATTTATTTTATGAATATCATAAATATATTATTCATTCAATAATCTTATTTTTTTTCTCTGAAAATTCCTTTACATAAAAATTAAGATTTTAGCTGTGAATGTGCACATTATCGTTTGTCGTTAATTTAGAAGTATTCTTACTGAACTAGAAATGTTCATGAACTTTGTGCATCCTCGTTCTTGATTTAAAAGATAATACCATTTATTTAATAAAGATAAATTTTTAATTCATCTTCATAAAGCTTTTTATTTTGAGATATCTACTTGAAGTTTGATATGCTGCCCTAAATAACAGTATCCTATAAAAACAAAACAGTATGTATTTGTGTCCTCCGTAGATGTATCCTGTGTTGCAATATTATTCAGGAAATTGTCCCTAATTTAATAGACTATAAATCAAACACCAAATAACACAAATCTTAAAAGAGGCAAAAGATTGACTATGAGTATTAATATAAATGTTTTTTGTTTACAAAAATGTATTGAAATTTTTACGCTCAGAAAGTAACGTTTTCCATAGAATAACCCATTTGATACTACGGTGAGACTGATTTACAATTATAATTAGAATAACAAATATTGCAATGATGCCATTAAATTATTAGAAATTAGTGAAATGTAAAAAACGTATCGGTAAAACACACAGAAATGGGAGCATGTGTTATTCAAAATGTTCCGTGCCCTGAATCTTCAAGCAAAACTGACATTTGGAAGTCTTTTATTTTCTGAAAAGTTTAATAGTATTTTAAAAATCTATTCTCCCTCATTTCCACCTCAGATATAGATTGGTCTGTAAAATAAGATTTATAAATTAGAAAAATATATTGTCGTGCTAAGTAAATGTTTCTTTCGGCATCCATATACGCATGTGAGAATTTATTCAGATTCCAAGATAATATGATGTGAAATAAGGTGGATGAACCAAAGGTGGCCAGTGTTCCTAAGGTAGCTCACCCCTCAAAAGTAAAATAATTTAATTTTTAATCACAAAAGGTGCTACTGCATTGTCAATCATGTATCCGCAGTGCACGTGGCTGAATTTAAAGAGATCAGATTGATCCTCCGACATTCTATGCAGTGATATCACTTTCGAGGGGTAGTCGTTCTAATTTCCATGTAAGACGATATTTTAATTTACACGTGTTTAAATTCTTAGAACTTTAAGTTATGATACGTTTACTGGAAGCTTTTTTCTTTCCATTTAGCCACACGTACTTCAATTCTAAGAAATTTATCAGATTAATATTTTTACGTCGTGCAAATGGCGACCATACGCATGTTCCCAAGCTCACCACCTTAGAAAACAAATGTGGAATTCAGTGTCGTAAGGGTGATTTTCAAAATTTCTACACATATATATATATATATATATGAAAAAACTTGTTACTATGTATTGTTAATATGATGTAGAGATCATATATATTTGTCATTTTATTCAAAATTCATAGTTTCTTAATTTTTCTAAAAGTTAATTTATATCTTTATTTAAATTGTATTCATTCTAAAGTAAAGTCATAACTATCCCATGATAGATGCTATTTAATCATGTACACGTAATCCTTCATTTATTCAGCAGCTTTCGTTTACCGCATAAATGTATTTCCCTTCTAAAATTAAAAATGCGACGACGATTATTTCACATATACATTGATACACTAGTATTCCTTTATTTGAAATATCCGCTCCGCAAATCTATTGAAGTTCACTCATGTTTTACATCGCGGTGCCTTTATTCTGCAAGTCTTCAATTGTCTGTTGCATCTGGAATGCAAATCTAGATTCTTTTCAACTGCTTGTTTTGGCATTTTTATTAATAACTTTTCACACCGTAAAATTTTAAGTTCCGCTTTCCTAGGACACGCCGCAGGGTTGCTCCTTTAAAACCTATATTTTGATAACGCGCCTAGCATTGCATCTCTGTTCTGTATCTCCCACGTAAAATTAACGTTGCTATATTCTAAACCGTCTTAAAATTCCGAATGGCGATAAAAATTAATGCACGTGTAATCTGGCGATATTGTTTGACTCATGGCGCACATGTGCATCTCTGAAAGTAGATCAGACTTCTCTTAACAACCGCTAAAAAAGGTTGTAGCTCTATTGATGTCAAAAGACCACCTCCCAAACTTTACCAACATAGTCAAGTCCCAAATAAATAAAACCTTGAAAGCATCTATGGACTCTTCTCTGTTCTCGTTTACATTTATACTGACTTCTTCCAAGAAATGAACTCGTGGAGTTATTGCGACAACTACCTCTGTTACGGTCATTTTTAGTTACATGCCTATCCAGCCGTGCGTTCAAGATGTACATTTCGATCACGTACGCCGAATATCCGTATCAATCCGTATTCCAGCCAATAAACTTCTTCACAGTTAACACCAGAGATCACTCAAAAGAAGTCAGTAACTCCCAGAAGAAAATCCCTGAATTACCGTGCAAAAGTTCTTCAATGTCTTTTCGTGTCATAAGATAAAAAGATTAAGAAGAAAAACTCGAAAGATATCAAAAGGAAGAAAGGGTCATTAGAGCATAATAGTAGGCAAAATAGTTTGCCGAGTTTTTTTTTTTTTTTTTTTACGTTTTAAAAGTGATTTCAATACATGCTACCTTTGGAACGCTATGCGCCAAAGGTAGCCCACAAGCTGCAATTTTGAAATTGTATTATAAAAGTAATTAAATTGTATTTTACAAAGAAAAGTGTACGTAATATGTGTTAGATATAAGTGTAAAATTTTACAAGCAAAAATTCAGCCACACACATCTAACCAGAAAATAATAAAAAATTCTCACTCAAGTTTAACTATGGCCACCTTTGGGTCACCTACCTTATCCATTAAATTCTAAAAAACGCAAAATCGAAGCAGAAAATTAAGTTAAACTCGTGAGTTAATTCTTAAGAAGCAAATTATTCACAAAGTTACAGTTCATTCTTTATAGACATTGTCCTTTTACTTAAATTTTGTGCTTAAAGCTTTGTACTTATATTTTAAACTTTTTACTTAGTACTTTTTACTTTTAACTTTGTACTTAGTACTTTTTATTTTCAACATTGTACTTTGTACTTTTTACTTTAAACTTTATACTTTAATGATAGCAAAAAAATATCCTAGCATTCTTTATAAACAAAATGAGTTAATAAGTTTTTTTTTTCCTAAAGAAATGAAAAACTATTAACTTATCTTTTCCTTTCATAGAAACTGGAATCTTGATATTACTGCAAAGTTTCAAGAATGCCAATTAAACTTTTAGTTTCTCAGAAATATACGCATAATTTTACCATTATTTGCTTCTAATGAAAGAAAAATATGCTATAAAAACCTTGGCCATTATGATGTAAATACACTAAAATATTTCTACGAACTTTCGTACGTGCTCTGGGATACAAATGAATTTTTTCATGCTCACGCAACACGTCTCTCCATGAATTGTTGGATAAATTAAATTGAAAGATCTTTGATATTTTTTTATCCTTTAGCTTACTGAATTAGCTCCTCCAAAGTTTATTCTATTTTTAAAAATTACGTTACAGTTTATTATTTTTATGTATGTGGATAACCTCTACGATGACAACTAAAATTTAACTTATCAAATGCAAATCAAATATTTTAAAATCTAACAAAATCCACTATGATTACTGCCTATTATTCATGAAATTTATTATTGCGCGTTGCATTTGTTAAAATTTTAGCGTGAGAGTTTTCGCTAATCTTTTATGTCCTTCTTGAAAAGCATTTCTGCCCTCGGCGTTTTCTTTGTGCTTTAATTGTCGTGAAAAAGCCAAAACATTTTAAAGCAGATTCTATGTTTCCTCTTATTCGAAATTATCGTTATAACCAGCGTACGATGGTAACAATCAATAAGGATTCGATATTTAAAAAATACTGAAACAGTCATCATTCAGCACCATAATTAAATCCGACGAATAAGGATGAATACGGATGAAAATTTTTGTACTTCGGAGGACGCAAAATCGAAATCTTTCCCTGGAAATGTTTTCCCTAGAAATCTTATAGATATATATATAATGCTTTTTAAAGGTTACTGTTAATATTAACATGTTAAAATCTGTTAATATTAACATGTCACTTTTTACAGCCAAAAAAGAAAAAATAATGGAGACAATTTGACAAGTGTGTGTGTATGACATAACGCAAGTATCACAGTACGTAAATACGTGCTGTAATATATATACAGAGCGTCCCAAAAAGATTGAAACGAGCTTTAATTTTTTATCCGTTGGATATACGTAGGCAGTGTAAATTGGAAAAGTGTTCAAAATAACGTAGTATTTAAGATTATGTTCATGAAACAGACCTTCCATTTATTTTTAAAAAGTTACATTTTTCAAATTGTTATACGGTTCCTGGATCCTATAAGTTACTTTTAGAAAAGTTTTTTTCCATGCCCTGAGGAGTAAAACAGTAAAACTTTTATTCTTCTACGATGAAAACAGAGTTATTATGCTTTGAATTTTATAAAATTTTGTTGCTTCTGGCACTAAAAAATCCTCTGTCCGTTTTCAGTGCCAGAAATTTCATAAAATTCAAAGAGTGAGTTTTGGTCTTAAAAGAATAGAATTTTTATCGCTGTACTTGTGAAAGCATGGAGAAAATATTTTTAAATATAGCTTATAGAATCCAGGGATCATATAAAAAATTAACAAGAAAGAAAAACTATGCGTCAAGCATAGATTATGAAACACTTTTCAACATTTCCAGAATACTGTAACGAAACCTCGCTATTTAATATGACTGTAAAGGTACATGATTTATATATTTGCATATACATTTCATAGTTTTCAACAATTTATTTAAGCTATAAAACGCATAACACATTTGAAAATTTATTTTCAGTGTTTACCGTCTATAGATGGTAACTTGAAATATTTCTTCCAGTATGTGATATGCAGATATTCATACACACCACACATTAAGCTAAAATTTAATTCAGTTAGGAAACGCATAACACAACTAAAATTGCACTTCCAAAAATTACAATACATAGACGACAACATATTCAGTTTCTTGTGTAGCCCTGTATATGAATTTATTGATAATCTACAAACATATCTTAGTATACTAAATATACTTAAGCTGAAACATACAAAGCACTATTAAAAACACCTCTAAGCACTTCATACCCATTGTAATGACCCAGAATAAACCCTGAAATCCAGGCCGTTTCAGAAGATGCAAGCGATTGCCTGTATATCCTGAAGTGAATTTGTTTCTGCTTTTCAATTCGCCATTTGGGGCGCTGGAGGAGAGAAGAACGTCGATGATAGTGTGGCGAAAAGGAAATGCACTGTTTTACGAATTTATTATTTTGTGTTTTAATTTTTTTTTTTTTTTTTTTTTTTTTTTTTTTGTAAAAGTATCTTTTTATTTGTGTGCAGCTTCGTGATTATAAGTTGTTCAAGTTTCGTAGTATATATGTTGTGCAGATTCGTAATATACAGAGGTGCCAAGATCTCATTAATCTTCCGTAATATGTTGGTTAATTTGACCCAGGTTTAACACTTTTCGCACCAGATTTTTTTTTAAGAAATGAAATTAAATAAATTCCACGTAGAAACCTGAAATTAAATAAATAAAGATTCATCTAATATTTTTTCTTGTTTGAAGCGTTTTTAAACTGGATCAGTTTAAAACACATATTACGGAAGATTAGTGGGAACTTTGGCGCCTCTGAATATATGCTGTGCAAGATTATGTGTTGTGATCGTATTATAAGAAGAAATAAAAGGGATGTGAAAACATCAAGTTTGTGCTAGTTATTTACACATGGTTCGAAGAGTAATAAGTCAAGTAGTTATCGCTACACCATACACGGTAATACTTATGATATTTTTCATTTTTTGCGCAGTTATAATGAGCTATAGAATATATGCACATTGCACACAACGTAGTATACTAAAATTTGTTTATGCTTAAAAACGCATACTGCGTGTGGAAACTCACTTCAACTATTATCGCTCACAGAAAGTACTGTAACGGAATTCTTTTTTGTGACCCTGTAAATGAAGAAATAAATGCTTTGCACTCCACATTCTACAGTAAACATCTTATAGTGCTTATACCTTAGCTTATACCAGTGCTTATACCTCAGCAACACACAACAATTTCATTATGTTTGAAATAATGTATGATCATTAAAATACACTGCAAATGATTTTTCCTCATAGACCATAATGTAATCATCTTTAGTGTGACGAATTAGAAATACTATATAGTCCATTTTCAATAGGGAATATTCTATGGTAAACCTCAGTGACATACCACATGCTCATGGTAATTCACGTCTATTTACGCGAGTAAAAGCACCAACAAACAGACATACCGAAGTCATAAACTCTTTTAAACTATATTAGGAAGAGTTAAAAAGTTACACTTTTTTTAAATTAACGGCAGATTATTCAATCAAAATAATATTAATCCCTACCTTATTTTGAGAAAAACGCATGAGAAAGTTTTTGAGACAAACGCATTTTCCTGTTACACACAAACTTTACTTTTCGGGCGATCAGCGGGGAAGTTGACGGGCGCTCGAGGTATCTATCCACGCAGAATCCTCCAAGGATATTTGATAATAATTTTCGAAATAAATTATCGGTAATTAACAGAGATATTAATTAAGTTACTTGGAAAAAAAATATTTTTATCTATCGTGTAGGGTATCGTTCGAAAGATCTGGTAACATCAAACTCAAAAATATATTTGTTTTAATTTTAGATATTATATTTTCAGAGATATCGTCGAAAATATACTGAAAAAATATGCCCCCCCCCCTCCTATTTCCGAATCTACTGAAATTAAAATTATCAAAAAAAAGTAGAATTAGTAGGGAGTTTTTTAATTAATAAATAGAAATTAATAAATTTAATGTTCGAAACCTTTGAGCGCGAGATATACTGGTACTTGACCGATTTATTTATAGTTTCTGAGCATAGATAATCTAAAAATTACCTTTTTTGAAAGAGAATAAAAGATACTACAGATGACCTCATTCTGAATGAAAAGAAACCTTTGATGCATTTAGATAATTTTGATTTTCAAAGTAGAAATTTTATGACGATTAAGTTTCAGAATAGTTTGGTAATGAATACTTCCGGACGCGGAAATTCCATGATCCTCTAAGATTTTTTTTCTCTCTCTCGCCAACGCCCTGTTTTTACTAATAGAAGGTGAATGCTCGCTTAAGATTCGCGTGTTAAAAGTTATCTGAATATAGCACGCAAATGTGAAATCAATGTAAGCGTAAGCTTCTAGTTAATGAAACTCGTCTATTAGATAAGCAACGGATCAAAACACAATGTTAGTTGGGAATATTAATATTGAAAAGTTAGCGTACCCACCCTTTCGATATTAGAAAATAACTTTTGGAGGAATGTAAAGATAGACTATGATTAAGGTATATACGTTTTACCTAAGTACCTTATACTCGTATTACCGTGAAATCGATTTCAAAGAAAACAATAGATTTTATCAGTTACAAAAGAAAACAAAAGTCAAAAATAACGGTAACATCACCAAAAACAACAACAACAACAATAACAATAATAATAACTATTTAACTATTGCTGTAGGTTTTAATTGTGCTCTGAATTTCCCTAACCTATTTTAGCCAATACTCGGCTTGTAGGTATTAATAGTTAACGTTTTAAAATTATCCTCATAAATAGGTTAACATTTAAAAATTATTTTTACCTAACATTTTTATACACGGATGCTAAAAAAAAATCACCAATAAGAGGATACAGTCTTAATGGTTTAATAACATGTTGGAGATTTCCACAACTTATGCAATAGATGGTATTTCTTTTTACTCACATGTAGAGCAAGGAAAGTATTGTAAACATGATAAAAACCCGATTATGCAAATATTAGTATTTTTTTTACATTTTGAGGTTCCCTGATTCCATTTTCGTATTTTTACAATGCTTAAAAACTTCCATATTTCGAATTTTGTTCTTCAGATATTTCATATAATAGAGGCATGACCATAACCAAACTGCAAAACTGTTTCCTGTTTATTTATTTATTTATTTATTTTCATAATGTATTGCATAAAGTGTGTATTGTAACTTTGTCGCTGTGTTACATTTCATAAACAATTTCTACTCTTTTGAACTTTTACTTTTCTTCTTCTAATTTCCATTTTAGCATGTATAATAATAATTATCTGGATAATTACATGTATTATAATTAGCACTAAAACTACCATGTGCCGTCATTTTGACGGCTATCAATTGAAAATATTCCGATTCGAACCAGAAATTTCTTTTCAAAATAAATTAAATAGAAAACTCGCAGGAATATGCTAAATTAATAAGTTACATAGTTTTAAATAAAAAATCTGGTGTGAAATAGTTTTATAAAATTTGAGTAAAATTTCTGGTAATTCTAGTGTAGTTCTCTTGTTTTATATTTCCAGATTATCAACTGTAAATATATGTTATTTTAATTGGTTCTCTTGTTTTATACTTCCAGATTATCACCTGTAAATATATGTTATTATAATTAGTAATATCAACTATAAATACATATTATTATAATTAGTTCTCTTGTTTTATATTTCCAGATTATCAACTATAAATATCTCTAGTAAAAGACTTAAAATTTTAAAATATAAAAATATAAATAAAGTACACATACACTAACATTGCCTATTATTTTTATAAATGAACTCTATAATAAAAATCCTCCTTTCTTTATGATAACCTAAGCTTCAAATGCGAAAAAAGAAAAACACATAAAATATTTCTAAAATGAAAATATATTCAATGATTTGATGTAGATGTGGCCTGTCTGGAAAAGCAAATTCAAATGTAGGCCAATTCGATGAATTTTCGACAAATAAGGAAGTGTCAACTTCTCGATAATAAATACTACCATATTCCGATAAAGCGAGTACATCATATGGCCTCGATTTTCCCAGATTAGAATAATGGTGATCCAAACAAAAATGTATACATAAACTGATTACCAGGTCATAACTTTTTGATTTTTCTTTCTGTTCAGTGTGTAATTAATTGGAAATAATCAGTGGATCAAGATTAACTTTTGATAAAAGAAAATTTACTTTAAAATGCTATTTGAAGTATGAAAATGCAGCAGAAGTACAAAGACAATATCGCAGGGAGTTTCAGTCAGATCCACTTACGCGACATACAATTAATCGGATAAAAGATAAGTTTGAAACGAATGGATGTTCATAGACAACGTTCCGGAACCGCAATTGAGCAAGAATGCGCCACAACACCAAATGAAATGTTTGGTGAAGTTTGTGAATCAATATCCCACCGTTATCAGCAGTATATTGACCAGAACGGTAATAATTTTGAACATCTGCACTGCAAAAAATAATTGTTGATTTTACAGTATAAAACTGGCATCCCAGCTGCCAGTATTATACCGTAAAATTAACAGTATTAAACAGTAAAATAAGCAGTAATACGCTGCCGTGCAAGCAGTAATACGCTACCGCGCATGCGCGGTAGCGTATTACTGCTTATTTTACTGTTTAATACTGTTAATTTTACGGTATAATACTGGCAGCTGGGATGCCAGTTTTATACTGTAAAATCAACAATTATTTTTTGCAGTGTGTGGTAGGAGGAAAAGTTATGCCTTTTATGTAGATTCTTTTGCAATTTAAATATCCTAATAATATTATAAATCCGATTGTGTGCAAATGTTAGGCTGAAGCCAGCGTCAAAATGGAGCATTTAATGATCCTGTATTTTTGGATATAGGTTGATTATAATCCTCATTTGAACATAGGCTGGTTTTTATTTTTTTTATTCAAATATTTTCTTTAATAATTAAAAATTTCAATATTTTCATAGAGAATAAATGGACATTTTTCCATACAATTTAACCATTTTACTTTATCGTTGCTAGGGCTTTGATCGTTGCCAACAAATAAAAACACGGAAAAATAATTTTTCCCCAACAACTAATTTTCAATTGATCGATTTTCACGTGAAAACTGAAAATTAAAAAAAAATTAAAAAGAAGGTGAATTTTCGTGATATTAGAAACAAAAATATGGAGTATTTGTTATTATACATGAAGTATGAATATCGGTTAAAATAAAAAGATATTTTTCTGTCAAAAACTGCGTTATAATTAGAAGGAAAAGTGCAACAATAATTATATTATTAAAAAATAGATTTCGTTTGGACCATGGAACTATGAAAAGGATACTCCTCCGCTAGGACAAATATGACGTCATAAATAAAACATGTATTTTCAAATATTCGTAATAATACAAGGAGCATGAATATCAATGTATAATGAAAGTAAATAGATAGTGGACGTAATATTTAAGATGAAAAACTGAAATATTTTTTATCGATACTGATTGATAATTAGCTTGAATACCAGTTACACACAAATGTGAGTTTTCCCGCTAAAATTTACGTCCTGATTGCCAGAAAAAGAAAATTAACAAGAATTGTGCCATTTAAAAGAGATTTCTCTGAGAAAAAAGTGACGTCATATTTGAAAAAAAAAAACGGGAATTTTCAAGTGTGTTTTAGAAGGAGCGTGAATCAATTCATTACATTAATAATACAAGAATCGGTAAGTTTAGAAAGTAGATGAGTTTCACGCCATAATTAAAACGAAAAATTTAAATATTTTTTTTAGCTCTACCGATTATTATGCATGAATATTAGTTACATACAGATGAGAGTTTTTTCCAAAAACCACACCATGATTATTAGGAAAATAAAAATAATTACGAATATCTTATATTAAAATCTGACCGCCTGTTTGTATTTTGCAGAGGATGTCATAAACTCTCAGAATTTAAAAAAATGATTTAAATTCCGAGATATGATTATTATAATTTTTTATTTTTTTTTTTTGTAAATTTAACGAAGTTTCTCTAAAAATTGGCAACTAAATTATTCCAATTTTGTGAATAAAAAAGAAGAAATAAAACGGAATAATATATTTTTTCTCATTAAAACTGAAAAAAAAATTTCAATTTGAATAGATGGTGAAAGAAAAAAAAATCTTGATTACAGTAAAATTTTTTAAAAATAAAAACGTATTTTCACATATTCAAACTTCATGAGTCAATTTATTCTGGAGAACGAATATCGTCTGTCAACATATTTTCATTTAGAAATAAAGATTTTTTTTTCAGTTATAGTACAGCGCCTAGAATATAGGCGCTGTAGTTATAGATTAAATCAAAGAGGCAAATTTAAGCTCCTTCCATTTAGGTCTACAATTATTGCTCCCTATTCTCAAGAATTTAATTTAATGAAAAAGAATATACTATTTCCATTATCTTTGAAGTATGGTTATTAAAACGTTTCACAAAGGCGTTAAAAGTAAAATGGTTTACCAGGTAAACTTGACATATGTTTTTACACAATTCGCCGATTTCCACGATTTTGTTTGGCCCGCCTTTTTTCATTGGTTGCAGTTTCTTTTTCGTGATTATTTGTCACAAAATTTCACTTTTTTAAAACTTAGTTATGTCAAGGCCTCTATAACAAAGAAATACTGTATTGTCTCCTATGGAATGTGATAAAGAGTTAGTTAATTATTTACGTTTCTAATTATCGGGAATGAAATATTTTGCTTAATTAATGTATTTATTCTTCTCATACGTGAACGAAGTCACGGGTAACAGCTAGTTAATTATATGTTAAAAAATACTGGAGTTTTAATCATTGAAACGTGTATAATTTTTTTTTTTAAATCATCCTGTATTTTCCTACTGATATTTCATAAAATTGCCCTGTACTTCTCATGCATTGATTGCTTGTTAATCTTATTTCGTAAATAACATAAAACTGTATGTAAATATATTATTTCCGCAGCAGATGTTCGATTCGCAGCATGCATAGAGTTACAGAATTTTCACAAATGTTGCTCGTATTTTGAAAAAGAAATTGTTTATCTTAATAGTTAAAGAAATCTTTTACTAAATTACTAGCTTTTGCCCAGGGCTCCGCTCACGTAAAATGTAAGTTTTGCAATTCGAAATGCAAATTTTACGCATAATATATATATATTTTTTTTTTTTTTGCATAATTTATCTAACTAATAGTGTAACTTCCATCCAAAATCCGTTCTATAGAACTTTAAAAATATATATATATATATTTCATAACCGTGCTGATTTAATTACAGAACTCTCCCCCATAATTGTATAACTAAGCAACGTAGAATGACATGCTACGTACTAAAACCTTCCCTGAAAATGTATCTAACAGTGCAAGTTTCATCGAAATCTATTCATCAAAATCTTTCAAAAAGGATAATATTTCGTAATCAGGTTCATCTGATTACAGAAGTTTCCACCATAATTCTATAATTAAGCAATGTAAAACGGTGTGTTACATATTAAAACATTACCTGAAAAATTATCTAACTAACAGTGCAAGTTCCAGCAAAATCCATTCAACAGAACTCAAGTTATAAGCGGTCGGAACGAAATTCCCATTTGCAATTTATATAGCTACATTTGGGGATTTTTATTTGAATCGTATGTAAAATGTTCACTGTAAGAATTCGACAAAGACTTTTTAAAACTTTTATTTACTGTACTTTTCTAAAGACTTTTACTTACTCTACTTTAAAAAAGTTTAAAAGCATTCGCCAAAAAAAAAAAAAAAAAAAAAAAAGAAAAAGAAAAAGAAAAAAAAAAAAAGAAAGAAAGAAAGAAAAGAAAAAGAAAAGAAAAGAAAAGAAAGAAAAAAATAAATTTATTATGAAATATAAATTTACAAACAGTAGTCAATGTAATCTTTTAAATAAATGACTGCAAAATTTGTGACCAGGACATTTTTAACCAAATATAGTAAATGGTAAGTATTTAATCCAAAACCAAAAATTTCGAACGATGATTATGGTACAAATTACCGGCAATTACCATTAAATAAGTACCACACTTGTATAATGTTTCAGTAGCACAACATTAAGAGGCGTAAAACAGATATTTTCTGTAGTTCAGCTTTATCAAACTAAATTTAAAAAATTGATGTTAGCTCTTAAATTTCAACATATTTCTGGTTTATAAAAAGTACGAAAAAAAAAAGTATTTTTATCTAAACTAAGTACAGTAAAATCTAAGATTTTAGGAAGATCAGGAAAGAATTTCGCTTTAAACTGGTTTTCGTCTTGGCCAGCATGTTACACGGTTACGTTGCAGGTATGTTACAGGGTATTCTCATCGCTGGACCGTTAAATATATATATATTAGTTTAAAGCAGGGTTTCGTTATAGATAGATTCCGCTTTCATGGGTTTCACTGTTTAATATAATGCGTTTAATTTCCAAGTATCACTAAACCCGTGATGATGTGAAATTCTCAGCGAGATTCTGCTGTAAAGAAGATATTATTTGAATATTAATAAATATTATGCTGTAAAGAAACTATTACTTGAATAAATTATACTTTATATCCTAAAAATCTTTATTTATTTATTTATTTTTACGTGTGGAAATTTTTTAATTTGATATTTTGCGCCATTGTGACACAAATGAAATGGACACACGAGCCTGAATCTTTTGTGTTATTATTATTATTGGGATTTTTTTTTGTATGTGTGTGTGTGTATGTTCTTAACGCATTCTAATTTTTTTGAAATAATGCAAAAGCTTATGTACTCACCAAGCGTTCGTCTGATTAGGTACAGCTGATCTACGTCTGATTTGCCAGGCCACAGGGCTTCTCCTCTGATAAGTTCAGCTGCAACACAGCCAATTGCCCAAACGTCAACAGCAGGCCCGTAATGTACATCCCCAACTAGAAGCTCAGGAGCTCGATACCAACGGGTAGCGACATAATCTGTGTAATTTTCACCTGGACCTGGTAAGAAAAACGAAAAAGGAAAAATTCAAAACCGGTTGGGCAATTTTCAACATTCACAAACTAACAAAACGCCTATAAAGGTGGGAAAGAAATTGAATTTTCTTGGTTGTACAATAATAAGCCTTAACCCTTTTAAAAACACATTTTACACCATTTAGAACACATTGATTGATAAATATGGGTCATGTATTCCTTTTTTTTTTTATTATTATTATTTTTTTTTTACTATTTTTATTTACTTTTTCGGATGCGAAGCATTTTTAATGTATATATCCCAAGCATGAATTGCCTAAACTTGAATCAGCATCAGAGAAGTCATCATCAAACATTACAGCAGTTCTTAAACTCTTAGTTTCCTCGGGCCAATGTTTAGTATTCCCTCTGTCTTAGCGCTATTCCATGATTTAAAATTGAAATAACACATATTCTCTAGAATAACGAACAGCTGACCAATAAACTAATACAACATATATATAAAATAATTATACTGCATTTTTAAACTTACTATTTTTTCTTTCAATTAATTTACAAATAATTTAAGTAAGTGAATTTTTTTACATTGAACGCGAGATCTTTGCGAAACCCCTAAAGATGCTGTGGAGATCCCATCAGAAATACAAAGAAAAAAATTTTAAAGCATCAAGTTTAGGCAATATGTATATTTATTGTTCATTTACACGGAATATTCAAATCCTAAGAATGGTAAGCTTGGTAAGGGCTAAAAAGTAAAGAAAATGATAGAAATATCATGTTTTTTTTGCTGGAAATTTTGTACTGTTGTAATTAATTACCATATGATAAGATCATAGCAGTTCCAGATGCATTTTTAAAATATGATATGATCAATTCAAGATGGATATTTTTTTTCCAAGCTTTTATTTAAATTGTAACATTCGTATGTATGCATGTATTTCCTCTTCAAAATTTGTACTCGAATTTTTACTTGATTATCCGATCTCGCTGAAATTTTGCATACATGTGTAAATCCGGTGACAATGCAATATTATTATTCCTATTTGAGGTGCGTAGCATTTATACTTAGTTTACAGGCCACACAAAAGATTTCGAATACATTATCGCCCATTAGCAAAAATTGTAATTCAAATTCAACAAAATTTATGTAGGTTATTGAGACACACAACAGCATTTTCCCAATTGAAAATAAAGTGCGTAGCATTTATATTTCTTTTACAGGGCACACAAAAGAAATCGGATACATTATCGCCTATAGGAAAAGAAAATTAATTCAAATTCAATAAAATTTATGTAGGTTATCGGATACGCAACAGCCTTTCTCGATTGAAAATAATGTACGTAGTATTTATATTTATTTTAGAGGTCCACGCAAAAGAAATCAGATATATGTGCAGAAATTGCTTAAAATACATTTTAATAGTATTAAAAATTTCTTTAACATAAATAAAACCTACTTTAATGGTTTTAAGCACAAAAAATGTATTGTATAATTGCATATTAGTTTGAATAGCGTACTAGCTATCGTCATGAATGTAAATGTACTGAAAATGTTACTTTTAATTCTATAAATCTGAAAGATTTGTGGGAGAAAAATACTGGCACTAAAAATTTTTATAAAACAAATTAAAATCCGCTCATTTACATATTTATGAAGAAACCCGCATCCTTATACACTGCCCTTTCAATGGTATTAAAATTCGGATTTAATATTCAAAATTCAATAGAAATTATCAAATATTTATTACTTCATTGAAAGAAAAGAAGATAAATATAAAATGATATATTAAACTTACTAAGATTTCTCGCAAATCCAAAATCACACAATTTGACGATACCTTCTTTTGTGAGAAGTATATTTTCCGGCTTTACGTCTCGGTGGATACACTGGCAAAGAGAAAAAGTAGTTGGTAGTCGACCATTAGAATAACTACAGCAAGACCCCCTTAAGGAGGTCTTGAATTACAGTTAGATTTAAAAACTACATTTACAAGTTTAAATCTGCTAATTCATTCCTTGTTTAAATGGGCAAAAAACATCACATTTAAACGAGGAAAAATCTCAAAAAACTTTACTTCCTGTATTTTAGTGGTTCTGGAAAACAATGCTCTTAGGATATGATATATTTTAATAATTCAATCTAACTACAGAAGTCAACTTCAACTATGATTTTGTTTCTATAACAAATATTTTAGAATAAGGTTCAATGGCAGTTTAGAAATCATTTAGAATCATAACCTCATTAATTTGCAAAAAAACAAAGAATCAAAAAAACCATAAGAAAGTTAAAACAGTTGCAGTACATTAAAATTGTTGACATTATGCTTAGAATGAAAATGAAAACATCATTATTAGGGTTAATGCTGCTTAAATAGATTCATCGTTTCAAAATTGAATTCAAGGCCACGACATAACTGTGCTACCCCAGATTCCCTTCAGCACTAAAGTATTACACTAAGCGTTCTTAATTGCTGCATGTCATTATATTCGTTTCAATAGAAAATGTCCTATCAATCATTTTTCATCTAAATTTTCATAGAATTTTGTGACTATGTACTTATTTAATTAAATAAACGGAGCTAAAATATTTTATCGTTATCAATTTTTATGGAAAATTTTAAGATGCAAGAAAAAGAATTCGATAGCATGGAAATTTTAAACGCTACATAAAAATATTCAAAAAGAAAAACAAATCATCTTTTTTAGGGAGACCACGCCAATATAATCGTAATACGATTGTACTAATAGGAGTTACATGAAGTACTAAAAAAATGACATAACAGCAGTAAAAATTTCTCTTATTTTAGAAGTGCTAGAAAAAAAGTTACGAATTTCGAGAGGAATTTTATTTTTATTTTTTTTTGGGGGGGGGGGTCGGGGGGGATGTATAGAGTATCTGGAAGTATTATTTATTCGCAGTTGTTTTTGTGTCCAATATTTTTTTCATCTCATTCTACCGACATAACAATTCTTTGAAAGACCAGTTTTTTCTATTACTCCAATGTCTGAATGTAGAATTTATTTTAAATGACAGCTGTGACTATTCAACAATGAATTCATTTGAATTTGCCAACATTAGAAGGATCGTAATTCAGGACAGTAACAGATTAAAAAAAAAAAAAAAAAAAAAAAGACATCTTCATAAGCTAGTGAGTAATTTGCGCATATATTTTAGATAAGCGATTTTTTTTTTCTATCCACATCGTCTTCAAAGAACGTAAATAATCGAGCTTCTGAAATATTCTGAATAATTACTACACCCTTACCCGCCAAAAATAATGGATTTAAGCATGCCGCCGACAGGTTTTAACATGATATTTTTAGCCGTTCTGTACTCAACGATGTGAAGTAAATTAAAACAAATTTTATCACTCACATTGTGTTGGTGACAAAAATTGATGGCTTGTATCGTCTGCCAAAGTATGCGTTTTGTAAGCTGCTCTGGAACCCTGAAATAAAATGACAGTGGAGATTATGAACGAAATTAAAATACATTGATAAAGTATTACAAAAATCCTCACATATATTGCCAGTACTGACATCATTTATTTAAGACCTAATACGATATTTAAGTAAGATTGTATGCTCAAACTCTGTATAAAACATCTTTTTTTATTATTATTAGTTTTGTTTTCCTTTAAGCTCGTCTGTTTTCGCAAATGACAAGAAAGAGACGTATGTATTAAAAGGAGAAGTTACTTATTGTAACATGCACTATAATGTGTTTAAGAAAGATTATTGTTTTAGTATTCGTATTAGGACATTTCCTGAAGACAGCCATGTTCACACTCAGTAAGTTTTTTTTTATATGAAACAAGACTATGATTTAGTAATTTTTAGTAATTTTTTTAACATTTTTATTACATTTTAGGTTAAAATTTCTTGAAACAGATTTTTTATTCAATTATTATTTCATATAAAAAAGGATAATGCATCCCTCATGTTCATAGTATCCTACAAAGAACTCTTGTTTCAATAATTATGACTATTCTAGCAAGCATACATTTTTTCCCTAGTTAACAAGGTTACGGAGAATATATTTTTTTAATTGTTTGAATTAAAATTATTTCTCGAAATATTAACTTATGAAAACATAATTTTCCGTATATATATATATATAATTCATTGTAAAATTAAACCATTGAAACATATTTTTTTTTCAAAATTTTAAAACACAAAATTTAGCACATAGTTATGTATCACTCAAAGGAGTCTCGTCATGCCGTTCCTCATAAACTGAAATGAATAATCAGAGAAAAAATATCCATTCTGCGACGAGTGAAAATACAGGATAAAGAATAAAACTTGGTTACAGCTATTAAAACATTTCATATCTTTTGATGTAATTATAGATGACCTGTGTTACTACCATTAAAAAAAAAATTAAAAAAAAGAGTTTTTCAAGATTTTTGTTATTTTAAATAAAATTGTTTTAAGTAAATATGAAGGAGTTTGAAAAGATCTTTGTTCATTATATGCACTTGTTAAATTACTAAGATTAAAATTTCTATTATAATTGGACTATACATTTAAAAATGTTCTTTAATGATATATGTAATATGACAGTATTTTTTTAGATATTATTATGGAGGATGAAAACAGCTAAAATTAAAACAATAATAATAACTTCCGGATAGACAAAAATCTGTAAATAAATTTAAAAAATAGCACAAAAAATAGAATAGTATAATTAAAGCATTGAAAATAAGCTACCGAAAAATACTTCAAAAACCGAAAATAACATATCTGAAGAGTTGGGCTGATTATTGACGGCCAATTATCTACACTTGGAATATAGGCCCGGTGGGAGTGCCCTTCGTGGGGGTCTTTCTAAGGGAACCTAACCCGTATTTACGCATGGATAAATCCACGGCTCGAAGAAAACCACGAAAACTCCGAACGATTAGGCCGACGGGCGCGAATGGGATCGAACCCAGCACCTTCCGTCTACCAGCTTCGAGAGCAGAACCTCTCAGCCACTGGTGGGGCTAACATATCTGAAGAAAATTTTATACTTGAAGTACGTTTTATAACAACTATCATATCAATTAGTATTTTTTTACTTGATTGAATTTGTACATTACTTACCTTAAATGAAGAGATATCTATATGAAATGTCCGTCAGAGTAAAAGGTATGCTATAAACTATGCTTAAATCTTGATATTTCTTGCATGTTCAAGTTCAGCTTGTTTGAAATACGATTCTATGTAAAAGTTAATCCCAATACATAAGGAAAGAATCTCTCTTTTTTTTTTTTTTTTTTTTTTTTTTTCACAACGATTATTCAACACAGCGTGATAGATGACTTTGAACAATTTATGTACCGTGAGAAATAATTTAGATGGTTTTAATTTTTATTATGAACCATTCAAGATAAACCCTCTATCCCTTACAGCTTCAGGTACGCAAGGGGAAAAAACATAAGTGTTATGATTTCATTAATATCCAGGGTGCCTCAGTATTAGAATTACAAACTTTAAGAAGTGGTAGAACACACTATAACAAACAATTTTCGTATAGGAAACCAATGTCACAACCAAATTGAATTAATTAAACATACGGGGTGTCTCACTCCAATCCGAACTCAGAGTTTTATTCATGAATTTAATAATAATGAAGACATCGAAATAGACTGACCTTGCTTTGTGCAAAATGGGAAGACATCACAAGAAAATACTGTAGATGGCCGCCATCCGTATTCAAACAGAATTGAATTAAACGCTTTCGGAATGTAGTTAATCTTACACGGCAAAAAAAAAAAAAAAAAAAAATGTTGATTTTACAGTATAATACTGACACCCCCAGCTGCCAGTATTATACCGTAAAATTAACAGTAATAAACAGAAAATAAGTAGTAATACACTACCGCGCATGAGCGGCAGTGTATTACTATTCATTTTACTGTTTATTACTGTTAATTTTACAGTATAATACTGGAAGCTGGGATGCCAAGTATTATACTGTAAAATCAACATTTTTTTGCGCGGTAGTGTATTACTGCTTATTTTCTGTGTATTACTGTTAATTTTACGGTATAATATTGGCAGCTGGAGTGTCAGTATTATACTGTAAAATCAACAGTTTTTTATTGCAATGTACATGCGGTGTGACTGACGGAATTACTGTGACACCTTATCATCACTGTATATCACTTCCAACACTTTTCATGATGTCATCACATGTCACACAAAGCAAGAAAGAATTGAAAATTGCAAAATTTTATCAAAATATCTTTATTATTTTTTTAATTGGGCAGGAAAAAACCCAGTTTGGATTGAAGTGAAACGCACTATAATTTTGACTTAACAAATGAGGTGTTGCCCAATCTTTACATACAGAATTGTTTGTTGTAGTGTGTTCTATCATCTCTTAAAATTTAAACTTTGCTGAGATACCTGTATTTCTTGAAGAATAAAGATGATAATTAATTTTCGACGTAATTTTGTTTAAGATTCAGGTATGGATTGCATTGCTTTAAACCAGCTGCAATTTTATAACAAGCTTAATCATAATTTCATTAATTGTTTTTTTTTTAATATTAACATTCATCAGTTATTATAATAATAAAATTTAAAAATATTTCTTTTCAAAAAATACCTGTTTTTTTTTGTTTTTTTTTTTTAAACAAAAATTAACTTACCCTTTTGGATGCTTCTCCAATATGTCTAAGACAGTATGGTCGCAGTATTCAAAAACAAGGTGTAATTTCCTTTTTCTTCGGAAAACTTCGATAAGATTAACTAGATTTGGATGCTTCAGTTGCTGAAAATAAAATTAAAATCATTTAGAAATTCCGGTTACGTGAAAAAACTTCAGTCTTAAACTTTGACTCACTTTTTCAGAATTACTTCAAGCAAAAGAAGGATTATCAGCTTAATTTTTATTTTATGGGCTGTAAATTTTAATTAGAGGAAATGTAACTACATTTCATTTGAAAAAGAAAAAAAAAACTCCCACGAATTTAATTCTTCCTATTTTAACAATCCATTAAAAAAAGTTTCTTTCATTTTCTTATTCGCCGCGTGTTGCAAATCGTGTTCATTTTTAAAACTGGAATTTCTCTATTCTAAAGTAAATGTAAAAGTAAACATAATCTCTCTACTTTTTAAGAATAGGTAACTAACGCTGATGCTGTTAATTGAATGCATTGTGACCTTTTCAATTTTTCGGCTTATCCTGGAAAATCTAATGCATATAAAAACATAAAAATTGTTATTTTTATAGAAAAATGTATGATAAGCATGTTGAAGCAGACATTTTTTATATTAAAGCATTATTTTAAGCGCTATTTAATGTTTAAATCCGATTTTTTTTAAATAATACTTCAATTTACATAAGTTCTATAGAATCAAAAACTATGCATCGCAATTTAACCATCTTTTGAAGGCATACACTTGAATAGATTGTGGTGTGCAGTGCCCAATCATTTGTTTAACTTGGCTAAGTTTTTCAGTTTTTTATTCAAAATTTCATTAGTTGAATAGAGATTTAATTCATAGTTTAAAATAGTTGTTTTCATCTACTGTTGCCAGATTTTAAAATTCCGTCATATTTAAAACGATTTTCTAATGGCGACTAAAAGAAAACTTTTCTTCTAGACGTTATAAAAGCCCGATAAGCAGCGACATTTCTTACTTAACCATTTTTAAAAAGTTGCTTTTCAGAAGTGTAATTGATCTTAGTAAATCAACCGCAGAATATTCGTCAGCTGTCGCGACAGCGGTAGATGCAGTTTTTCGAACCGAAAAATCTCCAGTTAAAGGGAAATGAAGAGCAACCCAATTACACAAGATCGCCACTAGTTGTGAGAATATCATTAAATCTTCCGTTTTTTTTTTTTTTTTTTTTAACAAAGCAAAATAGCGTGTGTCTGAGAGCCTGCTGCCTGGCTTCTGGACGAGTGCTGGCGAGCGTAACCGTAACAGGTTACGGCGTAACTCGTAGGAGGCAGAGCTCCATAGTTTATTTTAAAGCAAAAAAAAAAAAAAACATGCTTTTAAAAACATTCAATGTTTATCTTAAAAACCACGCCTAATTTCATGATTATAAATCATGTTGTTCTGAAACATGTTTGTTCAATACGGGAATTTGACGTGAGCTCTGATTATGGAAAATTCGCCGCATTTATTTATCCTTATAGCAGAAGCTCGAACTAGAGTGAATGTATTTACTTTTTTAATTAATGGTTTTTTAGTTCATTTTTAGAATATAACAACAGGAAAGAAAAATCATTTTTACATTACTGCAAATGTTACATTTTTGTAACAAACTAATATTTATTGTTGCCACATGATAATAGATTTTTAAAAAACAATAATTTTTTTCGGTTTCTTTTTAAGACATAGCAACAGGAAAGAAAAAAGCATTAGTTTAACTATCTATTCGGAATTTCTAACTTGTTTTCTCAACGTTTAATTATAATTTAATTAAAATTAATCTATTTATTGATAATTAAGTTATGAAAATGTGAAAATATTGTATGGCCAACGGGAACACACAACTGTACACAATTTCTAGTACTCTAAGCACATCAGGAAATGAAAGAAAATGAATTACAAAATTCCATCTTTACATACATGACCCAATTTAAATTTTAAAAAAGCGAGTAAAAAGAGTATGCCGTCGGTTGTAAATCTATCGTTATCTTTTTAATTTTTGCATCGCATATTTTAAAAAAATAGTAATAATAAACAAGTTCCCAGTTAAACTGATGGCATTGAGCTCACAGGCTATTCACACTAATTGTATATTACACTCTTATTTCAAAGAATAATGCCCCTCGAAAAACAAAGAAATCGACTATAAATTAAGGGGGTAAGGATTGGCCCGTTTCCCCCTTTATGCTTAACCAATGACCCCACAAAACTAATCAGGGAAGCGCCTTATCACAATGTAACTGTATACAAATTTGAAGTAAATCGGATAATTCTGCATGAAAAACCCATTTATCTAAATTAAGGGGGGATATTAGCCCCCGTTGCCCCTTTATACTTAACAATGAACTCTCAAAACTAATCAGGAAATCGCCTTATCACAATGAACCTATATACAAAATTTGAAGCAAATCGGTTAATTATCCATGAAAAATCCATTTATCTAAATTAAGGGGGATTAGCCCCTTTTCCCCCCTTTATGCTTAACCAATGAACCCCCAAAACTAATCAGGGAAGTGCCTTATCAGAATGAACCTATAAACAAAATTTGAAGGGAAACGCATATTTCTATCAAGAGTAATCGCGTTACGTACATACATACGTACATACAGAACCGGCGGGCACATTGCACATTAGCTCTCAGGCTTTCATAGCCTGTGAGCTAAAAACTGATAGTTTTACAATGAAATGTATGATAATCTTGTTGAAGCAACCAGTTTTTAAATTGAAGAAATATTTTAAGCGCTATTTAATGTTGAAATCAGTTAGGATACATATATCCTAATAATATTATAAATCTGATTGTGTGCAAATGTTAGGCTGAAGCCAGCGTCAAAATGGAGCATTTAATGATCCTGTATCTTTGCATATAGGCTGATTATAACCCTCATATGAACATAGGCTGGTTTTTGTTTATTTTATTCAAATATTTTTCTTAATAATTCAAAATTTCGTTATTTTCATTCAGAATAAATGGACATTTTTTCGTATAGCATTTTAAAATGGTTAAATTTACTTTACCGTTGCTAATACTTTATCGTTGCCAAAACTAATTCAAAACCCGAAAAAATAATTTTTACTCAACAATTTTGTTTTAATTAAAAAATTTTCACGGGAAAAATGAAAATGAAATAAAAAAAATTAAAGAATTAAGAAGAAGATTAAATAATATTATTGGAAATAAAACGTACTTTTTTTTAGTTTTTGATAATAATACGAGGTTTCAATATGCGTAACCATAGGAAACAGGCGAATATGACATCATTTATCGAAAATAAAACGGATATGCTTTGATTGGTGAAATAAAATGATCTTGGGTTTCTCTTCACTTTTTTCTTTTTTTTTTCTTTTGTATGGTAACAATACTTGCCGTTTTACCGTCTGCGCACGGCTAATATAACTATACCGTATTTTTTATTTAAAATTTAAAAAAGTAAAGAAGTTTCAAAAGAAAATGGTTAGCAAATGTCAATAATATGTTCCGCAAAATTATCCATGTCGTAAATGATGTCATGGATAGCGAGAAATAGTGATTTTTCATTCTTAAAACTAAAAGAAATAACTCGATTACCTAAAAAAAAAAAATGACGAATGTTAATAGTTCCATTTTTGTTGATGAAACCTAAAGATTTAATTTTATTTCGTTAAAGTAACATAATTTTCCCTATGCCAGTATTGAAATTAATTGTCTGGAAAAGAAAATTAACAAGAATTATGTCATTAAAAAGGGATTTCTCTGGGGAAAAAGGAGACGTCATATTTGAAATAAAACAGGAATTTTCCAATATGTTTTAAAATGAGTGCGAATCAATTCCTTACATTAATAATACAAGGATCAATAAGTATAGAAAGTAGATGAGTTTGACGCCATATTTATAACAAAAAATTTAAATGTTTTGTTATCTATACTGATTATTAAGCATGAGTATCCGTTATTTCGTTATTTCGTTCCGCATGAGTATCGGAGTTTTCTGCTAAAAATCACATCATAATTTGAAGAAAACGAAAATTAACACGAATCTATTATATTAAAATCTGACCGTGTGTTTGTATTTCGCAACTACTCCTAGACTGTCGAGTGGCTGAGAGGTTGTGCTCTCGAAGCTGGTAGACGGGAGGTGCTGGGTTCGATCCCAATCGCGCCCGTCGGTCTAATCGTTCGGAGTTTTCGTGGTTTTCTTCGAGCCGTGGATTTATCCATTCGTAAATACGGATTAGGTTCCCTTAGAAAGACCCCCAGGAAGGGCACTCCCCCCGGGCCTATATCCCTAGTGTAGATAATTGGCCGTCAATAATCAACCCAACCCAACCCTAGACTGTCGAACGCAACGCAATTTACTACCGGTTATAATTGATCCGAGGATGTCACACAAACTCTCAGAATTAAACAAATTAAATTAAATGCCATTTTTTTTAACGAAATTTCTCTAAAAACGGAAAGTAACTTACTCCATATTTGTGTATAAAAAAGGAGAAATAAAACAGATCAGTATATTTTTTACACCATTTTCTCATTAAAACTGAAAAACAGAATTTATTTTCACTTTGAATAGATGGTGAAAATAAAATCTTGATTTCAGTAAATTATCCGAAAAATACAAACATATTTTCACAGATTCAAACTTCATGAATCAATTTATTCTGGAGAACAAAAATTGCCTGCCAATATACTGTCATTTAGAAAACAAGATTTTTTCAACTATATATTAAACCAAGGAGACAGAATTGAATTTAAAGGAAAAGCATATACTATTTCTAATTAATGTTTTTTTTTTTTTTTTTTTTTTTTTGAAGGATGGCTGTTAAAACGTTTCACAAAGGCGTTAAAAGTAAAATTGTTTATCAGGTAAAATTGACATTTGTTTTTACCCAGTTCGTCTATTTCCACGATTTTATTTGGGCCTCCTTTTTGCATTGGTTGCAATTTCATTTTCGCGATTATTTGGCACAAAATTTCACTTTAAGACTGAGTTATGTCAAGGTCCCTATAATAATAAATACCGTATTGTTTCCCATGAAATGTGATAAATAGTTAGTTAATTATTAACGTTTTTAATTATTGAGAGTAAAATATTTTGCTTAATTAATGTATTTATTCTTCTTTTAATGTTGCGTGAACGAAGTCACGGGTAACAGCTAGTTATAGGATAAAAAAACTATACATAGCAACATTTTCATTAAGACATTAGAAAGAATGAAATTTATTAATAAAATTAAAACTTCCAAATTAAACTTTATTCAATATTCTTAATATTAACATTTCCGCGTTCAATAATTTCATCTCTGAAAGTTGTAACTTAATTTGTATAATTTTTTACATGCTTTTATTTAACTTAACTTGGTACATGTGTGTAGAGATGGAATTTTGTAGTTCATTTTTCACCCACTTCCTGATGTGCTAGAGTTTTACAAATTGAGTACAATTGTGTGTTCCCAATGACAATACAATATTTTCATATTTCCATAACTTAATTATCAATTAATAGATTAATATTAAAACACTTATGATTATAAGTTGAGAAAACAATTCAGAAATCCTAAATAGATAGTTTCAATAATGATTTTTCTATCTAGTTTCCATATTTTAACCCTTGTTATCCTGACGGCACTTATAAGTACCACTTTAACCCCTTCGCGACGAGCGTCTTTTACAGAATTTTTAATCTGTTACCACCGGTTTTTCAAATGAGAAATTTTCACCTAATTGAATCGCAAAAATGCTATGATTAGATAAGGAAAACTTTACAAAAAAAAATAACTGGTGGGAATAATCGAGGATTCTGAGCATCTAAAAAGTACCTGGAAAATGAATTCGGGATATAAAGGGTTAAAAAGAAACTAAATAAAAATTATTTTTTTAATAAATTCATTAGTTTACGCTTTCTAACAAGCAGAATTAAAAGCGCTGGATTTTCCATTATCGGGGCCCATGCCAAGTTTATGGAAGTATTATTATGGAAATATTTTAAAATACTCAGTATTTTAGAGAAATATTGTGTATAAATGTTTTAAAAAGTTGAAATTTTGAAGATCGTATGAGAATAAAATTAGTAAACAATTTTTAATATTTACGATATTTTTAAAATCAGCTATCCATGCTTAATTCTTAAAGAGAATTTCTATCTTGTATAAATATACAGTTTAAATAAAAGTCCATCTAAATTAGCATATTATGTCGCTAATTTATCAACAAGTTAACACAGCTCAATAAGTTTGCGATTATTCATGTTTATTTATGAACAAAAAATGGAAAAAAGAGAAAAAAAAAAAGCAAATCAGGAAGAAATGTGAACCTATAGAACCTTTAAACAATTATTTAGGAATGCAAAATCTCCACATATCTGTGAAGTTTTGAATTTTTTAAACTGTATGAAATCTTTCTACAGATTTTTTTTAACAAACAAGTAAACTAACGCAATGAATGTAATGAATTAAAATAAATATGACCGACATGGGTTGGATTGTTTCAAGTTTAAGAAATACTCTCTTTGTAAATTAAAGAACATCAAAATTTACTGAATCGTACGAAAACTTTGGGGATAACAAACTTAAAATTCTTCTTTGGATTCCATATAAACAACAAATAACACGAATTATAGTTTCGACCACAGTCGGCTATTTTCGTCATGCACAGCAGCTGAATGTGCACCATAAGGGATAGACCAATGCTGTACAGAACATTTTATTTCTTTAACCTAAAGAAACGTAAGATTAAGGTTAACGTAAAGATTTTAAGATTAACGTAAAGATTTTTTTGGTGGAAAAATATTGTCTCTCTTGCTTCCCTTTTTCTGCCTGTTTAGATCAGTCTTTCTCATCTTTTTGGTAGATTTCGTAAGAAATACTACCCATTACATTCTCCCCTAAGTTGGAATTTTTGAAAAATTTTTGCAGATCTACGCCGATCATGACTCCCAGAACCCAAAAACACCCCCAGTTCAAAACTTTATATATCTATCTCTCTATCTATCTATCTATGTCACTTTTTATGGACACGATAACTCCAATAATTCTGCACAAATCTCTTCCAAATTCATACATAAAATCAAGGGGCATAAAATCTCGGTCAAGTTCGTTAATGGGCAAAATCGAACCAAGAGGGGGGGGGGGGCTTTTTGTGAAAACAGAAAAAAACCCATAATTTCTTAATTATGATACGTATCGAAACCGTTTAAAGTTATTATTACTTCTAGGAAAAGGGCCGAAAATTTATGTATGATAGATTTTTGATATCATTAAAAATGGCCCCAAGGGGGGGGGAGGGGGGTTTAGAAGAAAAAAATTCATAACTCCGTCAATTCCCAAGCTATCAAATCCGCTTGAATTTATTGTAAATCTCCTTAAAATTATCTACAACTTTTATATTCACAAGGTTTTATAGGACTAACTCTTATGGCAAAAAAAATTAAAAACAAAAAAATCCCTGCTTGCTCCGCCTACAAGCAGACGTAAAAACAGAAAAAAAACCATAAGTTCTTAATTTTTATACATATCGAATCCGTTTAAAGTTATTATTACTTCTAGTAAAAGGGCCAAAAATTTATGTATGACAGATTTTTGATTTCGTTAAGGAAGGGGGGGGGGATAGGGGTTTCAGAAGAAAAAAATTCATAACTTCGTCAATTCCCAGGATATCAAATCCGCTTAAAATTATTGTAAATCTCCTTAAAATTATCTACAACTTTTATACTGACAAGTTTTTTATAGGACCAAACGGTAAAAAAAAAAAAAAAATAAATAAATAAATAAAATCCCTACTGGCTTCGCCTATAAGCAGACGTGAAAACAGTAAAAAAACCCCACAACTTCTTAAGTTTTATAAATATCGAATCCCTTTAAAGTTATTATTACTTCTATGAAAACAGCCAAAAATGTATGTGTGACAGATTTTTGATACCATTAAAAATGGCCTCGAGGGGGGGGGGGATAGGAGTTTCAGAAGAAAAAAATTCATAACTTCGTCAATTCCCAAGATATTAAATCCGCTTAAATTTATTATCAATCTTCTTAATATTATATACAACTTTTATATTGACAAGTTTTTTATAGGACTAACTTTTACAGTAAAAAAAAAATTAAAAACAAAAAAATCCCTGCTGGCTCCACCTACAGGATGAGGTATATTTCGAAGTGGGTGATCCCAACTGCCACATCATGGCAAATAGGTCTTTCTTCTGCAATTTCCAATAAACAGGTGCCCCACGGTCTGCGTCTTCGAACTCTACCTGTGCCTGTGGGCCGAGCCGTCCGGGATTTTTTTTTTAACTATCGTCACGCTTAAACCATAATTAAACTTCTACGGCACTAAAATTATAATTATGAAACTCTATATGAAAGGAATATATGTTATTTTAAAATTATTTACTAACACAAACAATATGATCCATCAATGAGAGGGGGGGGGGGGGGATCACTTCTTATACTGTGACGTGACACAAAACAAAGGAGGGTGATTTTCGAATACAAATTTCCGCGTTATTTAATAGCAAAGTTCTGTGATTAAATAAGACAAACATTCTTTTGAAACCTGTGCCCCCCCCCCCCCCACACACACACACACAACACACACACGCTCCTTCCTTGGGTACAGTATTGTTCTGAGAGTTCTATATATTGTTGAGAGCTATTGCATGTAAAAATATGAAAACTGGTAGTTTTATAGAGAAATGTGGGATAAATACGCTGAAGCAGACAGTTTTTAAATCTAACAAGGAGAGGACCAAGCTTGGTAATCACAGATTTTTATAATGTTTATATATGTTGTAGGGTAGAAGCCACTTGGTCTCAGGTTCAATGAATTTTTTATAACTCTCCATAGTTTTCGAGAAATAGGGGTCTATTATTTTAACACAACTTAAATACTTACTTTGTAACAAAATTACTTCGTTGGTCGTAGCTCAATTGGTATGGCGTCTGCTCGTTGATACGCGGGCCAGGGTTCGAGGAAGGGACGAGCTACGTTTGTTTTTCTCATTTTTTGTTTTATAAATATACTTGTAATTACTATTTAATAATCCTAGTTAAAAATTATAATATTGGGCATTAATTATAATGTTAACCTATTTATTTTTTATTTGTAACTAACTCGTTGTATAAAACATCTTTAAACAGTTATTTTTTTATGACTTTTAAAATGTTTTTCATATAATGCTTTATTGATGCAATGATACTGAACAATTGTGTCAATTCGTGATTTTAAAGAAACATCATTTACATATTGCCTTAACAAGGGAAGTCAATGCGATGATAATACTACTCTGTTTTTAAAGTAAGAAGCATAATTATATTAAAATTTAGCATAAGAATTAAATTACAACATATTTTTTTGCATATTAAAGATTTTTAAATTTGTAATACGTATGCTTCCGCTTTGAATTAATTTATAATTAATAAAATAAGGTATGATTTTGTAACGATTTTGTAATTTTTACTAGTCAATAATGGATCCATTTAAAAAAAATCTCTTTAAATAATGATAAATGTTTAATAATAGCTTAAAAATCAAATTAATTAAATTTAAATTTAAATATGTTAACATTATAATTAATGTACGATGTTAAAATGTTAATTGAGATTATTAAATTATAATTACAAGTATATTTATAGAACAAAAACTGAGAAAAACAAACGTAGCTTACCCCGGTCTCGAACCCAGGACCGCGGATCAAAGAGCAAACGCCATAACAACTGAGCTACCACCAACAAAGCAATTTCGTTACAAAGTAAGTATTTAAGTTGTGTTAAAATATTAGACCCCCTATTAATCGAGAACTAAGGAGCGTTGTATAAAATCCGTTAAACCTGAGGCTAAGGGGCTTCTACCCTATAACATATATAACAAGTGGGTAAGTGAGATCGAAGATCGCACAAAGCGTTTCGTTTAATATTCCTTTCAAAACACTTTATCCTTTCTTTAATAAATCCAAATAAATTTCCTTTAGCAACCAAAAAAAGCAAAAAAACTCGTTTTTTGTTTTTTATAAAGTAAAAATATACCGGTCTATTATTTCGTATTTTCGAGTATACATACCAGCCCGATAGCGGGCGAAGCCGGCTATTATATTCTGTCATAATAATATCTGTCACGCGGACTAAATGCGATATAAGAAAATAATTTCAAAATTAAACATGTTGTACACCTTCAAATTGTTAAAATATGCGAATATTTCCATAATCGGATTTTTGTCATGATTCAATATGTTTCTCAAACTCATATATTTAATATTTTCTATTACTCCTATTGATACTCGCTTTGTATTATTCTCAAACATCTGAAATATTCGTTAAACTTCCAATATGACGTCAGATTTTCTTTTTAATTCTCTAATGACGTGATATTAATCTGCTTTGTGTACATACACATACTCATACTCCTTGCATTATTGAGAAATTTTTTAAATTTCCGTTTTATTACAACTATGACGTCAATAATTTTTATTTCATATTAATCTTTTTTTCGATTGGTGAAACTTTTTATTTCATTTTCATTTTTCACGTGGAAATCGTCTGATAGAAAATTAATTATTGTAGAAAAAATTGCATCGTGGATTTTTAATTTTTGGCATCTGCTATAACGAAAAATGTTTAAATTTAATAGGAAAAGGCTGTTAGAATTTTGGTTTTTTATCTCTATTTATTAAAATAATACGAAATTTTCAAATTTTAATATTTTGAGCTTTTTATAGCAGATATTCAGCTACATACACAAAGTTTCAACTCTGTAAGTTACATAGTTTCTGAGAATAGCTCTGTGACAGACAGACAACGGAGCGGGAGTAATAGGGTTTCGTGAGATGAACGAAACACTAAAAATAGTCAAAATCTGTGATTACCAAGCTTGGTCCTCTCCTTGTAAGAATAATTTTAAGCGCTATTTAATGTTGGAATCGGTCGAAATAGCTCAGTTAAAGAAGTTTTATAGAACATAAAACTATGCATAGCAATCATAATAAGCAATAAAAGGTGAACACCTTTTATCAATTAAAAAGAAGTATATAATTACAAGGCGTTATGATTTGTTACATGCATAGCAATTTAACCATTTTTTTGCAGACACATAATTGAGAGAAAACCAACAAATTCAAATACCCGTTGTTTAATTTCTTTCATACGCTGCAACAAAAAAAAAAAAAAAAGTGTTGATTTTACAGTATAATACTGGCACCCCAGCTGCCAGTATTATATCGTAAAATTAACAGTAATAAACAGTAAAATAAGCAGCAATACACTGCCGCGCGCGCGGCAGTGTATTGCTTAATTTTTTATTAAAATTTTTGCTTCATACTAATATTTTATGATAAATAACTCATACTATTGACAAAATTGCAAAGAAGAAAAAAATTAGCTTTATTGGTTTAGGAATTTTAAAGTGGTGCAAAATCATACCAACAGCAGGAATTATCAAAAAATTAGACGGAATTAAATATTTAGAAAACAGAAAGATAAACACTTACAAAAAATTTAAGAGAAATTCGAATTTAAATTATTTATAAAATATTTCAAAACACTTAGCATGTACAGTGTACAGTCACTTTGCATTTTTTGAAAAAATCAAAAGCACATTTAAAAAAATAATAAAAATTGCGACTGGTAATTTAATTAGTTGTTTCAATTTATTCAATTAGTTAGTTTGGCAAAGAAATAATTAAGTAAAATAAAACTAATTAACATACTGTTGTTGCAAACATTTATTTTCATAAGAAAGAAAAAAAGAAAATGGTGCAACGGGTTCATCTAGAGAAGTGTGTCAGGCATCGGTGGGCGATAGTATTAATGAAAATTTAACTAACATAAATCTAAAGCTTGTAAAATTTGTTTAGCAAGTTTTTTTTATCTAGATTATATCATATCACTACTAATTCAAACCTCTGTACTGCATTTTCTATTTCAACACTTTTACTTCTGGAAGAAATAATTTTTCTCTGAAAGTATTAAATTAATTTCAAGATTTGATACCATTTTCGTGATTTCCCCAACTATTCTTAGAAATTGTAGTACACAAACGCTAATATATAACACATGGGCTGATAAGTTCCTGGTCTAGTAAAGAAAACACAACTTTTTAACATAACTTTATAACATTATAACTTTATAACTTTAATAAATAACATAACTTTAATAATAAATAATAATAATTTAATAATAATAATTAAATAAATAAATAATAATAATAATTTAATAATAATAATTAAATAAATAAATAATAATAATAATTTAATAATAATAATTAAATGAATAAATAACAATAATAATTTAATAATAAATAAAATAATTTTATAACGAAAAAGCTCCAAACAGTGCTCAGAATCATCGACTCGTTGTTGTTTTTGATCAAAAGTCAACATGCGCGGCACCCACTTTGACAGCAGCTTTTTCATAGACAAATTTTCATTCAAAATAAAACCTACATGTTCCTTGGATATCTTCACAGTCTGAGCTATCTCCTGCAACTTCACTTTGCGGTTCCCCAAAACGATTTTGTGGACTTTTTTTTTTATGTTTTCCGGAGTATTCACCTCTTTTGCGTGGTGCATCACTGGTGTCCGTACGACCACGTCTAAATTCAGTAAACCAGTCAATAATGGTTGATTTACCTGGTGCAGTGTCCGGATAACGCTTATCAAGCCAAACTTTTGTTTGAACGGTGTTTTTCCCATAAAATAACAATTCTTGAAATTCTTGTTTATCCATTTTTTTGTTTATTAACAAAGTCGTTCAACTAAAACCACTCTAACGTTTTATCCACACGACGAATCGTCATAACATTTTTTCTGCTACCTTTTAAAGGTTAGTACTTACTAAAAAAAGCATCGGTTCGGCGAATGCAATGCCATCTGTGTCCCAGACCAGGAACTTTTCAGCCCATGTGTTATATCTATATATATTTTTTTAAGAAATGCGATTTTATAACACTAAAGTTCACCTCAAATTTAATTGTATAATATGGCGTACTGTAGGTTAAATTTACGATATTTCTGTTAATTCGTAAAATTTTGATATTGTCTACTTCATTGAAAAATTTAGCGGCACACCTGAACTCCTTTATCCGTACACTGATTGAGAACCACTGGTTTAGATTAAAGAATTAAAAAAGTTTTGCGCAAAATCACTCTCGACCTTATGGTATGACAGTAGTCTTTTTTTTCCGTTCTAAAGGGCTTTTTACCTCAATTCCATTTTAGACAAGTACTCTCTTTTTTAATAACTTATACATATTTTTTATCCCCACTCATATGTATCATATATTAACTTTCAGTTTAATTGAACTTTTTTTGGCTTACTTTCTTGACTAGGAGTCATATTTTACGTTTTACAGGCAGTCTCAACTTATTGTTTTCCGTCTTAGACAGTTTTCTCCTCTTCTCCGTCCTTTTAATCATCCTATAAATATGTTTTCGGTTTCTCGGTGTCTTGGGCCTCACCTCCTCTAAAATTTTCGCGTAATTTGAAAATAATTTAGGGTTTAAGTACAATTTGTCCCTTTTAATTTTCCACCCCGGATCCTACTCTCTCTCCCAACCCCTTAGCGCATGAGGCGAATCCAAACTAATATCAATTCTCTGTCATCCCCTTAAATTTTGTGTTGCTCAGACTGTTTTTATATACTTTTTTTTTTTTTGGGGGGGGGGGTTGTCGCATCCACCCTGTGGTGCATGGGGACCGTTTCACGTGAAAATTGGCGAAAAGGGGGGGGCAACATGATGCACCAAATTGATTTTACTTTATTATAAATTCAAACTATTTAAGCTTCAAGTATCACCCCCCCCCCCTCCTTAATAAATATTTTTCAACTGTATGAGAACGTGCGCTTTTCAAACCATACCAGTTATCATTAATTAATTCTTAATTATAGTTCATGCTGTAAGTACTGCTTCTCCACCCCTTATTCCCTTCCAGAAAATGTTCTTTAAAAGAGTCAGAAGGTGTGCTTTTGATTCAAATTTAGTTTCCTCAGTTGTTAATTATAAAATTCTTGCTTATATTTTAAACATTGCTTCTGACCATGTTTTTTAAATTGAGTAATAAGGTGTGCTTAATGTATGAAATTCATTTATTCCACCGTTAATTTAAATTTTTTAGCTTAAGTTTTAACCTCCCCCTCCTCTCTCTCCGGAAAAAAATACTTAAATTGTTAGAGAAAGTATGCCTTTGAATTTAACTTTAATTTTCTCATTGTAATTTCTAATTTTGTCTTTGCTCTAAGGAAGTAACGTTTCTGAATGTAAGGGTGTTTGTTGATGACTATATTGGCGAATGGATATATGAATGCGTAAGATAATGGGTTTAGCAGTGTGGCGGTAAGTGTTTTGAAATCAAGGCCGATTCTCAGTTACTGCGCACGGCTATTTTGTGTTTGGACCGACTTATTTTTGCACCATCCCACCCGCTCTTTTTTTTTATAACGTAATAATTTTATTTATTTTATTTTACTTATTTTATTTTATTTTATTTCTGTATTTTATGATTATTATTTATCTTAGTTGTTTTCAAAAGCGCAGGCTTCCGGTTTTTGCTCCTATCTTTCCTAAAGGACACTATTCAACCCTTTATTTCTTTAAGATGAGTCGACTGGCCTCTCCCTGTTTGGTTTGTTTACTTCCGACAATAATAATATTGTCTTCTTATTAATTTGAAAAATTATTGTCGTTTAAATTCATCTTGGGAGCCTCAGATAATTTAAATGCTTCTATGGGTGTAAAATTTTAGTCCTTATTTCATTCTCTCCAATATGGTTGTCACAAAGTACTCAAAATATTCTAAATCATCTATGAAATCTAAAAAGCTTTTATATTATGACTCGGACTCTTCCTACATATCGTCGGATCCGAAAGACCGGAAAAAGTCTGATCTTCAAGCATTCCAATTCTAGTCGAAAAGGCTAATAATTACTTAATCAACTTATTGCAAGACTCTGGCTCATTCCTCACCATTTAAACACAGACATTGATCAAAAATTTGAAAATGACCTTATCCGGCATTCTGGTTATTAATTCCTCCAACCAGTCTGCGGTCTTTGAACAAGCCTTTAGTAACCTGGCAGCAGATATCACTACAGTTGCTGACTTCTTTCCTTCAGCACAGGTCATTCAATAAGTAGTCGACCATATAACCTCTACACAAGTTTTTTCTTTCTGTAGTTGATTCTCTGACTATGCATGCGTCACATTTGCGAGAATTAGCCACTACTCTTCTAGATATTTTTTAAGATCACAGGATCTATCGGAAACAACAGTTGAGGCAACTGCTGATACAATTTTAACAAAATGCAACTCATCTGAATCTAAAGTACATGAGTTAATCTACAATGGCAGTGTATCTGACAGTCATCATTTAGATGTCAGCTCCCCGTCTTCTTATACCCAAAGAGCCTACATCAATCTTCTCCATTTCAAAAAGGAATACTCCTTCACATACCGATATCCTTCAACCTCAACTACATCAAGGCCACCATAGCCATAAGTTTTAAATTTTGAACAGATGAATTTCGTTTTCTTCGACGTCAATCATATAAACATCAAGACACAAATAATTCACTTTTACTCTTAACTCCACCTCTCTTAAAATTGCTCATCGAAGCTGGGAATCTATATTAAGGCCCAACACAATGTAGTATACTATACAACTATCATGAGATATTTCAACTATCAGCTACTGAGCCATATGGCTAAAAATTGTCCTAACAAAGTTCACTGTGATAATTGCGGCCTTGAACACTCATCTAAGGGCTGCTCTAGGGCATCATCATGCTTCAATTGTCTCTTCTGCAACCAGAACTCTAAAACTACCTATAATTTATCACATAAATCATTAGTTTCAAATTGTCCTCTCTTCAGGAATGCGTATTGTAAGAAACGTTGTGCTTCACCTCCTCCACCGTGACTTTCTGAGCAGTACCAATCAATGTTTCCTACTTATACACCTTGGCTGGATCAACTAGCTAGTGTTTTCAGTGATTTTCGCTTTGATCTCATCAGTAGCATCACTTATGTCATCTCATCAACTGCATCAATTGTTTTACTTCCTCACTGCTCATTTGTTTCACCTCATCACTAGCAATCTTTTGATTTTTACTTATTCATCACTTTTTTATTGTTTGCTTAAATTTTTACTAGTATTGCCCAATGGCGCGTTTCAGGCGATTTTTTATTCTTATTTCTACTTACTTATTTTCCACCCTCCCTCCCCCCCTGTCACGTTTATCAATGGGTTCTGTTTAAATATTGTTTTTTTTTTTTAAACCTCAATAGAGGAGACCAACAGGGACATCTATGCTCTACATATTTGGTTTCCTCGTTTGAGAAGCCCCCCTTATGCAATCAGACCTTGTGGTATACGTGTATCTGCCCTATCTAACAAAGGAAAACGATAATTAATTGATATCGAAACCATAGCCGTGTTACTTGATGTTTATTTGGAGGTCAGCGAAGGTCTGTTCTCTCGAATGAAATCTAGTAACTCTTTAACACAATTTACTTCTTTCTTAAAGTTCAGAAAAATTTCCAACACTATAGTATAATATAGTATAATATAGTAAAAGTATATTTAATTATGATTAAAATTCATTAAATGCTAAAAATTTGATAACCTCAACTATCAGCTCATGAGAATTGTTTTGAAAAACATATAATGTATCGTTATCAAGAGCAAAATCATCCAAAATTTTTTTAATAGAATCCTGAAAGTCAAAACTTTATATAACTTGTTGCAATTAACGTATTTTTCTCAGCAAATATAATTATAATTCTTCTTCTTATTATTTTTTTTTTTTTTTTTGTGTGTGTTAGAGAAAATCTGATTAATTAAAAGACAGAAATTAATACGATTTAATGATGGAGTATCTGGTTAATTAAAAGATGACAAATTAATATTTTTTAATCATAGAATGAATATTTTCCAGTATCTCACATTCTTAACTGCATTCTTAAAAACCGGAAATTTATCAATCAAAAACTAAAATTTAGATCGCGTTAATTTTTAAATTTAATTAACTTTTTAGGAAGAAACATAAATTTACAGATATTTAAAAAGATTAAAGCATATATAATTAATATAATTTGTTTAATATTTATGCAATAATTTTTTATACATCATTTCTTTTTCATAAAACAGGAATAGAAAATATATGAGACCATTAATAATCATCGAGGTTTCTTGATCAGATATCTATGTAAAAATAGGCGTAGCATATAATTACTTCTATTTTTTTTTAATTCCATTTATTGTCCTATTTAGAAAACAATAATTATACTCATGGGAGGTTTTTGTGATAGGATATTATTTACCGAGAAACAAAGCAATGTTTATTCAGTAAAGAACAAGCACAACAAAAATACCTTTTTATTCATTTTTTGAAGCATTACATCGTGTAAAAAGAAATTATATAATTTCTAGGCAAGTCAAAGCACGTCCTTTATTAAATTTCTTGTACATTTCTCTAACGATAGAGTTCTACGTATGAGAAAAAACCATTATTTTGAATTGTGTAAGCGTAAGGTAAAATAATGCATTTTGATTTTGGATACCGTATCAAAATTTTAATACGAGAATGAATAAAAAAGTAGGAAATACGCATGAATTTTAATATACCCGACTTGAGATAATGTATAATACTTCCATGAAAATAGTTGATACTTAGATGAGTGCATAGTTGTACTTTCGAGGCACACTTAAATCATGATTCTAAAAGAAAGTGTGAAAAGAATAATTTTAATAGAGAAATGTATATTTTTAATGTAGAAATTTTTAATATAGGTTCGTCTACTGTGTGTCAAAATGAGTTATATTGGCTACATTGGGATTGAAAGTGAATGTAGATAACAATGCAGGGTTGGAAAAAAAAACATTTTTCGTATTAAACCTCATACTAAAATACTCCAAATGATGTACAATAAGTAAACATCAATGCAATAAGGTAAGAAACAATCCTTTAAAGTCAGTTTTATTTTTCTCTTAAAAATTACATGTTCAGGCGACCACTCAAAGAATTTATATTGCTATACAATTTTTTGTGCTGTATATGCACGTAATTTTATTCTGTTATAAAAAGTATACAAAAAAAACTATCTTAAAACCCTTTTTTTCCCTAAAAGTACATTTGTTTTAGGCTATTTATTTTTAGATAAAATGTAGTTAGATAATATGTTTTATTAAAATTTTAAAAAGAACTAACTTATTTATTGCAGGATATTTTGAAAAACCATAATGTCATTTAAGTTATAATATCTTCATAAGAATTAGAACTTTGATATTTTGAGGGGGAGAAATTACATCGGTAAAAAAAAAAAAAAAAAAAAAAGATTAAAGTAAATAAATAAAAACACTGGCTTTATTTTATTTGTATATTTCTTAAATTAGATACCATATTTCAAAATATTGAACTTGAAATTATGGGGGGAGGGGATGGCTTTTTATATAAAATGCTTAAGTTTTAAAAAACAATTAACCCAGTGAACATAGTTTTTAATACTGGGTCGTGCATTCTAAAAAACTAATACGTTTTTTTTTTCTTTTTGCACTCTATTCTCCGGTAAAAATTTATAGAATATTTTTAAAAAATTAACTATGCTATAAGAAAAAATTATGTAAAATATTTTACATTAAAAAATAACTTAATCAATCTTCTTTTTATTTTTTTTTTATTTTATTTTATTTTTTTTTTTTTTAAGAATTAGTAAATTTTGTAGGTTTTTTTATTTCAGACTCTTTGAAAAAGGCACATTATCATTTAAAAAGGTTAACTTTCAAATAACATTTTATTCTGCATAACTTGCTTGAATGAATTTCAATAACTTTTAACAACTTTTACAATTTTACAAATATAACTTTTCAATATTAATATCGTTATGGATTCGATACAAAGTACATAATTCTGATTAAATAAGTCTAAGCTTACAATGAAGTGCCTAAAGAGCATCATCTCACCTCCTGACATTTCATTAAAATTTATGGAATTCAATTTTCAGGAGGAATTTTAATATTAATTAAGCAATTTTAATGATTGACCATGCAAGCCTTATAATAAAAAGAGTCATAAATATGTATTCTCTTTACGTTGCACAATAAAAAATTATTATGATATTTATATTCTCTTCTTTTATATGCATAGAAATAAATAGATGTTAATATATCCACCATTTATAAAATGTGAAAATACACAATCATTAACAAACAAATGTTTATACAGTAAAATATATCAAGACGGAGAATCCTGCCTTAAGCCAGATGCAACAAAAATTTTCATGGCCCCGAGGGAAGGTTTACCACACAATAATACCTTATAAAACGAAAAACTGACAAAAACATAGTTTTTTTTGGTTCCTTGCGATTCCGTTAAAAAAGGTATTTTCCTGCTTATCCATGGTAATTTATAATGCCACGTGATATTAGCCCAGGTTTATTTTTCCAAAAAGTTCTCAATCTTAATTAAATGTATGTATCAACGACATGTAGCGGGCCAAAAATTTAATAACATTTTGTTTCTAGTGTAACTATTATATTACGTTTAAATACAGGTATCAGAACCTGACTTACAACAGGGAATTCACAAGACTCTGGTTCCTCCAGATCTAAAATATGCCCAATTTAAAAAATCAAAAATTATATAAGGATTTCTATAGGGGGACACAAAAAGTAGTATGCTTTCAATTTGGTTAGTCGGTCCATGTCTGAGACATGTGGGCGTTCGATTACTGTAAATAATATGATCATTTGAAATATTTAATGGAATTTTTTTCAACAACAAAAATTTACTAGTTGAATTAGTATAACATGAAATTAAAAACCAATCTTATTTCCTATTTTCCGACATTACTACTTCTGCAACTATACAGCGTAGCTCAAAAAATATTAGACAAACTTTAAGAAGTGGTAGTGCACACTATAACAAACAATTTCTGTATAAGAAACAGGAGTCATAATCTATTTTTTCATTCAAAAATACATTTCATTCAAAGGGTGTCTCACTCTGAACACACCTATCATTCATAGCTTTAACTAAAATAAACATATTTGAAAGCAATATTCAACAAAGTTATCTTACTCTGTCTGAAATGCAAAGATATCATGAAAAGTGGTGGATGTGTTCATCATTTCAGTAATTAAAACCCTATGAACTGTCAATTTCATTTCGGAATTCATATCTAGCTCAACACTGTTTGGATAAGGATGGTAGCGAGTTCTACCGTTTCTCGTGGGATCCTTACATTTCACACAAAGAAATGTCAGTCTATTTCAAATTTCGCTAAATCTTAATTGTTTGTTGATGTTATGAACAAAAATCCGAATTTGTATTCGAGTGAAACACCCTGTATCTTTGACTGAATAAATACATTATGACACTAGTTTTTTATACGAAAATTGTTTGTCATAATGTACACTACCATCTCTTAAAGTTTGTTCAATCTCTTTTTTATTATTATCACCCTGTATTGATAATGATGCTTAAAAAGGAAAATGCAATCACCTTTAGCATTCGTATTTCTCTCATAGCAATTTTCTTTATAAGAGGGTCATCTTCTGTCTCGACGTACTTCTTGATTGCTACGAGTTGGCCATTTTCTCGATTGCGACACTTGAAGACTACGCCGTAAGATCCCTCACCGATCTTGGAAACTTTCTCGTAACGCTCCATCACCGACGAGGAATATTTAGGATGTCGGCAACTGCAACACAAGACTAAAAAACATATACAAGTCTGTGATGGAAATCTGCAAGCATTTGCATGTAAATCTAATAGTGATGAAAAGGCTCTCTCAGAATGCAGCTTAATCAGAAAGTAATAGAAAAGAAGATGGTTAGAGAAACATTTATATCCCCCCTCCACACACACACACACACACACCTCCTCTGATAGGGTAATTTTTTCACCTAACATCATTTGATTGTTTTAAAGTAATTTGTTATTTATTTTTGCGTCCTCTCTGATTTGTTTTCGTTCGGAGATAGTTTAAACGTGTTATACAAACTCAAAAACATAGAATTACTTAGAAAATTCTAATGTATTTCAATTACACCAATTTTCTTGTTCGATAAAAAGCGCTTTTAACACCAACTCAGTTTTACATACGTTTTATTTTTTATTTTCTCATATTAACGTATGTAAAAACTACGATAGTGTTGTGAGCGCTTCATACCAAAAAAATCCAGATGATATAACTGAAATACACTAAAATTTTCTAACGAAACCTATGTTCCTGATCTTGTGTAACGCATTTAAACAGTTTTCAAACAAATTCCAATCACAGAGGCAGTAAATATAAATCCATAACAATATTTTAAAAACCAATATAACTTTTAAAAGCATGAGAACAATTTTTACCCTATCAGGGAGAAGTAGGGGGGGGGCAAAAACCAACCTAATCTGCATTAAAATACTTTATTTAAATAAAATAAATGGTTAAATAATAGTGCATACCATTCTTAATTATACAAAACTTCTAAAATACTTCATAAAATATATAAGATAAGCAATGCGTTTGAAAGGAATAAATCTTTTTTTCTTCAAGCTAAAGCGTATATAATTACTGCAAGAGAAAAAACAAAACTGTCCTTAGTCAATGTCCATGGAAGATAAAACGTTGGCGTGATATTATCAACTAAAAACTCAGGCGAAGTTGTCTTACTAATCTAATCGTTGTCTTCAGAAAGCAACGACTTGATCCGAAGCTTCATCTAAGTGCAACGATTTGATACGAAGCTTGGGAAATTTCCTCCAGATCCTGACGTCACAAATTCAGCGTAAAGGATTTATTTTTTCGAGAGCAAAGCCTCATTTGGGATTCTACTATGAAAGTAGTTGCACGTGCCTCAGTCCAAAGAAAGAGTCATTCGTTCGAAACGCATTGCTTATTATTAATAAGCGTCGTTACTTATACACAAAAAAAATTCAAAAACTTACCTTTAGCCATCACAAAACTTTCTACGATATCACGCCTCTATTTCATTAATTAATACATCCCAGTTACACACAAACAAGTATATAACTATGACGTATAGTGCATTTCTTTGAATTTAACACAGACTTACAGTAATCAGAGAATAATAATTAAAAAGAAGAACACAGCAGCGCCCACTGTTGTGTATTAAAATTGAAAGTTAGATGAACGAGTACGTTTTTGAGTAGATGTCCTCAAATATATAGTTTGGTGCACTTCAGTCCCATAGAAACTGAGATGCAGCAATAAAGTTCGTCGCAAAAAGCATAGCATAGCTCAGAATACCTATCTTGAGTAAAAAAGGCCTAACTTGAATTGACATACTTTTTCATAGTAAGCATCTTATATATTAAATTTTGTGCAATTCTGTCACATAGATGCCGAGGTATAGTTACCATGAAAATCATAAAAACACGGCTTACGTTAGAAGTCAAAACCAATGTGTTCTAAGTTCTGATTAAATATGAAGTTTTATAGTACATCTTGTAACAGTTCTTGAATTAAATCGCCCAAACAAAATGTGTAATACATAATTTTTTCGTGTTGTATTTCAAGAATAACTAATACACACAATCGGTAAAGAAATAGACAGAAACTTTTCAAAAATAATCAAATCTTATTCACGGCCTCTCAAACCGTGTAAATCCATCAAAAATCTGAAGTCAAAAATGTTTACGAATTAACTATTTTCCTCTTACGACTATAGAAGAAAGTAAACAAGAAAGGAAAGTCTTTCATATCATGCACACAATATCAAACAATTTCCAGCACTATCGGAATATTTTTTAAAAAGTGATATCTAAATAAACAATTTAGAAAAGATATAATAGAGTTCAGCAGTTACCACCCATAATGGCAATGACTTCGAATTCCTGTGTCGAGCCCTGTATAAGATCTATAGATTTTTATATATACTACATGCAGTGATACTTGTACTAACAAACATAACTCGTTCCAGAATAACGTTAGTTCTGCATGGTAAATGTTATCGCATCAAACGTATATCAATTAAGTAAATCGTACTTCAAACAATTACTGATATACAGGAGACATTTCCCCTACAGGAGAAAATATAACAAAAGTGCATAGTATACAACCCCCCCCCCCCACCTCGTATATCAATAAATAGCGCAGTTATACATCGACAATTGTGAATATGATATATACTATATTTCTTTGAATTTAACACGGATTTACAATAACCAGTAATTAAAAAATAATAATAATAATAATAATAATAAGCACTGCGCAACAGCGCCCTATATTGGATATTGAAATCCAAAATTGTATCGGTATATGTATTCCAAGTATAACGTTTAGTGCACTTTTACACAATAGAAAATTAGACCTAGCGTTCATTGGAAAAAGCATAGAGCTGTGCTATAGAGCTCCGTAATCAATTCCATATCCAAATTTTTACGAATCCAGTACTTTTTTCTTGTGTATATAAAAGAAGTTAAAAATTAGTAAAAGAATTATTCTTCATTCTCTCCTAAACTAGAGATACATGCTTTTATAAAGTTAGCTTATATTTGGTTTATACAATGACATCTAAAATTTGAAAGAAAATAAAGAAGAAAAACCTGTATTTTCTACCATATGTCAAAAAACTATAAACTTTTCTGAATGAATTTTCTGTTAAAATCGAATTAACTCTTTCTTTCTCAGTACTCTGAATTATCAGCTACACAGACCAATATTTCTATAGTCAGATATATATCTACATTCAGATAGCCCAACCTTTTCCCTTTGTAAAAACTACTTATGTTTAATCCACTAATCAATATTAGTTATTTGATATTCTGCCAGATCAATTTGAATGAATATCTTGTAATTTAGAAAGTAGTATATCTATGTTCTTTCATTATTATTACTTTTTAATTCCTCATGCAAAAAAATTATATATATATATATATATATATATTCAGATGCAAAAAAATTAAGCGATTTTTCCTTTTGGGTGTTGTAAAAGTTTATAATTAATGGCTTAAAAGCCAAATTAAAAAACTATTTCTCAAAATGGACAAATAAATTTGTTTGGTGTATTTTTCCTTTGCAATGTTTTAGGATTTTCATAACCCATGGCATGGTTGTGGGATTTCATATACTAGATTTAATTTAATCAAAGTAATAGGAAGTATAAAAATACTAATTGTGGCTCGTAAGAAAAAACATATATACAGTTTTTTTTCTTTTTTTTTAAAATTTCATCCTTATTTTTAAAATAAATTATTTATATGCATTAAATAATTGTAAAATTCATATAATAATACACTGAAATATTTGATTCATCGATTTACTTTTCAGTGATTCATGTTCCAAAAATTACTTATTCAAAAAAGATAAAATATGTGTCTGTGTATATCAATGACGAATTCAAATAAAATGAACTAAATGAATTTTAGAACTTATGAACTGTTAGAAAATTTATGTCAGTTTTCAAGCATAAACATTCTTTTAGAACAAAGTCATACATAAATGTAAATGATATTAAAAAGAAACAATAACTTTTATTTCATTTAGCTTTTCTGTCTTTTTAGCATGTTTGGCACTCATTTTAGCATTCCTGTGAAAAATATCACAAAAAGTCTCCTAATTATAATATAATTGACAATTAAGAAGAATTAAATTACAATACATTCTTTTCTTTCAATAGCTCTAATTCTCCAGTTCCCATAATGTAACCAACAGGGTGCGCTTTTTTTTCTCCATAGCTGTTGAAAAAATCTGGAGTGACTCCACCTGGCTTTCTGAACACTTTATAAAATATTTAAATGGGAGGGTTATATTAAAATAAATGATCAAGGTAAAAAATAGCACAAATAAAATACATATAAAGTAGCAAACAGCTGTTTCGGAGCTTCTAAAGCTCCATCATCAGTGCCAAAGTTAAGATGATTTAAAACAGATTTAAAAGTTTAAGCCATGTAAATATGCTTGCGTCTCCGCAGGTGGCCAAGGTGGAATGGCGATGAGTGTTTAAAAACTCCCCTGTTGAGTGTTTCCACTCCGCTGTTGTTTTTAAATACTCATCGCCATTCCATCTTGGGGAGACGCAAGCATACTTACATGGTCTAAACTTTTAAATCTGTTTTTAACCTTTTTAACTTTGGCTCTGATGATGGAGCTTTAGAAGCGCCGAAACAGCTGTTTGCTACTTTATATGTATTTTATTTGTGCTATTTTTTACATTGATCATTTATTTTAACTACAACTGCTTGACAATTGCTAAGGAACAACTTGTTTTTTCAACGTAGCGCTCCCAACAGTCAACCAACCATCGTAAAATTAATTTTAGATGGCGTACTAAGGCAGGACTTGTTATCTGCTTGAAAGGTAGTGCACAGGAGCTCTTTATTAATTCGAAAATTTATGCAGTTTGGGGTTTGGAAGAAATAGCGCCTTAGGTTATTGAATTAATTTCTGTGAAATTCCGTTTGGTACGGCAATAATTAAGTGCAAAATATCTGCAAGACATCATTTGAGTGCTTACGATCATGGACGAGCAGCTGGACGGCTCGAAGCATGTCAAAATATCACTACTGTGGCCACAGCAATGATAGTGTCAAAAAGTGTCATATCGCGATGAAAAAAGGCCGCTGAAAGTGGAAATGCTATGCAAAAATATACCAGTGATCATAGAAAGAACACCACATCTCAAGAGGATTGATATGTATCCCTAGTGGCAAAAAGGAACAGAAATCTCACTCCTAGTCAGATAGCTGCAGACCTTGCAACCATTACCGGTACAGGTATATCTGCCAGTACCATTTTTTGGCGATAAAATTAGGCTGATTTCTATGCACGGAAGCCTGTTCAATGCATCCCACTTAAACCACGCCATCGTGAAGAAAAATTGTGTTGGTGTAAGGAGCATATTGGTTGGGGTCAGCAACAGCGGTCCAGAGTGATGTTCTCCAACGAATCCCGCTTCACTGTGACAAGTTATTCTGGCCATCAGTTAGTGTGGAGATAGAGGAGAACACGACACGCACCACAGAATGTTCATGAACGTGATCAATATGGCCAAGGCGTGATGGTGTGGGCAGGCATTATGCACAATGACAGAACACCTCTTCACATCTTTGAGCGAGGTACCGTAACATCACAACGGTATTGCATAGAGATTATTCTGGATCATGTTCGTTTTTTCAGGGGTGAGGTAGGTCCAGACTTTCTGTTTATGGACGACAATGCGCGTCCACACAGAACCGCTGAAGTATCCGACACACTAAAAAGTGAAAATATTAAACATAGGTAATAGCCTCCTTATTCTCCAGACTTAAATCCTATAGAGCATGCCTGGGATAAGATTCCTATAATAGGAGCTGACGCATATCCATTTTGTTTCGGATTATTGGTGCCCAGTTCAGCATCAATCTACCGCAGCCGGAGTTGGAATGCCTAAGACTCGATTCTGATTGGCTGAACCGGTTCTGGTTAGCCTGGTCTTTCGACTGGGCTCCAATTCGGTTGCGAAATCTGCGAGGATGCGTCAGCCTCTATTATAGGAGTTCTAGCCTGGGATGCTCTTGGCAGACGTGTTTCACAAAGAAGTCACCCTCCCCGAACGGTGCAAGAGCTGAAAAATGCCTTGAGAGAGGAGTGGGACAATATCCCCCAAGGACTCTTCAATAGTTTAATAGACAGCATGAATAACAGATTCAAAATGTGCACCATTGTCCGAGGAAGCCATATTCCTTACTGAGAGACTGATATCTCTCATCCTTCCATCTGAAAATACTTTTTTGTGTGACTCCGAAAATTTTCAAAGGAGACATTTCATTATTTTTTTGTTATCCCGCTTTTCCATGTTGTGTGATCTGTACTATTTTGCATGATAAATATAACACTCCCCCTCTATTACATATGTTCTTAGTTTCATTTCTTCAATCGTTGACTTTGATTATTTTTTTTTTAATGTCTCTGTTCCTTAGCAATTGTCAAGCATACAGTAGGCTTTGTATTCAGATATTAGAAAATGCAAAAGTAATTGAAAAAATATGCCACGCAATGTATGTGATTTATTCTACTAAAATACTTCAATTATAGAGCTGATCTTCTGTAATCTGATTCACCGCCAAAGCTAGCGTCAAACATGAGCAATTCTGGCAACAGTTACTTTCAAGTATATGAGAATTACAAAAAAATTTTTACCATAAAAGAACGATTTTATTTATTCTAGAATATTTTACAAAAGAATTCCGTTTGATTTTTTTTACCTTCAACAAAATTTCCATATGCTTTCATTTAGTAATTCCCCCCCCCCCCCCAACCTTATTTTTTTTTTTTTTTTACAAAACAAAATAAAAATATTTTACTGTGAATTAAAATAAAAAGGAAAAAACAGGGCAAATGCGAGTACGATTCGCATCCTGAGGGTTCCGTTATGTCGTATTTCCGTAAAATTTAGTAAGTACCTTCGTTTCTTGACAAATATACAAAAAATAAGAACTACATACTTATAACTCGGTGCTTCTTGTAATTGTTTTAGCTGCAATTTATTTAATCACACTCTTTTATTTAGCTTAACTTGTAATGTAAAGGTGGAATTTTGTAATCGATTTTTCACCCACTTCCTAATAGCCTAGATTAAAATTGTAAAAAGTCCTTACGGCCTGTAAATAGCTGTTTGATTTCACAGAACTCTGCTCGTGACAGCAAAGATGTGTCCCAAGATAATTAATTTGCCCCCAGATAATTTCCCAACAGATACTCGATAATATATTCCATATATTTCCGTAAAGAATTGCAAACCGTATGCAATAATTCAGAAATATCTAACTTTCTAACAGAAAGTTCAAACAAATTGAATCTATTATATTAACTTCTGACTGTCAATCTGTCTGTTTGTATTTCACAACTACCCCTCGAAGAATATGGAACATTAGGCAATTAAATTAATAGCAGCAATTCGCATGGATACGAGGATATGATATAAACTCTTAGAATTTCGAAATTAAAATTAATTTCAGCGATATTATTATTATTATTATTATTATTATTTTAACGGCGCTTCTTTAATGGCGTAAAGTAAATTACTAGATTTTTCTGGGTAAAAAGGAGAAAAAGAAAATATAGGATTACTAGATTTTTATTGACGTCAATTTCTCATTAAAACTGAAAAGAAATTTTTCTTTCAATTTAAATTTATAGTAAAAATAAACTTCATTAAAACTGAAAAGAAATTTTTCTTTCAATTTTAATTTATAGTAAAAATAAATTTCATTAAATTACATCTTTCAAGAAAATTCTAAGAAATAAAAACATACCTTCACATATTCAACCTTCATGACAAATTTTATTAATCAAGTTTTTTTTTTCCTCTACAAAACAAAAAATCGTCTGCGATCAACTATCATCTAGAAATCATAATCTTTTACAAGCATCGTAACTGTTCTAAGTTTTACATTCAACCAAAAAGCTTAAGCATATACAAATTTTAGCGGTCCTTGCAGTAACTGGACAGTTATTGCCTTTATTTAGAAGGAATGAATTTAATGAAGAAACAACTTTTCAACTATTTATTTTCGACAGGTGGCAATTAAAATTTGTCACAAAGGCACAAAAAGTGGAATGAGAGCGAGAAAAATGACATTTAGCACTTATTTTAATTCATAAATCTGAAATGTTTTTGTACAAGTTCGCCAAGATGACGTCATTTTTGTTTAAAACCGTCAAAATTACGTCATTTTTATTCCACAAGCTCCAAAATTGAAGTCAATGACCAAATCTTGAAATTATGGAATTTTTTGGCAAATGAAGTCAATGAAAACGTGCACTTAAATTAAGAATAATTTTAACACATTTTAGAACATTTTACACATTTTAGCTCCCAACACGTTTTATAAAGGCGATCATTTATATTTAAAAAGAGGACTTCGGGGGACCATTTATATTTTAAAAGGGGCTAAAAAGGGATCATTTGTCTAAAAACACAGCACCAAGTTTGCCTAAATATGAAACATATTTTTAAATATTACTCCCGAAAATATGTTCGTTGGTTGTCTTTATAAAGATATCATTAAACAATGTGTACAGCTTTAATGAAACATATATACATCCTACTGCAAACAAGTAGAAAGTATTCAATATTTAGCACTTTGCTTAACTGTATTAAATAAAAGGTATATAAATGAATTGTATAACCTCCTTTATTTGAAGTCGGTTAATAATAGGCCATATCTCACACACACACAATTCCAGATAAACAATGCCTCAAAATTTTAGATTTCTTATACAAATCTAATGAAAGTCATAACTTTTCTCATTTAGATGTGCGCCATTTACGCCCTCTTCTTAATCGCCATTTGTAGGAAAATCAGATATGGTTAAAATTTTATTCTAATGTATGCGTCTGAATCTGAAAATATCTTATTTCATAATTATGCGGATTAATTGCAGAATCTAGCATTTGTACGAACCTCTTGAATGTTTTCAAATGCTTTGCGAAACAATATTACACATTGCTAAATCCAAATAAGTCTTAAGACGGTTTAAACATTGAATTTGAAATAATGAGAAATTATCTTACATTATGTTGAAATATTTTAATTTAAACAAACTTTCATATTTTAATGTAAATGAATTTTTGGATTTCAATTTCTAAGAATTGTTTCTGCGCTTAATTAGCTCAGAAAAGTATAAAGTTCTTTCAGTCGATGAAATTAATTAATTGTATAATTTGAGTAATTTTGAGAATAGTGTTTTGGTAGAGAAATGTAATTTTTTTTAGTCTAGTCAAACTATGGCGAATAGTTTGAGTGATTTATCGAAAAACCTGGAATTGTTTAATTTGAAGTATCAGTTTGCCAAAATCAATAAATATATACATATATGTATATATATATATATATACCTAATAAGTTATTCTATTATAATATTTATTTCAATAAATTAAAGCATTCAATTTTAATATTAAATGAAAACTGGGTATGGTAGACGCAAATTACATTAAAAATACATATAAAAAATTTATAGATATTTTTTTTATGTTCGAAAATATCCCATAACAAGCTACGGGCTTTTCGCACTGTAGTTTTGGAGATTATTTGTTGATATGTTTTTCATTATTTTTTAATTAACTGCCATTTTTACTTTCTTCTATCTATAATAGAAGAAAGTATTGTAATCGAAATTTTTTTCGACTTCCGGTTTTCGACGGATTTACACGTTTTAGGGGTCAGAGATTCCGAAAAACATGTTTTTACAAAATGTCTGTCTGTCCGTCTGTCCGTCTGTCCGTCCGTCCGTCTGTCCGTCTGTCCGTCTGTCCGTCTGTGTGTCTTCATTGTACCATCGAAAAGTGTATGAAGTTATGCTTCAAATTGAACCCAATTTTTTTTCTATGTTTTTGGCTATGGCAAGCAGATTCTATCAGAATTTGGCGATATTTCGACAAAAGGGGGCGCTGTGATCGATATTTTTGTTCTATTTTCACTATTGTACCATCGAAAAGTGTATGAAGTTATGCTTCAAATTGAACCTAATTTTTTTTCTATGTTTTTAGCTATGGCAAGCAGATTCTATCAGAATTTGGGGATATTTCGATGAAAGGGGGCGCTGTGATCGATATTTTTGTTCCATTTTCACTATTGTACCATCGAAAAGTGTATGAAGTTATGCTTCAAATTGGACCTAATTTTATTTCTATGCTTTTGGCTATGGCAAGCAGGTTCTATCAGAATTTGGGGATGTTTCGACGAAAGGGGGCGCTGTGATCGATATTTTTGTTCCATTTTCACTATTGTACCATCGAAAAGTGTATGAAGTTATGCTTCAAATTGAACCTAATTTTTTTCTATGTTTTTGGCTATGGCAAGCAGGTTCTATTAGAATTCGGGGATATTTCGACGAAAGGGGGCGCTGTGATCGATATTTTTGTTCCATTTTCACTATTGTATCATCGAAAAGTGTATGAAGTTATGCAGATAATTGAACCAGTTTTTACTTTCTTCTAGCTATAATAGAAGAAAGTATTGTAATCGAAAAATTTTTCGTCTTCCGGTTTTCGACGGATTTACACGTTTTAGGGGTCAGAGATTCCAAAAAACATGTTTTCACAAAATGTCTGTCTGTCCGTCTGTGTGTCTCATTGTATCATCGAAAAGTGTATGAAGTTATGCTTCAAATTGAACCACATTTTTTTTTCTACGTTTTTATCTATGGCAAGCAGGTTTTATCAGAATTTGGGGATATTTCGACGAAAGGGGGCGCTGTGATCGATATTTTTGTTCCATTTTCACTATTGTATCATCGAAAAGTGTATGAAGTTATGCTTCAAATTGAACCACATTTTTTTTCTATGTTTTTGTCTATAACAAGCAGGTTCTATTAGAATTTGGGGATATTTCGACGAAAGAGGGCGTTGTGATAGCCATTTAAAAATTTCAAATTCAAAAAGATGTGCAAAAAAATTAGAAATCCTAAAAGTTTTTTTCGTTAAATGTTCGGACTTGATCCGGAGAATTCGGAACAATTTTTGTTTTGCCTCTATCTTAAAAAATGGCTGAAATATAGCGGTTTGAAATTTTAGGGTGGCTGACATTTTCAAACAAGACAGCAGATTTCATCCATAAACGGGTTTAATTTATGAGTTTTACTTAACGTTGTTTCGGCAAATTTTCTTTCATTGTTGTAACCATTAATCCTATTACATACTTATCACTATATATTTATATTCGCCAACGTCAAATTCTCGCCAAACTTGGCGACAGTTGGCGAAATATCGCCAAGTTCGGCGAGAAAAATAGTTTGCCATAAATGAAGCCAACTTGGCTGTAGTTGACAAATTTGGCGATATTCTCATTCAAATTCAATGATGACGAGAACTGGGATTGAATCTTCTTTTATTAGGTTCCACGCATTTTACCTGCGTGTTTCCCAGTAAAATTAGCTAAAATCGTAAAATCAAGAAATAGGGAGGCTATCTGTTCCTGTCGGTTCAGGCCAGAAGGACTTTTCGTAGTTTAGTATAGATCAGTTGATCGCATCCCGGTAACCCGACAATTCGCAAGAAGCTGACGTACAACAGAATGACGAAAAATATTGATTTTATTGGCGATGTGATAGCGAATTTTGAAGTATTAACATGACTGAGATAGAAGAAAGTTTTGGGATTGGCACATCCGACTAGTTATTATTATTATTAATTAACCGACTCAAAAAGGAGGAGGTTATCAATTCGATGTGTATGTATTTTTTTTTTTATGTATGTACACCGATTACTCCGAAACTATGCGTCCTATTAATGTGATTTTTTTTTTATTCGAAAGAGAATACTCTCGAATTGGTCCCATTTCAATTTTATTAAAATTGGTTCAGTACTTTTTCAGAAATTCGACAAAAAAAAAATAATAATAATAAGCATTTTAAAAATAGTTAATTTGTTGGGCAGACGACTTTCATTTAATATCCTAAAATTTCTATTACGTGAATTTGCAAATAAAAAGACTGACATATTTAAATCAGCTTTAACTTATCGGATTATAATTCTGAATAAATAAATTAAAGGGGGGATTAGCCCCTGCCCCCCCCCCCTCTTTATACTTAACTAATGAGCGCCTAATCACAATGAACGTATATACAAAATTTTAAGCAAATCGGATATTATCAAGAGTTATTACGTTCGGGTCACCAGTTGCTGAGAAGACAACTTTCAAGTTGCAAATAATAACAAGAACGAAAAATCATGCGTCAAGCATAGATTATGTAACACTTTCCAACGCTTCGAAACTAATTTTACAAATCATTAGCGTTTAATAAGCTGAGAGATAACATCTAAGTAAACAATTTGGAAAACACATAACATATTTAAAATTGTAATTTCAGGAATTTCCAACATATACAATATTCGGAAAAATATCCGAATACTTTTATTCAGCCCTGTATATGATCTATAGATTTGTATATATACTACATAGGATGCTAAATTTTAGTTTAGTTAGGAAACGCGTAGCACAGTTTAAAATTCTCCTTCTGGAGTTTCTGTCAATGAACGGAAATGTCTTCGCGAACTTTTGTGCTGCCCTGTATAGGATCTACAGAATTTATACACACCAAGTAATAGACAAAAAGTGTGAAATTTAAAATCGCGTTCAGCAACTGAAAACGCACTTCCAGGAATTATTGTTAACAGACATTAGAGAATTCTTTTGTGTGTCCCTGTAAATGAACGATGACTACTATACACACAATATTCTGTAGTAAGCCTCTTGTAATGCACCTTAGTGATATATATAAATTTCAATGTGTTTAAAATAGTGAAACATTATTTAATTAAACCGCAAACGATTTTTCTCTATAGACGTAATGTAACGGAATTATTTTGACTGTCCCTGTAAAGTAACTATAAGTGCTATGCACACCCTATTCCATATTAAGCTTCTTGTAATGCACCTTAGTGATATATATCAATTACGATGTGTTTGAAATTGTGTAACATCATTAAAATAAACTGCAAATGATTTTTCCCCATAGACTGTAATGGAATGGAATTCTTTTGAGTGTCCCTGTAAAAAAACTATAAGTGCTACACACTTCAGTTGAAATAGGGAACATGCTATAGATAACGACAATAACATATAAAAATTGCAGGGCAATCCGAGTATATTTACCGGAGTTAGAGCACGGCCAGACGGCAGACGGCCAGACAAACCGAAGTCATAAACACTTTTCAATTAGGTTGGAAAGCGTTAAAAAGACTGGCATATTTAAATCAGCTTTAACTTATAGGATTTATTTTCATAGAACAAACTTTTTAAGATCCAAACAAAAACTAAAACTTTTGAGTGTTGCCAAAGTTGAAAAGCAAAATTACATAAAATTGTGAATTGGAAGAATATAATACAACGTACGGATAAAAACTATAAATTATGCCACAACAAATCTACTTTTGGATCTTTTAAAAGTTCCATTGTTGCAGTTTCACAGCGGTTTGGCATACTTTGCGAGCGTTTATTGGCGCATAATTAAATACATTGTTGTTTCAACTCCCATACAAATGTACGAGTTGCAGAAAATATTTAGCGATTTATCACCTGTGGCACACAAGTTGGAAACTGCCTTTAAAATACCCAATTATCTATATTATATTATACAATACAGTTGTATATAAATGCTTCTGAAATTGTCTTTTAATATTTCTACTACATAATATTAACTATAGAGTGACAATATAGAAAGAAAGAAAGAAAGGGTTACTCCGAATAGTTATTATAGGCGACACTGTTAGCGCAGTGTATTTACCTTGTACGGATCGTAAAAATCAATACACATTAAGCATAAGCACCGAAATCAGTGAGTTAGGCAGTTATCAAAACTGTAGTATACAGCCCGATTATGACGCATTATCCAAGATGATTAGGTGAGAATAATGATAATTTTTCTAATCTTCCGTAATCGAGTCTACTGCCAAGGTTAGCGTGAAATAAAAAAAATATTAGCAACAATATGGTTTAATGTTAATATAGATATCATTAAAGGTTTAAAGACATTAGATGAGAATAATGATAAATTTTCTAATCTTCCGTAATCGAGTCTACTGCCAAGGTTAGCGTGAAATAAAAAATATATTAGCAACAATATGGTTTAATGTAAATATAGATATCATTAAAGGCTTTAAAGACATTTGATGAGAATAATGATAAATTTTCTAATCTTCGATACTCGAGTCTACTCCCAAGGTTAGCGTGAAATAAAAAAGATATTAGCAACAATATGGTTTAATGTAAATATGTATATCACTAAAGTAATAAATAAATAAATAAAATTTTTAACTAAAAAAAGGACCGACTTCAAAAACTACTAAAAAGCGAAAAATAAACTTTTTAACCAAAAATTGAACAGATTTCAAAAACTACTAAAAACGAAAAATAAACTTTTTAACCAAAAATAGAACCGACTTCAAAATCTACTAAAAAGCAAAAAATAAATTTTTTAACCAAAAATAGAACCGACTTAAAAAACGACTACAAAGTAAAAAATAATTTTTTTTTAGATAATGGTTAATAAGAAATTAAATTAAGAGCATTGTATCTACCATGCATATTATTATATTTATGTACATTAATTTGATTTTTTGGAGTCGGTGCCAGTCAAACTAAGTTTAAAATTCAAAACAAAATATCAAATATAAATCGTAACACGCTTATAAATTATATCTACATAAATACAAGACAATAAAAAAAGTACATATAACTCTTCAAATAGTAGAAAATACAACGATTTAAATGATTAACTAATTTCCAAAGCAATGTTTGTCGAAATATATAGTTGCTAATCTCATTTGAAAATACACATTTATAACATCAGATGAAATGTTTAAAAATGGTAACATGGCTTTAATTTGGCTTGGCTGGCACCGACTCCAAAAAATCAAATTAATGTACATAAATATATTAATATGCATGGTAAATACAATGCTCTTAATATAATTTCTTATTAACTATTATCTAAAAAATATATATTTTTTACTTTGTAGTAGTTTTTTAAGTCGGTTCTATTTTTGGTTAAAAAATTTATTTTTCGCTTTTTAGTAGATTTTGAAGTCGGTTCTATTTTTGGTTAAAAAGTTTATTAATCAAACAATGTGTTTTAATGTAATGCAAATGTACACTGTTCACAAAAGTTTTGTATGATGTCTCATTCATCGCTATGCATTTTATATGTGCATAGAAAAAGGGATATTGACATCAGAAATAATATATAAAAATATTAAGAAAACACAGTTTTTTTTTTATTGTTGTTGTTTTGTTTTGTTTTTAGTTTCAGTCACACATTTTCTTTAAAGTACTAAATAAAGTTTATTTCATTAAATTATCATAAGACAAACTGAAGTCGTCACAAAACCGACTATTTCAAAACCAGCTGAACGAAAGAATGTACTAGTATCTTCGACTGGATTCCAAATCTTATTTTTAAAAATATTGAAGTTAACACCTAATTATACTAATTGCCAAAAAATAACGCTTTTTTTACACATTTTTCTAATATGAATTAGCTGATTCCATTGATAATTTTTGTTTGTTTATTTACTTTTGGTTGCATCTGAATGGAACGCATGAAAACAAAAAAGTGGCTACAGGTGATTTTTAGGTTATAGGTTATAGGTGTATGATGAAATAGAAAATGATACTTTCATTTAAAATTTATATGTTTTGATATTAGTATACAGCGAGTAAGCCTGGTCTACTGATATATATTTTCCTTTTCCATAAAAGTGCTCATTTCAAGCAAGTTGCATCGTTCGCATAATGAGTTAATAATTTTAAATATAATAACCTACTGGGTCCAGTGCCATCGCTATCAATTATTATTGAGGGAGAAAGCCTTAATACTGCCAAGTTATTTATTGGTGTTCGCCAACTCTGATCGTTTAACAAAAAACTATATTATACAATAAAACTTACTAAGACGGATTACAAAGGACCAGAGAAAAATTCCATCCCAGACATTTTTTCATATTAACAGGTACATAGTCTATTGTAATCGCATTGTATTTCTTTTTTATTTTCGTCGAGACCATGAAATATTTTCGATTAAAACAGGATTCCGTTATGTACAGGTTTCGTATTAAAACATTTTACTATATATTTTAATAAAATATTTAATAAGTTTGTGAACTAAGTTTGTGTTTTTGCTAAGTCTAAATGAATTTATCAACATTGTGGGGGGGGGCAGCCTCCCTTCCTATCCCCTACAGTAGTGAAAGTCCTAACTAGCTCAGCTTATAAGGTATTTTTGCAAGATACCGATTCATGTAGGGGGGATGAATGGGACATTTTCACAAAAATATTTATTTAAAATATTTTATTTAAGTTATTATCAATATTATATATCGCATTTCATACATTACGTGTTTGACTACAGCTTATGCACAATATTTATTCAAGATTATTATTATACAGAAATATATTATGAAATTAAAAAAAAAGTTCTTCTATGTCTCAATCATCCCCACAGCAGGGATGAATGGGACACAAATATTTTCCTCCCTTTATTCAATGTTAAGGACTAAAAGCTGACAAAAATGCCTCCTTGGCAAAAGCTGAGAGATTGTAAATTGTAATATGATCTCCAGGATTATTTGTTAGCCAATCATCTTGGACTCATCTCAGCTTTGCCTTAAAAGCCCCATAAACGGAAGCATTGAATGGCTAAAGACCATGGCTATGAAATGTTAAAAGAATAATTACTATAAATTATTAATTTATAAAACTATATAATATTATTTAGCTAATAAATATATTTTTCAGCATCCTCTAGGGATGAATGAGCCAATCCCATTCACCCCATTTGAAATGTCCCAATCATCCCCATCATACATATATTAAGTTTTCAGCCATTTTGTCTAAAAAATTATTTTGTCACAATGGTTAATATTCATTCATTTTAATTACCAATATTGAGCCTTGAAATAAAAAACTACAACATATCTTAATTGTTTATATTGCATAAGATATTTAAGTAACTTCGAATGAAAAAAAAAAATTACTTTTAAGCAGAGTTTTCAGGAAATGCAAATTTGAAGGAAACTGAAAACAGCCATGTGGTCTTGCTTATGGTTCTGAAGCACACTATGGCAGTGAAATCTATGAGGGTAGGAAGCAACTAAAAAAAAAAGTTTATTGCCTGAAATATTGAGAACGTTCCATCCATCCCTTGTCCCATTTATCCCTATCTCCCCTACTGTTTTTACCAACATTAAATCTATGGTTGAAGGACTCTAATTTATTTAGAGAATTTTGCCCAATGAGAGATTGTAAGACTTAATGAAAGATTTCGAGATTTTCAAAGTTATGTGTAGTTGAATAAGTGAAATGCAACAGAGAATTGCTGCAAAGTGCTAAAAGGTTCTTGAAGATATCAAAAGTGTTACGCAACGTGACATTGTATCTACGTGCAATTTAGGAGGGTGGTGGGGAACTAAGTTAAAGTATGGGAATCATTCGAGAGGAATCTATCAAGAAAAATGAAGTAATTAAAGAAGTTGGTGGGACCGAAGTTTTTGTCTAAATGTCCATTCCTCAAAATTAATTATCTGCGAGAACATTTTGTTTCCCCATTGTTAGATTAACATGGGAATGCAATGCAGTGGTCCATTGAAATCGTGGATACATTTTGTTTGTTAGGGCTTTTGTTAGTTTGTTTATTGCTTGGTTTTTTTTTTTCCATTCTTTTCTTTCAAATTTCCTCATTTTACCATATTTCAGAGACGCGAATAATAAGGGGACGTAATAAAGATCACAGAGTACTGTAAGTAAAATGGGTTCTTCTCTATTATCCGTCGACCACTTTTCATAACAAAAAACTATCGCCAAACTGTAAAATTAAACGCCAAAAATGCAGTCCCATTTACTTGATGTCAGAAGCATTATACGTGTTTGTTATGTCATCAAATGTTTTTAATTCGACATTTGCGTGTATTTTTCATTATGTTTTAATGATTTATTAGTTATTTCATTAATTAAAATAACAATTGTGTCCTTAAATTCTTATATTTTATTTATTTATTTATTTTGATATTACAATGGCAACGTTCTCCCGTTTATTTGGCGTTACAAATTGGCGATAGTTTTTTGTTATGAAAAGTGGTCGACGGTATATTAGAGAAATACCGTAAAATGTAACTGTAGAAGATGATATTGTAGATCTAACTCAGAAATAAACTTATTACATTTTTAACTTTCCTCATTGCTTGTTCTTTTTCGAATTTAATGGTTATGAAAAATTAATATTGATTTTACTTAGATATCTTATAAAATTTTAAAATAATTTTGAATATCTATAAATTATATAATTATAATGGATGTTAAGTTTAAAACATTAATTTAGATTTAAAACTCAACGATTAGTTCGTATATAACAGTTTCTTAAATGCGGAGTTACTATTATTTTGAACTCTAAAAGAACCACCTGGCTTTGCCCATGTTAACCACGAGGGTCTTAAAGGTAAAATAAATAAAAATGCAATAATATGGCGATCACAATAACGAAGTTCTATATATTCCCGCACATAAATCGTTAAAAGACAATCGGGAAAAAATATAGTTACTTGGATGCATGTAACAGAAAAATATACTATTTCCCTGACAATACAAAAAAAAAAAAAAAAAAAAAAAAAAAAAAATCAATTAAACATTTAGTGAAACTCTATTTCGTATAGCATCTATATATATTATTTTTAAAAAAAAGAAAAGAAAAAGAAAAGAAAAGAAAAAGAAAAAAGAACCCTTTGTCTTGGGAAAATGTTTTACGCAAAATATCTAATAAAAAATCAGCAATAGTTGTCTTATTCGTCTAATCTTCCATAATCGGGTTCATAGCCGATGTTAGCGACGAAATCGCTAAAACAACTCTAAAATCGTTGAAATACGTGTTTAACTAATTTTTTATCAGATTGGTTCAGCTGTAATTTATGCTCCCACTTAAAATTGCAGCTGAGATATCGCGAAATGACTTAAAACTTGATAGGAAACGAAATGATCTAAACCTTTCGGCTCCCATTTAACCTCCTTGGGGAGTGAATTTTCAAAAATCCTTTCGTATTGCTTTCCTAGGTCATTACAGCAATTTACTATTCAAATTTCGTGATCCTGACTTTAGTCGTTTCAGCTCTGCGTTGATGGGTCAATCAGTCAGTGAAGAGTTCTTTCTTTAAACTATCAGTATAAATAATTATTATACAAGTATGAGAAAGAAAAGAAATAAGAATGAATGAATTCTCTTTCTCGTGAAATGAGAAAGTGAAAGACAAATATATTCCTAAAGTATTAAACAACGCAATAAAACATTTATCTAAATATTCATTTATTTTTTTAGATCTTTCAGTGTTTATATATATATATATTGTATAGATGGCTACTTTTTGTGCATGATTTTATTGTTATCTAAACATCTGAGCTTGATAAATGTTGAAATTGTATTGACCACCGACCCAATTCAGATTCGACATCGCTGTCAAGGAAACGTAAACAAGTGTAAACCGGAAATGCTCCTTTCCATGTTTCTATTTACAAAAATGGAAAATAGGACATTGCCTTTTAAACCGACTTAAAAAAAAAAGGAAATTTTGTAAGCGGCCATTATGTATGTCCTCAATTTTCCCAACAGCCACTGAATGGTTTTGAATGTAACTTTTTACACTACAATTCTAGAACACTGAGAAGGTTTTAAAGTAAAAACAGTCATATTATTGTGCATAGTTTTTTTTTTTTTTTTTTTTGGGGGGGGGGGGGGTTAAGAGGGACATGTTATGATTTTTTATACATGTCATTTAAGTATTGCGCAGCATTTAAGTAATTTACTCAATTCTTAATATCTCTTCTACGTCTTCATTCATAACTGTTTTACGTTTTTATGCATGCTTTTACAGCTACATGCAGAGCCATGTGTTATAATTTTATGTTTCAGCAAAAACATGTTAATCTTATTTTGTGTCTTCTGTGAAACGTCGTATTTTTGAGTTGTGTCATTTTCCCTCACTTCCTGGTATACTAACAATCATAAAAATTGTGATTTCTTCGATGACAATACAACATTTTACTATTTTTAAAACTCAATTATGAAATAATAAATTAATTTTAAGGCATTTTTTCGTTAGCCATCAGCAGGTGATAAATCGCCAAATAATTTTTATGAATTGCCAAATAATCTTTGACGAAATTTGCAATTTTTCCCGCGACTGATTGACAAAATTTGTGATTTTCTCGCCATCGTTTGACAAAATTTCCGATTTTTTTTCCCACGATTGTTTGAAGAAGTTTGTGAAACGCGAATGTTTGACGAAATTTGCGATTCTTTCCACGATCGTTTGACGAAATTCGCATTTATTTTTTACAATGATCGTTTGACGAAATTCGCGATTTTTTTCCACCATCGTTTGACGAAATTCGCAACTATTTTCACAATCGTTTGACGAAAAACGCGATTTTTTTATGCGATCGTTGGACGAAAATAGCTTTTTTTTTCACGTTCATTTGATAAAATTCGTGATTTTTTTCGGCGCCTGGGTGACGAAATTCGTGATTTTTTGTTTGCAAGCAATTGACGAAATGCGTGATTTTTTCCCTCACAATTTTGACGCTTTCAAAAGGATTTCGTGTGAAAAAGAACCTTTCTATGACGGAAGCCTGTCTTAAACGAAAAATGTCTTTATCATGCAAAAGATATAATAGGGGAGACCGGGGCAAGATGAAGAGTGGGGCAAGATGAAGAGTGGGGCAAGATGACGAATGTCTCAATTTTTCCGTTTTCTGCTAGGTGGCAGCATCAACCGGACACTACTGGCTCTCCTATCGGCCTTTCGTTAAACAATACTATAGAGACGCTGAAATCGCCATTTTTGTGTCAGTTGTGAAGCTTTGATTGTTTTCCGCTGCCACGTTATAACTTTTATGCATGTGTAAATAAGCTCTGCTACAGACACAGGTAAGATATATCGTTTCTCTTTAATATTTATGAGTAACTTAGTTTAAATACTACCTATTACCATGAATAAATGTCAGTTAATCGCCTTCCTTCATGGCAATGAAAACGAATATTTCTAAACAGGCAGTCCGGGGCAAGATGACGAGCTCTTCATCTGGCCCTGTGTTTCGGAATTTATTAAACTAACTATGTTGTCCATTCTATTTAAATCCTGTAAACGCTTGTTTGTCTGTGTGTTTGTTCGCACGACCTTGCGCTTCTATCTCCTCTAGGACTAAGGGGCGCATGGGATCGGGGGAGGTGTCGTTCGAAAGGGGGCGACCATAGGAAGACATTTTTGCCATCCGCTAAGCCCCCCCCCCTCTAGCCTCCCGCAAGAAAAACCCTATCGGGGTCCGTATCTCCACTTCCAAGCGTCCGATCGGTACGAGGAGAGTACCGTTCGACGGGGTCAAGACCTCCCCCCTCCCCCGCTGGTCCCCCTCCTCCCAAAAATTTCAAAAAGCGTTTAAGGCTTACTTCCGGCATTGTGACCCACCAACACAAGAATGGATCCAGTGCTGTAAATGCCAAGAGTGGTGGCATGAGGAATGTTCCAATTATGAAAATGGCATTTTTATTTGTGACTATTGTTAGCTGCACAACTAAACACTTCAAAATTACGTTACAATCAATGCATTATGCTTAGTTTGATACTTTGTAAGATGTAAAAACACAGTTATCATTTGTTAAACCATGTAACATATTCAAAAGATAAAATATGTTCAATCTTTTTCAGTGTTGTTATCTTGCCCCAAGGACAAAGTCATCTTGCCCCAGTACTGGGGCAAGATCACGATTTGTTAATGTTATGAAAAAATAAAATTATCCTTTATTTTTTTTATTTGAAAAATTAAATGGTAATGTATTTAATACTACAAAGGTATACTCTATCAGTTCATGCAAAATTAATTTTACTATTACTTCAAAATAAATTAATAAACAACAAAAATTGTTAACATAGTCATCTTTCCCCGGTCTCCCCTACATATACAACAGACGCTGTACCTGCTAAGAATGGAACATGTCTATAACGAATTTTTCTTCTCTTATACTCAACCTTCATTTGAATGTAATTGTCTAAGTCAATTTTTTTAATCGGTGTTTATGTACGTAATTGTATAAGTGGTCATTAATATTGTTGATATTTAGCATTCCATGCATTTTGAACATAATCCATATTTAAAATCTATGCATAAGTAAGTGTGCTTTTTCAATAATTTTAATTTTAGGATAACGTTGCTTCAGAAATATCGGCATATTTTGTAGAAATTCAGTAAGGCCGAGGCGGGCTCGGGACGAACTTTTATCTTTTATACCGGGTCGGGTTCGGTCCGAGGTTTTAGCTTTTATAGAGGACAGGGCCGGGCCAAAAAAAAAATTATACGGTCGGCCCGAACTTTTTTCTTTTATACCGGGCCGGACCGGGCCAATAAAATTTTTGTACGGCCATGCCAGTCTCGTGCCGAACTTTTAACTTTATACCGGACCGGGCCAAGTCAAAATAAAGATTGTACGTATGGTGTGGTTTGGTGATTCATATGGATTAGTTGGTGTAGTACTCGGGATCACAAATTCCGTGAAATTATGTCGGAGAAAAAGTACTATTGTAACTAATAAGTACAGAGAAGGCATGGAAATTGGCCGATGAATAAGAGCACATCTCACGTTGTGTTCGCAATAATCCGTGGCGACGAAGTCCTGGGATCGAACCGAACTGAAAGTAGTGTTTTTAGAAGAAAAGGAAAGTCACATAAGTTAGCAAAGTTCGTTTAATGCAGAGATGTCACAAGAAGACAAGTTATCCATAAAAGTCATATCACACCTAGATTTGATACGGCACACTGAAACATAGCACAGGGTGACATCCTTCTTGATAAATCCAAAAATCGTGATGACACTTAGTTTGCATTTTTAGGATGAACGCCGAATTTTGATATCTCCTAAGGTGGCACAGGGGTGAGAGCAATTTTTTGGGAAGTTAGTCTGCTGGTGATCAGAGGGCAAGTGTCCTATCCGATATGAAAGCGGGCGCAAAGATAACACGCCAAGCGAGTTACATTTCAAGCCAAGAGAATCGCATTTTTTTGCGTGGGAAATGTAACCGTTACTTATACACATATCAACTTCATAATTGACGTCATTGGAAGGGAAAAATCTTTTGGCGAAGATTGCACTTTGGCTAAAAAGAGAGATTAAGAATTTTACCGTTAATTATTGTTTTGGGAATAGGGCTTTCGAGGAATGCAGCAAAGGCGCCGTTTAAATGCTATAGACATCTGGAACAATATGCAAGACAAAGCTGACCATGAAAAGGAAAACATTTTATGCCTTGTATAATTTCATTTCTTTTGATATGTGGGAGACCGAATAAGTACGTTAATAATAATTTAAAAACAATATGCATGATTTTGACTAAAAGTCTTTCGTTGAAAGAGAAAGATTAAAAGGATGCGCGTTTTTAACAGCCGGGAATGTATACGAATTACGATAATGCATAAAGGGGAAAGTATATTTTTAAAAAAAACTTAAAATATAGATTTCTTTAATTTTTGAAAAGAATATATATGGTATCTTTACCATAGTACGGTTCGGGCCGGGACTGGAATTTTCGTCCCTTGTAGACCTCTAATGTACAACATATTCAACAATAAGCATCTTTCTGTGCACCTCAGTGATATATATCAATTTTCAATTATGTGTGAAATACTATAACATTAATACGCATTGCAAACGATTTTTCCCCCATTGACCGTAACGTAACGGAATATTTTTGAGTGTCGCTGTAAATGAACTAGGAATGCTACACACTTCATTTTCAATACCGAACATGCGATAGTAAATCTCAATAACATATCAGTTATATAGCAATCCGACTGTATTTGCGAAGTTAAAGCTCGGACTAATGGACAGACAAACCTAATTCATAAACACCTTTCAACTATGATGGAAAGTGTTAAAAATGCGCTTCTAACAATTATCGCTCATAAGCAGTACTGTAACCTAATTATTGTGTCTATCCCTGTAAATGAACGATAAATGCTTTTCACAGGATACTCTTCATTAAGCAACTTACAGTACACCTGATGCATAAAAATGTCATTGAAATATTGTAACATCATTAAACTACTCTGCAAACGATTTTCTCCCGTACCATAGACCATTATATAACAGAATTCTTTTGTGTGACCCTGTAAATGAATAATAAATTCTTTGCTCCCCATACGCTACAGAATGCATGATTTATTGCAATTCATAAATGCATATCAATTTCTTTATGTTTGAAATGGTGAAACATCATCAAAATACACTTGAAACGATTATTTTCCATTAGCCGTAATGTTGCGGAATACTCTTGACTTTCCCTGTAAACGAACTCTACACGCTTCATTTTCATTAACGATTTTGCTATAGTAAACATCAATAAAATATAAAAATTACAGGGCAATCCGAGTATATTTACGAGAGTGAGTACGGACGGACAGACAGAGAAACCGATGTTATAA